>OX336400.1:63751087-65001087 GCA_946902985.2 Meconema thalassinum
CAGCGCCAATGTACTACGGAAGTCAAAACTTCCTTTCAAAAATAATGTTAGCTTACCTTGCTAATCCATACTGGAAATATCTGTTCCCGAAGGAAACAGGATGTAAATTGTCCGATTGAGCTATGTACATTAACAAATTCACAAAGAAATTTGATAAAATGGTCCGGCTAGCTCAAAACAGTTGCCAGCGTTTCGCCCCAGTGTACCAATGGGCTCTTCATATGGTTATGGTACACCTCACCAAGACGCGTGGCTAGTACATACTGTGAAGGCCGCTGCAAGGCACAAAATGTCGCCACGAGCAGCGCCAATGTACTACGGAAGTCAAAACTTCCTTTCAAAAATAATGTTAGCTTACCTTGCTAATCCATACTGGAAATATCTGTTCCCGAAGGAAACAGGATGTAAATTGTCCGATTGAGCTATGTACATTAACAAATTCACAAAGAAATTTGATAAAATGGTCCGGCTAGCTCAAAACAGTTGCCAGCGTTTCGCCCCAGTGTACCAATGGGCTCTTCATTTGGTTATGGTACACCTCACCAAGACGCGTGGCTAGTACATACTGTGAAGGCCGCTGCAAGGCACAAAATGTCGCCACGAGCAGCGCCAATGTACTACGGAAGTCAAAACTTCCTTTCAAAAATAATGTTAGCTTACCTTGCTAATCCATACTGGAAATATCTGTTCCCGAAGGAAACAGGATGTAAATTGTCCGATTGAGCTATGTACATTAACAAATTCACAAAGAAATTTGATAAAATGGTCCGGCTAGCTCAAAACAGTTGCCAGCGTTTCGCCCCAGTGTACCAATGGGCTCTTCATTTGGTTATGGTACACCTCAAATTTCTTTGTGAATTTGTTAATGTACATAGCTCAATCGGACAATTTACATCCTGTTTCCTTCGGGAACAGATATTTCCAGTATGGATTAGCAAAGTAAGCTAACATTATTTTTGAAAGGAAGTTTTGACTTCCGTAGTACATTGGCGCTGCTCGTGGCGACATTTTGTGCCTTGCAGCGGCCTTCACAGTATGTACTAGCCACGCGTCTTGGTGAGGTGTACCATAACCAAATGAAGAGCCCATTGGTACACTGGGGCGAAACGCTGGCAACTGTTTTGAGCTAGCCGGACCATTTTATCAAATTTCTTTGTGAATTTGTTAATGTACATAGCTCAATCGGACAATTTACATCCTGTTTCCTTCGGGAACAGATATTTCCAGTAACTCTTATATACCCTTGGAAAATAGCATGTAGACAAGATTCAAAATTTCGGGGTCGTAATGGATTCTTGTGAATGTGATTTAGAGGTTTTGCTATCAACATAACTTCCAGGGTTCATAAGGTTAACTTATTATTAAAAAGCCAAGAAAACAACAGGATCTACTAACAAATGAAATTTAATAACTGAATCAAACATAAAACACGTAACAATAAACCACCCTTATATTGTTCACTCGCACGTGAACAGATCTGACACTGACCAGCCTGACGTACCATGATAACACGGCATGACAGCTGTCAAACAAGCATTGTGACTGCAATGTCACTTAATTCAAAGTAACAAAGAAACGGATCACAAGATCCAAAAATAACAAACAAATCAAATAGTACAAGAGTTTAATATTTATGAGCGACACGCGTTTTAAGACTAGTTCAAGTAATGATCATTTTGACGGGCGCTCGTTTCCGACCAAAACAGTCGGTTCGGGAACGAACTCCGTACTGCGAAGGACGAATTACGGAAATGTGGGAACAACAATTACATATTTATATACACTACTGACATGCTCTAACCTTAGATTACCACAACCAAATACACGTGTGTATTATTTAAATTAAGGGCTGCGGAATTACCGTCTTATACCTTAAACACTAGGAAAGCATAACATGACATGAACAAGTTTGGCCGGTTGCCAAATTATATTTAAAATGAATACAATGGCCTTGAAAATAAGAGCCAACAACAACAAAATACAAATTTTAATTTTCACGCCAGAAAATTTGGCGTTTTAAAACAATGAACAAATAAGTCGTAGTCATGATAAAAGAAACTTGGATCGACAACATGGCAACTCCCCAAATTAAACCAAATAAAATAACCTTAACTCATTAGGCTTTAAAGCAAACATAACGTGTCATAACCGAGCTGGGGACAGCCGGGCCTGTTATCGCATCTCCGAGTGAGTGGCTGATTTCTTCCCCCACGTAGTAATTAGTGCCACGCTAAATATAGATTCTGGCCCATAGCCAGCGTCCAGCACCTTTGCTAATCGCCACCTGTTAAACGCGTACAAACAAAATATCACATTATCTCAAAACATCCTCTCAGGGATTTTTAAGAACACATCTCCAGGTCAAACTTACCCCCAAGGGTAACTAATTTGCCGGAATGATGTCGCAGTCAAGGACAGGCTTTACCTTTCCTTATCATCACTTACACCCAAACACACGTGGCACTTTTCTCGAAGATCTCGTCGAAGCATGAATCAGCACACCCCTCAGATAAATGACACACAACATGTCCAAATGACAATAAAGAATTAATAACTGGGATCAGACTTATCCCGAGTTATCAAAGCAACAAAACACTAATTTTCCTCCCACGTAGTAATTAGTTTAACATTAATTCAGTCCATTTATCATTGTCGTTCCTAGGTTCTCATTCATGGCTACACTTTTTATTGATACGTTAATCATATGCGGCCATTTCGCTATAAGAATTACGTATACATAAGGACAACATTTAAGTTACAAAATTTACTGTACAACATAATTGTCACGCAATGCCAAAATTTACTACACGCACGTCAGTTAAGAAATCAACCCTAAAATTTAAATTAAACCACACAAATAAAATCTGTACAAAATTCCACACATCTCTCGCGATTCCCCTCGTCCAAAATCAATAAATCAATTTTTTAATACTCATCACTTAAACTGCTTTCCAGAGGCCTTCCGCCTCGTCATTTCCCACCATTAGGCCGTTAGCCCATAAAACTCATGGTAATGGAGGATGAAACTTGTTGTCTTCTCTCCATGGTCGTCATCTTGCTGCTGTCAAAACACAATTAAATTAAAGTTTTAAAACTGTTCTATCTGCGTTATGAGTATTTTATTTCCTCATATAGTCCTATGCAGAATCGTATACTTTCCCTATTCTATGGCTAATTGCCATCTCACAATTTATGAAATTTATAACTTCGTTGTCGACACACAACTAGAATTTTAAAACCATACCGTCTTAAGGACGTCTTAAAATGACTGTCGAAGAATAATTAGGAGTGCCCCGGTTCATCTCAGACATTTGTATATATACAGAAAGCCTAAAGTTTCAATGGTGGAAGAAAATAGCTCCTCAATATTTTAAATATTGGGCCTATAATTATGTGTGACCTCTCAAAAATCTTGTATTTTCTCACAGGTCCCGAATCTGCCGTCGAACACGCAAACCGATCGCTAGATCTTTTTATAACCGATTGGCGCGCAAAACACACTGACGCTATGTTCTGGCGTCATGTTTTCTTATTGGTCAGATAAGTTGGCGTTGGAGTTCTGACCTTACAAATCCCGCCCTTATTTTCACGTCACGACACTTGTCCTCTCTCTCACTCCTTGCCTTGTACCCAGCATTTTGGCCTGTCGATGGTCACGTACGCCACAGCGTCATATCTGATTTTCTCAGAAATATAAGAATAGCATTGGTTGTGAAACTGTCGGTAGTTTCCAGCCAGCACGTAGCCCGTCTTACCAAGTCCAGATTTCTTGCTACATCAATTTTACTCAAATATCCAGCATATCATGTATTTAGTATTTCCAGCGTTTTTTTTAATAATATGAAACATTATTATTGGACACAATGATAAGGGTTCATTATAATAGCATGAAGTTTCTACAATTGTATTTTTGTTTAGATAAACGCTGTGTGAGGCGTGGGATGTATTTATCATCATGCATATGTGATTAACATCGACTTCCGATGCACCGTAGTGGGGGAAGTGGTGTTTACTTGTAATCTTCAGTCTCAGAAGGAGAATTAGATTTTGTCATGTCTCGGTCCGATACACATACACTTCGGGAGTGAACAGTGCATTTTTAAACGTGTGCCGGCGATTATGATCGCTGTAACAGTTTCGTGTGACGGAGGAACTTAGCAGATTTTGATACTTGTGAATATTAAGAAAGTACGGCGAGATAGGGCTTTATAAATCTTCTGTCAAATCTCATATGAAGATTGCGTGTATGAACACTTATAACAAAGCTTCGTAAACGCGCATTGATACTTATAATAAGCAACTTTTGCTGATGCTACGCTACAACGGACTTGTATTTTCATGATACATGCAAATGATATCAGCTCTGATAGTGAATTTGAGTACAGTCTGCGACGAAAAAACTTCTATAACAAATACATTTATCCAATTATACGTCATGCTCACGCTTAAGATGTTAGGAGGAATAGCTTTATTGAGGAAAGAATCCGTAGCCATATCAGGCTAAATTATAACATGAACACTACATACTGAGCGCATGAATACTTCGTGAGTAACAACTGCTGCCTTCAAACTTGAGAAGCGCATTTGAAGCACCTTACGACGTTTCGAATATGAAACTCAGAATTCTTGAAACCATGAAGAAGATGGATATAATCCACGGTAATAATCGAGTGCCAAAATGCTACTACAAGATGATGAACTTCATACAAGCGAGACGGAGTTACAACCCATTGTTGGAGGCCATTACTGTTGCGGTGTTGCAATCCAGTTTCGAGGTTAGAGCCAGAGGAACGTGAGAAATTTCCCAGTTCAAACCCCGGATGGCTGGACGATGATTTGGAAGTCGAGACCGGGCATGTATATCCATTATATTCCAACTCCAAGAATCGTCGCAAGGTAGAAGCAAATCAGTCTTTCTAGTAGTAGCAGAATTAGGTATTCTAAAATAACCATGATTGCCATTCTTTCTTTTCGTTTAGTATGATTGAGGTAGGGTACAGGTTCGATGTCTGTTTCGTGACTGGCCTCAATTTCAATCGGATTTTGATTCGAATAACGAATGCATCCATTTTTCAGTTTTGACTTTTGAATTTACATGAGGATTAAAATTTCGCGTATTTGAAATTCCTTTAAATGATATGAATATTTTTAGCCTACTTTCGATTTTTGCAAAAAATGAAAGTAGACTTATGAGATCAACACAGGGCCAAATATTGTGTGTCTGTCTGTGTGTGTACGTGTGTGTCTGTGTGTGTGTGTGAGTGTGTACTATGAATGTCTGTCCCCCCTATCAATTCGAACACGATGAAACCGAATTGAACGAAATTTGGTACAGAGGTAGCACTGGCAAAGGGCACCTCAGTGTCATGTTTTATATTGCCGCTATCTTTACCAAAACTTAATGGCAGCCACACAAATGGTCAAACTTTATTAATGCATTACGACCAAACTATTCATCGGATCTTTACCAAATTTGGTAACCTCATACCTTCATTTGGACGCGTCTTGTACCCAAACTACAAGGTCATCAACCGTACCATTTCAGGATGGCGGCCGAGTGAATTATGCAAACTTTATTATCTATAACATGGAGCCCACCAGTTCCGATTATCGAACCAAGAATCGTTTAATCTGTTCTAAACGACGTGGCCCGTTCCAAATTTAAAGTTTATATTGTAATATTTTAGTCTAGAAGTGACTTAAAAAGCTGAGTTGCCTCGGTTATTTGACAAGATGGCAGCTGATCTCTCGTTCTGACCTATATTTTACTAATTTCAGTATGTTGCATGCAATATAGCCTACTGATATAAATTATATGAATTTTATATGAAATGAATTCAGTTTGAAATATACTCCAGTGAAGAAATCGTTTAGTCAAGTCATTATTTGCTAAAACGTTGTATATAAATTCGTTTCTAACGCTTCATTAGTGTGTGCACGATTGGCTGTGTGGTTAGGGATTTTGTCTTTCATACGGCTGGCCGGGCTTCAATTCCTATCAGAGTTTTTTTTGCTTGAAATGTTTTATATTTATTGTTTCATGAATACTGAGACGTTATCAAATAAAGCATTATATGTGCATTTTGCAATGGAAAATATATATTTAATTAAAACAACATTCTGCACCGGAGTGACATCTACTAGTAATTAGTTGAACTATGTAGGAGCTAACCACAGCCTTCTAGATGCGAGCTGTGCTCTATACCGGCCAGTTAGTGAGCCCATGCCTACAGTATAATCAGGACCTTCTATAACTATCGGACCTGGCACTGGCGGTGGGACAGAGGAAATATGGCTGTCGATATTGGCAGTTACATTCTTTGTTTATAAGTTGAGTCGTTTTGTTTACGTTGTGATAGTGGTGTGAATTTCAAATAGCAATCGTCTCCCTTGATTATCTTTGCTTATTGATTATTGCTCAATGATATTACACGTTCGTGTAAGTAAATGTCTGCATTAGTGCTTCGTAAATACGAGATACCGGTGACTTCTCTTACGCTTGTGATACCATCAATACTATTGCCAATCAGTGGGTAAGTTGGTCTATTTATTATTCTGTTTAGGGTTTATAAATTATTAGTAATGGTAATTCGTTATGAGCAAGCATAGTAATAATTGACGTATTCCAATTTAAGGTCTAAAGATCTGAAAATTGATTACCGTACGTAGGAACATAACCTACTTTGTAAATTGTCTCCAGTGTCCACTCATCCAATTATACACCTGCTAGTTCAAGGATATCAATCTTATCACGTACTTGGTGTGGATCCTGATGTAATAAACTACCAGTAGGCTTACTCATGCATATGCTAAAATTGCGGTGATGTGCCTTGAAACTGTTGTGTGATTGGATGCAAATCCAATTATTATAAAGATAAGCCATTGGTGCCTATTTTCCAATTTCCCATCAGGGGAATTCAACACACACCCAACTTCACGGGGCTGATGACCAAGAAGTCCCAAGCCCATAAAATGAATTAACAGCAGACAAAATCAGCTAATTCATCAGTTTGTGTCAAACATTTTGTCCCTGAATTTGTTATTGTTGTTATTATTGTGCAGATGGCTCAAATGTAACTGTACCTAGGAAAAGAACAAAACTACGCATCAAATAAGTCTCCGTTGTCTACTGGTATCAGTATATTTTGTATCGAGAGCACTTGGTACCGTAAGGTGCCATTTAATCTTATCAATGGGACTAGCCTACATGTTTATGGATTCATATGGAAGTTATTTCTTGTATGTAGAGTACGCCTATTTTTTGTTTGTTTGTTTGTTAGATGTGCATACAATATGCCTTTTTGTCTGCTGGTACCAGTATATTTCGTATCGATTCATTCGGCAGTGTGCTATTTAATTATTTGAATATGACTACCGTAGCTTACATGTCTAAGTATTTACATGGAGGTAAATTTTTGTATGTAGTGTTCATTTATATTCTCAGATCTTCATCAAATCGGCCTTCATTGTCTACTGGCATATATTGTATTTTACTGAGTGCCATTTAATCTCATGAATAGGAGTGAATGAATACGACTAGCCTACTTGTTTATGGATTTTCAGGAGGCGGTCGTGACCTTCTGATAGGAATTACTTAGGCATTTATATTCAGTATGTGTGGGAACCCATGGTAAACCACTTGCTGGGTGGCTAAGGGAAGAATCGAACCCAACATTTCCCGGTTTACCTCACTAGGCTGAGTGTACCCCATTCTCACCCTCTTACCCTCAGACAAGAATTAGATTTCTTGACAGTCAGGATTCAAACATGGATCCCCAGAAGTACAACCAAGAACTACACCACCTGGTTGGTCACATTTATTTTTAGCCTACTTTTCACATTTTGCAAAAATTAGGAAAAAGTAGACTTATGAGATCGATCCGGGCAAATGTGTGTCTGTCTGTCCTTCTGTCTGTCTGTCTGTCTGTCTGTCTGTGTGTCCCCCCCTATCAACTCCTAAACGGCTGCAGCAATCGAAACACAAATTGGTAGGAGTAAAGATCTGTACTTGAATATCTCAATGCCGTATTTGAAAGTGATGTCAATGCTACCAACTGCTGAAAAATCGCAATTGAAATTTGAGTGCCATGTTGGATATCATGGAAGGTATGAATGGGAGATATTTAAAAATTGGCACACGTATAGATAATAATATTTCAGTTTAAATTCCAGGAGGCCATACATGGCAGTGTTGCCAAAATGATTCTAAGCCTGCTGATAGGTCCAATTTTATAATGCATGTAACTCCTATACTAATTAATGGATTTGATTCAATATTGGCACAACAGTAGATCGTATTATTTCAGATTATTTATGACCAATAAATGCATGACATTGTTGCCAACATGATTTTACACGCGCTGTTAGATCCAATGTTTACCTGCTATCCATTGGACTTCAACCAAATTTTGTATTCTGTGCCTTAATAGATGGAACTAAGAATATATTCAGTCACCAGGGCTTCCAACTGTAGTGCTCTATTAGGCTACTTTATGCCAGGTATACAGTATTTCGAACTAATTTGAAATTTCTGTATTACCAACTTAATTTCGTCTTTATTCTAGATAGATCCATATAGATTAATCATTGGCATGAATCTTAAATTTTAAGAAAAGTAGGCTCTTTAGTTCGTCACGGAACTTATTGTTAAGAATGATATGTACTAAAAAGAAACTGTAATTCCAACAGGAACAGTTACAACTTTCTCTGTCCACTCAGCCAAGATATTCTGCAGATCTCTCCTGTGGGCCTCAACATTATTTTATTTTATTCCTTTCCTGATGGAACTCCTGGTGTATTCTTTGAATACACGGTACCTGAGATATAATTTTTATTGCTCCTTGCATGTTCATTTCTTCCTTTCTCTTTGTCAAACACCAACAGTGATCTTTTGTTTTCTCCTTGATAGGCAAATCTCTTATGTCTTCATAAGTCTGTTCTAGATATATAACTTCTGTGACCCACCTAGCGTCACCTCGCAGCGAATCTCTGAAGCTCCTCAACTCTTCCTGGTGCTAGAGGACTTACTTATCCATTTGGCCACCAGATCCTGTCACCATCGCCAGCTATTTTCTCCTTGAGCAAGAGGACTACGTCTACTTCTTTACTCACCATGCTGCGCTAGTATCATCTGTTATCAACTCTTTGAAGACCAGCTCAGCAAGAGATTAATTTTTTGTTTTAAAGTTGGCAATGTTTATATGTTCTCCTTTTGTCTCCTACCCCCCACTCTTTTCCCCTTTCTTGGTCCCTCCGTGCTCCGTTGAGCAGCTCTCACTTCTCAGTCTGCAGTTGACTCGGTCAGTCAAAGCTCCGCTCGAGCTAGCCTCCTCAAACCAAGAGGCACACACTCTTCTACGCCATGTTGGCTAGGTAGTCATCGACGGAAACTTCGACTTCAACATGAAATCAAGATAAGTACCATTTTAAAAGTTTTAACCTCATCTTCATGGTTTTAACTTCCACGTGCTTTTAATTATAATTTATAGACAGTGTGAAATTATTTACTTTGGGGCAAAAATCATTCTTCGTGGGATTTGCCATGTTGAGCTTTTGCTTGTATAAGCCAACCTTACTAAAAAAGAGCTTTTCTTAAGCTATTCAAATGAGAAATCCTCTCGCTACGTGGGATATTATCTAATACCCGCTGTCTATAATTATAAAGCTAGTTCCTCCGTTGGATTTTCTCAACCCCATTTTCTGCTAAGGTCGTTCTGGAACCTTCGAGATCTTGTACTCTATCTGCGAGTCTTGCCGTCAAGTATTGTTCACGCACTTGTGAAAATGCTAGTTAAAATGAGGAATCTTCCTTAAATTACTGCAATAGCGATCTTTCTTCCCCCGTTGGAACATTCTATGGCGCATTTAATTGTAAATCACAACTTTTTCAAGAAATAGACTCTCACCTATATAGTGCAATCAGTTATTTCCATAATTGCAATAACTTTCTTTTTCATGAACTTTAGTATTTCTATAGTGAACTTTGCATCCATCTTCATGGACTACAGTGATAAACAGTGCTTGCTCCACGTTTCTACCGCGTCGCGATCGTCCGGTTATATTAAATACGGCCATGAACATTGATCCTATATCCAAATGATCTTTCCTTAACCTTCTACTAACCACTCATATTAATAAAATTGTAACTTTCTATAAGGTGTCACTCACGAGGTGCCCTTCCAACTTTGCTAGTTTAACATTAATTAAATTCTGCATAATTGTTTGTGTGATACAAGTTTCAAATCACATTGTACCTTTCCTATAATCAGGGAAAACATTTCTTTAAACTCTTGAGCGAGTCATGTTCAGGTTTCACGAAATGGAAACTGTCCCATTTGGCTAGTGATTCCTGCTCAAACTTGGGAAGTCTAGAACTTTCCTTTTCACTTTCTTCAGGTTTCACAGTAAGTGACCTGCCCTCTTTTGTATAATTCTCATATAGTAATTCTGTTTAAATATAAGAAGTTGTAGGAACTTCTATCTTATTTTTCATGTTTTTATTATTGTCATTTTCGAAGTTGTCACTTTCTCTAGAACATTCTCTCAAGAATTTCTTAAGGTACACTCTTTGTACTCCAATTCACGTTCAAACTTTAATTGTTTCAGTGTTTATTTGTTTAAATCTTATAAAGATTTTAGAAACATGTAAGGTTTGAAACCTTGTAAATTGTCAATTGCCTGGAGCAAACGTTTAATGTCGAGAGGTCTGCGACCCCATTTGTTAAAAGGTTCAAATGAACTATGTTTGTCCAAATTATATTACACGCTTGTTAATTTCCTCAAACTTCTTTAAATTGTTAAATAAATTAAATATTTGTTTTTGGATTCATCATTTCTCTGATACTACAGTTAGGCAGGATCCTGGCTTTCCTAGCTCTTCCTAGGTTTATGCCCTCGTTCATACTCAATAAAGCTTTTACTATCTGTCTGGCCAGACCATCACCCTTCCCTATAGTACTTTTATTCGTGCTTGGAAGGAAATACACTAAAGCCTTTCTCTGGCAAACTGCCCAAGTCTTAGCTGCGGTTCCCGTCAGCTTCGACCAAGCTCGTACCCACTTTAGGTATCCGAGCACGGATTTGCGGTGGCAACCGCTTCTAAATGTATTGAAAGTCAAATTCATAACTTTTGTGGGACTCTCCTCCTATTTTTCTATCCTTTTTCTCCAATCCAAAATCTACTTCCTTCTCTTAATCATCTTCCCTTGGTGGGTGGGTTATTCCTCAGCCAATAAACTACCCAAAAATTTGGTACCAGAAACCCGGGAGAGTCCATTTTTTATTTCCATTGTTTGTCAAGTGTCATTTGACAATACTTGGCAAATTATTAATATCTGCTTTGGATTTTTCAGCTATAATTACATCATGCAAAGCCTGTGAACGGGAAAGAGGCCGCTCCTGTCTCCTTTGGTGTGTCCCGTCCTTTCTACTCATTCGCTGCTGCAAACTTGACAGCATCTTCAAGGTTCTACAGTTTCGTGAGTTGTATTTCAATTTATTCTCTTTATCATGGCTCCTACTGAAAAAGATGAAACTCTCATTGCTAGACGTTCTTCCTATAAAGGGCAACTCACTAGATTCAGAAATTTCGTCAACAAATTAGATCCCGCCGAGTGTGATTTAGACATCTTAACACATCGCCTTAAGTTGTACGAACGGTCTTATGATTATTATGATCAATTTCAAACCGAGATTGAATCCGCTTGCCCAGAACTTCAATCGGATCGGGACGAGGTCGAACCCTTGTACTTTGAAGGGATTGCCAAGGCCCACCAATTGATTCGCAATATCTCAGAACCGGACACTAAGGTCATCAATCCGGCCCAGTTCGCACCCGCTTCAGTTCACGAGAACAAACCGAAACCGTTACTTCCTAAGATAAGCCTACCGCACTTCTCAGGCAAGGAAGGTGAATGGTATTCTTTTTACGAACTTTACTGCTCCCTAATTCATGAAAATATCGAGATCCCAGACATACATAAATTTTACTTCCTCCGTACTTCTTTGGAATGTGAGGCCTTAGCCTTAGTGGAGTCACTGCCTTTAAGCGCAGACAACTACCACATCGCCTTTAATCTCCTTAAAGAGAGATATGGCAATTTACGTTTGAGTGTAGCTCGCCACATACGTTGTCTTTTCAACTTGCCAGCCGTCAAACCTAATGACGTCACCTCTTTAAGAGACCTCTTAGATTCTATACAGTTGAATGTCAGAGCATTATACCAACTCAAGCAGCCTGTCCAAACATGGGACACCATACTCATTCATCTGGCTACATCAAGATTCGATTTTTCAACTTTAAAGGCTTGGGAAATTGAACTCGCTCGCAAGGAAGAATTTTCCTTCGAACACTTAATCTCGTTTCTTAACAGCCGATGCCAAGTCCTTACAGCACTCGCATTTCAGTGCGAAAAGGTTGAAACGAATCCTCAGTGTCAAATTTTTGAAAAAAAAACTTGCTTCTTCAAAGGGACATCAGCCCCCATCTGTCGAGAACAAGCAAACCCGTTCTTCGTTCAATCATGCAAGAGAACAAATCAGGCCGCTCAACAAATCGTTAAAATGCACGCTCTGTAAAAAGCTTCATACATTGTATTTGTGCAAATCCTTTAAAGAATTGTCTGTCGAAGATCGAAGGAAGTTTGTCTTCAATAGCAAACATTGTTTCAATTGCTTATCACCTAAGCATTCTTCTTCAAACTGTACGTCTTCAAATCTCTGTTTCCATTGTAAAAAACCGCATCATTCTTTATTGCACGTTCACGATAAATTGAGGTCATCAGTACCTGCCTCTTCAAGCTCCATGCAGAGCAGCTCCGAACAAACTAATGCTTCTTCCTGCATTTCCAACGCCGAAACTTTTCATAGTACGCAAACCCTTTTGACCACTGTACAATTCGAAATCCAAGATAAATTTGGAAATTGGTTTAGAACCCGTGGTCTTCTCGATTCCGCTTCAACTCATAGTTTTGTTTCGCAATCGTTGATTAAAAAACTAGGTCTTTCGTCATCGCCTACTTCTATCAGTGTGACCGGCATTGACAATTTGAAAACTCAAGTTTTGCAGTCTTCAAAATTGAAAATCAGAGACGTTTGCCAAAGAAACACCAATCTTAACCTAAACTGTCTCATTCTTACCAGTATTGGCAAGGACACTCCAAGTCACTCTATTAATACCTCCGGATTAAACATTCCCTCGCACTTAAGGTTAGCCGATCCTCAGTTTAATGTTCAAATTTCCATTGATGTACTTTTCAGTGCCAATGTTTTTTGGAAGTGCCTTCGCAAACAAACACGCAAGTTATCTTCAACCGTGGTCGCCAGAGACACCGATTTTGGTTGGGTTATTACTGGTGAAATCAAACATACCAGTGCTCAAACCAAAGCGCAATGTCATTTCGTTACAGCTGACATAAATCCCATTTCTGAAAAAGAGAACGCTCATGTTTCAGATCTCAATATTTTTGAAAAACACTTGCCGAAACGATGTCTCATCGTGAACAACTACGCTACCTCTGTAAGTTGTTTAAATGGTTTTTCCTTCTTCCCGCACAAAATGACAATTCAAGTTCGCCTTGCTTTGTGTTATTTCGTTTACCTTCTCATGTCATTTTTTATAGCAGGTAATTGCTTAAACTCTTTCTCGAAAACTATCTTCCCCTTGTGTAAAACCATGGCTATCAGTCACCATCACTTTGCTGTAAGCCATGTTTCACTTCTTTCGTTATTTAGAAGGATGGCCACGGTCGGCTCCTCCCTCCTTCCTCACAATTGGAAGTCGCTCATGAAACCGTTTGAAAATCTGAATTCTATAACATCAAGAATAACTATTCTTATGCATAACCTTCTTCTCAATGTCCCAGCTTTTCTTCTCTGTTCGGAAGAATTAAGCTTCTTTCTGTTGAAAATTGTCCGATTTCGTGATTCTCTCAATTATGCGAAATTGATGTCCTACTCTATTTCATATATCTTTAAATTGCTTTTTCACGTCCAAGTTACGATTGACTGCATGCCGTCCAAGCTGAACATCTGCTTTAAGTTACAGCTGATTCAACAAGTGTTGTTTGTTTATTCCGAACTGCTTGTTTTTCAAACTTGTTTGTATACAAGCCTGAGGAAGGCCAAGTTGTTGTTTATTTCCTGTATGATTGCCAAAGGTCAAAGCAAGTTTCTCTTATCTCAACTTTGGCTGATTGCCAACCATTGTCTGGCGAGTCGCTACTGCAAGTACAGAAGCCGTTCACCTACTTCCCAAAATAAACTTGTTCCAGTTAAGGACTCTTTCAGCTATTTATATGCCTTATCTCGCTGTACTATGTGTGTCAAGGCCGTGCTTGTTTGCGTCTCTCACTTACTCACGCTCGTATCTTACAATTGCTTCGATTCTTGCTTCAAAACTTCGTTGCGTATTTCTCACGCGCTCATGTATTTCACTTTGCTTACATATTTTGAAATCTAATTGTTCATTGATGAACAAATTGGTTTTTTCTCGTCGTCACATTCGATGTGTTTTTGCATTTATACTTGTTATGTCACGTTTCTCGCTGACTTAAGTATTTTTATGAGTAACCCCTTTGATACTTATTATGACTTAAGGTCATTGTTTATGGCTACTAGGTTGTTACCTATGGCGTTCTTGCTTTCTACTCGCATAGTTTCTTTGTTTATTTGGTATATTCTTGTCCTGAATAGATGTACTTGTTTCTATACGCTTTGTTTAAACTTGTTAATTCTCCTTTTGCATTGTATCGCAATCTTTACTAGTGCTTTATTTCCCTCAGCTTCTAGTTATTTTGTGATTGAAGATGTCGTTAACTCTCTCTCATTAACTCCGCTTTCTAATGACCCTGATGACCTCCTTCCACTTACACCTGGTCGCTTCCTTGCACGCACTTCTCTCTCTGCCCCTCCTCCCCTTCCTAATTCTTTCAGGGATTCTGATTTACCTATCGCTTGGCGTAAACTTGAAGCCCTCCGTAATTCTTTTTGGAAGAGGTGGAACCTGGAATATTTAACTTCCTTGCAAGGGAGACAGAAGTGGTTTCTTTCCAGTCCCGACATTAAAGTGGGAGACTTGGTCTTGGTTAAGGATGTTTCTCCCCCTCTAGTCTGGACTTCCGGTAGAGTGACCAAATGTTACCCTGGAAGAGATGGGAGAGTCAGGGTGGTCAGAGTCTTGACCATTAACGGTTCGATTACAAGACCCCTGTCTTTGATCGCTCCTCTTCCATTAAATGTGTAACTGTTTATTTGCTCTCTGTTGGTGTTTTTCCCCCCAGTATGGTGTATTCTTTGAATACACGGTACCTGAGATATAATTTTTATTGCTCCTTGCATGTTCATTTCTTCCTTTCTCTTTGTCAAACACCAACAGTGATCTTTTGTTTTCTCCTTGATAGGCAAATCTCTTATGTCTTCATAAGTCTGTTCTAGATATATAACTTCTGTGACCCACCTAGCGTCACCTCGCAGCGAATCTCTGAAGCTCCTCAACTCTTCCTGGTGCTAGAGGACTTACTTATCCATTTGGCCACCAGATCCTGTCACCATCGCCAGCTATTTTCTCCTTTAGCAAGAGGACTACGTCTACTTCTTTACTCACCATGCTGCGCTAGTATCATCTATTATCAACTCTTTGAAGACCAGCTCAGCAAGAGATTAATTTTTTGTTTTAAAGTTGGCAATGTTTATATGTTCTCCTTTTGTCTCCTACCCCCCACTCTTTTCCCCTTTCTTGGTCCCTCCGTGCTCCGTTGAGCAGCTCTCACTTCTCAGTCTGCAGTTGACTCGGTCAGTCAAAGCTCCGCTCGAGCTAGCCTCCTCAAACCAAGAGGCACACACTCTTCTACGCCATGTTGGCTAGGTAGTCATCAACGGAAACTTCGACTTCAACATGAAATCAAGATAAGTACCATTTTAAAAGTTTTAACCTCATCTTCATGGTTTTAACTTCCACGTGCTTTTAATTATAATTTATAGACAGTGTGAAATTATTTACTTTGGGGCAAAAATCATTCTTCGTGGGATTTGCCATGTTGAGCTTTTGCTTGTATAAGCCAACCTTACTAAAAAAGAGCTTTTCTTAAGCTATTCAAATGAGAAATCCTCTCGCTACGTGGGATATTATCTAATACCCGCTGTCTATAATTATAAAGCTAGTTCCTCCGTTGGATTTTCTCAACCCCATTTTCTGCTAAGGTCGTTCTGGAACCTTCGAGATCTTGTACTCTATCTGCGAGTCTTGCCGTCAAGTATTGTTCACGCACTTGTGAAAATGCTAGTTAAAATGAGGAATCTTCCTTAAATTACTGCAATAGCGAACTTTCTTCCCCCGTTGGAACATTCTATGGCGCATTTAATTGTAAATCACAACTTTTTCAAGAAATAGACTCTCACCTATATAGTGCAATCAGTTATTTCCATAATTGCAATAACTTTCTTTTTCATGAACTTTAGTATTTCTATAGTGAACTTTGCATCCATCTTCATGGACTACAGTGATAAACAGTGCTTGCTCCACGTTTCTACCGCGTCGCGATCGTCCGGTTATATTAAATACGGCCATGAACATTGATCCTATATCCCAATGATCTTTCCTCAACCTTCTACTAACCACTCATATTAATAAAATTGTAACTTTCTATAAGGTGTCACTCACGAGGTGCCCTTCCAACTTTGCTAGTTTAACATTAATTAAATTCTGCATAATTGTTTGTGTGATACAAGTTTCAAATCACATTGTACCTTTCCTATAATCAGGGAAAACATTTCTTTAAACTCTTGAGCGAGTCATGTTCAGGTTTCACGAAATGGAAACTGTCCCATTTGGCTAGTGATTCCTGCTCAAACTTGGGAAGTCTAGAACTTTCCTTTTCACTTTCTTCAGGTTTCACAGTAAGTGACCTGCCCTCTTTTGTATAATTCTCATATAGTAATTCTGTTTAAATATAAGAAGTTGTAGGAACTTCTATCTTATTTTTCATGTTTTTATTATTGTCATTTTCGAAGTTGTCACTTTCTCTAGAACATTCTCTCAAGAATTTCTTAAGGTACACTCTTTGTACTCCAATTCACGTTCAAACTTTAATTGTTTCAGTGTTTATTTGTTCAAATCTTATAAAGATTTTAGAAACATGTAAGGTTTGAAACCTTGTAAATTGTCAATTGCCTGGAGCAAACGTTTAATGTCGAGAGGTCTGCGACCCCATTTGTTAAAAGGTTCAAATGAACTATGTTTGTCCAAATTATATTACACGCTTGTTAATTTCCTCAAACTTCTTTAAATTGTTAAATAAATTAAATATTTGTTTTTGGATTCATCATTTCTCTGATACTACAGTTAGGCAGGATCCTGGCTTTCCTAGCTCTTCCAAGGTTTATGCCCTCGTTCATACTCAATAAAGCTTTTACTATCTGTCTGGCCAGACCATCACCCTTCCCTATAGTACTTTTATTCGTGCTTGGAAGGAAATACACTAAAGCCTTTCTCTGGCAAACTGCCCAAGTCTTAGCTGCGGTTCCCGTCAGCTTCGACCAAGCTCGTACCCACTTTAGGTATCCGAGCACGGATTTGCGGTGGCAACCGCTTCTAAATGTATTGAAAGTCAAATTCATAACTTTTGTGGGACTCTCCTCCTATTTTTCTATCCTTTTTCTCCAATCCAAAATCTACTTCCTTCTCTTAATCATCTTCCCTTGGTGGGTGGGTTATTCCTCAGCCAATAAACTACCCAACTCCGGCAGTACCTTACTTCAACTCCTGGGGCACCTCCCCATGCTTGTCCCTTACACAGATACACACACTACTACAGTCATCACGTAATCTGAGGAATTCAACCCACACCCAACTGCACGGGGCAGATGACCAATATGTCCCAAGCCCATAAAATGAATTAACGGCAGACAAAATCAAGTCATGATGTTATTTTGTGTTGTGTTGGATTTTGACACACGTCATGCGTTTGACAGAGTGCCATTTAATTTCATGGATAGGAATGAATGAATACGACTAGCCTACTGTAGCCTACTTGTTTTCGGATTTACGGGAGGCAGTCGTGACCTTATGATAGGAATTACCTAGGCATTTATCTTCAGTATGTGTGTCAACCCATGGTAAACCACTTGCTGGGTGGCTAAGCCGAGAATCAAACCCAACATTTCCCGGTTCACCTCACTAGGCTGTGTGTACCCCGTTCTTACCCTCATACTAGAATCAGATTTCTTGACAGTCGGGAATCAAACATGGACCCCAGAAGTAACAACCAAGAACTACACTACCTGGTTGGTCACATTTATTTCTAAGAATAATATGTACTAAAAAGAAATTGAAATTCCTACAGGAACAGTTACAACTTTCCCTGTCCTCACAGCCAAGATATTCTGCAGATCTCTCCTGAGGGGCCTCAACATTTATTTTATTTTATTCCTTTCCTGAAGGAACTCCGGTAGTACCTTACTTCAACTCCTGGGGCACCTCCCCTTGCCTGTCCCTTATACAGCTACACACACTACTTCAGTCATCACGTAATCGGAGGAATTCAACCCACATCCAATTGCACGGGACTGATGACCAAGATGTCTCAAGCCCATAAAATGAATTAACAGCAGATAAAATCACGTCATGATGTTATTTTGTGTTGTGTTGGATTCTGACACACGTCATGCGTTTGATGTCCGACCACCAATTACGGCGGCCATCTTGGATTGCAGTGTCAGGTCCGGTAGTATAGAAGGTTCTGGTATAATTGAAAATTGACTTCTTGTTGCCGATAGAGCGCACACATCCCCAAGGTTAGGCGCGATAACCACGGCCAACGAGAATTACTGGCCCAGGTGCGCTTTCGTGACGTCAGCAATGTAGTTCAGTTGCACCACTTCCTGTAGGTTTATGTATGACGGGAACATAAACCGTATTACTGTTAAGTAAACCGTATTGTCTACAAGATGCTGAAAATCACACAATTAGAACATCGTACTTAACCCATATCATATCAGAAAACACGCTGTAAGAAGCATTGACCCAACATAACCATGGCTTCTGACAGAACATACAGTACATGTAATTACAACTCAAGTCTTACGTTGATCAATCTTATGAAGTCCAATACTGCGCCACATTGTACTCTATGTACAACTAGTAGACCATTTATCTCTATTCGTTGTAGTTGTTCACAAGATAATACTTTTCAGGAGAATATACAGAATACACATAAAGATTGTTATCTTTCCCTTGTTAATTATGTTGAATTACTTGACGGTTACAAAGTGTTCAGGAAGGTTATGAAAAGCTTTGAATGACGCCGGACAATTTATGCATGTATAAGTCTTATAATTGAACGATATACCCACATAAATATATCAAAGTTTTTTATTTTAAATATATTCACGAACATAATATTCTATGGTCTTCGTTTTACTGCCGGTGTGGTACCTAGTCATCTTGTCTACATCATTGGACCTGTATAACGTTGCTATTCATTTAACACTTGTCTTCATAGAAGGTATTGATACAAGTCGTCAGTCGGTGGTGAGTGTATTCCGCAGATCTCTTCTATAAACGTATTCATTTATGTTCCGCCCCTTGAAACAACAATAAGTTAACGATATCTATACTGTGCTGCAAGATTCTTTGATCTAATTATACTCATGTGCACATAATTTAACTCACAACTCAACTTACTGTAGCCTACTCGTTGCAGCTATTAAAGAAACAATGAACCCTTCAATCCAAGTTCGCGTGGAACGAGTAACTTCAACTGGCGTAGTTTTGTAAACTTATACAGTATAATTCATCGTGTTTGGAAACATACGGACATCTAAACAGCGTCCATTTTATGAAGATTGATATAAAATATTAAATTTTTGCTGCTTATGAATTGCTCTCAACTTAAAACGTACAATCACCATTAAGCAGTACATTGCCTACGTCACAGAAGGGTTTGGTTTACGCGCCATGGCCTGTCTTTCTCGTTAGCCATGCGCGATTACAAATTAGCTGTATAATAGGTATATTAAATATGTTTCTCCCAGTGATACGTTTAGAGCAACGAAGTTTCAATTATTGTAAGTAGTCGGTGTTAATATACTGAATACCTACGTTGTTTGGAGTGTTTGCTGATGAAATTGCAAAATGCTGGGGTAAATTATAAACTATGGTTTGAACGCCACTCCTCCAATCCAGTGTGCCAATTTGCATTTCGAATTGGAAGAAATTAGGAGGTGATAAGAACAAAGAGTTATAACTATGCCATACATTTAGGAGAAAGTAGGCTATATGTTCTTTCCAGAAAATCTTGTTAAATGTAATGAAGAGGACCATTAGGATGAAGCCATACGTATTTTGAATGAAGATTAATTTATTATGTAATTATTATTAAAGACTTTTAGGATTTTGATGATCTTTTCGAATGTTATCTCGAAATCGAGGTTTTCATCTGCGTTGATGCTGAAAGTTATTTGTTGTTGAATTATCTTTGAATATTACTCTCATGAATTTTGTAGCTTTGATGAGAAGTTTTGATCTTTCCCAATTTTTGAGGACATTCTTTAGTCTTATGAATTACTTGTATTAGCAGTGATTTCTAATGAATCAACAGTCGCCTAACCTTAAATGTTACCTGGATTCATGGTGTAGAAATCATTGTTGGTATTTAACCAGTTCATTTGAGTGGAGAAGAGCCTCATTTAGTCGGATCATTTTCATTTCTTATGGATCCCACTGTATTGTGTGCATGGAGGATTCCATGATGTAGAGTTGAATAATCTCCATCGTTGTAGCATTTTTGAAACGAGAATTTATTTCCGATGAACATTTAGTTTTTTTGACATGATTCCCAAGACAGAGTTTGAGAGTTGATAGTTATTTTTATTAAAATGTGACGAATAATATTCTTGTAAGGCAAAGCTATTATACTTCAATGGCATTCATTTGAAATCCATATTTAACGATTCAAGCAACGTGCAAAGGTATTAAACATTTTTGATCGGCCCGATGAAATGTGCGATAGTAATAAGGATACTCGATACGTTTAAAAGGTTTATTGGTCACCATGAAGGTGTTAATTAATTATGAATATCTGTGGATATTACTTGGTATTTAGGAATATAGTACTAGTTGAAGTACGTGTCAAATTGAGCTATTGAGAGCCAATTATGGGAAGAATTTCGGTGGAATCTTCAAAGAAAATGTTTATGGTATATATCCTTTTGCGAATGGAATGTGAATGTCATGTGTGACATTAATTATTGTTGAACCGTATCATAGCGGATTTACGTAGTAATTAAATGTTTGTGAAATATAGTATTCGAAGTACAGGTTGAAAATAGTTGAATGGAAAAATATTTATTGAATCCAAATTGAAAGTTTAATTAACGATGCCAGCAGGGATATTTTAGTCATTCTTATTACAACTAGCTGAAGTACCCGTGCTTCGCTACGCGTCATAAATAAATTAAAATGTGAAGGTGACAGTTAAAATAGGGGATAGGCGAGGTGCTGCGCAGAGGGAGATTAAGGATGAAACATTTTGTCCAACTACAACGCTCGGCGTTGACCGTGTTTTATAGCACAAATTTAGATTTTACTCGCTAACCGTTGGAGATACCTTTCGGATAGAAAATGTAATTTTAAACCTCGTATATGCCATCAAAAGTTTGCTATTTCTTAGCGTTCTCTTTTTATTTCAAATGGAAATATGAGTTTGAAACCAAAGGGTGTAGTGACGTCACTAAAATGGTCGCCATCTTTAAATAGTGCAAAGTATTGTAATCAAAAGTAACCTATATGTTAACCTGGTAAATCAGCTACTTCCATGTAAAATTCACGTATATCGGACCAGTGGTACTTGCCAGATTGAGTAATACACAGACACACACCATCTCATTTTTAGCCTTGCTTCGCTCGCGTCATTACTTACATGTGTAGGAGCGATCATCCTTTCAAAGTTAAGGGCCGACCAGAGCGAACAAATTATGGTAAATATTCTTTTGTAAACCGTGCCATTGATAACTGGAACTCTCTACCTGCCGCAGTCTTAGAGCCTTTTCCCAAACATATAGGTGTGTTTAAGAAAAGACTGACTATTTGTGTAAATACTCCAGTTTAATTGTTGTATAATTGTTATTGAATTGTTATGTGTAATTATTTATTTGATATGTATATCCAATTTGCCTCCGGGGGCCACACCCTCCATTGCAAATAAATGAATGAATGAACGAATGAGTGTCATATTGTTATATAATGAAATGCAGTTTTAACTCCGTTAACACCCCTTTAGAACCTGAATATCCAAAAATCCCTCCTTAGTATACGTTTTCGACACACAACGAACATATCCCCAAAATGTAATTCTTCTAACTTTAATAGTTTTTGTTGGTCGATGAGAGTGAACATCCAAAAATCATTCCTTAGTGGACGTTTTTCTTCCAAAATTTCACCCCTCCCCATAGGCCCCTTAAATTGCATTTATGAAAAAAAAACGGTCGAACACCTATTTATTTTATTTATTTATTTATTTATTTTTAAGCTGATTGATTTCCGAGGAGTTTCAAACTCCTCGCCTATGTATTTTAAGAGATACACGCTCCGTTAGGAATCTTTCAACCCCCACTTTTCATTCCTTTAACCTCATAACATACACTACATGGAAAAACCATTTGACATGTGTCAGCTTATTTTTAATTATTAGTATATATGCCAAGTATCACATCCCCAAATGAAACCACTCGTCAGATATTGTTATTCAATGAAATGCACGTTTACCCCCTTAACTCCTCTTTAGAACCTGAATATCCAAAACTCTTTCCTTAGTGGACGTTTTCGACATACAATGAACATATCCCCAACATTTCATGTTTCTAATTTAAATAATTTTGGCTGGGCGATGATGAGTGAGTGAGTCAGTCAGGACATTTTTTCATTTATTTTTGATAATTTCACCCCTCCCCATGAACCCCTTAAATTGGATTTATGAAACAAACTGTCGAACGCCTATTTACTTATTTAAAGCTGTTTTCCCCCTGAGTTTGATGAGTGACTAAGTGAGTCAATCATTTAGGACACTTTCTTTCCTGTTTTCCCCCCCAGAATTTCTCCCCTCTCCAAGGGCTCCTGAAATTGGATTTATGAAAAAACGGTCGATCACCTATTTACTTGTATTTTAAGCTGTTTTTCCCGCCGAATTTTAATTTTTTCTCCTATGTCGTTTCAGAGATACACGCTCCGTTAAGAATCCCTCAACCCCTAATTTTCACCCCTTTCACCTCATAATATACATCACATCGACAAACCCTTAGACATATGTCTGATTATTTTTAATGATTAGTTTCTATACCGAATATCACATCCCCAAAGAAACAAATCATGTGATATCGTTATTCAATGAAATGCATCTTTACCCCCTTAACACCTCTTTAAATCCCGAATAAACACAAATCATTCCTTAGTTGACGTTTTCGACATACAACGAACATATTCCCAAAATTTCATGTTTCCAACATTAATAGTTTTCGCTGGGCGTGATGAGTGAGTGAGTCAGACAGGACATTTTCTTTCAATTATTTTTACCAGAATTTCACCCTTCCCCATGGGCCCCTTAAATTGGATTGATGAAAAAATTCTTGAACACCTATTAACTTATTTTTTAAGCTGTCTTTTTCCCCTGAGTTTGATGAGTGAGTGAGTCAGTCAGTCAGTTAGGACAATTTCTCTCCTTTTTTCCCCCAGAATTTCACCCCACCCCATTGGCCCCTTAAATTAATTTATGAAAAAAACCGGTCGAACACCGATTTACTTATTTATTTAGCTGATTTTCTTTCTCTGAGTTTCAAATTTCTCACCTATGTCGTTTAAGAGATAGGCCTTCACGCTCCGTTAGGAATCCTTCAACCCCCACTTTTCACCCCTTGCACCTCATAATAATACACCATATCGAAAAACCCTTAGACATCTGTCTGCTTATTTTTAATGATTAGTTTATATGCCGAGTATCACATCCACAAATGAAACCACTCTTGAGATATTGTTATTCAATGAAATGCAGGTTTAACCCCCTTAAGACCCCTTTAGAGCCTGAATATCCAAAAATCCTCCCTTAGTGTACGGTTTTGACATACAAGGAACATATCTCCAAAATGCCATGTTTCCAACTTCAATATTTTTGGCTGGGCGATGATGAGTGAGTGAAAGAGTCAGGACATTTTCTTTCATTTGTTTTTCTTCAGAATTTCACCCCTCCCGATGAACCCCTTCAATTTGATTGATCCAAGAAAAAACTGTCGAACAGCTATTTACTTACTTTAAAGCAGTTTTTCCCCCTGAGTTTGATGAGCGACTCAGTCAGTCAATCGGTTAGGACACTTTCTTTCCAGTTTTTTTCCCCCCTGAATTTCACCCCTCCCCATGGGCTCCTTAAATTGGATTTATGAAAAAACGGTCAAACAAATATTTACTTATTTTGTATGCTGATTTCTTTCCGCTGAGTTTCAAACTCCTCGCCTATGTCGTTTAAGAGATACACGCTCCGTTAGGAATCTTTCAATCCCTACTTTTCACCCCTTTCTCCTCATAATATACACCACATCGAAAAACCATCAGACACGTGTCTTCTTACTTTTTAATGATGAGTTTATATGCCGTGAATCACATCCCCCAATGAAACCATTCGAGAGATATTGTTATTCAATGAAATGCAGGTTTAACCCCCTTAAGACCCCTTTAGAACCTGAATATCCGAAAATCCTCCCTTAGTAGACTGTTTTGACATACAATGAACATATCCCCAAACTGTCATGTTTCTAACTTCAATAATTTTGGCAGGGCGATGATGATGAGTGAGTGAGTGAGTGAGTGAGTCAGGACATTTTCTTTCAATTTTCTTTTTTCAGAATTTCACCCCTCCCCATGAACCCCTTAAATTTGATTTATGAAAAAAAAAACCTGTCGAACAGCTATTTACTTACTTTAAAGCAGTTTTTCCCCCGAGTTTGATGAGTGAGTCAGTCAGTCAATCAGTTAGGACACTTTCTTTCCTGTCCCCCCCCACAAGAATTTCACCCTTCCCCATGGGCCCCTTAATTGGATTTATAAAAAAACGGTCAAACACATTTACTTATTTTTTATGCTGATTTTTTTTCGCTGAGTTTCAAACTCCTCGCCTTTGTCGTTTAAGAGATACACGCTCATTTAAGAATATTTCAATCCCCACTTTTCACCCCTTTCACCTCATAATATACACCACATCGAAAAACCCTGAAACTCGGGTCTTCTTATTTTTAATGATGGGTTTATGTGCCGAGTATCACATCCCCCAATGAAACCAATCGGGAGATATTGCTAGTCAATGAAATGCAGGTCTACCCCCATAACACCCCTTTAGAACCTGAATATACAAAAATCCTTTCTTAGTGGGCATTTGCGGTCCTTGGGGAAGCTGCATACCAAATTTCATTCCAATCCGTTCGGTGGTTTCTGAGATTTCGTGATGAATGAATGAGTGAGTGAGTGGTATTTGACAAATATATAGTAGAAGATAGTGTCAAGTCTTTGTTATGCTAAACTCGGTTGACAGTGCTGTGTGAGTAGGTGAGTAACTAACGGGATTTCAAGTAAAGATGCTCATTTTCTATACCGGTAGTGCTGAGCGCAACTGTCATCCAGACGGCCGTGTCTCGACTTGAGCTATGTTGCCATGGAAACTATCTGCCTTGCCATTCCTTCATGAGTATATTTTATGATTTGATTAGCCTGAGCTTGAGTCCAAAAGGGCCTAAATCAAAAGAATGAGAAAGACTATCGAAAATTCATGTAGCCAGCGGTTCCTTCCGGGTCCTAAACTATGTGTATGCAAAATTTGGTTGAGATTGGTGGAACGGTGTAGATTTGTATACGGAACAGACCCACCCACATACATACCCACATACAGACTTTCACTTTTATATCCCTATATCCCTATATATATTATAATTGTGAAAGTCTGTGTGTGTGTGTGTTAGTTTGTTACCTCTTGACACTAAAACGGCTGGACGGATTTGGATGAAATTTGAAATGGAGACAGCTTATACCCTGGGATAACATATAGGCATCCTTTCATCCGGAAATAAATCATTGTTCCCGTGGAACAGGCAACATAACTGAAAAGTCACCAAAAATCCTCAACCGGGACAAAATATCGAAGTTGTCGCAAAAAGACCGGACAAAGCTCATTTTACGCCCCTCGATGCAAGGAATAATACTCGGTAGGTCCCTACGGGACACCGAAAACCACATTTTAAGGCCCTAAAACCAACCGTTTCAAAGATATTCGCAGAAAACTATCTTTACTCTGATAAACTGATGAAATAATGGCAAGTCCGTTTCCATGGCAACTGAACCTCACGGTATGACATCCGATTTTATATACATATCCCTGTAGGAGGCAAAGCCAATCAATTTGTTATCTTTTTCAAGATATATATGAACACAATAAGAACAGGGTAACGCGCCTGCCTCTCATCCGGAGGCCCCGGGTTCGATTCTTGGCTCCATCAGAGATTTTAGACACTGACGTGAGGACTGCAACGGAGTGCACTCAGCTTCGTGCGGACAATTGAGTAGCTGTCTGATAGCGAGACAGCGCCCTGGTCACGAAGAACAAGACTAACGGCCGAGGGGACATGGTACACTGACCACGCGTCACCACAATATCTGCAGGCCAAATGGCTGGGAAGCGGTCGCATGATAGGCCTAGGCCCTTCATGGTCTGTAGTGCCAGGGGTAAAAAAATAGGGAAAGCGCCTTCTAATACCACCTTTAATTTGTAAACACTACAGTAGCGGCTTCTAGGGAAGCGTGATGGCGCAGTGGCTTAGCTTCTCGCCTTTCACCAGGACGGCCGGGGTTCGAATCCCGGTGACAGCGGGGTGGAATTTTCACCTGGAAAATCACGTGGCGTCAGGAAGAGCATCCGGCCTTAAATCCCCGGCCAAAACCGAAATGAGCCTGGCTGGCTACGGCGACCCCAATTAATTGGGAATAGCTGAAGAAAGTTTTACAGTAGCAGCTACTAAATAAAGGTAGCGATATAGCTACGTTCAATTTCATAAACACTGGGCTCACAAATCCCGTATAGTTAAGTAAAAATAACAGTCTGGTCGTTATTTCAGTAGCAACGAAGCTCTGTGGTGGCTATTGCCGTGTCCGTAACACTTAAGGCATCCCGCCGTCACATACCTCAATGTGCACTTACAAAATTGTGAACCAGTCTATTTTACTGAAAAGAATTTCTACGAGCGAGTATCCACTCCGGCAAAAACCACACTCACTACCTTTTCCAAAATTTACACAAGACATGATTTTTAAAGCACTCTTCTGTGTGTTGAGGTACAGAGATATACCACATGGAAAGATACAATAAAATGTTGGCAAATCTGAGTTCAAGGAACTGCTGTTCAGAATAGGCTTTCGGTGCAGGTTATGCGGCCCATGTTCGTAACATGGAATGTTTTCTTTTGACAATGCATCTACACCATGTGCGAGGGCAACGCATTTCAAAGATCTCTAAAAACACAATAAACAGGTAGTTGGAGAAAAATTTTAAGTGGGAGCGAAGATTCAAAGAGAAATAATTTCATCTTAGAGATTTGCTGATGAGATCGTCATCTTGACCGATACGCCAGAGGAATTGAATGAGTTTTTGAATGGTATGGACTCCGTCTTGAGGAAATAATTCATGATGGAAATCAATAAATGTAAAGCAAAATTATTGGAATGCAGCCAAAATAAATCAGAAACCTCTATGCACATCAAATTGGCAGGTGAAACGCTACGGGAAGTAGGAGACTTCTGTTACTTAGGAAGAAAAATAACCAGTGATGGACGAAGCAAAGAGGTTGGCTCAGGCAAGGACATCATTTCTACAGAAAAGGAATCTGTTGACATCGAATATACATTTAGATATTAGGAAGTAATTTTTGAAAGCTTTTGTCTGGAGCGTGACACTATAAGGAAGTGAAACTTGGTCTAATGGTGCAGCAGAAAAGAGGAGAATTGAAGCGTTTGTAATGTGGTGTTACAGGAGAATGATGATGATCAGATGGGTAGATGGGGTAACAAATAAAGAGCTATTAAGACGAGTGGGAGTGGAGAGATGTTTCTGGCGACTGCTATTGAAGAGAAGATATAGGTTGGTACGACACATATTAAGACACCCAGAAATAGCAAGCTTAGTTATGGATGGGAGGGTTAAGGACAAGAACTGTAGGGTAGACCAGGGTAAAACAGATTGCCTCGGATGTAGGGTGTGGTAGCGATATAGAGATGAAACGATTAGCTCAGGAGAGGGAGTCATGGAGGGCTGCATCAGTCCAGTCAAGAAACTGAAGACTCAAACAACAACAGTTGGGAATTTTAATTACTTAGAGAGGCATGTGAGGCAAAAGGGTTGTTGAAGAATTTCAATCCCTGGGATGTAACACTGGAAGAGAGTGCATAATGTACATCAACGGCCAAGGTCAGAGATATTTTACTATAGGTAAGGAAAAATACTTTTGATTCCCCATATTCCGATAGATTTGCCATTCCAGTGTGCAAGAGTGCAGTTCCCTCTTCAAACAATATTCGCAATTTCTATTAACAAAGCGCAATCGCACACACTTAACAGCAGGTGTACAATTGCATCGTCCCCATTGACTTGATCGCGAGCGAAGCCGCGGGTACCTGCTAGTATTAGATATACAGTATAGGTAATGATTTTTGAATGAATATTTCTTCTTAGCTTCAGTGCTTGGTCGAATTACACTGGATATGACTAAAATAAATTCAACGAAATTTAATACAGAATAACATGCAAGTTTGGATGATGATAGCGATACGTTAATTGCAGATACACTTAAGGGTGTACGACAGAAGATGTAAGTTTGTAAATATGGAATGTATTATTAACGTGCGGTAATTTATACCATGGAATGTCAATGCTAATGATCCATTAGGTTTTCTTTTTCTTGGATCATTCTTGTTGTATATATTTTTAGCCTACTTTTCACATTTTTCAAAAATGAGGAAAAAGTAGTCTTATGAGATCGGGCAAATGTGTGTCTGTCTGTCTGTCTGTCTGTCTGTCTGTCTGTCTGTCTGTCTGTCTGTCTGTCCTTCTGTCTGTCTGTCTGTCTGGCTGTGTGTGTGTCCCCCCTATCAACTCCTAAACGGCTGCAGCAATCAAAACCAAATTTAGTATGAGTAAAGATGTGCACCGGAATATCTCACGTCGATATTTGAAAATGATGTCAGTGCTACCAACTGCTGAAAAAACGCACTAGAAATTTGAGCTCCATGTTGGATATCTTGGAAAGTATGAATGGGAGCTATTTCAAAATTGGCACACGTACAGATCATAATATTTCAGTTTAATTTCCAGGAGGCCAAATATGGCAGTGTTGCCAAAATGATTATAAGCCTCCTGATAGGTCCAATTTTTAAATGCATATAACTTCTACATTATCAAGTGGAATTCAACCAAATTTCGTATGTTGTATGTGTACATAACCAGATATGACTGAGCGTATTCTTAAGACCTACCAGGGCTGCCAACTGTTAATAAATGCTCCTAATTTATTTCATCCAAATACCAATATATCAGAAAGTATGCAAGCCGACAGCTTTAAACTATGCACACGTATAGTACCTGACATTCTATATTAATTTGGAGTAACTTATATACGTCAGTGCTACCAACATGATTCTAAGCCTGCTGACAGGTCCAACTTTAAATACATGTAACTTCAATACTATCATTTGGATTTCAACCAAATTTCGTATGTGCTATGTGTACCATAACAAATATGACTATGCGTATTCTAAGGAGCAACCAGGGCTGCCAACTGTTAATATGTGCTGTCCCTACTTTTGTTACCCTAATATCAATATATCAGAAAGTATGCAAGCCAATAGCTCTAAACTTTGCACACGTATAGTACCTGGCATTCTAGACGAATTTGGAGTAACTAATATACGTCAGTGCTGCCAACATGATTCTAAGCCTGCTGATAGGTCCAATTTTAAAATGCATGTAACTTCTATACTAACTAATGGATTTCATTCAAAATTGGCACAACAATAGATCATATTATTTCAGATTATTTCTGACCAATACATGCATGACATTGTTGCCAACATGATTTTACGCGCGCTGTTAGATCCAATGTTTAACTGCATGTAACGTCCATGCTATCCAGTGGACTTCAACCAAATTTTGTATTTAGTACCGTAAGAGACGGAACTAAGAATATATTCAGTCATCAGGGCTGTCAACTGTAGTGCTCTATTAGGATACATTATGCCAGGTATACAGTATTTCGAACTAATTGGAAATTTCGATATTAGCATCTTAATTTCGTCATTATTCTAGATAAGTTCATATTCTGTAGAATAATCATTGGCATGAAAAGTAGGCTGTATAGTTCTTCACGGAACTTCTTGTTGTATTATAGATTTGACTAGGATATCAGCATCGGTAGGTCCGACGAGACTGTGTGCAGCATTAGCTTAATCGATTTTCTCGATTCTTTTGAGTCAGGATATTCATTTCATTCACATTGCTACTTTTGTAATGTCGTTTGTGAATAAAGTTTTGTCATTTGATTTTAAAGCAAACAAAAATCATCGCTGTTTTGAAACCTGGGAAACCAAATAACAAGCCAGAGATTTACAGACAAATATCTCTATTGAGTTTATGCTACGAATTAGTGGAACGACTCCTCCTGAACAGAATTGCTCCAAGATTGCTTGCGGGGATACCCTTTGAGCAAGCGGGATTTAGACCTCATCGCAACTGTACAGACCAGGTGTTGTCACTAACGACATTTATTGAGGCAGGATTTCAAAATTGCCTTAAGACATCAGTGGCATTCATTGATCTCAAGGCTGCATAGATACGACACTGTTTGGAGGGAAGGCCTGATTTACAAACTACTTCGAGTAATTCCCTGCAAGACCATTGCCAATCTAGTCAATAACATGATGAGTAACAGACTGTTTAGAGTTGTCATGGGTAGTACAGTTAGTGCACAAAGGAAATTGAATGACGGATTACCACAAGGTTTTGTCCTGGCTCCATTTCTTTTCAGCTTGTACTTAGCTGATATGCCAAGGACGGAATCAAGGACATTTGGGTATGCAGACGATTGGGCGATAGCTACAAGATGTTCAAACATAGCAACAACTGAGAACACACAAACAACAGGCCTGAGTGTCCTAGGGGAGTACTTTCGAAAATGGAGACTACAGCCTAGTATGACTAAGACAGAAGTTTGTGCCTTCCACTTGAATAATCGCATGGCTAACATGGATCTCAGGGTGTACTTTGATAACGTCCTTCTGCCACACAATCGGCATCCCAAGTACTTGGGTATTACTTTAGACAGAACCTTATCCTTCAAACAACACCTTTTGAAGACTGCTGCTAAGCTGAGATCACGCAACAGCATCATCCAGAAACTATGTGGAACAACATGAGGCTTTAATGCTTCAACTCTTCGATCTTCTGCAATTAGCCTCGTTCTATCTGTAGCTGAATATTGTGCCCCTGTGTGGTTAAACAGCCCTCACATAGGGAAGATCGATGTTGAAATCAACAAGACCATGCGATTGATATCTGGTACAATTAAATGCACCCCCAATCAATGGCTTCCTGTTCTGAGCTGCATTCCTTCCCCATCTCCAGAGGTGTAATATCCTGGTCAAAACATAACAAAAGATACTTCAAAATCAGGATCTCCCTATTCATGTTGATATACCTGCTGCTTGTTTACCCAGATTTCGATCAAGACAGCCCCCTGTGAAGACAGGTACGAGACTTATCAATGAGAACTTTGACAGAGTCCTGCAGTGGTCTCATGATTGGAAGATTTTTGCTCCACAGGAGTGCCGAGACATGCCATCTGTCACTTCTAAAGTACCTGGCTTTGATCTTCCTCGTCGGATATGGTCGAAATGAAACCGTATCAGGACCAATTCTGGTGTTTGTGCGGACTCTTTGTTCAAGTGGAACAGGTTACCCTCTCCAAAGTGTGACTGTGGGGCCGATAGACAAACGGTGAAGCACATCATTCACGACTGTCCTCTTAGAACCTATGGTGACAACATATTGGATTTTCTCTCAGTGACTCCTACATCAGTGGACTACATTTTGAATTTAGATATACAATTATGAGACTATCTGTTCTCTTTTTTAGCCTATTTTCAATTTTGAAAAAAAAAATAGGCTTATGAGATCACCTTTTGTCCGTGTGTGTGTGCGTGTGTGTGATTCGTGTGTGTGTCCCCCCCCCCCTAATAAAATCTAAACGGCTGGAGCGATTTCAATGAAACTCGGTAAGTTCATAGCACTATTTCCTGCGACCCCGACCGTGCCCTTCAAATTTTGTTACGACTCACCAATCCAACATGGCAGCTGTGCGAAATATTTCACCAGCATTCAATATCTCCGAAACTATTACCGATATTACCCTGACATTTTGTATGGTGATAAAGGGAACAACTATAAGTTCACTTATGTGACCTTTGAAAATCTGGTAACAACAAAACGAACATGGCGGCCAAGCGAAGTTGCGACTTTTAAATAGACGTTTCTCGCAATTTAACCAACCAAACGCAATGAAACTTGGTACAGTATATGTTTATATACATTGTAATGCACCGAGATCTAACTTCGTTCAATTGTTTACATAACCACAAGATGGCGGATGTGCGAAATATTTCACCGGCATTCCATATCTGTGAAACTATTAGCGATATCTCCCTGAAATCTTTTACTGAGATAAAGGGCACTGCTGAAGTCCATCTATAAGACTTTCAGAAACCGGTTAACTACAAAACGAACATGGCAGCCAAGCGAAGTTGAAAATTTTAAATAGACCTTTCTCGCGATTTAATGTTCCAAACGCACTGAAATCTGGTACAGGAAATATTTATACACATTGTAATGCACTGGTATCTAATTTAGTTCAATTGTTTACATAACCTCAAGATGGCGGATGTGCGAATTTTAAAATTAAGTTTTCACTACTTGTCATGTAGTCATGCGATCGAATTGAAAGTTTGAATATTGAACCTACGCAATAATTTTCCTTTAATGGTACATGACTCTATGGCTTATACATTTAACAATTCAACATGGCGACCATCCAAAATATTTAGTCGGCTCTGAATATCTACGAATCTATTATAGCAATCAAACTGAATTTCTTAATGTTCATAGGGGCTATGAACTTAAGTTCACCTATAGGACTTTAAATAACTTGGTGTTCACAAATCCAACATGGAGGCAACGCGAAATATACAAATTCACATGGACGTTTCTCGCAATTTAACCATTCGAGTGTAGTGAAACTTGGAACAGTAAATCCTTATACGAATGGTAATCCACTGGCATCTAATTTATTTCAATTGTTTCCATAACCTCAAGATGGCAGCTGTGCGAAATTTCAAAATCTCCTTGTTACTTCTTGTGTCCTAATTATGCGATTGTAGTTTGAATACTACACGTACACAATAATCTGCATGTAACAGTACATAACTCTAGGACCTACATATATAAAATCCAACATGGCGACCATCCGAAATTTTATTCGGTTCTCAATATCTACGAATCTATTACAGCAATCAAACTGAAATTGTGTATGTTGCTAGAGGCAATTAACATAAGTAGGATATATGAAAATAGGCTGTATAGTTCTTCACGGAACTACTTGTTTTTTCATTAAGATGTATTATGATGTACTGTAAGTGTGTACCATGCCATACGATAAATAAATAAATAAATAAATAAATAAATAAATAAATAAATAAATAAATAAATAAATAAATCCTTATGGCGTGATGCTTTATAAAGGTGATGTAAGGTTGCATTAAGAAGGCCATTGCTGGGTATTCTGGAGTTTCCCACACTCTTGAGATTTTTATTTAATTGGAATCTTGTGTTCTCTGAGCGTCTTTAATTTTTCTTCGCTATGGCCTTTCTTAATGCCACCTTGATATGAATAACTGGTGCCTTATTATCCCTTCTACTTGTTGGCAGGATCTGGGGGTTTTCCTAGCCCTGGATTTTCAGGTTCTACGATCCAGCTGCCATCTTGGGATTTCAACAAGTATTGGTAGGTAATACGGGTACAGTCCTAATGTAAGGCCACGGCCGCCTCCTTCCCTCTTCCTTGCCTATCCTTCCAAATCCTCCCAACCCTTCCCATCCTTCATAAGGCCCCTGTTCGCTTTGCAGGTGAGGCTGCCTGGGTGAGGTCTGGTCCCACCTCCACAGTTGTATCCCCCGACCCGATATTTCATGGTCTAGGACACTGCCCTGGTTGAGGTAATGGTGAGATCCCGCGATGAGTCCGAGGGAAAAGCCGACTAAAAATAAAAATAAAAAGAAGATCAAAGCTGTAGGACAGGATCTCAAATGTTAAACTTTGGTGTACTTGCCTTTTCCATGGGACATTGAGGAGGTTTTGAAGCCGCGGCAAACACTCGGTTGAAAACATCCTCGGACATTAATTTGCAAGTTTCACAGATGTTGTTCCTACTGTAAGAATAGGCATTGAAACCCCAGCCTCCCGAGCCCCACTTGGCCACGTCAACCTTCAGCTGTAACAAAACGTTGATATTGTAACTTTCAGTCGTTCGACATAAAATAATACCGAGCACTGGATTATGAGACAAAACATAACCTGAATTAAATTACAAGTGATTGAGATAGTGTATTTATTGATGTGAACCATTTATTTGGTACTGCTTTGTCTTTCCAATGCTATTTTCATTTATGAAACAAGATGTTCAGCAAAGAACATATAGCCTACTTTCTCCTAAATGTATGGGTATCTTTATGACTCTTTGTCCTCATCCCTAACACAATCACCTCTACCACAATGTATTGTTTGTTTTCTTTTATATTGATAATAAGCCAGTAAGTGTCAAAATCAATATTATATACTTTATGACGATTGAATAACAAAACTACTAACTTATTGTAATGCATTCACGTCCGTTAATCTCTATATTAAGCCAGCCTGCAAAATTAAGAATCTTCCGCCCCAATCACAGTAGGTTGGTGCTGCGACCTATCGGTGAATTAATCTTTATCTTGCACGCCTATGCACTGCCATCGTAATGTACTACGATGGCAGTGTTCTATGGGTGTTGAATGAGTAGGCAGTTTAAAGTAGCCAGGAGGGAGGCGATCCAGCTGGCAGTGTTTAAAGGTATTCGGAGCGCGATCGTGGCTAATAGTTGAACTACCAGTATTACAAAATTGCCATACTTCAGGAGGCCAGCTCAGGCATTTACACAGAGTTATGTTTGGAACAATATTACCCACATAACCCACAAGAGGACAGCACCGTACAGAGGCATTAAGAAGGCTGTTGTTAATGACAACGTGTATCTAGTTCTTCTATTCTCCTTTTCCCAATGTCTTCTGTTTATGTGCGATGCTGGGACTGTGATTTTATTAATATACGAGTGTATACTTTATCCTCTCCTTTGAGCTAAATGACATTTTATTCAGTATCTGTGGAAAAAGCTCGTGCACATCATTTGTAAAAGAATTCAAGAAAAAAAAACCTAACTGTAGCAGTACTCGATCACCAGTCAACTGCGTGACAGACTAACATGCTAGCCCAGAGCTAACCCTATCCATGACGTCAGGTGTTCTTAACTGACATATTAGATACAAACTGTTGGCAAATAATGACTTTAAATAAACGATTTCTTCACTGCAGTACATCTTCATTAAAGATCATTTCATACAAAGTTTATATTATTGTATCAGTACGGTATATCACATACAACATACTAAAACTACTGAAATATAAGACAGGCACATGAGGACAGCTGCCATCTTGTCGTGTGACACAAACGGCTCAGCTCTTTTAAGCCACTCGTACTGTATAATATTATAATATTAAATTATAATAAATAACGGATCACGACCTTCAGGATAGCTTAAACCCCCCTAGGCTCGATAATCGGAATTGGTGGGTCTTAAGCTATTGATTAAAATGGTTGCATAATTCACACGGCCACCATCCTGAAATGGCATGGCCGATGACCTTGAATTTTGGGTCAAAGACGCGTCCTATATAAAGGTATGTTGTCACCAAATTTGGTAGAGATCGGATAATTAGTTTAGCCGTAATTTGATTTTACGTTTTCAACATTTGAGTGGCCGCCATTCTGTTATGGTAAAGATGGCGGCAATATAAAGTATGACACTGAGGTGTCCTTTACTAGTGCTACCTCTGTACCAAATTTCGTTCAATTCGGTTTCACCGTGTTCGAATTGATAGGGGGGGACAGACATCCAGAGTACACACACTCACACACACACAGACACACACACACACACAGACTCACACACACACATACACACACACACACACACACACACACACAGACTCACACACACACATACACACACACAGACAGACACACTTTTTTCGCCCTGTGTTGATCTCATAAGTCTACTTTCATTTTTTGCAAAAATCGAAAGTAGGCTAAAAATAGGCTTATGAGAGCGGCTTCGATGGCGTAGTTGATATCATGCTGAGCTTCTATGCCCAAGATCGCAGGTTCAAACCCGGCCGAAGCCGTAAGATTTTTAAGAGCGATAAAAATCCCTCAATATTCCTTCCTTTGGAGGGGAAGTAAAGCCGGCGGTCCCATGTCATAGATTTATGGCATGTTAAAGAACCTTCCACTAATTACACCTGTGTGAGGCTATATTATAGGTTAAACATTTGACTAACGCTCTTAGGTTCCAATGTTCGTCACCAGGAGCCGACTGCGGTGGCATCTGGTAACCTAGTTCTGCACTAGTAGTCGTTGACGGTGGCGTTGGGCGGCAAAAAATAGGGACTACTTGAAAAAAATCAATGTCTGCAGTGCTTACTTGAATTGAAAACGGCTAACACACACTAATACTGCCATCACAATTAACGCCGGTTATCAGACAGATTCTACACACACCCAAAGTACACGGGGCTACATGACCGCGTTGTCGCAGCCCCTAAACTAAGGAACCAACCAACCAACTAGGCTTATGAGATCACCATTTGTCAGTGTGTGGGTCCCCCTCCAATAACTTCTAAACGGATGGAGCGATTTCAATGAAACTCTATAAGGGTTCAATAACTATTTTGGCCAACCCCAACCGTGCACTTCAAATTTTATTACATTTCACCAATCCAACATGGCGGATGTGCGAAATATTTCACCGGCATTCTATATCCCCGAAACTATCAGCCTGAAATTTTCTACGGTCATAGAGGCCACTACTAGAAGTTCGCCTATGAGACTTTTATAAACCCGCTTAGAAAATAAACATGGCAGCCAAGCGAAGTTGAAGCATTTAAATAGACTTTTCTCGCGATTACCCCATCCAAACTCAATAAAACTTGGTACAGCAAATGTGTATACACATTGTAATGCAATGGCGTCTAACTTAGTTCAATTGTTTACATAATCTCAAGATGGCGGCTGTGCAAAATATTTCACCGGCATTCCATATCTCCGAAACTATTACAGATATCACCCTGAAATATTGTACTGTGATAAAGGGCACTACTAAAAGTTCATCTATGTATTTTTCAAAAACCTGCAAAGTACAAAACGAATATGGCGGCCAAGCGAATTTGAAACACTCGAATAGACTTTTCTCGTGATTTAACCATCTGAACACAGTGAAATATGGTACAGTAAATGTTAATACACAATGTAATGCACTGACATCTAATTTAGTTCAATTGTTTACATAACCTAAAGATGGCGGCGATGCGAATTTTTAAAATTAAGGTTTTATTTCTTGTGTCGTAATCATGCGATCGAAGTGTATGTTTGAATAATGAACCTAAGCAATAATTTTAATTTAATGGTACATAACTCTATGGCCTATACATATAACAATACAACATGGCAACCATCCGAAATATTTAGACGGTTCTCAATATATACGAATCTATTGAATGAATGAAAATCCACAGCCTGCTTCCAGTCGGCCGACCGGGTCAGGAAATGGAATGAATGAAGCCCCCATCTAGCGGCGAGGATATGAACTGTGCCGGCTGCCAAAGCCTGTCGCACTCCCCTGGGGCAATAATTAAATGAATGACAGATGAAATGAAATGATAGTGGAGAGTGTTGCTGGAATGAAACTGTGACAGGGAAAACCAGAGTACCCGGAGAAAAACCTGTCTGCCTCCGCTTTGTCCAACACAAATCTCACATGGAGTGACCGGGATTTGAACCACGGATCCAGCGGTGAGAGGCCAGCGTGCTGCCGCCTAAGCCACGGAGGCTTCATATACGAATCTATTACAGCAATCAAATTGATTTTTATGTTCATAGAGGCTATGAACATAACTTCACCTATGGGACTTTCAATAACCTGGTGGGCACAAATCCAACATGGCGGCGACGCGATTTATAAATATTTAAAAGGACGTTTCACGTGATTTAACCATTCGACTGCAGTGAAACTCGGTACGGTAAATGCTTATACAAATTTTAATCCTCTGGCATCTAATTTAATTCAATTGTTTTCATAACCACAAGATGGCAGCTGTGCGAAATTTTAAGATCTCCTTTTTGTTTCTTGTGTCTTAATCATGCGATTGAAGTTTGAATAAAACACCTACACAATATCCACGTAATAGTACATAACTTGAAGACCTATATATAAAGATCCAAAATGGCAACCATCCGAATTATTGGAGGTTCTCAATGTCTACGAATCTATTACAGCAATCAAACTGAAAATCTGTATGTTGATAGAGGCATACGTAGGATGTATGAAAATAGGCTACATAGTTCTCCACGGAACAACTTGTTTACTTAAGGAACTCTCTATAGGCGGCTTCGATGGCGTAGTTGGTAGCATGCTGAGCTTCTATGCCCAAGATCGCAGGTTGAAACCCGGCTGAAGTCGTTGGATTTTTAAGAGCCTTAAAAATCCCCCAGTACTGTATGCCTTCCTTCGGAGGGCAATCGTACAATCAGCTTGATTTCTCATGCTTCAAAGATCTTGTCTAGAATAATTTACAAGAGGATGGAAATCCAAATAGAAGCGGAGTTGGGTGAAGACCAGTTTGGTTTCAGGAGAAATGTAGGCTGATTTTGGAAGGTAGAATAAGGAAAGACAAGAGGGAACGTTCATGGCATTTGTAGACTTAGTAAAGGCTTTCGATAATGTTGATTGGACTAAATTGTTTGACATTTTGAAATCGATTGGAATAAAGTACAGGGATAGGAGGGTGATCTACAATCTATACAGAAACCAGACAGCGGTCATTCGAGCTGATGGACATGAGAGAGAAGCTGGTATTCAGAAAGGTGTAAGGCAAGACTGCAACTTATCACCCGTACTTTTCATCTTTACATTGAACAAGCAATGAAGGAAATTGTAGAAAAAATTTAAGTGGGAGTGAAGATTCAAGGAGAAATAATTTCAACTCTGAGATTTGCCGATGACATAATCATCTTGGCCGACACGCCTGAGGATTTGACTGAGATTTGCCGATGACATAATCATCTTGGCCGACACGCCTGAGGATTTGACTGAGATTTGAATGGTATGGACTCCATCTTGAGGAAAGAATTCATGATGAAAATTATTAAATGTAAAACAAAAATATTGGAATGCAGCCGAAATATATCAGAATCCTCTACGGACATCAAATTGGCAGGTGAAAAACTAAAGGAAGTAGGAGACTTCTGTTACTTAGGAAGCAAAATAAATAGTGATGGTCGAAGCGAAGAGGATATAAAAAGTAGGTTAGCTCAGGCAAGGAAAGCCTTTCTACAGAAAAGGAATCTGTTGACATCGAATATAGATTTAGGTGTTAGGATGTCATTTTTGAAGCCCTTTGTCTGGAGCGTGGCGCTCTATGGAAGTGAAACTTGGACTGTTGCTGCAGCAGAAGAGAGGAAAATTGAAGTGTTTGAAATGTGGTGTTACAGGAGAATTATGAAGATCAGATGGGTATATAGGGTTACAAACGAAGAGGTCTTAAGACTGGTGGGAGAGGAGAGATGTTTCTGGCGACTGCTAATGAAGAGAAGATATAGGTTGGTAGGACACATACTAAGACACCCACGAATAGCAAGCTTAGTTATGGATGGAAGGGTCGAGGACAAGAACTTTAGGGGTAGACCAAGGTTAGAATATGTTAAACAGATTGCCTCGGACGTAGGGTGTGGTAGCTATGTAGAGATGAAACGATTAGCTCAGGACAGAAAGGCATGGAGAGCTGCATCAAACCAGTCAAAAGTCTGAAGACTCAAAGAACTTCGCTTGGCCGCAATGTTGGTTTTGTTGTTAACAGGTTTTTGAAAGTCTCATAGTTGAACTTCTAGTAGTGCTCTTTATCACCGTACAAAATTTCAACGTGATATCGGTAATAGTTTCGGAGATATAAATTGCCGGTGAAATAGTTCGCACAGCCGCCATGTTGGATTGGTGGGACGTAATAAAATTTGAAGGACACGGTTGGGGTTGGCCAAAATAGTGCTATAACCTCACCGAGTTTCATTGAGAAATCGCACCAGCCGTTTAGAAATTATTGGAGGGGAACCCACACACATACGCACACATATATACACACACACACACGGACAAATGGTGATCTCATAAGCCTAGTTGGTTGGTTGGTGCCTTAGTTTAGGGTTCGGTCAAAATGGTGCTATGACCTTACCGAGTTTCATTGAATCGTTCCAGCCGTTTAGATTTTATTAGGGGGGGGCGGGGGACAAACACACGAATCACACACTACGCACACACACACACACACACACACACACACAAACAGACAGACACACGGACAAAAGATGATCTCATAAGCCTATTATTTCATAAATGAAAATAGGCTAAAAATGATAATTAATCTTAAAGTCAATAATGTATTGAAACTAATTATAACATAATACCGGTTTCGGTGAACTTGTAACCTTCTTCAGTTACTAAAAATATGAAACTAAGAACAGCAATCTAACATTAACATTCTATGCAAAAAGAGATGAAAACTAGAAATTTAAAAAAATATTCGCTATATAATTTTTCTCTCAGTATTCGATTATAAATAACAATATTTTTAATAGAATATTTAATAATTCAAGATAGGTCTACGATTACTGAGAAAATAAATATAGTGAATATTTGATTTCTAGCCTTGATCTCCTTTTGCATAGAATGTTATTGTTAGATTGATGCTCTTAGATCAATATTTTTATTCAATGAAGAAGGTTACACGTTAACCGAAACTAGTATAACATCATTAGTAGCTTGCCACAGTGGGTGAGTGGTTATTGTGTCGGACTACCAACCCCAAGCTTGCAGGTTCGCTCCTGGCGGTGGTAACTGACTTTTGAAAGGTGATAAAAATCTCGGCATGCATGTCATGCGATGTTGGCATGTTAAAGAACCCATTTGAATTCAATAGGCCGTGTTCATAATGGCAAAATTAATCTAGGGATTTTCCGCCAACACAAAGTTCCTCCTTACCCTACTAGAATGCACAATAGTGTCAAGGAGCTTAGATATCTAATCTCCTTGACTTTTATAACACTCCAAGGAACGACAAAATTCGACATGCAAGCTTCCCTCTAGGCGACAAATAACAAAACTTACACCTGGCACCCGAGGTCATACGATATATTATTTATTTATTTATTTATTTATTTATTTATTTATTTATTTATTTATTTATTTATTTATTTATTTATGTATTTATCGTATGGCTTTTGGTGCCAGGAGTGTCCGAGGACATGTTCGGCTCGCCAGAGTCTGTAGCTGCTTCCAGCGGACACCCAGAGGGTGAGCTACACGTTCCGTTTAATTTCAAGTAGTTCTAACTTTCGCTACCAGATGCCAATGATACTTACTCTCGACCAAAATATTATGTGCACTCGAGTTTGAAGTTTTTTTGTGAAGTAACCAATAGACCTACATAAAATCCAATAACATCATTATTTTCATTGTTCTATTTTACGTTAGTTCATGTAGGTTTGGAATTATTAATTTATATTTTAATATTTTTTATCGCAGTTGAAACACAAAAAGTGCCCGTTTTTAAGCGTGTTTCAACCATGAGTCACATTTAAGAATTATTATCTCACAAACCCTTCATCAGATCGAATCCAAATTTTAACACAATATACATTGGAATGTTGTATAACTGGTTTATTAATTTCCAAATTGTGTGTGTTCAAGAACGTACGTTGTTGTAATTTTATAAGGTAACTTTTTATCGGCTCGGGGTCGTTGGAAAATGTAGTTCTTGGTTGCGTTGTAATCCTTATACATCAAAAGGTTATGCTGTATGACTGTGAAATATGTAAATTAATTCACTTATTTTATATAGGTTTGTATTTGTACGGGGAATTAAGACATGGTTCACCAGCTAGCCACTCCGGAAATTGCTGTACAGCGTTGCTGATATGGAGTCCATCACTTCCGAGCGAGGCGCGCCATGACGCGTGATGGAGCCCATCTTGGCAACGTTGTACAGCTTTCACCGGAGGGGCTAACTGGTGAACCATGTCTTAATTCCCCGTACAAATACAAACCTATATAAAATAAGTGAATTAATGTACGTATTTCACAATCATACAGCATACTTTTGATGTATAAGGATTACAACGCAACCAAGAATTACATTTTCCAACCACCCCGAACCGAGAAAAAGTTACCTTACAAAATTATAACAACTTTGTTTCTTGGACACACAAAATTTTGAAATTAATAAACCAGTTATACAACATTCCGATGTATATTGTGATAAAATTTGGATTCGATCTGATGAAGGGTATGTGAGATAGTAATTCTTAAATGTGACGCACGGTTGAAACACGCTTAAAAACGGCCACTTTTTGTTTTCCAACTACGATAAAAAAAATATATAAATTAAAAATTCCAAACCTACATGAACTAACGTAAAATAGAACGACGAAAACGATGATGTTATTGGGTTTTATGTAGTTCTATTGTTTACTTCACAAACAACCTTCAAACTCCAGTACACAAAATATTTTGGTCGACAGTAGTGGTGAACGTTGGGGAACTTTGATAGACCGTTCCAACGAAATCTAATCTAGAAATTTAGCTCCTCACAAGTTTAGTCTGTGGAAGGATCGTTTACATGCCATAAATCTATGACATGGGTACTTCCCCTCCAAAGGAAGGCATACTGAAGGTTTTTAACACTCTTAAAAAGATCCGACGACTTCGGCCGGGTTTGAACCCGCTATCTTGGGCACAGCAGATCAGCATGCTACCAACTACGCCACATTATTGACTTTAAACCAGACTGAGAACCGGAGTATCTTGATGCAGAGCTACTCTCAAGACAAGGGGCTACACTGAAGACAGATTTTGTGAATGTGGGGAACTGCAGGACCAACATCTTCTGGTATGCAGAACCCTACCTGAGACTTGCACTATTGACGATCTTTGGAGAGCTAATGACAGGTCCATCAAGACTGCCAAATTCTGGGCTTTGCATTCCATTTGATTTCATTTCATTTGTTATTATAGTCTGTAACTTTGTTCGTATTGTTCCCTTAATTTCGTAATTTACTTATTTATCGTATGGCATACATGAAAATTATTTACAATTTAACATCAAGTTTCGAATCGTAATGAAGTACCTGTGGTGTCCCTAGGAAGAAGTCGCTGAAGTCGTAATTTTTCCTGGTTACGTAAAATAAATAAATAAATAAATTGGCTTTAAGGTGGATTTTTGATGTGTTACATCTTTCCACTAGGTTGCTGGGTATTTTTGTGGGAGTGATTTTGAAAGATGGGACGGAAGTGGATCAGACGTTAGTGTGTAAGACGCACTGTCAGCTGGATCGTATCCCTCCTGGACATTCATCAACACACACAAATCCATTTTATTTACACACGAATAATACATAGGCTAACAATTCCAAGACTCTTTTTTTATCTTCACTGCCTACTTGATATTTCTACTCTCGCACTGTCTTCTTGATTGTTCTCGCACTGCCTTCTTGATACTCTGCTGCTAATCGTATCAATATGACTCTTTTTAACAGAATCCATATGAAATTACGTGTTGGTCTGTGAATCAAGAGGTCCGGGAACTGGGCAAGCCTTTCATGTTCTACTGCTGTGCACATTGCATTTACTCGCAAGTTGGCCTATTTATAAGGAATACAAGCTGACCCGGCAGACGTTGTCCTGCCAATCAAAGAAAGAGCTGTAACTTTGTTTCTTGAAGTGCTTTTGGATACACAATAGTTTTTTCAATTTCTGTTAACTGCCTCTAAACTATCGTGAATTGAATTAACTAATCGAGAAACATTCGTGGGAGCATGCACAACAACTCTCCAAAGTTTCATCGCAATCGGATAAATGGCATTTAACGCAAACGGGATTTGGTTTAAATGATTCGTGCGCTGTCACTCATTTGTTGAATCTACTCGTGCTCTACCAACAGTGAAATGGATTTACTAAGTTAGAAAGCTTCACGTAAGTGTACACAACAACTCATAAAAATTTCATCGCAATCGATGAATAGTGCATGAACGCATACAGGATTTTGTTGGAACGATTCGCGCGTCGTTACTCATTTGTTACATCTACTCGTGCGCTACCAATATTGTAAAATGGATTTACCAAGCTGAACACCTTCCCTGGCGTGTACACAAAAAATCATCAAAATTTCATCGGAATCGGATGAATGACATATGAACGCTTAAGGGATTTTCTTTAAACGATTCGCGTGCCGTCACTCATTTGTTGAATCTACTCGTGCGCTACTTACTGTAAAATGGATTTATTAAGCCAGAAACCTTCCGTAGGGTGTACACAACAACTCACCCAGGTTTCATCGTAATCGGACGAATGGTATTTGAACGCATACGGGACCTTATTGAAATGCTTCGCGCAACCTCCTGTGAAATGGATTTACAAAGTTAGAAACCCTCACGTAAGTGTACACAATATCTCACCCTAGTTTCATTGCAATCGGATGAATGGTATATGAACGCATACGGGACTTTGTTAAAACGTTCGCGCGTCGTCGCTCATTTGTTGAATACACTTGTGCGCTACCTATTGTAAAATGGATTTACTAATCCAGAAGCCTCCCCCTGGAGAGTACACAACATCTCACCCAAGTTTCACCGCGATCGGACGAATGGTATTTGAACGCATACGGGACCTTGTTGAAACGCTTCGCACGTCGTCGCTCATTTGTCGAATCTACTCGTGCGCAACCTCCTGTGAAATGGATTTACTAAGTTAGAACCCCTCACGTAAGTGTACACAACATCTCACCCAAGTTTCATTGCAATCGGATGAATTGTATATGAACCCATACGGGATTTTATTTAAACGTTCATGCTTCGTCGCTCATTTGTTGAATCTACTCGTGTGCTACCTATTGTAAAATGGATTTACTAATACAGAAGCCTCCCCTGGAGTGTACACAACACCTCACCCCAGTTTCATCGCTATCGGACGAATGGTATTTGAACGCATACGGGACTTTGTTGAAACGCTTCGCACGTCGTCGCTCATTTGATGAATATACTCACCCGCAACCTCCTGTGAAATGGATTACTGAGTTAGAAGCCTTCACTTAAGTGTACACAACAACTCATCAAAGTTTCATCTCAATCGATGAATGGAATATATACTTATACGGGAATTTGTTGAAATGCTTCGCGCGTCGTCACTCATTTGTTGAATCTAGTCGTGCGCTACCAATTGTGAAATTGATTTACTAAGCCAGAAGCCTTCCCTGGAGTGTACACAACATCTCACCCAAGTTTCATGGCAATCGGATGAATGGTATATGAACGCATACGGGACTTTGAAACGCTCTAACGTGCAGAGACAAACAGTAGAATTCGACATCACTGCCACCTTTGGTATAAAACACAACTTTCCACCACAGGCGGAGTGTATGTTATGGCGGTAGTTGCACAGGTTGCGGCCAGGTGGCTCTAACGTTCAGAGACACCGTCCACAGACTTCAGCTTTCACCAAGGCCAAGGTTAGTGGTTTCCATGACGACTGTATTTGACTTTATATTATGGTTCTATTGTGTTCATTCCACCTACCGGGTCAGATTGTGAATCTAAACCATACATGGACCCACCCTAATATACATACCAAATTCCATCAAAATCGGTTCAGTCGTTTAGGAGGAGTTCAGTGACATACACACGTGTCGAAGAATTATATATATAAAGACTAGCTGACCCGGCAGACGTTGTCCTGCCAATCAAAGAAAGTGTTGTAACTTTGTTTCTTGAAGTGCTTTTGGATACACAATAGTTTTTTCAATTTCTGTTAACTGCCTCTAAACTATCGTGAATTGAATAAACTAATTTAGAAACATTCGTTGGAGCGTGCGCAACAACTCTCCAAAGTTTCATCGCAAACGGATAAATGGCATTTAACGCATACGGGATTTGGTTTAAATGATTCGTGCGCTGTCACTCATTTGTTGAATCTACTCGTGCTCTACCAACTGTGAAATTGATTTACTAAGTTAGAAAGCTTCGCGTAAGTGTAGACAACAACTCATCAAAGTTTCATCGCAATCGATGAATAGTATATGAACGCATACAGGATTTTGTTGGAACGCTTCGCGCGTCGTCACTCATTTGTTACATCAACTCGTGCGCTACCAATATTGTAAAATGGATTTACCAATTTGAACACCTTCCTTGGCGAGTACACAACAACTCATCAAAGTTTCATCGGAATCGGATGAATGACATATGAACACATAAGTGATTTTCTTTAAACGATTCGCGTGCCGTCACTCATTTGTTGAATCTACTCATGCGCAACCTATTGTAAAGTAGATTTACTAAGCCTGAAACCTTCTCTGGCGTGTACTCAATGATTCACCAAGGTTTGATCGCAATCGGATGAATGATATATGACCGCATACGGGACATTGTGGAAACGATTCGCGCGCCGTCGCTCATTTGTTGAATCTAATCGTGCGCTACTTATTAAAAACTGGATTGACTAAGACAGAAACATTTCCTGGAGTGTACACAGCAATTCACCAAAGTTTCATCGCAATCTGATAAATGGTATATGGCCGCATACGGTACTTTGTTAAAATGATTCGCGTGCCGTCACACATTTGTTGAATCTACTCGTGTGCTACCTATTGTAAAATGGATTTACTAATACAGAAGCCTCCCCTGGAGTGTACACAACACCTCACCCCAGTTTCATCGCTATCGGACGAATGGTATTTGAACGCATACGGGACTTCGTTGAAACGCTTCGCACGTCGTCGCTCATTTGATGAATATACTCACCCGCAACCTCCTGTGAAATGGATTACTGAGTTAGAAGCCTTCACTTAAGTGTACACAACAACTCATCAAAGTTTCATCTCAATCGATGAATGGAATATATACTTATACGGGAATTTGTTGAAATGCTTCGCGCGTCGTCACTCATTTGTTGAATCTAGTCGTGCGCTACCAATTGTGAAATTGATTTACTAAGCCAGAAGCCTTCCCTGGAGTGTACACAACATCTCACCCAAGTTTCATGGCAATCGGATGAATGGTATATGAACGCATACGGGACTTTGAAACGCTCTAACGTGCAGAGACAAACAGTAGAATTCGACATCACTGCCACCTTTGGTATAAAACACAACTTTCCACCACAGGCGGAGTGTATGTTATGGCGGTAGTTGCACAGGTTGCGGCCAGGTGGCTCTAACGTTCAGAGACACCGTCCACAGACTTCAGCTTTCACCAAGGCCAAGGTTAGTGGTTTCCATGACGACTGTATTTGACTTTATATTATGGTTCTATTGTGTTCATTCCACCTACCGGGTCAGATTGTGAATCTAAACCATACATGGACCCACCCTAATATACATACCAAATTCCATCAAAATCGGTTCAGTCGTTTAGGAGGAGTTCAGTGACATACACACGTGTCGAAGAATTATATATATAAAGACTAGCTGACCCGGCAGACGTTGTCCTGTCAATCAAAGAAAGTGTTGTAACTTTGTTTCTTGAAGTGCTTTTGGATACACAATAGTTTTTTCAATTTCTGTTAACTGCCTCTAAACTATCGTGAATTGAATAAACTAATTTAGAAACATTCGTTGGAGCGTGCGCAACAACTCTCCAAAGTTTCATCGCAAACGGATAAATGGCATTTAACGCATACGGGATTTGGTTTAAATGATTCGTGCGCTGTCACTCATTTGTTGAATCTACTCGTGCTCTACCAACTGTGAAATTGATTTACTAAGTTAGAAAGCTTCGCGTAAGTGTAGACAACAACTCATCAAAGTTTCATCGCAATCGATGAATAGTATATGAACGCATACAGGATTTTGTTGGAACGCTTCGCGCGTCGTCACTCATTTGTTACATCAACTCGTGCGCTACCAATATTGTAAAATGGATTTACCAATTTGAACACCTTCCTTGGCGAGTACACAACAACTCATCAAAGTTTCATCGGAATCGGATGAATGACATATGAACACATAAGTGATTTTCTTTAAACGATTCGCGTGCCGTCACTCATTTGTTGAATCTACTCATGCGCAACCTATTGTAAAGTAGATTTACTAAGCCTGAAACCTTCTCTGGCGTGTACTCAATGATTCACCAAGGTTTGATCGCAATCGGATGAATGATATATGACCGCATACGGGACATTGTGGAAACGATTCGCGCGCCGTCGCTCATTTGTTGAATCTAATCGTGCGCTACTTATTAAAAACTGGATTGACTAAGACAGAAACATTTCCTGGAGTGTACACAGCAATTCACCAAAGTTTCATCGCAATCTGATAAATGGTATATGGCCGCATACGGTACTTTGTTAAAATGATTCGCGTGCCGTCACACATTTGTTGAATCTACTCGTGCGCTACCTATTGTAAAATGGATTTATTAAGCCAGAAACCTTCCGTAGTGTGTACACAACATCTCACCCAAGTTTCATCGTAATCGGACGAATGGTATTTGAACGCATACGGGACCTTATTGAAACGCTTCGTACGTCGTCGCTCATTTGTTGAATCTACTCGTGCGAAACCTCCTGTGAAATGTATTTACTAAGTTAGTAACCCTCACGTAAGTGTACACAACATCTCACCCAAGTTTCATTGCAATCGCATGAATGGTATATGAACGCATACGGGACTTTGATTAAAAGTTCGCGCGTCCTTGCTCATTTCTTGAATCTACTCGTGAGCTACCCATTGTAAAATGGATTTACTAAGTTAGAAACCCTCACGTAAGTGTACGCAACATCTCACCCAAGTTTCATCGCTATCGGACGAATAGTATTTGAACGCATACGGGACTTTGTTGAAACGCTTCGCACGTCGGCACTCATTTGTTGAATCTACTCGTGCGCAACCTCCTGTGAAATGGATTACCAAGTTAGAAGCCTTCACTTAAGTGTACACAACAACTCATCAAAGTTTCATCTCAATCTATGGATGGAATATAAACTAAACGGGATTTTGTTGAAACGCTTCGCGCGTCGTCATTCATTTGTTGAATCTAGTCGTGCGCTACCTAATGTGAAATTGATTTACTAAGCCAGAAGCCTTCCCTGGAGTGTACACAACATCTCACCCAAGTTTCATCGCTATCGGACGAATGGTATTTGAACGCATACGGGACATTTTTGAAACGCTGCGCGCGTCGTCGCTCATTTGTTGAATCTATTCGTGCGCTATCTATTGTAAAATGGATTTACTAAGCCAAACACCTTCCCTGGAGCTCACTCAACATATCACCCAAGTTTCATGGCAATCGGATGAATGGTATATGAACGCATACGGGACTTTGAAACGCTCTAACGTGCAGAGACAAACAGTAGAATTCGACATCACTGCCACCTTTGGTATAAAACACAACTTTTCGCCACGGGCGGAGTGTATGTTATGGCGGTAGTTGCACAGGTTGCAACCAGGTGGCTCTAACGTGCAGAGACAAACCGTCCAAAGACATCAGCTTTCACGAAGGCCAAGGCTAGTGGTTTCCATGACGACTGTTTTTGACTGTATATTGTGGTTCTAAAATTGTGTGTAAATTGTGGTTCTAAAATTGTGTTCATTCCACCTACCGGGTCAGATTGTGAATCTAAACCATACATGGACCCACCCTAATATACATACCAAATTCCATCAAAATTGGTTCAGTCGTTTAGGAGGAGTTCAGTCACATGCACACGTGTCGAAGAATTATATATATAAAGATAAGGTTATGAGCGGTGTCGCGTCCATTCATCTAGTTGACCAATATCGTATTCTTTATTTAGGCTAGTGCTGGTGGAAGCTACAAATCATCTAGTAAAATGAGTTCCGTATTATAAACTACAATAGATTAATATTTGTGCCAATAATATAAAATACCGGTGTATCAACAATTTCACGTGAGGTTTCTTCTATGTCAGATGTTACACATCATATGCGACTACTGTAAGGCTCGTCAAGTTCTTTTTATTTATTTATCAAAGCACAAACTACAGTATGCGAGCCCTTCACGCTTGTATAAATAACAACCAAATAATAAAGGTAAAATATAGAGTAAACTAAACAAATCTCCTAACAAAACAAGTCCAGACCAAGTACCGGTAGAATGTCCTCGTTCGTAGTCAATGGCCAAGATGACAGTTCTAAATACAGTTCACCTGCTTCAGGGACGTCCTCTTAGTTGTCGATATGTTCTTGTTATGCTATTGTACAATGATGATATTCCGTGTTGGAAGGATCTTTGGATTATGGAAGGTTTAGTGTTCAATGAATGTGGAGAACATCTAAATATTCTGAGCCCGGTAGAACGGGAAGGGGCTGTTTGTTTGAAAAGTGACAGCAAGTGGTCCGAACAGTAATTGCCATTTAACATAGAATGTAGGAAGGACAGGTCAGTTATAGTCACCTCACATTCCTGGTTAACGAGCGGCGACTCAAACGTTAAGCATCAGCACTAGCTGACAACAGCCATTATTTATGGCTGACAAGTACCTGACGGTTCTTGACCAATAAGGTGCTTCCTCCATCTGTCCACGAGGAGTGTAGAGAAGGTGTTGACACCAGTCCTGTCTACCAGCTTACTTTACAGTTTCCAGTGTTGCACTGTGGCACGCTGTTCTGCTTGCTCTCGTGGCTATTTAGATAAAACGTTAGGCTTTTTCCTTGTTCATTTCAGTGTAAGTTCGTCTGTGCCTTTATTATTGAAGTGGAGGCCTTGGGAAGGCTATATGGTCAGTGGAGTACCTGCAATAATTGATCACAGTAATGAGGAATGCCCAGAACGTTTAAATATTAATATTAAAGTCTGTAGCGTGCTGTCCGATTACAGTATGCGCTTCTTCAACTTCAACTAACGGCTCCGGATCAAACGATTGTGACGGGACTGCTTGAGGAACTGAAATTTGGAGATCCCGTAGCTCATGATCGCGGGATTAACGGTCATGCAAGCCTACAAGCTTCCTTATTATTATTATTATTATTATTATTATTAGTATTATTAATTTACCACTTTTATTATTATTAGTTTACCACAATTCCAACTGTTCTCCAACCTAGAAGCATTTTGCTGTAAATCGCCAATATTTTTGCTGGCCGTGGAGACTTAAGTTGCTGCTACGGTGATGGACAGTTGACAACACTGTGCCTTAAGCCTCGGCACCCCACAGCTATGGAATGTAAACATATCCGTCCAGCTAGGTTTCAAAGATGAGCCGTACGTTAACCAGGAAAGTGAGGCTACTATACCTGTCGTGTTGTATTGAGGGGAAGGATATTTACGGCTGAAAGTACCTGCTTAGGCCCGTTCTTACAATCTCCGGTTAAATCTTTACTGGCACTTTTACGGCAAGTTTACTGGAACTTGATTCTTACAATACCCGGTTAGCGACAAACTGACACTAAAATAAGCCTTAACCGGCAGTGAACTTTACCGGAGGATTCTCCTCCCGTAAACTGCTTTACTGCCAGATTTTCTATTATAATCTCAACGCCAGCTGATTACATACATCGTCAATATGCCTAGAATTGTCCGTAATTTCATGGGCTTCATAAATGCTGATGCTGTTCAAAGAAGGAGACGAAAGGTATATAAGAATCGAAGTGATTATTACGAGGAGTTAGATGATCAAGACTTTTTAGACGATTCCGTGTGTAGAATGCAAACACATTTGCCATTGTAAACAAATGTCATAAATATCCGTATTGACAGGAGAATTAAAATTTAGTACCGTAGTTTTGATTCAGCGTATAATTATAGTTTTTAATTCGATTCCGTTTGACGAAGCTTTTCCTCTTGAGGCCTTTGTCTCATTTGGAGATAATTATTGTCCTCCCATATCTAATATTTCTCTTTATAATCGCAACGTAACAAACAGATTGCGCCAAGAACACAGATCAAGATCAAGGAATATATATATATATATATATATATATATATATATATATATTTATTATTTACTCCCTGACGCAGATCCACTCATGCCAACTATTGAGAGGTATCAAGAAATCTGCAAATCAAACCAGAAATATGTACCAACTGTTGAAAATTATGTGCAGATCTGCTAACCTACCGTAAACATTAACCGGAACATGGTAAGAAGGATCGAATGTTTACCGGGACTTTACTCCGACCGTAAAGCCAACTGTCAGTTAGAGTTTACTGTCACTTTACTGGAGATTGTAAGAACGGGCCTTAGTGTTGAAGTGTATTCTGCAGTGGCGAAGCTACATTCATGGAACTGGGTATTCTAAACTTCATACCTTATAGTTATTTGTAGATAAACTCCAGTCGTCGTCCTTTTCGCTCTGATAGAGCAAGCTCTATTCTGTGTTGTCCCAGAAGATGATATCGTCCCAATTAAGAATATGTTTAATAGAAATTTGATGCTTTTGTGCTCTACGATGAACATTTTTAAAACACCCAATCCCAGTTTCACTCCATTCTTTACTATCGCCACCAAACAGAATACAAACATAACAATGCATCGTGCCCGTCGTTACTGCTCATACCACTGAGACTGGAATTTACGTGACTGATGTTTATCACTCTGTACAATATTCAGAAGAGGTGTTGATCTTCTCTCTTTCATGGCACATTTCTCTTCATAGGAAAACGAAGAAAATGGTCTTGATTTTAAATACACTATTAAATCACTTCACTGATCCATGTTTTAAACCTCACAAACAAACATGCACGCGCTGAAATACCACCCGCCTCACGAATGCACTGCTTGGAGCCTAGCCTCTCCCCTGACGCATTTAGCTATCGACCTTCCGCTTGGCGCATGCACAATTGCCTTCTCTACCCACAGAGACTTGAGCCTGTTTCAAAGGAGACTCACTGGCTGCTCAGTCCCGCGCTGAGAAGCTGGCGTCATTCCCACCGAGGTTACAGAGAATAATACCGAAAACTTGAGAATTAATTTTCCCACACCAATGAAAAATAGGAAAATTTTAATTGTGTATATTGTTTGATAATGAAATGGCTATTCTAAGGCTCAATGATTCCCCTCCATCTTCGCCACTGCTCTTCTGTTCCTCACAATGACAGCGAAGAAGGATTGAATTCTGTTTAATTTATCTATGTATTACGGGCAAGAAGTTGCCCAAACGGGAGAGCAGTAGTTTGCAATAGGCTGGATTATCGAGAGCTACGGGATTTGATATTTCAGAGAAGCGATAGAGTAGGCCAAGGAACATTTATTTCCCTATTCATAAGATAAAATTTTAAATTATATTGTTAATAGTTATTGGGAACCATTCAATTTACCCAACTGAATATCCCGAAGTAGATCATTATATTGTATTTATTTCCAAACAAGCACAACTACATACTTCAACACAAGAATTCACAGCCGCCATACTTTCAAAGATACTGAGCAATTATACAGTATAGCCAACCAAAAGAAAATTATTTTAGATACAGCACTTTGAGCTACTATAACACTAAAAAGTAATAAACATAAGGAGTAAATACTATGGAGTTCTCCACATCCTCCCGACTTTTCATGGGACATAACACATCTAATATTTACAAAATCACACTGTCTGGAAAGTTCAATAACAAATCACAAACAAGTTTCTTTTTGTATTTTAATCGTTCTTCCACTCCTGGTTGCCACTACCTTTGTGGACATTTCTGGACGATTGGTAGAATCGGAAGCAGCCAGTCCCGGAGATGAAGAATCAGCATTCTCCAAAGCACTCAGTTCCCCAGATATATCGTCCTTTTCAGCATTGTCAACAGTCTCTAATGCAGAGCACTCCAATTGGAACAACCTCTGCATTGGTCGAATTAATTCACAGGAAACAGTCTTCAGTCTTGCAACTCTTCCAACACCATATTTTCCAGGATACACTTCCAACACTCGTGCCATGGGGGATCCTCTTCTTCTCATCAGATCCAATAAGAACCACACCCCCTACGTTCACAATTGTGGATGGAGTTTTCTTAGGACTCTGAATCAATTGACTCATGTACTCATCTATAAATCTTTTCCGTAAGTCCTGTTGCAGTTGCTGCATGTAGCGGAATCTCTTAGATGAATTCACTAAATCCAATTGATCCAAATCAGGAGTTCCTACGCCAATGCCACCTTGCAGAAACATTGCAGGTGTAAGAGGCATGAGATCATCTGGATTCTCAGGCAAATATGTGATCGAACGAGAATTGATCAAGGCCTCACAGTCACACAGCAGTGTCGACATTTCTTCGTAATTGATTGAAGTTTTCCGCGGTACCCGTCGCAGAATTCTCTTCACCACTTAAATAAGGCGCTCCCACCAGCCGCCCCACCAGGCAGCCGTTTGCGGTTTAAACTTCCACTGGATTCGCTGCACTGTAAACCCTGTCTCTATCTGCTTCCAATCGATAGTTCCAAATAGATTATCGGTGCCCGTGAAGTTTGTGCCGTTGTCACTGTATACCACCTTTGGCCTTCCTCTACGTGCAATGAACCTCCGAAGGGACAACAGGAATCCATTTGCCGTGAGGTTGCTGCACAACTCTAAGTGTTTAGCTCTGTATACAGCATGTGTAAATATCACTATCGAGACCTATTGTCCTCCTTTTAATATCACGGTTCCAGTAAGATCTATTCCCGTCACTTCAAAGACAGCCACATCTTTGATCCTGTCCTCTGGTAACGTTCTTGGGCGTACCTCTACGCGCTCTGACGCATGCCTCTTGAACTTCATACATTTTGATATCACACTCCGAATACTCCTTCTTTCACCTATAATCCCAAATTGTTCCCTCAAGCGAGAAAGTAAAATGTGAGTGCCAACATGTAGCATCTTCATACGTTCTCCGTGTATTAGGAGTTGAACCAATCCATGCTTTCGCGGTAAAACCATTGAGCATCGAAAATCTTCGCTGTTCTTTCTCTCCACTATTTTGGTCTTCACTCGTACAATCACCTCTGGGTATTTGAATGTACATAGTGACTTCAAAGGGGAATTTCTTTCTTCAGGGAAGACTTCTTCTTGAACTAGTCTAACGAGTAGTCGCTCTGACGCTTGCATCTCGTCAACTCTTATCTCCCCATTGACTCTTTCCAATGGCGTCTTTCTTGAGTTGTCAGCGAATCTTCGCATCCAGGCGAGCATCCTGACAATCTTCGTATATGAAGAGAAATACCTGAGGTACCACTGAGGTTCCATTGAAGAGGCTACGCTGGTTATTGTTTCCCTTTCCTTTTCCCTGAGTATATCCTCTTCATCAAATACTTCTTTATTGCATGGCCAGGATTTTTGACACAGCTTCAACCAGGCGGGACCTTCCCACCATTTGGACTCCTTGAGCTCATCAACGTTGTATCCTCGTGAAGGTAAATCTGCTGGATTGATTCTTCCTGGTGCATGATTCCCTTCTTTCTGCGAGTAGGTCAAGATCTCATTCACTCTGTTTCGCACAAAGATCCCCCACTTCTCACTCTTCTTGATCCAACTTAAGGCGGTGGTAGAATCTGTCCAAAAATACTGTGGTATATCAACACAACCTAGGCTCTCCTTTACTGTGGTTAACATTCGAACACCAATACAACATGCCATAAGCTAGAGTCTTGGAATGGTGGTTTGCTTGAGTGGTGCAACTCTTGCCTTGGCAAATAGCAACTGTACACTTATGTTCTCATCGTGTTGACTTCTCAAGAAAACAGCTGCAGCATATGCTGATTTGCTGGCATCGCTGAAGGTGTGAAGTGAATATGACACCCTACAATCCGCTGAAGTAAAACGACGAGCAACTTTGACAGTTTCAAGTCCAGGCAATTGCTCAGTCCATTCGAGGAACTTCCCTTTAGTTTCATGAGATACCTCTGCATCCCAGCTTATTTCCCGCTCCCAACTCTCTTGTAGCAAAATCTTCGGCAGCAACGTAACGGGGCAAGTGAAACCAATAGGGTCAAAGACACTCTGACAGACAGATAGGATGCTCCGTCTCGTCACATGTTCATTTAACACTTTGTGGTTACAAAATAGCGTATCTTCCTTTTTATTCCAAACCAGCCCGAGTACTGGGGTTACAGGGTTATCAGCATCATTAGCACATATGTTACTTTCCAAGCCTCTCAAGTCAAAATTTGCAGCTGCCATAATTCTGGAGGCTTCTTCTACAAATCTCCTCAGGTCGTCTCGAGTGTCCAAAGAAGTAACGCAGTTATTCACATAAAATGAACTCTTCAGCCTATTAACTGTTCCTTCAAACTCTTTCTGAAAATCATCCAAGTGGTGATTGATCACGACACTAAGAATGAACGGGCTACAGTTTACACCAAAAACAACGCGTCTGTGACAAAATATCTTCAATTTGTTTTGGGAATAATCCTCCCACCATAGGAACTTCAGGAATTCACGATCAGCCTCGTTCACCGATATCTGTAGGAAAGCTTTCCGTATGTCAGAGATCACAGCTACTGGTTTCTCTCGAAACCTCATCAAAACGTAAGGTATGAGCTCTAATAAGTTTGGGCCTTTGTTTAAACAGTCTTTAAGAGAAAGTGTACCCTTTCTTTTACTTGAAGCATCAAACATAGGTCTAAGTTTCAGTGTTGCTTTGTCCTTAAATACTCCTCTATGAGGTAGGAAGTAGCCACTCTTCTCTCTGTCGTCTCCACACACTTCCTCTAAGATGCCTTCTTTTACCCATTCATTGAGAATTGCATCATATTCTTGAAATTTATTTTCATTAGTGAGCTTTGCTGTCATTGAGGTTAGTCTCTTTTCTGCAACGTCTTTGTTATTTCTTAGCTCTTCTTTTTCTTCGGTCCATGGTAATTAAACTTCGTATCTTCCCTCTGTGTTCCTCCCAACCGTTTTCTTGAAGTGGTCCATGGCGTCACACTCTATTTCTTCTTTTGATTTCTCACTGGGGTCTGTTATGCCAAGCACTTCCTGTTTCCAGAGGTCAAAATGATCCTTACTGTGACCGAACATAATGGTAGTGAGGACAGCATTAGAAACCTGTTTATTTTCTTTGGATAGGGTACCCATTACTCCACAACCAAGTCGAGTTTCCATTGCAACTAGACCACAGTCTAGCTCCTGTACTTGACCAGTAAATAACCATCCTGCCACGTCGGACCCGATGAGCAGCTCAACCTCAGATTGTTCATCCCCAACGTCGGTGACTGGTATGTTTCTCCTCCTAAATTCTGTTATACAAGACATCTGCTTAACTCTTGGGATGGATCCACAGATTGAAGACTGATCTAGCACTTGTAAATCACAGGAATAACTTCCTGTTAGACTCTGGAGTAAGATCCTGTAGCATTGGTGCGTTTCTCGGTCTGACGTCACACCTCCAAATAGAACCTTAACTAGGGCTTCCGTTCCAACATTTTCTTCCAACATGCTGGCATTTCGTCTCGATGGCAGTTTTCTTCAGGATGTAAGAACGTTGAGATCCTGTGTCGATAATCGCCCTGATTGTCCTCTGATGATCCCCCGTCTTCAGCTTCACTAACAAAGTCTGGAAAAATTCAACATCCTGAGATCCGCAGTGCGACTTCATGTACATTCAAGTCTGCGCGTTTTGTTTTATCTTTATTAATAGGCAAGTCTGGGCGCATTATCACACAGTGCTTTCTGCCACATACCGCACACTTCAGATTGGTTTTACAGTCACTGGACCTGTGACCTTCCTTCAAGAATACAAAGCATCCTTTCTTCCTTTTCAACATCTCTCTCTTCTCCAATAGGGACATTTTCTGTGCACCGAAGCACTCACTGCTATGGTGAGCCTTATCACAAAAGAGACATGTTGCCTTTCTGTACGACTGTCTTTCTCCTGTCAACAGATTAAGCGCTGTGGGTACTTCTCTTACTTCTTCTATTCTGTTTCTTACATTGCATGATGGGTTTGATTTGTTTGGCAACCGAAAACCTGATTTTGCCATTGATATTCTCTCCTCCCCTTCCACCTCAGATTTAAGAAAGGCTAACAAAAGGTTCAGCTTATCACTATGCTTTCCACTCTGCAGTTGATCACTTGATGAAGAATGTCTTATCCAAACTCTCAACATCTCCTCTGGAACACAAGATTCTACTAAAGGGAATATCATGGCAGAATATTTGTCCGATGTCATGCCTATTGATTCTAGAGCTCTCAAGTAAGACTCGAGCTTATCATAGAGCTGAGACGTACTTAAACTACCCCTTGTGGACGTACCGGTAGCATTTTTACTACCAAAGCTAACAGCTCTCTCACATAAAATTCCACGAGCAACTCTTCCCGACCAAACCTGCCTTTAAGACTTTCAACTGTCTTAGGGTAAGTCTCTGCTATTGGGGGAAAACTGTCTACTATTTCCCTTGCTCTGGACCGTTCACTGTAGATTGAATCAGATATTGGAATTTATCCTCATCTAGCATGTCTCCATCATTATGAATTCTACTGAACTGGCTCCAGAATCCAAGCCAATCTTTAATTTCACCCCCAAATTGCTTCAGCTCGATCTTGGGAAGTCTAAGCTTCCTACGAGAATGTAGACTTTCACGACCGGCGTTGAAATAGGAATCTCCGTTTCGCGGGCTTATAGGTCGTGTTCCAAGGACATTTTGTCGTCCTGACGTTTCGCTAAATACTGCGTTCAGCATGTTCACAGGTTACATAAAGCGAGGTAAAACAAGTAAACAGAATATATACAAATAGTCAACAACCCACACATAGAGGCTACCATAGCAACGGCGTACCACATAAAAGTAATGCATCAAGGACAGGGCTGCTCGTCTGTTGCATCTTCTCGTCTACGACGGTCAATAAGGGCAGGCTTGAGGGGATTAAGGACTGGAAGCCAAGCTCTGTTCACACGTTCTGCTTCCTCCTTAAGATTGAAGCTGTTAGTATGCTTCAGGATTTCAATGGCCTCCCTTTGTAGCCTGGCATGATAAGACACCGTGGTGGACAGAACTTCGGTGTCTCCATATCTTATATCGTGACCTGCAAGTAGCGAGTGTGCTGCTACAGTGGATTTATCGGTTTGTCCCAGCCGGCTGTGTCGTTCGTGCTCCTCTTAACAGCCAGAACTCGAACATTCAGTTTACCATGGAGTTAGAAAATGAACAGAAAATCGCGTTTCTCGACGTTATGGTAACGAAGACCGCTGATCTAACTTTGGGACATACAGTTTACCGTAAGCCGACCCATACTGACCGATATCTACATAAGACGTCCAACCACCACCCACGACAGAAATACGGAGTTATAAAAACACTGGCTGACCGCGCTAAAAGAATTTGTGATAAGCAGTGCCTAAAACAAGAAATTGAACACCTCAACGAGGCCTTACGCGCGAATGGGTACAGCCAGAAAGATATCCAGCGAGCACTCCATCCGAGACGTCCAACTACAAGGGTAATTGGAGACAAGCAGCCCCTGGCTAGAGCTTTTCTTCCATATATAAAAAAGGTCACGGACAGAATAGGGAGGCTACTCGAGTCCCATGATATAAAGACCATATACAGGCCTACACGAAAAATTAAGGACATGTTTAGGTCCGCTAAAGATAAGCGACATCCTCATACCGCGGCAGGGGTTTATAAAATCCCGTGTGATTATGGCCAAGTATATATTGGAACAACGAAAAGAAGTATTGCCACTCGCCTCAAGGAGCACGAACGACACAGCCGGCTGGGACAAACCGATAAATCCACTGTAGCAGCACACTCGCTACTTGCAGGTCACGATATATGATATGGAGACACCGAAGTTCTGTCCACCACGGTGTCTTATCATGCCAGGCTACAAAGGGAGGCCATTGAAATCCTGAAGCATACTAACAGCTTCAATCTTAAGGAGGAAGCAGAACGTGTGAACAGAGCTTGGCTTCCAGTCCTTAATCCCCTCAAGCCTGCCCTTATTGACCGTCGTAGACGAGAAGATGCAACAGACGAGCAGCCCTGTCCTTGATGCATTACTTTTATGTGGTACGCCGTTGCTATGGTAGCCTCTATGTGTGGGTTGTTGACTATTTATATATATTCTGTTTACTTGTTTTACCTCGCTTTATGTAACCTGTGAACATGCTGAACGCAGTATTCAGCGAAACGTCAGGACGACAAAATGTCCTTGGAACACGACCTATAAGCCCGCGAAACGGAGATTCTTATTCCTACGAGAAGTTGGCGAAGAACACACTGAACTAGGGGATTGAATGGCATTTTTATTCGCGAACGCGTCAAATGTTAACTTGTGCTTCTTCTAACTTGTCCTTGTACTCTTCTATAATTCTTGATCAAATTGGCTACACTAGCCGCGTCTAACTCCTCTGTAGCATTTTTCGAGAGAAGTTTATACCAATCACATTCGAGAATACTCAAGTCCTTGGCCAGGCGTTCTAGTGTGTTGTACTTAACCTTAACAGTTTTTGGCGACGGCTCTCTTTCGTCTAGCATTTGCATAATTGCATGGTATGTTTTCGTGAACGTCTTACGTGTTGCCTTTCGCTTTCTCGCTAGAAGATCCATTTTTGTTCACGTATAATAACTTCAATAATAACCAATAATTATGTTAGGGCTTACCTCGTTGTGCATTTCCTACCACGTGGTCCGGATTACTTTAATCACTTTGGTACTTGTCACTAACACGTCGGAGCTTGTTATCACGTCGGGAACACCACGATAGTGGGAAACATTCAATTTACCCAACTGAATATCCCGAAGTAAACATTATATTGTATTTATTTACAACCAAGCACAACTACATGCTTCAACACAAGATATAACAGCCGCCATACTTTCAGAGATACTGAGCAATTATACAGTATAGCCAACCAAAAGAACATTATTTTAGATAGAGCACTTTGAGCTACTATAACACTAAAAATTAATAAACAAAACGAGTAAATACGATGGATTTCTCCACAATAGTTAAGGTCACTTACAGCAGTGGTGTTGTCCAAGTCGTAAGGAATAGTGACATTCCCATTGTAGGTGAGAAGAGTTTTGGTCTTCTTATTGATGCGTGGAGTGAAATCAAAGCCACCTATACCTTGATCTGGGCACAGCTCCCAGTGGCTGAACGTCAAGTCGTAAGGGCCCTGTGAATAATAATAATAATAAGATATTTTGTTTTATCCCTTATCGTCCCACCTCAGCTCAACTCACTGACTCTGAGAGGAATCAATCCTCTACCGTCGCAAGGACGGTGTCTGGAAGCTGAACTCACTTTGACAGTAGATACATGTGGGGATGGTGACAGGCGACCACTAACTTTGATCTGTTCAGTGCAGGCAGTGGTGAGAAGAGGTGCACGGGACTGGACCACACTTCACTCAATCAGCTAAGTACACAATCCACTCCAACCTGGCCATTTAATAACAAACACACATTTAACAAAAGAAATCACTTATAACTAACAAATATTTACTAGTTGTTGTAGTAAAGTAGTAAAACAGTGGTGATGAGTAGAGGTAAGAAAGAAGGAAAAGGAGTAATCAAAGTAGGAGATAAGGAATTGGAAGCGGTGAAACACTTCAAATACTTGGGAAGTGAACTGACTGAAGATGGAAGACTAGATTTGGAAATTAGCAGAAGAATACAACTCGGGAGTGCTTTCTACCAACAGGTACGGGACTAGTATGGAACAAGGATATACCAATTAAGGCTAAAGAAGTTATATACAAAGCATATTATGTTCCTATAATGACATATGCAGCGAAAACTTGGACAACGACTAAGAGGGATGAGAGCAGAGTACAGACAGCTGAGATGAGATTCCTGAGAAGTATGGTCCAGAAAACGAGGAGAGACAGAGTGAGAAATGAAGATATACGGACAGAACTGGGAGTAGAGAAACTAAATGACAAACTGGAGCAAAACAGATTGAGATGGTTTGGACATGTCAAACGAATGAATGAAGTAAGGCTACCAAGACGAGCACTGGAACGACGGATGACAGGGAAGAGAGGACAAGGAAGACCAAGAATGCGTTGGATGGACTCGGTGAAGCATAGCATTAGAAAACGGAACTTGGATTGGAATACCATGTCGGAAGAGGAATGGTGGAACGACAGAACAAAGTGGAGGGGAACCATATTTGCCCCCAGCCAGTGCCCAGCTGGAAAAGGGGAAATGAAGATGATGATGATGATGATGATGATGATGATGATGGTGATGAAGTTTAATAAATACTGCAAATAACCAGTAGTTCCATGAAGAACGAAATAGCCTATTTTCATATATCCTACTTATGTTAATTGCCTCCATCAACATACAAAATTTTAGTTTGATTGCTGTAATAGATTCGTAGATATTGAGCACCGTCTAAATATTTCGGATGGACGCTATGATAGATTTTTATATAATATGCAGGCCATAGAGTTACTACTATCACATGAAGATTACTGCGTAGGTGTATTATTCAAACTTCAATCGAATGATTAGGATACAAGAAAAAAAAACGAGATTTTGAAATTTCGCACAGCCGCCATCTTGTAGTTATGAAAAAAAATGAAAAAAATAGATGTCAGTGGATTGCAATTTGTATAAGCAATTACCGCACCAAGTTTCACTGCGCACGGATGGTTAAATCGCAAGAAACGTCGATTTAAATATTTAAATTTCGCATCGCCGCCATGTTAAATTTGTGCTCAACAGGTTATTGAAAGTCCCATGTGTGAACTTATGTTTATAGCCTTTATCACTATTCAACATTTCAGTTTTATTGCTGTCATAGATTAATAGATTTTGGCTGGTTACCATGTTGGATTTTTATATATGTAGGCCATAAAGTAATCTATACTAATATAATAAAGCTGAAGAGTTTGTGTGTTTGTGTGTTTAAACGCGCTAATCTCTGGAACTACCAGTCCGATTCAAAAAATCTTTTTTTATATGTCAGCCAGATTCAAGAGGAATAGTTTAGGCTATGTAGCATTAGGTAACACCTCTCAGGTAACCTTAAAGATTGATTTTTGTTCAGTAAGTCGGTAGAACAACGCTCTCGAATAACTCTATCCGCATGCGCTGGCGTTATGGTTAGTGACACGTACACCGTTTCACCTATCTGAACCAAAATGTATATACTTACCCTTTGGAACCCTGATGGTAACACTGTCTACGTGAAATTTATGACAGACCAGTCCATTCCCTGCATTTAGGCCCTTTGGTTCAAATCTACACCTTTTCCCCGATCTGAAACAAAATTTGTATACTTACCCTTTGGAACCCTGCGAGAAACACTGTTTACATGAAATTTCGGACAGACCACTCCATTCCTTGCATTTAAGCCCTTTGGCACAAATCTACACCGTTTATCGATCATAACCAAAATTTGTATACTTATCCTCTAGAACCCTGCAAGTAACACAGTCTGCATGAAATTTCAGACAGGCCATTCCATTCCCTGCATTTAGGCCCTTTGGCACAAATCTACACCGCTTCACCGATCTGAACCAAAATTTGTATACTTACCCTTTGGAACTCTGCGAGTAACACTATCTATATGAAATTAATGACAGACCAGTCCATTCCCTGCATTTAGGCCCTTTGGCACAAATCTACACCCTTTCACCAATCTGAACCAAAAGTTGTATACTTACCCTTTGGAACCCTGCGAGTAACACTGTTTACATGAAATTTCGGACAGATCACTCCATTCCCTGCATTTAGGCCCTATGTCACAAATCTACACCGTTTCACCGATCTGAACGGCAATTTGTATACTTACACTTTGGAACCCTGCGAGTAACACTGTCTGCATGAAATTTTGGACAGACGCCTCCATTCTCTGTATTTAGGCCCTTTGGCACAAATATACACCGTTTCACAAATCTGAACCAAATTTTACATACTTACCCTTCGGAAACCGACGAGTAACACTGTCTGCTTGAAATTTCGGACACCCCACTCCATTCCCTGCATTTAGGTCCTTTGGCACAAATCTACACCGTTTCACCGATCTGAACCACATTTTGTATACTTACCCTTTGAACCCTGCGGGTGACACTGTCCACTTTAAATTTTGGACAGACCACTCCATTCCCTGCACCAAATTTTACATACACTTTGAAACCTTGCTGGTAACACTGTCCACTTGATATTTTGGAACCATTCATGATGATGATAATTGTTTTAAGGGGCCTAACATCAAGTCCGTAGTAGTGTAACTGTGAAAGTATTTTAATAAGTCTATTGCTTACGGGCAGTTCGGGCTGCTTCTTGCGCTGTTTATAAATTGCAGTCACGGGTGGGGGGTAATTAGTGCCAAAAGGTTTCTTAGGCCCCTTTAAACAGTTATCATCAAGAAAATATTATGCCTCTGTATAAGTGCAATGGTGTTGGTGAAGTACATTGAGGTTATCAGCTTCAATACGCGTTGGTGCATTCAAATTTACCTTCATTTATTCCGAAACTTATCGTTAAGCGCTTTGTGGCGATAAATGATACTATTGCTACCTCAGTAGCTCGGGACAGCCGAAGTTTTCCAAAGAGTTCTGATTATTTTCCTACGGCGCTATGCAACAAAAGACGACACTATTGGTCTCTACATTTCTAACAGTCAATGAGATATAGGCCCTAGGCAGTGTCTTTTATTTCACTTACCCCTCTTTTTTTTGTAAATTTGTTTGTAAATTACATGCGTCAGTGCTGTAGTTAGTAAATAGCTGTTTCCCTATTCAAAATTATCATTACGGGAAAATGACCTGAATGTTACGTCCATTATACTGTACTACGTATCACCCATTCCACCACCACAAAAAAGATATATTTTTTAAATACTGTTTTGTATCATGTACCAGTTCGGTAGTAGTATTCATTATCATCCATAACAAATAAATCCACCGGGCGAAGCCGGGAACTACTGCTAGTGTACTATAAGATGAGGATTATTGCGTAGGTTCATTATACAAACGTTGACTTCGATCTCATGATTAGGACACAAGAAATGAAAACTGAATTTAAAAAATTCGCACAGCCACCATCGTGATGTTATGTAAACAAATGAACTAACTTGGATGTCAGTTCATTACAATGTGTATAAACATTTGTTGTACCATGTTTCACTGCGCTCTAAATGTTAAATCGCGAGAAAAGTCCATTTAAATGTTTCAACTTCACTTGGCCGCCATGTTCCTTTTGTACGTGTCAGGTTTCTGAAAGTCACATAGGTGAACGTCCAGTAGTGCCCTTTATCACCGTACAAAATTTTAGGATGATATCCGTAATAGTTACGGAGATATAGAATGCTGGTGAAATATTTAGCACAGTCGCCATGTTGGATTGGTGAGACGTCATAAAATTTGAAGGGCACGTTCGGGGTCGGACGAAGTAGTACTATGACCTTACCGAGTTTCATTGAAATCGCTCCAGCAGTTTAGATTTAATTAGGTGGGGGGGAACACATACACACGGACAAAAGGTGATTTCATAAGCCTACTTTTAGCCAAATTTCGTTTATGAAAAGATAGGCTTATGAAATCACCTTTTGTCGTGTGTGTGTGTGTGTGTGTGCGTCCATGTGTGTGCCCCCGCCTCCGCCTAATAAAATCTAAACGGCTGGAGTGATTTCAATGAAACTTGGCAAGGTCATAGCATAATTTTGGCCAACCCTGGCCGTGTCCTTCATATTTTATTACGTGTCACCAATCCAACATTGCGGCTGTGCGAAATATAACATGGCTGTCAAGCGAAGTTGAAACATTTAAATAGACTTTTCTCGCGATTTAACCATCCGAACACAGTGAAACTAGGTACAGCTAAATGCTTACACACATTGTAATGCACTGACATCTAATTTAGTTCAATTGTTTACATAACCTCAAGATGGCGGCTGTGTGAAATTTTAAAATTAGGTTTTTATTTCTTGTGTCCTAATCATGCTATTGAAGTCAACGTTTGATATTGAACCTACGCAATAATCCCCATCTAATAATACATAGGCTAACTCTATGACCTACGTATATTAAAATCCAACATGGCGACCATCCGTAATATTTAGACGGTTCTCAATATCTATTAATTGATGACAGCAATCAAACTGAAATATTGTATGTTGATAGAGACTATAAATATAAGTTCATATATGGGACTTTCAATAACCTGGTGAGCACAAATCCAACATGGCGCTAAAGCGAAATTTAAATAATTAAATGGACGTTACTCGCGCTTTAACCATTCGAGCGCAGTTAAACTTGGTACGGTATATGCTTATAGAACGTTTAATGAAATGAAATTGCAGAGGTGGACAAGAACTGGAGTCAAGTGAAGAGAATGGCCAGGAACCGTACTGCGTGGAGAAATTTCGCCAAGGCCCTATGCTCCGGAAGGAGCGGCAGGAATTAAGTAAGTATCTACTTTATCTACTTGGTACGGTATATGCTTATAGAACGTTTAATCCACTGGCATCTACTTTATCAATTGTTTCCATAACCAAAAGATGGTGGCTGTGCGAAATTTTAAAATCTCGTTTTTATTATTTCTTGTGTCCAATTCATGCGATTGAAGTTTGAATAATACACGTACACAGTAATCTTCATGTAATAGTACATAACTCTAAGGGCTACATACATAAAAATCCAACATGTCGACCATCTGAAATATTTAGGTGGTTCTCACTATCTACAAATCTATTACAGCTATCCAACTGAAATGCTGTATGATGATAGAGGCAATGATATATGATACATGATAATAGGCGATATAGTTTTTCACGGAACTATTTGTTTCATAAATGAAAATAGGCTAAAAAAAGTGTATCTCTTATTAAAAAAAGAGTGTCCTAACTGACTGACTCATCATCGCCCAACCTTAACTATTGAAGTTAGACACATGAAATATGGGGATATGTTCATTGTATGTCTAAAACATCCACTGAGGAAGGATGTTTGGATATTCAGGTTCTAAAGGGGTGTTAAGGGGGTTAAACCTGCATTTTAATGATTAACACTATCTCACGCGTGGTTTCATTTTGCGATGTGATACTCGCGATATAAACTACTGTAATCAATAAAAATAAGCAGACATGTGTATAAGGGTTTTTCGATGTGGTGTGTTTTATGAGGTTAAAGGGGTGAAAAGTAGGGTTTGAAGGATTCCTAACGGAGCGTGTATGTCTTAAACGACATAGGCGAGAAGTGTGAAACCCAGGGAGGGAAAATCAGCTTAAAACAAGATGTTCAGTTAAGAACATATAGCCTACTTTCACATAAATGCATGGGTATTGTTATAACTCTTTGTCCTTTTAAAGGAGTATAATTGAATGTTGGTTGTAGTAGCTTGTTGAAATACAACGTGCTATACGGATATTAAACATGAATATGAGGTGCCCTTTGATAGTGCTACCTCTGTAAAAAATGTCATTCAATTCGATTTCACCGTGTTTGAATTGATATGGGGAATCGATTTGCACACATACTTGGCAGCTTTCTGCAAACTATTGGGCAGATGACATTTTAGTTTAGTCAAAATATGTTTCTCACATTAAGGTATGTTGTTGCAAAATTTGGCGGATATCAGATTATTAGATTGGTCGTAATTTGATTTAAGCTTTTAACATTTGGGTGGCCACCATTACATTTCCGTCAAGATGGCGGCAATATAAAACATGACACTGAGGTGCTCTTTGCTAGTGCTACCTCTGTACCAAATTTTGTTCAATTCAGTTTCACCGTGTTTGAATAGATACGGGGAATCGATTTGCACACATACATGGCCGCCATCCGCAAAGTATTGGGCTGATGACCTAGTAGTTTGGTCAAAAGATTCTTCATACGTGAAGGTATAATGCTGAAAAATTTGGCAGAGATCAGATGATTAGGTTGGTCGTAATTTGATTTAAGCTTTTTACATTTGGGTGGCCGCCATTACGTTTTCGTCAAGATGGCGGCGATATAAAACATGACACTGAGGTGTCCTTTGCTAGTGCTACCTCTGTACCAAATTTCGGTCAATTCGGTTTCACCGTGTTTGAATTGATAGGGGGAATCTATTTGCACACATACATGGCCGCCATCTGCAAACTATTGGGCTGATGACCTTGTAGTTTAGTCAAAAGACGCTCGCCATATACGTATAACATATTATGTTGTTGCGAAATTTGGTATAGATCGGAAGATTACGTTAGTCGTAATTTGATTTAAGCTTAACATTTGGGTGGCCGCCATTACGTTTCCGTCAAGATGGCGGCGATATAAAACATGACACTCAGGTGCCCCTGGCTAGTTCTACCTCTGTACCAAATTTCGTTCAATTCAGTTTCACCGGGTTCGAATTGAAAGGGGGGACAGACATTCAGAGTACACACACTTACACACACACACACAGACACACACAGAGGCAGACACACAAATTTTGGCCCTGTGTAGATCTCATAAGTCTACTTTTCTTTGTTGCAAAAATCGAAAGTAGGCCAAAAATAAGTAAATAGGTGTTCGCCCGTTTTATCATAAATCCAACTTACGGAGCCCATGGGGAGGGGTGAAATTCTGGGGGAACAATCGTCCACTAAGGAAGTATTTTTTGAATATTCATGTTCTAAAGGGGTGTTAAGGGGGTTAAACCTTCATTTCATTGAATAACAATATCTCACGAGTGGTTTAATTTGGAAATGTGATACTCGGCATATAAACTAATCATTAAAGACAAGATGTTCAGTAAGGAACATATAGCCTACTTTCTTCTAAATGCATGGGTATAGTTATAAATCTTTGTCCTTTTCAAGGAGTATAATAATTGAATGTTGGTTGTAGTATCTAGTTGAAATACAACGTGCTATATAGATAGTATACATTGATTGATTGAATCCTCACCTGAATTATATATACACACACGAATACAGCCATCACAATAACACAGGCTATCAGACAAAATTCCACACTCACCCAAGTACACGGGGCTAAATGACCATGATGCCCATGCATCTCAAATGAAACAACAACGGCTTCCTATCTAAATCCTTCGTCGTTTGAAAGTACACACTCTAGTAAGCCTACAGACATCACAGTGACACAAGTTACCGGACAACTTAAACACACACCCAAGAACACGGCGATACAATATCATGATGCCGCAAAAAAACTAAAGAATCAACAACAAGAGACTCTATCACGGATCAAGGACAGCGAAATTAAATCGCAGTAGTTGAGTGTTGAAATATTTGGTGCTAGAAGTATGTATATAATATTTTCGATTGCAAATACACACTATACGAGATGCTTAACATTATAATGTGTAAGTAGTTATAAATCATTAAATACAAAAAAGACGACGTAAAAGAATTTGAACCTGTGGGGATTCGATCCACGAACCTCTAGACTATGAATCCAGATCGCTACCACTACGCCACACATACCCTCCACTAACACTTGGTTAACAACTTGATTAGTATAACTCCATAATACTATGTCTTGCAATCAACGATTTCATTAGTGTTTTCTGCCGTTTCTATAAACCATTTGATACTAAATATGTATTATTTTGTTCAGTACATTCCTAAAAGGATATAAACGAACGAAGTTAGGGAAATATACGGATTTACGAGAAAACAATAACCGCGATTTTGACCCTACGGGACGGCACGGACAAGCACGATATGGCCTGTACTGTTAGTCACTACTGCGGTTACATATTCTATTTTAAAATGCTAATATCCTACCGGTTACCTCCTTGCGGACAGTTTAAACCTCCCTATGTACGATAAGCGTATTTGGTAAGGCCTTGTTAAATCGTAAGTTACGGTTAGGCTATAATACTTGCATGATTCATACATCCGCCATCTTGAAACTATCTTGAAACTTGTAGTATGGACAAAAGACGCTTCCCACATTAAGGCAAAATTTGGTGGAGATCATATTATTAGGTTAGTCGTAATTTGATATAAGCTTTGAACATTTGAGTGGCCGCCATTACGTTTCCGTCAAGATGGTGGCGATATAAAACATGACACTGAGGTCCTTTGCTAGTGCTACCTCTGTACCAAATTTCTTTCAATTCGGTTTCATCGTGTATTAATCTCATGTAAATTTTATTTCAGGATTAGGAAACAACCAATTATAATTGGATACAATCGTTTTAACCGACTGAAAAACATTGAATTTCGTTTCCTATTTTTCGTAATGACTCAAAATATTTAAATGCTTCTCCTGAAAATAAAACACTTTTGAATTGTGGCCTGTGGTGTGATATTGGTGAAGAATGTGTGCCATGATTGAAACTAGTGTTAAATGCTTAAAAATCTGTGCGTGATCTAATATTATGGTCCTCGAAAATATGGATAACTTGGAAGAAAACCAAAGAAGATAATAATAATAATGTTGTTGGTTTTACGTCCGTTTTAACTACTGTGTCTTTTAGAGACGCCAGAGTGCCGGAATTTTGCTCGGTAGGAGATCTTCAACGTACCAGTAACTCTACTGACACAGCTGCCTCTCATTTGCGCACCCTCAAATGCCAACTGACTGCAACCTTGGGCACAGCAGGCGATAACATAGCAATAGAAGAGGAAGGGGTAGAAGGAATCTATTAAGGCCCTAAAAAACAAGGTTTGGGGGTGGAGTGCTTAGCGTTTGCTGATGATCAGGCTGCGTTAGCAGACGATATAGACGATGCTAGACATATGATTGAGAAATTGCATGAAATAGCGGCAAAAACAGGACTCAAAATCCCTTAATACATTGAATACAAACATGGTAACGAGAAGTATTTGGAAGCAAGGTTTGGAAAAATCACAAGAACAGACAAATTCAATTATCTTGTTGAATTGATTCATGATAATGGCCTTGATAAGGAAATAAATAAATCCAGAGCTCGAAGGATGGAGACTGAATTTAGATTAACGCAAAATAGATATAACAAAAGAAAAGTGGTAACCTTCGGAACAAAGCTAAGACATTTAACACAGTGATTAAACCATGAAGCAGTTCGGAGGAGAAATAGAGGAGTTAGAAAAGAAAGAACATAGAATTCTAAGGAAAATATTGGGGCTAGAAAAGAGAGCAGACGGCTTATGGAGGAAAAGGAGAAATAGTGACTAGTACAGACAGGTGGAGAAACTTACGTGCACAATATGCAAGAGAATGATGAAATTTAATGGGCACCTCACAAGGATGAACAACAGTAGATTGACCAAAAGGATTATCTATTTACATTACCAAGTTGAAGTCCACCACACAATGGGTTGAAGAAACAAGAAAGGATCATTAAGAATTTAGAATTAATCCAGAAGATTTACTAAATAGATAAGAATTTCAAGGGAAGGTTGATAAATTCAAAGGGTTTTAGAAAAAATCATAGCTCAAAAACCAAGGTCATCTGGTTTGAAGACCAAACGAGAAGACTTAGCGACTGTACGAAAAAATTCTGGAAGGAGGAGAATATGATGATGATGATGATGATGATGATATATTGCTTTTTAGTCGGGCAACACGATTGTGCCCAATGAATTGGCGGGAGTACAAATTATTAATATGTAAACACATTACTGGAAAAAATTACATGTATTAGTTCAGGGCCACACCAACTCAGGTGCTTCATGAGCACCGGCCGGCTCCGGCAAAAGCAACGATGCACTGCTGTATGAGAGGAACGTTTAGTGACAGCGCTTAGTGAGGCAAGAGTCGTGTTGTTATTATTTGGTGAATGGGGCTGGGCAAATCAGTGTGCACCAGGCGGAGTACCGGTAAGGAAACGAATAATAATAATAATAATAATAATAATAATAATAATAAGATGGACTTATTGCAGAAGTTTGGAAATTGGATCATGAACACATAACACCAAAAATTCACAGAATAATATCAGATGTCTGGAAAACAGAGAAAATCCCAAAAGAATGGAAGAGCGCTTTGATACACCCACTCCATAAGAAGGGAAGCAAAACTGATCCGAATAAATATAGAGGAATTTCGCTTCTTCCAGTCGCTTATAAAATTCTCTCTAAAACTTTGCTGAATCGACTCGAGCCACAGGTGGACCACCATATTGGAGAATATCAGGCAGGTTTCAGGAAGGGAAGGTCCTGTGTTGAGCAGATCTGGAACCTCAAGACCGTACTGCACATCCGACGATGCAGGAACACTACAGTCACATTTGTGGATTTCAAAAAGGCTTACGATTCGGTTGACAGACAAACCTTGTTTAACAGACTAGAAGAATTAGTAGTTGACAGGAAGTCCAGGGCCATCATCCAGGAAACATTATTGGGAACTACCTCAAAGGTGAAATTCATGGGAGAAATCTCTAACTCTTTTGCAATACATACTGGAGTTCGACAAGGGGATGGTTTATCACCACTCTTGTTCAACATCCTACTGGACAAAATCATCACAGAATGGGAAAAGCATGTGAAAGGTATCCAAATTGGAAAGGAGAAAGGGAAAAGAGTCACTGTGAAATGCTTGGCCTTTGCAGATGATCTGGCCATCTTACCAAAGACTTGATATTTCCTATGAAACACACAGTATATGGATACCAAATCAACAAGAAACATCACCTTGCGAACGCAATATGGAAAAATCTCGCAGGTCACTCACTTCAAATATTTAGGAGAAGCCATCCAACCCACAGGATTGAACACAATTTCTAATGCAGATAGAATAATAAAATTGCAGAAGGCGTACAAGCTGACATGGAATCATTATAACAAAAGAGCAGTATATCACAATGCAAAACTGCGCCATTATAACACAGTTGTATTGCCTGAAGCCTTGTACGCGGCAGAAACCTCCGTCATTAGAGAAATGACAAGAATTCATGATATTGAGAAACAGGAACGAAAAATTCTTAGGAAAATCCATGGCGCTGTTTTCCGTAATGGAATTTGGGTCAGGAGACCAACAAAGGGACTTTATGAAAATACAGACACCATTATAGATAAATTTAGGAAGAGACGTCTTCAGTTCTATGGATACATATATAGGATGGATGAGAACAGACTCACTAAGAAGATTTTCAATATCGTGAATGCAAGTAAATCAAAGACAAGTTGGATATAAGAAGTACATGAAGACATGGAATTACTTAAAATCTCTGAAGACGACATTAAGGACAGAGAACAATTTAGAAATAAAATCAGAAACACAAAAATTGTACAAGTTTCAAGGAAAGACACATCAGGGAAAAAATGGACAGAGGAAAGGAAGAAAAAGCACAGTGAACTAATGAAGAGGTTTTGGGAAGAAAAGAAGAGAGAAAAAGGAAGTGAAGCTGTGATTGGCTCAAGTTCGCACGCTCTCCTGAAGGGGAATAATCGGAAATAATAATAATAATAATAATAATAATATATAACAAAAAAAGTGCTTAAGTGCCTTTCTATGAACACAAATATTCGTCACTACAACACTGTCATCAAGCCAGTACCTCTATATGCATCTGAATGCCTTATACTAACCGAGAAATGTTTGCTCGCGAATTTAGAGAGAACAGAAAGAAAGATCTTATACACCATACTTGGTGCGGACTACAAAAATGGCATCTATATCAGAAAATCCAGGTAAGAAATATACTCGAAGATAGAGAAGATCACAGACTCAATGCGAAAACGCAGAGTATGCTTCTACGGTCATATACGACGGATGATCGACACCCGATGGACAAAACGTATCTTCAGTATATTCGACTCAAAACCAAAGACGACAATGCCGTGGTACGTTAACGTCCAGAAAGTTCTGAAAGAAATAGGGATACGAGCAGATGTACAAGACCGAAATCTTTATAGAGCAGCCATCAAGACGTTGGGACTTCCCGGGACGAAAATCGGACAACTGGTGCGAAATGGACAGAAGAAAGTCGTGCTAAACACAGTGAGCTCATGAAGACAATGTGGATCAAGCGACAAATGAACAAATGCCAGAATGTAAAATGAGACTTATCGTGGTCCCTAGTTGGCCGATTAGCGAAATTGAATGAATGAATAATGCCAATTTTGTGTACAGACAAATATAATAGTTTTATTGCACTCCTGATTTTGCAGTAATTTTCAACATTCTTTGTTTTTCTTTGGCATCGCTTTGAAGCCACTAATTTTCCCATATTTGGCAGTTGCAATCCGAAGTATAGCTTCCAAGGAAGCATCAGACAAACTTGACCTTGTTATTGTTTTGTCAATATTCATTTGTAAACATGTGTTCACAAGCGTACGTTGTTCTGAACATAGCAACAAATTTCAAGACAAGGGCATGGATCCTCGTGATTCAAGGATTTTAGAGGGGGAAAATTCTCCCAATTTTCATCCTGAAACTGACTTATAGAAAGCAAGCTGCAATTTGAAACTTTCGATAAGGTCACACATAGTAGGCCTACTGATTAATTTGTTTTTGCCTTGCAACGAGATATTTAAATCATTTAATCACCCAGTGATGTCTTTCATGAAAGCGAGGTTAGGGATCCATTGCTCATCGTCCAGGTCTGACTGGAGGAAGAGGAGAGGGAAGGGGGAAGTACTGGTGACGCTCGGTGCGGCACCGGGGCGCGCAAGCACTAAGTTCTCGCGTTGGCGTGGCCTATATTAGTTAGTTATCACACTTAAATGGGCAGGGGTGTGTTTACATATGTATAACTTGTACCCCGCCCAATCCATTGGTCACAATAGTGTTGACCGACTGAAAAGCAGAAAAAGACAATTTGTATAGGCAACACTGAAAACAAGAATGGCTTCAACTTTACATATGATAATTGTTTTTTTAAGGGGCCTAACATCTAGGTTATCGGTCTCTGATGATATGGGTGGTAGTGAAAAATGATTTTGCAATGAAAACTACGGTAATTAAAACTATTTACGGATTTACACACTGGAAGAGGAAATGGAAAAACAAAAGAAGAGTAAGCTAAATAAAGCACAGGAGGAAAAGAAATGCCCTTAATCTACGAAGAATGAGGATTGAGGAATTTGGAAGGAAAGAGAGCCATGAAAGGCAGATAGGAAAGCGAAGAGGAGAGGGTCGCCCCAGAAACAACGGAAAATGAGGGAAAATTGGACCCAGCTCAGGAATCCATCGGGATCGCCTTCTCCCGAGCCGTGAGCCCTTGAGGGTGTAGCACTATCGAGGGTGCACCAGAAGTGGTGGGGCTACACACACCGTGCCTCCTTTAGCGTCTTGAACAGAAGGCAGGAGATACCATGAAGAGAAAATAAGAGGTCTGACCTCTCGAAGAATGAAGGGTGATGAAAGATGAGACAAGGGCCAATTATGGCGGGAAATTGTAAGACACCCTAGGCCTCGGATATAATACCGTTGGGGTCGGAAGCGAACAAGAGTTGACCAAGGGAGGTCGAGAGAAAAGAAGAAAGAAAGGAACCCGGGCCAAGTGAAAGCAATGCCGCACTCAGCTGGTTGTCAACCCACGTCCCACCGTCGTGAGCCCCTGGGGGAGGAGTTAGTTAATTAGTTAATGTTGTTTTAAGGGGCGGAACAGCGAGGTCGTCTGTCCCTCTTAACACAGATTCAAGTATACAAATTCTGAATGGAATTTTAAATAAATAGAGGTGGACACCTAAATATGAAAAGACGGAAAATTAATCAAACAATAGTACATTATGCAACGAGCCTATAATGGCAATAATTAAGACACGAGTATGTTTATAAAACGAGCGTATGCGAGTTTTATAATTATCATACGAGTGTCTTAATTACCATTATAGGCGAGTTGCATACGACTGTTTATGTTCGACGATATTATTATTATAACTATTTTATGTTCGAACATAAATATTCATAAATATCTGTCGAGATTTCGACAGTTTTGTGTACTGAACAGAGCGCATGAGACGCAGAGAATGCCTTGTATTTGACCATGGCCTCCTCGATTACCCTAATATGACACTAGGCCAGGCAGTGAAGTTTAAATTAGAAGCCCGTGGAACTCAGCGCATCTAATTATCTAATTGGTCAAACAACTGTTTCTTGAACTCTGATTGGTGGGAGAAGCTGTTTCATAAGGAAAAATAGTGTTATAATGAGCCTCATTATAGTACAGTTTTCTGACATATAATAGTCAGGGTCGAACATAAAAAATAAATAAAACTAACAATTATAATAATAAACAGAAATATACGGAAAACAAACATTCATTTTCAAAAGAGAACAAGTCTTTGAGTCAATGTATACTGGAATTTTCAGATTGCTGACCCTAACCCACTCTCACTTATTAAGCGGATGACGAGATCAGCAACCAACATGTCATCGGCTATTATAAGTTTGAGTGTCATCTGCAAACCAAGGTTTCTTCGTAAGTCAGCAAGATCCACACACTCGGTTAAAATGTGTGCCACGGTGAATACAGATTGGCAGGTACAAAGTGAAGGCCTTCCCTTCTCATTAGGTACGAGTGGGTGGATCTTGCATGACCTATCCTTAGCCTACAAAAAATGACGGCCTCCCTTCGTGACCGGAAAGAGCTCCACGAGTGGGTGGATCTTGCATGACCTATCCTTAGCCTACAAAAAATGACGGCCTCCCTCCGTGACCGGAAAGAGCTCCGCCGCACACGAGTAGTTCCTTTGATCGCTCTCAGCTTACTAGGCATTGGATCAGCTAGCCACTGACTCTCCCAGAAAGTCAGTACTTGTCGGCGTAACTGAGAGCGAATATCTCTAGCGGGCACCTAGTGGTAGCGATACCGCCTTTTTCCAGCTTGATCGGCTAGCTCGTTCCCCGTAATATCCATGTGGCTTTGAAGCGTAGATGTTTTTCAATTTCTTTATTTTTGAAGAGGTCGTCATGTTTTCTGTATCTGAACTCTCCACTTTCCGTTTTCAATGGTCCCAATATCCTTCTAAGTATCCTCCTTTCCTCATCTCTAGCTCTTCTATTTCGCCTTTTTTAATGGAAAACATACATTCTGAAGCATAGAGACTTTGCGACTTTGCAATGTCGGATTTTAGTTGCAATAGAAAGATCTTTCTTATTGCTCCGTTTGCTTCTTTGTCTAGTCCATTAATTTGAATCATTTCTCCCAAATACTTAAACTTTTCTATCTTGTCAATTTTTCCGGAGTCTGTTATTAAAACTGTAGGAAAATTTGTAATATTGGTTATAAATTTGGTCTTCTCAAAATAAATATCTGAAGTCCAACTTTCTCTGCTATCTTTCTCAAAAGGTTTATTTGGACACAAGCTGTTTGTATATTTTCTGAAAGAATGGCAATGTCATCAGCAAAGGCCAAGCAATTGACACCTATCCCTTTAAATTTCGATCCAAGTCTTATTTCATGGTCGAGTCCTCTTTCCTTGAGTCTTTCTTCCCATTCCGTTATTACCTTTTCTAGAACACAGTTGAAAAGAATTGGAGACAGTCTGTCTCCCTGTCTCACACCGCTATTAATTAAAAGTTCCTTTGAAATCACTCCTATAAATTTGATGATGTTGATATTGATGGACTTCGAGTCTACTCCAAATTACTCTAACACATTGAATAATTAATAATTGAATCATAGGCTTTCTGGAAGTCCACAAATATTATGACGTAGTTCTTGTTCCTGATCATTCTATCTCTTAGAATTGTTTTCAAATTCAATATCTGCTCCATACACGACCTACCTTTTCTAATCCCATGTTGGTATTCTCCTATTTTTCTTATCAAGTATAGGCTCAATCCTGTTTTGAAGAGCTTTGGAAAGGATCTTATATGTACAGGGCCGGCGAGAGGCCGGTGTAGGGGGTGCTACAGCATTGGGGCCCGGTCTGGGCCCAATGATGTAATGTACATTTTTGTGGTTGTACAGAATTCTAGGTCTACCTCATCCAGTTCCATCTGGGAAACTGGAAATGTGTGTGGCTATTAAATTACAGTAACTTGATTTTTTATTTATACCATACAAATCACAAAACAAACTTAAGTTGCAAGCTTACTGTTTGAAAAATTGATGTTGGCAATGCTGCACAACAATCTATGAAGCACGTGCGCGAGGATTCCCGCACCGAGGAAGGGGTTTCCCCGCTGTCCCCGCACTGGCCGCACTGTGCTGCGTAAATAATGATTTGTCATCCACTGTCAGTCGATTGTCTAATCCAATAGTAATACGTTGTGTTAGTGATTCGCCAATGCTTGTGTGATTTGTATACGTCAGTTTTAATGGTGTTGGTGTGTAATATTGTTTGATTGCGGATTACAATTTAGAATGCGTCAAGTGTGTTTCTAGTGAAACTTACTATGCAATTACAAACACAGATGCTCAAAAAAGGAAGGAATGAGAAGACAGGGAGTTGAAGGAAAGAGCATCGAAGAAAGTCCAGCTATCGCTTGGACAGTTTTTAAAATGTCCTCCTTCATCATCGTCAGTTATAGAAAAAGGTAACATAACTAATAGGCCCACCGATAGTAATAGTTATAAAGTAGATGTTTTACCTACAAATGAACAACAACAAAATGAAATCGAATCAAACAAGGAAGAACCAGTTCCCATCACTGAAGCAGCGACTCCAGGTCCTATTCAGTCTGTGTCACCTACGAATATTGAATCTATCAAAGGCCACAAACCACCTTTACCTTTACCAGACAAATATGTTGATGTAGGTGATCCTGCTTTCGATAGGAGCCAAGACTTAAAATACCCTCATGTTCCTTCGTCTGAACAATTTCCTGTTGATTGGGTAGGCTATTCCGTTCCCGTGTCGGTTTTCCAAAAGAAACATACAAATGGTGAACTGATTACTACTCGTGATTGGCTTGCTTGGGGCAAGGTTAAGAAAGCGTTTACTGTTTACCTTGCAGAATATTCAGTACGTTGCCCTAGCCAAAACGATCTTCGTTCGCTCTTTCTGAAGGATATTCTGCGGAAAAACGCTGGAAAAACTCTTCAATAAAATGCCAGAACATGAGAGTAGTTCCATTCATAAAGGCTGCTATTTTGAGTGGAAGTCAGAGGTGATCAATCAAGAAAAATCGCTAACGGACTTAATATTTCACTCCATTCAACAAGAAGAGGACAAGTGGCGTGATCTTTTAAAGTGACTTCTTAATGTCACTTTATTCCTAGCTGAAAGAGGACTTGCTTTTCGAGGTAGTATTGATAAAATCGGGAACCCCTCAAATGGCAATTTTTTGAGAATTTTAGAACTGTTGGCCAATTATGATCTAGTTTTGAATGAACATTTAAATAGAGTCCGCTCGTTTCAAGAAAAGGTAGAAACAATGCAAGTGAATTATCTGTCTCATGATATTCATAATGAGTTTATTACTCTTTGCGCTGCCCAATTTACGAAGACAATTATAGAAGAAAGAGAAATGGCAAAATAATATGCCATAATAGTTGATGCAACACCAGATTCTGCACATGTTAAACAGACTGCGTTTCTTTTGAGATACGTTTATTTGACTGAAAATGAAACTCAGCCTTACCAAGTCGAAGAAAGGCTACTTTGCTTTACCGACTGTACCAAAAAGGGTGTAGAAGCCATTGCAGAGCTTATTTTAGATACACTAAAGGAGTTTGACATCCCATTAGAAGACTGTAGGGGTCAAGGCTACGACAATGGAAGTAACATGAAAGGAACGTACAAAGGAGCTCAGGCAAGAATTCTGTCTGCTAACAGTGAAGCAGTTTACTCTGCTAGCACTTGTCATTCCCTGAATCTGTGTGGAGAACAAGCAGCGAAGGGCTGTGTGGCTGCAGTAACAATCCTTGGAGCTGTTCATAAGTTGTTTAACATATTTAGCTCCAGCCCCCAAAGATGGGAAATTTTGAAAGGAAGCATATCAAGCTCCCTTCACTCGATGTCGAAGACTCCCTGGTCTGCTAGAGTATACAGCGTTAAACCAGTCGCAGCTTACCTTCCAGGAGTAATAGAAGCACTGGAGGCATTGACTGAACTGAGCCTAACTTCTAAATGTCGTCGAGACCTTGAGGGATTGAAAAAATATTTCAAAACCTTCAACTGCCTTCTTCTTGCGTCTATTTGGTTCAGGGTAAGATTACATCACATATTTCTACTATATATTTGTCAAATACCACTCACTCAGTCACTCATTCATCATGAAATCTCAGAAACCACCGAACGGATTGGAATGAAAATTGGTATGCAGCTTCCTCAAGGGCCGTAGGTGCTCGCTAAGAAAGGTTTTCAAAAAATTCACTCGGGATCATGGTCAAACCGCGAAAACCGCGATTATATGAGGCATTGCGGGCTGAATTACGTCGCCCCTACCTGTGTTCTGGCGCTTTGCAGGCAGTGTGAGTTTACTGTCATAACGTGCACGTTATTTTTGTCTGCGCTCCCGACCTTTACCCACTCTCTCTGTTCAAACAGAACTTCTATGTAATTTCTGTTTGTACTTTATACTTTCACCATCACTTTATAATCATCATATTGCATTATATATTAGCCTTTAGTTGAAGTAACTGTAGTTATAATGAAAAGGAGACTTTGGTAAAAGAAAATTACATCTACCAACGTTAATTTTGTTAAGTTAGGCTAGGTCTATTCCATTTATCAGGTTTTTAAAGTAGAGATTTATTTTATTACGTTAGGAGAAGATGGCTACTGCATTAATATCCCTCAACGTCACAACAGCACTCAAACCCTTTGAAGAAGACCGTGTCTGCCGCTAACTTTTATAGCTTCAGAATATTTGAGCTTGAGGGTCATAATTCTTATCTTTTGTTATTTCGCAATCTTCTCAATCAGTTTCTGGTTGATATGTACGCAAAGATTGGATTCGCATCAATCAGGAAAAGTTGAGAAGTGAGGAATATGTGCACCTGAAGGACGCAATTAGTAAAGCTGTCAGCCGTTAGTCAGTTATTGGTAAAATGGATATCGCAGGCTGCCCACTTCGGAGGGTGGGGTTTCTATTATTAAAAAGGGAGTGAAAATTGACAATAGCTGGGTGGTCCCCTATAACCCCGCCGTATCTCGCACCTTCTCAGCTCATATCAATGTTGAGTACTGCAATTCTGTAAAGTCAATAAAATAAATTTGCAAGTATGTTAACAAAGGTTCCGACCAAGCTACTTTTAGCATCGGAGAGTTTGACGAAGTTGCGAGACATGAATAAGGACGTTACATCAGCAGCTCAGAGGCGGCTTGGCGCATATTCTGCTTCCTCATACATGAACGATATCCTTCGGTCATGCAACTTGCCGTCCACCTCGAGAACGGCCAGCGGGTTTACTTTAATGAAGAAGACGTTCGTGTCCAGTTTAACAGCCCTCCAAACACAACTCTTCTTGCTTTCTTCGAACTATGCCGATCCGATAAATTTGCTTCAAAACTTTTATATTGTGAAGTTCCATGCTATTTCGTTTGGAAAGGTAAGAAGTTCTGTAGAAGGAAACAAGGAAAGCCAGTTCCAGGCTATCCTGGTGTGAAAAAAGATCAGACCCTTGGCAGAGTTTACACCGTTCACCCTGGTAATGCCGAGTGCTACTATCTCCGCCTCCTTTTACATAAAATCCCTGGCCCCCAGTCTTTTACTGACCTCAAAACCGTGGCAGGGGTGGTTCAACCAACATTTCAAGCGGCATGTAAAGCACTTGGCTTGCTAGAGGATGATGCGCTCTGGGACCGCACACTAGAGGAAGCGTCCTCCACCGACTCTCCCCACAAGATACGCGAGCTGTTTGCCATCTTACTGGTGTTTTGTCAAGTGAGTGATCCCATCATGCTCTGGAAAAAACACGGACAGCCTCGCGGAAGATGTGGTGAGAGAGGTTCAGAGGCAGTGTGCTGATGTCAACCTCATCATGGGCGTTATCTACAACAGGTGTCTGGTGCTTCTTGAGGATTTAGTACTAAAATTGTCTGGTCAACAACTGGAACGCTTTGGACTTCCGTCGCCTTCTCGAGAACAAGACTCCGTCGTTGTTCACCGAGAATATGTCAGTGAATATCTTACGACACAATTAAGTTGTCCAAAGTGGTTGCTGATAATGTTCCAAAATTGAACAACGAGCAGAGATTGGCCTATGACGAAATAGTTCGAAGTGTTTCAGAATGTGGTTAGCTCTTTTTTCTGGATGCACCAGGTGGAACTGGCAAACCCTTCCTGATTAATCTCCTGCTCAGTACATTTAGAAGTCGACAGAACATTGCCATCGCAGTCGCCTCCTCGGGTATTGCAGCAACCCTACTGGATGGTGGAAGAACAGCGCTTTCTGCCTTCAAGCTCCCTCTTAACCTCAGTCACGCTGCATCTGCCCTTTGTAACATTTCGAAGCAAAGTGGCACAGCTCGCATGTTGAGAGAGACAAAACTCATTATTTGGAATGAATGCACGATGGTGCACAAAGGAGGAGTCGAGGCATTGGACAGAACACTTAGGGACATTCGGGGTAACAACCAACTTTTGGGTTGAGTCACAGAACTTCTTGCCGGTGACTTGAGACAGACCCTCCCTGTTATACCCCATGGAACACGGGCTGACGAAGTAAATGCCTATCTAAAACCGTCATACATACGGCCCAAAGTCAAATCAATTCCCTTGACTGTCAACATGCGCGTACACCTCCATGGTGATTTTATGGCTGATGAGTTTTCCCGTCTCCTTCTAAGCATTGGCGATGGAAAGTTGGAGGAAAATGACGGAAAAATAGCTATTCCAGCTCAACTGTGCGAAGTTGTTGACAGTTTAGATAATTTGATCGAAAAGATCTATCCCCAAGTGTTTGTAAATTTCAACCTTGATAATTCATGGATGGAAGAAAGAGCTATTCTTACCCCCAATAGATAACTCTGCTGATAGTATAAATATCGCCCTCCTTAGGAAGTTAACAACAAAAATGGTATACGAATCAGTAGACTCAGTTGTAGAGGTCGAAGATGCAGTTCATTAACCTGTGGAGTTTTTAAACACTCTTAACCCCCCTGGAGTATTTTTGCAAATACACGGAAAGAAAGAATTAGCTTTTGCTGTTCATTACCTTATATCAGTCCATTTATTTAAATTTCTTTCCCGCACACACCAACATCGAACTGGTACCTCCCGTTTGCCCCGTGCATTTGTTCAATTTTTCTGTCAGTTTTTTACAGAAACGCATATTCCGCTGAACCAGCCTGACAGCGTCCCATCGCTACCTACCGAACTTCCATTGCTTCAAACCATGAAGACTTCTATTAATCCGCAGGGCGTCGTGTTTTTCACCAACCAACTACTCCATGAAGACACCGCTCCAAGAAGAATTTTGTTTTTGTCAAGTTTTTTCATGTTTATGTACAACCTCTTTGTTTCCTCCCCTACTCGCCCGCCTCCCCCTCTTCTCCCCTCCTCCTACTGCTATCTCCTCCGCGCGCACAGCCCGCTCGCTCGGTCACTTCACTTCTACACTTCGTCTCGACTTGTCTCCGCGTCGTGAGCAACTGCTCACCCTCACAGTGCACTCAACTTCTTGTTGAACATGCCGTCTAGGCTAGTGTGCTTTCGCTGCGTCTAGCAGCCCTCACTTGTACGTTGGAAGTCGACCCAGTCAGTTAGAGCTCCACTAAAGCTCGCCTCCTCAACTCGAGAGGCAAACTTTTAAATTCTACGCCATGTTAGAATTTTAGTATCAACCGTCAAAGGGAACATCGCCTTCGCCATGAAGCAAAGCTAAGTACTACTTCTACGTTCTTTAACTTATTTTAATTGATTTTAAATAGCTACATGCTTTTTAATGATCATTTTATAGGCAGTGTGAGATTTCTATATTTGGGGCAATAATCATCCTTCGCGGGATTTAATATGTTGGGCTTTTGTCTATCTAAGCCAATCTTAACAGGAAGCAGCATTTCTTATACTTATTAAACGAGAGATTTTCTCACAACGTGGGATGCCATTAAATTACCCACTGTCTATAAAATACTTAGCTCGTTCCACCGCTGGACTAACTTTTGCCCTATTCTTCAGTCATGATTGCTCTGGAACCTTCCAGAATCTGCACTCTATCTACCAGTTATACTGTCATGTATTTTCCACTCACATATGGGAATACTTTTTCAAACTAAGGAATCTTCCTTATGAACTACTAATCAATATCTAATTTTTCTTCCTCCGTTGGGATTTTCTCTGGCGCATTCAACTATAATCTACAAATTTCTCAAGCAATAGACTCTCGCATATCTAGTGTAACTAGTTATTTTCCACCATTGCAATAACTTTCTTTGCCATCAACTTTTTGTGCTACTACAGTGAACTTTTTAACTATATCAACAGACTATAGTGAAAAACAGTGTTTGTTCAACATTTCATCCGCGTCTCGCTCGTCCTTGCACAATAAATACGGCCATGAACACTTTTCTTCAATCCCATTTGATCTTTCCCAAACCCTTTACTAATAAACCAAAATATTAAAATTGTCACTTTAGGTCTTTTTTCAATGAGGTGTCACTCTCAATTAGTGCCCTCCCTCTCTTGCTTTATGTACAACAAATTAATGTCTGTAAAACTTCGTGTCCAGTACACGCCTTAAATTATATTGTTTCTCCCTTCTAATTCGGGAATACAATTCTTTCAACTCATAAATGAGTTATCTCTAGGTTTCACGAAAGGGAAACTTGCCCCATTTTCTCGTGATCCTTACTTAAACATAGGAATTCTAGAAACTTCCTTTCGATTGTTCTCTTCAGGTTTCACAATAAGTGACCTGCCCTATTTGTATAATCTTTAAAAGTATTTCTGTATCAATACAAGAAGTTATAGGAACTTCTATTTCATTCTTCCTGCTTTTTGTTGTTGTTACTTTCAAAGTTGTTATTATTTCTAAGATACTTATCTAGAAATCCTTAAAGTACACACCTTGTACTTGATTTATTGTCTAACTTTAATTACGTCAGTTATCTTTGAATTTTTCCTTTATTTATCTTCGCCATTTCAAAATCTTACGAAGATTTTAAAGCATATAAAAGGTTTGAAACCAAAAGAATTGTTAATTGCCTGGCGCAAGCTTTAGATGTTTTCGGAGGTCTGCGACCCCAATTGTTTATAGAAATCAAAATTATATATTTGTTACAAAACTGCTACCCAACATTGTTAAATAAATTCAAGATTTCTTTTTGGCTTTATCATTTCTCAAACATAACGGTTAGGCAAGATCCTGTCTTCCCTAACTCTTCCTAGGTTCATGCCCTCGTTAATAAAAATAAATCTATTGATAGGGTGTTCACCACTTGTTGCATTTGAACAAGAACTCTTAGTCATAACTTATGTCAAACTCTCTTCCTATTTCTCCATCCTTTTTCTTCGGTCCGAAACCCACTTCCTTTTTTTCATCATCTTCCCTTGGGGGTTAGGTTATTCCCAAGCTAATAATCTACCCACCCCCCGGAAAACCGCCTCATGTCCTGATCCTCAAGGTTTGTGCTCCTGTCATGTTATTGCGCAACCTAAACTCTCCTAAACTCTGCAATGGAACCAGGCTGCAGGATAAAGCTCTGCATAAATTTGTTATTGAAGCCACCATATTTACAGGTGTTGGCCAAGGCAAAACTGTCTTCATACCCCGCATTCCTCTAATCCCTTCAGACTACCATTTTCAATTCAAACGTCTGCAGTTTCCTTTGAAAGTCTGCTACGCCATGACAATTAACAAGGCTCAGTGGCAGAGTTTAAAAGTAGCTGGTGTGGATCTGAGAAGTGACTGTTTCGAACATGGTCAACTGTACGTGGCATGCTCCAGAGTCAGTTCTTCTGTTGGCTTAGTCATTCTGCAGCCTGAGAGAAAGACCAGAAATGTAGTTAACCGAGAATTGCTTATGCGTTAAAACACTCTCGATAGACATGGCAGTAGGCTAGGGGACCTGCCTTAAATCAAAGCTCCCCGTCGTATATTGCACCCGATTTTCAATTTCAACGCTCCATTTTGCCGTCATTATCTTCCACTACAGGAAAAATATACATAACTAATGTTATAACGGGATTCCAAATGTTATTGCGGGCGAAGCCGCGGGTAACAACTAGTATCTTATATATTAAAATAGTTTTCAAAAAATTTCACCCTTTACTAAAACTGAAATATCTCGGGAAGTATTTGCGCTATGACGACGTTTGTTGTCTTAAAATGTAATGCCTGTCAAGCACCGTCGATTGAAACCCACCTTACTTGATTATATCATTCCTGTATTAAAATAATTGCGAATATTACTTCCTTCAATGTCTCATGAAAATAGAATCGAATGACTTGACGGACATATTGTCGCTAGGCGACAACGACTAACACTGTATCATGATATTTAACGCCGCCCCAATAATGGATCTAACTTGATATTAACAGAGAGTTCCCTAATTACGTCATGATATCGTTAACTTCTACCTGCTCCACTCGGGCGCTAATGTCGCATGTATCCATACATGATATCGTTACCTTCTCCCTGTTCCACTCGGGCGGGAATGTCGCATGTATCCATACAATAAGCAGAAGGGGATTCTGTGCACATAATTTAATTAAAACTTCTCAAATAATGGATTATTTTGAGACGGAAATGCTCATGCACAATCAGAAGTCATTTTGCTAATGACACTGTCGTGTCAACATCTCTTTGAATGAAAACAAATAATGTATACGAAAGACAACTAATTTCACGAAGATGCCGCTACAGTCCAATGTTGGAACCACCATTTTGTATTGTGTATCCAATCTTTCTGTTATATAGTCTTTGGTCTCACCAGCTACAAACTGTCTTCTTTTCGTTTCATCATTCATCCTTATAGGTTGTGTGCTCAATCAATACAATGAATCATATTATGATGAATGAGAGGCGACACTCAATTACAAATGTTATAAAGATTAAAGGTGACGGTAATTGTCTGTTCAGGTCATTGGCATATTGTGAGTACAACAATCAGAGTTTATTTACACAGGTTAGAAAGCGAATTGTAAAACATGTTACAGACAAGTGGAATAATTACTCTTCCTTTATTGTTGGCAACAGCGATATGTAGGAAACTGCTATCAATACGAGCGATGATTACAAAATGTATATGTCTATGAATGGTGTTCATGGAGGTCATGTTGAGTTAGTTGTCGCTGCTCAAGTTTGCACAATGGATATTTATTCGTGGATTACTGCTGTCGTATGGAAGGTGCCCGGTTAAAATATATACGTCATCAACCAACGAAGTTACGAGTTGATACATATGCCGGTTTAGCAGATGCCTTGCATGTACGAGCAGAAAATGAAAATCTCAGAGTCGGTCGTATTGTAGTTTTGACATCTTCTTTTACAGGTAGCCCAAATAATATATTGCAAAATTTTCAGGATGCGATGGCGATAGTGAGGAAGTTTGGAAAGCCAGATTTATTCATTACGTTCACCTATAATGCGGGCTGGCCAGAAATACTGAACAGCATTCATCTCTGGAAAACGGCTAATAATAGGCCTGATATTGAAGTGAGAGTTTTCCATTGCTAAGTAAAGGAATTGCTACGATTGATTAATGTTAAGGAAATTTTCGGTAAAAGCATATCTATATACAGTGGAATTTCAAAAACTAGGTCTCCCTCACATCCATTTACTCTTAACATTAACAGTGAAATTGACAGTGTGGTGTTAGCCGAAATACCAGATCTCGAGGATGAAGCGCTATACGAGTTGGTAAGGCGTCATATGGTACATGGTCCTCGCGGATCTTTGAATCGTACTTCAGTCTGTATGAAAGATGGCGTATGTAAGAAAGATTTCCCTAAACAGTTTCAGGAAGAGACCAAAGATAATGCCAATGGTTATCCTTCGTATAGGAGAAGAAATAATGGACGGATTATTATAAAAACAATTCGAGGCATTGACATTGAAATCGATAGTCGATTCATTGTTCCCTACAATCCACTTCTTTTACTTTACTTGCAAGCTCATATTAATGTTCAAATATGCTCAAGTGTTCGGAGTGTTAAATACATCCACAAGTATCTTATTTATTAAAATCCACAAGTATGTGTATAAAGGTCATGACTGCTGCATTGTTAAAATATGTCCTGAAGGCGAAACGGTGAACTACGATGCAATTACTTTTTTCCTAAATGCTAGATATGTTGGTCCAACAGAAGCCGCATTCAAGATATTTTCATTTCACATGCATGAACAGTCACATTCTATCGTGCGAATACCAGTTCACTTGCCAAACTTACAAAATATCTATTTTAAAAATGATAACGCTCCTGATATTTTACTTCAAGCACAGCTGGGCAACGCGGAATTACAAGCGTGGTTCAAGTTAAATCAAGATTCGCAAGCCAGAAGTCCGTATATATATCCTGAAACACCAGTAAATTACGTCTGGAATAAGAGCAACTGCCAGTGGCAAAAAAGAAAAAAATGTTTCAAAAACTATACGTAGAATGCATAATGTTTCGCCTACAGAAACAGAAAGGTATTATTTACGCCTGTTATTGCTTCACGTCATAGGTGCTACCAGCTTCCAGGATCTACGAACATAACAAAGCAGTTGTCTATTCTACTTTTAAAGAAACAGCTAAGGAGCGAGGTTTGCTGATTGACGATTCTGAATGGCAGCGTTGTTTGGCAGAAGCGTCACAATTTCAGATGCCTTCTCAATTACGACAACTGTTTTCTTACATATGTATCATTCATACCCCTTCAAAGGTAAGATAGTTATGGGACATTTTCAAGAATTCATTATCAGAAGATTATCTGCAGTTTCACGAACCTAACATTGCATATCAGTTCACTCTTATACATATTTCTAATACATTAAAGCTCCATGGTCTTCCCATTACTTCTCTCGAATTGCCAGCTATTATTGATAATTTCCCTCAGACAAATTTCCCAATGAATTATCCAAAACTTAATGAGGATCAATTAAGTCGGATGATAAACCAAGCAAATGGAAACCAAACGGCTATAATTACAGAAATTTTGAAGTTAGTACAAAACAGCAATGAAAGGATGAGTAATGCATATTTCATTGGCGGTACAGGGGGCACCGGGAAAACATTTATTTACCAATGCTTGATTCACAGTTGCACAAATTTGGGGTTAAATGTAGTTTCTGTTGCATGGACTGGTATTGCAGCAATGTTACTACGTCAGGGGCGCACTGTACACAGCCAGTTCAAGTTACCTCTACATTTACATGAAAGTTCTGTATCAGGAATAAAAGTTAACAGCAAGGAAGCTTTTTATATTCGTTCAGCAAAACTTATCATCTGGGATGAAGCCCCTTTGGCTAATAAGCACGCGTTGATGTGTGTAAATCGGCTGCTCAAGGACATCATGAATAAAGACGTGCCTTTCGGAGGAAAATTTATCATCTTAGGTGGAGATTTCAGGCAGGTATTGCCTGTTGTGCCTCACGCATCTAAAGCGGCATCAGTCCAAATGTCAGTAAAGTTCTCTCCTTTGTGGCCATTATTCAAAATTTTGAAACTCAACAAAAATATGCGAGCGGATACAGGCCAACGTGACTTTGTAAACTTCTTGATACAAATTGGTAACGGTGAATACCCTCACGTCGATGGAGAAAATTCAGAATTAGTCCCACGCTGAAATATATTTCACGCTTTTCAAAAATAGCGATTTTAGCACCTAAAAATGAACATTGTAAAGAAATCAATGACAAAGTTTTAGACCTATCCCAGGATCATCGAGAACTTACTTCATTGTGAATAATTTGATTACTGAAGATGAGAGTGAACTTCTACAATTCCCAATAGAATTTTTAGACAGCATAGGCATAAGTGGATTGCCACCTCATATCCTTCGACTAAAAGAAGACTCAATTGTGATTTTGTTGAGAAATATTAATGTTACCCAAGGTCTGTTGAATGGTACTAGACTGTTGGTTTGGAAGATGCATGACAATTGCTTACACCTGGAAATTATTACTGGCGCAAAGGTTGGAAACAATGTCCTACTCCCTCGCCTTGACCTTACGCCATCAGATACTTCTATGTCATTTTCCTTCAAAACGAGGCTGTTTCCAGTACGTTTGGCTTTTTGTATAACTATCAATAAATCTCAAGGTCAAACACAAGATCACGTAGGCATTTATTCATCTCAACCGGTGTTTAGCCACGAACAACTTTACTGTATGTCGCACTATCACGAGCAAAATCGTTTCATGACGTCAAAGTTCAAATAGAACCAAAAGGCAAGCGAATAGCAAATGTAGAATGGAAGGAAGTAAAAAAAAAAGTCAACCCCTGGCACTATCCAGCCCATGACGGGCTAAGGCCGACCAAGCGACCGCTGCCCAGCCATTTGGCCTGCAGATATTGGGGTGACGCGTGATCAGCGCGTCGGGTCCCCTCGGCCGTTAATCTTGGTATTCGTGATCGGGGCGCTGTCTCACTGTCAGACAGCTACTCAATTGTCCTCACGAGGCTGAGTGCACCCCGTTCCTACCCTCACGTCAGTTTTAAAATTCCTGACGGAGCCGGGGATCGAACCCGGGGCCTCCGTGCGAGAGGCAGGCACGCTACCCCAACACCACGGGGCCAGCGAATGGAAGGAAGTACTATTAGAATTTAGAAACGAATGTTGCGGAGGAGCACAGACCTCAGCAAACGGGGCACAGATTAAATAACAATTATACAAGGACGTCCGCATCCCTAATACGATAACTGTCCTGTGGTAATGGTAAAAAAAAATACTATTGTCCTACAACCTACATCCTGTTATTTCATTCCCTCAGTTCTATAACAAAGATATACTCAATCAAATTTACACCTTAATAAATATTAATTCCTTCTGTGTGAGTTATCTTTTCATTTCTCATCAGTCGCCTTTACTTACTATTCTATCTGTAGGGGTGTAGGCGATAACTGTCTTTACAGAGATGTGCAAATTATTAGATTCGATGTCAGTTTTCGAAAATTGCAGTTTTACTTTTCACGGTTTAATGCACTAAGTATCTTTACAAGGCGATGAAATTACTTCAAATGTTTAAACAAGACTCTTAATTATATTTTCATTTAAGAAACTCAAATTAAAATGATTTTTTAGAATTTCCACTAACAGAGGAGCCTTGCAAATGCAAAATGCCACACGTTTCGTTTTTATTACTTCACTCTACTTTACGTGTGGATTTAGAGCGGAGGGATTTGGGGTCTTTTAACTGATGAACGCTATTGAACTATTCAAAGATTCATGAACTATGCATTGAAATCACCTGACTTGAATTCTAAAGTCAATTAAGTATTGAAAATGGACCCAGCTCAGCTATCCATCGGAATCTAATAATCTGAAAGTTTCCAGGCGCAATTCATTATGGGAAAAGGTGTAATTCCACGGGAGAGGAAACTTTACTAAGTAGGACAACAAAAGAAGTTGGTCAATAAAATGATTTTGAATAAAAGTAATTATGACTAATTAAAATTATTTATTTAATTCTATTAATTTGCACACCTCTATATGTTAACCAATAGTTACATCTCTAAATTCAAATATAAGAGACCCATCTTTTATTTTAAATTTATACCATTGTTCATAAGTAGACAAAATACCAAATTGTACCGCTGAAGCCTTAAATTGTGTGGATATCTCTATCTACTTAGTATAAAACAAAGTTCCCAATTCTTGTATGTAACGGGTAATCTCGAGAGCAACTTGATGGATTTTGATGCGGTTATCACCATTCTGTAAAGGATTTCTCGATGAAGGATTAGGTAGAAGAACATTTATTTATGACCAAAAGAAGCCAAGCATTTACGATTTCAGTGAATTGAGTTAAAGAAAAACCTAACGTCCATGTGTCTTTAAAACAAGAAGTTCCGTTAAGAACTGTACAGCCTACTTTTCATGCCAATGATTATTCTACAGAATATGAACCTATCTAGAATAATGACGAAATTAAGTTGATAATATCGAAATTTCCAATTAGTTCGAAATACTGTATACCTGGCATAATGTATCCTAATAGAGCACTACAGTTGGCAGCCCTGATGACTGAATATATTCTTAGTTCCATCTCTTAAGGTACAAAATACAAAATTTGGTTGAAGTCCAATGAATCGCATGGACGTTACATGCAGTTAAACATTGGATCTAACAGCGCGCGTGAAATCATGTTGGCAACAATGTCATGCATGTATTGGTCAGAAATAATCTGAAATAATGTGATCTATTGTTGTGCCAATTTTGAATGAAATCCATTAGTTAGTATAGAAGTTACATGCATTTTAAAATTGGACCTATCAGCAGGCTTAGAATCATGTTGGCAGCACTGACGTATATTAGTTACTCCAATTTCGTCTAGAATGCCAGGTACTATAAGTGTGCAAATTTTAGAGCTATTGGCTTGCATACTTTCTGATATATTGATATTAGGGTAACAAAAATAGGGACAGCACATATTAACAGTTGGCAGCCCTGGTTGCTCCTTAGAATACGCATAGTCATATCTGTTTTGGTACACATAACACATACGAAATTTGGTTGAAATCCAAATGATAGTATGGAAGTTGCATGTATTTCAAGTTGGACCTGTCAGCAGGCTTAGAATCATGTTGGTAGCACTGACGTATATAAGTTACCCCAAATTAACATAGAATGTCAGGTACTATACGTGTGCATAGTTTAAAGCTGTCGGCTTGCATACTTTCTGATATATTGGTATTTGGATAAAATAAATTAGGAGCATTTATTAACAGTTGGCAGCCCTGGTAGGTCTTAAGAATACGCTCAGTCATATCTGGTTATGTACACATACAACATACGAAATTTGGTTGAATTTCAGTTGATAATGTAGAAGTTATATGCATTTAAAAATCGGACCTATCAGGAGGCTTATAATCATTTTGGCAACACTGCCATGTTTGGCCTCCTGGAAATTAAACTGAAATATTATGGTCTGTACGTGTACCAATTTTGAAATAGCTCCCATTCATACTTTCCAAGATATCCAACATGGAGCTCAAATTTCAATTGCGATTTTTTAGCAGTTGGTAGCACTGACATCATTTTCAAATATGGCCGTGAGATATTCAGGTGTAGATCTTTACTCCTACCAAATTTTGTTTCGATTGCTGCAGCCGTTTAGGAGTTGATATGGGGGGACACACACACAGCCAGACAGACAGACAGACAGACAGACAGAAGGACAGACAGACAGACAGACAGACAGACAGACAGACTGACAGACAGACAGACAGACAGACAGACAGACACACATTTGCCCGATCTCATAAGTCTACTTTTTTCTCATTTTTTCAAAATGTGAAAAGTAGGCTAAAAATCGATATTCTCTGAGAATTGTTCAGCATGAAAAGTTCTGGAAGAAAGTCCGCGACAGCTCCCACATCCACCACTGTAAGTGTTTTTGCGTTTTCATTTCTTCCAGCAATCTCCATTCAGTGGAAATTTAAATTACTAGCTTCAGAGTGAGTTGACGAGCTTGCGAGCGACCTAGCTTCAGCCAGCATCAAACTGCCGAGTCGTGTCGAGTTAATTCTTCAGAGAAGAGTGTAGCTTATGTGTTTGGAGTTAGCTGTTCACCCCGCCTTTTCAGAATTGCGTCTGTAACCTGACGTCCGAGCGCCTTCTTAGCGTACGCAGGGTAAATAGTGGGACACACACACACACATTTGATCTCATAAGTCTACTTCATCAGTTACCCAAAAGCGACGGTACCGTAAATGTCTGTTCAGGTCACTAGCATGAAGACATGCAAATGCCATATGGACAGAAGTGCTGTAGGATTGTTGAAGTGAACGCTGCGGAGCACCACGGGTCTTCTAGTTATATATAACTAGCAGGTACCCGCGGCTTCGCTCGCGTCATAGTCGTGTATATTATTATTCAATGAAATGCAGGTTTAACACCGGTAACACCCCTTTAGATCCTGAATTTCCAAAAATCCCTCCTTAGTAGACGTTTTTGACACACAACGAACATATCTCCAAAATATCATTCTTCTAACTTTAATAGTTTTGTTTGGTCGATGACAGTGAATATCCAAAAATCCATCCTTAGTGGACGGTTTTCTTCCATAATTTCACCCCTCCCCATGGGCCCCTTAAATTGGATTTAGGAAAAACCGTCGAACACCTATTTATTTCACTTTTTATTTATTTATTTATTTATTATTAAGCTGATTGTTTTCCTCTGAGTTTCAAACTCCTCGCCTATGTCGTTTAAGAGATGCACGCTCCGTTAGGAATCCTCCAACCCCCAATTTACTCCCCTTTCACTCATAATATACAACACATCGAAAAACCATTAGACATGTGTCAGCTTATTTTTAATGATTAGTTTATATGCCAAGTATCACATCCCCAAATGAACCACTCGTGAGATATTGTTATTCAATTAAATGCACGTTTACCCACTTAATACCCCCTTAGAACCTGAATATCCAAAAATCTTTCCTTAGTGGACGTTTTCGACATACAACGAACATATTATCCTCACAATTTCATGTTTCTAACTTCAATAATTTTGGCTGGGCGATGATGAGTGAGTGAGTCAGTCAGGACATTTTCTTTTATTTATGAGAATTTCACCCCTACCCATGAACCCCTTAAATGGGATTTATGAAAAAAAAAATACCGGCCGAACACCTATTTACTTATTTTTTTAAGCTGATTTTTTCCCGCTGAATTTCAAACTTCTCGCATATGTCGTTTAAGAGATACACCCTCCGTTAAGAATCCTTCAAGCCCCAATTTTCACCCCGTTCACCTCATAATATACACCATTTCGATAAACCCTTAGACATATGTCCGCTTATTTTTATTGATTAATTTGTATGCCGAATATCACATCGCCAAATGAAACAACTCGTGAGATATTGTTAATCAATGAAATGCAAGTTTAACCCCCTTAACACCCCTTCAGAACATGAATATCCAAAAATCCATCCTTAGTAGACGTTTTCGACATACAATGAACATATCCCCCAAAATTTTAAGTTTCTAATTGTAATAGGTTTGGCTGGGGGTTGATGAGTGAATATCCAAAAATCCTTCCTTAGTGGACTTCTTTCCCCAGAATTTCACTCCTCCCCATGGGCCCCGTAATTTGGATTTATGAAAAAACCGTCGACCACCTATTTACTTATTTTTCAAGCTGATTTCCCCCCTGAGTTTCATACTATATGCCTCTGTCTTTTAAGAGATACTTGCTCCGTTAGGAATCCTTCAACCCCCACTTTTCACACATACACCTCATAATATACACTACATCGAAAAACCCTCAGACTTTTGTCTTCTTATTCTTAATTATGAGTTTATATGCCGAGTATCACATTCCCCAAGGAAACCAATCGGGAGCTATTGTTATTCAATTAAATGCAGGTCTACCCCTTTAACTCCCCTTTAGGACCCAAATATCCAAAAATCCTTCCTTAGTGGGGGTTTTCGACATACAACGAACATAACCCCAAAATTTCACGTTTCTAACTTCAATAATTTTGGCTGGGCGATGATGAGTGGGTGAGTACGTCAGGACATTTTCATTCATTTATTTTTCAGAATTTCACCCCTCTCATGTACCCCTTAAATTTGATTTATGAAAAAAAAAACGGTCGAACACCTATTTACTTATTCTTTAAGCTGTTCTTCCCCCCTGAGTTTGATGATTCAGAGAATTAATCAGTTAGAACACTTTCTTTTCTGTTTTTTTTTATGTCACCCCTCTCCAAAGGCCCCTTAAATTGGATGTATGAATAAACGGTCGAACACCTATTTACTTATATTTTAAGCTGTTTTTTCGCTGAATTTCAAACTTCTCGCCTATGTCGTTTAAGAGATACACGCTCCGTTAAGAATCCTTCAACCCCCAATTTTCACCCCTTTCACCTCATAATATACACCACATCGATAAACCCTTAGACATTTGTCTGCTTATTTTTAATGATTAGTTTATATGCCGAATATCACATCCCCAAACAAACAACTCATGAGATATCGTTATTCAATGAAATGCACGTTTGCCCCCTTAACAATTCTTTAGAACCCGAATAAACAAAAACCTTCCTTAGTTGACGTTTTCGATATACAGCGAACATATTGCCAAAATTTAATGTTTCCAACTTCAATAGTTTTCGCTGGGCGATAATGAGTGAGTGAGTCAGTCAGGTCATTTTCTTTCAATTATTTTTACCAGAATTTTACCCCCTCCCCATGGGCCCCTTAAATTGGATTTATGAAGAAACGCTCGAACACCTATTAACTTATTTTTTAAGCTGTCTTTTCCCCCTGAGTTTGATGAGTGAGTGAGTCAATCAGTCAGGATACTTTCTCTCCTTTTTATTTCCAGAATTTCACCCCACCCCATTGGCCCCATAAATTGAATTTATGAAAAAAAAGGTCGAACACCGATTAACGTATTTTTAAGCTGATTGTTTTCCGCTGAGTTTCAAACTTCTCGCCTATGTCGTTTAAGAGATACACGCTCCGTTAGGAATCCTTCAACCCCCACTTATCACCCCTTTCACCTCATAATATACACCACATCGAAAAACCCTTAGACACATGTCTGCTTATTTTTAATGATTAGTTTATATGCCGAGTACCACATCCAAAACTGAAACCACTCGTGAGATATTGTTATTCAATAAAATGCAGGTTTAACCCCCTTAAGACCCCTTTAGAACCTGAATATCCGAAAATCCTCCCTTAGTGTACGGTTTTGACATACAACGAACATATCCCCAAATTGTCATGTTTCTAACTTCATTAATTTTGACAGGGCGATGATGAGTGAGTGAGTGAGTGAGTGAGTGAGTGAGAGAGTCAGGACATTTTCTTTCATTTTTTTTCCTTCAGAATTTCACCCCTTCCCATGAACCCCTTAAATTTTATTTAAAAAAAACTGTCGAACACTTATTTACTTATTATTAAGCAGTTTTCTCTCCCTGAGTTTGATGAGTGAGAGAGTCAGTCAATCAGTTAGGACACTTTCTTTCCTATTCTCCGCACCACCAGAATTTCACCCTTCACCTTGGGCCCCTTAAATTGGATTTTAGAAAAAAACGGTCAAACCCCCTTTTTCTTATCTTTTAAGCTGATTTTATTCCGCTGAGTTTCAAACTCCTCGCCAATATCGTTTAAGAGGTACGCGCTCCGTTAGGAATCCTTCAACCCCCACTTTTCACCCATTTCACCTCATAATATACCCCACATCGAAAAACCCTCAGACTCATGTCCTCTTATTTTTAATGGTGAGTTTATATGCCGAGTATCACATTCCCCAATGAAACCAATCGGGAGTTATTGTTATTCCATGAAATGCAGGTTTAACCCTTTAAGACCCATTTAGAAGCTGAATATCCGAAAATCATCCCTTAGTGGACGGTTTTGACATACAATGAACATATCCCCAAAATGTCATGTTTCTAACCTCAATAATTTTGGCTGGGCGATGGTGAGTGAGTCAGGACATTTTCTTTCAATTCCCTTTTTTTCAGAATTTCACCCCTCCCCATGAATTCCTTAAATTGGGTTTATGAAAAAGACTGTCGAACACCTATCTACTTATTTTTAAGCTTTTTTCCCCCCTGAGTTTGATGAGTGAATCTGTCAGTCAATCAATTAGGACACTTTCTTTCCTGTTTTTTTTTTTCTCCCAGAATTTCACCCCTCCCCATGGGCCCCTTAAATTGGATTTATGAAAAAAACGGTCAAACATCTATTTACTTATTTTTTAAGCTGATCTTTTCCGCTGAGTTTCCAACTCCTCACCTATGTCGTTTAAGAGATACACGCTCCGTTAGGAATCCTTCAACCCCCACTTTCCACCCCTTTCACCTCATAATATGCACCACATCGAAAAACCCTCAGACATGTTTCTTCTTATTTTTAGTGGTGAGTTTATCTACCGAGTTTCACATCCCTCAATGAAACCAAGCCGGAGATATTGTTATTCAATGAAATGCAGGTGTACCCCCTTAACACCCCATTAGAACCTGAATATCCAAAAATCCTTCCTTGGTGGGCGTTTTCGACTTACAGCGAACATATCCCCAAAATTTCATGTTTCTAACTTTAATAGTTTTGGCTGGGCGATGATGAGTCAGTCAGTCAGGACACTTTGTTTTATATAATAGATTATTATTCATTAAAATACCATATATGCGTTTAAAAAAGAGGCGGGATAAATGGTCTTAACTAACAAAGAAAATATTATTTATTTTCCTGGTAAAATAGCATTTGACGTACAAAGATATTTCAAACCAAATAAAAATCATAAAAAAGAAACACCTGCCACAAAAATTCTAACTACAGTACCGTAACTACTAAGTCGGCCCTCTTTAGCGCGCCCGTCTGCTAACCCGGAATGGGTTTAGTTGTTTTTATTTTTTGTTGTTGTAACATTTACTACTCAGTTAATGTCCCTTGAATCAGTAAACTGGCAGTGCGAGTGGACCAGTTTTGTTAGACGGGGCTGTACTGTACTCACTATCGAAACTGCGTAGACGATGGGTCATCGGCCATCCCCTCACCCCCGCGCCAATGGAGTAAATAGGTTGTATTCAATCACACCGCATCAACATTAGACTAGCTGATGAGTGAGAGCGCGCAGTGCTATCACTCTGCTAACTACCACGCACCCTAATAAGATGAAGTCTGTCGGTAATCAGTTGACACGTTTTTTAGGTTTTAAAAGTGAATTACACAAAAGGCAAATTAGTAGTTCATAAACTTTAATAAATAATCTATATGTAGAATAATAAAACCAAACATTTTTGAAATACTGTATTCTCAAAAGTTTTTCAATCCATGAGGAGGGGCTTAAGCCCCCCCGTGGGTGCCCCACTGATTAGCCACAATAAATGACTTTAAAAAAATCATATCTTGTTTTAAATATTTTTGTTATTTTAAATTATAGCGTTACCGGTTTCATTTAAAAGAATATTGTCAATTGTTTGAAAATAACAAGCGTTAGCGAAGGTCTCGTTTTTGTTATAGTTAAGTGCAATAATCATCCGTGCAGTTGCAGTACAGGGTGTTTATAAATGAATATCGGGGTTTTAACTCTTTATAATATTTATTACATTAAACTTGCTGTTATAAATGATATGTCAAATGAAAAAGCAACTCAAACAGTTTTGTTAGTTGGCACCAGTGCGCATGTGCGTGCAATGTTTCTGCCACAATCCGCTAGACAGCGGAAGTAGCAAAGATGGCGACTAGTGAACAGAAAGCCTTTTGTGTTTTGCAGTTTGCAACGACCGAATCTGTAGTTACTGTGCAACGTGCGTTCCGCATTAAGTTCGGTTGTGATCCTCCTAGTGATAATAACATTCGTAGATGGAATCATCAGTTTAAAGATACCGGCTGCCTTTGTAACGGGAAGAGCACGGGACGACCAAGAGTTAGTGAAGAGACTATTGAGCGAGTGAGAGAGTCGTTCACTCGTAGCCCAAAGAAATCAGTCCGGAAGGCTAGTCGTGCATTACAAGTTCCTGTGTCAACTGTTTGGAAAGTTCTAAGAAAACGCTTACGGCTACGTCCTTACCGTTTACAGTTATTACAGGCTCTAAAGCCGACAGACCACGGATTACATGCCAACTTCGCAAACGACATGTTGTCTCATGACGATGACGATTTTATGGATCGTGTTGTCTTCAGTGATGAATCGACCTTTCACATTAGTGGACATGTTAACACTCATAATGTGCGCATCTGGGGCTCAGAAAATCCTCACGAGATGGTATAAATGCTACGAGATTCCCCTAAAGTGTATGTTTTTCGTGCCGTATTCCGGCGAAAAGTTTATGGGCCTTTCTTTTTTGGTGAACCTACTGTAACTGGCACTTCTTACCTTGATACACTAGAGCAATGGCTCTTCCCTCAGTTGGAAGAAAATGAGCCAGAGAACTTCATTTTCCAGCAAGATGGTGCGCCACCTCACTGGCATAACGAAGTACGCGATTGGTTGAACGTCACTGTACCCGAGGGCTGGATCAACACCACCTATATACAAGGCCTTTGCACTGAATTGAAAGTAGGCAAGATGGCGGATACTGAAGGCAGAAGTTTGTTATCATACCGTTGTTGTTGTTTTTGTGCGATTTTTTGTTTTTTTGTTGTTGTTGAAAAATATGGTTTACAAGTGTTGTGTGCCGAAGTGCAGGGGGAATGATGATCATGAAAATAAAGTTCGAGTGTTTAAGTTCCCCGAAGAAGAGAATTTGAAGAAACTTTGGATAATATTTTTTTTAAATTATCCTACCGTACCATATAAATAGCCGATATACCGGTAATCTTAATAATACAAAGAATTACCTAGGCTGCTATAAATAGTTCTAATTGAACTATTACGGTACATTGTCTTGCAAGCAACTAGTAAGTGACCAAGGCTAGTTATTTTAAGGTTAGAGTTGGAGCAATACTTTGCATTTAGGCTAAGTTTCAAATAATAATGAACGGTGTTTTCTCATTAAATAATTAATAAACGAATCTCCCTACATGCGAGGCAAGTTTGTTGTGCATGGGAGAATTAAACATAGGTAAGTTAAGTTACCATATTATTTTATAATAAGCTATCACATTTTGAAAGGTTTACATGTTTACATACGGTAATATGATTATGCTGCAGTTAATATTTGTCTGATATGAGTCTGTCCTATGTGAAATGAAGCTAAGCTGCAGATCTCTCAATTTCAGCATGATTTTAAAACGTTGCCAACACTGTCCTTTGTGATCAAATACTGAAACTGTTTTAATGTGATAATTATAGATTTATTTTCAATGCATACATATTGAGAATCGGTGTTCAAAGCAAATTATTTATATAATTGAGTCTGGTGTCACTGGAACGTCATTTAATATGCACCACAAATTGCTCCAGATTCCGGATTAAGTAGGTACCTAACCCCTTTAATTGCTCCCAGCAGAGATGTTCTAATAGGAAATTCCCCAGAGAAGGTAACTGTTTAAAAGCAAGATATAAAATATAAGTAGACCTGTAGCATAATAGTGTGTTATAAATCCGAACTTCTGATACCGGTACCATAGGCCTATAGTACTTGAGATGAAAGAGTAGGCCTAGGCCTAATTTTAAAAAATGTTAGCCTATGGTACTCAATGAATTACAGTAGCCTACCATATTTAAACCTTGGTTGGTAATTGATATTTTTAAATATAGGCTACTCTATACATGCCAGAAATCACTACTAACTTATTTCCCTAAATATAGCCAGGTGTGCAGGTTACTTCGAAGATAATCTGTATTCTTTGCATATTCATAACAATTTCTTGTCAATTATACAATTTTTTATGGAATTATCTGCAGAGGTTTAAGAAATTTGGTCAGTTATCATGACCCATATCACTAAGATATTTCACAATTCATTGATTAATAATAAATACATTTAGATCACTTGGAAGACCCAAAGAGCCCACTGTGGTGATGTAGCTCAGATTGTAAGATTAATTATCGGTATACACTTTACTTCAATGAATGTTACTGAGTATGATTCTTTTGCAAATTGCAGGTTTGTGAACTGCATTTTAATGCTCAAGACATTCGACAGAATACAGTATTCAATTGTGAAGATGGCCAAGAGATTACTCTCCCATTAAAAGTGCCAAGACTTTCACCTGGTGCTGTTCCATCATTGACCGTATAGATGATAGATATTTTGATGGTTGTAAGGATGATATCCCTATTCTAGTGTACTTGGCAGGGTATTGTTGTTATAGTGTGACTAAACGATTACAATGCAGTCATTGCAAGGAAATTCTATGTACCAGTGAATTTATTGACCTTGATGATGAGGCATACCATTTGATCAGGGATAAGGACAGAGGTAGGCTCTTAGTCCCAGAAATGTATGTTGTAAATGTTGTTGTTCACAATTACTTAATAGTTTTAAAGTTGTGTGGTGACCTAGAATCTGATTTTCTTAAAGTTGAGAACCACAGGGAGCTTGTGAGTAACATTACAATGCAATTTGTTCGTTCCATGGAACTTTTGTGGGAGCCTGATATTTGCATGAAAGGACACACTGTAGAAAATGTTTGTAAGAAAGTGGTATGGGTATCCACCAACATCCTACTGAACAATTATTGTAAGAAAAGAAATTCTTTACCAAAGTCGACATTCTCAAAGAAATCTACAATTTTCTATAAGCGTTGAGACATTCCTTCGAGGATAAATGCAATAGAGTGCACATTGCCACACTGCGCCTGTACTGTGACGTGAGATCAACACCTGGTCATGCCCTACACGTGTACTAAAATGGTTCGAATCAGTGACCCATGCATCGTATCCTCCCCTTGTTAGTAATGAATAGAACTCACTTTAAATAGCCCAATTCTATCATCACGTGTAGTATTTCAGTGTTCCAAACCACCAGAGTTCCCTGCAGTCAGCTGATCGAGATGTTGCTGTCAACAATGTGATGTCATCAGCCATCTATTGGATGTATGATCGAAAAGACATTCAAATAAAATGCAACGACCTCGTAATTCTGCCCCTTAAAACAACAATAACTACCGTACCTAAAATCCAATCATCTCCTGTGATATTTGTAAATATTTTCTAGTATAATACCTATTTCATCCAGAGTTTTTCAGTTATCATGTTTGAACTGAGGAGTGAATTCATGCCTGCCTAGTAGCCTAATTATAAAATAATGTTATATTATATTTAATGACAAAAGGTGCATCCTGTCACTGTTATAATTACAAATCACATTTTTACAAAAGTTAGCCTAATTTTATAATATGCATTGTCAACAAGAATCAGTACCCCACTTCAGTCCCTCTGTTGTGTTCAAAATCATTTTCAATATTCCTCTACTCCAGTATTTTAAATGCGATCATTGCAGTTGGCCTTTAAATGAATCCAATATAGCACATTGTGGTTCCCCAGCTACCGTATCTGTCTTCCAAGGTACTTTGTTTTTCACTTTTTGCTACTGTGCCTGAAATTAACAATCGCCCAATAAAACTGGAGCGCCTATTTTTCCAAAATCACCGTACCAAAAATAGATAGACACTCCAGCTACATAACTGTGATCCACCTGCTAGGCTTTTAGAATATTTCTATATGCCACATTGTTTCTGGTAGTAATACAAAACCCAACTTGAAAATGGCTTTTGAATACCAGCCATTTAAACTTATGTGTCAAATCTGATTTTATGGCAGATGTATATTTTGATCTCTCTGTTAATAGTCAGCCCAAAGGCTGGTTGGATCCTCAACAAGCACCACTGTAAGTTATGCTAATAGAAACCCACAAAGCAGCACTGCGATGAGACATACTAGGCAAGGTTCCTCTGTACAACTTGAGTACAGTTAGTGTCAGTACTGATGTACTGTGTCAGTACTGATGTACTGACTCAGTACATGGCACCAGCCATACCTCGGTAGCTTCCACATAATCACAATCATGAATGAGATGAGACATTAGTGAAAAGCCACATTTTGCTCTAGCCTGTGCGACAGACACAAAAACACTACAATCATCAAGAGATGGCACAAGTAAATATTTGGATCATGTTTCTCAAATTTCAGGTTGTCATACTTATTTCCGATGAGAAGATGCTACTGTTTAATTATGTACTCTTATTAAATTCAGCTACTCCTCTATTCACACCATAAATATATCCATTCAGCAAGTATGTCAACAGACAATCTTGACAGCTTATGAAATTTGAAATCAATTTTATTGTTTTTTAGTCTAATAAGTGAATTTATTTTCAGTCGGTCTTCATGTTAAGGGACACTGGGACTGAGTTTTCATATTTCTGTAATTATCAATGGATATTGTTCTAATTTTACAAACATCACTCAAATACTAATATACACTATACTACTGATTTACACTTTTCGATCTCTAACGGTTTAGGAGATATGATTATTTTTATATAGAAATTATGCAAATTTTGGAAATGGTCCTTGCGTTAAACAGATAGAGGTAGCTCATTTATCATGACTTTCCCATATAGATATTTAGTATGAAAGCAATCCTAGTGATTGGTTTTGAGTTCATATGAATATGTGTTGAGATATAAATTAACTCATTTCACAATTCTTTTTATTCCATTAATTGCCTATTATTTAAAATTAAAATATTTTTAATGGCAAACCTAAGAATAATACAGTAAAACTAATCACTGAACTTATGGATGCATTAATATAGAATATGAATACAAATTTGCAATATTATAGCAGCAAATCTAATGCGCAAGGACCAAATGATGTATCAAAAAATGGGAAGCCGCGATAAATGGACTTTAATAAAAATATGCATATTTTTTGGTTATCAGCTTTCAATTTTAGGTAATTATCAATGGATATTGTTATAATGTTACACACAGCACTCTAATAGTAATATACACTAGACTTCTGATTTACACTTTTCTATCTAACCGTTTAGGAGATATGATTATTTTAATATGAAAAATATGCAAATTTTGAAAATGGTCCTTGCGTTAAACGGATAGAGGTAGGTCATTTATCATGACTTTCCCATATAGATATTTAGTATGGAAGCAATCCTAGTGATTGGTTTTAAGTTCATATGAATATGTGTTGAGATATAAATTAACTCATTTCACAATTCTTTTTATTCCATTAATTGCCTATTATTTAAAATTAAAATTTTTTAATGGCAAAACTATGAATACTACAGTAAAACTAATCACTGTGCTTATGGATGCATTAATATAGAATATGTATAAAAATTTGCTACATTATAGCCACAAGTCTGATGCATATGGGGCGAATTTTGTTCCAAAAAATGGGAAGCTCAGAAAAATGCACTTTTATAAACCCATGCATAATTTTTTAGTTATCAGCTTACCTTATCAGCTAAAACTGCCCAGCACCATATGTTAACACCCTCTTTCTTGCTTTTCTGAGCTCCTTATTAGGAAAGTAAGTACAGAAATACTCGCCTCAATGAAAGTCCATGAATAGGGGGCGTTTAAATACCATGCACTAGACATTTCAAGAATTCGCTGGGCCTTTAAATATGGCGGAATTTGGAAAAGACTTTCACTAAATTGTCCGCTGGAGTCAGGGGCATAATTATATCAAAGAATAAAAAAATCAATATTTTTGCAATTTCTGACAAAAACTCAGTCCCTGTGTCCCTCTGTACCCAATTAAATTGGGCGAGGAATAAAACTTTTCAATTCACACTTGTGTACAGGACCTCTAAAAAATACTTGGATTAATTAAGCACTTAAGTGTATAATTAATCCAAGTAATTTTTCCACATTGACAGAAAGTTGTGAGTCGATAGTCCTACGTTTTACTCCCTGACCAATTTAATTGGGCCAATTAACATGTGGAGCAACTAAAATGCAATTAATTCATTAGATTATGAACACAACATTGAAAAATGACTTCTAAAAGTTCAAGTTGTATGGACACCATTTTTGTGGCACCAAATAATAGAATGTTATCCTGAAAGTCTTGAAATAGCCTATTATGAACAGTCTCTCCTCCTCTCACCCTGTCTGTCGCATTTCTCCGCCCTTTGTAGCCTTACAGCCTCAATATATTAGAAAGCCATCCACTGTGTTAAAGTTTCATTGTCTCTATAACTTATACAGGATTGTCGGCCTCTCCCCCCATGTGTCCAATGACATTTCAAATATCTTCAAGCTCAAATGAGTGCCTTTTGTTATGGTTTAGAAAGTCATACCTCACATATAAAAATATTTGGTTTAGTAGTGTAGTCATTGTGCTTCAACAGCTATTGGACCAAAATTTAATGCTTTTCAGTCGGTCAACATGATTGTATCCAATTGTAATGGGTGTTTCTCTACTCTTGAAAAAAATTTACATGAGAGTAATAAATACACTTAGATGACTAGTTTTGACATGGATTAATAGCCTGAGTGAAAAGGATCTGATGTGACATTGTGTGTTTATGTGAATAGCCTACTATATATTTTAAACTAGCAGAGACATTGCTGTGTTAAGGGTATTTTATGCTCAACTTTGCTTCCACTCACAGTGTATGTAAATATTTAGGATGCTCTGGATATAAATGATAATAATAAAATATACACCTCATATTTGTAGGTGACAGGTATGATGTGCAATAAATTACTAGAAAAAAAGCCAATCAAATAAAGAAACTGTTGCTTTGGTAAGTGCATAAAATAATTGTAAATTCGGTTGTACCCTAATCTTAACTTATTGGCTAAGTTATAAACAATATTAAGATTGAAATTAGATTAACTCGTGGTGTAGTGGCTAGCATTCTTGGCTGCCGCCCCGGATGTCCAAATTCGATTCCCGGCTCCCCCAAGAAATTTTAATTCTAGTCTGAGGGCTGGAACGGGGTACACTCAGACTTGTGAGGCAAAACTGTGAATTCCACAGTACGGTACATTTGAGAAATAAATTATCAACTTGTAAAAAAAAAAAAAAAAACTGTTTACCTTTCTGCTTAGTAAATTGACAAATATTTAGATATTTGCCATTCATACTCCATAGATCATAATGGAAAATTCATTAAGTATAAAATTTTATTTGTGTGTTGTGTTGTATTTTCCTTTTTTTTTCTATTGCCAGTAATTGTAGGCTATATAAACTTTGAATCTTATCTAAAATAATTACACAACGTTATATGCTCTAAGTTATTGGTTGATATTTCTGGGATTTTGCGGTGACAATCCCCTGAAAATACTCACAATTTTCCAGGGTAGCCAGCCCCCCCCCCCCCGAAATAAAATTGTATATACGCCCCTGACTGTGGCTGATGGCATCATCATAATAGTAAATCTATAATTTAAATGATGAAATGTGTACCCGGAAGTTTTCGTGAAGAAGACACAGTTGTTTACATGTCAAGTCCAGATATCTAGCTAAAAACCTGATCTTATGCAAATGTTGAACATAACTGTATCAAATGCGTATATTTTACTGCTGTTAATTTAGCGCTATGTTTTGTGGCCAGTGAACTGTTGACATAAAATTGATCCAGAAACAGTAAAATAGTGTATGTTTCATTTTTTCCTACGGTACGGTACCTAGTTTCCCGTGAGGTTTCATTTTCAGGTGAAGGATGAGAAGAAGCTTATTCAGTAGGCCTAGTATATTTGTTTGTTACGTAAGTAAAGGTAAGAAGGATGAAGTCATCATAATAGCCTAAAAATGCTGCCGACTACGATGTTTCAGTTGGAAGGAACCGATCATATGGGTCATGGCCTGCGGCGAGCTCCAGCAGCTCTGCCTACAGTGCCCGCCATCTTGTTTGAATGCAAAGGCCTGTTATCTAGGTGGTGTTGGCTGGATAGGCCGCAAGGGCCCCAATGGCAGGGCTTGCTATGCATGGCCTCCACGATCTCCTGACCTAACGCCATGCGATTTTTTTTTTACCTTTGGGGCTTCATCAAGGATCGTGTGTACGTGCCTCCGCTACCAGCTGACCTTCCTGAATTAAGAAACCGGATTGAAGCAGCTGTTGCTACAATTACTGAATCCACACTTATCAACGTTTGGGAAGAACTCGGCTATAGACTTGATGTGTGCCGTGTGACAAATGGTAGTCATATTGAACATTTATAAGGTAAAACTGTTTGAGTTGCTTTTTCATTTGACATATCATTTATAACTGTAAGTTTAATGTAATAAATATTATAAAGAGTTTAACCCCCGATAAACACCCTGTATGATGATGGCAATTTAAATATTACTGATGTCATGTTTTTAAAATAAGGAAACAAACGAATTCTTTCTTTCTTTCTTTCTTTCTTTCTTTCTTTCTTTCTTTCATTCATTCTTTCTTTCAGGTTTTAAAATCAATAGACATTGTCAACAGAGTTCTTCAACACCGAGGTGAAACTATGGATGTAGTGGCAAAGAACTTAGGTTCTCTGATAGAAGACTTGAAAACTATACGTTGTGAAGGGTGGGACCGTATATATATAGTGAAGCTGAAGTAGTGGTTAAAAATATAGGATGGCCCCATCAACTTGAAGAGGAAGAGAGGAGACGAAAGAAAAGAAAGATGCAAGCTGATGAAGAGGATGACAGTCATGAAGACAGTAATGATGCAAATACTAATTTCAGAAATAATGTGCTCAATGTAATTCTGGACAGTATCATAGGGGACGTGACAGTGCGGTTTCGATCAGTACAATCTCTTTGTAGCCGGTTTTCTGTTGTGTGGCAATGCAATGAAATGGGAGATGAATTAACTTCGGAAAAATCAGCTAAGCTTGTAAGGCGCTATTCTAAAACATAGGAAACGACGTTTCTGATAAATTACCAAACATGACATTAATTTACCAAGCTAACTTTGCTAGCAAAACTCTTACGCCCTTGGACCTTCTGAAAAAAGTTAAAACTTTAAATTTAGAAACCCTATTTCCTAATCTTAATGTAGCATTGAGAATATTTTTTACCATCCCCGTAACAGTTGCGAGCGCAGAGCGCTCTTTCTCCGTTCTCAATCGCGTAAAAAAAACGTTTTCCACTCGATAATGCGCCAAATTAGACTTTCAAGCTTGGGTGTTTTGGCTGTTGAAACGGAACTTGTTAAATCTACCAAGTTGGACAATATGATACATGATTTTTCCTAGAAAAGGGGGTCTTAGCCTAAGTTAATATAACTGTTTGTATTGTAGGTTTGTTTTGTACATATACTGTACATACTGCATACTGTGAGCCATTAAAGATGTAAGTTTATGGTGAATTTAGTGTTTTAATATTTTATTTCTAACCTCTCAGATCAGTTTACAAATAAGGTATTGAAAACTTAAACAATCGATTTAAAAAAATGGATTGGATTCTTAAGTTTTAAAAAATTAGATATATGAACTGCATTGTGTTTAATGTGAATGCGTTACTGTTTATTTGGGAGTGAGAATTATTAAAACGAATTGGAGTGCTTACATGACTTGACATTTAAACTTTACAAAAAATGGTTTAAAATCGGCAAGGCATTTTATGGAGAGTTATAAATATATGTGTATGTATAATACACTAAATACATGGCTGTGATTAGTAAATTTGGATTGCACAAAAATGCATAAATGGCAGGGGCCCGAAATACCTCCAGCACTGGGGCCCGCGGCCGCTCTCTCCGGCCCTGTATATGTAACTGGTACCAGGGAGATGCCTCTGTAATAGTTCACATCTTTCTTATCACCTTCTTTAAGTAATGGGTGTATCAATGCAATTTTCCAATCTTCTGGAATTTTTTCCAACCGCCAAATTTCTCTTAGTATGTCTCTGAGTTCTTCTCTTGCTCGACTTCCAGATTCCATTCACAGTTCCGCCACAATCATATCCTCTCATGCGGCCATATTATTTTTAGCCTACTTTTCACATTAAAAAAAATGAGATAAAAGTAGACTTATGAGATCGGGCAAATGTGTGTCTGTCCTCTGTCTGTCTGTCTGGCTGGCTGGCTGGCTGTGTGTGCCCCCCCCCCTATCAACTCCTAATTGGCTGGAGCAATCGAAACAAAATTCGGCAGGAGTAAAGATCTATACCTGAATATCTCACGGCCATATTTGAAAATGATGTCAGTGCTACCAACTGCTAAAAAATCGCAATTGAAATTTGAGCTCCATGTTGGATATCTTGGAAGGTATGAATGGGAGCTATTTCAAAATTGGCACACGTATAGATAATAATATTGCAGTTTAATTTCCAGGTGGCCATACATGACAGTGTTGCCAAAATGATTATAAGCTTGCTGATAAGTCAAATTTTTAAATGCATATAACTTCTACACTATCAATTGGAATTCTACCAAATTTCGTATGTACTATGTGTATATACACAGATTGAGCATATTCTTAAGAGCCACCAGGGCTTCCAACTGTTAATAAATGCACTCCCTATTGTTTTTATCCAAATACCAATATATGAGAAAGTATGCAAGCAGACAGCTTTAAACTATGCACACGCTTAGTACCTGACATTCTATATTAATTTGGAGTAACTTATATTCGTCAGTGCTACCAACATGATTCTAAGCCTGCTGAGAGGTCCAACTTTAAATACACGTAACTTCTATACTATCATTTGGATTTCAACCAAATTTCGTGTGTGTTATGTGTACCATAACAGATATGACTATGCGTATATTTAGGAGCAACCAGGGCTGCCAACTGTTAATAAATACTGTCTCTATTTGTGTTACCCTAATATCAATATATCAGAAAGTATGCAAGCCAATAGCTCTACACTTTGCGCACGTATAGTACCTGGCATTCTAGATTAATTTGGAGTAACTAATATAGGCCTACGCCAGTGCTGCCAACATGATTCTAAGCCTGCTGATAGGTCCAATTTTAAAATGTATGTAACTTCTCTACTAACTAATGGATTTCATTCTAAATTGACACAACAATAGATCATATTATTTCAGATTATTTCTGACCATTACATGTATGTCGTTGATGCCAACATGACTTTACGCGCGCTGTTAGATGCAATGTTTAACTGCATGGAACGTCCATGCTATCCATTGGACTTCAACCAAATTTTGTATTCTGTACCTTAAGAGATGGAACTAAGAATATACTCAGTCACCAGGGCTGCCAACTGTAGTTCTCTATTAGGCTACATTATGCCAGGTATACAGTATTTCGAACTAATTAGAAATTTCGATATTACCAACTTAATTTCGTCATTATTCTAGTTAGAACCATAATATAGATTAATCATTGGCATGATTCTTAAATTTTAAGAAAAGTAGGCTCTTTAGTTCGTCACGGAACTTCTTGTTTAGATGTTGAATGATGTCATCCATTTCCATCTCATCAGGTGAGTCCGAATCTCTGCTTTTTAGTTGATCTTGACCGAATATTAATCTTTCTTCAGGCTCTTTGCAATTCAAGAGTTTTCCACATTTCTTGCCAAAATATCACAATTGTCCTTATTATTGAGTCCGTCTTTCCCTTCTCTTCTCTAAATCCAAGATTGGGAGATGGATATTTTGTAATTTCCTCTTTAAATGTTTTATAAAAATTTATTGTATTATGTTTGGCAAAATCTTCCGCAATATGGGTAAGACAGCTTTTTTCATAATTCCTCTTGACAGCTCTTATAGTGTTAGAAGCCTGCTTCCGGGTTGTTTTAAACCTTTCAAAATTATGATATGTTTTACTTGAGTGCCACCTTTTCCATGATTCCAGTCTTTCCGTGATAGCCTCTTCACATTCTTCATTCCACCATCTATGTTTCCTGTTTCTTTTTAGAGGACAGAGTTCTTGTGCAACGTTCTGTTTGTTTGTTGTTTTTTTTTCCTTTTAAAGTCCTTCCAATTTGTGTATGGTCATTTTCTAATTTTTCCTTGTATTCATTCTTTACCGCCTTATTATTTCTCAATGTTTCAGCATCAAATCTAATTCTCTTAGTTGTTCTTTCTTTGCGTACCCTATGTTTAGTGGAATGAATGTCATTTTGATGGTCGTGAGGTAATGGTCACTGTCAATATTGGCCCCTTTCTTCATTTGAACATTCTGAATTTCTTTCCTGTTCCTAGAAGAAATAGCCACATAATCAATTTGGAATTATCCTAGGTTTGGATTAGGGAACCGCCATGTTTATTGCTTTCTACTTAGTTTCTTAAAGTATGTAGACATCAATTACAACTTGAAGGCCTTACACAGTTCAATTAGGCTTAGTCCATTCTTGTTTGTTCTCCAATGAGCTGGGAAATCTTCAACAATCCTTCTGTAACATTTCTATTTTCCAATTTGCGCGTTAAAATCATCAATTAACACTTTGATATGATCCTTTGGAATTTTATGAATTTCGTTTTCTAACAGTTCCCAATACATTTCTACTTTATCTGGGTTTCTTTTGTTATCTTCATTGATGGGAGCATGAACATTAATCAACGTGTAATTTTTATTTCCACATCTTATTGTAAAGAAAGATAACTGGTCAAAAGGGAAATGAAAATGTTTTACTGATTCCACTATGTTCCTCCTGTTAACGACGAAAGCAGTTCCAAGATGCAGGAAATACTTCATTGGTCGTTCTCCTGGTTTTCCTTTATATATCCAGTAATTTTCTGAGTCTATTGTAAGTAGGAAATATAAGGCGGTTCTAGCGCAGGGGCTAATGCGCAAGATGGCCGCCGCGCGCAACCAGTCCTATGTTATTCTTATGGAGGGGTCATTCAAAGCTAGCGCAGTGGCTAATGAGCAAGATGGCCGCCACGCCCCTGAGACCGTGAATAATGTCACAGTGAGAGTTCGACCGTGTAGTCGCTAAATGGAATATTTATTATTATTATGTAATTATTGATTAATCATGTACAATCAAGACCAGCCTTATATAATTCACTTTATGATTAAGTGGCAGAATTCTTGGATGTCACTGTGGAGTCCCCCGGTCTGAGTCCTGGCTTTGCCAAGAAATTTAATTTCTGGTCTGATAGTTGGAATGGGGTACACTCAGCCTTGTGAGGCAAAAACTAAGAAGAGTGGGGTTAATTCATACCTCAGCCATTTTGCCTAACCCAACTTCACCTAACCTAACCTAATCTAACCTTACCTAACCTAACATAACCTTAGTTCACCGAACCAAGCATTTCCTCACTTAACCTCACCTAACTTAACCTAACCTAACTTTACCTAACCTGACCTTTAAAGCTAAGCCAAAGGCTAATCAACACACTCAAAGTATATAAGGTCACATGCAACTATCTTATTGCTAGTCTTATAGAGAGTCAGGTAAAGCTAACAATTGCACTGTGGCTACTGTGCAAGATGTTCGCTACACACAACCAGCTTAGGATTACAAAGTCAGTTAAGTTTTAAAAAGTAAAAGCTTTCATTCATTTTTTTTCTTTTCATTTTCATATTTCACACATTGCAATTTGTCAAATTCCAATTTACAGTATTTAAAATTTTAGTTTTCCGTTTTTTTGAATTTTGTCAGTATGGAAATACGGATTTTTCAATTTTGTTGTTTACATGTTTTTGATTTAGTCCATGTCTAAAGTTCATATTTGCCAAACACGACTTTTTCATTACATATAACAAGGCTGTATACCTTATCCCAAAGCATATAGGTAATACATGGGATATACTATACTTTTGAGTATCTAGTTTAGCTAACTAAAGCAATTTCTCAAAATTACTAGAGGTTAACAGTTTGGATTAGGAGTGGGAGGTGGGTAGTAATTAAAAATTTCCAAGCAGTGTTCATACAATATTTTAGGTAGATTTCATTAGAAAGCTATTTTAGGTAGATTTCATTAGAAAGCTAACTATTGCAATGGGTCCCATGTTTCGACTTCCGGAAAATTTCGACATATCTTCGCGTTTCACATCCCCCAGACCCCAAAACCACCGTCAGTTCAAAAGTTTATATATAATTTATGTATATATATATATATATGTATATATATATATATATATGTATATCAGTTTCTTGTGGACACGATAACTGCCGTAATTTTGCACCAATTACTTCGAATTTTTTACCGAAGATGTATACCTATAAAATCTCGGTCGAGTTCGTTACTGGGCTAAATCGGTCGAAGGGGGTGAAAATGGGGGGCTTTTTTCGAAAAAGTGAAATTTCGCTATAACTCTCTTAATACGTGCAATATCGAATCCATTCAAAGTTCATAATATGTGTCGGATAAGTGCCAAAAATTTATGTCAAATAAGATTTTTGATAGCACCAACCATTGACCAAAGGGGTGGAAAAAAGTGGGTTTTTCGGGAAACATTAATCATATCTCTCTTAATAGGCACAATATCAAAACCGTACAAAATGGACAATATTCCCCTAATAATTACCTAAAACTTTTGTCTGAAAGAATTTTTGATATGACCCACCATTACGCCAAGGGACGAGAAAAATGATTTCGGAATTATAAGAAAATGCCAAGAGCTATCAGTGGTTGCCATGGCAACACTACTAAATTGATGAGGCATGGACCATCAGACGTTGCCATGACAACGCACTTGCACGAGATCAGATTCAGTATTTCCATCTGATTAAGTGGTTGGTTGGTTGGTTCTTAAGTTTAGGGGCTGCGACAACGCGGTCATGTAGCCCCGTGTACTTTGGGTGTGTGTAGAATCTGTCTGATAACCGGTGTTAATTGTGATGACTGTATTAGTGTGTGTTATCTGTTTGTTAATTTAAGTACTGCAACTAACAATTTTTCAGATAGTTCCTACTTTTGCCGCCAAGCGCCACTGTCAACGACTACGAGGCCAAGTTCAGAACTGAGCTACTAGACGCCGCCGCAGTCGGCTCTTGGCAACGAACATAGAAACCTAAGAGCGTTGTATACATTCTTAACCTATCCAATTTAGCTTCACACAGGTGCAATTAGTGGAAGGATCTTTAACATGCCATAAATCTATGACATGGGACCGCCGGCTTTACTTCCCCTCCGAAGGAAGGCATACTGAGGGATATTTAACGCTCTTAAAAAATCCGACGGCTTCGGCCGGGTTTGAACCCGGTATCTTGGGCATAGAAGCTCAGCATGTTACCGACTACGCCACCAAAGCCGCCTGATAAAGTGGGAAGCGGCTTCGGTGACGTAACTGGTAGCATGCTGAATGTCTATGCCCAATGTCGCGGTTTCAAAGCCGGTCGAAGTCGTCGGATTTTCTAAGAGCACTAGAATCCCTCAGTATGCTTTCCTTTGGAGGGGAAGTTCCAACGTTCGTTGCGAGTTGATGGTTGGGGTGGCATCTAGTAGCCAAGTTCACAGCTAGGTGTCGTTGACGGTTGTACCTGGTAGCAACATTAGGAACTACTGCTTGAAATTGACCGTCTGCAGTACTTACATGAATTAAGACTAATACAGCCATTACAATTCACACCGTGTATCAGACAGATTCTACACTCACCCAAAGTACACGGGGTTAGATGACCGCGTTGTCGCAGCCCCTAAACTGAGGAACCAACCAGAGGTAGATTTCGTTAGAAAGATAACTATTGCAATGGGTACCATGTTTCGACTTCCGGAAAATTTCGACATATCTTCGCGTTTCACATCCCCAGGCCCCAAAACCACCGTCAGTTCAACAGTTATATATAATTTATGTATGTATATGTATATCAGTTTATTGTGGACACGATAACTGCCGCAATTTTGTACCAATCACTTTGAATTTTTTACCGAATACGTATACCTATAAAATCTCGGTCGAGTTCGTTACTGGGCTAAATCGGTCGTTGGGGGGTGAAAATGGGGGGCTTTTTTTTTTTCGAAAAAGTGAAATATTGCTATAACTCTCTTAATATGTGAAATATCGAATCCGTTCAACATTCATACTATGTGTCGGATAAAGCCCAAAAATGTATGTTTGAAGAGTTTTTTTTATAGCACCAACCATTGACCAAAGGGGTGGGAAAAAGTGGGTTTTTCGGGAAACATTAATCATATCTCTCTTAATAGGCACAATATCAAAACCGTACAAAATGGACAATATTCCCATAATAATTACCTAAAACTTTTGTCTGAAAGAATTTTTGATATAACCCACCATTATGCCAAGGGATGAGAAAAATAATTTCGGAATTATAAGAAAATGCCAAGACCTATCAGTGGTTGCCATGGCAACACTACTAAATTGATGAGGGATGAGCCATCAGACGTTGCCAAGATAACGTACTTGCACGAGATCAGATTCAGATTTCCATCTAAGTGTGAAGCGGCTTCGGTGACGTAACTGGTAGCATGCTGAATGTTTATGCCCAAGGTCGCGAGTTCAAAGCCGGCCGAAGTCGTCGGATTTTCTAAGAGCGCCAAAAATCCCTCAGTATGCTTTCCTTTGGAGGGGAAGTTCCAACGTTCGTTGCGAGTTGCTGGTTGCGGTGGCATCTAGTAGCCAAGTTCACAGCTAGGTGTCGTTGACGGTAGTACCTGGTAGCAACATTAGTAACTACTGCTTGAAATTGACCGTCTGCAGTCCTTACCTGAATTACAGACTAATACAGCCATCCCAAAGTACACGGGGTTACATGACCGCGTTGTCGCAGCCCCTAAACTGAGGAACCAACCAAAATCTCTGCGGTAGATATAATTTTGCGTGAAGAAGTAACAGACCGTTACATAGTTGCACATCAGTGTCGAAACCTAGCATAAGGACAGTGTGACCACAAGTATAAAAATGGACCCCAAATGACAAGAAGGTTACCGTTCCCATAAGACAATAAAATGTTTAAAATAAGCATAAAATGACGAAAAACAAAGTTAATTAAGCTCCAATTATAAAATACCTTCTCGCATTAAATGAGGTCTGATCCTTCTACGAAAATCTGCATATTCTGCCTATTTTCGCCTATCCCCAAGTTTGTCCGGTGAAATCTACCTCCGCCTTCCGGCGTGCCGAGAGGACTTTTTTTATTCATTTTAAATATATTTACACTATTTACACATAATACATTTGTTATAATTAGGGCCTACAGTTGTTTTTATTTTTGTTTTCTACTTTTATTTATGTTTGCGTATGAATACCATTTTTTTCTTTTTGTGTTTTCTATGTTTAGTGCTATTGTTTTATTTCCTAAATTGTTTTATGTATTTGGTATATGCAGGCAGAGGATTTTGATATTCTTAACTTAACTCTTTAAGCATGGTCAATGATTGAGTAATGACCATAGGCATGAGTACCTATACCATTAGTATCAATTACTCTTTTATCATCACCAGGACACAAAGCAATTTTGTTTAGTCTTATAGATGATATGTCATGTTGTTTAGAAGCGATAATGTTCATTGGTATTCTTTTTACATTGCTTTTCATGACACAATCCTTATAATCTTGAAAGCTTATACATTTTTTGACAACACCTCTACTAATACCTTTAATCTTTTTGATTTCTTTACCATTTATGTCTAAAGCATACATTTTAGCTCTAAGTCCAACAAATGCTTTAATAATTTGTCCACAAGCCTCGTCTTTAAATTTTCCCAACGTTTTCTTGTTTGATATAGAGTAACATATATGATTAGTAGGATAATCAGATGTGTCCAGGTGTTCTAGAAAATCCAACTTGTCTTGATATACATCTTGGGTGTTAACCAAATAAATGAACGAGTCAGTATCCATATACATGAGTTTAAGATTGTCCATGCCATAATAGGGTAGCAGGACATCATAGTGGTGGGAATACATGAGAGTTTTTGAAATATCCAGTATACGCATTCCAATATATATAGGCTTATTGAATACAATGTTACGTTTAGCCATGTGGAAAGCAGCTAGGTTAGGACCATAAATTGTTCTGTCAATAAATGTCGGCTTTGCTATTAGCTATTCAGCCATTTTGCTGTCAGTCACAAGATGTATGTCTATTCTTTTACGAATATTTTCCATTGTTTTTCCAAAAATGGCATTGTTGAATAATTTGTATAGATTTTTCTCAAAATCATTTTTGGCTTGTTTTCGACGGTTGTTATTAAAATCAACGTATGCCTTTAGCCAAGGTCTTTGTTTAAACTTTAACACACGATGAATTTTTACCAATTTTAGTCCATGATCTAAAGCCTGTTTAAGTGCCATGTAATGAACAACGTACCGCCTTCGATTTCCAAGATGAGGAATTAGTTTCTTGAGAGACGAATCCTTAGGTTGTGTACACTCTGGTAGGAAAGGTAAATCGTTGTGTAGATCATGAAGGTCGCATGGGTAATCAACATCAACGTCTAGAATGTACCCCTCAGGATCGTCTTCCTTTAGTGTTTCTAGATCAACTGTATCTGGAGAAACCCACTGAAATCCACCATAAGGAAGAGAGTGACACATAGCCCACCCATATTGGTTGTTGGCATCATCATAGGTAATAAACTGCGATGGTTTCTCAGAATCATAGGTTTCCATGTATTTATTGTTAGCTTCAGCATACCGATGAGACACCTGACATATGCCTCCACGTATTCCAGACTCTATTAAAAGAATCTGATCGTAATCCTGTACCAATTCCAGTTCAATTCCAGTGTAAAGGAGCATTGCCTCGAAACTTAAACCAGGCGAAGTAAAGAAGTGTGCAGCATCCACTCGGTGTGTTTCTAATGTTTTGTTTCTGAACGTTTCAAAGCTGTCTGCAAGTAGGAGTACATCTGAAGTTAGGTAGAGGTCACTATACCCCCCTAGAGTTTTAATGTTAAACTGATTCCACACATTTTTGGCATGTTCATAGTCTTCTTTACTAACATCTTCTTGACTTAATTTGTTAAAGAATGCCTCTTTTGGAGGTAAACACGTTTCACTTAACTTTTCCCATGAATCGATGTAATCATAACAAAATACACCTTTACGAGTCATGAGCATTGCATTTTCTTTTCCAAAGTACTTGTCTGTTTCAGGGTATGATGTTAAGTTGGAAACTAAGTTTTCCAAACTACTTGGCATTAACCGAAACGTGTCCACAAATCGAAGCTTAACATTTCCTACATATTTGGTGAAGGAAATGTACTTTTCTTAAAGGTACGTCCACACCAAGATGTTTTCGTTAACTTTGTTAATGAACACTGTTCATGAACAATGTTCATGAACATTTTTGACTGTTCATAAACAAAATAGCGTGTTCGTTAACATTTCGAGCATGTTCATGAACAAAATCTCTTTAACTTTTGTGAATGAAACTTTTCATTAACTTTTTGTGTTTTCGTTAACATTTTGGTTCGCGCATGCGCAAAGACGCAATTAAGGTTGTAAATTCGTAGTGCGGAATACGATGCTCTTTTATTTCTCTAAAAATCGACTATCGAGTCGCAAGCGACTCGTATATTGCGCGGAATTATGAAATACCATAAGGCGCATGAGAATATTAATTAACTTAATTTTAAACGCCTTTCCAATATTTTTCTTTGCCACACCTTGCGTCTGCGCTTTTCTCTAATTGTACTCACTAAAATAATGAAGGCTGCAGCTATAAGTACTTTCTTCTTCTTGACCCTATCCATTATAACCTCACAAACAGTTTATTTAATGTTGAAGATGTTTGTTAACAAAAGTTTATTTGGTGTGGACATAATGTTGAAGAAGTTTGTTAACAAATGTTTAGTAAACATGTTGAGAAATGTTTTCATTAACATTGTTCATGAACATTGTTCATTAACATTGTTCATTAACTTTGGTGTGGACTAGCCTTTAGAGTTAGCGATAACATCTACTCTCTCAGTAGTACATCTCAATTGTTAGCCTACTTTTCACATTTTGCAAAAATGAGGAAAAAGTAGACTTATGAGATCGGGCAAATGTGTGTCTGTCTGTCTGTCTGTCTGTCTGTCTGTCCTTCTGTCTGTCTGTCTGGCTGTGTGTGTGTCCCCCCCCTATCAACTCCTAAACGGCTGCAGCAATCGAAACAAAATTTGGTAGGAGTAAAGATCTATACCTGAATATCTCACGCCCATATTTGAAAATGATGTCAGTGCTACCAACTGCTAAAAAATCGCAATTGAAATTTGAGCTCAATGTTGGATATCTTGGAAAGTATGAATGGGAGCTATTTCAAAATTGGCACACGTACAGACCATAATATTTCAGTTTAATTTCCAGGAGGCCAAACATGGCAGTGTTGCCAAAATGATTATAAGCCTCCTGATAGGTCCAATTTTTAAATGCATATAACTTCTACACTATCAAGCGGAATTCAACCAAATTTCGTATGTTGTATGTGTACATAACCAGATATGACTGAGCGTATTCTTGAGACCTACTAGGGCTGCCAACTGTTAATAAATGCTCCTAATTTATTTTATCCAAATACCAATATATCAGAAAGTATGCAAGCCGACAGCTTTAAACTATGCACACGTATAGTACCTGACATTCTATATTAATATGGAGTAACATATATACGTCAGTGCTACCAACATGCTTCTAAGCCTGCTGACAAGTCCAACTTTAAATACATGTAACTTCCATACTATCATTTGGATTTCAACCAAATTTCGTATGTGCTATGTGTACCATAACAGATATGACTATGCGTATTCTAAGGAGCAACCAGGGCTGCCAACTGTTAATATGTGCTGTCCCTATTTTTGTTACCCTAATATCAATATATCAGAAAGTATGCAAGCCAATAGCCCTAAACTTTGCACACGTATAGTACCTGGCATTCTAGACGAATTTGGAGTAACTAATATACGTCAGTGCTGCCAACATGATTCTAAGCCTGCTGATAGGTCCAATTTTAAAATGCATGTAACTTCTATACTAACTAATGGATTTCATTCAAAATTGGCACAACAATAGATCATATTATTTCAGATTATTTCTGACCAATACATGCATGACATTGTTGCCAACATGATTTTACGCGCGCTGTTAGTTCCAATGTTTAACTGCATGTAACGTCCATGCTATCCAGTGGACCAAATTTTGTATTTAGTACCGTAAGAGACGGAACTAAGAATATATTCAGTCATCAGGGCTGCCAACTGTAGTGCTCTATTAGGATACATTATGCCAGGTATACAGTATTTCGAACTAATTGGAAATTTCGATATTAGCAACTTAATTTCGTCATTATTCTAGATAGGTTCATATTCTGTAGAATAATCATTGGCATGAAAAGTAGGCTGTATAGTTCTTAACGGAACTTCTTGTTTTACAATGAAATTTGCATCGTAGCCACTCATATTATGTAGAAATACAGGAACGGGGTTACGTGTTTTACACCTCAAATTACAGTTATTGTGAGCACTTCCACGGTATTCCCCTGTGATATGGCAATGGTCTCGAACTTTCCAGTCCTCTTTGGTAAATGGTTTATGACACAAATAACAGGTTTCAGAACATTGGAACTCTGCTTCTTGATCCTGAGTTAAGGCCTTTGGAACATTTAAGCTGTAAAGGCGATCAATTTCATTAGCTATTGAGATCAAACAGTCCATAAACTTTTCTGCAGCGTCAGGTCCACGATAAATAACAGGTTGGCTTGAAAGGTTTGTCTTTATGTGTTCCACAGCAGGTGAGGGTTTAACATATATACCAAAGCTCATAGGAACATGACTCTGGTATGACACTGTATAACTTGCCTCAGGATTGGGTAGACATGTTTGATATGGTAGAAGTATACTTTCAAAATCTGCATAGATAACGTAAGGTATTCTCAACATTTTTTCGACATTTAAGAATTTCACAATTGGGTTTTTAATAGGCATTTCAACCCTAGCAATGTCATGTTGGACACACAAAGCTCTATGTTCTTTTAATTTTTCCATTCCTTGTTGTCCATATTGATTATCAAAGTGAGTAAAACACCGTTTACACGTATATATCTTATGTTCATGGTGGGTAATCTGATGTCTTACTAGTTTATCAAAATCTTTGATAAAGACTTAGTGGTTCTGACCAGATGAAGAACTTAACAGGAGGAGGTCACGATGGTCTTGTAGCTCTTGATCCACAACCTTTAGAGGAAACACTTTGTTGTCTTTTTCCAGTCCAAATACATTTATGGATATGTCGTTGGCTTTCTCAAATTTGGGAATGTCAGCTAGCGATGTAGGAAACGATATTGCTGAAAAATCATACTTGTTTTCCAGGTCTTTGTATTTACTAATGCGTTGAGCATCCTTTTTAACCAGTTTTGCTAAAATGGCATACATAAAACACTTTTCATTTTTCAAGTTTTCAGGATTAATGCAGGCTTTTCTTGCTTGTATAGCTGCTGGTAATGGAATATATGTGCTGCCACGCAAGGGATTGTACTTATTTATTTTCAATCGTACTCCTTCCACTGCTAACAAAGCCCAATTACTGACTTTTAGCTCAGATTCTTCCATTTCCGTAGTTAACTTTGTAAATTTTGTTTCCACGAAACTACTTAAGTCTGATTCCAAAAATAGGGCCTGATTCTGTGTTTTAAAAGCACGATCTGAAATTTCATTGGTAGATGTATGAATGAATCTACATTCAGCCACAAGATTAACTTTGATCGACTTGTGCATTGCTAGTTCTTTCTGCATAGCTTGTATTATTTGCTGTTTGGACTCTTTAAGGTATGAATTTAAATCCTTACACGTGTCACAACGTATGAAAAAGGATTTAAGACGACCTTGAAAAGACGTTTCATATTCAGTAAGTCCATTTTTGTCAGGAACCATTGAAAGCAGGTAATGTTTTGTAGGCTCAGTTTTTTGTCTTTTAGCTGCTGACACAACATTACAAGATTATTCATGACGACGTCCGTTGTAGACATTGTTGAATTTACTACCACAAGTTTTGCACTCATGAAACTCACCACACGATACTTCATGACGCTTTCTATCATAGTCCCGAAGAAAAGTCCTTCCACACTCTTTACATATATAGCTAGGCATGGTTTCTTCCATCATGGATGTTGATTTCTGCAAACAGCTGCTTACTGCGTATCACAAGGCTGTAGGCTGGTCAGTGAGACGGACTTTCACGATGTGAACACTGCAAAAGGTAGTAATCAACTGATTGTATTCCTGCTAAGAGACCTCTTATATACCCTAATCAAGACCAACAGCTACTTACCACGTAGTACACGGCTAGAGCCTAGTGGGTGAGACGATCTTTCACAATGTGATCACTGTTAAATGTAGTAGTCAACTGAAAATATTCTATCTATATATATATATATGCAGTCGTTTCATTCCGCCGCATGGCTATTGCCCCTGCGGCGGCGGGCCCCCTTAGACGGTTTCGCCGTCTCTTCGGGCCAGGTAGTTAAGGTATTTAGGAGAGGTGGAAATTTTTGGTGGTGGGTGGGTTTGGTTTTAGGGTTTGGAAGAAAGTGTGTGAGAATTTTGGTTGGGGCATTGCTGGGGAAATTTGGAGAATGGTGCTGGGGGCGAAGTTTTGTTTTGAGAAGGGAGAGTTAGATGCAGGAGGGGGGATGTGGAGGGGAAGGGTGACTGCTTCGTTGTGCGTATGTATAATTTTAAATGTCGGAAATTTTATGAGACAAAGAAAACGCGGAAACCACGGAAAACAACTGTCGCAACTGCCAAAGCAGACGAAGGAACTTCTATTGCTCGCTCTGAGATTAATATGAATTTTAAGTTTATTGGGGAAAATAAAAGGGGGGTTGTGTTTAAGTCCAGATCATAAGGTGATTTTTTTATTATTATTATTATTTTATATTTTTTTATGATGGTGATGAGAAGGGAGTATTGATATATATGCGGTGAGATGAGAAGGGGAGTGTTATGGTAGTAAAGAGAGAGAGGAAGAAAGAATTAAATAGCTGGTAGTTTGAAGAAATTAAATGATGTCGATGAGAAGGGAGTAATGAATGATGTTTGTTGAGATGCGAGTGGTATTGGTTGGTGCGAGAGAGAAAGAAGAAAGAAAGCAGAAAGAAAGAAAGAAAGAAAGAAAGAAAGAAAGAAAGAAAGAAAGGAGAAAAACGCAGAGCTGGTGATGTGAGGATGGTGGCGATTTAACAAGTTGAGATTGGGGAGGGGGGTTGAAATCGGATGAATTGAATGGGTAAATGAGGAGTGATGATGTCAACGATGTGAAATTTGACGGTGAATGTGTGTGAAGGTGATGATGATGAAGGTTTTTTTTTTTTTTTAGTTGAATTAATTGATTATGTTGCGAAATATGGTTGTTGTCGCTATTTCGAAGCCGGCGAAGTTGCCGTCAGTGTCCAGTGGAGTGGCGTTGGTAAGAAAAATAATCGGAGACGAGGTTGTTAGTCGGGTGCTGGAAGAAGTGCCCTGAGGCTGTAGATGCCGAGCTTAGTTCGTACCGGGGCACGGAGCGGCTTGGTTAGGAGAGGGCACACAATGGGGTTGTTGGTTGCCTGCGCCCGTTTGAGGTAGCGGCGTTGAAGTAACTCGATGTACGTCGTTAGTGGAGGCAGTGGCATTCTGTCGACGTGGTCTGCTGTGCGGTAGGTGAATGGGAGTCTCATCGCAACGCGGACTAGGCGGCGTTCCATTGAGAGAAATGGTCGAAGGGGGCAGTCTGGGAATCCAGCCCACGCAGGATGGCCGTATACCAAAAAGATGCGTATGAGTAATTTGTAGGTATGGCGTAGTAGTTTCTCATTCAGTCCCCAGGTTGTTCCAGCCAGACGCCGGAGAAGATACGCCCGCTTTCGTGCCACAGGGAGTTTGGTTTTAAAGAAGGGGCGGAAGGTGAAAAATTGGTCGAAAAGGAGGCCGAGGTATCGTACGGTAGGGGTGGGGGCTAAGCGGCGGTGATGTAGGTGAAGAGTGAGATTTGCGGGATTGCGGGTTGGGGCGAGAGATCGCCTGCGTGGGCGGAATAGGATGGTCTGTGTTTTATCTGAATTCAGGCGCAGATGCCATTTGCCACACCAGGAGGTGAAGAGATCGAGGTAGGGCTGGACGTGGGTGTTGATATGTTGAACAGTGGCAAACGGTGCGACGATAGCAGTGTCGTCGGCGAACTGTAGAATTTGCATGGGAGGGGAGGGTTGGGGGATGTCAGCGACGAATAAGACGTAGAGAAGGGGGGAAAGGACGGAGCCCTGCGGGACGCCCTGTTCGAAGGGGATTGGGCGGGAGTAGTGGCCATTGATGGTGATGCTTGCGGTGCGGTTCCGGAGGAAGGTGTTTAAAAAGCGGATGTAGGTTTGGGGGAGGTCGAAGTAATGTAGTTTGACGACTAGGGCGTCGTGCCAGACCGTGTCGAATGCTTTCTCGAAGTCGAAGGCGATAAATAAAGTTGGAGCTGGACGTTTGTAGTTTTCCGCTACCATGGCAGAGAGGCGGAGAAGTTGATCCTGTGCGGAGAAATGGGGTCTGAAGCCACATTGTGAGAGGGGAAGGAGCTGATGGTGACGGAGATGGGTGTGGATTCGTTTGGTGAGGATTTTCTCGAAGGTTTTCGAGAGGACAGCGGTGAGGCAGATGGGACGGTAAGAATCAGGGGAGGAGAGGGGCTTGTCAGGTTTAGGAAATAGAAGCATCGTGGCATGGCGCCAGGGTGTGGGGTAGAACCCGGTGCGAAGAAGATGGTTGTAAAGATGAGTTAAGGCTGTGAGAAACGATGGAGGTGCCTCCTTGAGATGCCGGTAGCGAATGGAATCAGGACCAGGGGCGGTATTGGTCGTGCGTGAGAGAGCTATGGAAATGTCCAGTTCGGTGATAGGGACATCGAGAGGGTGCGGCGAGAAGGCATGTGTGGTTGAAGGCTGAAGGTGTGGGCGTAGAGGCACTGTGGCGATGAATTCGTCTTCGTCGTATGTAAATGTGGGGTGAGGTGCATCGCGGAAGACGCGAGCGAGTCTATTAGCAAATATGGTCAACTTGGCAGGATCGTCGGGTGGTGCGGTGTCGTTGTAGATGATGGGGTACGGCATAGGAGTAGATTTACCCGTGAGGCAGTTGAGATGCCGCCAGAACTTGGTGAGTGAGGGAGACACGCCGTTCTGCCTGGAGCAGGTCTTATGCCAAGTGAGCCTCTTATGGGCCTCGATGTAAGACTTTACTTGTCGTAGAGTCTGGCGGTGCTTTTGTAGGAAATAGCGATCCCTGGTGCGGAGAAATGTTGCGTGATAGGAGTGGGAAAGCGCGAGGAGACGTCGGGCCTTAGGGGGGATGGGGGGTCGGGAAGGGGTGTATGGGGTAAGAGGAATATGACGCTGTGCCGCCTGTTGCAAGGTTTCTTGGAGATGTTTGGTGTATGCATCCACAGAGGATTGCGAGCTCAAGGGCTGAGTGTTGGTCTGCAACTGTTCGGAAATATAAGTGCGGTAGGCCGGCCAGTTGGCCGCACAAAAGTTCTGTACCATCCGAGGTGGTGGTATTGGGGTGTTACGAGTGGGAACTTCGAACTGCAGAAGAACTGGGGCATGATCACCCCCGATGAGTGGAAGGACGGTGACATGCACCAAATGGAGTAGCGAGTTGTGCGCTATTACGGCGTCAGGGGTAGTTTGGGAGGAGGGACGTTTGGGCTTAGGGAGGGGAACCAGCGAGGCGTTAATGTGGTTGAGATATATATCCAGACTGCGGAGTTCCCGGGCCGAGCGGTCGTGGAGGTTTAAGTCTGCCATTATGAGGAAATGAGGGAAGGTTTCGGCCACGTGTGCTATGAAAACTTTAGGGAGGGGATGGCGAGGACGGGTGTAAATTGTGGCGAGATGGAGAACTCGGGATGGGAAGTAGACCGTGGCGATAAGGCTTTCCGGAAAATGAAGGGGGGGGGGTGGGGGAATGTGGTGTCTGATGGGATAGCGTGGGAGGTAAGCTAGGGCGGATCCGCCTCGACCTAAGTTGTGGGGGCGATCAGCTCGAAGGAGAGTGTAGCCCGGGAGGAGCGCGTGGTCAACTCCACGGTGGAAGGTCTCGTTCAAGAGAGCGACGTCAATGTGATGAGTGGCGAGGGTATGGCTAAGTAGGGTACGACGTGCGTGAAAGGAGCAGACATTATGAAAGAGTATGGAGATATGCCGTGGAGGTCGTTGTCTTGTCGGTTGCGCTGCCATGTGGGGGTTATACGGCGGTGACGCGGGGGTGGGGGAAGAAGGTGAAGTGGGCTAGCGGCCCCGAGAATGATGGCTGGAAGCATACTCCGAATATCTGCTGTGCCGCCATCTGGAGTTGGGTAAGTATGAGGGGTCGTTGATAGGGAAGGATGTTGTGGATGGATACCACCATGAAGCGGATGAGGTCTTCAATGGAGGTAAAGGGAACTGTGATTGCGCTTGAGGGGTGGGGGGATCTATGGACTTGATGGGTGCAACTGTTTCGGGACGGTTGAGAATGGGAGCGGGTTTTGACTTGCATTTGTGTGAATATGTGGGGTGCGCCTCCTGACATTGGTGGCAGCGAGGTGGGAGGGCGGTGTTGGGACATTTGTTGGTGGTGTGAGATGGCTGGGAGCAGTGGCCACAGCGTGGGGAAGCACGACATTGCTCGGTGGTGTGGTCATTGTAGACCAAACAGCGGTTGCATCGCAAGGCTACTGGGGGGGGGGGGGGGAGCTTTGGAAGGTTCCACACGATGGTGGTACCGGTAGAGTTAGACGCCATTAGTTAGAAGCCTGTCCACTTCCGCTTGGGTCACCAGGAGAATGCGAACCATCCACGTGGGACCGTCCGCATTCCTGATGCGAAATGCCTTGCGTGCATCGATCTGCTCCAGGTGGAGTTCTTGCAAGACCGCCTCCTCGGTCAGATCGGGATCGACGCCCCGAATCACGCACGAGAAGTGCGGGTTGCGTTGAGGAGGAGGAAGGGTAGGGGGATTTTGTCTGGCCCGGAGAGGTTCCGCAACCACCTGTGGGCCGAGTTGCTGCACCACTTCCGGGCTATGAAACACGGCGGCGGTGGCGTCGTCGTTTGTTTTCACGTAGACACCGTTCGTGGCTGCAGTGGCGGAGAAGTTGGAGTGCCCAAGTATGCGGCGAAGTGCATCCGTAAATTGGTATTTCGTGGAGAAGGTGTGTCCACGGAACAGGAATACATGTTTATATGGTGGCTCGGAGGCCTTGGAGGCATATGTAGGTAACGACGGGGGAAGGGATGGTGGTGCAACTGTAGCGGGGGTAAAGTTGGGTACGGGTCCCGTGACGGGGAGTCGGGGGTCGTTGGGTGCAGGGAGAAAAGGAGTAGTGGGCGGTGGGCTACAATGGCGTCTGGAGGCGGTTTGAGATTCGTCCATGCCCTCATGGACCCGCTGACGAGAGCGGTGAGGCCCCCCCCCCCCTCCGTGTCTGAATTGTCGGACCCTGGGCGTTTCTCGGAGCGGCTGGGAGTTTTAGGGACCAGCGGTGGGAGGTTCAGATGCGTCCCCAGGGTGGTTGAGGTAGCCGGGTTAGTAGAAGTTGTTGTTTTAGGAATGGCACCTTTGGTGCTAGAAGAGGAGCGGGTGGGTGGTTGCTTAGGGGGAGGAGGGGTGGGTGGAGTGTTCTTGCCCTTGCCTTTGCCCATGGCGAAGGAGAATGTGGGTATTTATTAGTATAGTGGGTAAGGCCGGTGGTTGAGCGACACAATGTATATACAATGTAGGATGGAAAGATTGAAGGAGCGGGCGAAGCTGGTGGCCAGGCGTGGGGATGTATGAGGAATGATGTGGGTACCGTAGCGGGCGAAGCCGGTGGCTAGGCGAAGCAAACGGTGTGATGAATGATATGGGGTTCACTCCTTAAAAGAGCGGGCGAAGCCGGTGACGAACTATGAAATGAACGTGATGAATGTAGTGGGTAAAATGTATGAGAAAGTCAGGAGAGAATATCTCCAGACGAGCAGTGTAAAATGGGTGGGGTGATGACGTCAGACCAGCTTGAAGAATGTATGAGAAAGTCAGGAGAGAATATCTCCAGACGAACAGTGTAGAATGGATGTATGAGTGTGTGAAATGAATGTGATGAATGTAAAATGTATGAAAAAGTCAAGAGAGAATATCTCCAGACGAACAGTGTAGAATGTGTGTATGAGTGTGTGAATCGAGTATGAATGGAGACGTCAACGGCGGAGAATTAAATAAAGTTGAAAAATACTGCAATGACAAGTGGTAGTCTGGTACGATAACCACTTCAATGCAGCACGAAGGTAGCCAGGTACTTCGGACGCTGTGTATTGTATGAGCCCCGCTCACTGGCAGTGCAGTAGAACGTGAAGTTGGAGTTGCTAGTATGCCTGGCTGGTGTGACGACTGAAGCTGTGATGAGAGTCTGAGCGAAGTAATGTTGCAGGCGATGATATCGAAGAAACGATGAAAACCAGTGAAGTGAGCTCGAAGATTGTAGTATGATATTTTGTCGACAGCAAAATGGCAGCCAGGCTCCAGCACGTGGTCGAAGTCACTCTGACGAGACTCGAGGTCAGGTGAGGTGATGACGTCAGACCAGCTTGAAGAATGTTGCTCGTGATGTACTAGATGTTCTTGAAGTAAGTTTGAACGATGATATATAATGCGCTGTTTCTCGATGGAGATTCGGGCAGAGATTCGTTCCGAATTCAGTATTAAGAAGAAAGATGAAATATTCTTACACCCTACTGAAGGTTATCAGGTACTTACTGCATATCAAAAGGCTGTACACTCATATGTTAGACACTCTCTCTTGCTAAGGACCCCTATATTCCCTATAAATTGCTATACATGTTAGTTCTAAACACTTAATGGTTATTTGTACATTAAATTTATATACACAGCTTATACGAGCACGTTTTCACGCAATAAAACTTTGTCAAATAGCCACATGCGACACGGAAAGTATGTTTCCGCTATCTAGCGGTGACTATGAGAACTACCTGAACGACTGCATGGCACCTAGCGCTCTGTATCATTACTGAACGTTTAGCATGCTATCTAGCGGTCGATATCAAAACTTAGTCAACTACCAGCATGCTACCTACCGGTCGATATTACAACTCACTCAACTACTAGTATACATTCCAATAATGAACACATTTGCTCATATCCACTAACAATACACAGCGGGTTTGCTTTATCGTTTAATACAAATATATCTTGTTTAAATAATGTAACAAAAAGTTACATGGCACAATTGTATGGGAATGTTGCATTACCTAAAAAGTAATAGTATGTAAGTGTTTAACATTTACAATAGGCTTATAATGAAGGATTGTGGTGGTGGCATATGGTGGCTTATTGTGGTGGCTTATGGTGGCTTATGGTGGATTATGGTGGTGGCTTATGGTGGTGGCTTATGGTGGTGGCTTATAGTGGTGGTATATGTTGGTGGATTATTTTTGGTGGTTTACGTTAATACCTTATTTGTAATTGCTTATTTGACAAGTTATTTTTGTCAATGTATTTAGAGGATTTTTCTCTTGGTCTTGGAAAGTATTTCAACCCTTTTTTATTGTAGCATAATGCTTACCGCCATGTTTGTAAGCAACAACAACACACTAAAATTCCAAGAATCCATAGTACTCTAAGGTTAATGATTGTCTCCCAACTCCATTCAACGCCTAGTCAAAAACATTATATATTTTCAAATTTTTCAAAAAAAGGTAAATTGGGGAAGTCTGCTATATGTTTAAACTGAAAATCATATCAAATCATATGCTAACTCCAACTCCTACGACTATCCCACTCTCAGTCAAAAAATATAATATTCTTCAAATATTTTGGAAAGTAGGCCATATTTTGAAAACTATTCATCCTATAAAGTCATATATAGACTCAAAACAATGGCTTTTATATCCTTAATCGCAAGAACAAAATATGGAATCGTTGACATTTTTTTCCAAAAAATTTTCTTTTTAAAACGGGGGCTATATTTTGGAAACTAGGAATTTTACAAAAAAGTTTGTTTAACGTAAATGACAGGTATTTACCCCCACTACCCACAAACCAAGTCCCAGGTCTCTGGGACAAAATCCAAAAAGTTCAATTTGGAATGTAGGCGATATTTTGAAAACTAATCATCCTAAAAAGTCATATATAGACTCAAACCAAATGGCTTTTATGTCTTCAATTGGTAGAACAAAACTTAACATTTTTTCAGTTTTTCCAAAAAAGTCCAATTTTCAAAATTGTTTATATTTTGGGAACTAAGAATTTTACAAAAAAGTTTGTTTAACGTAAATGAAAGGTCTTTACCCCCTCTATCCCAAAAAATACATATCAGGTCCCTAGGACAAAAACTGTGCAGTAGTGGTTTTTCAGCGGTTCAGATGCCTCCACCTCCACACCCTCCACACAAGATGGCGGCCGTAGCTTAACTTAACCTAGCCTAATCTAACAAGATGGCGGCCGTAGCTTAACTTAACCTAGCCTAACCTAACAAGATGGCGGCCGTAGCTTAACATAACCTAGCCTAACCTAACCTAACCTGACCTACGAGGTGTGATCAAAAAGTTCCAAAAATGTGGCTGCAACCGAACCAAACCTAGCCTAGCCTAACCTAACCTAACCTACGAGGTGTGATCAAAAAGTTCTAAAATGACGGCTGTAGGTTAACTTAACCTAACCTAACCTAACCTAAACCTACGAGGTGTTATCATAAAGTTCCAAAATGGCGGCCGTAGCTTAACTCAACCTAACCTAACCCTACGAGGAGTGATCAAAAAAGTTCCAAAAATGTGTGGAGGAATGTGGAGGAGGAGGGTGTTTGTAGAACTCTTAAAAACTACTGGGGTGGGGGTGGGGGTAGTAAGAAATAAAAACAGTATTAATTATTATTCAGCATAAGAGTTTTTTAATTCGTTAAAACGTACAATACATCTATTGTTTTTATACCCTCATAAATTAGATATAGAGAATGTCCACCATGATTTAGATCCTCAAGCACACTTTCTGACATATCATTAAAACGTGTAGGAAGGAATGTCTGAAAATTTTCACTAACACATAGTACACGTTCACCATACATTGTGTCGACTTTTCGAATGTTGATGATACGGAATGGAGTATGCATTGGTAATTCAGTGAGCTTTTTTCTCTCTAATCCGCAGTTCTGCCCCATAGCATTGAGAATGTTTATTGTAGTAGCCTATAAAGAAACATAAAAAATTATATTACAGTTTAGCTATAAGTGACCAGAATCACTAAATATATATCATTTTATTCTAAGAGCTTTCCATGATGATAAGAAAAAAAGAGCTTACCATAATGATGGATTGAGTGTAAGAAAACGTATTTTGCTGCTTGATGTCACTACTAAAGTGATACTCTTACAACAGACAAGTGAGTTCATGTTTCGCTGACGTAATCGTATGTTTCCACGCACTTCCTGTGTTGAGCGCGTCATAGTGGCTGGGACTTAGTTTGTGGGTAGTGGGGTTAAATACCTGTCATTTACGTTAAACAAACTTTTTTGTAAAATTCCTAGTTTCCAAAATATAGCCCCCGTTTTAAAAAGAAAATTTTATGGAAAAAAATGTCAACGATTCCATATTTTGTTCTTGCGATTAAGGATATAAAAGCCATTGTTTTGAGTCTATATATGACTTTATAGGATGAATAGTTTTCAAAATATGCCCTACTTTCCAAAATATTTAAAGAATATTATATTTTTTGACTGAGAGTGGGATAGTCTTAGGTGTTGGAGTTAGCATATGATTTGATATGATTTTTAGTTTAAACATATAGCCGACTTCCCCAATTTACCTTTTTTTGAAAAATTTGAAAATATATAATGTTTTTGACTAGGCGTTGAATGGAGTTGGGAGACAATCATTAACCTTAGAGTACTATGGATTCTTGGAATTTTAGTGTGTTGTTGTTGCTTACAAACATGGCGGTAAGCATTATGCTACCATAAAAAAAGGGTTGAAATACTTTCCAAGACCAAGAGAAAAATCCTCTAAATACATTGACAAAAATAACTTGTCAAATAAGCAATTACAAATAAGGTATTAACGTAAACCACCAAAAATAATCCACCAACATATACCACCACTATAAGCCACCACCATAAGCCACCATAAGCCACCACCATAATCCACCATAAGCCACCATAAGCCACCACAATAAGCCACCATAAGCCACCACCACAATCCTTCATTATAAGCCTATTGTAAATGTTAAACACTTACATACTATTACATTTTAGGTAATGCAACATTCCCATACAATTGTGCCATGTAACTTTTTGTTACATTATTTAAACAAGATATATTTGTATTAAACGATAAAGCAAACCCGCTGTGTATTGTTAGTGGATATGAGCAAATGTGTTCATTATTGGAATGTATACTAGTAGTTGAGTGAGTTGTAATATCGACCGGTAGGTAGCATGCTGGTAGTTGACTAATTTTTGATATCGACCGCTAGATAGCATGCTGATCGTTCAGTAATGATACAGAGCGCTAGGTGCCATGCAGTCGTTCAGGTAGTTCTCATAGTCACCGCTAGATAGCGGAAACATACTTTGCGTGTCGCATGTGGCTATTTGACAAAGTTTTATTGGGTGAAAACGTGCTCGTATAAGCTGTGTATATAAATTTAATATACAAATAACCATTAAGTGTTTAGAACTAACATGTATAGCAATTTATAGGGAATATAGGGGTCCTTAGCAAGAGAGAGTGTCTAACATATGAGTGTACAGCCTTTTGATATGCAGTAAGTACCTGATAACCTTCAGTAGGGTGTAAGAATATTTTCAGTTGACTACTACATTTAACAGTGATCACATTGTGAAAGATCGTCTCACCCACTAGGCTCTAGCCGTGTACTACGTGGTAAGTAGTTGTTGGTCTTGATTAGGGTATATAAGAGGTCTCTTAGCAGGAATACAATCAGTTGATTACTACCTTTTGCAGTGTTCACATCGTGAACGTCAGTCTCACTGACCAGCCTACAGCCTTGTGATACGCAGTAAGCAGCTGTTTGCAGAAATCAGCATCCATGATGGAAGAAACCATGCCTAGCTATATATGTAAAGAGTGTGGAAGGACTTTTCTTCGGGACTATGATAGAATGCGTCATGAAGTATCGTGTGGTGAGTTTCATGAGTGCAAAACTTGTGGTAGTAAATTCAACAATGTCTACAACGGACGTCGTCATGAATAATGTTGTAATGTTGTGTCAGCAGCTAAAAGACAAAATACTGAGCCTACAAAACATTACCTGCTTTCAATGGTTCCTGACAAAAATGGACTTACTGAATATGAAACGTATTTTCAAGGTGGTCTTAAATCCTTTTTCATACGTTGTGACACGTGTAAGGATTTAAATTCATACCTTAAAGAGTCCAAACAGCAAATAATACAAACTATGCAGAAAGAACTAGCAATGCACAAGTCGATCAAAGTTAATATTGTGGCTGAATGTAGATTCATTCATACATCTACCAATGAAATTACAGATCGTGCTTTTAAAACACGGAATCAGGCCCTATTTTTGGAATCAGACTTAAGTAGTTTCGTGGAAACACAATTTACAAAGTTAACTACGGAAATGGAAGAATCTGAGCTAAAAGGCAGTAATTGGGCTTTGTTAGCAGTGGAAGGAGTACGATTGAAAATAAATAAGTACAATCCCTTGCGTGGCAGCACATATATTCCATTACCGGCAGCTATACAAGCAAGAAAGGCCTGCATTAATCCTGAAAACTTGAAAAATGGAAAGTGTTTTATGTATGCCATTTTAGCAAAACTGGTTAAAAAGGATGCTCAACGCATTAGTAAATACAAAGACCTGGAAAACAAGTATGATTTTTCAGTAATATCGTTTCCTACATCGCTAGCTGACATTCCCAAATTTGAGAAAGCCAACGACATATCCATAAATGTGTTTGGACTGGAAAAAGACAACAAAGTGTTTCCTCTAAAGGTTGTGGATCAAGAGCTACAAGACCATCGTGACCTCCTCCTGTTAAGTTCTTCATCTGGTCAGAACCACTACGTCTTTATCAAAGATTTTGATAAACTTGTAAGACATCAGATTACCCACCATGAACATAAGATATATACGAGTAAACGGTGTTTTACTTACTTTGATAATCAATATGGACAACAAGGAATGGAAAAATTAAAAGAACATAGAGCTTTGTGTGTCCAACATGACATTGCTAGGGTTGAAATGCCTATTAAAAACCCAATTTTGAAATTCTTAAATGTGGAAAAAATGTTGAGAATACCTTACGTTATCTATGCAGATTTTGAAAGTATACTTCTACCATATCAAACATGTCTACCCAATCCTGAGGCAAGTTATACAGTGTCATACCAGAGTCATGTTCCTATGAGCTTTGGTATATATGTTAAACCCTCACCTGCTGTGGGACACATAAAGACAAACCTTCCAAGCCAACCTGTTATTTATCGTGGACCTGACGCTGCAGAAAAGTTTATGGACTGTTTAATCTCAATAGCTAATGAAATTGATCGCTTTTACAGCTTAAATGTTCCAAAGGCCTTAACTCAGGATCAAGAAGCAGAGTTCCAATGTTCTGAAACCTGTTATTTGTGTCATAAACCATTTACCAAAGAGGACTGGAAAGTTCGAGACCATTGCCATATCACAGGGGAATACCGTGGAAGTGCTCACAATAACTGTAATTTGAGGTGTATAACACGTAACCCCGTTCCTGTATTTCTACATAATATGAGTGGCTACGATGCAAATTTCATTGTAAAACAATTGGGATATACTACTGAGAGAGTAGATGTTATCGCTAACTCTAAAGAAAAGTACATTTCCTTCACCAAATATGTAGGAAATGTTAAGCTTCGATTTGTGGACACGTTTCGGTTAATGCCAAGTAGTTTGGAAAACTTAGTTTCCAACTTAACATCATACCCTGAAACAGACAAGTACTTTGGAAAAGAAAATGCAATGCTCATGACTCGTAAAGGTGTATTTTGTTTTGATTACATCGATTCATGGGAAAAGTTAAGTGAAACGTGTTTACCTCCAAAAGAGGCATTCTTTAACAAATTAAGTCAAGAAGATGTTAGTAAAGAAGACTATGAACATGCCAAAAATGTGTGGAATCAGTTTAACATTAAAACTCTAGGGGGGTATAGTGACCTCTACCTAACTTCAGATGTACTCCTACTTGCAGACAGCTTTGAAACGTTCAGAAACAAAACATTAGAAACACACCGAGTGGATACTGCAAACTTCGTTACTTCGCCTGGTTTAAGTTTCGAGGCAATGCTCCTTTACACTGGAATTGAACTGGAATTGCTACAGGATTACGATCAGATTCTTTTAATAGAGTCTGGAATACGTGGAGGCATATGTCAGGTGTCTCATCGCTATGCTGAAGCTAACAATAAATACATGAAAACCTATGATTCTGAGAAACCATCGCAGTTTATTACCTATGATGATGCCAACAACCAATATGGGTGGGCTATGTGTCACTCTCTTCCTTATGGTGGATTTCAGTGGGTTTCTCCTGATACAGTTGATCTAGAAACACTAAAGGAAGACGATCCTGAGGGGTACATTCTAGACGTTGATGTTGATTACCCATGCGACCTTCATGATCTACACAACGATTTACCTTTCCTATCAGAGTGTACACAACCTAAGGATTCGTCTCTCAAGAAACTAATTCCTCATCTTGGAAATCGAAGGCGGTACGTTGTTCATTACATGGCACTTAAACAGGCTTTAGATCATGGACTAAAATTGGTAAAAATTCATCGTGTGTTAAAGTTTAAACAAAGACCTTGGCTAAAGGCATACGTTGATTTTAATAACAACCTTCGAAAACAAGCCAAAAATGATTTTGAGAAAAATCTATACAAATTATTCAACAATGCCATTTTTGGAAAAACAATGGAAAATATTCGTAAAAGAATAGACATACGTCTTGTGACTGACAGCAAAAAGGCTGAAAAGCTAATAGCAAAGCCGACATTTATTGACAGAACAATTTATGGTCCTAACCTAGCTGCTTTCCACATGGCTAAACGTAACATTGTATTCAATAAGCCTATATATATTGAATTGTGTATACTGGATATTTCAAAAACTCTCATGTATTCCCACCACTATGATGTCCTGCTACCCTATTATGGCATGGACAATCTTAAACTCATGTATATGGATACTGACTCGTTCATTTATTTGGTTAACACCCAAGATGTGTATCAAGACAAGTTGGATTTTCTAGAACACCTGGACACATCTGATTATCCTACTAATCATATATGTTACTCTATATCAAACAAGAAAACGTTGGGAAAATTTAAAGACGAGGCTTGTGGACAAATTATTAAAGCATTTGTTGGACTTAGAGCTAAAATGTATGCTTTAGACATAAATGGTAAAGAAATCAAAAAGATTAAAGGTATTAGTAGAGGTGTTGTCAAAAATTGTATAAGCTTTCAAGATTATAAGGATTGTGTCATGAAAAACAATGTAAAAAGAATACCAATGAACATTATCGCTTCTAAACAACATGACATATCATCTATAAGACTAAACAAAATTGCTTTGTGTCCTGGTGATGATAAAAGAGTAATTGATACTAATGGTATAGGTACTCATGCCTATGGTCATTACTCAATCATTGACCATGCTTAAAGAGTTAAGTTAAGAATATCAAAATCCTCTGCCTGCATATACCAAATACATAAAACAATTTAGGAAATAAAACAATAGCACTAAACATAGAAAACACAAAAAGAAAAAAATGGTATTCATACGCAAACATAAATAAAAGTAGAAAACAAAAATAAAAACAACTGTAGGCCCTAATTATAACAAATGTATTATGTGTAAATAGTGTAAATATATTTAAAATGAATAAAAAAATATTGTATGAACACTGCTTGGAAATTTTTAATTACTACCCACCTCCCACTCCTAATCCAAACTGTTAACCTCTAGTAATTTTGAGAAATTGCTTTAGTTAGCTAAACTAGATACTCAAAAGTATAGTATATCCCATGTATTATCTATATGCTTTGGGATAAGGTATACAGCCTTGTTATATGTAATGAAAAAGTCGTGTTTGGCAAATATGAACTTTAGACATGGACTAAATCAAAAACATGTGAACAACAAAATTGAAAAATCCATATTTCCATACTGACAAATTTCAAAAAAACGGAAAACTAAAATTTTAAATACTGTAAATTGGAATTTGACAAATTGCAATGTGTGAAATATGAAAATGAAAAGAAAAAAAATGAATAAAAACTTTTACTTTTTAAAACTTAACTGACTTTGTAATCCTAAGCTGGTTGTGTGTAGCGAACATCTTGCACAGTAGCCACAGTGCAATTGTTAGCTTTACCTGACTCTCTATAAGACTAGCAATAAGATAGTTGCATGTGACCTTATATACTTTGAGTGTGTTGATTAGCCTTTGGCTTAGCTTTAAAGGTCAGGTTAGGTAAAGTTAGGTTAGGTTAAGTTAGGTGAGGTTAAGTGAGGAAATGCTTGGTTCGGTGAACTAAGGTTATGTTAGGTTAGGTAAGGTTAGATTAGGTTAGGTTAGGTGAAGTTGGGTTAGGCAAAATGGCTGAGGTATGAATTAACCCCACTCTTCTTAGTTTTTGCCTCACAAGCCTGAGTGTACCCCATTCCAACTATCAGACCAGAAATTAAATTTCTTGGCAAAGCCAGGACTCAGACCGGGGGACTCCACAGTGACGTCCCAGAATTCTGCCACTTAATCATAAAGTGAATTATATAAGGCTGGTCTTGATTGTACATGATTAATCAATAATTACATAATAATAATAATAAATATTCCATTTAGCGACTACACGGTCGAACTCTCCCTGTGACATTATTCACGGTCTCAGGGGCGTGGCGGCCATCTTGCCCATTAGCCACTGCGCTAGCTTTGAATGACCCCTCCATAAGAATAACATAGGACTGGTTGCGCGCGGTGGCCATCTTGCGCATTAGCCCCTGCGCTAGAACCGCCTTATATTTCCTACTATTGTACTATCATCGATATACCTCATTTCCTGTAATGCTAGTATCACAATTTGCTGATCATCCATAATTGTGGTAAGTTCTTTCAATTTTTCCACTTTGAGAAGTGAATTAATATTGAGAGTACCAAAAAAGTATCTTCTTTTCGGTCTTGGTTTTACTGTTGAGTTCCCAGTAGAATGCTCCGACTCATTCTCGCATGTTGATTTGGGGTCTCCAGAATCCCCAGGCCCAGTTGCATGGCTTCGTGCCGTGGTGGATTCTCGTTTCCGCTTACCACCTGGAGTAGTATTTCCGTAAGTTTGCAACATGCATAGGTTACTTGAAAGTTTTGGGGAGTAGCTTTTCACCACTCCAAGGTTAAAACTACGGTTGTGAGCCGTAGAGGTTTCCCCCAGCACTGATCGGCTCGCTGACCCAGCTTCTTGCTGGGATTGGCTACCCAACCTTCCACTGAGTTACTCAGCTTAACAGGGGCACCTCTTGTATGTTACGTGCTGGATTTGGTGTCAAAGAGGCTAGTTGGATTCTCTTGCTGAATCCAATATTTTATTATTGCTGATGTATGCAATGACGCATTTCACTCTCATTTGCCAGAGCCACAATGACTCTTACTAGGTTTACATTTTTTTTTTAATTTTCAATTTATTTTCTTATAGATTTAATTTTGATATTTTCTCTTGAATGAATTAATTAATTAACGAACAAATTTCCAATTGATTTTACAATTAATTTCATAATTTTTATAGCTGTGTTTATTTTTTAGTTTTTATATTTCTTTTATTATTGTAATTTTATTTTTATCTCGATATTAAATATTTTATTTTTACAGTTTAATTGTTAATGTCTTTTAATGTATCCAAAACATTACGTTAAGTAGATACGAATATAATATTTGATTTTTAGAAATACTAACACTTCGGCATAAACATTCTCCGAAATTCTCCCACTTTATCAGGCGGCTTTGGTGGCGTAGTCGGTAACATGCTGAGCTTCTATGCCCAAGATACCGGGTTCAAACCCGGCCGAAGCCGTCGGATTTTTTAAGAGCGTTAAATATCCCTCAGTAAGCCTTCCTTCGGAGGGGAAGTAAAGCCGGCGGTCCCATGTCATAGATTTATGGCATGTTAAAGATCCTTCCACTAATTGCACCTGTGTGAAGCTAAATTGGATAGGTTAAGAATGTATACAACGCTCTTAGGTTTCTATGTTCGTTGCCAAGAGCCGACTGCGGCGGCGTCTAGTAGCTCAGTTCTGAACTTGGCCTCGTAGTCGTTGACAGTGGCGCTTGGCGGCAAAAGTAGGAACTATCTGAAAAATTGTTAGTTGCAGTACTTAAATTAACAAACAGATAACACACACTAATACAGTCATCACAATTAACACCGGTTATCAGACAGATTCTACACACACCCAAAGTACACGGGGCTACATGACCGCGTTGTCGCAGCCCCTAAACTTAAGAACCAACCAACCAACCACTTAATCAGATGGAAATACTGAATCTGATCTCGTGCAAGTGCGTTGTCATGGCAACGTCTGATGGTCCATGCCTCATCAATTTAGTAGTGTTGCCATGGCAACCACTGATAGCTCTTGGCATTTTCTTATAATTCCGAAATCATTTTTCTCGTCCCTTGGCGTAATGGTGGGTCATATCAAAAATTCTTTCAGACAAAAGTTTTAGGTAATTATTAGGGGAATATTGTCCATTTTGTACGGTTTTGATATTGTGCCTATTAAGAGAGATATGATTAATGTTTCCCGAAAAACCCACTTTTTTCCACCCCTTTGGTCAATGGTTGGTGCTATCAAAAATCTTATTTGACATAAATTTTTGGCACTTATCCGACAGATATTATGAACTTTGAATGGATTCGATATTGCACGTATTAAGAGAGTTATAGCGAAATTTCACTTTTTCGAAAAAAGCCCCCCATTTTCACCCCCTTCGACCGATTTAGCCCAGTAACGAACTCGACCGAGATTTTATAGGTATACATCTTCGGTAAAAAATTCGAAGTAATTGGTGCAACATTACGGCAGTTATCGTGTCCACAAGAAACTGATATACATATATATATACATAAATTATATATAAACTTTTGAACTGACGGTGGTTTTGGGGTCTGGGGGATGTGAAACGCGAAGATATGTCGAAATTTTCCGGAAGTCGAAACATGGGACCCATTGCAATAGTTAGCTTTCTAATGAACCTGGTAGCAACATTAGGAACTACTGCTTGAAATTGACCGTCTGCAGTACTTACATGAATTAAGACTAATACAGCCATTACAATTCACACCGTGTATCAGACAGATTCTACACTCACCCAAAGTACACGGGGTTAGATGACCGCGTTGTCGCAGCCCCTAAACTGAGGAACCAACCAGAGGTAGATTTCGTTAGAAAGATAACTATTGCAATGGGTACCATGTTTCGACTTCCGGAAAATTTCGACATATCTTCGCGTTTCACATCCCCAGGCCCCAAAACCACCGTCAGTTCAACAGTTATATATAATTTATGTATGTATATGTATATCAGTTTATTGTGGACACGATAACTGCCGTAATTTTGTACCAATCACTTTGAATTTTTTACCGAATACGTATACCTATAAAATCTCGGTCGAGTTCGTTACTGGGCTAAATCGGTCGTTGGGGGGTGAAAATGGGGGGCTTTTTTTTTCGAAAAAGTGAAATATTGCTATAACTCTCTTAATATGTGAAATATCGAATCCGTTCAACATTCATACTATGTGTCGGATAAAGCCCAAAAATGTATGTTTGAAGAGTTTTTTTATAGCACCAACCATTGACCAAAGGGGTGGGAAAAAGTGGGTTTTTCGGGAAACATTAATCATATCTCTCTTAATAGGCACAATATCAAAACCGTACAAAATGGACAATATTCCCATAATAATTACCTAAAACTTTTGTCTGAAAGAATTTTTGATATAACCCACCATTATGCCAAGGGATGAGAAAAATAATTTCGGAATTATAAGAAAATGCCAAGACCTATCAGTGGTTGCCATGGCAACACTACTAAATTGATGAGGGATGAGCCATCAGACGTTGCCAAGATAACGCACTTGCACGAGATCAGATTCAGATTTCCATCTAAGTGTGAAGCGGCTTCGGTGACGTAACTGGTAGCATGCTGAATGTTTATGCCCAAGGTCGCGAGTTCAAAGCCGGCCGAAGTCGTCGGATTTTCTAAGAGCGCCAAAAATCCCTCAGTATGCTTTCCTTTGGAGGGGAAGTTCCAACGTTCGTTGCGAGTTGCTGGTTGCGGTGGCATCTAGTAGCCAAGTTCACAGCTAGGTGTCGTTGACGGTAGTACCTGGTAGCAACATTAGTAACTACTGCTTGAAATTGACCGTCTGCAGTCCTTACCTGAATTACAGACTAATACAGCCATCCCAAAGTACACGGGGTTACATGACCGCGTTGTCGCAGCCCCTAAACTGAGGAACCAACCAAAATCTCTGCGGTAGATATAATTTTGCGTGAAGAAGTAACAGACCGTTACATAGTTGCACATCAGTGTCGAAACCTAGCATAAGGACAGTGTGACCACAAGTATAAAAATGGACCCCAAATGACAAGAAGGTTACCGTTCCCATAAGACAATAAAATGTTTAAAATAAGCATAAAATGACGAAAAACAAAGTTAATTAAGCTCCAATTATAAAATACCTTCTCGCATTAAATGAGGTCTGATCCTTCTACGAAAATCTGCATATTCTGCCTATTTTCGCCTATCCCCAAGTTAGTCCGGTGAAATCTACCTCCGCCTTCCGGCGTGCCGAGAGGACTTTTTTTATTCATTTTAAATATATTTACACTATTTACACATAATACATTTGTTATAATTAGGGCCTACAGTTGTTTTTATTTTTGTTTTCTACTTTTATTTATGTTTGCGTATGAATACCATTTTTTTCTTTTTGTGTTTTCTATGTTTAGTGCTATTGTTTTATTTCCTAAATTGTTTTATGTATTTGGTATATTCAGGCAGAGGATTTTGATATTCTTAACTTAACTCTTTAAGCATGGTCAATGATTGAGTAATGACCATAGGCATGAGTACCTATACCATTAGTATCAATTACTCTTTTATCATCACCAGGACACAAAGCAATTTTGTTTAGTCTTATAGATGATATGTCATGTTGTTTAGAAGCGATAATGTTCATTGGTATTCTTTTTACATTGTTTTTCATGACACAATCCTTATAATCTTGAAAGCTTATACATTTTTTGACAACACCTCTACTAATACCTTTAATCTTTTTGATTTCTTTACCATTTATGTCTAAAGCATACATTTTAGCTCTAAGTCCAACAAATGCTTTAATAATTTGTCCACAAGCCTCGTCTTTAAATTTTCCCAACGTTTTCTTGTTTGATATAGAGTAACATATATGATTAGTAGGATAATCAGATGTGTCCAGGTGTTCTAGAAAATCCAACTTGTCTTGATATACATCTTGGGTGTTAACCAAATAAATGAACGAGTCAGTATCCATATACATGAGTTTAAGATTGTCCATGCCATAATAGGGTAGCAGGACATCATAGTGGTGGGAATACATGAGAGTTTTTGAAATATCCAGTATACGCATTCCAATATATATAGGCTTATTGAATACAATGTTACGTTTAGCCATGTGGAAAGCAGCTAGGTTAGGACCATAAATTGTTCTGTCAATAAATGTCGGCTTTGCTATTAGCTATTCAGCCATTTTGCTGTCAGTCACAAGATGTATGTCTATTCTTTTACGAATATTTTCCATTGTTTTTCCAAAAATGGCATTGTTGAATAATTTGTATAGATTTTTCTCAAAATCATTTTTGGCTTGTTTTCGAAGGTTGTTATTAAAATCAACGTATGCCTTTAGCCAAGGTCTTTGTTTAAACTTTAACACACGATGAATTTTTACCAATTTTAGTCCATGATCTAAAGCCTGTTTAAGTGCCATGTAATGAACAACGTACCGCCTTCGATTTCCAAGATGAGGAATTAGTTTCTTGAGAGACGAATCCTTAGGTTGTGTACACTCTGATAGGAAAGGTAAATCGTTGTGTAGATCATGAAGGTCGCATGGGTAATCAACATCAACGTCTAGAATGTACCCCTCAGGATCGTCTTCCTTTAGTGTTTCTAGATCAACTGTATCTGGAGAAACCCACTGAAATCCACCATAAGGAAGAGAGTGACACATAGCCCACCCATATTGGTTGTTGGCACCATCATAGGTAATAAACTGCGATGGTTTCTCAGAATCATAGGTTTCCATGTATTTATTGTTAGCTTCAGCATACCGATGAGACACCTGACATATGCCTCCACGTATTCCAGACTCTATTAAAAGAATCTGATCGCAATCCTGTACCAATTCCAGTTCAATTCCAGTGTAAAGGAGCATTGCCTCGAAACTTAAACCAGGCGAAGTAAAGAAGTGTGCAGCATCCACTCGGTGTGTTTCTAATGTTTTGTTTCTGAACGTTTCAAAGCTGTCTGCAAGTAGGAGTACATCTGAAGTTAGGTAGAGGTCACTATACCCCCCTAGAGTTTTAATGTTAAACTGATTCCACACATTTTTGGCATGTTCATAGTCTTCTTTACTAACATCTTCTTGACTTAATTTGTTAAAGAATGCCTCTTTTGGAGGTAAACACGTTTCACTTAACTTTTCCCATGAATCGATGTAATCATAACAAAATACACCTTTACGAGTCATGAGCATTGCATTTTCTTTTCCAAAGTACTTGTCTGTTTCAGGGTATGATGTTAAGTTGGAAACTAAGTTTTCCAAACTACTTGGCATTAACCGAAACGTGTCCACAAATCGAAGCTTAACATTTCCTACATATTTGGTGAAGGAAATGTACTTTTCTTTAGAGTTAGCGATAACATCTACTCTCTCAGTAGTACATCTCAATTGTTAGCCTACTTTTCACATTTTGCAAAAATGAGGAAAAAGTAGACTTATGAGATCGGGCAAATGTGTGTCTGTCTGTCTGTCTGTCTGTCTGTCTGTCTGTCCTTCTGTCTGTCTGTCTGTCTGGCTGTGTGTGTGTCCCCCCCTATCAACTCCTAAACGGCTGCAGCAATCGAAACAAAATTTGGTAGGAGTAAAGATCTATACCTGAATATCTCACGCCCATATTTGAAAATGATGTCAGTGCTACCAACTGCTAAAAAATCGCAATTGAAATTTGAGCTCCATGTTGGATATCTTGGAAAGTATGAATGGGAGCTATTTCAAAATTGGCACACGTACAGATCATAATATTTCAGTTTAATTTCCAGGAGGCCAAACATGGCAGTGTTGCCAAAATGATTATAAGCCTCCTGATAGGTCCAATTTTTAAATGCATATAACTTCTACACTATCAAGCGGAATTCAACCAAATTTCGTATGTTGTATGTGTACATAACCAGATATGACTGAGCGTATTCTTGAGACCTACTAGGGCTGCCAACTGTTAATAAATGCTCCTAATTTATTTTATCCAAATACCAATATATCAGAAAGTATGCAAGCCGACAGCTTTAAACTATGCACACGTATAGTACCTGACATTCTATATTAATATGGAGTAACATATATACGTCAGTGCTACCAACATGCTTCTAAGCCTGCTGACAAGTCCAACTTAAAATACATGTAACTTCCATACTATCATTTGGATTTCAACCAAATTTCGTATGTGCTATGTGTACCATAACAGATATGACTATGCGTATTCTAAGGAGCAACCAGGGCTGCCAACTGTTAATATGTGCTGTCCCTATTTTTGTTACCCTAATATCAATATATCAGAAAGTATGCAAGCCAATAGCCCTAAACTTTGCACACGTATAGTACCTGGCATTCTAGACGAATTTGGAGTAACTAATATACGTCAGTGCTGCCAACATGATTCTAAGCCTGCTGATAGGTCCAATTTTAAAATGCATGTAACTTCTATACTAACTAATGGATTTCATTCAAAATTGGCACAACAATAGATCATATTATTTCAGATTATTTCTGACCAATACATGCATGACATTGTTGCCAACATGATTTTACGCGCGCTGTTAGTTCCAATGTTTAACTGCATGTAACGTCCATGCTATCCAGTGGACCAAATTTTGTATTTAGTACCGTAAGAGACGGAACTAAGAATATATTCAGTCATCAGGGCTGCCAACTGTAGTGTTCTATTAGGATACATTATGCCAGGTATACAGTATTTCGAACTAATTGGAAATTTCGATATTAGCAACTTAATTTCGTCATTATTCTAGATAGGTTCATATTCTGTAGAATAATCATTGGCATGAAAAGTAGGCTGTATAGTTCTTAACGGAACTTCTTGTTTTACAATGAAATTTGCATCGTAGCCACTCATATTATGTAGAAATACAGGAACGGGGTTACGTGTTTTACACCTCAAATTACAGTTATTGTGAGCACTTCCACGGTATTCCCCTGTGATATGGCAATGGTCTCGAACTTTCCAGTCCTCTTTGGTAAATGGTTTATGACACAAATAACAGGTTTCAGAACATTGGAACTCTGCTTCTTGATCCTGAGTTAAGGCCTTTGGAACATTTAAGCTGTAAAGGCGATCAATTTCATTAGCTATTGAGATCAAACAGTCCATAAACTTTTCTGCAGCGTCAGGTCCACGATAAATAACAGGTTGGCTTGAAAGGTTTGTCTTTATGTGTTCCACAGCAGGTGAGGGTTTAACATATATACCAAAGCTCATAGGAACATGACTCTGGTATGACACTGTATAACTTGCCTCAGGATTGGGTAGACATGTTTGATATGGTAGAAGTATACTTTCAAAATCTGCATAGATAACGTAAGGTATTCGCAACATTTTTTCGACATTTAAGAATTTCACAATTGGGTTTTTAATAGGCATTTCAACCCTAGCAATGTCATGTTGGACACACAAAGCTCTATGTTCTTTTAATTTTTCCATTCCTTGTTGTCCATATTGATTATCAAAGTGAGTAAAACACCGTTTACACGTATATATCTTATGTTCATGGTGGGTAATCTGATGTCTTACTAGTTTATCAAAATCTTTGATAAAGACTTAGTGGTTCTGACCAGATGAAGAACTTAACAGGAGGAGGTCACGATGGTCTTGTAGCTCTTGATCCACAACCTTTAGAGGAAACACTTTGTTGTCTTTTTCCAGTCCAAATACATTTATGGATATGTCGTTGGCTTTCTCAAATTTGGGAATGTCAGCTAGCGATGTAGGAAACGATATTGCTGAAAAATCATACTTGTTTTCCAGGTCTTTGTATTTACTAATGCGTTGAGCATCCTTTTTAACCAGTTTTGCTAAAATGGCATACATAAAACACTTTCCATTTTTCAAGTTTTCAGGATTAATGCAGGCTTTTCTTGCTTGTATAGCTGCTGGTAATGGAATATATGTGCTGCCACGCAAGGGATTGTACTTATTTATTTTCAATCGTACTCCTTCCACTGCTAACAAAGCCCAATTACTGACTTTTAGCTCAGATTCTTCCATTTCCGTAGTTAACTTTGTAAATTTTGTTTCCACGAAACTACTTAAGTCTGATTCCAAAAATAGGGCCTGATTCTGTGTTTTAAAAGCACGATCTGAAATTTCATTGGTAGATGTATGAATGAATCTACATTCAGCCACAATATTAACTTTGATCGACTTGTGCATTGCTAGTTCTTTCTGCATAGCTTGTATTATTTGCTGTTTGGACTCTTTAAGGTATGAATTTAAATCCTTACACGTGTCACAACGTATGAAAAAGGATTTAAGACGACCTTGAAAAGACGTTTCATATTCAGTAAGTCCATTTTTGTCAGGAACCATTGAAAGCAGGTAATGTTTTGTAGGCTCAGTTTTTTGTCTTTTAGCTGCTGACACAACATTACAAGATTATTCATGACGACGTCCGTTGTAGACATTGTTGAATTTACTACCACAAGTTTTGCACTCATGAAACTCACCACACGATACTTCATGACGCTTTCTATCATAGTCCCGAAGAAAAGTCCTTCCACACTCTTTACATATATAGCTAGGCATGGTTTCTTCCATCATGGATGTTGATTTCTGCAAACAGCTGCTTACTGCGTATCACAAGGCTGTAGGCTGGTCAGTGAGACGGACTTTCACGATGTGAACACTGCAAAAGGTAGTAATCAACTGATTGTATTCCTGCTAAGAGACCTCTTATGTACCCTAATCAAGACCAACAGCTACTTACCACGTAGTACACGGCTAGAGCCTAGTGGGTGAGACGATCTTTCACAATGTGATCACTGTTAAATGTAGTAGTCAACTGAAAATATTCTATCTATATATATATATATGCAGTCGTTTCATTCCGCCGCATGGCTATTGCCCCTGCGGCGGCGGGCCCCCTTAGACGGTTTCGCCGTCTCTTCGGGCCAGGGAGTTAAGGTATTTAGGAGAGGTGGAAATTTTTGGTGGTGGGTGGGTTTGGTTTTAGGGTTTGGAAGAAAGTGTGTGAGAATTTTGGTTGGGGCATTGCTGGGGAAATTTGGAGAATGGTGCTGGGGGCGAAGTTTTGTTTTGAGAAGGGAGAGTTAGATGCAGGAGGGGGGATGTGGAGGGGAAGGGTGACTGCTTCGTTGTGCGTATGTATAATTTTAAATGTCGGAAATTTTATGAGACAAAGAAAACGCGGAAACCACGGAAAACAACTGTCGCAACTGCCAAAGCAGACGAAGGAACTTCTATTGCTCGCTCTGAGATTAATATGAATTTTAAGTTTATTGGGGAAAATAAAAGGGGGGTTGTGTTTAAGTCCAGATCATAAGGTGATTTTATTATTATTATTATTATTTTATATTTTTTTATGATGGTGATGAGAAGGGAGTATTGATATATATGCGGTGAGATGAGAAGGGGAGTGTTATGGTAGTAAAGAGAGAGAGGAAGAAAGAATTAAATAGCTGGTAGTTTGAAGAAATTAAATGATGTCGATGAGAAGGGAGTAATGAATGATGTTTGTTGAGATGCGAGTGGTATTGGTTGGTGCGAGAGAGAAAGAAGAAAGAAAGCAGAAAGAAAGAAAGAAAGAAAGAAAGAAAGAAAGAAAGAAAGAAAGAAAGGAGAAAAACGCAGAGCTGGTGATGTGAGGATGGTGGCGATTTAACAAGTTGAGATTGGGGAGGGGGGTTGAAATCGGATGAATTGAATGGGTAAATGAGGAGTGATGATGTCAACGATGTGAAATTTGACGGTGAATGTGTGTGAAGGTGAAGATGATGAAGGTTTTTTTTTTTTTTAGTTGAATTAATTGATTATGTTGCGAAATATGGTTGTTGTCGCTATTTCGAAGCCGGCGAAGTTGCCGTCAGTGTCCAGTGGAGTGGCGTTGGTAAGAAAAATAATCGGAGACGAGGTTGTTAGTCGGGTGCTGGAAGAAGTGCCCTGAGGCTGTAGATGCCGAGCTTAGTTCGTACCGGGGCACGGAGCGGCTTGGTTAGGAGAGGGCACACAATGGGGTTGTTGGTTGCCTGCGCCCGTTTGAGGTAGCGGCGTTGAAGTAACTCGATGTACGTCGTTAGTGGAGGCAGTGGCATTCTGTCGACGTGGTCTGCTGTGCGGTAGGTGAATGGGAGTCTCATCGCAACGCGGACTAGGCGGCGTTCCATTGAGAGAAATGGTCGAAGGGGGCAGTCTGGGAATCCAGCCCACGCAGGATGGCCGTATACCAAAAAGGTGCGTATGAGTACTTTGTAGGTATGGAGTAGTAGTTTCTCATTCAGTCCCCAGGTTGTTCCAGCCAGACGCCGGAGAAGATACGCCCGCTTTCGTGCCACAGGGAGGTGAAAAATTGGTCGAAAAGGAGGCCGAGGTATCGTACGGTAGGGGTGGGGGCTAAGCGGCGGTGATGTAGGTGAAGAGTGAGATTTGCGGGATTGCGGGTTGGGGCGAGAGATCGCCTGCGTGGGCGGAATAGGATGGTCTGTGTTTTATCTGAATTCAGGCGCAGATGCCATTTGCCACACCAGGAGGTGAAGAGATCGAGGTAGGGCTGGACGTGGGTGTTGATATGTTGAACAGTGGCAAACGGTGCGACGATAGCAGTGTCGTCGGCGAACTGTAGAATTTGCATGGGAGGGGAGGGTTGGGGGATGTCAGCGACGAATAAGACGTAGAGAAGGGGGGAAAGGACGGAGCCCTGCGGGACGCCCTGTTCGAAGGGGATTGGGCGGGAGTAGTGGCCATTGATGGTGATGCTTGCGGTGCGGTTCCGGAGGAAGGTGTTTAAAAAGCGGATGTAGGTTTGGGGGAGGTCGAAGTAATGTAGTTTGACGACTAGGGCGTCGTGCCAGACCGTGTCGAATGCTTTCTCGAAGTCGAAGGCGATAAATAAAGTTGGAGCTGGACGTTTGTAGTTTTCCGCTACCATGGCAGAGAGGCGGAGAAGTTGATCCTGTGCGGAGAAATGGGGTCTGAAGCCACATTGTGAGAGGGGAAGGAGCTGATGGTGACGGAGATGGGTGTGGATTCGTTTGGTGAGGATTTTCTCGAAGGTTTTCGAGAGGACAGCGGTGAGGCAGATGGGACGGTAAGAATCAGGGGAGGAGAGGGGCTTGTCAGGTTTAGGAAATAGAAGCATCGTGGCATGGCGCCAGGGTGTGGGGTAGAACCCGGTGCGAAGAAGATGGTTGTAAAGATGAGTTAAGGCTGTGAGAAACGATGGAGGTGCCTCCTTGAGATGCCGGTAGCGAATGGAATCAGGACCAGGGGCGGTATTGGTCGTGCGTGAGAGAGCTATGGAAATGTCCAGTTCGGTGATAGGGACATCGAGAGGGTGCGGCGAGAAGGCATGTGTGGTTGAAGGCTGAAGGTGTGGGCGTAGAGGCACTGTGGCGATGAATTCGTCTTCGTCGTATGTAAATGTGGGGTGAGGTGCATCGCGGAAGACGCGAGCGAGTCTATTAGCAAATATGGTCAACTTGGCAGGATCGTCGGGTGGTGCGGTGTCGTTGTAGATGATGGGGTACGGCATAGGAGTAGATTTACCCGTGAGGCAGTTGAGATGCCGCCAGAACTTGGTGAGTGAGGGAGACACGCCGTTCTGCCTGGAGCAGGTCTTATGCCAAGTGAGCCTCTTATGGGCCTCGATGTAAGACTTTACTTGTCGTAGAGTCTGGCGGTGCTTTTGTAGGAAATAGCGATCCCTGGTGCGGAGAAATGTTGCGTGATAGGAGTGGGAAAGCGCGAGGAGACGTCGGGCCTTAGGGGGGATGGGGGGTCGGGAAGGGGTGTATGGGGTAAGAGGAATATGACGCTGTGCCGCCTGTTGCAAGGTTTCTTGGAGATGTTTGGTGTATGCATCCACAGAGGATTGCGAGCTCAAGGGCTGAGTGTTGGTCTGCAACTGTTCGGAAATATAAGTGCGGTAGGCCGGCCAGTTGGCCGCACAAAAGTTCTGTACCATCCGAGGTGGTGGTATTGGGGTGTTACGAGTGGGAACTTCGAACTGCAGAAGAACTGGGGCATGATCACCCCCGATGAGTGGAAGGACGGTGACATGCACCAAATGGAGTAGCGAGTTGTGCGTTATTACGGCGTCAGGGGTAGTTTGGGAGGAGGGACGTGTGGGCTTAGGGAGGGGAACCAGCGAGGCGTTAATGTGGTTGAGATATATATCCAGACTGCGGAGTTCCCGGGCCGAGCGGTCGTGGAGGTTTAAGTCTGCCATTATGAGGAAATGAGGGAAGGTTTCGGCCACGTGTGCTATGAAAACTTTAGGGAGGGGATGGCGAGGACGGGTGTAAATTGTGGCGAGATGGAGAACTCGGGATGGGAAGTAGACCGTGGCGATAAGGCTTTCCGGAAAATGAAGGGGGGGATGGGGGAATGTGGTGTCTGATGGGATAGCGTGGGAGGTAAGCTAGGGCGGATCCGCCTCGACCTAAGTTGTGGGGGCGATCAGCTCGAAGGAGAGTGTAGCCCGGGAGGAGCGCGTGGTCAACTCCACGGTGGAAGGTCTCGTTCAAGAGAGCGACGTCAATGTGATGAGTGGCGAGGGTATGGCTAAGTAGGGTACGACGTGCGTGAAAGGAGCAGACATTATGAAAGAGTATGGAGATATGCCGTGGAGGTCGTTGTCTTGTCGGTTGCGCTGCCATGTGGGGGTTATACGGCGGTGACGCGGGGGTGGGGGAAGAAGGTGAAGTGGGCTAGCGGCCCCGAGAATGATGGCTGGAAGCATACTCCGAATATCTGCTGTGCCGCCATCTGGAGTTGGGTAAGTATGAGGGGTCGTTGATAGGGAAGGATGTTGTGGATGGATACCACCATGAAGCGGATGAGGTCTTCAATGGAGGTAAAGGGAACTGTGATTGCGCTTGAGGGGTGGGGGGATCTATGGACTTGATGGGTGCAACTGTTTCGGGACGGTTGAGAATGGGAGCGGGTTTTGACTTGCATTTGTGTGAATATGTGGGGTGCGCCTCCTGACATTGGTGGCAGCGAGGTGGGAGGGCGGTGTTGGGACATTTGTTGGTGGTGTGAGATGGCTGGGAGCAGTGGCCACAGCGTGGGGAAGCACGACATTGCTCGGTGGTGTGGTCATTGTAGACCAAACAGCGGTTGCATCGCAAGGCTACTGGGGGGGGGGGGGGGAGCTTTGGAAGGTTCCACACGATGGTGGTACCGGTAGAGTTAGACGCCATTAGTTAGAAGCCTGTCCACTTCCGCTTGGGTCACCAGGAGAATGCAAACCATCCACGTGGGACCGTCCGCATTCCTGATGCGAAATGCCTTGCGTGCATCGATCTGCTCCAGGTGGAGTTCTTGCAAGACCGCCTCCTCGGTCAGATCGGGATCGACGCCCCGAATCACGCACGAGAAGTGCGGGTTGCGTTGAGGAGGAGGAAGGGTAGGGGGATTTTGTCTGGCCCGGAGAGGTTCCGCAACCACCTGTGGGCCGAGTTGCTGCACCACTTCCGGGCTATGAAACACGGCGGCGGTGGCGTCGTCGTTTGTTTTCACGTAGACACCGTTCGTGGCTGCAGTGGCGGAGAAGTTGGAGTGCCCAAGTATGCGGCGAAGTGCATCCGTAAATTGGTATTTCGTGGAGAAGGTGTGTCCACGGAACAGGAATACATGTTTATATGGTGGCTCGGAGGCCTTGGAGGCATATGTAGGTAACGACGGGGAAAGGGATGGTGGTGCAACTGTAGCGGGGGTAAAGTTGGGTACGGGTCCCGTGACGGGGAGTCGGGGGTCGTTGGGTGCAGGGAGAAAAGGAGTAGTGGGCGGTGGGCTACAATGGCGTCTGGAGGCGGTTTGAGATTCGTCCATGCCCTCATGGACCCGCTGACGAGAGCGGTGAGGCCCTCCCCCCTCCGTGTCTGAATTGTCGGACCCTGGGCGTTTCTCGGAGCGGCTGGGAGTTTTAGGGACCAGCGGTGGGAGGTTCAGATGCGTCCCCAGGGTGGTTGAGGTAGCCGGGTTAGTAGAAGTTGTTGTTTTAGGAATGGCACCTTTGGTGCTAGAAGAGGAGCGGGTGGGTGGTTGCTTAGGGGGAGGAGGGGTGGGTGGAGTGTTCTTGCCCTTGCCTTTGCCCATGGCGAAGGAGAATGTGGGTATTTATTAGTATAGTGGGTAAGGCCGGTGGTTGAGCGACACAATGTATATACAATGTAGGATGGAAAGATTGAAGGAGCGGGCGAAGCTGGTGGCCAGGCGTGGGGATGTATGAGGAATGATGTGGGTACCGTAGCGGGCGAAGCCGGTGGCTAGGCGAAGCAAACGGTGTGATGAATGATATGGGGTTCACTCCTTAAAAGAGCGGGCGAAGCCGGTGACGAACTATGAAATGAACGTGATGAATGTAGTGGGTAAAATATATGAGAAAGTCAGGAGAGAATATCTCCAGACGAGCAGTGTAAAATGGGTGGGGTGATGACGTCAGACCAGCTTGAAGAATGTATGAGAAAGTCAGGAGAGAATATCTCCAGACGAACAGTGTAGAATGGATGTATGAGTGTGTGAAATGAATGTGATGAATGTAAAATGTATGAAAAAGTCAAGAGAGAATATCTCCAGACGAACAGTGTAGAATGTGTGTATGAGTGTGTGAATCGAGTATGAATGGTGACGTCAACGGCGGAGAATTAAATAAAGTTGAAAAATACTGCAATGACAAGTGGTAGTCTGGTACGATAACCACTTCAATGCAGCACGAAGGTAGCCAGGTACTTCGGACGCTGTGTATTGTATGAGCCCCGCTCACTGGCAGTGCAGTAGAACGTGAAGTTGGAGTTGCTAGTATGCCTGGCTGGTGTGACGACTGAAGCTGTGATGAGAGTCTGAGCGAAGTAATGTTGCAGGCGATGATATCGAAGAAACGATGAAAACCAGTGAAGTGAGCTCGAAGATTGTAGTATGATATTTTGTCGACAGCAAAATGGCAGCCAGGCTCCAGCACGTGGTCGAAGTCACTCTGACGAGACTCGAGGTCAGGTGAGGTGATGACGTCAGACCAGCTTGAAGAATGTTGCTCGTGATGTACTAGATGTTCTTGAAGTAAGTTTGAACGATGATATATAATGCGCTGTTTCTCGATGGAGATTCGGGCAGAGATTCGTTCCGAATTCAGTATTAAGAAGAAAGATGAAATATTCTTACACCCTACTGAAGGTTATCAGGTACTTACTGCATATCAAAAGGCTGTACACTCATATGTTAGACACTCTCTCTTGCTAAGGACCCCTATATTCCCTATAAATTGCTATACATGTTAGTTCTAAACACTTAATGGTTATTTGTACATTAAATTTATATACACAGCTTATACGAGCACGTTTTCACGCAATAAAACTTTGTCAAATAGCCACATGCGACACGGAAAGTATGTTTCCGCTATCTAGCGGTGACTATGAGAACTACCTGAACGACTGCATGGCACCTAGCGCTCTGTATCATTACTGAACGTTTAGCATGCTATCTAGCGGTCGATATCAAAAATTAGTCAACTACCAGCATGCTACCTACCGGTCGATATTACAACTCACTCAACTACTAGTATACATTCCAATAATGAACACATTTGCTCATATCCACTAACAATACACAGCGGGTTTGCTTTATCGTTTAATACAAATATATCTTGTTTAAATAATGTAACAAAAAGTTACATGGCACAATTGTATGGGAATGTTGCATTACCTAAAAAGTAATAGTATGTAAGTGTTTAACATTTACAATAGGCTTATAATGAAGGATTGTGGTGGTGGCATATGGTGGCTTATTGTGGTGGCTTATGGTGGCTTATGGTGGATTATGGTGGTGGCTTATGGTGGTGGCTTATGGTGGTGGCTTATAGTGGTGGTATATGTTGGTGGATTATTTTTGGTGGTTTACGTTAATACCTTATTTGTAATTGCTTATTTGACAAGTTATTTTTGTCAATGTATTTAGAGGATTTTTCTCTTGGTCTTGGAAAGTATTTCAACCCTTTTTTATTGTAGCATAATGCTTACCGCCATGTTTGTAAGCAACAACAACACACTAAAATTCCAAGAATCCATAGTACTCTAAGGTTAATGATTGTCTCCCAACTCCATTCAACGCCTAGTCAAAAACATTATATATTTTCAAATTTTTCAAAAAAAGGTAAATTGGGGAAGTCTGCTATATGTTTAAACTGAAAATCATATCAAATCATATGCTAACTCCAACTCCTACGACTATCCCACTCTCAGTCAAAAAATATAATATTCTTCAAATATTTTGGAAAGTAGGTCATATTTTGAAAACTATTCATCCTATAAAGTCATATATAGACTCAAAACAATGGCTTTTATATCCTTAATCGCAAGAACAAAATATGGAATCGTTGACATTTTTTTCCAAAAAATTTTCTTTTTAAAACGGGGGCTATATTTTGGAAACTAGGAATTTTACAAAAAAGTTTGTTTAACGTAAATGACAGGTATTTACCCCCACTACCCACAAACCAAGTCCCAGGTCTCTGGGACAAAATCCAAAAAGTTCAATTTGGAATGTAGGCGATATTTTGAAAACTAATCATCCTAAAAAGTCATATATAGACTCAAACCAAATGGCTTTTATGTCTTCAATTGGTAGAACAAAACTTAACATTTTTCAGTTTTTCCAAAAAAGTCCAATTTTCAAAATTGTTTATATTTTGGGAACTAAGAATTTTACAAAAAAGTTTGTTTAACGTAAATGAAAGGTCTTTACCCCCTCTATCCCAAAAAATACATATCAGGTCCCTAGGACAAAAACTGTGCAGTAGTGGTTTTTCAGCGGTTCAGATGCCTCCACCTCCACACCCTCCACACAAGATGGCGGCCGTAGCTTAACTTAACCTAGCCTAATCTAACAAGATGGCGGCCGTAGCTTAACTTAACCTAGCCTAACCTAACAAGATGGCGGCCGTAGCTTAACATAACCTAGCCTAACCTAACCTAACCTGACCTACGAGGTGTGATCAAAAAGTTCCAAAAATGTGGCTGCAACTGAACCAAACCTAGCCTAGCCTAACCTAACCTAACCTACGAGGTGTGATCAAAAAGTTCTAAAATGACGGCTGTAGGTTAACTTAACCTAACCTAACCTAACCTAAACCTACGAGGTGTTATCATAAAGTTCCAAAATGGCGGCCGTAGCTTAACTCAACCTAACCTAACCCTACGAGGAGTGATCAAAAAAGTTCCAAAAATGTGTGGAGGAATGTGGAGGAGGAGGGTGTTTGTAGAACTCTTAAAAACTACTGGGGTGGGGGTGGGGGTAGTAAGAAATAAAAACAGTATTAATTATTATTCAGCATAAGAGTTTTTTAATTCGTTAAAACGTACAATACATCTATTGTTTTTATACCCTCATAAATTAGATATAGAGAATGTCCACCATGATTTAGATCCTCAAGCACACTTTCTGACATATCATTAAAACGTGTAGGAAGGAATGTCTGAAAATTTTCACTAACACATAGTACACGTTCACCATACATTGTGTCGACTTTTCGAATGTTGATGATACGGAATGGAGTATGCATTGGTAATTCAGTGAGCTTTTTTCTCTCTAATCCGCAGTTCTGCCCCATAGCATTGAGAATGTTTATTGTAGTAGCCTATAAAGAAACATAAAAAATTATATTACAGTTTAGCTATAAGTGACCAGAATCACTAAATATATATCATTTTATTCTAAGAGCTTTCCATGATGATAAGAAAAAAAGAGCTTACCTTAATGATGGATTGAGTGTAAGAAAACGTATTTTGCTGCTTGATGTCACTACTAAAGTGATACTCTTACAACAGACAAGTGAGTTCATGTTTCGCTGACGTAATCGTATGTTTCCACGCACTTCCTGTGTTGAGCGCGTCATAGTGGCTGGGACTTAGTTTGTGGGTAGTGGGGTTAAATACCTGTCATTTACGTTAAACAAACTTTTTTGTAAAATTCCTAGTTTCCAAAATATAGCCCCCGTTTTAAAAAGAAAATTTTATGGAAAAAAATGTCAACGATTCCATATTTTGTTCTTGCGATTAAGGATATAAAAGCCATTGTTTTGAGTCTATATATGACTTTATAGGATGAATAGTTTTCAAAATATGCCCTACTTTCCAAAATATTTAAAGAATATTATATTTTTTGACTGAGAGTGGGATAGTCTTAGGTGTTGGAGTTAGCATATGATTTGATATGATTTTTAGTTTAAACATATAGCCGACTTCCCCAATTTACCTTTTTTTGAAAAATTTGAAAATATATAATGTTTTTGACTAGGCGTTGAATGGAGTTGGGAGACAATCATTAACCTTAGAGTACTATGGATTCTTGGAATTTTAGTGTGTTGTTGTTGCTTACAAACATGGCGGTAAGCATTATGCTACCATAAAAAAAGGGTTGAAATACTTTCCAAGACCAAGAGAAAAATCCTCTAAATACATTGACAAAAATAACTTGTCAAATAAGCAATTACAAATAAGGTATTAACGTAAACCACCAAAAATAATCCACCAACATATACCACCACTATAAGCCACCACCATAAGCCACCATAAGCCACCACCATAATCCACCATAAGCCACCATAAGCCACCACAATAAGCCACCATAAGCCACCACCACAATCCTTCATTATAAGCCTATTGTAAATGTTAAACACTTACATACTATTACATTTTAGGTAATGCAACATTCCCATACAATTGTGCCATGTAACTTTTTGTTACATTATTTAAACAAGATATATTTGTATTAAACGATAAAGCAAACCCGCTGTGTATTGTTAGTGGATATGAGCAAATGTGTTCATTATTGGAATGTATACTAGTAGTTGAGTGAGTTGTAATATCGACCGGTAGGTAGCATGCTGGTAGTTGACTAATTTTTGATATCGACCGCTAGATAGCATGCTGATCGTTCAGTAATGATACAGAGCGCTAGGTGCCATGCAGTCGTTCAGGTAGTTCTCATAGTCACCGCTAGATAGCGGAAACATACTTTGCGTGTCGCATGTGGCTATTTGACAAAGTTTTATTGGGTGAAAACGTGCTCGTATAAGCTGTGTATATAAATTTAATATACAAATAACCATTAAGTGTTTAGAACTAACATGTATAGCAATTTATAGGGAATATAGGGGTCCTTAGCAAGAGAGAGTGTCTAACATATGAGTGTACAGCCTTTTGATATGCAGTAAGTACCTGATAACCTTCAGTAGGGTGTAAGAATATTTTCAGTTGACTACTACATTTAACAGTGATCACATTGTGAATGATCGTCTCACCCACTAGGCTCTAGCCGTGTACTACGTGGTAAGTAGTTGTTGGTCTTGATTAGGGTATATAAGAGGTCTCTTAGCAGGAATACAATCAGTTGATTACTACCTTTTGCAGTGTTCACATCGTGAACGTCAGTGTCACTGACCAGCCTACAGCCTTGTGATACGCAGTAAGCAGCTGTTTGCAGAAATCAGCATCCATGATGGAAGAAACCATGCCTAGCTATATATGTAAAGAGTGTGGAAGGACTTTTCTTCGGGACTATGATAGAATGCGTCATGAAGTATCGTGTGGTGAGTTTCATGAGTGCAAAACTTGTGGTAGTAAATTCAACAATGTCTACAACGGACGTCGTCATGAATAATGTTGTAATGTTGTGTCAGCAGCTAAAAGACAAAATACTGAGCCTACAAAACATTACCTGCTTTCAATGGTTCCTGACAAAAATGGACTTACTGAATATGAAACGTCTTTTCAAGGTGGTCTTAAATCCTTTTTCATACGTTGTGACACGTGTAAGGATTTAAATTCATACCTTAAAGAGTCCAAACAGCAAATAATACAAACTATGCAGAAAGAACTAGCAATGCACAAGTCGATCAAAGTTAATATTGTGGCTGAATGTAGATTCATTCATACATCTACCAATGAAATTACAGATCGTGCTTTTAAAACACGGAATCAGGCCCTATTTTTGGAATCAGACTTAAGTAGTTTCGTGGAAACACAATTTACAAAGTTAACTACGGAAATGGAAGAATCTGAGCTAAAAGGCAGTAATTGGGCTTTGTTAGCAGTGGAAGGAGTACGATTGAAAATAAATAAGTACAATCCCTTGCGTGGCAGCACATATATTCCATTACCGGCAGCTATACAAGCAAGAAAGGCCTGCATTAATCCTGAAAACTTGAAAAATGGAAAGTGTTTTATGTATGCCATTTTAGCAAAACTGGTTAAAAAGGATGCTCAACGCATTAGTAAATACAAAGACCTGGAAAACAAGTATGATTTTTCAGTAATATCGTTTCCTACATCGCTAGCTGACATTCCCAAATTTGAGAAAGCCAACGACATATCCATAAATGTGTTTGGACTGGAAAAAGACAACAAAGTGTTTCCTCTAAAGGTTGTGGATCAAGAGCTACAAGACCATCGTGACCTCCTCCTGTTAAGTTCTTCATCTGGTCAGAACCACTACGTCTTTATCAAAGATTTTGATAAACTAGTAAGACATCAGATTACCCACCATGAACATAAGATATATACGTGTAAACGGTGTTTTACTTACTTTGATAATCAATATGGACAACAAGGAATGGAAAAATTAAAAGAACATAGAGCTTTGTGTGTCCAACATGACATTGCTAGGGTTGAAATGCCTATTAAAAACCCAATTTTGAAATTCTTAAATGTGGAAAAAATGTTGAGAATACCTTACGTTATCTATGCAGATTTTGAAAGTATACTTCTACCATATCAAACATGTCTACCCAATCCTGAGGCAAGTTATACAGTGTCATACCAGAGTCATGTTCCTATGAGCTTTGGTATATATGTTAAACCCTCACCTGCTGTGGGACACATAAAGACAAACCTTCCAAGCCAACCTGTTATTTATCGTGGACCTGACGCTGCAGAAAAGTTTATGGACTGTTTAATCTCAATAGCTAATGAAATTGATCGCTTTTACAGCTTAAATGTTCCAAAGGCCTTAACTCAGGATCAAGAAGCAGAGTTCCAATGTTCTGAAACCTGTTATTTGTGTCATAAACCATTTACCAAAGAGGACTGGAAAGTTCGAGACCATTGCCATATCACAGGGGAATACCGTGGAAGTGCTCACAATAACTGTAATTTGAGGTGTATAACACGTAACCCCGTTCCTGTATTTCTACATAATATGAGTGGCTACGATGCAAATTTCATTGTAAAACAATTGGGATATACTACTGAGAGAGTAGATGTTATCGCTAACTCTAAAGAAAAGTACATTTCCTTCACCAAATATGTAGGAAATGTTAAGCTTCGATTTGTGGACACGTTTCGGTTAATGCCAAGTAGTTTGGAAAACTTAGTTTCCAACTTAACATCATACCCTGAAACAGACAAGTACTTTGGAAAAGAAAATGCAATGCTCATGACTCGTAAAGGTGTATTTTGTTATGATTACATCGATTCATGGGAAAAGTTAAGTGAAACGTGTTTACCTCCAAAAGAGGCATTCTTTAACAAATTAAGTCAAGAAGATGTTAGTAAAGAAGACTATGAACATGCCAAAAATGTGTGGAATCAGTTTAACATTAAAACTCTAGGGGGGTATAGTGACCTCTACCTAACTTCAGATGTACTCCTACTTGCAGACAGCTTTGAAACGTTCAGAAACAAAACATTAGAAACACACCGAGTGGATGCTGCACACTTCTTTACTTCGCCTGGTTTAAGTTTCGAGGCAATGCTCCTTTACACTGGAATTGAACTGGAATTGCTACAGGATTACGATCAGATTCTTTTAATAGAGTCTGGAATACGTGGAGGCATATGTCAGGTGTCTCATCGCTATGCTGAAGCTAACAATAAATACATGGAAACCTATGATTCTGAGAAACCATCGCAGTTTATTACCTATGATGATGCCAACAACCAATATGGGTGGGCTATGTGTCACTCTCTTCCTTATGGTGGATTTCAGTGGGTTTCTCCAGATACAGTTGATCTAGAAACACTAAAGGAAGACGATCCTGAGGGGTACATTCTAGACGTTGATGTTGATTACCCATGCGACCTTCATGATCTACACAACGATTTACCTTTCCTATCAGAGTGTACACAACCTAAGGATTCGTCTCTCAAGAAACTAATTCCTCATCTTGGAAATCGAAGGCGGTACGTTGTTCATTACATGGCACTTAAACAGGCTTTAGATCATGGACTAAAATTGGTAAAAATTCATCGTGTGTTAAAGTTTAAACAAAGACCTTGGCTAAAGGCATACGTTGATTTTAATAACAACCTTCGAAAACAAGCCAAAAATGATTTTGAGAAAAATCTATACAAATTATTCAACAATGCCATTTTTGGAAAAACAATGGAAAATATTCGTAAAAGAATAGACATACATCTTGTGACTGACAGCAAAATGGCTGAATAGCTAATAGCAAAGCCGACATTTATTGACAGAACAATTTATGGTCCTAACCTAGCTGCTTTCCACATGGCTAAACGTAACATTGTATTCAATAAGCCTATATATATTGGAATGCGTATACTGGATATTTCAAAAACTCTCATGTATTCCCACCACTATGATGTCCTGCTACCCTATTATGGCATGGACAATCTTAAACTCATGTATATGGATACTGACTCGTTCATTTATTTGGTTAACACCCAAGATGTGTATCAAGACAAGTTGGATTTTCTAGAACACCTGGACACATCTGATTATCCTACTAATCATATATGTTACTCTATATCAAACAAGAAAACGTTGGGAAAATTTAAAGACGAGGCTTGTGGACAAATTATTAAAGCATTTGTTGGACTTAGAGCTAAAATGTATGCTTTAGACATAAATGGTAAAGAAATCAAAAAGATTAAAGGTATTAGTAGAGGTGTTGTCAAAAATTGTATAAGCTTTCAAGATTATAAGGATTGTGTCATGAAAAACAATGTAAAAAGAATACCAATGAACATTATCGCTTCTAAACAACATGACATATCATCTATAAGACTAAACAAAATTGCTTTGTGTCCTGGTGATGATAAAAGAGTAATTGATACTAATGGTATAGGTACTCATGCCTATGGTCATTACTCAATCATTGACCATGCTTAAAGAGTTAAGTTAAGAATATCAAAATCCTCTGCCTGCATATACCAAATATATAAAACAATTTAGGAAATAAAACAATAGCACTAAACATAGAAAACACAAAAAGAAAAAAATGGTATTCATACGCAAACATAAATAAAAGTAGAAAACAAAAATAAAAACAACTGTAGGCCCTAATTATAACAAATGTATTATGTGTAAATAGTGTAAATATATTTAAAATGAATAAAAAAATATTGTATGAACACTGCTTGGAAATTTTTAATTACTACCCACCTCCCACTCCTAATCCAAACTGTTAACCTCTAGTAATTTTGAGAAATTGCTTTAGTTAGCTAAACTAGATACTCAAAAGTATAGTATATCCCATGTATTATCTATATGCTTTGGGATAAGGTATACAGCCTTGTTATATGTAATGAAAAAGTCGTGTTTGGCAAATATGAACTTTAGACATGGACTAAATCAAAAACATGTGAACAACAAAATTGAAAAATCCATATTTCCATACTGACAAAATTCAAAAAAACGGAAAACTAAAATTTTAAATACTGTAAATTGGAATTTGACAAATTGCAATGTGTGAAATATGAAAATGAAAAGAAAAAAAATGAATAAAAACTTTTACTTTTTAAAACTTAACTGACTTTGTAATCCTAAGCTGGTTGTGTGTAGCGAACATCTTGCACAGTAGCCACAGTGCAATTGTTAGCTTTACCTGACTCTCTATAAGACTAGCAATAAGATAGTTGCATGTGACCTTATATACTTTGAGTGTGTTGATTAGCCTTTGGCTTAGCTTTAAAGGTCAGGTTAGGTAAAGTTAGGTTAGGTTAAGTTAGGTGAGGTTAAGTGAGGAAATGCTTGGTTCGGTGAACTAAGGTTATGTTAGGTTAGGTAAGGTTAGATTAGGTTAGGTTAGGTGAAGTTGGGTTAGGCAAAATGGCTGAGGTATGAATTAACCCCACTCTTCTTAGTTTTTGCCTCACAAGGCTGAGTGTACCCCATTCCAACTATCAGACCAGAAATTAAATTTCTTGGCAAAGCCAGGACTCAGACCGGGGGACTCCACAGTGACATCCCAGAATTCTGCCACTTAATCATAAAGTGAATTATATAAGGCTGGTCTTGATTGTACATGATTAATCAATAATTACATAATAATAATAATAAATATTCCATTTAGCGACTACACGGTCGAACTCTCCCTGTGACATTATTCACGGTCTCAGGGGCGTGGCGGCCATCTTGCCCATTAGCCACTGCGCTAGCTTTGAATGACCCCTCCATAAGAATAACATAGGACTGGTTGCGCGCGGTGGCCATCTTGCGCATTAGCCCTGCGCTAGAACCGCCTTATATTTCCTACTATTGTACTATCATCGATATACCTCATTTCCTATAATGCTAGTATCACAATTTGCTGATCATCCATAATTGTGGTAAGTTCTTTCAATTTTCCCACTTTGAGAAGTGAATTAATATTGAGAGTACCAAAAAAGTATCTTCTTTTCGGTCTTGGTTTTACTGTTGAGTTCCCAGTAGAATGCTCCGACTCATTCTCGCATGTTGATTTGGGGTCTCCAGAATCCCCAGGCCCAGTTGCATGGCTTCGTGCCGTGGTGGATTCTCGTTTCCGCTTACCACCTGGAGTAGTATTTCCGTAAGTTTGCAACATGCATAGGTTACTTGAAAGTTTTGGGGAGTAGCTTTTCACCACTCCAAGGTTAAAACTACGGTTGTGAGCCGTAGAGGTTTCCCCCAGCACTGATCGGCTCGCTGACCCAGCTTCTTGCTGGGATTGGCTACCCAACCTTCCACTGAGTTACTCAGCTTAACAGGGGCACCTCTTGTATGTTACGTGCTGGATTTGGTGTCAAAGAGGCTAGTTGGATTCTCTTGCTGAATCCAATATTTTATTATTGCTGATGTATGCAATGACGCATTTCACTCTCATTTGCCAGAGCCACAATGACTCTTACTAGGTTTACATTTTTTTTTTAAATTTTCAATTTATTTTCTTATAGATTTAATTTTGATATTTTCTCTTGAATGAATTAATTAATTAACGAACAAATTTCCAATTGATTTTACAATTAATTTCATAATTTTTATAGCTGTGTTTATTTTTTAGTTTTTATATTTCTTTTATTATTGTAATTTTATTTTTATCTCGATATTAAATATTTTATTTTTACAGTTTAATTGTTAATGTCTTTTAATGTATCCAAAACATTACGTTAAGTAGATACGAATATAATATTTGATTTTTAGAAATACTAACACTTCGGCATAAACATTCTCCGAAATTTGGCTTAAAGATTCAACTGTCAGTATCTTTGGAAGCATAAACTGTCCTTATGACAGGTGGTTAATATAGAGACCACTATCCCATAACGGGTTAATAGCAATATTGTTACTCTTACCCCTAATTTCGTGAACCCACTGTGCACGCCTCTGGTCAGAGCACACACAAAGACAAAGATGATGGATTTCATCCACGTGTCCATACCGCTGTTGTGAATATGAGAATGGCATTTCATGAAGCGTGAACTTATACCAACAGAGATACAACCTGTCATGCATAGATCCGCAGAACATGGCTTCAAAAACAGGGTAAACCACACAAGAATATATCTCACGCGATTGATTTGATCAATTGCTGCGATGATAACTAAACTCACGAAGGACAAAATGCTTCAATAGCTTTTTATATCAGTCAATAGCAAGGTTTAACATATTTTGTGTGTTCTTTTTGTTAGAAAATACTTACATTGCAGACTTGTCAAGCGAAGATCCGGACAAACTGAGGCACAGTGTAGTTTCCTTTCCATTTACGGTCTTGCGACATCCTGGTCATTTCTTATTGTACTTTTGACGTAATGTTACAATACATTCATTGCGTGTTCCATTGCCGATGTGGCTTCCTATCTTATACCATTTATCTATGGAGGCTATAGACTATGCCATTGTTTGCTCAATCCTTCTTTCTTTCTTTCTTTCTTTCTTTCTTTCTTTCTTTCTTTCTTGACAAACCTTGATAAAGGGACAAGCAGTTGTCTCGAAACGTCCTTTTTTTTTAGTTTCTGTGTCATGTGACTAAGCCCCCTCCTTCCCCTCTAAAAAATAAATAAAAAGAAAAAATTAAGGCATGGCACCCCAGGAAAAACAAACCCGGGACCACCGGAGCACCGCGCCTCGCCACTATCCTCTCGGCTAACGCAGCGTGGTCGCGCCAAGACCGTTGACAGCGAAAGAGTGCCTGACCTCAGAGAAACACATGGCGCGCTTGCCTACTTAAAAGGGGCGGAGGGCCTGAAACAAACTTGATTTCTGGGGTTAGGAGGCCGTTATGACCCCAGGTTCCCTATCTCAAATTGATCCTATACCCGTCCCCTACACGCCCCTTGAGGGTACTCAAGTACATAAATTACATCCTGTATATTATTTCAGTAGTATAGATCCCTCCTGCGGCGCTCACAAGCGACCGATCGTGACAAATGATCATTCAAATGAAAGAGAATATACATTAGCAGTGACAAATTGCACTCTAATTTCATAAATATGTATAATTTCTTTAAAAAATGACTTAAAATGTACGACGTGTGCGATTTGCAGATACTGTTGCTGGAGGAAAATACGCTCCATAATTACTGTCCACTTCACACTTTGGCCGATGTGACGCCTGTTTCATGTCATTTTAACATTCTGAGGTCTTTCCTTTATCGTTTTGCATGGATTTTAGAAACAGTAAATCAAAGGGATGGGTACTCAAATCGTATAATTTCATAAATATCGAATAACTGGTGAGTGTTATGATGATCCAATTTTCAGTGATTGCCTTCTTAAGTTAGGGAACGTAGAATTCTAACTGAAATGTAAATAGTGTTCTATAATCATTTGGTTGAAATAAAAACGTAACAACCTTTCTTCTTCAGTGTCTCATTATAAACCTATTGGGGAAAGTGTGGTTTATGAACATGCGAGATTTCTCGCACTGGTCCGCTATAATTATATAATTACCTAGAAAATATACATTAATCATTTTGAACAGCGGACGGAGATAACCAACAAACAGATTCGAGCAGGTCTATGTCCAGGAGCAAACTTTCCCATGTGCAAAATTTATTGAAGTGACTGGTATCTCAGGGGGATGTGGGGGTTCGAATTTTCAGTGAATATTGGTGTAATTTGAGTTCCCTGGACCATGGTTCATCATCCCGGGCGAGCTGGCATAGCCTTTTACTCCCCAGGCAGATTGAACCATAAGGTCAGGGTCTTGTGTTGATGAGTTAGCCACGTGCAGTTGGGTGTACCTACATGGTGATAGCTGAGAGCTGCTGAAGCAGACTCAGCAGCTGTGTAAGTGCAGTGGCGTGAGGAGCATGACCATGAGGGGATGTTAGCTGTAGGGAGAGTAGAGATGGGATATGTTTTGCCTGGTGTTTGTTCTTCAATTGCCGGTGTTTGATGGCGCTGTTTATGTACCTGCACCCTGGGAAGGAAGCTGCGTGCTTGCCTCTGCAATTTACGCAAGTAGGGGAGTCCTTTGGCACTTTGCAATCAGCATGCCGGTGGAACCACCGCAGTGATTACACCGGACTTCCCTCTTGCAGTTTTCTGCTGTAAGGTGCAAGCGTTGGCAATTGAAGCATTGTATAATAAGTGTTGGATGTGGTCTAGGAGGAGGGCGTCGGGGCGCCAGTGTTTTTGCAGGTGTAAATTGGGGAGTGAGGGGCTGAGGGTCAGGTGCAGTATCATCCTTTGAGGAAGAAGCGACTGCTTGTAAGGAAGCTGAGTTTTCCGTTGTTAGGGAGCCTTCGTGTTCTTGTTCATTTGGCAGAGTAATTTGTGAGGAGTCTGTTTGAGTGTGAGTGATAGTTTGAGTTATTGGGCTGGTAAATTGATTGTTCTTATGTTTGCGCTTGGGACGTGTGTGTGCAAAAGATGTTTGTGACCATGTTTCGGCTGTGTCTGGGACTGTTTGAGTTTGTTCGTGAAGCATTTAAGTGGTGCATGTTTTACTGAAGTGAATTTTGGTATGGGAGGTGGAATTGGGGTTGTGTGAGTGGATTTTGAACCTGTTTAGACCGCGATTTTAGATGGCTGTGATGTCAGATCTGCTTCTGAGTTCTCCTGTGTTTCTGTTGGTTTGAATGGGATGAGAATATGAGAGGGGATGTTGGGATGTCTCAGTAGAGCCTTTGTGATCTTGTTGAGGCGGTAGTCCCTGGTAGGTGTAATTGCTATGTGATGGTTAAAGAGTTCCTCGATGTTAGTGATGGAATGAGAATGTGGTGTGAGCACTCCAATTATTGCCTCGCGGGTGGCGGGCAATTGTCTTACGCCCGCTGGGCGCACGACAATTAGCGTGCTTTTGAGTGAGCGGCGTGTAGGAGATTCGTACCATAGAGGCACCCGTAGTCGAACTCCGGAAAGATTCCATGGGCCGGTATTGGTAGAGGTGATGAGTCCCTGAGGTACTCAGGGTTCGGTGTAAGTGACTTAGGTGACTGCTGTAGTGATTTTGGTATCCATGAAGCCATCTTAGTGAAAGTGTATCTGAATGTGTGAATGAACAGTATAAGTAAGTAGGTAAAGGGTCAAATGCTGATGGCATACCCGAATATAGTAAAATGGAGAAGATTTGGCCTCGTCCAAGAAAAGCAGTAGTCTGTCGCGCAAGGTTATCTCGTTATAACGGCTGGAAGCCGTGACAATGCGCGAGCAGACTTCCAAGATTTATTTAAATAATTAATTAATTAATCAATTATTGGCTGCTAACGGGTAAGAGGGATGAGTTACTTGGGTGAACTCGGGGGTAATAGGATTGCTTGACGTGGATGGTTCAAGGTGGGGAAGTGCTATAAGCTTGGCTGTAGGGCGACATGGGTAACGGTTGGGAGAAGGTATTGTTGTTTGAATAGGCAGGGCGGGAAGGGAATTGATTGATGGTTGGGTAGGGCTAGATGGTAGCGATGAGTCGTAGCCTCGGCGGAAGGTGGACCATCAATTAACATCAATACTCGAAGTATTCGCTGATCGTGGCGGGAGTTCTGTGCAGTAGCTGCTGTCTTGCTCGGTAGCTAGCTAGCGAATGTGTCATCGTGTGTTATCGTTTCATTTACGGTTGGAATATCAATGTCCAAGTATTTCCTACATCCTATAATTATTTATTTATTCTTTTTGTGACCTTTCATTTATTTACATTAACCTTTTGCACTCCTATGTCGAGTGGGGTTCGACATTAAAATATTTCACTTCCGCTCCGATGTTGAGTCCCACACGACATGACGATAGCTTGTACTTACAGCGCCCGTATGACTTCTGTGCTGTATTCCAGTATTGTGGAGCCATCTAGTGGTCTCCGAGAGAGCACCTTTCCCTATTTACTATAGTTTGCGGGAATTATACTGAATTTTTAACCTTCGTTATTCTCGAATATTTATGACAGTTTTACTGATCATATAGATGAATGTAAACATGGTGTCTCCTTCATCTTCACTTACGGAACTGGATATTTTAGAATAGTTAGAGGACAGGGATAGTGACAATAATGAACCAACAACTGACTTGGAAATATCATTCATAGATCATAATTATATTTTGTTTAGCAGTGTTCACTGCTGTTCATAGTGCAGAAATGAATTAGGAGTGGAGCAGGAAGCATACGCTAAGGGTAAAGGATTTAAAATGTCAATGGCTTTTTGTAAAGATATCCATATTCTTTTTGGTTTTTGTTAAGATAGTTCCTAAGATTTTTTCTCGCTGACGATGTTATCATTGATAAAACGAAACATGTACGTGTCCATTTAGTTATTAAACTACTTTCTAGTGTTTGACAAGGCGGATTTTATAATTTGAGATTAATATCAGTTAACACGTTGCCTCCGTAGTGTTGCGGTCACCATGGTTAGCTGCCGCCCCGGAGGTCCTGGGTTCGATTCCCGGCTCTGCCACGAAATTTGAAAAGTGGTATGAGGACTGGAACGGGGTCTACTCAGCCTCGGGTGGTCCAAATGAGTAGAGGGGGTTTGATTCCCACCTCAGCCATCCTCGAAGTGGTTTTCCGTGGTTTCCCACTTCGTCTTCGGGCAAATGCCGGGATGGTACCTACTGTAAGGCCACGGCCGCCTCCTTCTCTCTTCCTAGCCTATCCATCCCAATCTTCCATCCCATCCCTCATGAGGCCCCTGTTCGCTTTGCAGGTGAGGCCGCCTGGGCGAAGTGCTGATCACACCTCCCCAGTTGTATCCATCCCGACCAGATGTTCCAAGCTCCAGGACACTGCCCATAGAGGCGGTAGTGGTGGGTTCCCTCGCTGAGTCCGTGGGAACCACCAACCTAGAGGGTAAATTGACTAAATAAAAAATAAAATATAATTTATTATGTAAAGCATTAAAATTGTAGTTTATTTATTTATTATTATTTACATATTTTACGCCTACATTGGTGCACTTAAATCAATACATTTGAGTAAATTTCTTCTTTTTCTCCTCCCAGAACTTTCTCATCCTCTCCGACCTGGAAGCCCTTTGTGTGTCCGATATTGTAGTTTTATATAAACTAAATGAACTTTATGTTTAAAAAAGTTGAAAACGCCAATGAAATCGATCTCTTTGTTGTATAAAACAAATTTACTAAGCAAATATGAACTATTGAGGGGGCGGCAAATGGACTTTAGCCTATAGGCGGCATACTCTTAAATCCGGCCCTGGTCTTCTCTGTCCTTTCGCTTCAAACACCGTTACGGTGGCTCAAACGCTAGCACGGGAGACTGCGGAGCCTATGGTCCGGGGTATGAATCTCGAGCCTGACTCCATTCTTTTTTCTTATTGGCCCATTGTCAGGCTAATAACAATGTTCTTACAAAATTGCTCAACAGTTTGTCTTCTTTTCTTTTACGAAAACTGTTGGTTTTTATAATAGTTATATCAAGCAGTAAAGTATTTGTATGCCACGTTTTTTTTCTGGTAGTAACTCTTAATTAAATAAAATCCGTGTAATTTCTAGGGCCACTTTGCCATTAAATAAAAAATAAAAAGAATTACATGGAAGATAAAAAAATGGCTGTCCAACTAATCTTTGTTACATTTTGATTTGACCGATGCATTTTTTATATACCAGAGATAGACGAATTAGCGAGCAATAACTTCTCACGGCTCTATTGCATGTCTAAAATACGTTATTATAACTTGGTTTTCCATGTGGGTCTTGAGTAAATGGTGTGATATTATGTATATAGTATGGTGTGGGGAGTTTATTTTAATTAAAATATTGATAGCATTTAATTTGGAACTTAGAATTAGGAAGAAGTGTCATTTTACCAATTGATATTATGTTTCATGTTTTAGTTGTGTAATATTATTACATAAAAATGCGCACAAATCTGCATACATAAAGATTTATATCCTATGTACAATGTTTGATACATTTAGATCTAGTCTTTGCAATAGTCAATGATTGACACAGTTGTGTAATATGTTACTGCGTATTAAGGTGATAAACAATACAGAATTAGCATTAGAGTTTTGTCATTTAGACTTTCACGGCCCGTGTTACTATTCATAATGTTGAATTTTGGGCTTATGCCGTGTTTATTATACTAAAATTCGACGCGTTTCGAAAGAAACCATGCCTTTCTTCGTAAGGAATAATCTGGAATACGACAATGATTGCTAAGAGAAAGCAACAAAGAACATATAGAAGGTGCCCAAAGATGGACGCCATTATAGCCCCATAGTAGTGTGTTTGAGCCGGTTCAGATACCACCTCCACCTCCCCACCTCACAAGATGGAGGCAGCCCAATAACTCCCGAACGCATGGTCGGATTTAGACGAATGAGGTGTCATTGAACTCGGGCTGATACCCCCTTTCCAATGGACAACATATTTCCACCCCAAAATAAAACCTACCCCTACTAGGGGGTGAAATTGTATTTTTTTTGAGAATCTCTCTTTCCAATTGCAACATGTGAGAGTTGTAATGCCGATATGGATTTAAACGTTGTTCCACATAAAGTGCATGTGTACGGTGGATAGCCACTATGAATTAACATGCTTGTTTTTTGTTTTTTTTACGCATGCCCACTCATGGCTTTTGTAAGAGGGTGGGGGAGTGGTTCCCTGTGGACGGGTTATTGTTGACAGGTCATTGTTGACAAGTCATTGTTGACGGATCCCTGTGAACTGGTCATTGTTGACGAGTCCTTGTCCCTTTGGACTGATCCCTTTGGACCGGTCCCTTTGGCCTGGTCCCTATGGACTGGCTCATGAATTTATTTAAATTATGTCAAAGGGTCTAACTACATTTGTGTGTGTTGAACTGACGTTGTTCACCACTACTACAATGGGATAACGATATGAAAGGAAAGTGACGAAATACTTGTGAACATACAAGGGATCTAACTTGGTGGATGGATGTGTTCTAACGAGTCATTTGTAGTTGAAAGAGAATAATACATGTTCTTAAGATGTTAAAACTGAGGAGATGGTACGTGCAGTAAGACGTCTTGTTACTTCCTGTGTCATATTACAGACATGACAGAGAGCGCGCAGATCTGTTGCTATGACTAACACTGCAGTAATTTGAAACCGCAAGTGTTCATTAAGACAATGGATGATGATCATGCAAAGTTAGCAGTTATTGGATATTACACAGGTGTTCCTTCCGGTGTCATGTTGCTGACATACCAGAGAGCGCACACTGCTGTTGCTATGACTGACGCTGCAGTAATTTGAAACCCCATATGTTGATTAAGACAATGGGTGATGATCATGCAAAGTCAGCAGTCATTGGATACCACACAGGTGTTCCTAGTGTACATTGGACTCTCAACTGAATTGGGAAAGGAATTGCAATGATCTGCAAAAAACTGCTGACACGAGCGATGAGAGTTTATATAAGAGGGGTGTCATATATCTCCCTACTATCAGTCTTTATTACTCGCTTTGAGTGAACATTGCTCTATTACTGCTCAAGATTTGGTAGAAAATCATTAAATTATTTTGCAAGGTAAGTACTTATTATTAGTGGATTGTAGTCTTTTATTACTAATTGATGTTGAAGTTATTGATTGGAATGTATTTATTGATTGATTAATTGATTGATTGATTTGTTTACAGATAATTGGGTACCTGTAGGATACCAGATTCCTACAATCTGTTCATTCAGTGACAGCAGTTGATCAATTATAAAAAGGTAAGTGCCCCTCTAATAACTTTTAAACAGCTAGAGTATTATTTTCCAATGTTCACCACTACATGTCAGTGAAAATGGTATATTTAGCAGTAAAAAGTTGGAACTACTTGACCATGATGTGTAAAGCTAAATTTGTAGGTTAGATTTTGATTACCACTCTATTAAGTTCGAATGTTCATTGCTAGGTGTCGGTGACATAGGGAATATTTAAAGTCTTAACCTCAGTTCACTTAACTTTACCTAACTTAACCTTGTCATGTGACATGTTTTACAAGTTTAAACTTGTTTTAAGACTGACTATGACGTCACACTTAGGTCACTTAACTGGCGATCGCTGGTTTCCAATATATGACATGTTCTACAAGTTTAGACTTGTTTTAAGACTGGCTATGACGTCACAGTTAGCTCACTTAACTGGTGATCGCTGGTTTCTATCACGTGACATGTTCTACAAGTTTAGACTTGTTTTAAGATTGGTTATGACGTCACACTTAGCTCACTTAACAGACGATCACTGGTTTCTATCACTCTATCATGTTCCAATGTTCACCGCTAGGTGTCAGTGACAGAGGTATATAGTAACCCCCAGTTAGAACTACATGAAATTAGACTTGCTAGGAGTTCACAGATGATCGATTTAAATACCCTGCTATAACCATTGACTGGAATGTAATTAAACTATTTATATTGTACTTTTGTTTATCATTTATTAACATTTATGATTTCTTTCTTTTATAGGTATTTTCGAAAGGGATCATCATGTTCAAGTGTGGTGACTGTAAGAAACAGTTCTCAAGACCTGACAGCCTTCAACGACACGCAAATGTTAAACATGACATTAAAATGTTTGTGTGCAGTCATTGTGCTACCACATTTAACAGACAAGATAATCTTGCACGTCATGTAAATTTAATGCATGTTAGTTCAGCACCATTTTCATGTTCAGTTTGTGAACTTGGTTTTTCTGCTGTAAAGCGATATCAATCCCACATGGTTGAAGTGCATGGTGAACAACAAGAATTAAAAACTGTAAAACCAACAACTAGCATGGAACCTTTAAATGAATGTAATGCTCAAAAGCGTAAACGTTCTCAAGATTATGAAAATAGTTGTGCATCAAAAAGAAAGAAGAATGGTGAACCTTCTTTCACATTACACATTGTGATGTATGTAATATTGATATACCTTCTTCAATCATTCTTGGACATTTACGCAGTATTCAACATAAAAATAACACTTGCCATGAAAGAAATTCTGGAAATGTTCAACAAATTGGTAGTGCATTTAAAAGTCGAATTGCTAGTTATAGACTTCATAGTGAAGAAAAAAAAACTCAAAGTATTGAATCATTTTAAAAAAATGTTCAACCTACTGTGTTTGGCTTGGTAGGTAATGTTTTATTAGAGCATAAAACATTTAAAATGAATTTTGAACTTTTTGGCCTCTATGTAAAAACTGGGAGCGAAGGTGAAATTACGGATATCAAATCTTTTAATACAAAAAACGTAATTGTTAGTGAATCAACTAATATTAGTGATATATATCAAAATATTTCAAGTGCTATCATCGTGAAGAGTGAAGAGTTCCAGGAAAGGGAGTCGGGCTGGGCATTGGTTGAAGTACTTTATTTAGAAACCAACATGAATAAATACAACCCCCTTCGAGCATCATCATACGTTGATTTGCCAGGATGGATCAAACGTAAGCACGCTTGTGTAAACGTTATGAATAATGATGACGCATGCTTTGCATGGGCTGTAACCTCAGCTCTCCATCCAGCAGTGAGGGCCACGATGAGAACATCATCATATCCTCACTATTCTTCAGTGTTAGGTTTAGAAGAAATGGAATTTCCTATGGCGATAAAAGACATTCAACGTTTTGAAGAGCTGAACAATGTAAGTATTAATGTTTATGGAATTGAAAATAAGAGAATAGTAGGTCCTCTATATTATACTCAGGAAAAAAAGGATATTCATGTAAATTTACTGTACTTAACTAAAGGTGAAAACGCCCACTATTGTTGGATAAAACATTTAAGTAGACTTGTCGGTAGTCAGATAACAAAAAGAGAACATAAGAAGTGGTTGTGTGATGGCTGTTTGCTACATTTCCAGAAAGAGGACCAACTAATTCAACACCAAAAATGGGGGTGTAATCATATTTGTACGGTATTACCGACTCCTAAAAATAACATTCTAAAATTTAAGGATTATGAGAAACAGCTTCGAGTACCATTCGTTATATATGCTGACTTCGAGGCTTTGCTAAAACCATTTAATACATGTTCATCGAATCCAGCCCAACCTTTCACCAACACTACTCACATTCATGAACCTTTTAGCTTTGCATATTATATTAAATGTAGTTATGATGACTCTTTAAATAAGTTTGAGCTCTATAGAGGACCTGATGCACCTAAAGTTTTTATGGAAAGGCTTGAGAAAGATGCCATCCGTATATCCTCTATTTTAAATACGATCATTCCAATGGAGCCACTAACTTCATCAGAGCAAATGAATTTCAAAACTGAAACTAATTGTTTCATATGTGGTGAATGTTTATATACAGATAGGGTTCGCGATCATGACCATTTAACAGGAAAATATCGTGGTGCTGCTCACCAAGAATGTAATTTAAATTATAGAGTAAGTAAATTCATTCCGGTCATTCTACATAACGGTAGCAAATACGATAACCACTTTATCGTTAAAGAATTTGGAGCTTCAGATGTGAAAATTGATGTGATTGCAAATAATAAGGAACAATACATATCGTTCACAAAATACATCAAAACTAGCAATAAAAAAAACATTTAACTGCGATTTTTAGATTCATTACGCTTTATGCCGAGTAGTCTTGATAAGCTGACTAGTAATTTAAAATCAGATCAGTTTCATGAAATTCAACGTGTCTTTCCTAAAGAAGATGATTTTAATTTGATTCGTCAAAAGGGTATATTCCCTTATGAATATATTAGCTGTGTGGAACGTCTTGAGGAGTGTTGTTTACCACCGAAAGATGCATATTACAGTTCCTTAAACACAAGTCATATCAGTGATCAGGAATATTTACATGCACAACGTGTAATGGCACAGTTTGACATTCAAACTTTAGGAGAATTTTCAGACATATTGTTACGGCTGTGAGTTTGTGTCATCGCTCGCCGCTTGAGTCACAACTGCCCCAGGGGCTGGGCTGTGGCTTGCCTCCTGTATTGCGCGCGCCTTATGCAACAGGGCTACTACAGACAAAGGGATAGTCCAGAAGATTCGTGACTGGACCAGCGGTGGAAACCTCGAGAAGCCGTGGACTCTGGATGGATCTAGAACCATTTATTGAGTCACCGGCCTGCTATATAAGAGTGACCCGTGAAGCAGTTGTCGTTGTGTTTTACGAGCTAGTGCGAGCGATTATCTTGTGCGACAGAAGTGTGGTGACGAAGTGCTGTGCGAGTTACGAAATCCTGTGACATTGTTTCTCCCAGCTTGTGGACAGCGAAATAGCCTGCAGCAAGTGATCGTAAGTAATTGTGGTCGGAGAACATAAATGAGAGGAACAGGTAGTTTCTGTCAAGGCCACCGTACTCATTAGGACGGATTAACTTCTGTGGTCTGTTGCAAGTGAAAGGGGCCAAGAGCGCATAAGGAAGAGTTTTGAGGAAACTGGAGAAGGCTCCTAATTGCTTGTATTTGCTGAATAGTGTAATTTTCTGGCCACAATAAAGTTAATTATTTCTTTAAGCAGTAATTGGTGTTGTGCTTTGTACCCCACCGTAATCCAGTTAACAAAAGTGCCACCAGGGGGGTGGCACGTAACAACTGGTGTCAGAAGCCGGATTACGAACTCAAGCACAACACCTGACGGTCCTGGTTTCAAAACCCGAGCAGGTCAATTTTTAAAAAAAATTCCTGTGAGTGCATGCCCTTTACACGGCAAACAACTAAAATGGAGGCGCAATTGGCAGCATTGCTAGAAAAGTTAAATGGCATAGAAGACGGCCAGAAGAATTTAACCAAGGAGCTAACTTGCAAATTAGAAGACGGCCAGAAGAAGATGGAAGACGGTCAAAATAAGTTAGCGGAGGACCTGAAGAAGATGGAGGACGGCCAGAAGAAGATGGAGGACGGCCAGAAGAAGTTAGCCGAGGACCTAACTGCTAAATTAGAAGATGGCCAGAAGAATTTAACCAAGGAGCTAACTTGCAAATTAGAAGACGGCCAGAAGAAGATGGAAGACGGTCAAAATAAGTTAGCGGAGGACCTGAAGAAGATGGAGGACGGCCAGAAGAAGATGGAGGACGGCCAGAAGAAGTTAGCCGAGGACCTAACTGCTAAATTAGAAGATGGCCAGAAGAATTTAACCAAGAAGATAGAGGACGGCCAGAAGAAGATGGAAGACGGGCAGAATAAGTTAGCACAGGACTTGAAGAAATTAGAACTGGGTCTGCGTGAGGAAGTCACGGCAGTGGAAAAGAAGTTCGACGCCTTAAAAGAAGAAGTTGCTGAGCTACGCCGACGCCCGCTGACGGGGGTGGAAGAGAGATTTAACGCTCTACAAAAGGAATTTGCTGAGCTGCGCCGACACCCGCCGACAGGGATGGAAGATAGATTCAAAGCCCTACAAGAGGAAGTCGCCGAGCTGCGCCGACGCCCGCCGACCGGGGTGGATGAGAGAGTCAAAGCCCTACAAGAGGAAGTAGCCGAACTGCGCCAACGCCCACTCACGGGGGTGGAAGAGAAAGTCAACGCTCTTCAAGAGGAAGTTGCCGAGCTGCGCCGACGCCCGCCCACAGGTACACCGGGGACACCAGGAACGGGACAGAGCAGAGTGACGCCCCCAACCTTCGACGGAAAGGTCCCGTGGAGCACCTATTTACGTCAGTTCGAGGCAGCCTGTTCCATAAACAACTGGAACAGCACGGAAAAGGCTACAGCTCTCATTGTAGCGCTGAGAGGGGATGCCCTTAACGTCCTTCAGGCCATCCCGACCGGATCCCAGGACTACGCTTCACTGATCGCACATATGGAGTCCAGATATGGGGATAGCCATCTTCAGCAGACCTACCAGATGCAGCTCCGGACCCGGGTACAAAAGAACACGGAAACCCTGCAGGAGTTCGAGATGGACATCGCACGCCTCGTAAGGCTAGCCTACCCAACAGCGCCGGCCGACTTTCTGGAGCAGATTGCGACGCAAACCTTCACCGACGGACTACGGGACTCGGACACTCAACAGGCGCTGCGACTCGCGCGCAATAAGACCCTGGCAGATGCGCTGAGCCACGCACTTGAGTTTGAGACGGCGAAACAGGCATCTAGAATGCACGCGCGGGTGCGTCAAGTGGACGTTGACGAACCAGCAAAACCCAACGAGACCAAGCCCCTGGCCGACGAATTGATGGAGGCGCTAAGCCGTTTCTTCGATAGTCGCGGCACTACCAGCAACGACACAGCCGGAAGACAACCGGAGAGGCGGCCCGGAAGAGGACTACCGACCTGCTGGACCTGCGAAAAGAAAGGCCACCTGAGCAAGGACTGCGGTGATCGCCGCCGCCGAGGGTATCCGACGGGAAGTCAGTCGTCTGAAAACCGCGCGGCCCAGGGAAACGAGTATTAGCCAGCCTTGGGGGGCAAAGGTTGGCTTGTGACAGTCGTCAAGCCCCGACAGTCCAAGTCCGTGTGACGAAGTTACGGAGGGACAATAGCAGCCTGATGGTCGACGGAGTTATCAACGGAGTGAGCTGGCCCATGCTAATCGACACGGGAGCATCGAGGACCATCGTCAGCCCCACCGTGATCCCGAAGTGGAGAGTGCAACCCACACAAAGGAACCTCCAGCTAATAACCGCGACCGGAGAGACCGCACCGGTACATGGCGAAGCATCACTGGAGTTCGTCATTGGTCGACGGGCGATAAAGCATCCAGTACTTGTGGCTGACGTATCAAATGAAGTGATCATCGGACTGGACTTCCTGGACCAGAACAACATCATCTTGGATCTGAGTACCAACACTCTGCACTTCGGAAGTGAGGAACTTGCTTTGCAACCAGCACACGAGGCCGTCGCCGCACGACGAGTAAGGCTGAGAGAGGACGTCATCGTTCCCGCCAGGACGGAAGTCAGCGCTGCCGTAATTGTCGACGGAACTGCTGAGGGTGTGGCGGCTGTCATCGAGCCAAAATATGAGGACATCCAGACAAAAGGATTGCTAGTTGCCAAGACTCTCATCAACACGACGTCTCGGCCGTACGTCCGCCTGTCCAACCTGAACGACTACGACATTACGGTTCACCGGGACACCAACCTAGGAGTCTGCGAGCCCGTTACCTGGATTGCCCGCATCACAGATACGACGGACGGACACCTGCAGACGGACAACCGAAGAAGACGCGCCCTGCCAGAAGAACTCCAGAAGCTGTACCAAGGATCCCAGGACCATCTAGACGAAGAGCAATCACGCCAACTTCAGGACCTGCTACGCGAATTCCAGGATGTCTTCTCCTTGGGGAGCAAAGACTTCGGCAGGACAAGCTTGGTCCAGCACAGAATCGACGTTGGGGACAGCGCACCGATTAGGGCCCCATTCCGACGTGTCCCGCTCGCCAAGCAAGCCGAAGTCGACCGGATGGTAGAAGAGATGAAGGAGCAAGGGGTGATCGAGCCATCACATAGTCCTTGGAGTTCTCCGGTCGTGCTAGTGAAGAAGAAGGACGGTTCCACCAGGTTCTGCGTGGACTACAGGCGGGTGAACGACGTCACGAAAAAGGACAGCTACCCTCTACCCCGGATCGACGACACGCTGGACACCATATCAGGATCAAGATGGTTCTCCACCTTGGATTTGAAGAGTGGCTACTGGCAGGTGGAGGTCCACCCTAAGGACCGCGAGAAAACGGCGTTCTCTGTGGGCAGCGGGCTCTGGCAGTTCACCGTCATGCCATTCGGTCTGTGCAACGCCCCTGCAACCTTCGAAAGGCTAATGGAGTCCATTCTGAGGGGTCTACACTGGAAGACCTGCCTGGTATACCTAGACGACGTCATCGTTCTGGGGAGGAGCTTCGAGGAGCACTACAGCAACCTGAAGGAGATCTTGTTGAAGCTACGGGCTGCCCAGCTGAAGTTGAGCCCCAAGAAGTGTCAGCTCTTCCAGAAGCGGGTCCAGTACCTTGGGCATATCGTCTCCGAAGAAGGGGTGCGCTCCGACCCAGAGAAGACCGCAGCTGTGAGGGAGTGGCCAGTTCCGAAGGACAAGTCGCAACTACGAAGCTTCCTGGGACTCTGCACTTATTATCGTCGCTTCGTGAGAGGATTCGCCGACATCGCCAAACCTTTACATCGACTGACTGAGAAGGACCAACTCTTCACGTGGACAGCAGAATGCCACAGTGCCTTCGAACAACTCAAGCAGGCTCTGTGCACCGCGCCTATTCTGGCCTACCCCAGACCTGGAACAAGGTTCATCGTCGATACCGATGCCAGCGACTTTGGCATAGGGGGGATCCTGTCGCAAGTAGTGGACGGCGAGGAGAGAGTAGTGGCCTACTTCAGCAAGGCCTTGTCAAAGCCAGAAAGGAACTACTGCGTCACCAGGAAGGAGCTGCTCGCCATCGTGAAGACCATTGAACACTTCCACAAGTACCTGTACGGGCAAGAATTTCTCATCAGGACCGACCATGCATCCCTGCGGTGGCTCCTGAACTTCAAGCAGCCCGAGGGTCAACTCGCGCGGTGGTTAGAGAGACTTCAACAGTACAACTTTGAGATTCAGCACAGGAAAGGCCAACTGCATTCTAACGCCGACGCCCTGTCACGAAGACCGTGCCCCGAAGACTGCACCTTCTGTGCCCGAAGGGAGGAGAACACCGGGATACTGTGCCGACGGACTACTGTGGAACTTCAAGGGAACTGGAGCCGCGAATCTTTCACGCGGGCACAAGCAGGGGATGATGACCTGGGACTGATAGCCGAATGGAAGAGGGCCTGTGTCCCCAGACCCGGGTGGAACATTGTGAGTGACTGCAGCCCAAAGTTTAAGTCCTACTGGGCACAGTGGGACTCGCTGATTGTAAGGGATGGCCTCATCTGCCGTACCTGGGAGAGCACCGACGGGAAGACATCTCGGGAACAAGTCGTCGTTCCAAAGGCTATGACGGAGGAAGTCCTGAAGGAAGTTCATGGAGGATCATCTGGTGGACACCTAGGGATAAAGAAGACCCTGGAGAAGCTGAGAGAGCGGTTCTACTGGATCGGATGCCGAACAGACGTGGAGAACCACTGCGCGAGGTGCCACGATTGCGCAGCCAGCAAGGGCCCAGGACGAAGACGACGGGGTCCACTGAAGACCTACAACGTGGGCGGCCCCATGGAGAGAGTGGCCATCGATGTTGCTGGGCCATTCCCGTTAAGCGAGGCAGGGAACCGCTACATATTAGTCGTCAGCGACTACTTTACCAAATGGCCGGAGGCGTATGCGCTCCCTAACCAAGAAGCCGCGACGATTGCAGAGACCCTGGTGAAGGAATTCGTCAGCCGGTACGGAGTACCCCTGGAGCTGCACTCCGACCAAGGGAGGAACTTCGAGTCGCAGGTGTTCCAGAACCTATGCCAGCTGCTGGGAATCCGGAAGACAAGGACAACGCCACTACACCCTCAGTCCGACGGGATGGTAGAGCGATTCAATCGCACCATCGAGAACCATCTTCGAATAGTCGTCAGCGAGCACCAGAGGGATTGGGACAAACATCTTCCACTATTTCTCCTGGCCTACCGCGCCGCCGTGCATGAAGCCACCGGGTGCACACCAGCCCGGGCCATGTTTGGGAGGGAGCTCCGTCTACCTGTCGATCTTGCCTTTGGCCGACCTGGGAATGATCCGATCCCGGTAAGCCAGTATTGTCAAGAACTGGTCGACCAACTGGAGGACGTGCACGCGTTCGCGAGGAGGAAACTGCGGATCGAGACCGACAGAATGAAGACCCGATACGACCAGCAGACGGATGCCGGCGGATTCCACGAGGACGACCTGGTCTGGCTCTTCAACCCATTACGGAAGAAAGGCCTGTCACCCAAACTGCAGAAGTCCTGGGAGGGCCCGTACCGAGTCGTGAAACGGATCAACGATGTCGTCTACAGGATCCAGCGGAGCCCGAGGGCGAAGATGAAGATCGTGCATCGAGATCGCCTGGCAGCCTACGGAGGGACACAGACGGACCAATGATTGATCGGGACGATCAGCCTTTTTAGGAAGGGGGTGGTGTTACGGCTGTGAGTTTGTGTCATCGCTCGCCGCTTGAGTCACAACTGCCCCAGGGGCTGGGCTGTGGCTTGCCTCCTGTATTGCGCGCGCCTTATGCAACAGGGCTACTACAGACAAAGGGATAGTCCAGAAGATTCGTGACTGGACCAGCGGTGGAAACCTCGAGAAGCCGTGGACTCTGGATGGATCTAGAACCATTTATTGAGTCACCGGCCTGCTATATAAGAGTGACCCGTGAAGCAGTTGTCGTTGTGTTTTACGAGCTAGTGCGAGCGATTATCTTGTGCGACAGAAGTGTGGTGACGAAGTGCTGTGCGAGTTACGAAATCCTGTGACATTGTTTCTCCCAGCTTGTGGACAGCGAAATAGCCTGCAGCAAGTGATCGTAAGTAATTGTGGTCGGAGAACATAAATGAGAGGAACAGGTAGTTTCTGTCAAGGCCACCGTACTCATTAGGACGGATTAACTTCTGTGGTCTGTTGCAAGTGAAAGGGGCCAAGAGCGCATAAGGAAGAGTTTTGAGGAAACTGGAGAAGGCTCCTAATTGCTTGTATTTGCTGAATAGTGTAATTTTCTGGCCACAATAAAGTTAATTATTTCTTTAAGCAGTAATTGGTGTTGTGCTTTGTACCCCACCGTAATCCAGTTAACAAAAGTGCCACCAGGGGGGTGGCACGTAACAATATATTTGAAGACAGATGTGTTGTTATTAGCAGATGTTTTTGAAAATTTTCGGAATGTATGTATGAAAACTTATGACCTTGATCCTTGTCAGTATTTCACAGCTCCTGGGTTAAGTTTCAGTTCAATGTTGAAAAAAAAAAAAAAACGAAAGTAAATTTAGAATTAATGACTGATATAGACATGATTAATTTTATAAAATCATCAATTCGAGGTGGATTAAGTCAATGTAGTGGACGGTACTCTAAAGCGAATAATAAATACATGCCTAGCTACAACCCTTGTGAAGAGTCAAAGTATATTGTCTACCTCGATGCAAATAACCAATATGGTTGGGCTATGAGTCAATATCTACCACTGAAAGATTTTCGCTGGCTGACACAACCTGAAATTGATGTCTTACATGTTGACACTCTTAATGATAACGATGATAAAGGATATATTTTAGAGGTAAATCTTGAGTACCCTAAAGAGTTACATGATGATCATAATGATTTACCATTTTGTCCTGAGAATATGAAATCTCCATACATCACATCACGAACAAAAATGTTAATTGCTAATGTAAATGATAAATGTAAATATGTAATACATTATCAAAACTTGAGACAGTGTCTACAGCATGGACTGAAATTAACTAAAATTCATCGCGTATTGCAATTTCATCAGTCAGCATGGCTCAAACCGTATATTGATCTAAACAATAATTTAAGAACGCAGTCAACAAACGCGTTTGAAAAAGATTTTTATAAACTCATGAATTATAGTGTTTTTGGAAAGACTATGGAGAATGTTGATAAACGAGTTGATGTAAAGCTGATAACAAAGTGGGAGAATGATGGTAAAAGGTATGGTGCGAGCAACTTAATAAGCAAGCCTAACTTTCATAGCTGTTCAATTATTCATGAGAATTTAGTTGTAATACAAATGAATCGTCTTAAAGTAACTTACAACAAACCCATATATGAGGGTTACACCATTCTGGAATTATCAAAAACACTTATGTATGAATTTCACTATGATTATGTAAAGAAAAACTATCTTGATAATGCTAAATTACTCTACACAGACACAGATTCTTTTATTTATGAGTTTAAAACTGGTGATTTTTACGAGGATATCAAAACTGAGCTAAATAGGTTTGATACAAGTGACTACCCCAAGGATAATATTTACCATTTACCTCTAGTAAACAAAAAGGTTCTTGGGAAATTTAAGGACGAATGTGCTGGTGTTATTATAGACACCTTTGTAGGCACAAAATCTAAATCATACAGCTATATAACAATTGATGATGTAGTAGTAAAAAAATTAAAAGGAGTGAAAAAGAATGTTGTTAGTAAAGAGTTAGATATAAGTGATTATAAAAACTGTATAGTTAGTAACCCACCTGTATTATATAAGAAAATGTGTGTATTTAGAAGTAAAAATCATCAGCTACATACCAATTTGTTGAACAAAGTTGCTTTAAGTAATGAAGACAACAAACGATTCATTATACCCAACACATTTAATACTCTTGCATGGGGAAACAGTCGCATTGACGACTATTACTTTACTTAAGTCTAATGATCACTATATTGTAATAATTGTAGTGTGTTTTATATTGTAATATTTTTTTGTAAAAACTGTAAGTAGAATGTATAATGTTAGGCTACTGTAGATTAGTAAAAATAAGATAAGTAATACATTTTAGTGTAAAATGTTTGCTTTTGAATATTACTAAAAGATTTTTAAAAATGTACAGAATGTGTGAACTAAACAAGGGAATGTAAAAAATGTAAAGTGGAAATTGTAAATATCCATGTATGAGAAAAGTGAAATGGCTATCACCATTTTAAAATTAAAAAAGACATTGTGATCTGGTAAACCTTGTTTTTTATTTCACAACAACAAAAATGTACAGAATGTGTAAACTAAACAAGGGGAATGTAAAAAAATGAAAAGTGGAAATTGTAAATATTCATGTGTGAAAAAATGAAAATGAAGAAATGACTATCACCATTTTTAGAATTAAAAGACATCGTGATCTGGTAAACCTTGTTTTTATTTCACAACAACAAAAATGTATAGAATGTTTAAACTAAACAAGGGGAATGTAAAAAAAATGTAAAGTGGAAATTGTAAATATTCATGTGTGAAAAAAATGAAATGGCTATCACCATTTTTTTAAATAAAAGACATTGTGATATTGTAAACCTTGTTTTTATTTCACAACAAATAGAGCTTTACAAAAATAGAATACAAAGAAATACCAATTCCTCAATCCTTTTCAATGTCCATGTCCACTCATTATTAACTTTCCTTTTATAACACTAATCACAATGACGACTGTCAACCTCTCTCCCACTGAGACATCACAGAATGTCAAAAGTTGTTTAGCTTTTCAACGATACTTTATTCGCTACACGTCTTAATGCAGAATGACTGTGGTGATAAGAAAGGTGCATGCTTGATCCAAAGGATTAATAGGTATATCACTATGCCGCAAAGGTTCTTAAAGACAAGTTCCAGGACTACACAAATAATAACCAGGTAGGTAGATTTCGAAAGTCAAGTATTGAATTACTTTGTTAATGACGCCATTGCCAGTACAGGTCTGGCATATCCTTTTCCATCGATGGTAAAAAGGTTTGATCTTCCTCTTCCTCTGTGGATGATGTTTGTTGTTGTTGCTTTTTTTCTTCATTACTCCCGTGGTATGAGGAAACAAAGTCTTTACACTGACTTTTATGACCATGATATAGTTTGACTAGTTGACAAGTAGCACACTGTCGCATGGAGGGTATTTTTGCTATAGCCACTTGCTTATGGTGATCATAATCCGTACATGGTTGCAATTCACTTAACACAGGGTCTTGAGTCCATGATTTTGGTACATGTTGCCAGATTTCTTTCACTGCATTTGCTGCGACATAATAAATGAATGATTTTGGAAGAGCCAATAATTCTTCTTTAGTAAAACTGTCTAGTTTCTTTTTACACACAAAGAACTTTCCAATCGCTTTATCGATAGCATCCCCTTTCTCCATGGCATCACATTGATGTTTACACGTCACTTGTAGAAATCTCACTGGTGTCATTCACAGGTAAACCTTTAGTTTTGATTTTATTTAACAACTCCCAGCAGGCATTGGTGGATAGCCAATGAAACAATTGCCACACCTGTGCCAAGGCTTTATGGGTAATATTGTCACAGGGGCAGCGATCCATGAGTGTTTGCAGCGATGGACAGCCCATGTCCATTAAATCGATACATTGACAGTAAGACGCTAAAGATGGTTGTAGCCATTGACGTTTTTCACTACCTTTCACAAATATTACATGGGCAGAAGACAAGTGGGCTTTCATGACCATGTCCAGGTGCTTATATGAAATGGTTCCTTGCTTCCAGTCTAGTTGCATATGAGTTTCAATCCACTGGGTTTGTTTACGGTCTTTATCACACAACAAATCAAACGCATAAGGTGGTTTAAACACCAAATGGGTAGCTTGTGATATCCAAAAAGTGGAACAATCGATGATGGCCACTTCTTTAAATATAAATTTTTTATCTCCAATTTTAAACCCTTGACAGTCGACAATCAGTGTACGCAACATGTTCACTCTTGTCTGGATCAAATCCAACTGACCACAGACTGATAATTGTTCAGTAAGGTGTACCCATGTCATTTACTTACATTCCATTCTAGTAAAAGAAAAGAAAAATATTGAGTAGTCACTATAGAGGTTAGGATATGACAGGGGGGGGGGGCGCATAAGAAATAATAATATAACAACAACAACCAATTTTTTTATTTCATTATTTTAGTAGCATAGCAAGTTTTACATTCTTTTTTCATTCTAGGATAGAGGCGGTACCATCTCATACAACAAAAAAGTCTTTTGTGTTTATAGTGTCCATAACACCGATGATATTCTAATGTCTCTAAGCTGGATGTTTTTGACTGTGAGCTGCTCACTGAAGCACTGCCGGCACCATAAAGTCCACACGTATCATAACTTTTTTCATCACTCAGAGGCATGAGTGAGGGGTAACTTGAATGACAGGGTATATTACCCACCTCCATTCTGCATAGGTAGGGACCGGCAGGTGACCAGCACTGATGTTCCTGCATGGGTTCATCGCTCTCTTGCCATTGGTCTAAGATGATGGGACAAAACACACATTTCACTTCATCTCTTATTTTTAAATAGTAGAATCCAGCGGCTGCTAAGGCTTGAGGGTTTATAAAAGGCACCGGCCACGTCGCAAAGGTCTTGAAACGTTGTTCCTCAGATTTTAAATTCATGGATGTAACTTCTCTTGAGGCTTGAAAGCAAGACATGATGAGTGGTTTGATGTGTGTTGACCTGCTATTTATACACTTGTCACTGGGTTGGATAGTGGATAATAGTTGACTTGTTTGTGATGAATAATCAAACAGTAGGCCGTGGTATTGGCTGGAACATTGTCATGCGTTTCAAAATCTAGTCGAATGTCAATATTGGATGGTTTGACAGACTCTTCCAAGTAGGAACTGTCAAAGACAATCAGTGGCGCCCTTGTCTTAAAAGCTTGGGGTGACAACATTGGACAATTCTCTTTTTGATAATACGACCATCTAAATTTAGAAAACAAGTCGTACAGGGGGGCAAACTAATTTTTTGAAAAATCTAAATCCAGCCCTTCATAGGGAAACACAGCACCGTTGAGGAAAAGACGTGCATTTCTCAATTGCAGGTGATCAAATTGCGTGGCATCTTTGGTTTGTTGATACTTGCGATTTGTTTGAAAGCCCACAATCATGTAGAGAGGTCTCTCTGTATAGCGGGCTGTTTTTAAAGACCAACTATGTGTGTTGGTGGTAGGCAAGGTATTAATTTCTTCTTGTAAAGAACCACCTTTGAGAGCAACGGTTATAGCAAGGCTTTGATCTCTACGGTTCTGAAACCAACAAATAATAATAGGACGTCAGTTGAGAAAAGAGATGTAAGAGGAACTGCTTACCTACCTTACATACATAACACGACGGATCGTATTGCTAAAATCATACGTCGGTACAACATACGGACTGTATTTGGAACTTCTGTTAAGATTAGGCAACTCCTGCGACCAACTAAGGACAGTTTGCCTAAATTGCAACAACCGGGTATCTACAGAGTTCCCTGTGCTTGTGGCAAGGTTTACATCGGGCAGACTTCGAGAACAATATGCACTCGCATTAAGGAACATAATAGATGTATCAGGCTCATTCAACCTGATAAATCAGCTGTTGCCGATCATGCATTAACACCTGGCCATGATGTCATGTTCCAAGGAGTGGATGTTCTTGCCCGTATAAAGCAATATCGTCCCAGAATCATCAGGGAGGCGGTTGAAATACGTAAACACCCAGATAATTTCAACCGCGACACCGGCTACAATCTCAGTGAATCCTGGCTACCTATTATCAGAACCCTGAGAAAGTAATTCACTGCTGCTTTCCGTTGTCCCTAACATGGGGCTATAATGGCGTCCATCTTTGGGCACCTTCTATATGTTCTTTGTTGCTTTCTCTTAGCAATCATTGTCGTATTCCAGATTATTCCTGACGAAGAAAGGCATGGTTTCTTTCGAAACGCGTCGAATTTTAGCATAATAAACACGGTATAAGCCCAAAATTCAACATTATGAATAGCATTAGAGTTATTTGGTAAATGTATTGGAATGTAATTATGTAAGTGTTAAGAGGTTATTTTGGGGTGATTTAGTTCAGTATATAGTTTTCACAGAAGGACACACACACACATCTGCCCAGGTGATCGCATAAGACTACTTTGTCATCATTTATGCAAAATGTAAAAAGTAGGCTAAAAAAAAAGATTGGTATACCTGAGGTTAATTTAAAACAAGGGATACGTTTCCAAAATAAATGTAAGATTCAAAATACTCTTGCTTTTGTTGCTTTTATTATTTCACGCAGATTGGGATATCTTCCTCGTCAGTGTCTGTACAGTATATGTGCAACATTATCCTCCAACTTCCTCCTCAACATCTCCAAAGATGCGAATACAACCAAAGAGCTTTCCATCCTTCAAAAATTGCACATCGCCACGGTATTCGCCATACGGTAATTCAGGTAATCCATCCAGTTTGTCGGCTCTTAATTCCATATTCTTAAACTGATAGAAGCCCTGGAACATAGGAAATATCAGTTATTGTTTATATGAATTACCAAAATGGCGTGTGGAAATTTTTAAGGCATCCCTGAAAAATATAATTATTATTAATAAGGAGCTTATTATTATTATTATTATTATTTATTTATTTATTTATTTATTTACCATATATCATACAAGAAGTATGGAAGTCCTAGTGAAAAAGGGCAAGCCTCACATACATATTTCATGCTTCACAGCTTGTTTCCTGAATATGAATAGAAAAGCCTATAATTAAGGGGAAGCTTTCTGTCTCAATATTTTGAATGTTCGGTTGAAAATTCCATTGTATCCGTCCTGTCAGAGGCCCGTTCCCCTCATGAAAGCAAGTGCCTTATCCACTACTGGCTTGCAGAGCCTATCGGTGCTTCACCAGAGTCCCGTTCACCGTCACTTTTCAGGGATCCTGTAGGACCTTCACAGCTACCGTAACGGTCCCGGGCAACACGAAGTCTCCACTGTACTTCGCCCCTACAGGCAATCCCCTACTTTGTGCCGTTGCCCGTCTCCCACCAAGGTTTGTAGAAGGTTCTACAAACCTTGGTCTCCCACGGCGTGGACGAGGGGTTGGACTTATGGGAGACGTACTTCGTTCCAATCCTGACGTATGCTTCAGAGACCTGGGTTACCAAATGAAGGGAGCGAAGCAGAATACACGCTAGTGAGATTAAATTCTTGAGAAACAGTATTGGAGTGACAAATGTGGACGGGTTAAGAAATGAGAAATTCAGGGTAGTCAAGGAGGGAGCATTACAGGATAGGATAGAGGAATCAGGGAATAAATGGTATGGGCATGTCAAGCGAATGGATGGGAGGAGCATACCCAGGAAGAAACACGAGATGAAAATAGAGGGAAAAAGTCCAAGAGGAAGGCCAAGAGGTAAGTGGCTGAAGGGTGTGGAGGACCGCGTGCGAAAGAAAGGAGAAGACTGGACCAAGGTGGTGACGGAGAGATGGTGAGAGGACAGAAGACGATGGAGAGGCTTGTGTTCCAAACAGACCCGGCCAGTGGCTGGAAACTGTGCAAGATGATGATGATGATGATGATGATGATGATGATGATGATGGTTGAAACTTCGATTTATCCCGGAGGATGACCCAATTAGTCTCAGTTTAATTTGTGTCTGTTTGTTGGTTGACATCAAAATCGCTAAAGTGAATGGCATGAAAATTTGTAATAAGGGACACTGGGACTGAGTTTTCTAATTCCTGTAAATATTGAAGTACAATATTGATATTTTGTTTGCCGGTAGTATGCGTTAGTAATAAACATGTGTACCAAATTTGATCAATGTAGCTTCAATAGCTGCATAGAAATTAATTATTTTCCAATATTTATATGCAAATTATACAAATATTCAAAATGCCAAGCGCGTCAAACTAATGTAGATAGCACATTTTATTTTTATTTTTCTAGTAGGCCTACCTTATTCTTATACAAATTAAATAGTGCATCGAATTTGAGATTGTATTGTTTACTATGAAGATATAATTTTTTTCCCCCAATGAAGTTTATTTTTTGTAAAATTCTTGAAATTTGAAGTTTTTTTTACAGGCAAACCAGAACTCCAATCCAAAAAGTAATGCACACGTTTGTGGATAAAGTACTAAGGAACATGCATGCTAATTTACAAGAAAATTGCATTACATCTGTAACGCGTACTAGATTGTACACATCAGAAAATGTGAAACTGAGAAAACTGCATTTTCTAAAAACATGCATATATTTTAATATTTCCACTCAACTTACCCATTAGAACTCTCCTGCAGCATAAGTAACACCTTCCTTTTTCTGTTTTTTCATCTTTGTGACCTTGGTCTTGTGTTATGTGTGTGTGTGGCCCTCCCCCCCCCGTAATAACTTCATAAACACAATACATTTCGAAAAAGTACTAGCCTAGCGTCCAATAACTTGTTTATAAACAGAGGTAGACTATGCGTACACTTCTAAAGTGAACACAATTATCAAATAAAGATAAATTGTGCATCTACTGTCATTCTATAAGCGACTAGAAACTCTCATGAAATTAGAAAATACAATATAAATGCAAAATTTCATCATGTCGACCGTTTGAGATATTTATTTATTTATTTATATATTTTCATACATTTGAAGTATTTGTAAAGCTTCGTAGTAAATAGTGTCAATATTCATCGGTAGATACTAGCACAATGCAGAGCCAGTAGTACAGAGGGAATTTCAAATCCGTATTCAAACTACTCCGATAAAAAATGCATAAATGCGTGTACAGGATAATGTACCAAGAGAAAAGGGCGTTTAAATGGCAGAGCGGCCGGCATTTAAACGTCTCGCCATGCCTCAAAAAATGACTGAATGTGGAAAATGATACCGCTAATTGATCTGTTATGGTCAGGGGTACAATTATATGACAAAATCGAGAATTTGAATTTTTTAATAAAACATTCTTGAAACTCAGTCCCAGTGTCCCTTAAAGTAGAAGAAATCACTAAAATAAAACGATGTTAAAAGGATTAGCATAGTCTTAAGGGGAGTCAGCCTTCCGTATACCGCCTATGTTAAAACATGAAGAATGATACCCCACTATGTCAGTAACTAATAAACACAGAATAATGACATTTTTACAGATATTAGCATGTACCAATTTCTATTCACCCGACTAGAACAGCTAGTCTACAGTTACACAACTTTTAAAAAAGGTTAATTTGGGGGGAGGGAAATGTTCTACACTTGAAGGATGTTTTAAATGATATTTTACACTTAGCTGAATAATTTTAGTGCCAAACAAATGACACAGCAAGATAAAGATATCGTGAAAATTGCAATTCTCTATTTCAATTACTTCCTGCGAAAATTGGTCAAATGTGTAGAAAAATTAAATTCTTCAGAAAATTCTTTCGAGTTACACATAGATATATACTTACAATTACTCTCACAACAAACACTCATGTACTCTTACTTTATGCATCTGAGGGCGCCATGACTGTTATGACTGATATCAACACATGAAATAGAGTTAGCTCTACAAAACAAAAAAAACTCCCAGGTTTCTGTACTAAATAGTGTGCAATTTTCTGATAATAAAGTGAGATGAAATGTATTATCGAAATATGTTTTTAATGTCTTAAAATTACAATAGACTTATATAGATTACATCATTTTGTTCAGAAAACTTCACAGATGTTTTAAGCAAAGAGAGAAATATATTTACCCCCCCCCCTCCCCCACAGGAGCTGACTCCCCTTAAGGGATAAGGGAGTTACAAGGAAGCCCTTTCCTCACTGAGATAATCCCATATAATATGTCCAGGGTTGGATGAATGATCAGGCTTGCTAAAGTAACATCATCACTCCTCTGTCAATTTATAATTTTCAGTCGATCTACACGCTGACGGGTCAGGTGTAGGCTAGCGACAAGTAAAACCCCGTATAAAGGCGTGGGAAAAGGATTATTCAAACGGGTAAGTACTCACATACTCTTTTTTCTCAATTATTATTTCTCCTAGGAAGACAAGAAAACACCATTGTGCGGCGATACACTACTGAGTTAAGTAAACATAGCAAATAGAATTTTCTAGTGCATGCTAATTTTTGTTTATGTTTGTTAATTGTATTGATTTAGTACCACATTGTGTTTTTCTAAATCGTACACACGTGTATATACACTTACGTAATTCATAAAACTTTTAAGGCAAAACGAGATTCAAATTGCGCATCATATAAAATACACCAAAGACAAGCTACTACAAGAGTAGCGTAATTCTCTCTCTTAAATTAACAGCCATGGGTCTGGTTTCCAGCAACTCGCCAATATTCTCTATTCTCCGCCATCCTCCTCAATTCCTTATATAATTTTGTGTTCGTGTCTGTCGCTACTGTGTGATATATGCAAGTGGTGGTCTTCCTCTTGTATATTTCCCTTCTAACAGCCCTTCGATAACTCTTGCTAGGGCGGCTTCGGTGGCGTAGTTGGTAGCATGCTGAGCTTCTATGCCTAAGATCGCGGGTTCGAACCCGACCGAAGTCGTCGGATTTTTTAAGAGCGTTAAACATCCCTCAGTATGCCTTCCTTTGGAGGGGAAGTAAAGCCGGCGGTCCCATGTCATAGATTTATGGCATGTTCAAGAACCTTCCACTAATTACACCTGTGTGAAGCTAAATTAGCTTAAAAATGTAAACAACGCTCAGGTTCCTACGTTCGTCGCCAGGATCCGACGTCGGTGGCGTGTAGTAGCCAAGTTCTGAACTAGTAGTTGTTGACGGAGGCGTTTGGCGGTAAAAGTAGCAACTACATGAAAAATTAAAAGTCTGCAGTCCTTACTTGAATTAAGAAACAGAAACACACACTAATACAGTCATCACAATTAACACCGGTTATCAGACTATTCTACACACACACAAAGTACACGGGGCACCATGACCGCGTTGTTACAGCCCCTAAACTGAGGAACCAACCAACTCTTTCTAGCAGGCTATTATGTCTGAGACTATGTCCTAACATATTCGCTCTTCACCTTTTCAGACTCTTCATAAAGTTTCTTCTTTCTCCCGCACTTCTGAATACGTCTTCATTTGTCATATGTTCTATCCAACTGATCTTAAGCGTTCTTCTCCAGCTCCAAGCCTCAAAAGCTCCTGTGTGAAGCTAAATTCTTCCCTTCTGACTTCCATATTGTCCAGGTCTCACTACCATACAAAGTATAATTATTTTAGTGTACATTTTAAACCTCAGCACAGTGATCAGGATTTGATGATGGCCACTTGAGGGACAAAACGCGTAATCCTAAACTGCCCCATTTTAATTGTGACTAGCGCACCCGTGCGAGAAATCTCGTAGGTTCATAAACCACACTTTCCCCAATAGGTTTATAATAAGTAGGGCCCGTGTTTTTAGGTGGCTTAAAACTTCACATTAAGTTTCTTGCAGTCTAACAAGTAGTTCCGTGAAGAACTATACAGCCTATTCAAATATCCTACTCATGTTAGTTGCCTCTATCAACATACAAAATTTCAGTTTGAAGGTTGTGATAGATTCGTAGATATTGCGAACCGTCTAAATATTTCAGATGGTCGCCAGGTTGGATTTTTTATGTATGTACTGTTACATGAAAATTATTGTGTACATGTGGTATTCAAACTTCAATCGCATGATTAGAACACAAGAAGTAACAAGATGTTCAGTAAAGAACATATAGCCTACTTTCTCCTAAATGCATGGGTATTGTTATAACTCTTTGTCCTTTTCAAGGAGTATGATTGAATGTTGGTTGTAGGAGCTTGTTGAAATACAACGTGCTATAGGGATATTAAACATGAATATGAGGTGCCCTTTGCTAGTGCTACCTCTGTACCAAATTTCGTTCAATTCGGTTTCACCGTGTTTGAATTGATAGGGGGAATCGATTTGCACACATACTTGGCCACCATCTGCAAACTATTGGGCTGATGTTCTTGCAGTTTGGTCAGAATATGTTTCCCACATAAAGATATGGTGTTGCAAAATTAGGTAGAGACTAGATTATTAGGTTGGTCGTAATTACATTTTAGCTTTTAACATTTGGGTGGCCGCGATTACGTTTCCATCAAGATAGAGGTGATATAAAACATGACACTGAGGTGCCCTTTGCTAGTGCTACCTCTATACCAAATTTCGTTCCATTTGGTTTCAGCGTGTTTGAATTAATAGGGGGAATCGATTCTGACACAAAGATGGCCGCCATCCGCAAACTATTAGGCGAATGACCTATTAGATTGGTCAGAGGATGCTCCCTCCATAAAGGTATGTAGTTGCAAAATTTGGTAGAGATCGGATGATTAGGTTAATCGTAATTTGATTTAAGCTTTGAACATTCGTGTGGCCGCCATTACGTTTCAGTCAAGATGGCGGCGATATAAAACATGACACTGAGGTGCCCTTTGCTAGTCCTACCTCTGTACCAAATTTCGTTTCATTCGGTTCCACCGTGTTCGAATTAATAGGGGGAATCAATTTTGACATAAAGATGGCCTCCATCCGCAAACTATTAGGTGAATGACCTATTAGATTGGTCAAATGATGCTCCCTCCATAAAGGTATGTAGTTGCAAAATTTGGTAGAGATCGGATGATTAGGTTAATCGTAATTTGATTTAAGCTTTGAACATTCGTGTGGCCGCCATTACGTTTCAGTCAAGATGGCGGCGATATAAAACATGACACTGAGGTGCCCTTTGCTAGTGCTACCTCTGTACCAAATTTCGTTCCATTCGGTTCCACCGTGTTCGAATTAATAGGGGGAATCAATTTTGACATAAAGATGGCCGCCATCCGCAAACTATCAGGTGAATGACCTATTAGATTGGTCAAAGGATGCTCCCTCTATAAAGGTATGAAGTTGCAAAATTTGGTAGAGATCGGATGATTAGGTTAATCGTAATTTGATTTAAGCTTTGAACATTTGTGTGGCCGCCATTACGTTTCCGTCAAGATGGCGGCGATATAAAACATGACACTGAGGTGCCATTTGTTAGTACTACCTCTGTACCAAATTTCGTGCCATTCGGTTGCACCGTGTTCGAATTAATAGGGGGAATCGATTTTCACACAAAGATGGCCGCCATCCGCAAACTATTACGCTGATGACCTATTGGTTTGGTCAAAGGATGCTCCCCCCATAAAGGTATGTTGTTGCAAAATTTGGTAGAGATCGGATGATTAGGTTAATCGTAATTTGATTTAAGCTTTGAACATTTGTGTGGCCGCCATTACGTTTCCGTCAAGATGGCGGCGATATAAAAGATGACACTGAGGTGCCTCTTGTTAGTACTACCTCTGTACCAAATTTCGTTCCATTCGGTTGCACCGTGTTCGAATTAATGGGGGGAATCGATTTTCACACAAAGATGGCCGCCATCCGCAAACTACTACGCTGATGACCTATTGGTTTGGCCAAAGGATGCTCCCCCCATAAAGGTATGTCGTTGCAAAATTTGGTAGAGATCGGATGATTAGGTTAGTCGTAATTTGATTTAAGCTTTGAACATTTGTGTGGCCGCCATTACGTTTCCGTCAAGATGGCGGCGATATAAAACATGACACTGAGGTGTCCTTTGCTAGTGCTACCTTTGTACCAAATTTCGTTCAATTTGCATTCACCGTGTTCGAATTGATAGGGGGGGACAGACATTCAGAGTACACACACTCACACACACAGACACACAGACACACACACACACACAGACTCACACACTCACATACACACACACAGACAGACACACTTTTTTCGCCCTGTGTTGATCTCATAAGTCTACTTTCATTTTTTGCAAAAATCGAAAGTAGGCTAAAAACGAGATTAAAAAAATTCACAGAGCTGCCATCTTGAGGTTATGGAAACAACTGAAATAAATTAGATGCCAGTGGATTAACATGTGTATAAGAATTTAACTTGCAAAGTTTCACTGCACTCGGATGGTTAAATCGCGAGAAAAGTCCATTTAAATATTTATACATCGCGTCGCCGCCATGTTGGATTTGTGCTCACCAGGTTACTGAAAGTCCTATAGGTGAACATATGTTCATACCTCTATGAACATACAAATTTCAGCTTGATTGCTGTAAAAGATTCGTAGATATTGAGAACCATCTAAATATTCCCGATGCTCGCCATTTTGGATTGTTATATGTATAGGCCATAGAGTCATGTACCATTAAAGGAAAATTATTGCGTAGGTTCTTTACTCAAACTTTCACTTCGATCGCATGATTACGACTCAAGAATTTAAATCTGAATTTTAAAATTTCGCACAGCCGCCTTCTTGAGTTTATGTAAACAATTTAACTAAATTAGATGAGTAGTGGTATTGTAACAGTTCTAATCCCTCCACCTCCACATTCGTCCACAAAAGATGGCGGCGGCGCGATATCTCTTGAACGCATGGTCAGATTTTAACAAATGAGGTGTCGTTGAACTCGGGCTGACACCCCCTTTCCAATGGACGACATATTTCCACCCCAAAATAAAACCTACCCCTACTAGGGGGTGAAATTGTATTTTTTTAGAAAATCTCGCTTTTCTTGTGCACCATGTGGGAGTTTGTATGCTAATATGAAATTAAACGTTGTTCCACACAAGAGACATGTGTACGGTGGAAAGCCAATATGAATTAACAAGCTTGTTTTTTGTTTTTACGCATGCCCACTCATGCCTCTTGTAAGAGGGCGGGCTTTTTAAAGATGGCGGCTGTAGTGTAACTTAACCTATCCCAACCAACGAGGGGTGATCAAGAAGTATTTCAAGCGGCGCTTGTCGGTAGGCAAACCAATAATTAAAGAGGGGCATGGAAATACATGAGAACGCGTGTGAGATGACATTATTACCGATCCCTTGTGAAACAACATGTAAGCTAACAAGTCACATTTTGTTTTGGTTCGTACGTGAGAAAATGCATGTTCATATGTAAAGGTCCAATACCAGTATGAAATTAAACGTTGTTCCACATGAAAAACATGCATAGCCCTGGATACCGCTATGATTTAAGATTTTTGTTTTTGATTTTACGCATGTGCACTTGTTTTTTAAGAGGGCGGGCTTTTTGAATAATGATTTATAGACAAGTTATTTAAAAAAATAATCAAAGATTCAAAACTAAGAGGTCATCTGATTTTTAATATTTTATGAACCAATAAGGCTAGGGACTTGTATGAGGTATTGTAGGACTTGGGATGACGTTCCATTTTTAAATGTATTTTTGAAATTTTGACAAAGGGCTTAACTGCACATTTGTTAATATCTCACTAACTGATAATCAGAGAGGGTCAAGTGAGGTGTCATAGGACACAGGATGGCCAACCCTTTTCCATGGCCAACGAATTTACCAAAATTACCCAAAACAGCAAGGTCATTGACCTTAGATTTTATAAACTTATCATCAGAGAGGGTCAAGTGAGGGGTCATAGGACTACGAATGGTTAACCCTTTCCCATGACCAATGAATTTACCCCAAAAATCCAAAACAGCAAGGTCATTGACCGGATATTTTATAAACTAATAATCGGATATCAACATGTAAGGTGCCATAGGACGTAGAATGGTCAATCCTTTCCCATGGCCAATGAATTTACCCAAAATACCCAATACATCAAGGTCGTCGACCTGAGATTTTATAAACTAATAATCGGATATGGACATGTGAAATGTTTACCGTGAGTGATTAAACATAGCTAGGTAGTGAAAGAATTATTGTAGGCTACATGTATAGTGACTGACAAGTCTTTCACCATTGGAACTTGTTTTCAAATCAAACTGCAGTACAGAGAGTATAGGTTGTAGGTATGGGTTAATAAATTACAAATGGTGTACACAGAATCTGATTTATCGATTCAAGAAATAAGAGTAGACAATTTTTAATTGATTGGTTAAAGAGGATAGCTAAAACACAAAATGGTGACTACATTGAACTAAACTGATCCAAACTGAATCAAACCCAACTAACCCGAACTAAACCGAACCAAACTTAATCAAAAACAAGCTAAGAGTTTAAGTGTAAAAATTGTGGGTGAATGTGGTCATTGGTAATGTCAGAAAGGAAAGGGATAACGCTCTACCTATAGAGGGTAAGGTAAAGCTAGTGCATGGTGCTAATGCACACACACACAAGTACATGAACCACACACAACTAACCTATACTGTTTTTATGGGTTGATTGTTAAAACTTGCTCAGTGGTTACTGGGACAAGATGGTCGCTACACACAACAAGCTTTAAATACTTGAGGCTATTAATCTATATACACACACACACACACACACACACTCGCTTGTTCTAAACAAAACTGTCTTGCTGACAGTGCTCACACTGTAGGCAGATGACAGAAATGCTTGACTTACAGAAATACAATCATTTCCGGTTGTCTAATGTTACCAGCTAACCATTTTGTGCTGCAGTGGCGAGCACATGTGCCTCTTGCACTAGAGATTTTTACTCGATTTCCAGCTCCAAGGCCTAGAACGAAACAAACTAAGAAAGAAGGGCATGGTGGCGCAGAAGTTAAGCTGTTAGCCTTTCACTAAAGTGGACTAGGGTTTGATTTCAGGTTAATACGCATGTCATAAACATATTTATAAAAGCAGAGATAATGTTTTAAACCGATTATACTTGTCTCTTTTCAAATTATTACTTGGATTACAAATACGAAGGTGGACTGGGTTTGATATACAGTTAATGCTGCCTATCGCACACTAAACTGTAAGGAAGCCATATGTAGAGCTATATGTAGAGAACTACCTAGCGATTTCATGAACTGGCAAAGCTATGTCGCATAAACGGTGCAGGATACAATCCAGCAACCATAATTCGTATCTTGTGGAACAGAGAAAATGCACTTGCGCCTTGATGGATAACAAATGTGTGCAGACGAATGACCTACGCATTAGCCTACCAAGGGGTTATAACCACGAGGAGGAGGTGTGATTTCTATATTTTATTGTTTAGAGATGATGATAATGATTATGATAATTGTTGTTTTAAGGGGCCTAACATCTAGGTTATCGGCCCCTGATTGTTTAGAGACATGGCTTTTATAACCAGTAGATTTAATTGATTTAGTATTTTGTAAATATTAATTTTGTAATTGTAAATAGTTAATTTTTTGTAAATAGTGGAAACCATTTATTTTTGTAATGGTAAATGTTAAATGTATAATTAAAGTTCTTTGGGATGAGTGTGGATATCAATGATGTTTTGGGGGATAAATAGAGTGGTTGGGTTTGTTCTCAAAGACAGGCATGATTTTATGGATGTATGACTACACAGAAAGAGAGAGAGAGTGTAAAAACAGCCTTACCTGCAGTAGTAGTAGTAGACCTCTATGTGTTGCATACACATAGACAGACTGTACCATTGCCATGGCCAAGCACTCACTTTAAGACCATTTACAAAAACTTAAAATGAAAAAATCTTGTTTCGCAAATATGAATTTTTGACATAAACAAAATAAAAATAAAATGTGTAAACAACAAATTGGAAAATCCATGTTTCCATATCATGAAATTCAAAAACTTTAAACTGACATTTAAAAGAAATGCAAATGGAAAATCTACAAATTGCAATGTGTGGAATGTGAAAATGAACAAATGGCTACCATTATTTTAAAAAAATTAAAAAAAACATGGTGCTGTATGGTTGAGGTGTGAGTCAAACCCTCTCTACTTATTTTGGACCACCCGAGACTGAGTATACTTGTTTTAGTCCTTATACCACTTTTAAAATGTTGTGTTAAAGCTAGGAATTGAACCCAAGAGCTTGTAGGGAGAGATCAAGGATAGATTATGTTAAACAGATAGTCTTGCATGTAGGGTGTGGTAGCTATATAGAGATAAAACGATTAGCTCGGGACAGGGGGCCTTGAGATCTTCAGCAAACCGGTCAAAAGACTAAAGACTCAACCAACAACGCGTAAGCTCACCAAAATAATGTTGTGTAACGGTAAATGTTAGTCAACGACCAGTAATGCATTACTAAAACCCATGACACGATACCTAAGAGCTTTTCTAAAATTATTTTAAAATGCCTTTAATCCTATATTAAACACCCAGTTTACAAGACTCATAACTGCAATGTTATGGTAAAACAAAACAAAATCTATATTTCAAAACAAGCAAGTGGTTTAATCAATGTATACTGGGAAAAGTTTTGTAAACACTCAACTCCACAAGACTAATTTCATTAGTAACTGTCAGGTTGGTCGAGTGGTTAAGGTGTTTAACTTAAGATCAATTGTTCTGTACAAGGAAGCAAGGGTTCGAATCCCTTACCTGACATAACTATTGACTTAACATGGCTTGGCCACACTGTATTATTATGATACTCGGTACACAAACCATAGACAGAGTGTATTGTTTAAGGCACTCTCTTTATGAACATAGTCAGAGTCTGTAGATGGTTAACAATTGCATTAATAGTGGGACATGGGGATAGCAATTAAGAAAAACAGCCAATAACCGTACAATATTTTTATTCATTTAGTTATTTTTTACAATAGTTACACACTGAATAAAACTTTTTATCTCTTTACCATTGTTTGATATAGATTTTAAACACAACGCTTGTTGTAGATCCTTTTATAACTTTCTCGAGGTACAATTGTTCTTAAAACCTGGAGAAGCCGCAATGGTTTTATAGACATTAAACCCTCATCCTCTTCTTTTTCATCATCATCATCATCATCATCATCATCATTATAAATAGTATCATCATAATTATTATAGTCATTGGCACCATCATTATCATCATCATCATCATCATCATCATCATCATCATCATCATCACTAGAGCTATCCAATTCCTTTTTATCCCTTTCTTTTCAAAAGGGACCTCTTGAAGAGTCTGTGTAATTATAAGAAAAAGCGCTTACCATAATGATGGGTTATGTAAGTAAACGTATTTTGCTGCTTGATGGCACTACTAAAGTGATTCTCATACGACAACAGACAAGCGAGCGCGTGACACAGGCCCACAAAGGCGTGTTCATGCGTGGAATCATACGATTACGTTAGCGAAACATGAACGCACTTGTCTGTTGTATGAGTATCACTTTAGTAGTGGCATCAAGCAGCAAAAGACGTTTACATACACAATCCATCATTATGGTAAGCGCTTTTTCTTATCATTATGGAGAGCCCTTTATAAGCATAAAATGTTATAATGGTTCTGGTAACTTATACGCTAGAGTGTAATAGACATGATTATTTTGTTTGTTTATAGGCTACTACAATACTTATTCTCAATGCTATGGAGGCTAGCCACCGGATTAGAGAAAAAAAAGCTGAGTGAATTACCAACGCACACTCCATTCCGCATTATCAACATTCAAAAAGAGGACACAATGTATAGTAAACGTGTTCTATGTGTGTGTTAGTGAAAATTTTCAGACATTTCTTCCTGTACGGTTTAATTATATGTCAGAAAGTGTGTTCGAGAATGTAAATCGTGGTGTACATTCTCTATATCAAATTTATGAGGGGATAAAAAACAATAAATGTATTGTACGTTTTAACGACTTAAAAAACTTTCATGCTAAATAATAATCAATACTGTTTTATTTCTTACTACCCCCAGCCCCTAGTGTTTTTGTCAATTCTAGGCCACCATTTGTTAGGTTAGGCTAGGTTAAGTTATGCTACGGCTGCTATCTTGTTAGGTTAGGCTAAGCCATCAACATAATCCATCAACATAAGGCACCAACATAAGACATCAATATAAGCCACCAACATAAGCCATCAACATAAGCCATCAACATAAGCCACCGACATAAGCAACCAACATAAGCCAGCCACATAAGCCATCAACATAAGCCACCAACATAAGCCATCAACATAATCCATCAACATTAGCCATCAACATAAGCCACCGGTATAAGCCACCAACATAAGTCATCAACATAAGCCACCAATATAAGCCATCAGCTTAAGCCACCAACATTACCTATAAACATAAGCCACCAACATAATCCATCAACATACGCCATCAACATAAGCCATCAACATAATCCTATATAAAACGTCAACACAAAATCACTCTTTAACCAGAATTGTTCTGACCTGACTTTACAAGTCAGTTACTACTATGGAATATACTATTACCAATAAAGGCAAACCTCGTGCACTGTATCATGGCTTAATGTGAATGGAATCCTATTTTGGCAGTGCTCAAAACAATGGACAACAAAGTGTTTAGGTCATCTAAAAAGTAAGAATGGTAAGGTCTTAAGTGTGGTGTAACTGTTCCAGGTTACAATAGTACACTCCAACCCGCAACTCTGAGACTTGGGTACAAGTCAAGTTAGGCTGTCATGTTTCATATCATTTTATTTTGTGTCCATCATTCATCCCCAACATTTTAGTTTATAGGGTTGTAGTTATTAAGTATATAATTGTGTATTACAAGGATTCCGTCTAGGGACTTTTATTTCATTGAAAGAAAATGTCATCACATGTACAAGCTTTGTGTCTGCCAGTACCAAGATATGTGGCAATACGGAAGTTCCAATCCAAATTTAGGATCTCTTTTGATAGTGAGGTTTTGCTCTTGGCCAAGTTCAGTGACAGAGGTCATATTGCAAATATTTTCATGTATTTAATGAGGGTTCGATATTGTTTTCAAGTAATTGTCTGGGATGGAGGGTGTAATTCTTAGATGACGAGGGTGATGGCAAGCGAGTGGAGACTTCACTTGATTTTGAGTTCCTGAAGTGAACGGTGGTATTCTTTAGTTGTATTACGAAGTCATCCGGACTAGCCTAGAGTATACTTGATTTCATGGTTTTGAACTGAACGGTTGTGAGATAACGTCATTAGGACTAGTCGAGAGTGTATTAGATATGATGGCAGTACCATTGTGCTCGCGGTATAAGTAATTCCTGTATCAAACCAGTAATTATATTTGTTTGTACGAAGTTTTGTAACCACACATAACTTTGTTAGGTTACGGCATGCGGTTAGCAACAAGCAGTATTATTACCGCGGTAGTATGTGCACCACGTGTAAAGACTGTATATAACTAATATTGGACGGACAGGTGTAAGGATTTTACGGTTATGTTATATAAAGTATCTGTACTAAATGCATTTGGAGACGCTGCTAGATATATATCCGTGTGAGCATAGTATGCAATAACAGTCAGAAATTGAAAGCTACACGAAATTATAATCCTTCGAGAAAAGCCAAGACGATCTACAAGAATCTTCTGTTACGTGAGTAGCCTACACCTGTTGCCAACACCCAGTTATTCTATACTGGTCACGTGTCTCGTCAATACCAAAGGAAAATGATAGCCAGTGTAAATGGTTTGTGTAAGGCGAGAATCCTTGTCAGTTCATATCTAATACTGTATTTTCTTAAGTTTATTCAGAGTTACTGATGGTAGTTAGATTGCCGTATTAATATCTGTTGTGCTAACCTATTGTGCTAACACCCTACCACCTGATTTATACAGTATATATACAGTGTGGTCCACCCGCCCCTTATTATTTAGTTTTATGAAACCCAACTAACACTGCATTTCTCCCGATGGTCGATATTGCTCTGCGCTCTGACTGTGCGACAGCAATGTAATTGGGCCATGGGTCTAGCAAAGAAAAACCGACCTTAAACTTTTCCCCGTCAAACACTATGGCCCATTCTACTAACATACGACTTACTGCTCCTTGAAATAACACACATACACGTAATACGATCGAATTAATAGCTTACGCCACGTGATCTGTAATAGTAGAAAGTTAAATCAACACCATAAACCGTGATTGAAGACTTAGAGATGGACTTAAACGTTTGAGGTGGGACGGCTACAGTAACTATAGCACGTTTAGCGCGCTTTATCTGAGAAGGTGGCTGAGAGGGTTAAAGCCTGACCGTACGTGGTGTGCTGAGCGGGTAGAACGCTGCTTCGAATCCAGTAGTAGACATACTTCTTTCAACGAAAGCCCACATTCCATTTTAGTGGGGATGTAACTACATTGCCACTTTTATTGCCTTACGACGTATATCTGTGAAGAGTAAGTTGAATTTTGATGATTTATAAAGAGAATATGATCGAATTGGTACGTTATGCCACGTGACCTGTAATGGCAGAAAATTAAAAAGCTGGCATGAATATTAACATAACATTTCGAAGTGTTGCTCCGGAGGTCCGGGTTCGATTCCCAGCTCAGCCAAGAAATGTAATACTAGTCTGAGGGCTGAAATTGGGTACACATAGCCTCGTGAAGCAAATATGAGAAGAAGTGGGTTCGATTCCCACCTCAGCCACCCTGGAAATGGTTTTCCGTGGTCTCCCACTTCTAGTTCGGCCAAATTCCGGGACGGATTCCATCTTAAGGCCACGGCCTTCTCCTTCCCAATCCTTAATTGCAAATACACACATCATTACAAGCCCACAATAACTCAGGTTATCAGACAAATTCTACACACACACACAAGTAAACGGGGCTAAATGACCGCGATGTTCTAGCCCCTCAAATGAAACAAAACAACAACATATCGAAGGATATTCTGATCGTCAGTGCTTGCATCGAAGTGTACGTATTCCTTAGAAATTCCCATGGTATTATTAGCATACTTTCGATTTTTGCAAAAAATGAAAGTAGACTTATGAGATCCACACAGGGCCAAAAATTGTGTGTCTGTGTGTCTGTGTGTGTGAGTGTGTGTACTCGGAATGTCTGCCCCTCCCCCTATCAATTCGAACACGGTGAAACCGAATTGAACGAAATTTGGAACAGAGATAGAACTAGCAAAGGGCACCTCAGTTTCATGTTTTATATCGCCGCCATCTTGACGGAAACGTAATGGCGGCCACCCAAATGTTCAAAGTTTAAATCAAATTACGACTAACTTAATCATCCGATCTCTACCAAATTTTGCAACAACATATACTTGAATGGCGAGCGTCGTTTGACTGAACTACTAGGTCATCAGCCCATTAGTTTGCAGATGGCGGCCATGTATGTGTGCAAATTGATTCCCCCCCATCAATTCAAACACGGTGAAACCGAATTGAACGAAATTTGGTACAGAGGTAGCACTATCAAAGGGCACTCCAGTATCATGTTTTATTTCACCGCCATCTTGAAGAAAACGTAATGGCGGCCATCCCAATGTTAAAAGCTTGAATCAAATTACGACCAATTTAATAATCTGATCTCTACAAATTTTTGCAACAACATTGGCCTACCTTTATGTATAGAGAATCTTTTGACCACACTACAAGGTCATCAGGCCAATAATGTGCGGAGAGCGGCCATGTATGTGTGCAAATCGATTCCCCCTATCTTTTCAAACACAGTGAAACCGAATGGAACGAAGTTTGGTACAGAGGTAGCACTAGCGTAGAACACCTCCGTGTCATGTTTTATATCGCCACCATCTTGACGGAAACGTAATGGTGGCCACCCAAATGTTCAAAGTTTAAATCAAATTACGACTAACTTAATCATCCGATCTCTACCAAATTTTGCAACAACATATACTTGAATGGCAAGCGTCGTTTGACTGAAATACTAGGTCATCAGCGCATAAGTTTGCAGATGGCGGCCATGTATGTGTGCAAATTGATTCCCCCCAACAATTCAAACACGGTGAAACCGAATTGAACGAAATTTGGTACAGAGGTAGCACTATCAAAGGGCACTCCAGTGTCATGTTTTATATCGATGCCATCTTGACGAAAACGTAATGGCGGCCATCCTAATGTTAAAAGCTTTAATCAAATTACGACCAATTTAATAATCTGATCTCTACCAAATTTTGCAACAACATACATTTATGTATAGAGAATCTTTTGACCACACTACAAGGTCATCAGGCCAATAATGTGTGGACAGCGGCCATGTATGTGTGCAAATCGATTCCCCTATCTTTTCAAACACGGTGAAACCGAATGGAACGAAGTTTGGTACAGAGGTAGCACTAGCAAAGGCCAACTCAGTGTCATGTTTTTTATCGCCGCCATCTTGACGGAAACGGAATGGCGGCCACCCAAATGTTAAAAGCTTAAATCAAATTACGACCAACCTAATCATTTGATCTCTACCAAATTTTTCAACAACATACCTGTTTGTGGGAAGCATCTTTTGACTGAACTACAAGGTCATCACCCCAATAGTTTGCAGATAGCGGCCATGTGTGTGTGCAAATCGATTCCCCATATCAATTCAAACACGTTGAAACCGAATTGAATGATTTTTTTACAGAGGTAGTACTAGCAAAGGGCACATCATATTCATGTATAATATCCGTATAGCACGTTGTATTTCAAGAAGCTACTACATCCAACATTCAATTATACTCCTTGAAATGGACAAAGCGTTATAGCAATACACATGCATTTAGGAGAAAGTAGGCTATACGTTCTTTACCGAACATCTTGTTTTGTTATTAAATTTTAACAAAAAGTCTTAGCATATCTTTAGGCCAGTATCGCACGACACTCGCTGGCAAGGAAGCTGCTGTGGTCGCTGGTACAACATCGTGTATGAATCTGTTCTCTTCTTCAGTACACCTGCTTGTATGACCGAAGTGTATCACACACTAGCATTTTGTACTCCAAGTTGTATGAAATAAAACCGAAGGGCTTTCGTTTGAGGGCATTATTTGCAGTTCTTTCGCTTTATTAACGCAAAGCGGTTGCAAAACTTGCTTTAAGTAAATTAGAAAACATGCCAGGTACTGAATGAATGCATTCCAATCAATATTTAAGATCTAACTGTAATAATTGAATATTTTACCATACGCGTTAATAAGAAGCTCAACAAAAACCTGCCGAGTGTGATGGAAATGTGTGCAAGTGTTTTTGCGCCCGCTCGCTCATTCAAAGATCCCGGGTTCAAGACTATCCAACGGCAGAGTTTTAAAATTCTTTTTAACTATTTTATTATACCCTCCCTACCTCGTACAGCAAGATTTTAACTTGGTTTTGTTCACATTATCTACGAGGACGATAGGGAAATTTATTTTCTTGTCTCATTTAAATGGTTATTTTCCCTAAATACTGTTCAAAACCATGGATGGATACTATTCGTTATAATTATTATTTTTTAATCGATTTTACCCTCCAGGTTAGGTTTTCCCACGGACTCAGCGAGGGATCATTTCATTACCGCCTCTACGGCCAGTGTCCTGGAGCTTGAAACATCTCGTCTGGGGGATACAACTGGGGAGGTGGGATCAGCACCTCTCCCAGGCGGCCTCACCTGCAAAGCGAACAGCGTCCTCTTGAGGGATGGGAAGGGAGGGGAAGATCGGGAGGGATAGGCAAGGAAATGGGAAGGAGGCGGCCGTGGCCGTACGGTAGGTAACATCACGGCATTTGCCCGAAGGCGAAGTGGGAAACCACGGAAAACCACTTTGAGGATGGCTGAGGTGGGAATCGAACCCCCTCTACTCATTTGGACCACCAGAGGCTGAGTAGACCCCATCCCAGTCCTCATACCACTTTTCAAATTTCGTGGCAGAGCCGGGAATCGAACCCAGGAAGTCCGGTGTGGCAGCTAATCACGCTGACTACTACGCAACGGAGGCGACTCTATTCGTGATTATTAGAATGTTAATAGTTCAATATTTATCCTATAATAATAATAATAATAATAATAATATGCCGGTCCCAAGCCCGGGGCCTTGTCACGTAAGTGACGAGGAAGGAGGAGGGGGAGGAGTAACAACCTCGTTAAAAAACCAGGGTTCACTTGGCCCGAGTGATAGCACCCTGTGAGTGCTACTTGCTAGGATTACAGCGAACACCTCAACGGCAGTGAAGGCGGAGAGAATGGATCTCGGTACGGCGGAACTGGCGAAGAGGCATACCATTCTGCGAAATCCACATTGCGTCTGACTTGAAACAAGCGGCAAAGTGGTCAGCGTCTGTTTCTCTAATTGAGGCGGCTGCACTAAAATCTTCTCGAACTCAAAAATCGAGTCGTATACCTGTGGTCTCAACTGAGATAACTACAAAAACAAAACTCAACTTGAGCGCATGATGGAAAAGACGATCACAGAATCACTACCCCAGGCACCAGTCGATAGACTGGACTCACTTGATCATCGGATTCTGGGGGATCAGGGACACCATGCGGAGAAGAATCGGAGCTTCTCAAGAACTCTTCACACTCTCAAAACTCGACGCAAGAATTTTATTGGCACAATTAATGTGAACACCCTCACTAAAACAGGCAAATTAAAACAACTCACTAACGCCCTCGAAAAATTTGACCTCAAAATCACCGCACTTCAAGAGACACGATTCACGGATGAAGAACACTTTAATACGGAGAATTTCAGAATCTATAAAGGCAAACCTGCCATAAAAATTAGAGGCAAACTACCACTCCTGGGAACCGGTTTCGCCATACACAATTCCGTACTCGACTCAGTCATCGATTTCTCTTCTCCCAACGAAAGAGTATCTCTGCTCTCAGTAAAGTCAGCCAATAAAGCTTGCACACTGATCAACGTCCACGCTCCCATAAATCAACTCAACAAATCCGATCTTGAAACTATGGACAATTTCTGGGAAACTTACGAAGAAACAACCAACAAAATACCAAGGCACCATGTGAAGATCTTATTGGGCGATTTTAATGCCCACTTAGGTAAGGAAAGAAAATTTAGTGATACCACAGGCCCCCATACTAAGCACGAACGTACCAACGGGAATGGTGAAAGACTAATTGGCTTCTGCAGAAACTTTGAACTTAAAATCTTGAGCACACAATTTCAAAAACCTCCGCACAAGTTAACCACATGGAGATCACCCAATATTAGACAGGGTGAATACCAAATTGACCATATCGCAATTTCCAAGAAAAACACAAAATAAATTTTAAACGTCCGAGCTCGCAAAGGCGCCTTTGAATCAGATCATCATCTTCTCCAAATTAAGACGAAATTCCAACCCAATAGAAAGCAAAAAGGCCCACCCAAAAATATCAAACCAGATCCAGAGTACTTGAAACTCCACAAAGAAGAAATCATAATGCAAATTAATCAGGAGATATCAACAGACTGGCAGAAAATAACCAAGAAAATTCAGGAAGTCATGAAACTAGGACAACCTCCTCGCACAAGAAAACATCGTTGGTGGAATGCAATTTGCGATCGGGCAGTTGACAACCGAATGACTGCGTGGAAAAAGTTTAACAGTCACAAAACTGATGAAAACTGGGAGAACTTTCTTAAAACCCAAAAATATGCCTCCAAAACAATTAGGAAAGAAAAACGAGGACATGACAACAACAGACTCCATGAAATCCAGCAGGATTTCACCCAACATAATACTAGAAACTTCTACAAGACGTTTAGAGAAAACTTAAAGGGTTATCAGGCGCCCAGCATGTGCTTCAAAAAACCCGATGGCACGTTGGAAACTAACGCGAAAGAAAACTGTAAAATATTAGCCCAATACTTCAACTCCCTTCTTAACTGCGAACCACCCCAAGAAAAACTTGCCTTCACTCCTCCGGTTTCCACACACCCGGACTCACAACCCCCTGACCTAGAAAAAAATCAGGAGATCATCCAAAAGCTCAAAAATAACAAAGCACCAGGAGAAGATGGGATCATTGCTGAATTCTGGAAACTGAACGATCCTACACTTACGCAGAAACTTCATCACCTTATTTCAGACATATGGATGATGGAGCGAATACCAGAAGACTGGAAATGTGCTCTAATTCATACGTTACACAAAAGGGGTGATAAAACAGACATGAGTAATTACAGGGGAATCTCCCTGCTCCCTATTGCTTATAAAATCCTCTCCAAAGCACTTTTAAACAGGCTAGAACCCCAGGTGGATCCGCTAATTGGTGAATACCAAGCCGGATTCAGAAAAGGGCGATCATGTGCTGAACAGGTGTGGAGCTTAAAAACAATATTACAAATGAGAAAATGTAGAAATACAGTAATAACATTCGTCGACTTCAGAAAAACATATGACTCTGTAGATCGCGAAACCCTTTTTATGATCATGAAAGAATTCGGGATAGACAGAAAGACCCGAAAAATCATTGAACAGACGCTTACAGGAACTATGTCCAAAGTGAAATTCATGGGTGAAATATCGGAGCCCTTTCTCATCAAAACTGGAGTTCGACAGGGGGACGGATTAACCCCAATGCTCTTTAATATTGTTCTAGAAAAGATCATTAGGAAATGGGAACCTCATGTAAAAGGCATTCAAATTGGAATCAAAAAGAGAACCGTCTTACAGTCAAGTGCCTCGCTTTTGCGGACGATATTGCCATTATCACTAACACCAGACATGAAGCCATACACGCAGTGGAAAAGTTACATGAAATTGCTCAAAGAACTGGACTACAAATTTCTTATGAAAAATCCCACTATATGGAAAGACGGCCAGAAAATAACTCTTCTTTAATCACACAATACGGTAAAATAACACAAGTCCCCCATTTTAAATACCTTGGTGAAATCATACAGTCCTCGGGACTAAAACGAATCGCCAATGAACAAAGAATCACCAAACTACAGAAGGCCTACAAGCTAACGTGGGCTCACTACACCAAGAAGTGCATCTCGCTGGACGCAAAATTAAGACACTATACAACGGTGATTCTTCCGGAAGCAACTTACGCAGCCGAAACAATGGTGATCGACGGTCATTCCAGAATTAAGGATATAGAAAAACAGGAAAGGAAAATTCTCAGAAAGATTTACGGGGCAGTTAATAATAACGGTATTTGGATGAAGAGACCTCAAAGCGAACTCTACCAAAACATCCACACGATAACGGAAGTAATCAGAAAACGCCGAGTACAGTTTTATACACACATTTACAGGATGAAAAATTTCAGAACGCCGAAGAAATTGCTCAACGTTATAACACGGAGTAAGTGTGGCACGGAGTGGCTGACAGAGGTTCAGAGGGACCTACAACAGGTCAACATTGAAAATTTTGAGGCGAGTGCAGGAATAAAATCAAAAATGTTAAGTTTGATCATAGACCATCACGACAGCCTGGAAGAAAGTGGACAGCTGAGCGGAAGAAGGAGCATTCTGAGAGGATGAAGAGATTTTGGGAAGAGAAGCGGGAAAACGCCAGAAGATGAAATCATGTATTCAAGTTCAATCGCTCTCCTAAAGGGGAACAATCGATTAAATAAATAATAATAATAATAATAATAATAATAATAATGGGTCGCCTCCGTAGCGTAGCGGTCAGCATGGTTAGCTGCCACCCCGGAGGTCCTGGGTTCGATTCCCGGCTCTGCCACGAAATTTGGAAAGTGGTACGAGGACTGGAACGGGGTCTACTCAGCCTCGGGTGGCCCAAATGAGTAGAGGGGGTTCGATTCCCCCTCAGCCATCCTCGAAGTTGTTTTCCGTGGTTTCCCACTTCGTCTTCGGGCAAATGCCGGGATGGTACCTTCTTCAAGGCCGCGGCCGCCTCCTTCCCTCTTCCTTGTCTATCCATCCTAACCATCCCTTACCTTCCCTCATGAGGCCCCTGTTCGCTTTGCAGGTGAGGCCGCCTGGGCGAGGTGCCAATCCCTCCTCACCAGTTGTATCCCTTCCGATTCGATGTTCCCAGCTCTAGGACATTGCCCGTAGAGGCGGTAGTGGTGAGTTCCCTCGCTGAGTCCGTGGGTTCCACCAACCTGGAGGGTAAACAACTAAAAAAAAAAAAAAAATAATAATATGACACGTTCTATATTTACTGCCTTGCTACGAGGCTCAGCGGTATCGCTTGCTGTGCCCAAGGTTGCAGGTTCGTATCCTGGCGCAGTCAGCTGGCATTTGAGGGTGCGCAAATGCGAGGGAGCCGTATCAGTAGATTTACTAGCACGTTGAAGATCCCCTTCGGAGCAAAATTCCGGCACCCCGGCGTATCTAAAAGCCAGAGCAGTTAAAAGGGACGCAAAACCTATAATGTTATAATTATCTCTTTTTACTGTATGTTTGGGGCAGATTACCTCGTAGTTCCGCCCCTTAAAACCTCACTAACTATTACTTTAAGTGTATAGCAACCGCTTTTCGCACAGACGCCGTTGAAAGAAATTATAGTTTCGGAATGATGTATTTATTCGTGAGCCTATCCACAAAACAAATCTATTTGTTATGTGGGTCGTCTGAGTGAGTCGGAGTTTTCCTTTAAACAAAGGTGGTCAAAATTTCGAACACTTGCTACCTATAATATACAGGATACCTTGCTTTCGTTCTACAGATCATTATGTCGTCCAATCTGACTGCGTACCAAATAAAATATCACTCGTTGGAACAGATAGATATGCGTCCATAATACATCCACAATAAACGACATTAAGCAAAAAATAAAAATGTACTAGTTCAAGGTTCGAACCTACTACAATGCGACTTCGTTGACGCTACTCTAGCAATTCTTGATTTAGCTACCATAGCTACCGAGAACCATGGTGTATTGATGGCACGTATTGAATCTATTCGTAGACACTTCCTGTCCAAACGTAAGAAGGTCTTATTCGGAGCTCTGATCGTTTCAATCATGCATTATATTTGAGGTCATTGAAAGAACACTGCCACTATTGTTTTCTACTATATTCGCGAGGAGGTACTCAACGGTAAAGTTGTACAATGGACGTAAAAGAGCAGGTACTAATGCTTTTAGGATGGCTGTGATATAAGCGTTAGTTGAGTTGCCTTCCTCCAAAAAAAAAATAAGGGGCTGGTGGACCACACTGTATATAAATGTTTCTCCATAGGGGAGAAGTTACTCTGTTTGTCCAAGTGGACAAGGTAAGTTACAAATGGTTGTCCAAGGGGGACAGATAACTTACAGTGGGTAATCATCAATGTAGTGTACCAGATAAAACACCATTGCTGTCAAGAAAATATCATGAAATTGCTAAAAATCTAGTTCAAAAAATGATATTGCTGCTCAAGATAGTGCATTGTTTGTTGAAAAGCAATTATTATCTCCTCAAAAAGTCAAGTTAGGACAGTTGTCAGCGTTCAAAAAACCCTTAACACTATCAAAAGCAACACAGACTCTTCAAGAGGTCCCTTTTGAAAAGGAAAAAGAGGAATTGGATAGCTCTAGCGATGTTGAGGATGATGATGATGATGATGATGATGATGATGATAATGATGGTAACAATGACTATAATAATTATGATGATACTATTTATAATGATGATGATGATGATGATGATGATGAAAAAGAAGAGGATGAGGGTTTAATGTCTATAAAACCATTGCGGCTTCCCCAGGTTTTAAGAACAATTGTACCTCGAGAAAGTTATAAAAGGATCTACGACAAGCGTTGTGTTTAAAATCCATATCAAACAATGGTAAAGAGATAAAAAGTTTTATTCAGTGTGTAACTATTGTTAAAAAAACTAAATGAATAAAAATATTGTATGGGTATTGGCTGTTTTTCTTAATTGCTATCCCCATGTCCCACTATTAATGCAATTGTTAACCATCAACAGTCTCTGACTATGTTCATAAAGAGAGTGCCTTAAACAATACACTCTGTCTATGGTTTGTGTACCGAGTATCATAATAATACAGTGTGGCCAAGCCATGTTAAGTCAATAGTTATGTCAGGTAAGGGATTCGAACCCTTGCTTCCTTGTACAGAAAATTTGATCTTAAGTTGAACACCTTAACCACTCGACCAACCTAACAGTTACTAATGTAATTAGTCTTGTGGAATTGAGTGTTTACAAAACTTTTCCCAGTATACATTGATTAAACCACTTGCTTGTTTTGAAATATAGATTTTGTTTTGTTTTACCATAACATTGCAGTTATGAGTCTTGTGAACTGGGTGTTTAATATAGGGTTCAAGGTATTTTAAAATAATTTTAGAAAAGCTCTTAGTTATCGTGTCATGGGTTTTAGTAATGCATTACTGTTCGTTGACTAACATTTACCGTTACACAACATTATTTTGGTGAGCTTACATGTTGTTGGTTGACTCTTTAGTCTTTTGACTGGTTTGCTGCAGATCTCAATGCCCCCTGTACCGAGCTAATCGTTTTATCTCTATATAGCTACCACACCCTACATTCAAGACTATCTGTTTAACATATTCTAACCTTGGTCTCTCCCTACAATCTCTTGGGTTCAATTCCTAGCTTTAACACAACATTTTAAAAGTGGTATAAGGACTAAAACAAGTATACTCAGTCTCGGGTGGTCCAAAATAAGTAGAGAGGGTTTGATTCACACCTCAACCATACAGAACCATGTTTTTTATTTTTTTTTAAATAATGATAGCCATTTGTTCATTTTCACATTTCACACATTGCAATTTGTCAATTTTCCATTTGCATTTCTTTTAAATGTCAGTTTAAAGTTTTTGAATTTCATGATATGGAAACATGGATTTTCCAATTTGTTGTTTACACATTTTATTTTTATTTTGTTTATGTCAAAAGTTCATATTTGCGAAACAAGATTTTTTTTCATTTTAAGTTTTTGTAAATGGTGTTAAAGTGAGTGCTTGGCCATGGCAATGGTACAGTCTGTCTATGTGTATGCAAAACATAGAGGTCTACTACTACTACTACTGCAGGTAAGGCTGTTTTTACACTCTCTCTCTCCTTCTGTGTAGTCATACATCCATAAAATCATGCCTGTCTTTGAGAACAAACCCAACCACTCTATTTATCCCCCAAAACATCATTGATATCCACACTCATCCCAAAGAACTTTAATTATACATTTAACATTTACCATTACAAAAATAAATGGTTTCCACTATTTACAAAAAATTAACTATTTACAATTACAATACATATTTACAAAATACTAAATCAATTAAATCTACTGGTTACAAAAGCCATGTCTCTAAACAATCAGGGGCCGATAATCTAGATGTTAGGCCCCTTAAAAAACAATTATCATCATCATTATCATCATCTCTAAACAATAAAATATAGAAATCACACCTCCTCCTCGTGGTTATAACCCCTTGGTAGGCTAATGCGTAGGTCATTCGTCTGCACACATTTGTTATCCATCAAGGCGAAAGTGCGTTTTCTCCGTTCCACAAGTTATGAAGTATGGTTGCTGGATTGTATCCTGCACCGTTTATGCGACATAGCTTTGCCAGTTCATGAAATCGCTAGGTAGTTCTCTACATATAGCTCTACATATGGCTTCCTTACAGTTTAGTGTGCGATAGGCAGCATTAACTGTATATCAAACCCAGTCCACCTTTGTATTTGTAATCCAAGTAATAATTTGAAAAGAGACAAGTATAATCGGTTTAAAACATTATCTCTGCTTTTATAAATATGTTTATGACATGCGTATTAACCTGAAATCAAACCCTAGTCTACTTTAGTGAAAGGCTAACAGCTTAACTACTGCGCCACCATGCCCTTCTTTCTTAGTTTGTTTCGTTCTAGGCCTTGGAGCTGGAAATCGAGTAAAAATCTCTAGTGCAAGAGGCACATGTGCTCGCCACTGCAGCACAAAATGGTTAACTGGTAACATTAGACAAATGGAAATGATTGTATTTCTGTTAGTCAAGCATTTCTGTCATCTGCCTACAGTGTGAGCACTGTCAGCAAGACAGTTTTGTTTAGAACAAGCGAGTGTGTGTGTGTGTGTGTGTGTGTGTATATAGATTAATAGCTTCAAGTATTTAAAGCTTGTTGTGTGTAGCGACCATCTTGTCCCAGTAACCACTGAGCAAGTTTTAACAATCAACCCATAAAAACAGTATAGGTTAGTTGTGTGTGGTTCATGTACTTGTGTGTGTGCATTAGCACCATGCACTAGCTTTACCTTACCCTCTATAGGTAGAGCGTTATCCCTTTCATTTCTGACATTACCAATGACCACATTCACCCACAATTTTTACACTTAAACTCTTGGCTTGTTTTTGATTAAGTTTGGTTCGGTTTAGTTCGGGTTAGTTGGGTTTGATTCAGTTTGGATCAGTTTAGTTCAATGTAGTCACCATTTTGTGTTTTAGCTATCCTCTTTAACCAATCAATTAAAAATTGTCTACTCTTATTTCTTGAATCGATAAATCAGATTTTGTGTACACCATTTGTAATTTATTAACCCATACCTACAACCTATACTCTCTCTGTACTGCAGTTTGATCTGAAAACAAGTTCCAATGGTGAAAGACTTGTCAGTCACTATACATGTAGCCTACAATAATTCTTTCACTACCTAGCTATGTTTAATCACTCACGGTAAACATTTCACATGTCCATATCCAACTATTAGTTTATAAAATCTCAGGTCGATGACCTTGATGTATTGGGTATTTTGGGTAAATGCATTGGCCATGGGAAAGGATTGACCATTCTAAGTCCTATGGCACCTCACATGTTGATATCCGATTATTAGTTTATAAAATATCAGGTCAATGATCTTGCTGTTTTCGATTTTTGGGGTAAATTCATTGGTCATGGGAAAGGGTTAACCATTCGTAGTCCTATGACCCCTCACTTGACCCTCTCTGACGATAAGTTTATAAAATCTAAGGTCAATGACCTTGCTGTTTTGGGTATTTTGCGTAAATTCGTTGGCCATGGAAAAGGGTTGGCCATTCTGAGTCCTATGACACCTCACTTGACCCTCTCTGATTATCAGTTAGTGAGATATTAACAAATGTGAAGTTAAGCCCTTTGTCAAAATTTCAAAAATACATTTAAAAAAGGAACGTCATCCCAAGTCCTACAATACCTCAAACAAGTCCCTAGCCTTATTGGTTCATAAAATATTAAAAAGCAGATGACCTATTAGTTTTGGATCTTTGATATTTTTTTAAATAACTTGTCTATAAATCATTATTCAAAAAGCCCGCCCTCTTACAAAAAAAACAAGTGCACATGCGTAAAACAAAAAAACAAAAATCTTAAATCATAGTGTATCCAGGACTATGTATGTTTTTCATGTGGAACAGCAATTAATTTCATACTGGTATTGGACCTTTACACATGAACATGCATTTTCTCACGTACGAACCAAAACTGAATGTGACTTGTTATCTTACATGTTGTTTCACAAGGGGTCGGTAATAATGTCATCTCACAAGTGTTCACATGTATTTCCATGCCCCTCTTTGATTATTGGTTTGCCTACCGACAAGCGCCGCTTGAAATACTTTTTGATCACCCCTCGTGGGTTGGGATAGGTTAGGTTACACTACAGCCGACATCTTTAAAAAGCCCGCCCTCTTACAAAAGGCGTAAAAACAAGTTTGTTAATTCATATTGGCTTTCCACCGTACACATGCCTCTTGTGTGGTACAACGTTTAATTTCATATTAGCATACAAACTCCCACATGTTGCACATGGATTTTCTAAAAAATTAAAATTTCACCCCCCAGTAGGTTTTGCTTTTGGGGTGGAAATATGTTGTCCAATGGAAAGGGGGTGTCAGCCCGAGTTCAACAACACCTCATTTGTTAAAATCCGATCATGCATTCGAGAGATATCGCGCCGCCGCCATCTTGTGTGGAGGAATGTGGAGTTGGAGGGATTAGAACTGTTGCAAAACCACTACTTAGATGCCAGTGCATTATTTACTGTACCACATTTCACTGCACTCAGAGAGTTAAATCACGAGAAAAGTCTATTAAAATGTTTCAAATTCGCATGGCCGCCATGTTCGTTTTTTTACTTTACAGGTTTATGAAAGTTACATAGATAACGTTGTACCAGTGCCCTTTATTAACGTACAAATTTTCAGGGTAATATCTGTAATAGTTTCGGAGATATGGAATGCCAGTGAAATATTTCACACAGCCGCCATTTTTAGGTTATGTAAACAATTGAAGTAAATTAGACGCCAGTGCATTACAATGTGTATACACATTTGCTGTACCAAGTTTCATTACGTTTGGATGGTTAAATCACGAGAGAAGTCTATTTAAATGTCTCAAATTCGCTTGGCCACCAAGTTGGTTTTTTAGTTACCAGGTTTTTGAAAGTCTCATAGGCGAACTTCTAGTAGTGCCCTTTATCACCGTACAAAATTTCAGGGCGATATCGGTAATAGTTTCGGAGATACTGAATGCCGGTGAGAAATTTCGCACAGCCGCCATGTTGGATTGGTGAGAGACAATAAAATTATAAGGGCACGATCGAGGTTGCCCAGAATGGTGCTTTGATCTTACCGAGTTTCATTGAAATCGCTCCAGCCGTTTAGAAGTTATTAGGGACACACACACCATCACACACACACGCACACACAGATACACGGACAAAAGGTGATCTCATAAGCCTATTTTTTAATGAAAATAGGCTAAAAACAGGTTATTTTAGGTTTTTCTTCCAGGATCAATACAGGCAGCAATAATTTTCTGATTTTTCTTATTTCTGTGAAATTTATTTATGAACTTATATCACAAAAGTTTCTTGTCACTTGTGCCGGGCTCCTCTCCGTCTTCTTTCCTGTCGACCTCTCATGGTCAACTCTTGTTCTCTTCCGACCCCGACGGTATTAGGGTATCCAAAGCATAGGGAGTCTCTTCCTTTCCCGCCTTAATTGGCCCTTGTCTCATATTTCCTGATACCCTCCTTCCGCGAGGGGTCAGCCTTCTTTTACTTTTCATGTTATCTCCTGCCTTCTGCACAAGGTCCTCAAGGGGACAGGGTGTATGTAGCCCCACCACTTCTGGTGCACCCCGGATATTGCTACACCCTCAGGGGCTCACGGCTGGTGAGTTCGGGAGTTGGCGATCCCGAGGGATTCCTGAGCTGGTTCGTTTTTTTTTTCCTTTTCCCACTGACTTTGGAGCGGGCCCTCACCTCTTTCCCATCTGCCATTCATGGCTCTCCTTCCTTCCAAGTCCCTCATTCCTCATTCTTCGAGGGTAGAGGGAATTTCATTTCTTCCTGTCTTTTATTTGCCTTATCCTTCATTTGATTACCATTTCTTCTTCTAGTCTGTAAGTGTAGTTAGTATTAATTGTAGTTTTCATTCTCAACTCATCTTTTACTCTCACCCAAACCATTAGGGGCCGATAACCTAGATATTAGTTCTCTTAAAACAGCAATTGTCATCATCACCGTCATGCATTTAACGGTAGTAACCTGAACTATCTCCATCCTACTATGTAATCGCGGTGGAAATAATTTTACGATGCATTCCAATGGGGAAATAACATTCTTTATCTGAAAAAGGAAGCCTCCGTGGCTTAGGCGGCAGCACGCCGGCCTCTCACCGCTGGGTCCGTGGTTCAAATCCCGGTCACTCCATGTGAGATCTGTGCTGGACGAAACGGAGGCAGACAGATTTTTCTCCGGGTACTCCGGTTTTCCCTGTCAATATTTCATTCCAGCAACACTCTCCACTATCATTTCATTTCATCTGTCATTCATTTAATCATTGCCACAGAGGAGTGCGTCAGGCCTCGGCAGCCGGCACAGTTCATATCCTCGCCGCTAGATGGGGGTTTCATTCATTCCATTCCTGACCAGGTCGGTCGACTGGAAGAGGCTGTGGATTATCAATACTGATAATTGAATAATATATATATATATTGTCGTTTACCCTCCAGGTTGGTGGAACCCACGGACTCAGCACCTCTACGGGCAGTGTCCTAGAGCTGGGAACATCGAATCGGAAGGGATACAACTGGTGAGGTGGGATTGGCAACTCGCCCATGCGGCCTCACCTACAAAGCGAACAGGGGCCTCATGAGGGAAGGGAAGGGATGGTTAGGATGAATAGATAAGGAAGAGGGAAGGAGGCGGCCGTGGCCTTGAAGAAGGTACTGCCCCCGTAAATTGAATTATATTGAGATCACGTTGGCTATATTGGCAAAATATGAATAAAGTTGTGGCCGTCATAGTTGTGACGTGGATATTCATGACGTAAGCACGGATGACGCAGACTTTATGCAAGTAGGCTGATTGAACAGAGATTCTTGGTGACGTCAGGATTTGTTCGAGAAAGATCTGAGATCTACGACGCAGTCGCAGGGAAACATGGAATTGTGCTAAGGAAGAAGTTACGCGATTGGAGGAAAGGCTCGAACCAATGAATGATAGTTTGGAGGGAGACGGAGATTACTGAAACTACTATATTTAATTACTTTTGGAATGCAGAATTGTGGAAATCCATTTTCAGTTATGGCATTGATTTGGAATTTAGAAGAAATTAATTTTGAGTTTTTGAAATTTGAAAATCCGTCAAGTATTGCCAAAGTTAGAACTTCTAGCTATGACGGAGGAACAAGCTATGGAAGGGATGGATACGCCCCTTAAGAAGTTGATAAAAGGTCTTGCACAGCAGAGAGAAGCTCTCATATCTTGTCTCATTTTCGTGTCTTATAGTCGCATATGGTCAGACTTCGAGTGAATTACAGTGAAGCAAGTCGTCGTTAGAACGTGTGGGAGAGGCCACCGCATCGAACAAGCTTCGAGCGTGCAAGCAGTTCCATTTTACGGTTTGTGAAACTAGGCGAAGTTGAAACGCACACATAAAGGAGTCTACAAGATTATACACCAACAGTTAGCTATTGCCTGTAAGCTAATTCAATTGTGCAGTACTATATTGAGGTGTGTAGCAAAGTTGAACATTTTCACGATTATAATTTGGAAGATATTGGCATTTTAAGACTGCAGACAAAAGTGATTTTCTCGCCACTTGAGAAACACTTTTATAATAACACATTCTACGCTACGGCTGACACGTGTATTGCAACCGTGATACTTAAGATTGCATTTGGTGATACAACGCTACATTCTAATATGGAACAATATAATATGGCAGTTCTTTCAACTATTATTATAACAGAAGTGGAGATGGAAGGCTAAACCTTTAATGCAATTGGAACATATATCAATGGAGTGAAATAGCAGCATGGAACTTCGTTAATCGCCATTCTTCAAAAGCGAGCATGTAGTGAACATCCAACTACACTTATGCATCGTAGTCCAACGCTGAATTATATCAAATGGCAGTGGAAATATATTCATACTCTACAATTATGAATATTTCTACGGAAATAATTGCAATAAACTTCATGGCGAATTTCTACCAGAACTTCAGGGAACTATCAAGAGAGGCCAGGGTGGACCCGGCTCACAAAGAAGAGTTTTGCCAGAAGGATGTCTATCGTCTACTCGGAGCAGTGCAATTTCCGGAGGAGGAAGCAGTTCTATTCTCCGAGGGCGCTGGTTCCAGGTTCGAGGTCGGAGCACATCTTTACGCTGATGAAATGGAACCATCAGCAATCTTCTTTGGAAGATTTTCCTCTAGAACTTCAATCAACAGAAAAGGTAGTCGTGAATGTTTCTTGTTTTATTTCAGCCTTTTAGCGATATCTGAGCAACCATTTTTCCCATATTTTCTGTCCCATATATTTGCCCCATATTCTTGCTTGATATTTCTGTACTCAGTACACTTTGATGATTTATGCCTTTTTCGACGATTTATTAAGACATTGTTATGTCATTGGCATATTTAAATTATTTTTGGATCAGTTGAGACTGATATTATAGATTCTTTCAGTAATTTGCATGTTTTTGTAGTCACGATTTGACTGTAAAGTTAATGATTTTCTATGGCAGATTGGAATTCAGACAGCGTGTCATTTTATTAAAGTAATTCTATTCAGTTAATTACTTTGACCAATTTTCTGTCATCCTCAAGAAAGAAGAATTATTAAAAGATTTTAGAGCGTTAAAATCTATTACTGTATCGACGATCTTGGAAATACTAGTCGTTTGATGAACATGATTGCAACATAGACATTTATCGTCAGTTTTTGAAATACCATTGCATTATAGACAATTTTATGAAATATGAACTTTGATTACAATTTATTGAATACACTATAGTAATGAACATTTGATAGGAGTTTTTCTCAATTCTAGATTGGAACAATAATGTTTGCATTCCACAGTCTAATTGTATTCTATTCGACTATTATGCAGTTTAGATGATCTTTGATTAAAGATAGTATTTTTATACTGCGTTATTTTGAAGATATTAATCTCAATTTTGATAGACCAGGGAGGCGTGTATAATCGTATTTGCTATTAAATTTATTTGTGATTGGCAAATTTTTACTTCATATCGATTCATGAATGAAACCCACGAAGGTTAAATATAATAACAGTTTGACACAATTAATGAATATAAGAATTTTAAGGAGGAACTATGGATGTATAATCGTTAGTTCAGTGGACGTGTAAAAGTCGCTGATGAATAATGCCCTTGAATAAGTGAAGGAGGTTCCCACAGTAATTAATGATGTTGAAGAATTTGTAAGTGGAGGTTTTTTGTATGTATTATGGAAGATTTTGATGCCATATATATTGAGATATATGATGAATTCTGGGCCTATTTTGTGCAATTTTGGACGTTTTGAGCGAGGTATTTTTCCGCTGAGTTTATTGTCCAGGTCCTTTGAAAATTAATCATGTGAAGTCACTGCTATAATTAACAAGAGTGTTTAAATAATTTGAGATAACGATTTTGAATGGAGGTTACCGTCACAAATAATAATAATAATTATTAAACCTTATTAAACCTGAATATAACATTTAAATATAACTAACCTTCATTGGTCGATTATATCAACACGATTTGAGTAATTATCAACCGGATAAACGTGTGGTTTAATGTATTTCTAAAATAAATTATAAATGTTGTAAATAATTATGTAAAAATCTTTAATAATAATGTGGAACGAAAGGGATTAATAGAGGCGTGTATAAATTTTTCAATTGTCGTTTGACAATATTATAAACAATTTAAATTGTTATAAACAATTAATGAGATTTTGTTATTAATATTTAGCGTTTTGTTATACTCTAACAACGCTAATTAAACATGTGGATTATATAATTAAGCAAGTTTTGGGATTATTAGAGTAATCCAGTGATATTTGGATGGAGCATTTAAAAGATTTGCGTGATAATATTTGAGTTGAGTTGAGGACATTTAAAGTGTTTTGAGAAGGAGCTAGGCTCTGATGTAACTAGCACATGCTAACGTTGGCTGGACAGGTGAGTCCATTTGACGAGGTTGGCATGCGACATGATGCAGGGTGTATCGCAGCTGGCCAGACAACTGGTTGTTAGAGGCCAAGGTCGACTACATAGTAGCCTTGCGGCTATAAATAATAGTGTGATGTTTATTAAAAGGAAAACAATTGCTATATGTCTCGTCCCAATTCCCTTATCCATTCCAAGTGTATTATTATAATTACGTTCTTTTGGAGCTAGAAAGCTGAAATTTTGTATGCAAAGTTTACAAGTCCTACAGGAGGACATGATTACATTGATAATGGCTTATGACTGCCACGTATATTTTGTTGAATTTTTGTTAGAATCATTCCCTTTATGTGAAATAAATTATTGTACAGTTTAAAGTTTCTTGTCTTCGTCTTGGTTCATTTTAAATATCATGGTGGAGGTTATTGTGAGGGCATACTTTTAAGTGATCCAGTTGACAACCCAGACCCGAGATTAATTTGAAGAGGTAAGTAAAGGTAAGTATGAACCCCCGTATATTTTGGTGTGTTCCACAATAATTTCTTGTTCACTACTGTGCTCTAATCTCGGTAGTATCTGTCAGTGCCATTTTCATTGATGTAGCTGTGCCGGTGCGATTGATTATTGGCAATCCGATTGAGGGGGCGGATATCTGACAGCCTACAATCCGGATTATCGGGGACAGTACCACCCCGGCATTTGCCCGAAGACGATGTGGGAAACCACGGAAAACCACTTCGAGGATGGCTGAGGGGGAAATCGAACCCCCTCTACTCATTTGGGCCACCCGAGGCTGAGTAGACCCCGTTCCAGTCCTCGTACCACTTTTCAAATTTCGTGGCAGAGCCGGGAATCGAACCCAGGACCTCCGGGGCGGCAGCTAACCATGCTGACCGCTACGCTACGGGGGCGACTTATTGAATAATATATGTAATTTTTTAGGAGAGTATTTTGCTTATTTATATCTTGTACCATACATTGGGCATATTCATGTTTACCGACTGAAAAGCTACAAATGACAATTTTATAGGCAACACTGAAAGAAGACTTCAAATCTCTACACAGCCGTCTTTAAAAATTGACTAGTTAAATTTTTCTTGATGGAAATGTTCTTGAAAACTCTGTTACCCTTCTGGATGCGCGTCTGACTGACATAGGCTACGTTCGAACTCGCGCGGGGTAATTTTTGCCGGCATGTCACACTGACCGGTAAAAAAAACAACAACAATAATCGATCACTAGAAAAATTCAACTCACTTTCATTCAAATCATAAATAAGAACGGTATTATAGGCCTAGTACAGTACATAGGCCCTACAGTAGTTATAGCATAGGAGTAAGGTTAATTGGTTTCCTGGATGCATTACCATTCTTCATGTCATTGTTAGCTTGCCACGGTGGGTGAGTGGTTATCGTGTCGGATTACTAACCCCCCAAGCTTGCAGGTTCGCTCCTGGCCGTGGTAAGTGTGGTTTTTTTGAAAGGTGGCAAAAATCACGACACGCATGTCATACGTTGTTGGCATGTTAAAGATCACATTTGAATTCAGTAGGCAGTGTTCATAATGGCAAAATTAATCTCGGGATTTTACGCCAACACATAGTTTCTCATTTCTCTACTAGATAGCGCTATAGTGTCAAGGAGCTTAGATATCTAACCTCCTTGACTTTCATAGTGCTTCAGCGGACAACAAAATACGACATGCAAGCTGCCCTCTGGGTGTCAAATAACAAAGCTTGCACTCGGCACCCGAGGCCATTCGAAATTATTATCATTAGTCTATTATGTCATTGTTTCACTTAACAATAGCAATTCTTTGACATGATGCTGTTTCCCGCGGAAAGCTGTGCGCGCCATCGCTATCGTCAACAATGCAATGTTTAATTATTTTTTCTTTTGCCACTTGTTGACATAGGAAAAGATCAATACAACCATATCCTTAGTTGTTCTTGTGCAATTCAGAAACGAATATGCGCTTGAGGATTGAAGATGTTGCCAGGCTGGGTAGATTATTGGCTGAGGAATAACCTAACCACCAAGGGAAGATGATAAAGAAAAGGAGGTGGGTTTCGGACTGGAGAAAAAGGATAGAAAAATAGGAGGAGAGTCCCACAAAAGTTATGAATTTAACTTTAAATGCACTTAGAGGCGGTTGCCACTGCAAATCCGTTCTCTAATACCTAAAGTGGGTAAGGACCTGGTCGAAGCTAACGGGAACCGCAGCTAGGACTTGGGCGGTTTGCAAGAGAATGGCTTTAGCGTATTCCCTCTCAAGCATGCATATGCGTACTATGGGGAAGAGTGGTGGTCTGGCAAGAGTAACAGACTTATTGTAGATCTGTTCAAAGGAATTCTTTTTTGACCAATTAATTCGAAGAGTACAAATAATTTGCATCGATTTTGATATTTCCAGTTTTCGAAGTTGCAGAGTTATTACCAAGCGACCAAGTGCTTCCAAGCAGGATAATGATAAAAGAATTATGCCTTTGGGAATAAATTTGGTAAATGAACCAATAGTTGCATTTAGAAATGGCTAAGCTTTTACCCAGCCAGTAGCCGACTAAAAGTTTAGGCAAAGAGAAACACTTATCTTTTTGAAAACCAACCATAAGTTTTTTGGAGAAGATCTCCACAAGCAGGAAGCTGGCGTAGCGAGCTGTGCTTGCCTTACTGGCCAGTTAGAATTAGCTATTAAAGCTAAGAGAGACTTTACCGAGATGACTACTAAGAGTTCTTGCTCAAATGCAACGAGTGGTGAAAGCCCTATCAATAGATTTATTTGTGTTAACGAGGGCATGAACCTAGGAAGAGTCAGGGAAGACAGGATCTTGCCTAACCGTTGTACCAGAGAAATGATGAATCAAAAAAAAGAAAGTTTAAGTTTATTTAACAATTCAAAGGAAGTTGATAACTTTAACAAATATATATTTTCAATTTGGTTAACAATTTTGGGGTCACAGACCTCAGAAAACATTAAATGTTTGCGCCAGGCAATTAACAATTTATTAGGTTTCAAACCTTTATAAAATCCTAGCAAGGATTTAAAATAGCGAAGATAAAAATTTAAAATTTAAAGACAATTAAGGTGATTAAAGTTTAACAATAAATAGAGTACAAGGTGTGTACTATAAGAAATCTCTGCGTACCTATCTTAGAAAAAGTTAAAACTTCAAAATAACAAACAAAAAAAAGAGAACAGGTAGAATGAAAGAGAAGTTCCTATAACTTCTTATATTTATACTGGATTACTTTTATGATAGCTATGCAAAATAGAGCAGGTCACTTACTGTGAAACCTGAAGAGAAAGGCAAAAGGAAGGTTCTAGACTTCCTATGTTCAAGTAGGAATCACGAGACAAATGGGGCAGTTTCCCTTTCGTGAGACCTAGAAATAACTCACTCATGAGTTGAAAGAATTGTTTTCCCTGGTTAAAAGGGAGAAACAATGTAAGCTTCAACCGTGTATAAGACACGTGGTTATGCAGAAATTAATTAATGATAAACAAGCAAGATGGAAGGGCACTTCGTTAGAGTGACACCTCATTGAAAATGATCTAGAGTTACAATTTTATTAATATGGTTTGTTAGTAGAAGGTTTAGGAAAGATCAATTGGGATTTAGGATCAATGTTCATGGCCTTATTTAAGGTAAACGGACGATCGCGACGTGGTAGAAAAGTTGAACAAGCACTAGTTATCACTATAGTCTGTTAAATGGATGAAAAGTTCACTGTAGTAACACGAAAGTTTATGGCAAAGAAAGTTATTGCAATGATGAAAAAGGACTGGTAGCACTAGATAGGCGAAAGTCTATTGCTTGAGAAAGTTTTGTATTACAATTAAATGCGCCATAGAACATTCCAACGGTGGAAGAAAATTAGCTACTGAGCTTTAATTCAGAAGGAAGATTCTTCAATTTTCAATAGTATTCTCACAAGTGGGTGAAAAATACATGACGGCAAAACTTGTAGATAAAGTACAGGATCTGGAAGGTTCCAGAACGATCCTAATAGAAGAATGGAGCCAAAGTTAATCCAGCGGAGGAACTAGCTTGGTATTTTATAGACAGGGGGTATTAGATAATATCCCACGTGGTGAGAAGATTTCTCATTTAAATAGCTTAAGAAAAGCTACTTTTTATTAAGGTTGGCTTAGACAGACAAAAGCCCAACATAGAAAATCCCGCGAAGGATGATTTTTGCCCCAAATAAGTAATCTCACACTGCCTATAAAATGATCATTGAAATATGTAGAATTAAAACCGATGAAGATGAGGTTAAAACCTTAAGTCTGTACTTATCTTTGTTGCATGGCGAAGATGAAGTTCCCTTTGACGGATACCTAATGTGCCAACATGGCGTAGAATGTAGAGAGTGCCTCTTGGTTTGAGGAGACTGGCTCTGGTTGAGCCTTGACTGACCAAGTCAACTGCCGACTTACAAGTGAGACCCACTCAGCGAAGCGCGGAGGGTCCAAGGAAGGGAAAAGAGTGGGGGTAGGAGACAAAAGGAATACATATAAGCATGACCAATATTGTAAACTTAAATTCTCTTGAGGAAATGGTCTTCAAAGAGTTGATAGCAGGCGATACTAGCACAGCCTGGTGGGTGAAAGAGTAGACGAAGTTCTCTTGATCACGGAGATAATAGCTGGCGATGGCAACGAGAACTGGTGGCCAGATGGATAAGGAAGTCCTCTTGCACCAGGAAGAATTGAGGAGCTTCTGAGATTCGCTGCTAGATGACGCTAGGTGGGTCATGGAAGATATATATCTAGAACAGACTCACAAAGAACATAAGAGACATGACCAACAAAGAGAAAATAGAAAATCACTGTTGGTGTTTGATAAAAAAAAAGGAAGAAATGAACAAGAAAAGAGCATTAAAATTTATATTCTCTCGTACCGTGTATTCCAAGAATACACCACAGGCCAGTGGCTTTGATCGAAATTGACAGATCATTTAACATTCTGATTTAGTTTCATTACAAAATATACACACATGACTTATAGTACATACAAACATCGGTACAGTTTGAAATACTCCTTCATACATTTTCACTCCACTGAAGCACAGTCTGAGCAAGACTCCATCACATGGTCCTTGGCTCTTGGACAAAAGCAACACCTTCCTCCTTTCTAGACGTGTATTGATTCAACTGTTTACATAGACCCACTCAGATGCTTTATCTTTACTTGAGGTTTCGACAAAATGTTGATTGAGAGTCATGGTCACTGCCTTCTATGTTCCTCCTCTGACGAAGATGTATCTGCGCCAATGAATTCATCGTCTGATGCATCAAAACAAGCTTGAATATCTGGATCTGTCAATCGTTTCCCACTATTCATGGTTGTAAACACACACACAGATGGAAACTGTAATTTGGGATAGGCGCGCGCGGGGTAAAAACTTTCCACATTCAACTTCGATGTCAACAAACGACTACTACTGCTGAACTCATTGTTAGAGAAAGACGAACCACAGGAAAACAAATGCTGGACGAGTCCACTTGAAAATAGGTAAGTACCTAAGTTCATAAAAAAGCAAACACGCTGAGCAATTTCTCAGTTTTATTTCTTATCGGCAAAAATTTAGCCCGCGCGCGTCCATGAAATGGTTGGTTGGTTCCTCAACAACACGATCATGTAGGCCTAGACCCTGTACTTTCAATGTGTGTAGAATCTGTCTGAGAACCGGTGTAAATTGTGATGATTGTATTAGTATAAGTTTTCTGTGATTCAGGTAAGGACTGCAGACGATCAATTTCAAGTAGTTCCTACTTTTGCTACCAAATGCTACCGTCCACGACACCTAGCTAACTTGGCTACTAGATGCCACCGCAACCAGCAGCTGGCAACGAACGTTGGAATTAACAGAAGCGTAATCAAACCTAACATACAAATTTTAGCTTCACACAAGTCTAGTTAGTGGAAGGTTCTTTTACATGCCACAAATCTATGACATGGGCCCGCAGGTTTAACTACCCCTCCGAAGGAAAGCATACTGAGGATTTTTTACGTTCTTAAAAAATCCGACCTCCCCCATGGTCTGGTACCTTGACGTGGTGGGGAGGCTTGTGTGTTTCAGTGATCCCGAGAGCAATGCCGGCGGGAGCTTCGGCTCCTGGCAGGGTCACCCATGCCGGTAAGGTCGAGGGTGAGAGACCAGACTAAATGACAGACTACACCTTGATGGTGGGCAGCAGCATCATCAGTAGGTTATTTCCAGGCGGAGCTGAAATTCAGTGGTACGGTTGGAAAACTGCGGGGGCTCGTTTTCAGTCCTTAAGGTGGCAGCCCTACCAGAAAACTAGGAAGCTATGGGCTAATAACTCGCACTCTCCGAAATTGTTTATTAAAGAAACTGAAAAGAATGAAAACCGGACGGATCTCATGTTAACAACTTTCGGCACGAAAAGGAAGACACGAATAGGGTTCTGGAATGTGAGGACTCTGGGTGAGAGTAGTAGGCTGAGGCAGGTGACCAGAGAAATGATCTCGTATAAACTTGATATACTTGGGCTCAGTGAGATAAGATGGCCAGATTTTGGTGAGATAAAAACTTATGAAGGACTTACCCTCATATACTCTGGAAGGAGCGAGGAGAATGCGGAACGCAGAGATGGAGTTGGTCTTTTGCTTACTGAACATGCAAAGAAAAGCCTTATAAGTTGGCAACCCATTTCCGAGCGAATATTATCAGCACGATTTAAGACTCGAATTCGCAATGTTACGATTATACAATGCTATGCACCCACGGAACCATCAGAAAAAGAACTTAAGGAAGCATTCTACTCCCTTCTACATCAGACAGTAAAGAAAAGCAGTAAGAGAGATGTGATTATAATAATGGGAGACCTTAATGCTAAGGTAGGAGAGAACAACGAGGGACTAGAACATGTGATGGGTGTACATGGCCTTGGGGATAGGAATGGAAGTGGGGAAAAGTTCACAAACTTCTGTGCTAGCCAAGACCTTGTTATTGGAGGTACTTTGTTTCCTCATAAGAGGTGTCATAAGATCACATGGATTTCCCCTGATCATGACACTGAGAACCAATTTGACCACATCGCAGTGAGTAGGAGATTCAGAAGATCACTCACCGACGTTCGGAATAAGAGAGGAGCTGATGCTAGCAGTGATAGTTCAAGATGAAGATCATGGTGGCAAAGAAGAGGTTTGAAAAACAGAGCAAGTGATTTGATGTGAGGAAGTTGAAGGAGGAGAAGGTCAGAGAAGAATTTAAATTGGAGCTAAGAAATCGTCTTCAGGTACTCCAATCTGATTCAGCAGAAACTGATATTGAATCTTCCTGGAGTAATGTAAAGAACATCATCCTTGATACAAGTGAAATAGTCCTGGGAAAGAGCAATCCTCTCAAGAAGGATTGGATGTCAGAACAAACCTGGGAGGCAATAAGTCATAAGAAAATGATTAAGGAGAGGTTGAATATGTGTAAGACTCGACATCAGAAAGCAAAAGTGCAAGCAGAATACACGGTCGTTGACAAAGAAGTCAAAAAGAGTGTGAAGAGAGATAAGAGATAAGAGATGGATCGATGAGATGGCGAAGAAGGCAGAAGATGCTGCATCAAAGGGTGACAGCAAAGACATGTACCGCATCGCAAAAGTGCTGTCCAAGAAAAGTTACCGAAAGAACCGACCCATAAAAGACAAACAGGGAAATTTACTCACAACTCAAGTAGAACAACAAGAACGGTGGAGGGAATACTTCACCGAAATTTTTAATGTTGATCAAGGGATTAATGAACACCACGAAGAGAGGAATGATGAACCTGATAATTCTGATCCAAATATTCTTTTGCACAGTCCAACTTGTGCTGAAATCAAAGAAGCCTTGCTACAGCTGAAGAATGCAAAAGCCCCCGGTGTCGACAACATTTCGCCAGATGTCCTCAAGATAGACATGGACACCACAGCTAATATCCTGAATCCATTGATGGAAAAGATCTGGTTTGAAGAGAAGCTGCCTGCGGAATGGAAGAAAGGTGTGATTGTTAAAATCCCAATGAATGGTGACTTGACGAATTGTAACAACTGGAGAGGTATTACCTTACTGTCCGCACCAAGCAAAGTATTTCTCAGGATAATCTTGAATCACGTGAAGAAGTCTATCGAGTCGAAGTTGAGGAAAGAACAAGCTGGATTTAGGGAACACCGCAGTTGTGTGGACTTAATTAACACTTTACGGATTATTGTGGAGCAGAGTAACGAATGGCAAGCAGCACTGTACATCACGTTTATAGATTTTGAAAAGGCCTTTGATTCCTTTAATAGGAAGGTCATGTGGGAGACCTTAAAGGAATATGGTATACCAAGTAAAATAGTTAATATCATACGAGAGATGTATTCTGGTTATGAATGTCAAGTCGTGCATGAGGGTCAGCTTACCCAGCCATTGACCATCCAGACTGGAGTACGACAAGGCTGTATACTTTATCCCACCTTGTTCCTGATTGTTCTTGATAATAATCTTAGGAAGGTGGGGAGAGGAAGAAAGAGAGGGATACAGTGGGGACTTCGAGACAGGTTCGAGGATCTTGATTTTGCTGATGACATCTGCATGCTAGCACAGCGCTTCAGAGACATAGAGGGAAAACTGGCAAACTTAGAACTTGAAGCTGCTAAGGTTGGACTTAAGATAAACCCAAAGAAGACAAAGGAGCTGAGAGTGAACTCAACAGTACAGGCTGGTCTCACTGTGGGAGGAGTAGATGTAGAACAGGTGGATACATTTGTTTACTTGGGAAGCGTGGTAACGAGAAGTGGAGGGGCTGAGGAGGACATCAAGAGCAGAATAAGAAAGGCGAATGGGGCTTTTGTGCAGCTCTATCCAGTATGGAGAAACCGTAACATATCCAGGAAGACGAAAATCAGACTTTTAATACCAATGTGAAAGCTGTCCTATTGTATGCATGTGAAACATGGAAAGTTACCAATCCTATCAGCCACCAACTTCAAGTATTCATCAATCGTTGTCTGCGTCGAATTCTGGGTATACGATGGCCAGATATAATCCCAAGTGAAGAGCTGTGGCAAAGGGCTAACCAACAACCTATAGAAGTCCAAATTAAACGGAGGAAATGGGGATGGATTGGGCATACTCTGCGGAAACAGAATGATGCAGTAGAAAGGGGAGCTCTGGACTGGAATCCTCAAGGGGCTCGGAGACGGGGAAGACCAAGGAACACCTGGAAACGCACCATTGAAGAGGAGGCCAGGAAAGCGGGAAAGACTTGGAGGGAAGTGAAGAACTTGGCAACAAACAGAGCCCGATGGAAATCATTCTTGGATGCCCTATGCTACGCACGGAGCGAAAGGAAATAAGTAAGTAAGTTAAAAATACGATGACTTCTACCGGGTTTGAGCCCATGATCGTGGGCATAGAAGCTCAGCATGCTACCAAGTACCAACTACGCGCGCACGCGTCCACAAGAATAACGCCGAATTTTTAAAAATCCATCAAAATTATAAAAAGAAAAGCCTGTGTTAAGTTATGGCGAAAGCTTGAAGGAACGTCCTGAAAAAATCTATTAGTTCCTGTTCATACTTTCCGAGAGAATGGTAAGAACAGTTGAGCTAATATCACAATTGTTCGCATAATTTGACTTATGTCTGTAATGATGAAAGGACTATCTCAGGACAGGGAGGCTTGGGGAGCTGCATCAAACCAGTACAAAGACTGAAGACTCAAACAACATACCTTACTGATGGGACACTCGGCTGGTATTGAAACAGCGGTAACAATACGCATGAAGACATCTTCTGTCAGTTTTCTGATTGACTTACAGATGTTATCTCCAGAATAAGAGTATGCATTAAGACCCCAGCCGCCAGTGCCTCGCTTGGCTACGTCAATTTTCAGCTGAAACAAAGGAGATAAATCGTAAGGGTCCATTAAAGTGGGACTGATACTTCCTACATTTGATTTTATTCAGTGATGGTATTCATGGACACTAGAGATAGAATGGAATTACAAGATATCCTATATCATGACAGTGATGCCAATTTCTAAGTACGCTATAAAAACTATTGTATTCTTGGCAAATAAATCGGAGTGGGGCTTTTTCGAAGAATTGATGTCACATAGATGAACAAACAACACGGAGCTAAGAGCTTGTGTTCTTACAGCATTGTACAGATTACGCTACTGACCTAGTATACATAGAAGAACAAACAACACGCAACTAAGAGCTTGTGTCCTTACAGCATTGTATAGGTGACGTCACTGACCTAGTATGTCTAGATGAACAAACAACACGTAACTAACAGCTTGTGTCCTTACAGCATTGTATAGGTGACGTCACTGACCTAGTATGTATAGATGAGCAAACAACACGTAACTAAGAGCTTGTGTCCTTACAGCATTGTATAGGTGACGTCACTGACCTAGTATGTATAGATGAACAGTCAACACGTAACTAAGAGCTTGTGTTCTTAAAACATTGTATAGGTGACGTAACTGACCTAGTATGTATAGATGAACAAACAACACGTAACTAAGAGCTTGTGTTCTTAGAGCATTGTATAGGTGACGTCACTGACCTAGTATGTCTAGATGAACAAACAACACGTAACTAACAGCTTGTGTCCTTACAGCATTGTATAGGTGACGTCACTGACGTAGTATGTATAGATGAACAAACAACACGTAACTAAGAGCTTGTGTCCTTACAGCATTGTATAGGTGACGTCACTGACCTAGTATGTCTAGATGAACAAACAACACGTAACTAAGAGCTTGTGTTCTTAGAGCATTGTATAGATGACGTCACTGACCTAGTATGTATAGATGAACAAACAACACGTAACTAACAGCTTGTGTCCTTACAGCATTGTATAGGTGACGTCACTGACGTAGTATGTATAGATGAACAAACAACACGTAACTAAGAACTTGTGTCCTTACAGCATTGTATAGGTGACGTCACTGACCTAGTATGTATAGATGAACAAACAACACGTAACTAAGAGCTTGTGTTCTTACAGCATTGTATAGGTGACGTCACTGACCTAGTATGTATAGATGAACAAACAACACGTAACTAAGAGCTTGTGTTCTTACAGCATTGTACAGATGACGTCACTGACCTAGTAAGTATAGATGAACAAACAACACGTAATTAAGAGCTTGTGTTCTTAGAGCATTGTATAGGTGACGTCACTGACCTAGTATGTATAGATGAACAAACAACACGTAACTAAGAGCTTGTGTTCTTACAGCATTGTACAGATGACGTCACTGACCTAGTATGTATAGATGAACAAACAACACGTAACTAAGAGCTAGTGCTCTTACAGCATTGTATAGGTGACGTCACTGACCTAGTATGTATAGATGAACAGACAACACGTAACTAAGAGCTAGTGCTCTTACAGCATTGTACAGATGACGTCACTGACCTAGTATGTATAAATGAACAGACAACACGTAACTAAGAGCTAGTGCTCTTACAGCATTGTATAGGTGACGTCACTGACCTAGTATGTATAGATGAACAAACAACACGTAACTAAGAGCTTGTGTTCTTAGAGCATTGTATAGGTGACGTCACTGACCTAGTATGTATAGATGAACAGACAACACGTAACTAAGAGCTAGTGCTCTTACAGCATTGTATAGGTGACGTCACTGACCTAGTATGTATAGATGAACAGACAACACGTAACTAAGAGCTAGTGCTCTTACAGCATTGTATAGGTGACGTCACTGACCTAGTATGTATAGATGAGCAAACAACACGTAACTAAGAGCGTGTGTTCTTACAGCATTGTGTAGGTGACGTCACTGACCTAGTATGTATAGATGAACAAACAACACGTAACTAAGAGCTTGTGTTCTTACAGCATTGTACAGATGACGTCACTGACCTAGTATGTATAGATGAACAGACAACACGTAACTAACAGCTTGTGTTCTTACAGCATTGTATAGGTGACGTCACTGACCTAGTATGTATAGATGAACAAACAACACGTAACTAAGGGCTTGTGTTCTTACAGCATTGTACAGATGACGTCACTGACCTAGTATGTATAGATGAACAGACAACACGTAACAAACAGCTTGTGTTCTTACAGCATTGTATAGGTGACGTCACCGACCTAGTATGTATAGATGAACAGACAACACGTAACTAAGAGCTTGTGTTCTTACAGCATTGTATAGGTGACGTCACTGACCTAGTATGTATAGATGAACAGACAACACGTAACTAAGAGCTAGTGCTCTTACATCATTGTATAGGTGACGTCACTGACCTAGTATGTATAGATGAACAGACAACACGTAACTAAGAGCTTGTGTTCTTACAGCATTGTATAGGTGACGTCACTGAACTAGTATGTATAGATGAACAGACAACACGTAACTAAGAGCTTGTGTTCTTAGAGCATTGTATAGGTGACGTCACTGACCTAGTATGTATAGATGAACAGACAACACGTAACTAAGAGCTTGTGCTCTTACAGCATTGTATAGGTGACGTCACTGACCAAGTATGTATAGATGAGCAAACAACACGTAACTAACAGCTTGTGTCCTTACAACATTGTATAGGTGACGTCACTGACCTAGTATGTATAGATGAACAGACAACACGTAACTAAGAGCTAGTGCTCTTACAGCATTGTATAGGTGACGTCACTGACCTAGTATGTATAGATGAACAGACAACACGTAACTAAGAGCTAGTGCTCTTAGAGCATTGTATAGATGACGTCACTGACCTAGTATGTATAGATGAACAAACAACACGTAACTAAGAGCTTGTGTTCTTACAGCATTGTATAGGTGACGTCACCGACCTAGTATGTATAGATGAACAGACAACACGTAACTAAGAGCTTGTGTTCTTACAGCATTGTATAGGTGACGTCACTGACCTAGTATGTATAGATGAACAGACAACACGTAACTAAGAGCTAGTGCTCTTACAGCATTGTATAGGTGACGTCACTGACCTAGTATGTATAGATGAACAAACAACACGTAACTAAGAGCTTGTGTTCTTACAGCATTGTATAGGTGACGTCACTGACCTAGTATGTATAGATGAACAGACAACACGTAACTAAGAGCTAGTGCTCTTACAGCATTGTGTAGGTGACGTCACTGACCTAGTATGTATAGATGAACAGACAACACGTAACTAAGAGCTTGTGTTCTTACAGCATTGTATAGGTGACGTCACCGACCTAGTATGTATAGATGAACAGACAACACGTAACTAAGAGCTTGTGTTCTTACAGCATTGTATAGGTGACGTCACTGACCTAGTATGTATAGATGAACAGACAACACGTAACTAAGAGCTAGTGCTCTTACAGCATTGTATAGGTGACGTCACTGACCTAGTATGTATAGATGAACAAACAACACGTAACTAAGAGCTTGTGTTCTTACAGCATTGTACAGATGACGTCACTGACCTAGTATGTATAGATGAACAAACAACACGTAACTAAGAGCTTGTGTTCTTAGAGCATTGTATAGGTGACGTCACTGACCAAGTATGTATAGATGAACAGACAACACGTAACTAAGAGCTAGTGCTCTTACAGCATTGTATAGGTGACGTCACTGACCTAGTATGTATAGATGAACAGACAACACGTAACTAAGAGCTAGTGCTCTTACAGCATTGTATAGGTGACGTCACTGACCTAGTATGTATAGATGAACAAACAACACGTAACTAAGAGCTTGTGTTCTTACAGCATTGTACAGATGACGTCACTGACCTAGTATGTATAGATGAACAGACAACACGTAACTAACAGCTTGTGTTCTTACAGCATTGTATAGGTGACGTCACCAACCTAGTATGTATAGATGAACAGACAACACGTAACTAAGAGTTTGTGTTCTTACAGCATTGTATAGGTGACGTCACTGACCTAGTATGTATAGATGAACAGACAACACGTAACTAAGAGCTAGTGCTCTTACAGCATTGTATAGGTGACGTCACTGACCTAGTATGTATAGATGAACAGACAACACGTAACTAAGAGCTAGTGCTCTTACAGCATTGTATAGGTGACGTCACTGACCTAGTATGTATAGATGAACAGACAACACGTAACTAAGAGCTTGTGTTCTTACAGTATTGTATAGGTGACGTCACTGACCTAGTATGTATAGATGAACAGACAACACGTAACTAAGAGCTTGTGTTCTTAGAGCATTGTATAGGTGACGTCACTGACCTAGTATGTATAGATGAACAGACAACACGTAACTAAGAGCTTGTGCTCTTACAGCATTGTATAGGTGACGTCACTGACCTAGTATGTATAGATGAGCAAACAACACGTAACTAACAGCTTGTGTCCTTACAGCATTGTATAGGTGACGTCACTGACCTAGTATGTATAGATGAACAGACAACACGTAACTAAGAGCTAGTGCTCTTACAGCATTGTATAGGTGACGTCACTGACCTAGTATGTATAGATGAACAGACAACACGTAACTAAGAGCTAGTGCTCTTACAGCATTGTATAGGTGACGTCACTGACCTAGTATGTATAGATGAACAGACAACACGTAACTAAGAGCTTGTGTCCTTACAGCATTGTATAGGTGACGTCACTGACCTAGTATGTATAGATGAACAGACAACACGTAACTAAGAGCTAGTGCTCTTACAGAATTGTATAGGTGACGTCACTGACCTAGTATGTATAGATGAACAGACAACACGTAACTAAGAGCTTGTGTCCTTACAGCATTGTATAGGTGACGTCACTGACCTAGTATGTATAGATGAGCAAACAACACGTAACTAACAGCTTGTGTCCTTACAGCATTGTATAGGTGACGTCACTGACCTAGTATGTATAGATGAACAGACAACACGTAACTAAGAGCTAGTGCTCTTAGAGCATTGTATAGATGACGTCACTGACCTAGTATGTATAGATGAACAAACAACACGTAACTAACAGCTTGTGTCCTTACAGCATTGTATAGGTGACGTCACTGACCTAGTATGTATAGATGAACAGACAACACGTAACTAAGAGCTAGTGCTCTTACAGCATTGTATAGGTGACGTCACTGACCTAGTATGTATAGATGAGCAAAAAACACGTAACTAACAGCATGTGTCCTTACAGCATTGTATAGGTGACGTCACTGACCTAGTATGTATAGATGAACAAACAACACGTAACTAAGAGCTAGTGCTCTTACAGCATTGTATAGGTGACGTCACTGACCTAGTATGTATAGATGAACAGACAACACGTAACTAAGAGCTAGTGCTCTTACAGCATTGTGTAGGTGACGTCACTGACCTAGTATGTCTAGATGAACAGACAACACGTAACTAAGAGCTAGTGCTCTTACAGCATTGTGTAGGTGACGTCACTGACCTAGTATGTATAGATGAACAGACAACACGTAACTAAGAGCTAGTGCTCTTACAGCATTGTGTAGGTGACGTCACTGACCTAGTATGGATAGATGAACAAACAACACGTAACTAAGAGCTTGTGTTCTTACAGCATTGTACAGATGACGTCACTGACCTAGTATGTATAGATGAACAGACAACACGTAACTAACAGCTTGTGTTCTTACAGCATTGTATAGGTGACGTCACTGACGTAGTATGTATAGATGAACAAACAACACGTAACTAAGAGCTTGTGTTCTTACAGCATTGTATAGGTGACGTCACTGACCTAGTATGTATAGATGAGCAAACAACACGTAACTAAGAGCTTGTGTTCTTACAGCATTGTATAGATGACGTCACTGACCTAGTATGTGTAGATGAGCAAACAACACGTAACTAACAGCTTGTGTCCTTACAGCATTGTATAGGTGACGTCACTGACCTAGTATGTATAGATGAACAGACAACACGTAACTAAGAGCTAGTGCTCTTACAGCATTGTGTAGGTGACGTCACTGACCTAGTATGTATAGATGAACAGACAACACGTAACTAAGAGCTTGTGTTCTTACAGCATTGTATAGGTGACGTCACCGACCTAGTATGTATAGATGAACAGACAACACGTAACTAAGAGCTTGTGTTCTTACAGCATTGTATAGGTGACGTCACTGACCTAGTATGTATAGATGAACAGACAACACGTAACTAAGAGCTAGTGCTCTTACAGCATTGTATAGGTGACGTCACTGACCTAGTATGTATAGATGAACAAACAACACGTAACTAAGAGCTTGTGTTCTTACAGCATTGTACAGATGACGTCACTGACCTAGTATGTATAGATGAACAAACAACACGTAACTAAGAGCTTGTGTTCTTAGAGCATTGTATAGGTGACGTCACTGACCAAGTATGTATAGATGAACAGACAACACGTAACTAAGAGCTAGTGCTCTTACAGCATTGTATAGGTGACGTCACTGACCTAGTATGTATAGATGAACAGACAACACGTAACTAAGAGCTAGTGCTCTTACAGCATTGTATAGGTGACGTCACTGACCTAGTATGTATAGATGAACAAACAACACGTAACTAAGAGCTTGTGTTCTTACAGCATTGTACAGATGACGTCACTGACCTAGTATGTATAGATGAACAGACAACACGTAACTAACAGCTTGTGTTCTTACAGCATTGTATAGGTGACGTCACCAACCTAGTATGTATAGATGAACAGACAACACGTAACTAAGAGTTTGTGTTCTTACAGCATTGTATAGGTGACGTCACTGACCTAGTATGTATAGATGAACAGACAACACGTAACTAAGAGCTAGTGCTCTTACAGCATTGTATAGGTGACGTCACTGACCTAGTATGTATAGATGAACAGACAACACGTAACTAAGAGCTAGTGCTCTTACAGCATTGTATAGGTGACGTCACTGACCTAGTATGTATAGATGAACAGACAACACGTAACTAAGAGCTTGTGTTCTTACAGTATTGTATAGGTGACGTCACTGACCTAGTATGTATAGATGAACAGACAACACGTAACTAAGAGCTTGTGTTCTTAGAGCATTGTATAGGTGACGTCACTGACCTAGTATGTATAGATGAACAGACAACACGTAACTAAGAGCTTGTGCTCTTACAGCATTGTATAGGTGACGTCACTGACCTAGTATGTATAGATGAGCAAACAACACGTAACTAACAGCTTGTGTCCTTACAGCATTGTATAGGTGACGTCACTGACCTAGTATGTATAGATGAACAGACAACACGTAACTAAGAGCTAGTGCTCTTACAGCATTGTATAGGTGACGTCACTGACCTAGTATGTATAGATGAACAGACAACACGTAACTAAGAGCTAGTGCTCTTACAGCATTGTATAGGTGACGTCACTGACCTAGTATGTATAGATGAACAGACAACACGTAACTAAGAGCTTGTGTCCTTACAGCATTGTATAGGTGACGTCACTGACCTAGTATGTATAGATGAACAGACAACACGTAACTAAGAGCTAGTGCTCTTACAGAATTGTATAGGTGACGTCACTGACCTAGTATGTATAGATGAACAGACAACACGTAACTAAGAGCTTGTGTCCTTACAGCATTGTATAGGTGACGTCACTGACCTAGTATGTATAGATGAGCAAACAACACGTAACTAACAGCTTGTGTCCTTACAGCATTGTATAGGTGACGTCACTGACCTAGTATGTATAGATGAACAGACAACACGTAACTAAGAGCTAGTGCTCTTAGAGCATTGTATAGATGACGTCACTGACCTAGTATGTATAGATGAACAAACAACACGTAACTAACAGCTTGTGTCCTTACAGCATTGTATAGGTGACGTCACTGACCTAGTATGTATAGATGAACAGACAACACGTAACTAAGAGCTAGTGCTCTTACAGCATTGTATAGGTGACGTCACTGACCTAGTATGTATAGATGAGCAAAAAACACGTAACTAACAGCATGTGTCCTTACAGCATTGTATAGGTGACGTCACTGACCTAGTATGTATAGATGAACAAACAACACGTAACTAAGAGCTAGTGCTCTTACAGCATTGTATAGGTGACGTCACTGACCTAGTATGTATAGATGAACAGACAACACGTAACTAAGAGCTAGTGCTCTTACAGCATTGTGTAGGTGACGTCACTGACCTAGTATGTCTAGATGAACAGACAACACGTAACTAAGAGCTAGTGCTCTTACAGCATTGTGTAGGTGACGTCACTGACCTAGTATGTATAGATGAACAGACAACACGTAACTAAGAGCTAGTGCTCTTACAGCATTGTGTAGGTGACGTCACTGACCTAGTATGGATAGATGAACAAACAACACGTAACTAAGAGCTTGTGTTCTTACAGCATTGTACAGATGACGTCACTGACCTAGTATGTATAGATGAACAGACAACACGTAACTAACAGCTTGTGTTCTTACAGCATTGTATAGGTGACGTCACTGACGTAGTATGTATAGATGAACAAACAACACGTAACTAAGAGCTTGTGTTCTTACAGCATTGTATAGGTGACGTCACTGACCTAGTATGTATAGATGAGCAAACAACACGTAACTAAGAGCTTGTGTTCTTACAGCATTGTATAGATGACGTCACTGACCTAGTATGTGTAGATGAGCAAACAACACGTAACTAACAGCTTGTGTCCTTACAGCATTGTATAGGTGACGTCACTGACCTAGTATGTATAGATGAACAGACAACACGTAACTAAGAGCTAGTGCTCTTACAGCATTGTATAGGTGACGTCACTGACCTAGTATGTATAGATGAACAAACAACACGTAACTAAGAGCTTGTGTTCTTACAGCATTGTATAGGTGACGTCACTGACCTAGTATGTATAGATGAACAGACAACACGTAACTAAGAGCTTGTGTTCTTAGAGCATTGTATAGGTGACGTCACTGACCTAGTATGTATAGATGAACAGACAACACGTAACTAAGAGCTTGTGTTCTTACAGCATTGTGTAGGTGACGTCACTGACCTAGTATGTATAGATGAACAGACAACACGTAACTAAGAGCTAGTGCTCTTACAGCATTGTATAGGTGACGTCACTGACCTAGTATGTATAGATGAACAGACAACACGTAACTAAGAGCTAGTGCTCTTACAGCACTGTATAGGTGACGTCACTGACCTAGTATGTATAGATGAACAAACAACACGTAACTAAGAGTTTGTGTTCGTACAGCATTGTATAGGTGACGTCACTGACCTAGTATGTATAGATGAACAAACAACACGTAACTAAGAGCTTGTGTCCTTACAGCATTGTATAGGTGACGTCACTGACCTAGTATGTATAGATGAACAGACAACACGTAACTAAGAGCTAGTGCTCTTACAGCATTGTGTAGGTGACGTCACTGACCTAGTATGTCTAGATGAACAGACAACACGTAACTAAGAGCTAGTGCTCTTACAGCATTGTGTAGGTGACGTCACTGACCTAGTATGTATAGATGAACAGACAACACGTAACTAAGAGCTAGTGCTCTTACAGCATTGTGTAGGTGACGTCACTGACCTAGTATGGATAGATGAACAAACAACACGTAACTAAGAGCTTGTGTTCTTACAGCATTGTACAGATGACGTCACTGACCTAGTATGTATAGATGAACAGACAACACGTAACTAACAGCTTGTGTTCTTACAGCATTGTATAGGTGACGTCACTGACGTAGTATGTATAGATGAACAAACAACACGTAACTAAGAGCTTGTGTTCTTACAGCATTGTATAGGTGACGTCACTGACCTAGTATGTATAGATGAGCAAACAACACGTAACTAAGAGCTTGTGTTCTTACAGCATTGTATAGATGACGTCACTGACCTAGTATGTGTAGATGAGCAAACAACACGTAACTAACAGCTTGTGTCCTTACAGCATTGTATAGGTGACGTCACTGACCTAGTATGTATAGATGAACAGACAACACGTAACTAAGAGCTAGTGCTCTTACAGCATTGTATAGGTGACGTCACTGACCTAGTATGTATAGATGAACAAACAACACGTAACTAAGAGCTTGTGTTCTTACAGCATTGTATAGGTGACGTCACTGACCTAGTATGTATAGATGAACAGACAACACGTAACTAAGAGCTTGTGTTCTTAGAGCATTGTATAGGTGACGTCACTGACCTAGTATGTATAGATGAACAGACAACACGTAACTAAGAGCTTGTGTTCTTACAGCATTGTGTAGGTGACGTCACTGACCTAGTATGTATAGATGAACAGACAACACGTAACTAAGAGCTAGTGCTCTTACAGCATTGTATAGGTGACGTCACTGACCTAGTATGTATAGATGAACAGACAACACGTAACTAAGAGCTAGTGCTCTTACAGCACTGTATAGGTGACGTCACTGACCTAGTATGTATAGATGAACAAACAACACGTAACTAAGAGTTTGTGTTCGTACAGCATTGTATAGGTGACGTCACTGACCTAGTATGTATAGATGAACAAACAACACGTAACTAAGAGCTTGTGTCCTTACAGCATTGTATAGGTGACGTCACTGACCTAGTATGTATAGATGAACAGACAACACGTAACTAAGAGCTAGTGTTCTTACAGCATTGTATAGGTGACGTCACTGACCTAGTATGTATAGATGAACAAACAACACGTAACTAACAGCTTGTGTCCTTACAGCATTGTATAGGTGACGTCACTGACCTAGTATGTATAGATGAACAGACAACACGTAACTAAGAGCTAGTGTTCTTACAGCATTGTATAGGTGACGTCACTGACCTAGTATGTATTGTGCCCATTTAGCAAGAAATATGCCAATCACAGTATACCAGCGTAGCTCAATTCGGGATTTCGGGGCAGCGGTAAGTTCCCCCACTCTGTGACTCACATATTTTGGATTAATTAGAGGATACACTTGCAAAAATAACAATAAAATCAACTCCTATTTAAACACATTTAATTAATAAAATTTATGGCGCTACAAACATTTTAACAATTTAATTACTGACCCAATAATCAACTGCTTGTTCCAAATGAACAAGGAATCACAAATATAAACAAATATTGTATTCAAAACCTGTGGTTTCCACATAAACCAACAATTCTTACTTAGTCTCACTTCCATAAAGCACTAACATTAAGTTTACATAACTCCGAGCTCTTTGGCTCCATGCATTTACATTATTATGGTGTCATTCTTGTACACCTCAAACACTATCCTTTATATTTTCTTATTTCTCAAAAACAAATATATAATTATATTTAAAAATCTAGGTTAATTATCTAACTCAATATTTTGGGCATGTCCACACATTCAGTTGTTATCATCTCTCTTTATTCCACAAATATATTAAGGTAATCAGAAAATCAATTGTGTACTCCAGAGCGTGAAGGTACTTGACACAGTCAAAAAAACTATAGTTACTCCCGAACTCAGTTGCCTTCAATCAACTCGTGGAATCCCACGTCCATACATTATTACAATAGGGATTGTTATTTATCTCTTATGTCTTATTAGACCATTATCATATAAGAACTTACGATCTGAACCGGCAAACGAAATATCCATCTATAAGGACCTCGGTTCAACGCCCGGGTCGTTAACAACTTTAAACACTCCTGGTGTATTCATTTCTCTTTATAACAGCTTACGAGACGGTCTCTGTTCCTTCTCGCTTTAAGAGAGCTAGACTCTACTACTTGGGGTGCGATTTATGACACGTGAGGGTGACGGCGACTCCCTGTCTGACCCAACGTTAGTAACTTATTTCCAAGGCTTTCAAAACAAACCTTCCCATTATATCCAGTTCTGGGGAGACCGGGCTTTATTGTACCGTATACATTCAAACAACTATTCTTTGGTTCAAAGACCATTTTCGTATCCTTGGCATTTATTAATTATGAGAGGGTCCTCATTGATTGGGAAGATTAATACACATACGACGACGGAGAATTTAAGGGGCTTTTTTCATAAGAAGATCCTGCATTCGAATCTCTTCGTGTGCCTCGGGAACCAATCCCTTACAGAGGACTTATACAAAATGCGATTTAGAGTCGGCCGTGGCCCATATGACATACGCTCAATAATACCATATATTAGCTCCCTTTTTAAATACATACACAATGCCTCGTGATACCATGTCACAAATAGAGGACTTATACAATTATCAATTCACTGCAATCAACTACCCTCCATAAGTAATGTACCAAGTATTTTAACCACTACGCGTTCCTAGCGTGACACTTTAATATTATATTTGCGCTCATTATGCGCTATGCATTATTTTAAGCCGAAAATGTCTTCCCAAGAACTGATAAAATCTCTTTAGTAACAATTCATATTATTTTAATTCACAATTTAATCCTTCCGTTGTCGATAAATCGCTCCCTGTTTTAAAATATTCCATTGAACCTCATCTCTTACACATACGTTAAGGCTTAACGTTCTTATATTCATATCAATTTATTTGATTTTTATTTAACATTTCCATATTTAATTATTATTATTATCTTTATTCTTTATACAAGCTCAAAAGCTATTTCTTTCTTATCTCCATTTTACTTTATTTCAATGTCTTTCATGATAATTAATGATATTTCGCTTACTCTTATGACATTTGTTAAATGCATTAACCCTTTATTCACATATTTCCTCTACGGGATTTATTCTTTACATAATTATTTATAATTTCTCAAATATTATTTTATTATTGTTCAGACCGTGTTCTTGATTATTCAGTATTTATTTATTAAAACACATCCCTTTTACTCAAAAACTCCGGTGGGTTTGTACACAACTAATCTCTGACACCAAAATAGAATGAATTTAGTACTCACATGTTTCCAGATCATCCCATGATCTTTAATCTGGTGCGGTGCTTCATTTTTGGGGCCCACTTTGAACTTTTTACTCCATATTAAAGGAATTCATCTTACTTAAAAACACTTTTTGATATACATTTAAAACACTTAACATTGACGACATTTTTATATACTGATGTGTTCCTTTTGAACACATAATAAACACTAAAAATATTATTTAACACACAATCTTGATTATTTTACACTTCACAATTCTCGATCACTAGGCCGTATTTCTGAGCCTATCACACGTGATCTTCTTAAATTCCTGTTTCCAAGGGTGAAATTGATTCGATGTCGGCTTCCTATCCTGCAGAATGCGAAAGTCCCGAAACATCTACTGTTCCCTGGAGTCCAATTCTGCTACTCCTATCCTGGATAACCGGCTATTTATCTAGCTTGAACGGCTTCTTTGTAGATCTGTCTATCGATCCTAACGAAAGTCTATACGGATCGAGGTCTCCTCTAAGACCTATAGATTTAATTTATAGCAGCTAGCACTTCTCGATTCTAGTACTATTAGAATTGTTCGCCTGCTTTCTGGAGATAATGTTTATAGTCTCCTATCATCTTTATTTGAACTGTTTTATTATTCTGTTCTTCCCTTTTAGGTTTCTTTAATTTAAATAACAGTTTATCTGTCTGGTACGATACTTCCGTACGTTATGATCTATTCGTTCGTACATTTAACGACCTATCGCCTTTAAGTCCGATGTTCGCGGCCTGCTCTGACTATATCTTACGAATTTTCACTTTAACTTGTATACAGTCGGGCCTAAATCCTATAATTAGGATTTTCCTAATATTTCACTACGGCGATACTTTAAAATTTCGTCTTGACCACTCCTATGGAGGCAAGCAAGTCGTTAATACTGCGACGCCTGTGGCTATCGGATCTTACTTTTGCGGTGTAACACAGCGTTTCTCCCCTCACGGAGTACTGGTAGCTGTTTTCGATGTAACGCAGAGTTACGTCCCCTCACGGACTGTCGGAATGACTACTTCTACGTCGTGGTGCAGCACTTCCCCTCACGGAGTGCTCGTAGGACTGCATGTGCTGATATAACTTCACGTCCTCCTGGACGGATTCGTACTGCGTGATGCGTGGCAACACTCCTCACGGGCTATTCGAGACTGCATTCGTTGTGATGTAGCACAGTGACGTGCCCTCAGGCCGTTTGAAACTGCATGATTGGCTTGGTAAACCCCGAAGCTTTATACTATTTTACTACAAAAAAATAAGACTCAAGCCTTTTCTGTGGTCAACTTCTAAAATAATGGTGCCACAAATATAAAAATTATACCTTCCGAAAGCTCTTCTTCTCAATGTCAAATGATCTTATTGCACCTAAGAATCGATCGTGCAATTCGGAGATATTAATTAATTTCTCGTCCTCAATTGTGTGGGTGTTGCATTCCTTTTGCTCTCTCCCCTCCACAGAGGCTTAGGTAATTCCCCAATGACGTCGTCTTACGTCGGCAGTTTTTTTCTGCACAATATTTAAATGGTTTCTCTTTACTGAAAAATCTCTCATTCAAAATGATTCACTGTACTGTGCTTGTTTACTCATTATTATGCTCGTAAACGTGTTAATTTTAATTATTCCTCTTCTGGTGCATAAGCGGCGTTGTCAATTTCCAGCAACGTCAGCTTGAATTCCGATTCAGGCTTCCTTGTCTATCACGGTGGAAATTTCCATTCAGTTATTAATACTCGTGACCAGCCCTCTCTTGAATGTCGAGTGGGGTGATCTCATCTAAGGAACATCTGTCCCTAGTCGCTTGCACAATGTTAAGCTATAATCCTGGCTTAAAATCTCTCTCCGTTCCTTTAGGAAACTGTACGTTTCTTTCATTTCTCCCTTAAGGACATGGGTTCGACCGTCATGGACCCTATGGCCCATGGGTTCATCTCTCCCCTCCTTAGGTAAATAAATTTTCGAAAATTTTGAGGAAATTTATTTCAATTTAATTTTGTATTTCTTTATTCGTCGAATCCATCATAATGTCATCCGTATTTACTGTTGTTTTTACTTCTTTTAAAGTTCCTTCCACTAATTATGTAGGTTGGGTATGCTCTATCTTTACCCTTTCTTTCTCCTTTATTACATTAAAATTTTCCTTTTCAATAAAATCAATTACTTCTTTAAAGTTCCTCTCCTTTCTGGTTTGTGTTTAGGTTGGGTCTTCAAGAGTTCCCATTCATTCATTTATTCCCTAGTGGTCGACTCCACTCAGGCCATAAGTCTCTTGTCACGTTCGATGTTTACAACTCTCTACCCTCGTCTGGCGCATGCTTCTCCAAACTCGAGTCAACAGTTGGTTTCCTTTCTTCTTTTCTCAAGACAGACTTCAAGTCGGTCTGTTCTTTATTCATTATATTTCTTCTTAAATGACTTTATGTTAATTATCTTGCGGGTGCAATTAGCTTTACCCGTAACTTAATTCATTACAGTTCACAGACTTCAAGTCTGTTACACTTCATTTAAAATTTTTAAGAGCTCAGTCTGACCTCACCTGACTCTTTCTGGTTCTCTTCCCTCTTCCTTATCTCTCTTTGCGATGGTATTTCAGCAAATATTATACTTATTTCTCATATTCTTTGACGGTTGCAAATATCTTTACCCGTTTGTTCCTATGGGATAATCCTTTTCCTTCACCTCGTATCGAGATGGCATTTTCAAAGAGTATTTCTTCTTCCTACTCTTCCAATTCTTTAGATTTTCCAAATCTCTTTTCTTTCTCTTCTTTTTATCCTTCCCTTTCTTCTTACGATGCTTCCAGCTGAAATATGCCTGGGCATCCTCTTTCTCCAAGACATCGTTGGTTATTCCTCCTCCTTTCATTGTTTCCATGGGGCATCCATTTCCTGGTACACCAATTATCAACGGCGGTTTTCCTCCTTTTGGCTCTTCTTCAGAGACGTCTCCTCTCATTTTTTCATTGCTCCCAACAATCTCATCTTTTTCCTTTAGGGTTTCTTGGCTCTTATTAGCACCTTCCTCCATTTCTCTAGTCTTTCTTTGGCAATCTAGACATTTAATCATTAATTCGAGGATCTGGGCTTTCAATTTTTCCTCTTCTTCCTTTAATGCCCTTTTATTTTCCTGGTCCTGCATTTCTTCGAAGTTTTCCTTTTCCCTTTCTGTGAAATCGTGAACCTCTGTTTCCATCGATGTTTCATTGACATTTTCTATATTTATTTCATTTAATTTCTCTATTTCTTCTGGAATTATTATTTCCGTTTCTTCGACTATCAATTCCTTTATTATCTCCTGTTCCGAGATTACTTCTTGCCCTTCCAGCTCGACCTTTTCCTCAAAATGAGTCTCTTCAGTTTGGAGCTCATTTTCATTTTGGCTATCCTCCTGTTCTGGAGTTACGATCTCTTCCTGAATTTCCATTTGTTTCTCTAGAAGGATCTCCAAGTTTTCTTCAATTTCCACTAGAGTCATGATGATTTCTATTTCTTGTTTTTCTTCTTTAATCTCAACTTTGGGCTCCTCTGGCACCGTTACTTCTTCTTCTTCTTCAATTTCGGCTTGTTTTCCAACTTCCGTCTGGACAACTGTTTCATTTATGACTGGGATAGCCATTTCTTTTGCTTTGAGGTCCTCTGCTAACATGTATTCATCATATTGCTTCTGAGCGGCCTCTACTATTTCTTCGTATTCCGAAATCTTAACTTTCCTCAATTCAGCTAACTCCTGAACAGTTATTATATCTTGTTCCTCGTACATGCTCATTTCGAAGCAATGCATCTGATTCCATTTTATATTCATATCGGCTGCTTGCTTGTTAACATATTTTTTTCTGTCTTGCTCTTCGTGAGGGGTTTTCCACCAAATCTTATTCCATTTATTTCTCATTTCACATACCTGCTTCATTTTTTCTTCTATTTCCCCCCTGAAACTTTTTATCTGTTCCCAGGGAGCTAGTTCAATTTTCCCCTCTTTCTCCATGCGTTTCGCAAATTTCTTCTTTGTTTCTTTTAATGACCTTTTAACATTAGGGATTTCCCTATATAATTCTTCTAATTCCTTTTTGGGTATCTTACATTTACTTTTCCAAGCCTTTCACGGAGCCCGTTTATTTTCTTTATCTCCTCGAAAATACTGTCTGTTTGTTCCATAATTCCTTCTTTTATTCTTAATTCGAGATCCTTTAATCCCCAAAGTTCGTTCCTCATTTTTTCGTGCTCATGGTCCGTTTCCCTAATTATCTTCAAGAATTCTTTTACTTCGTCCCAAGTCGCCATTTCTACCTTTTCCTGATCCTGAACGTCAATACTATCGCTCTTTTCCCCTTCGTTTTCTGAGCCTACTTGGACCTGTATTACTACGTGAGACTTTAAATTATCCTTATTCTTATCAATATCCATTACATTTTCCCTTGGAATTGGTTTACAAATTTCCTTTTCCTTTCCGAGCTCTAAAGGTTCAACATTTATTACCCTTTTGTCTGCAGACATGTTACCTTCTCTTCGTGTAACTATGTCTCCAGGTGCACGCATGCTTTCTACAGAAACATTTATAATTTCTTTAGTTGGGTACTCTTTCTCACCTGTAGTTTTACCTTTATCTGGGCTCTCGGCCCTTACATTCTCAGAGAGCCTCCGCCTCTCTTCACTTAACAACATCATATTAAAATACAGTGGGCCACTAATGCCACCACACTAGTACATGCTTGAGAGATGATACTCTGAATCCGTGTGTCCCAATTTCTTTAAAATATTACTTTAGTACGGGTATTCACTTACAACGTACCCTTTTACTATTTTTATTCAATTTCATAAACCTTTATGGAAGTGTTTAAAATTCAAATTTTCGAAAAACCATTTTTTTTTTTCAAAAAAATGAAAATTTTGATTTTTCGAGAAAACTCGGGTTTTCCCTAGGAAAACTCATCCCTACGTACTGGGCGCCAAAAAGAGTAGGTGTATGATAAAATCCTACAAGCCCCACGTTGAAGCCACTACACAAATTAAGCGTTGCTAAGGGGTTTACAATATAATAATTCAGGGCTGCTCGGTATGAGTTTCCAGGGACCCATGCGGTCAGTTAATATTTTACGTTGTAGCTATTCCTGTCGTTACTTTAATTTTACATGATATGACCGACTTAAGTGTTCCTCTAGTTATTAATCCAGCACATTATTTATATATCCCCATGTGCCCATTTAGCAAGAAATATGCCAATCACAGTATACCAGCGTAGCTCAATTCGGGATTTCGGGGCAGCGGTAAGTTCCCCCACTCTGTGACTCACATATTTTGGATTAATTAGAGGATACACTTGCAAAAATAACAACAAAATCAACTCCTATTTAAACACATTTAATTAATAAAATTTATGGCGCTACAAACATTTTAACAATTTAATTACTGACCCAATAATCAACTGCTTGTTCCAAATGAACAAGGAATCACAAATATAAACAAATATTGTATTCAAAACCTGTGGTTTCCACATAAACCAACAATTCTTACTTAGTCTCACTTCCATAAAGCACTAACATTAAGTTTACATAACTCCGAGCTCTTTGGCTCCATGCATTTACATTATTATGGTGTCATTCTTGTACACCTCAAACACTATCCTTTATATTTTCTTATTTCTCAAAAACAAATATATAATTATATTTAAAAATCTAGGTTAATTATCTAACTCAATATTTTGGGCATGTCCACACATTCAGTTGTTATCATCTCTCTTTATTCCACAAATGTATTAAGGTAATCAGAAAATCAATTGTGTACTCCAGAGCGTGAAGGTACTTGACACAGTCAAAAAAACTATAGTTACTCCCGAACTCAGTTGCCTTCAATCAACTCGTGGAATCCCACGTCCATACATTATTACAATAGGGATTGTTATTTATCTCTTATGTCTTATTAGACCATTATCATATAAGAACTTACGATCTGAACCGGCAAACGAAATATCCATCTATAAGGACCTCGGTTCAACGCCCGGGTCGTTAACAACTTTAAACACTCCTGGTGTATTCATTTCTCTTTATAACAGCTTACGAGACGGTCTCTGTTCCTTCTCGCTTTAAGAGAGCTAGACTCTACTACTTGGGGTGCGATTTATGACACGTGAGGGTGACGGCGACTCCCTGTCTGACCCAACGTTAGTAACTTATTTCCAAGGCTTTCAAAACAAACCTTCCCATTATATCCAGTTCTGGGGAGACCGGGCTTTATTGTACCGTATACATTCAAACAACTATTCTTTGGTTCAAAGACCATTTTCGTATCCTTGGCATTTATTAATTATGAGAGGGTCCTCATTGATTGGGAAGATTAATACACATACGACGACGGAGAATTTAAGGGGCTTTTATCATAAGAAGATCCTGCATTCGAATCTCTTCGTGTGCCTCGGGAACCAATCCCTTACAGAGGACTTATACAAAATGCGATTTAGAGTCGGCCGTGGCCCATATGACATACGCTCAATAATACCATATATTAGCTCCCTTTTTAAATACATACACAATGCCTCGTGATACCATGTCACAAATAGAGGACTTATACAATTATCAATTCACTGCAATCAACTACCCTCCATAAGTAATGTACCAAGTATTTTAACCACTACGCGTTCCTAGCGTGACACTTTAATATTATATTTGCGCTCATTATGCGCTATGCATTATTTTAAGCCGAAAATGTCTTCCCAAGAACTGATAAAATCTCTTTAGTAACAATTCATATTATTTTAATTCACAATTTAATCCTTCCGTTGTCGATAAATCGCTCCCTGTTTTAAAATATTCCATTGAACCTCATCTCTTACACATACGTTAAGGCTTAACGTTCTTATATTCATATCAATTTATTTGATTTTTATTTAACATTTCCATATTTAATTATTATTATTATCTTTATTCTTTATACAAGCTCAAAAGCTATTTCTTTCTTATCTCCATTTTACTTTATTTCAATGTCTTTCATGATAATTAATGATATTTCGCTTACTCTTATGACATTTGTTAAATGCATTAACCCTTTATTCACATATTTCCTCTACGGGATTTATTCTTTACATAATTATTTATAATTTCTCAAATATTATTTTATTATTGTTCAGACCGTGTTCTTGATTATTCAGTATTTATTTATTAAAACACATCCCTTTTACTCAAAAACTCCGGTGGGTTTGTACACAACTAATCTCTGACACCAAAATAGAATGAATTTAGTACTCACATGTTTCCAGATCATCCCATGATCTTTAATCTGGTGCGGTGCTTCATTTTTGGGGCCCACTTTGAACTTTTTACTCCATATTAAAGGAATTCATCTTACTTAAAAACACTTTTTGATATACATTTAAAACACTTAACATTGACGACATTTTTATATACTGATGTGTTCCTTTTGAACACATAATAAACACTAAAAATATTATTTAACACACAATCTTGATTATTTTACACTTCACAATTCTCGATCACTAGGCCGTATTTCTGAGCCTATCACACGTGATCTTCTTAAATTCCTGTTTCCAAGGGTGAAATTGATTCGATGTCGGCTTCCTATCCTGCAGAATGCGAAAGTCCCGAAACATCTACTGTTCCCTGGAGTCCAATTCTGCTACTCCTATCCTGGATAACCGGCTATTTATCTAGCTTGAACGGCTTCTTTGTAGATCTGTCTATCGATCCTAACGAAAGTCTATACGGATCGAGGTCTCCTCTAAGACCTATAGATTTAATTTATAGCAGCTAGCACTTCTCGATTCTAGTACTATTAGAATTGTTCGCCTGCTTTCTGGAGATAATGTTTATAGTCTCCTATCATCTTTATTTGAACTGTTTTATTATTCTGTTCTTCCCTTTTAGGTTTCTTTAATTTAAATAACAGTTTATCTGTCTGGTACGATACTTCCGTACGTTATGATCTATTCGTTCGTACATTTAACGACCTATCGCCTTTAAGTCCGATGTTCGCGGCCTGCTCTGACTATATCTTACGAATTTTCACTTTAACTTGTATACAGTCGGGCCTAAATCCTATAATTAGGATTTTCCTAATATTTCACTACGGCGATACTTTAAAATTTCGTCTTGACCACTCCTATGGAGGCAAGCAAGTCGTTAATACTGCGACGCCTGTGGCTATCGGATCTTACTTTTGCGGTGTAACACAGCGTTTCTCCCCTCACGGAGTACTGGTAGCTGTTTTCGATGTAACGCAGAGTTACGTCCCCTCACGGACTGTCGGAATGACTACTTCTACGTCGTGGTGCAGCACTTCCCCTCACGGAGTGCTCGTAGGACTGCATGTGCTGATATAACTTCACGTCCTCCTGGACGGATTCGTACTGCGTGATGCGTGGCAACACTCCTCACGGGCTATTCGAGACTGCATTCGTTGTGATGTAGCACAGTGACGTGCCCTCAGGCCGTTTGAAACTGCATGATTGGCTTGGTAAACCCCGAAGCTTTATACTATTTTACTACAAAAAAATAAGACTCAAGCCTTTTCTGTGGTCAACTTCTAAAATAATGGTGCCACAAATATAAAAATTATACCTTCCGAAAGCTCTTCTTCTCAATGTCAAATGATCTTATTGCACCTAAGAATCGATCGTGCAATTCGGAGATATTAATTAATTTCTCGTCCTCAATTGTGTGGGTGTTGCATTCCTTTTGCTCTCTCCCCTCCACAGAGGCTTAGGTAATTCCCCAATGACGTCGTCTTACGTCGGCAGTTTTTTTCTGCACAATATTTAAATGGTTTCTCTTTACTGAAAAATCTCTCATTCAAAATGATTCACTGTACTGTGCTTGTTTACTCATTATTATGCTCGTAAACGTGTTAATTTTAATTATTCCTCTTCTGGTGCATAAGCGGCGTTGTCAATTTCCAGCAACGTCAGCTTGAATTCCGATTCAGGCTTCCTTGTCTATCACGGTGGAAATTTCCATTCAGTTATTAATACTCGTGACCAGCCCTCTCTTGAATGTCGAGTGGGGTGATCTCATCTAAGGAACATCTGTCCCTAGTCGCTTGCACAATGTTAAGCTATAATCCTGGCTTAAAATCTCTCTCCGTTCCTTTAGGAAACTGTACGTTTCTTTCATTTCTCCCTTAAGGACATGGGCTCGACCGTCATGGACCCTATGGCCCATGGGTTCAGTATAGATGACCAAACAACACGTAACTAAGAGCTTGTGTCCTTACAGCATTGTATAGGCGACGTCACTGACCTAGTATGTATAGATGAACAGACAACACGTAACTAAGAGCTAGTGTTCTTACAGCATTGTATAGGTGACGTCACTGACCTAGTATGTATAGATGAACAAACAACACGTAACTAAGAGTTTGTGTTCGTACAGCGTTGTATAGGTGACGTCACTGACCTAGTATGTATAGATGAACAGACAACACGTAACTTAGAGCTTGTGTTCTTATAGCATTGTATAGGTGACGTCACTGACCTAGTATGTATAGATGAACAAACAACACGTAACTAAGAGCTTGTGTTCTTACAGCATTGTATAGGTGACGTCACTGACCTAGTATGTATAGATGAACAAACAACACGTAACTAAGAGCTAGTGTTCTTACAGCATTGTATAGGTGACGTCACTGACCTAGTATGTATAGATGAACAAACAACACGTAACTAACAGCTTGTGCTCTTACAGCATTGTATAGGTGACGTCACTGACCTAGTATGTATAGATGAACAGACAACACGTAACTAAGAGCTAGTGCTCTTACAGCATTGTATAGGTGACGTCACTGACCTAGTATGTATAGATGAACAAACAACACGTAACTAAGAGCTAGTGCTCTTACAGCATTGTATAGGTGACGTCACTGACCTAGTATGTATAGATGAACAAACAACACGTAACTAAGAGCTAGTGCTCTTACAGCATTGTATAGGTGACGTCACTGACCTAGTATGTATAGATGAACAGACAACACGTAACTAAGAGCTAGTGTTCTTACAGCATTGTATAGGTGACGTCACTGACCTAGTATGTATAGATGAACAAACAACACGTAACTAAGAGCTAGTGCTCTTACAGCATTGTATAGGTGACGTCACTGACCTAGTATGTATAGATGAACAAACAACACGTAACTAAGAGCTAGTGCTCTTACAGCATTGTATAGGTGACGTCACTGACCTAGTATGTATAGATGAACAGACAACACGTAACTAAGAGCTTGTGTACTTACAGCATTGTATAGGTGACGTCACTGACCTAGTATGTATAGATGAACAGACAACACGTAACTAAGAGTTTGTGTTCTTACAGCATTGAATAGGTGACGTCACTGACCTAGTATGTATAGATGAACAGACAACACGTAACTAAGAGCTAGTGCTCTTACAGCATTGTGTAGGTGACGTCACTGACCTAGTATGTATAGATGAACAAACAACACGTAACTAAGAGCTTGTGTTCTTACAGCATTGTATAGGTGACGTCACTGACCTAGTATGTATAGATGAACAGACAACACGGAACTAAGAGCTTGTGTTCTTAGAGCATTGTATAGGTGACGTCACTGACCTAGTATGTATAGATGAACAAACAACACGTAACTAAGAGCTAGTGCTCTTACAGCATTGTATAGGTGACGTCACTGACCTAGTATGTATAGATGAGCAAACAACACGTAACTTAGAGCTTGTGTTCTTATAGCATTGTATAGGTGACGTCACTGACGTAGTATGTATAGATGAACAAACAACACGTAACTAAGAGCTTGTGTTCTTACAGCATTGTATAGGTGACGTCACTGACCTAGTATGTATAGATGAACAGACAACACGTAACTAAGAGCTAGTGCTCTTACAGCATTGTGTAGGTGACGTCACTGACCTAGTATGTATAGATGAACAAACAACACGTAACTAAGAGCTTGTGTTCTTACAGCATTGTATAGGTGACGTCACCGACCTAGTATGTATAGATGAACAAACAACACGTAACTAAGAGCTTGTGTTCTTAAAGCATTGTATAGGTGACGTCACTGACCTAGTATGTATAGATGAACAAACAACACGTAACTATGAGCTTGTGTTCATACAGCATTGTATAGGTGACGTCACTGACCTAGTATGTATAGATGAACAAACAACACGTAACTAAGAGCTTGTGTTCTTACAGCATTGTATAGGTGACGTCACCGACCTAGTATGTATAGATGAACAAACAACACGTAACTAAGAGCTTGTGTTCTTACAGCATTGTACAGATGACGTTACTGACCTAGTATGTATAGATGAGCAAACAACACGTAGCTAAGAGCTTGTGTTCTTACAGCATTGTACAGATGACGTTACTGACCTAGTATGTATAGATGAACAGACAACACGTAACTAACAGCTTGTGTCCTTACAGCATTGTATAGGTGACGTCACTGACCTAGTATGTATAGATGAACAGACAACACGTAACTAACAGCTTGTGTCCTTACAGCATTGTATAGGTGACGTCACTGACCTAGTATGTATAGATGAACAAACAACACGTAGCTAAGAGCTTGTGTTCTTACAGCATTGTACAGATGACGTTACTGACCTAGTATGTATAGATGAACAGACAACACGTAACTAAGAGCTAGTGCTCTTACAGCATTGTATAGGTGACGTCACTGACCTAGTATGTATAGATGAACAGACAACACGTAACTAACAGCTTGTGTCCTTACAGCATTGTATAGGTGACGTCACTGACCTAGTATGTATAGATGAACAGACAACACGTAACTAAGAGCTAGTGCTCTTACAGCATTGTATAGGTGACGTCACTGACCTAGTATGTATAGATGAACAAACAACACGTAACTAAGAGCTTGTGTTCTTACAGCATTGTATAGGTGACGTCACTGACCTAGTATGTATAGATGAACAGACAACACGTAACTAAGAGCTAGTGCTCTTACAGCATTGTATAGGTGACGTCACTGACCTAGTATGTATAGATGAACAAACAACACGTAACTAACAGCTTGTGTCCTTACAGCATTGTATAGGTGATGTCACTGACGTAGTATGTATAGATGAGCAAACAACACGTAATTAAGAGCTTGTGTTCTTACAGCATTGTATAGGTGACGTCACTGACCTAGTATGTATAGATGAACAGACAACACGTAACTAAGAGTTTGTGTTCTTACAGCATTGTATAGGTGACGTCACTGACCTAGTATGTATAGATGAACAAACAACACGTAACTAAGAGCTAGTGCTCTTACAGCATTGTATAGGTGACGTCACTGACCTAGTATGTATAGATGAACAGACAACACGTAACTAAGAGCTAGTGCTCTTACAGCATTGTATAGGTGACGTCACTGACCTAGTATGTATAGATGAACAGACAACACGTTACTAAGAGCTAGTGCTCTTACAGCATTGTATAGGTGACGTCACTGACCTAGTTTGTATAGATGAACAGAGAACACGTAACTAAGAGCTAGTGCTCTTACAGCATTGTATAGGTGACGTCACTGACCTAGTATGTATAGATGAACAGACAACACGTAACTAAGAGCTAGTGCTCTTACAGCATTGTATAGGTGACGTCAATGACCTAGTATGTATAGATGAACAGACAACACGCAACTAAGAGCTTGTGTTCTTACAGCATTGTATAGGTGACGTCACTGTCCTAGTATGTATAGATGAACAGACAACACGTAACTAAGAGCTAGTGCTCTTACAGCATTGTGTAGGTGACGTCACTGACCTAGTATGTATAGATGAACAGACAACACGTAACTAAGAGCTTGTGTTCTTACAGCATTGTACGTGGCCCACGAAAGATACTGGCCCCAGTGCGAGCAGCCATCTTGTCTGTGACGTAGGCGAAGTAGTGACTCCGGTTGAGAAGACTTGTTTGTGAATAGCAGTGTGAGAATAGTTAGTGTTTTATAAAGTGTCATGTCCAACTTTACATCCAACTTGTGTTGTGGTGCATCATGTAGCTGCAATAATCACGTAGCCTACAGGGTAAGTGTTAACACTTTATTTCTCATTAATGACACAGGTTAATCAAACGCAAGTGTGGTGCAGGTTATGTACGAACTTACGTTAGCCTAATATTGTGGATGTTAAGGACTATTAGAATGCATGCTAAGTTAATTATCTGAGTTAAAGTTAGATATTTAATGAATGTGTCTCTTTACAGGAAATCAAAATGCCGAGATGCTGTAATGTGGCTGGCTGTAAGAACAATTACAGATCCCAGCATGAAAATGTTTCTACATTTTCTCTCCCAAAGGACGAAAAATTAAGAAATATATGGCCTAGAAAAATTCCCACTGACTTCTCTAAAGTGAGCAAGCCTATAATTTGTATAAAACATTTTCCTGATAGCTCTGTTTTCAGGACAGAGCAAGTTGATGGGGAAATAAAGACATTTGCTAGGAGTTACCCGAAGTTGAATCCTGATGCAGTATCTTCAATATTTTCGAATTTGCCAGAATAGCTATCCATTCCTGGGCCTTCTTCTAGAAGACTGTGTGATGCAGAGGTAGAAAATCTCGGATAAAGCCATAGAAGCGAGCTTGGAAGACTTCAGACACTACGAAGAAGAGAATTCTGTGCACAGTCTATCGGATATATCTGAACACTTCTCCTCCAACAGGAATAAATTTAAGCAGGAATGGACACATATCAAGACAGAAGACAAGTTGGTGAAGTACTTGAAGAATTTGAGTGATGCAGTGCCCATAATTACAGGTTCTGTGTGTATTCTAAATAACCTCAGCATTGAGTCAATGGGTTGCAGATTCCCAAACATTAAGTTCCACAAAACTTTCTTTGCATTACTGATAAAAATTCATTTGATGAACTAGCCTACTTCAGATCATTGAAAATTCTGAGTGCGATGAAAATGGAAGAAAGTTGTCAGTAGTGAATGCTCCTGTGAACACCCTACAGAGAAGTTTTTCGAGTGATGATTGCACACCCTTATAATTTTTAATAGAGCAAATTAATTTTTTAGATGTTAGGTAAACAATCGTAGGTACAGTGGAGACACGTTACTCTTGGCAGCTTCCATATAATATGTTCAATTGTCATCAGTGTACAAAAAGTTACATCGGAGTGGTCATATTTATCTGCCTCATCCATCAAATCTTCAAAAGTTGCTTGGTAAGTTTGATTTGAGTACTTTTGACATTATTGGGAGTATTGAGTAGCCTATCTCAGTCTAAAGAAGAATAATTTCTTGAAAGATCATGAATGTTCATAAATTACTTTTACCGTAGTTCATTTTAATGGAAAAGTTGAACTGTACTCTTCTAAAGTCATGGCGAGACAAAGCCATTGGTCGCTACTTGGTTAGGCGACTATCTGGACCAAAATTATTGTTAGTAGGCCTAGTACAAGCAAGGAGGTCTGGGGTTAGGTTTGTGTTTGTACGCAAAGAATACTCTGTATTGCCGGGTACCAATAATGAGCACTGGCAGTTGTCAAAGCTAACACGTGAGGAAATGCTGCGTTGCCACTGAGGCAGATCATGACTCATAACATTCCAAGAAGTTTCCAGGAAGACACAAATACTGGGATCTGTGGTGTGTCAGCCGTATTCGTGTGAAGGGTCAATTAAACATTGCGATGCACGCGAGTTTAGGGGAATTTTTAGTTGCCTAATCGCTCTAGCTGCTACTAACTTAATTATGGGTCTATTCCTTTCATCGCCCCCTCTTCGTCACTTGTGTCTGAATTGGATCTGGAATTGCTTTCCAGGGAAACTATGAACCAATCTACCCTATCATCGAGTATACATTCACGTTTCGTAGCCTCATCCAGTTCTCGTTGCACTATTAACACAAAACGCTTCCAGTTTTATGAAGTCACTTCCCTAATAGCCTAAACGGTAAGCTTCTCAACCTCACGGAGTGTGAAATTCTTATTATGCCGTGCTAGATAACCCTTCACTTGCCCCCATATCATTTCTATAGGATTGAAGTGGCAATGATATGGGGCAGCGTGATGATCTCATGGCCATGCTTTCTCGCCAGTTCATCCACGTGGTAGCCTACATGGGTTTAGGCTTGCGCTGCTGTATAAGGTTGAGAAGGATATTAATTCTGAATGAAAGTGGAACGCGGCTTATACACTTGTAGCAGACATGAATGTACTTTTACATACCTTGTGTCCTTGTTTCATTTTTTGGGCGATATTACGTATTGAAATTAGGAACCCTAATTAAAACTTACTACTGAACCTCATATATGTGCTAAAGTACGTAAATATGTGTTTTTGTTTTTTGCTATTTTAAAAACAGCTGCCATGCTTCGATAGCACTTGATCTCGTTTAACCGTCATCAAGGCTCACTCTAGCAGCACGCACCGAGGCACACATGTGAGATACAAAATCACTGTTGATAGAAAGAAGTGGGATGCAAAATCAATGTTGATAAAAAAAAGAATCATCGGGACACGTTAGGCAGTAACCATTGCCAAAATTCATTGATCTGGGCGCGTTAGGCTGTAACCATTGTCAAAAACCATTGGATTGGACAAAGTGTAGGTAAGAATGGTCGGGTGTAGGTGCAGCCTTGGCCGCGCGCTACTAGCGGGGCATGGTTGACACAAAACCATTGATCTGGGCGCGTTAGGCTGTAACCTTTGTCAAAACCACAGTTGTGCGGGAAAAAATACACATACTTATTACAGGAGAGCGATATACTGCATAGTTATTACAGAGCAGATAACAAAAAACACTCATTTCAGCCGTACAGAGATGCGAAATATTGCACACACTAGCATAATTAGAGTCGTGAACTGAGTGCAGCGAACGAATGATGCCCACTAGAGAGTAAATTGGGCACTTTTTTGTTTCACATAGTACCGTAAGGGCGAGGTTGGCAGTACTGTTATGGTACTTTTTTGAAGATTGATTTGAACAATGGCGCTCACTGCTGTAATTTTCGCTATATTTGGAATGGCTGGGTGTGTCACAGACGGCGGAGGAGGAAACATCTATTAAAACATTGCTTCCTGATTTATTTCTCATCCTTTTATAAGGTATTTTGGCGAATTCATGTATTATATAGAATGTTATCGCTCGTTCTATGTTCATTCAGCACTACCGAGAAGGATTCCATTTGTCCGAGAGCTGTCGCATGGTAGGTTACACGATGGTGGTCCAGCCATTCCAACATTCGTGACTTCGTACTTAAAGTTGTTGGAGCTTATTCTATCTGACCTATGTGGTACGAAGCATTGTCCATTACAATAACACTGTGTTCAGGGATGTTGGGTAACAATTGTTCCTGGAACCATTTTAGTCCATGTCTTCATGGTAATCACGAGTTCTTTTCGACCTAAAGAGCAAAAGTGTATTATTAACAAATCCGTGTGATAGCCCGGCATATAGAATAATAAATCGACCCCCTCTGCCTGACGGCCCTTCCTTGTCCCCTGAACTGAGTTGTCACTCCAACCCTTAGATACTGTGTGACCAGCATTGACCCTCATTTCACCTAACCACACAATATCGATAACATTTTTGCCCTATTAACTTAAGTTTTGAATTTTCCAGTAGCCTATTTTCACCCAATTTTCACCAAATTTTGAAGGTTCTTTAAAGTGAGCATAATTAAGGGAATTCTAAACTTTGGAGCTATTTGGTTCAGTCATTTAGAAATTATAACATTTTATGTAATAAATATGCAAATTTTGAAAATGTCCCAGGTACATCAAATTTAAAGTTATCAATCTAAAACTTCTATGGAATGATCATCAATGGTCTACAAATAAAAATTGGTATTACTTTTAAAATCAGTGCAAATGGTTTATTATTAAAATGTTTTTATCTTAGAATGACCTGTTGTTCTGTTAAAATATGTCATTTTTTTCAAATTTGAACCTAAATATTTCTGAAAGTTATTAATATTTTTCAAAATGGATTCCACACATTATTAAGACCACAAAGTTGTATGTGCAAAACAAGTTTGAAGGTAATGGGATCAAAAGGCAGGCAACTGGAACATTTAAAATGCTGAAAAATATAGTATTGAGAAAAACCTAACTTTATTAAGAAAAACAGTATTTTAGTGGAATTTCCTGCATCAAGACTTCCCTGAGTTGACAAATCACTTTTCCCACACTTCAGAGGTAACTTATTACTAAACCCATCTTTCTCCCTGACGTTGACACGAAGATTTACTGCCACATTCACCACACAGTTCTGTAAACAAATTTTGGAGGGCACCCATATATGAATGAGAATGTGCTTGTCATTAACACTAGGTCTAACAGTATTCTCCTCACTAAAATAGGCCTATTCCAGTTTTCTGACACTGGCAGAAGAAGTAGTTGCAGCTGTTGAACTTGCATTACTTAACTTCACATGTAATATCACCCCACTGTTTGTCAACATTCAAAATAGCACTATTCCATTTCTTTGTTTCACAGACTTTCGGTTTACGCCATCGACTAGATACAGAATACATCTAATAAACTGCACACAAATCTCTAAAATACCATTAACTTACACAAGTTCCACCACTCACAGTAAACCAATAAAAATATAATTCTTGCGAATAAACTTCACTAAAGCCACTGACCATCAAAATAAACAAAGACGCATGGTTCCACTATGTATCCAAAATGGCCTATACTTTACTACAAACCAAAATACTTCTGTTCGATGTTAAATATGTGCATGTGTATAGTAATGATATTCTTTTAGTGAATGCCATACAGCTAAAAATTATATGGGATAAGAAAATAACATGTACGGTAAGAAAAGTTTCACACTTGACAAACATTGCCTAGGTTACTCATAACTGATAAATTGACCAACAGATGGCACCATAAGCTTGTATTCAGATGATTGGCATGATAATCTTGGCCAAGAGTATGAAATTACAACAAAATTGAGGGGGTTTTTGGTTCTAGGAAGTAGGCGTTGCCCATATCAAGACCTAAGCACGTGTTCTTTAAAAGCCCCCGTAAGGATTTAAAAATGGCCGTACATAAAAAACAAATGTATATTTAAGTGCCCCAAGTGATAAGGTAACTTCTAGGGCATGAAACCAGATTTTGGTTTTTTGTTTGTAATTTTTGGCCTACAACTCAGTAGGGTCTCCCCATTTCATGTAGGAACTGACACCTCAAAGCCACAATATCTGGCCTCTCCATGATCACCTTCCCCCCATTAATTTTCTTATATTTAAATCCCAGATCGTGCAACACTTTCAGTGAAGAAAGGCTTCCTTGAAATAATTGTGCCTCTCTTAGCAAAAACAAGAAGTTTGCGACATGTTGGAATTTCTTCCCTAAAATAATATCTATAAATATGCCGTCTAACAGCATCTTGTTGAAAGCCATCTAAATTAGTGACCACCCCTTCTCTATGCCTCTTCTTCCCTGGAGTTGATAGTTTAGACGGGCCAGCATCATCAGACAGGAACTTCCCTTCCGTCACTCAGTATGCAGTGATTTCACTCACACCAAGAGTCTTGGAAATTCTTTTCCTCACCTGAACAAATGGAATCAGAGGTTTCTCCCGTAAGTGCATACTTTCCTCTTCTTCCTCCATAAAATTCCTCACCGCACATACCATCTCCTTTACTTGGCTATGGAGAGTCACACCACGGCCTGAAGTTGTTCTGTCGCAGAGAATGGATCCTGGGCCTTCCGCGAGCATGTACCGATGCCATTTTTACACAACGAAAATAGACACGATGATGCAAATAAAAGAAATAAACTCAAAATCTGTATATACACACGCTTCCAACAAAAACAGAAGGATAACGTTTACTGTAGCCTATGAAAGAATAAGCAAATGCACTTCAATATATACACGGGATATTACTAATGGCAGTGACGAGTTAGTTCACAGTAGAACACTGCGTCAAACCATGTGCTCACTGTTGTGTCAGCATTCATTGCAACACTGCTCGCTGTTGCTATGGACACAGTTACCCCTCTTGTCTCCACTCCTCACCTCACTATTCAAGCGGATGGCAGCTTGCACCGTTCATATTTTGTAAATCAGAGTATAACACATAGAATTTAACATGTATGCAGCGTTTAAACCCTAAGTGTTGTCCACGTTGTCATGGAAGATGCAATTTTGTGTCTAGGGGAATTTTGTAAGTGTGAATTCCATTCCATGTCCACATTAAAGCTATTGACACAAGTTGGCAGGCTTGTTTTGTTGAGATAAATTAGAGATGAAAATAGTACAAGAGTTAATACAAGACTCTATCGTTGCCAAGGCTGCAAGATACCAATATAATTGATAGTGATTTTGTACTGCATAAGGAAACAGTAGCAAGGCAGCTGGAATCAAGTTAGACATGTCCAGTCCTCAAATTGTGTTCATGCATCTTTGTAACGATGAATTTGTAACCCACTAAGCTCCAGTGAGATTGAGAAATGGTGTCAGAAAAATTTAAAATCCTGAAGAGATCATGAATCATCAGCAGGGTATAATGGCTGTAGGCCCTATGTGCAGTGCAGGATTTTTTGAGAATATTAATAGCTGGAGGATATTAGATCCTAATAATCGTCAGTAATATATCCAAGATCAGCAAGATATCACCTTTATAGCCTACTTGGTGAAACCTGCAAACTTCATTTTCTACATTCTAAGATTCTTCCAGACAATGTGTTAATGTGCTTGAGATGCTTATATTTATAACCAATATCCTAAATAAAATAATGTCTGTAATACATTTTGTGTGTGCTTATTATAATTTAGTGTAAACATTACTGTGTCATTGGAGGAAGATTACTTGCAATTTGCTAGTGTTCTTGAAGATACGGGCATAGTTTTGTACTCCAGGGCCCTACCAATCACCACATCCATAATTCTCTGTTAAAGCTCTAGATTTACCCATTTCAAACCGATTTACCCAGTGTGTAGTACTGTTAACTGCTTATGTTAACAGGATGCCCATGTTCTTTTTCAGGGGGAATGGATGTGGTGAGGATTATGCGATATTTTCTGGGAGGAAGGGGAAGGGGGGGACTGGGTATGTTATAAAATTCTTCATCCCTAGACCACCAGGGTGAAACAAAAAATAGAAAAAATAATTAAAAGTTGAGGAATGCTTTCATTTGAATAATTTGAAGGGTCTCGTTTGACATTTGGTGGAGATCTTGGACATCTTATTGGGAGGGAGATACCATGTCCGTGTAGCCAGCATAGATCCAAATTACAATGGCAAGTATGGTCTTTCTTTAATTTTAATAAATGGAACAGTTCCACCTACATGGAGTAGGGGTAAGTAAAGTGGCTTCTTGTCCAGATGACCTGTTTTGCGAAGGAGTATTTGAAACCTGATATAGGATTTAGTCTTCAAAGCTTCGCACAAAGGCTCTTGATAGAATGATTTGAATCCCACTCCTTGCATCCTGGAAGTGTCTTCCCAACTCAACTGTAAATAAAAGCTAACTGAAAACCACTACCATATCCTTTTCTATTACAAGTACAGTACACACATAAGTGCATGGGGCTGATATCCACGACATTTCAATCCACTGGATTAACTCACAATGAATAAGTTTCCAAGGTCCTTCATTTGTAGTAATATACTTCGTTATAAAAATCTTGAGCCCATAAAACCATAAATTTGACCTAAGCCTAACTGGGAACGGGAGAGAACCGTTAAACATGTCCAACATGAAGGTAGTTGCCACAAGAAGTAAACCTGCCACTGTAGGGGATTGGTGTCAGATAAAAGGCTCTCTGCTAAAGGAGGTAAGTATAATCTCAGCAATTCATATATGTATCTGAAGTAGTCCTATGCATTAAATTTTTGTTGTTGAAAAAGATTGTCTTATGGTAGGCCTTCTCAAAAAAGCAAAATGCTAAAAACCACGAGTGTAGGCTCAAATTTCTTATATTCGTTTTTATTATTTTGGGGCATGAATGACCCTTCCCTTGCAATAAATGAAGCACTGAATACTTTCTCCTAATGCAATGCTTGGTTGTTTCTTCTTTTTTTAAAATTCCAGCTGCTTTTAAAGTTAAACTCACATGTAAACTGGTATATATGGAAACAACTTATTGATGAACGAAGATAAGAGGATAATATGTACAGTTTTGTATATCTGCATAAACTGGAACATCCATTCAACGTTTGTATTACACTGCTTAATATTCTACTGCTCTAAGGTTTTGAGCTAGTGATAGGGGTGGATTTCTTCCACAGCTTTTAACTTTATTTTTGAGTATCCTTAAATTCACAATAACAAATTACTCGGCTATTGGTAGGCTTCTATAGATGAGAATACCTTGGTGCAATCAATGCGGCGAGGCGAGCGAGCGACACCACTCCTCTGACGTCACAGATCCGCGCCATGGCCTGTCTTTCTCGTCGGCCACGGCATTGTATAGGTGACGTCACTGACCTAGTATGTATAGATGAACAAACAACACGTAACTAAGAGTTTGTGTTCGTACAGCATTGTATAGGTGACGTCACTGACCTAGTATGTATAGATGAACAAACAACACGTAACTAAGAGTTTGTGTTCGTACAGCATTGTATAGGTGACGTCACTGACCTAGTATGTATAGATGAGCAAACAACACGTAACTAAGAGCTTGTGTTCTTACAGCATTGTATAGGTGACGTCACTGACCTAGTATGTATAGATGAACAAACAACACGTAACTAAGAGCTTGTGTTCTTGCACAATTGTATAGGTGACGTCACTGACCTAGTATGTATAGATGAACAAACAACACGTAACTAAGAGCTTGTGTTCTTACAGCATTGTATAGGTGACGTCACTGACCTAGTATGTATAGATGAGCAAACAACACGTAACTAAGAGCTTGTGTTCTTACAGCATTGTATAGGTGACGTCACTGACCTAGTATTGATAGATGAACAGACAACACGTAACTAAGAGCTAGTGCTCTTACAGCATTGTATAGGTGACGTCACTGAAGTAGTATGGATAGATGAACAAACAACACGTAACTAAGAGTTTGTGTTCGTACAGCATTGTATAGGTGACGTCACTGACCTAGTATGTATAGATGAACAGACAACACGTAACTAAGAGCTTGTGTTCTTACAGCATTGTATAGGTGACGTCACTGACCTAGTATGGATAGATGAACAAACAACACGTAACTAAGAGCTTGTGTTCTTACAGCATTGTATAGGTGACGTCACTGACCTAGTATGTATAGATGAACAAACAACACGTAACTAAGTGCTAGTGCTCTTACAGCATTGTATAGGTGACGTCACTGACCTAGTATGTATAGATGAACAGACAACACGTAACTAAGAGCTAGTGCTCTTACAGCATTGTATAGGTGACGTCACTGACCTAGTATGTATAGATGAACAGACAACACGTAACTAAGTGCTAGTGCTCTTACAGCATTGTGTAGGTGACGTCACTGACCTAGTATGTATAGATGAACAAACAACACGTAACTAAGAGCTAGTGCTCTTACAGCATTGTGTAGGTGACGTCACCGACCTAGTATGTATAGATGAACAAACAACACGTAACTAAGAGCTAGTGCTCTTACAGCATTGTATAGGTGACGTCACTGACCTAGTATGTATAGATGAACAAACAACACGTAACTAAGAGCTAGTGCTCTTACAGCATTGTATAGGTGACGTCACTGACCTAGTATGTATAGATGAACAAACAGCACGTAACTAAGAGCTTGTGTTCTTACAGCATTGTACAGATGACGTCACTGACCTAGTATGTATAGATGAACAGACAACACGTAACTAAGAGCTAGTGCTCTTACAGCATTGTATAGGTGACGTCACTGACCTAGTATGTATAGATGAACAAACAACACGTAACTAAGAGCTAGTGCTCTTACAGCATTGTATAGGTCACGTCACTGACCTAGTATGTATAGATGAGCAAACAACACGTAACTAAGAGCTTGTGTTCTTACAGCATTGTATAGGTGACGTCACTGACCTAGTATGTATAGATGAACAGACAACACGTAACTAAGAGCTAGTGCTCTTACAGCATTGTACAGATGACGTCACTGACCTAGTATGTATAGATGAGCAAACAACACGTAACTAAGAGCTTGTGTTCTTACAGCATTGTATAGGTGACGTCACTGACCTAGTATGTATAGATGAACAAACAACACGTAACTATGAGCTTGTGTTCTTATAGCATTGTATAGGTGACGTCACTGACGTAGTATGTATAGATGAACAAACAACACGTAACTAAGAGCTTGTGTTCTTACAGCATTGTATAGGTGACGTCACTGACCTAGTATGTATAGATGAACAGACAACACGTAACTATGAGCTTGTGTTCTTATAGCATTGTATAGGTGACGTCACTGACGTAGTATGTATAGATGAACAAACAACACGTAACTAAGAGCTTGTGTTCTTACAGCATTGTATAGGTGACGTCACTGACCTAGTATGTATAGATGAGCAAACAACACGTAACTAAGAGCTTGTGTTCTTACAGCATTGTATAGGTGACGTCACTGACCTAGTATGTATAGATGAACAGACAACACGTAACTAAGAGCTTGTGTTCTTACAGCATTGTATAGGTGACGTCACTGACCTAGTATGTATAGATGAACAAACAACACGTAACTAAGAGCTTGTGTTGTTACAGCATTGTATAGGTGACGTCACTGACCTAGTATGTCTAGATGAACAAACAACACGTAACTAACAGCTTGTGTCCTTACAGCATTGTATAGGTGACGTCACTGACGTAGTATGTATAGATGAACAAACAACATGTAACTAAGAGCCTGTGTTCTTACAGCATTGTATAGGTGACGTCACTGACCTAGTATGGATAGATGAACAGACAACACGTAACTAAGAGCTTGTGTCCTTACAGCATTGTATAGGTGCCGTCACTGACCTAGTATGTATAGATGAACAGACAACACGTAACTAAGAGCTTGTGTTCTTACAGCATTGTATAGGTGACGTCACTGACCTAGTATGTATAGATGAACAAACAACACGTAACTAAGAGCTTGTGTTGTTACAGCATTGTATAGGTGACGTCACTGACCTAGTATGTCTAGATGAACAAACAACACGTAACTAACAGCTTGTGTCCTTACAGCATTGTATAGGTGACGTCACTGACGTAGTATGTATAGATGAACAAACAACATGTAACTAAGAGCCTGTGTTCTTACAGCATTGTATAGGTGACGTCACTGACCTAGTATGGATAGATGAACAGACAACACGTAACTAAGAGCTTGTGTCCTTACAGCATTGTATAGGTGCCGTCACCGACCTAGTATGTATAGATGAACAAACAACACGTAACTAAGAGCTTGTGTTCTTACAGCATTGTATAGGTGACGTCACTGACCTAGTATGTATAGATGAACAAACAACACGTAACTAACAGCTTGTGTCCTTACAGCATTGTATAGGTGACGTCACCGACCTAGTATGGATAGATGAACAGACAACACGTAACTAAGAGCTTGTGTCCTTACAGCATTGTATAGGTGCCGTCACCGACCTAGTATGTATAGATGAACAAACAACACGTAACTAAGAGCTTGTGTTCTTAAAGCATTGTATAGGTGACGTCACTGACCTAGTATGTATAGATGAACAAACAACACGTAACTAACAGCTTGTGTCCTTACAGCATTGTATAGGTGACGTCACTGACCTATAATAATAATAATATCGTATGGCCTTGGGTGCCTGGCGCAAGCTTTGTTAATTGACACCCAGAGGGTAGCTTGCATGTCGAATTTCGTCGTTCCTTTGAACGCTATGACAGTCAAGGAGGTTAGATATCTAAACTCCTTGACACTACAGCGCTTTCAAGTAGTGAATGGAGGAACTTTGTGTTGGCGGAAAATCCCGAGATTAATTTTGCCATTGAACACGGCCTACTGAATTCAAATGGGTTCTTTAATATGCCAACAACGTATGACATGAGTATCGTGATTTTTGTCGCCTTCAAAAATCACTTACCATGGCCAGGGGCGAACCTGCAATCTTGGGGTTGGTAGTCTGACACTATAACCACTCACCCACCGTGGCAAGCTGTCACTGACCTAGTATGTATAGATGAACAAACAACACGTAACTAAGGGTTTGTGTTCGGACAGCATTGTGTAGGTGACGTCACTGGCCTAGTATGTATAGATGAACAAACACGTAACTAAGAGCTTGTGTCCTTACAGGATTGTATAGGTGACGTCACTGACCTAGTATTGATAGATGAACAGACAACACGTAACTAAGAGCTTGTGTTCTTATAGCATATTATAGGTGACGTCACTGACCTAGTATGTATAGATGAACAGACAACACGTAACTAAGAGCTTGTGTTCTTACAGCATTGTATAGGTGACGTCACTGACCTAGTATGTATAGATGAGCAAACAACACGTAACTAACAGCTTGTGTCCTTACAGCATTGTATAGGTGACGTCACTGACGTAGTATGTATAGATGAACAAACAACACGTAACTAAGAGCTTGTGTTCTTACAGCATTGTATAGGTGACGTCACTGACCTAGTATGGATAGATGAACAGACAACACGTAACTAAGAGCTTGTGTCCTTACAGCATTGTATAGGTGCCGTCACCGACCTAGTATGTATAGATGAACAAACAACACGTAACTAAGAGCTTGTGTTCTTACAGCATTGTATAGGTGACGTCACTGACCTAGTATGTATAGATGAACAAACAACACGTAACTAACAGCTTGTGTCCTTACAGCATTGTATAGGTGCCGTCACCGACCTAGTATGGATAGATGAACAGACAACACGTAACTAAGAGCTTATGTCCTTACAGCATTGTATAGGTGCCGTCACCGACCTAGTATGTATAGATGAACAAACAACACGTAACTAAGAGCTTGTGTTCTTACAGCATTGTATAGGTGACGTCACTGACCTAGTATGTATAGATGAACAAACAACACGTAACTAACAGCTTGTGTCCTTACAGCATTGTATAGGTGACGTCACTGACCTATAATAATAATAATATCGTATGGCCTTGGGTGCCTGGCGCAAGCTTTGTTAGTTGACACCCAGAGGGTAGCTTGCATGTCGAATTTCGTCGTTCCTTTGAACGCTATGACAGTCAAGGAGGTTAGATATCTAAACTCCTTGACACTACAGCGCTTTCAAGTAGAGAATGGAGGAACTTTGTGTTGGCGGAAAATCCCGAGATTAATTTTGCCATTGAACACGGCCTACTGAATTCAAATGGGTTCTTTAATATGCCAACAACGTATGACATGAGTATCGTGATTTTTGTCGCCTTCAAAAATCACTTACCATGGCCAGGGGCGAACCTGCAATCTTGGGGTTGGTAGTCCGACACTATAACCACTCACCCACCGTGGCAAGCTGTCACTGACCTAGTATGTATAGATGAACAAACAACACGTAACTAAGGGTTTGTGTTCGTACAGCATTGTGTAGGTGACGTCACTAACCTAGTATGTATAGATGAACAAACACGTAACTAAGAGCTTGTGTCTTTACAGCATTGTATTGGTGACGTCACTGACCTAGTATTGATAGATGAACAGACAACACGTAACTAAGAGCTTGTGTTCTTATAGCATATTATAGGTGACGTCACTGACCTAGTATGTATAGATGAACAGACAACACGTAACTAAGAGCTTGTGTTCTTACAGCATTGTATAGGTGACGTCACTGACCTAGTATGGATAGATGAACAGACATCACGTAACTAAGAGCTTGTGTTCTTATAGCATTGTATAGGTGACGTCACTGACCTAGTATGTATAGATGAACAAACAACACGTAACTAAGAGCGTGTGTTCTTACAGCATTGTATAGGTGACGTCACTGACCTAGTATGTATAGATGAGCAAACAACACGTAACTAAGAGCGTGTGTTCTTATAGCATTGTATAGGTGACGTCACTGACCTAGTATGTATAGATGAACAGACGACACGTAACTAAGAGATTGTGTTCTTACAGCATTGTATAGGTGACGTCACTGACCTAGTATGTATAGATGAACAGACGACACGTAACTAAGAGCTTGTGTTCTTACAGCATTGTATAGGTGACGTCACTGACCTAGTATGTATAGATGAACAGATGACACGTAACTAAGAGCTTGTGTCCTTACAGCATTGTATAGGTGACGTCACCGACCTAGTATGTATAGATGAACAAACAACACGTAACTAAGAGCTTGTGTTCTTACAGCATTGTATAGATGACGTCACTGACCTACTATGTATAGATGAACAAACAACACGTAACTAAGAGCTTGTGTTCTTACAGCATTGTATAGGTGACGTCACTGACCTAGTATGTATAGATGAACAAACAACACGTAACTAACAGCTTGTGTCCTTACAGCATTGCATAGGTGACGTCACTGACCTATAATAATAATAATAATAATATCGTATGGCCTCGGGTGCCTGGCGCAAGCTTTGTTAATTGACACCCAGAGGGTATCTTGCATGTCGAATTTCGTCGTTCCTTTGAACGCTATGACAGTCAAGGAGGTTAGATATCTAAACTCCTTGACACTACAGCGCTTTCAAGTAGAAAATGGAGGAACTTTGTGTTGGCGGAAAATCCCGAGATTAATTTTGCCATTGAACACGGCCTACTGAATTCAAATGGGTTCTTTAACATGCCAACAACGTGTGACATGAGTATCGTGATTTTTGTCGCCTTCAAAAATCACTTACCATGGCCAGGGGCGAACCTGCAATCTTGGGGTTGGTAATCCGACACTATAACCACTCACCCGACGTGGCAAGCTGTACCTAGTATGTATAGATGAACAAACAACACGTAACTAAGGGTTTGTGTTCTTACAGCATTGTATAGGTGACGTCACTGACCTAGTATGGATAGATGAACAGACAACACGTAACTAAGAGCTTGTGTTCTTATAGCATATTATATGTGACGTCACTGACCTAGTATGTATAGATGAACAGACGACACGTAACTAAGAGCTTGTGTTCTTACAGCATTGTATAGGTGACGTCACTGACCTAGTATTGATAGATGAACAGACAACACGTAACTAACAGCTTGTGTTCTTATAGCATATTATATGTGACGTCACTGACCTAGTATGTATAGATGAACAGACAACACGTAACTATGAGCTTGTGTTCTTATAGCATTGTATAGGTGACGTCACTGGCCTAGTATGTATAGATGATCAGACGACACGTAACTAAGAGCTTGTGTTCTTACAGCATTGTATAGGTGACGTCACTGACCTAGTATGTATAGATGAACAGACGACACGTAACTAAGAGCTTGTGTTCTTAGAGCATTGTATAGGTGACGTCACTGACCTAGTATGTATAGATGAACAGACGACACGTAACTAAGAGCTTGTGTTCTTACAGCATTGTATAGGTGACGTCACTGACCTAGTATGTATAGATGAACAGACAACACGTAACTAAGAGCTTGTGTTCTTACAGAATTGTATAGGTGACGTCACTGACCTAGTATGGATAGATGAACAGACAACACGTAACTAAGAGCTTGTGTTCTTTCAGCATTGTATAGGTGACGTCACTGACCTAGTATGTATAGATGAACAAAAACGTAACTAAGAGCTTGTGTTCTTACAGCATTGTATAGGTGACGTCACTGACCTAGTATGGATAGATGAACAGACAACACGTAACTAAGAGCTTGTGTTCTTATAGCATATTATATGTGACGTCACTGACCTAGTATGGATAGATGAACAGACAACACGTAACTAAGAGCTTGTGTTCTTATAGCATTGTATAGGTGACGTCACTGGCCTAGTATGTATAGATGAACAAGCAACACGTAACTAAGAGCTTGTGTTCTTACAGCATTGTGTAGGTGACGTCACTGACCTAGTATGTATAGATGAACAGACACGTAACTAAGAGCTTGTGTTCTTACAGCATTGTATAGGTGACGTCACTGACCTAGTATGTATAGATGAACAAACACGTAACTAAGAGCTTGTGTTCTTACAGCATTGTATAGGTGACGTCACTGACCTAGTATGTATAGATGAACAAACAACACGTAACTAAGAGCTTGTGTTCTTACAGCATTGTATAGGTGACATCACTGACCTACTATACATAGATGAACAAACAACACGTAACTAAGGACTTGTGTTGTTATAGCATTGTATAGATGACGTCACTGACCCAGTATGCATTGATCACGAACACTGGTTGACGTGGTTATAATGGGATCGGGAAATTGATGACGCCAATTCCAGATAAGCACCTACCAATGGAAGGAACTCTGGACCGGAATTTCCAAGGTCCTAGCTTGGAGTCCTCGTCACGCTGAACATTTTAACACTCCGGTTAACATTTTGTACTTGACATATAGCCTACAACACGACCTAGAGGGAATAACTAATTATCCAACTAAATGCATTTAGGGAGCTAAATTCACTTACCTTTGTGCTATCGTCAAGGTCGTGAGGTATGGTCATGTTGCCATTGTATACAAGAAGTGATCTGCTCTTCTTATTGACTCGAGGAGTAAAGGAAAATCCGCCAGTACCTTGGTCTGGACACATCTCCCAGTAGTTGAACACCAGGTTGTAAGGGCCCTGAGGAGAAAGAACGTACACAAGAAGTTACAAAATTGTTAAATATTTGTAAGTTCAGCCCAAAGTTGTTAATGATATAATACTACTGCTACTACTGCCAGGTAAAATCAAGGAAGAAATTAAATTGAAATTTCAATTGAAATCCCGGCAAAGAACAAATTTCCAACTGTAACCGTGACCAGTACATTCAATCTGTAGATAATTATAAATATCTAGGAGTCATGGTAGATGTTAATTTTAAATGGGATAGTCACATTATGGAACAGTTAAGAAACCTGACAAAGACAGTATTCTTCTTTCATACACTTGCCTACTGCGTCCCTCCAAATGTGCACACAATGGCTTATTCAGCACTTGTCGAATCAGTACTTCGACATGGCATTGTAGCATGGGGAGGGACAACAGGAAATCTAATTAAAATGTGAAGTAGTATGCAAAAAAAGATTTCTAAAACTTATTGTAGACAGAGGTTCCCGGTCAATGCATGTGAGATTTTCGAAGTGAAATGTCATGTCCTGTGGTTCGGATTCCACGTAAAAAGGAGGTCCCGTGGCTCATGATCTCAAGATTAACGGTCACGTTAAACTACAAGCTTCCTTTTATTGTAGACAGAGAAAACTGTAAGAAGAAATTTTTGTCCATTGAATATCTATATAAAACCACAACACTTCTAACACATTATAAAGATAATAGATATAGAATAGTACCACAGCACTCAAAAGAAACCAGACTAAAACAGGATGGTCAGTACATTGTTCCACTTTATATTAACTCATATGGGAAACAGGAATTAAAAGTTGTAATACCAAGTATATTAAATTCTTTACCAGCAACATTAAGAAACCTTCCATTAAACGTAGCAAAGAAACAAATTGAAAACAAGATGTTCAGTAAAGAACATATAGCCTACTTTCTCCTAAATGCATGGGTATTGTTATAACTCTTTGTCCTTTTCAAGGAGTATGATTGAATGTTGGTTGTAGGAGCTTGTTGAAATACAACGTGCTATAGGGATATTAAACATGAATATGAGGTGCCCTTTGCTAGTGCTACCTCTGTACCAAATTTCGTTCAATTCGGTTTCACCGTGTTTGAATTGATAGGGGGAATCGATTTGCACACATACTTGGCCACCATCTGCAAACTATTGGGCTGATGTTCTTGCAGTTTGGTCAGAATATGTTTCCCACATAAAGATATGGTGTTGCAAAATTAGGTAGAGACTAGATTATTAGGTTGGTCGTAATTACATTTTAGCTTTTAACATTTGGGTGGCCGCGATTACGTTTCCATCAAGATAGCGGTGATATAAAACATGACACTGAGGTGCCCTTTGCTAGTGCTACCTCTGTACCAAATTTCGTTCCATTCGGTTCCACCGTGTTCGAAATAATAGGGGGAATCAATTTTGACATAAAGATGGCCACCATCCGCAAACTATTTGGCTAATGACCTATTAGATTGGTCAAAGGATGCTCCCTCCATAAAGGTATGTTGTTGCAAAGTTTGGTAGAGTTCGGATGGTTATGTTAGTCGTAATTTGATTTAAGCTTTAAACATTCGTGTGGCCGCCATTACGTTTCTGTCAATATGGTGGCGATATTAATCATGACACTGAGATGCCCTTTGCTAGTGCTATCTCTGTACCTAATTTCGTTCCATTCGGTTTCAGCGTGTTTGAATTAATTGGGGGAATCGATTCTGACACAAAGATGGCCGCCATCCGCAAACTATTAGGCGAATGACCTATTAGATTGGTCAAAGGATGCTCCCTCCATAAAGGTATGTAGTTGCAAAATTTGGTAGAGATCGGATGATTAGGTTAATCGTAATTTGATTTAAGCTTTGAACATTCGTGTGGCCGCCATTACGTTTCAGTCAAGATGGCGGCGATATAAAACATGACACTGAGGTGCCCTTTGCTAGTGCTACCTCTGTACCAAATTTCGTTCCATTCGGTTCCACCGTGTTCGAATTAATAGGGGGAATCAATTTTGACATAAAGATGGCCGCCATCCGCAAACTATCAGGTGAATGACCTATTAGATTGGTCAAAGGATGCTCCCTCCATAAAGGTATGTAGTTGCATAATTTGGTAGAGATCGGATGATTAGGTAAGTCGTAATTTGATTTAAGCTTTGAACATTTGTGTGGCCGCCATTACGTTTCCGTCAAGATGGCGGCGATATAAAACATGACACTGAGGTGCCTTTTGTTAGTACTACTTCTGTACCAAATTTCGTTCCATTCGGTTGCACCGTGTTCGAATTAATAGGGGGAATCGATTTTCACACAAAGATGGCCGCCATCCGCAAACTATTACGCTGATGACCTATTGGTTTGGTCAAAGGATGCTCCCCCCATAAAGGTATGTCGTTGCAAAATTTGGTAGAGATCGGATGATTAGGTTAGTCGTAATTTGATTTAAGCTTTGAACATTTGTATGGCCGCCATTACGTTTCCGTCAAGATGGCGGCGATATAAAACATGACACTGAGGTGTCCTTTGCTAGTGCTACCTTTGTACCGAATTTCGTTCAATTCGCATTCACCGTGTTCGAATTGATAGGGGGGGGACAGACATTCAGAGTACACACACTCACACACACACACACAGACACACACACACACATACACACACACAGACAGACACACTTTTTTCGCCCTGTGTTGATCTCATAAGTCTACTTTCATTTTTTGCAAAAATCGAAAGTAGGCTAAAAATCAGTCAGTCTGAAAGACAAGACGTTGTATCATTTCAAATGACACATGCTACAAATGCTACATATGTCAGAAAGGCTCAGGAGGGCTTCTCGCTTTGCTCGAAGCCCCAGGACTCTTTCAACAGACTGCATCACCCATTAACTTAGGCTTCCCGCGCGGGCACCTCTTTAAGGGTCACGGGAAGAAATGTGTTTCTTGTACTTGTATTAGAGATGTGTTTGGTTGAATAAAACTTAAATTGTGTACTTTTTGATAGCGGTTTAGTGGCCCATCATCCCAGGCAAGCCGGCGGAAACCTTTGCCTCCCTGTCAGAAGGATCATTTGGCCGTAAATTTGAATTAGTGTAAGGATGTAGTATGAGTGTCCAGATTTAGACAATAGCCTACTCCATGAAGGGGTCATGACTATGCCTTATATGTTTGTTTAATTAATAGTGTATCAGAAATAAGGGAAGAATACTGATTTACAGATTTGTGGAGTGAGTTTATGATTTTTAAATAGAGTTTATGAAATTTATGGTAAAGGTGAAGGAGAGGTGAACATGATTAGACAATAGACTACTCCATGAAGGAGTCATGACTATGCCTTCTGTGTCTGTTTAAAGTATAGAGTAACTGAAATGAGGGAAGTTTACTGAATTTGGTGTTTGTAGAATGTAATTTTCGATTTTAATTTGGGGTTTCGTGAACCCTTTCGCAGGCCTGTGTTCGATCTGGCTAGACTAGTGTAACGGTAGAGAGTTGGGAGATGAGTTGTAGAACCTGGGAGCAAGCAGTGGCGGGGTGAACATTAGGGGGGGGGGGCTATTTTGAGTGAGAGTAGGGATGGAATATTGGGACTGGTTCGATGCTTTGCTCTGACATCCTGCACACCTCTTTAGGAGGCACCCTGTATTCTTATTTCAGCCTGACTGTAATTTTTTGCTCTGACATCCTGCACACCTGTTTAGGAGGCACCCTGTTTTATAATATGGCATTTTGTATATCTCTTTAGAAGTAATCCTGTATTCTTGTGTTCGCTTCGCTCAAAGCCCGAGGTCGCTCGACGCCAGGCCTCTTTCAACAGACTCCAATAATCATTAGCGTCTGGGTCTCGCTCCCCGCGTGAGCATGACGTCACGTTCCCGCGCAGCTGCATGACGTCACTTCCCGCGCGGCTGCATGACGTCACGTCCGTCACCGTGTCCGTGTCCGTAATGCATAACGATGGACCCCAACCATAACGACGAAGTCGACAAAATCATTTGAAATGATTAAACGTAGCAAAGAAACAAATTGAAAAACGTCACAGGAAATCTATCAGTGAGCTAAGTCAGCTAATCTAGGTTCTGATTGTACACAATTAATTTATCAACTACAAATGTAGGCCTAAGTAAGTCTTCTGTCAGCAGTGAGTATCCATCAAGAGATATATAATCAAGTAATATAACTAATTTTGTTCCCACAGATAAGCCACATCTGATGGCTTTGTGGGACCACGATACCGTTAATATTGTAATTATTGTAACATTGTACATTTATTTGTAAAATTCTTGTAAAATGTATGTGTAAATTTAATTTTCATTTTCATGTAGGCTACTATGTGTATGTATACTGTTTATTATTAATCAATTAACCCCCCGCCCTCCCCAGGTGGCTCTCCAGGCCGGGAAAGGGTGGGTCACTTAATCACTACTATTACTAATGATAATAATAATAATTAGAACCTAACATGTCTGTAAACGACATCAATAAAATTGAAATGGCCTATCAACTAACAAACAAATATAACAAAAGATCTATCTATTCCCTTGATTGCAAAAATCAAAAATTACTGCATCGTCATCCGACCAGAGGATGTTTATGCAGTGGATTGTCTCGCTATGAACAAGAAAGGGATGATGGGGAAATTGGAAACCAAGGAAACGAAACGTTTGAGGAAAATCTTAGGCCTGGTCAAAGAGAATGGTGAGTTTAGAAGACGGCATAGCCAGGACTTATGTGGAGAAAATTACTGACACGATGCGGAAAAGATGAATTACGTTTTATGGGCACGTAGCCCGAATGACGTCAACACGATTACCTATCGCTTTTTTTTTTTTAGAAAAAGAGACAAAGTGCCCAGCTTAAGAGAAAACTGTTCGAACATCGGAGTTTCCAACTTACGACGACGCTGAAAACTGGAAAGGCGTGAACAAAAGAGAGAAAGAAACAACACCGTCTACGAATAAAGGAATACTGGGTTAATTTTAAAGCTAAAGGGAACCAGTTGAAACTACGTGGTCCTTAGTTGGACGAAACGAAACAAGAGATAATAATAATAATAATAATAATAATAATAATAATAATAATAATAATAATCGCATTCCAAACCACCCGCGACATATATAATAAAAAGTGCTTTTCTATGAACACAAAAATTCATCACTACAACACTGTCATCAAACCAGTACCGCTATTACTACTACTACTACTACTACTACTACTACTACTACTAATAATAATAATAATAATAATAATAATAATAATAATAATAATTAGAACCTAACAGGTCTATCCAAGAAATGTTTGCTCGCGAATTTAGAGAGGAAAGAAAGAAAGAAAGAAAGAAAGAAAGACAGAAAGAAAGAAAGAAAGAAAGAAAGAAAGAAAGAAAGAAAGAAAGAAAGAAAGAATAAGATCCTACACATCATACTTGGCCCGGACTACAAAAATGGCATCTACAGTGCATCAGAAAATCCAGGCAAGAAATATACTCTAAGAGAAGATCACAGACACAAAGCGAAAACGCAGAGTTTGTTTCTACGGTCATATACGACGGATGATCGACCCAATGGACGAAACGTATCTTCAGTATCTTTGACTAAAAACCAAAAAACGGCAATGCCATGCTACGTTAACGTCCAGAAAGATCTTAAAGAAATGGGGATACAAGCAGAAGATGCAGAAGACCAAAATCTTTATAAAGCAGCCATCAAGACGTTTGGGACTTTCCGGGACGAAAAACGGGCAACTGGTGCGAAATGGACAGAAGAACGTCGTGCTAAACACAGTGAGCTCATGCGGACATTGTGGATCAAACGAAAAATGAACAAATGCCAGAATGTAAAATGAGGCTTATCGTGGTCCTTAGTTGGCCGATTAGCGAAATTAAATAATATTGCGATATTCTCTGATTCAGTAGATACTGCTGCAAAACATATCATTTAACTTAAAATCCAAGCAGCTAAGACAGACTCCCACAAACGGAGTTTAGGCCTATAACAAGCATCAAGCTGGCTCCCGGACAGTTAAATAGCAAAGAAGGAAATAATCAAACGGGCAGAAAAGTTTAAGTACGATACTTAAGCGAGTAGACAGGACCTAACAACGTCCTCATCAAGGATCAATAAAATGGAAGCGGAATACTAGCTAATAGAGATGTTTACAACAAACTATCAGTGTTCATCGACGCCAAGCTTAATTATACATCAACACGGATATAATTTATATGTATTTACATATTACTTCCTCCTTCTTCTTCCTCTTCTTCTTCGCCTCTCGAGACCACAAAGGATCACTTTAACCAACCATTAGTTCGTCGACTTGTAGGAACTGTACGAGCCTTCATACGTATTGATCGTCTTGCCCTTTCTTGGGCGTAAAATATACTTGCTGGAATTTTCTTTTTTATGAGTGGAAAATAAAAAGCCATATTTTTAAGTGCTGTAATTAAACTTTTCTTATTCGTAGAATCTTCTGTTGTTAGGCCAATTTCTTTTAAGTCCTCTCTGATTTCTTTTAACCATCGACATCCACTTGTGTTTTTTGAAGCAAGATTGTACTGTACTAGCTGTTTTAGAAGACGTGAATCTGACATTCTCACGATGTGCCCAAAAGTCGTTTCTTTCGCATGGTATCAGTAATAGGTTTTAGGTTGTTTTAGACAATATTTTTAATTATTTATTATACAGACATAATTTTTACATTTATCTCCATCGATTATCTTGTCCTCTATTCAAATTAAACAAATTTATTTCCCATATTTCTTACATTGGTGCATATCGAGGCACACACTACGGGCCACTAGGGGCCACACACCCAAACACACACATTCGCTAGCTAGCAGCCGAGCAGGACACACGCTACAGCGCCGAGCTCCGTGCCACCGACGAAATTGATGCAATTGATGGTCTAACCACCTGCCAGTCGACAGATCATCTCTACCACCAAGCTTCCCCTAACCAATAATCCTCTCCAGCTCCTAAGTTCAAGCAACAATTCCCCATCGTTAACCGTTACCCATTGCCAAGCTTATGCCAATTACCCCACCCTCAAACCATCCAATTCAAGCAATTCCCATCACCCCGAGTAGCAGCCAAGCAATACTCACTCCCTCTTTCCCACCCAGCTGACAAATCATTAATTCATTCATTAATTAATTATTCTAATTCTTCAAAGCCAGCTCGCCCATTGTCACGGCTCCACCCGTTTAAACTGGTAACCATGTGCGACTGGTTTATCTTCTTGGACGACCATCGGGTCTGCTACGGCATTTGGCCCATTATTCATTCTTATTCATTACACACACATTCCATCCCACAAACACGAACATGGACTCACGCACACAAACACTCTGGAATGAAATCACAGCTCATACAGCAGCGATTTCGAACCAAGAATACTGCAGCTCACCACCATCAACACCGTGCCATGGCACCTTCCCGGAATTTGATTACTGGGTGCTGCTGTGGTACGAATCACCTACACGCAGAGCCCCTAAGAGCACGCTGATAGTCATCCACCCTCCACAAAATAAAACCTACCTAAGCTCCCTCAGAGGAGCAGTAATCAGCGTGCTCGCACCCGTTGCGAAGTTCATAACTCAGATTGAGGAACTTTGCAACCATCACATTGCTATTACACCTACCAGTGACTCTCGCATCAACACAGTCAGGAGGGCTATCCCTTCATTTACTCGGATCACCTACCAGGAAACAAAATTTGACTCTGCACAGACACAAACAGATTACTCTCTTACACCTAAACAGCAAGTCTCAACAGCTCCCAAATAAACGCAAACCATACCAGTTCCCCCACCCTTACCGCCCACACCCAAGCACACAAGGCATGCTCAGACAGCTACCCCAGAAATACATCACGAACACACCCAAACAGTCCCTGACATAGCTGAGCGTTGGTCACAAACACTTACACAAGCCCCCATTAAATCCAAACGCAAACATAAAAGCACTCAAATCACCAGCCCAGCAAAACATACAGACGCAAACACCCAAACAGACCTCATCCAAATCACACTGCCAACTGAACACGAACACGAAGGCACTAACCACACAAGCATTCGCTTCTCCCACACAGAGTGACGCCACACTTGCTACCCAGCCTCCTCCTCCCCAACCTACACCTGCAAAAACACAGGCGTCGTGACGCCCACCTCCCAGACCAAAACCAGCACTCGTTATTCAATGCTTCAATTGCCAACGTTTGCATCATACAGCCGGAGAGTTGCAAGAAGGAAGCAAGGTGCAATCGATGTGGCAGTCCAAACCGTCACACTGAGTGCACGGTGCAAAGGGACTCCCCCACATGCGTTAATTGTGGGGGAGAAGCACGCGGCCTCCTTTCCAGGGTGCAAGTACCTAAAAACCGCCATTAAACACCGGCAATTGAAGACAAGACAACACACTAAGCACATTCCCTCCCTGCTCTCACTACCTCTAACCCACCCTTAATTACCACATGTCACTGCACTCACACAGCTGCTGAGTTTGCTCCAACAACTCTCAGCCATCACCATCTAAACCTACTTAACCACGATCGAACCAGGGTAAGTTGGGTGCCAGCCTGGGGATTGGGGCTTCGGCCTGATCACCTGGGATGGCATTTGACGGGCCGGGGAGAACACTAACAGTCCATATACACTATAAACATAATATATCATAGCTAAACATTTAAATTTCAGTAAAATAAATCACTTTCAAACAGCAGGAACAACTAACATTAACTTCAATAACTCAAATAGCACATAAACTACAGACTTCCTAACATCCAATCGCAGGCCTCCATTGGCCGTCTACACCAATCACAGCACACCTACATCAAATATCACATATACGACTCATTACAATCCATTTTCATGTCATTTTACCCCAAATCTGGAGCGAGGCTTATTAAAATCAACATATTATTTTAACCAAATAGCTACTATAGGTCTATTATTCTTTCATACTACAAAAACCAACCCACGAGTGGTCTCTCTCAAATCCTAAAGCATTAACTTAAAACTTAAAAACTTACACAGATTCATTTTTCATTTTATTATTACTATTAACACGCTGAAGTTGCTGCTGAAAATTACTACTTAAACCATGGCGAGCGGGGATGATAAGTAGCTATGCTCCATCTAGAATAATATGCGAACATCATCCCTAGCTGAAAGTGAACAAATGAGCGAAGTTTTCGGTCTAATAAATAAGTCAAATCATGCGAATAAAATCCCCTAAGTTATTATGGGAATATAAAAATCAAAACTCCCTATGTCAAACCCCTTAATCAAATTAAATTAAATTGTAACGAAAACCATTAAAGTAGTAATCACATTCTAGTAAAAATGTATAAATTCAAAATCAATTAAGCCCCAAAATAGATTCAAATCCAGGGGCAGATGACCTCGTAGTTCCGCCCCTTAAAACAACAATAACTATCTAACTAGATTCAAATCCAGGCAGAAGAACGCTTGTCGTACCGATACCTGACGTATAACACAAACGCACACTGCGACTATGTCATTTCAAAGGCCAGGTGCATATTATTATTATTGATTTAAGCCCACCACGGAGCGCTTATGACTAGTTCTTCGATGCTCTTTTCCGTTCCCAATATCTCTTGAGCCATGGTGATAATTTCTCCTTTCTCTCCTGCGAAAGGGGCTTCCGACATTTAGAGACTCTAGGTGGTGGGGTCCAAGAATCTACCATAGCACAAAATTTAGAACGACCTTCTACATCAAGGTCAGCAATTCCAGCCGAATCCAAGTTCTTTAGTACTTCATTAAGCCACAGGCTTCCAGTCTTGTAGCTTTTAACCAAGGAGAAGATCTTCTTGGTAAGCCTGTTGCTGTTCATTCGTTGTAGGTGCCCATAGAACTTTAGCCTCCTACGTCGCATACTGGTATTGGCTGATTCTAACTGTCGATACAGGTCAGAATTAGATTTCAAACGGTAGGTTCCATCTGGGAGCAATCTCGGGCCATGGATTTTCCTGAGGATACGTCTTTCGGCGTTCTCCAGGTCATCGATGGTGCCTTTTCTGTTCATCAAGAGGGTCTCTGCGGCATACAGAAACTGTGGTCTGACAGCAGTTCTGTAGTGACAGATCTTAGCATTCCTCGAAATGCATTTCTTGTTGTACAAATTGTGGGATAGTTGGTATGTTGCGTTGAGTTTGGTACGCCTTGCTAAGATGGAGGTGCCATCTCTACCATTGGGGTGGACCCATTCACCAAGATAACGAAAGCGATTGACTCTTCCAATCGTTCCATGTATGGTCGTCAAAGGGGTGTTTCCGGAGTGCCGATTTTCAAAGTACTTGGTCTTATCGTAAGATATCTGTAATCCAGATTTCACCGCTATCTCGTGCAGGGCTTGGACAGCTATGCCAGCATCCTTAGAGTTGTTGGCCAAGATTGCAATGTCATCTGCGAAGGCAAGGCACCTGATCTCGATTCTTCGGGTTCCAGCTCCAATGGCAACTGGTTTGATTCCTAGATTCCTCAATGTGCATTCCCAGGTCTTGATGACTTTATCAAGCACCAGATTAAACAGAATGGGCGAGAGACCATCACCCTGTCGTACACCGGTTTTGATCTTGAAACTCCGAGATAGTTCTCCTCTGAACTTCACCTTAGAGTTTGTATCCGTGAGAGTCTGTTTGATGAGGGTGCGTGTGTTATAATCCACACCTCGTTCTTGGAGTATTGAGAACAGTGTCTGGCGGTCGATGGAATCGTAAGCTTTTGCGAAGTCGACGAAAACCACAGTAATGTTCGTACTCCTTACTTGTTTTAGTTGGAGAATGGTTTTCAGATTGAAGATCTGCTCGGTACAGGGCCTTCCACGCCGAAATCCTCCTTGATATTCACCAATTGTTTGGTCACATTGACTTTCTACATTATCCAGTAAAATCCTGGAGAGCACTTTGTATGCTATTGACAGCAGAGATATCCCCCGGTAGTTGTTTACATTACTGTGATCGCCTTTCTTATGTAAAGGGTGTATGGCAGCTGATTTCCAGTCATCAGGGATCCTGCCAGTCTCCCAACATTCGATTAAGATCTGGTGTAGGGCCTCTGCGATCGTATTTCCACCTGCTTTCAGGGCTTCTGCAATGATTCCATCTTCCCCGGGTGCCTTGTAGTTCTTAAGATAGTTGATGGCATTAGCAACTTGCTGCAAAGTTGGTGGGTTAGATGCCAGGTGTATCTCTGGAGGATCTTCAACAGGCAATCTGTCCGTGGGCTCTTCGCAATTAAGCAATTGTTCAAAGTAGTTTGCCAAAAGTTCCACGTTCTCGCGGTTGCTGGTGACCAGCTCCCCAGCTGTATCCTTGAAGTGAAGGCATTGTGGTCTATACCCAGAGAGTTCCTATTTGAAGACCTGATAAAAGTTTCTGGTGTTATACATTTTAAATTCTTCATCCAACTTGTCCAGTCTTGACCTATCGTAAGATCTCTTCACACGCCTTATGGTCTTGCTCGACAGTTTCCGCACCACTGTGAAATTCTCCCAATCTTCTTGTCGTTTTGTCGAGTTCCACTTCATCCAAGCAGCAGCACGCTCATCAACTGCAAGGTCTCATTCAGAATTCCATCTATGGCGTCGCTTCCTTCGAGGATGTCCGAGATTATTGGTCGATTCGCATATAGTGGACCTCAGGTGGTTCCAGTCTTTCATTTCATTATGCATGATGTCAGATTTAAAGCGTTCTCTATTCTCCATAAGGAATTGAGGATCAATCCGTGGTGGAATTATGGTAGGAGGTATCTTTCGTTTAGGTAATAATCTGGTCTTAATTTGTGTGAAGAAATGGTCAGAGTCAACATTCCAACCTTTTCGAACTCTGACATTCATGATCTCTTTCCTACTCTTTACACTGATTGCAACGTGATCGATTTGAAATGATCCCATAGCGGTGTTCGGTGACTGCCAGGTGGTCTGGTATCTTGCCTTTCTAGGAAAAACTGTGGACATGATCTTTAATTGGTACAACCTACACAGTTCAATTAAGCGTTTGCCGTTGGTATTGGTTCGTCTATGCTGTATATGGCCCCAGTATGTCTTGGTACTGTCGTTCTTTCCCCAGTTGAGCATTGAAGTCACCTACCAGGAACTTGACGTGGTGATCGGGGATCTTACTGATCTCGTCTTCTAGCAACTGCCAGAAACTTTGGACCTTTTCAGGGTTCTTCTTGTTGTCATCATTAACTAGAGCGTGTGCATTTACAATCGAGTATCCCTTGTTGCCGCATCTGAGAGATAATACGGAGATACGTTCGCTAGCTGATGTGAATCCGATGACAGAATCCATCACATCACGTCTTATTAAAAAGGCAGTTCCCCTAGAGCCTTGTTTATTCTTAGACGCCGGCTTCCCCTTAATTACTCTATAACCTTCTGACTCAAAAGCCACATCATCAGTAAATCTGGTTTCTTGGACTGCTGTTATTGAAATTTTGCGTTTATTCAGGATATCGGTCAATTGCTTGAGTTTTCCGGTCTTACAAAGAGTTTGAATATTGATAGTTCCAATGTGTGTGATAGTTCGGGGTCTCAATCGGTTGACAGTATTGGGGAACTCTGACTTTCCCCGCACGATGAGGTCAGGCTCCCCAGAGTCCGAAGGCCTGAATGCGCCACCATTGGTGACGGGAGATTGGATACTCCCTGGGGTAGTGACATCTGCGTCGTTGTTTATCATCGTATGTGAACTAGTAAAGAGATTTACTAGGGGTGAAGACTGAACGCCTTCAAGGTTGGCCACTCCGAATCTTATTGAGGAGCGTTAATTACAATGGGGTCGCCACTCCCAAAGGCATTTTAGAGCTACTGCATGCAAGTATTCAGGCCGCCCCTTACATGGAGAACAGACGCCCTTGCAGCCGCCCCTAACATGGGAAACAGACGCTGCTGATGCTTAGTGAACTCACATTATTCCCTGAGTACTGGGCTGCCTCGTCCGCAATCTCCACCGTTCCGAAGTCCATCTTCTCCGCTGTAGATTCCGTTGAGGTCTGCACTCATAACCCTGAGCTGGGACCCTTACCAGATAGTACACACCGGGCCAGTATGCTCTGGGACTCACATAGGCAGGGACGCCAATCCCTGGGCAGGGCTACCTCCAAAGAGCGTCCCTACCTGCTACCTTACAGGTGCATATTTATATGTAAAATAAATATTATTTCCAAATTTAATTATTTTAATACAATATCTACTATATAAAGCTCAAATACCACTCACTGACTGACTGACTGACTCATTCATTCATCACGAAATCTCAGAAACCACCGAACAGATTGGAATGATTTTGGTATGCAACATCCTCAAGGGCCGCAAACGCCCACTAAGAAAGGATTTTTGGATATTCAGGTTCTAAAGGGGTGTTAAGGGGGTAGACCTGCATTTATTTGAATAGCAATATCTCCCGATTGGTTTCATTGGAGGATGTGATAATTGGCATATAAACTCATCATTAAAAATTAGAAGACACGTGTCTGAGGGTTTATCGATGTGGTGTATATTATGAGGTGAAAGGGGTGAAAAGTGGGGGTTGAAGGATTCCTAACGGTGCGTGTACCTCTTAAACGACATAGGCGAGGAGTTTGGAACTCAGCGGAAAAAAATCAGCATAAAAAATAAGTAAATAGGTGTTTGACCGTTTTTTCATAAATCCAATTTAAGGGGCCCATGGGGAGGGGTGAAATTATGGGGGGGGGACGTAATATGTCTGAGTGTAAAATTATACATGGCCTATGTTGTAGAAAATAACACATTACATCTTTTTTGTCTCTTGCTATTTCATCATACGACGAATACTTAGGGAGTTATTAATGATTTTGTACTCTTTGGCCGGAATTTTCTAAGTCCCAGGAATGACTTAAAATTGATTCGAATGAAATTTCAAAAAATAGTTTTTTTAATACCTTTATTATATTTTTCACGTCTTTTAGGGTCCGAAACCAACATATTTTGATGTTTTTTTTCGTCCCATGCATTTTTGGTTTCAGGTGATAGAATTATTTTCCACTAGGACCCATGCTTATCTATTATATATAATCCAAAATTGACTCATCACCGCAGGGCTCAAACCACTAGACCTAGAAAGCTGAAATTTTGCATGTTGGTTGATCCGAGTATGTAGAGGCCCATTAAGAAACGGTTTTTGAAAATTCAATTTGTAAGTGACCTTTTTCTGCCCTTTGGCACTGAGCAAGGACAGTCGATACAAAGGTAGGATTTAGCACATTTTAAGCCGCTAGATACGAGAAACAATACTCGGAGGTCCTGTAGGGACCCCAAAACACACTTTTTAAGTTCCTAAATTGAACGGTTTTGGAGATATTCCCAAATAACTGTGTTCCCTCTGAGAAACAGATCAACGTTACTATGGCAACCGCTGAAATTTCCCAGACCGGGGATCGTTTTCTGGCAATATCTCGAAAACCGTTCGTTTTAGGGCCTTAAAACGCGGGGTTCGGTTCCCACTTCTTTGAAGTGGAAACCACGAACATAGCTCCTCGCATTGATACGCGCAAGAAGAGCTATATTCCTTATTTCTACGAGCAAATCGACTTGGAAAGTCTCATCTATTATATATAATCCAAAATTGACTCATCACCGCAGGGCTCAAACCACTAGACCTAGAAAGCTGAAATTTTGCATGTTGGTTGATCCGAGTATGTAGAGGCTCACTAAGAAACGGTTTTTGAAAATTCAATTTGTAAGTGACTTTTTTCGGCCCTTTGGCATTGACCATCCAAAATTGACTCATCTACGCAGGGCTCAAACCACTAGACCTAGAAAGCTGAAATGTTGCATGTTGGTTGATCCGAGTATGTAGAGGTCCACTAAGAAACGGTTTTTGAAAATTCAATTTGTAAGTGACTTTTTTCGGACCTTTGGCACTGAGCAAGGACAGTCGATACAAAGGTCGGATTTAGCTCATTTTAAGCCGCTAGATACGAGAAACAATACTCGGAGGGGCCCCGAAACAAACTTTTTAAGTTCCTAAAATGAACGGTTTCGGAGATATTCCCAAATAACTGTGTTCCCTCTGAGAAACAGATCACCGTTACTATGGCAACCGCTGAAATTTCCCAGACCGGGGATAGTTTTCTGGCAATATCTTGAAAACCGTTCATTTTAGGGCCTTAAAACGCGGGGTTCTGTTCCCACTTCTTTGAAGTGGAAACCACGAACATTGCTTCTCGCATTGATACGTGCAAGAAGAGCTATATTTCATATTTCTACGAGCAAATCGACTTGGAAAGTCTCATCTCTCTTATATAAAAACCAGTGTCCTGACTGACTGACGACTGATTCAATGACTCACTGACTCATCATCGCCCAGCCAAAACTATTAAAGTTAGAAACATGAAATTTTGGGGATATTTTCGTGGTAAGTCGAAAACGCGCACTAAGGAAGGATTTTTGGATATTCAGGTTCTAAAGGGGTGTTAAAGGGGTAGACCTGCATTTCATTGAATAACAATATCTCCCGAATGGTTTCATTGGGGCATGTGATACTGGGATATAAACTCATCATTAAAAATAAGAATACACGTGTCTGAGGATTTTTCGATGTGGTGTATATTATGAGGTGAAAGGGGTGAAAAGTGGGGGTTGAGGGATTCCTAACGGAGCGTGTATCTCTTAAACGACATAGGCGAGGAGTTTGAAACTCAGCGGAAAAAATCAGCTTAAAAATAAGTAAATAGGTGTTTGACCGTTTTTTCATAAATCCAATTTAAGGGGCCCATGGGGAGGGTGAAATTCTGGGGGAAAAAAAACAGGTAATATGTAAAATTATACATGGGCTATGTTGTAGGCAATAACACATTACATCTTTTTTGTCTCTTGCTATTTCATCATACGACGAATACTTAGGGAGTAATCATTTTGTACTTTTTGGCCGGAATTTTCTAAGTCTCAGGAATGACAAATAAATTGATTCGAATGAAATTTCAAAAAGTAGCTTTTTTAATACTTTTATTATATTTTTCACGTCTTTTAGGGTCCGAAACCAACATGATATTCTGATGGTTTTTTTCGTCCCATGCAATTTTGGTTTCAGGTGATAGAATTAGTTTCTACTAGGACCCATGCTTATCTATTATATAAAACAAAGTGTCCTGACTGACTCATCATCCCCCAGCCAAAACTACTAATGTTAGAAACATGAAATTTTGTGGATATGTTCGTTGTATGTTGAAAGCGTCCACTAAGGAGGGATTTTTGGGTAGGGGTGAAATTCTGAAGAAAAAAAACTTCCCATAAGGAAGGATTTTTGTATATTCACTCTCATCGACCAACCAAAACTATTAAAGATAGAAGAATGATATTTTGGGGATATGTTTGTTGTGTGTCGAAAATGGCCAATAAGGAGGGATTTTTGGATATTCAGGTTATAAAGGGATGTTAACGGGGTAAAACCTGCATTTCATTGAATAACAATATGACACGACTATGACGCGAGCGAAGCCGCGGGTACCTGCTAGTCTACTATATAAAGCTCAAATACCACTCACTCACTCACTGACTGACTCATTCATTCATCACGAAATCTCAGAAACCACCGAACGGATTGGAATGAAATTTGGTATGCAGCTTCCTCAAGGGCCGCAAACGCCCATTAAGAAATGATTTTTGGATATTCCGGTTCTAAAGGGGTGTTAAGGGGGTAGACCTGCATTTCATTGAATAGCAATATCTCCCGATTGGTTTCATTGGGGGATGTGATACTCAGCATATAAACTCACCATTAAAAATAAGAAGACATGTGTCTGAGAGTTTTTCGATGTGGTGTATATTATGAGGTGAAGGGGGTGAAGAGTGGGGGTTGAAGGATTCCTAACGGTGCGTGTATCTCTTAAACGACATAGGCGAGGAGTTTGGAACTCAGCGGAAAAAAACAGCATAAAAAATAAGTAAATGGGTGTTTGACCGTTTTTTCGTAAATCCAATTTAAGGGGCCCATGGGGAGGGGTGAAATTATGGGGGGGAACGTAATATGTCTGAGTGTAAAATTATACATGGCCTATGTTGTAGACAATAACACATTACATATTTTTTGTCTCTTGCTATTTCATCATACGACGAATACTTAGGGAGTTATTAATGCTTTTGTACTTTTTGGTCGGAATTTTCAAGTCCCAGGAATGACATAAAAATTGATTCGAATGAAATTTAAAAAAATATATTTTTCACGTCTTTTAGGGTCCGAAACCAACATGATATTTTGATGTTTTTTCGTCCCATGCATTTTTGGTTTCAGGTGATAGAATTATTTTCCACTAGGACCGATGCTTATCTATATATCTATATATATAAAGCACAAAGTTTGTCTGTCTGTCTGTCTGTCTGTCTGTTATGTATACAAATCTACACCGTTCCACCGATCCGAACCAAAATTTGTATACTTACCCTTTGGAACCCTGCGGGTAACCCTGTCAACTTTAAATTTCGGACAGACCACCCCATTACCTGCATTTAGGCCCTTTGGTCCAAATCTACACCGTTTCACCGATTTGAACCAAAATTTGTATACATACACTTTGGAACCCTGCGAGTAATACTGTCTGCTTGAAATTGCGGACAGACCATTCCATTCCCTGCATTTAGGCCCTTTGTCCCAAATCTAAACCGTTTCACCGATCTAAACAAAAATTTGTATATTTACCCTTTGGAACACTGCGACTAACACTGTCTGCTTTAAATTGCGGAGAGGCTACTCCATCCCCTGCATTTAGGCCCTTTGGCACAAATCTACACCGTTTCATCGATCTGAACCAAAATTTGTATACTTACCCTTTGGAACCCTACGAGTAACACTGTCCACTTAAAATTTCGGACAGACCACCCCATTTCCTGCATTCCGGCCCTTTGTTCCAAATCTACACCGTTTCACCGATCAGAACCAAAATTCGTATTCTTACCCTTTGGTACCCTGCGAGAAACACTGTCTGCTTGAAATTGCGGACAGACCACTCCATTCCCTGCATTTAGGCCCTTTGGAACAAATCTACACCGTTTCATCGATCTGAACCAAAATTTTTATACTGACCCTTTGGAACCCTACGAGTAACACTGTCCACTTAAAATTTCGGACAGACCACCCCATTTCCTGCATTCAGGCCCTTTGGTCCAAATCTACACCGATTCACCGATCAGAACCAAAATTCGTATTCTTACCCTTTGGTACCCTGCGAGAAACACTGTCTGCTTGAAATTGCGGACAGACCACCCCATTCCCTGCATTTAGGTCCTTCGGCACAAATCTACACCGTTTCACCGATCAGAACCAACATTCTGATACTTATCCTTTGGTACCCTGCGAGTAATACTGTCTGCTTGAAATTGCGGACAAACCACTCCATTCCCTGCATTTAGGCCCTTTGGCACAAATCTACACCGTTTCACCGATCAGAACCAAAATCTGCATACTTACCCTTTGGAACCCTGCGTGTAACACTGACTGCTTGAAATTGCGGACAGACCACTCCATTCCCTGCATTTAGGCCCTTTGGCCCAAATCTACACCGTTTCACCGATCAGAACCAAAATCTGTATACTTACCCTTTGGAACCCTGGTGTAACACTGTCTGCTTGAAATTTCGGACAGACCACTCCATTCCCCGCATTTAGGCCCTTTGGCACAAATCTACATCGTTCACCGATCGAAAACAAAACGTGTATACTTACCCTTTGAAACCCGACGAGTTACACTGTCCTCTTAAAACTTTGGACAGACAACTCCATTTCCTGCATTTAGGCCCTTTGGCAAAATCTACCCTGTTGCACCGATCTGAGCCAAATTTTACATACTCACCCTTTGGAACCCGACGTGTAACACTTTCTACATGAAATTTCGGCTAGACCATTCCATTTACCGCATTTAAACTCTTTGGCAAAAATCTACATAGTTTCACCCATCTCAACCAATCTTTATGTAAGTTACTTTCCCTTTGGAACCCGACGAGTAACACTGTCCGCTTGAACTTTCGGACGGAGCACTCCATTCCCTGTATTTAGACCCTTTGTCACAAATCTACATCGTTTCACCAATCTGGATCAAAATTTGTATACTTACTCTTTGGAACCCAACGAGTATCACTGTCCACTTTAAATTTCTGACATACCTCTCCATTCCCTGCATTTAGCTCAGGAATCCCTCGGGGTTGCCAGCTTCCTAACTCACCTGGCATGAGCCCTTGAGGGTGTACCAGGAATGGTGGGGCTACACACACCCTGCCTCTTTGAGGGCCTTGAGCAGAAGACAGGAGATATAATGAAACTGAATAGAAGGCAGACCCCTCGAAGAATGAGGGCATCAGGAAAAATGAGACAATGGCCAATTAAGCAGAAAATTGAAAGACTACCTAGCCCTCGGATGCCCTAATGCAGTCGGGGTCGGAAGAGAACAAGAGTTGACCAAGGGAGGCCGACAGGAAAGAGAACTGAAAGGAGCCTGGCACCAGGAAGTAGAAGCTATTTCAGACTCAGCTGGGGCCCGGTGGTCGCCAACCCACGTCCCACAAGTTGTGAGACTCTGGGGGTGCAGTTGTGAGAATAGCTTGCTGATTCATCGCGAGGTGACATGAGAGGACTTTCCAGAGCTGTCTATACTGATGCCAGCACAGGACCGTTGCTCAAGCCACTGTGGTGTTGCGAAAGAGTGAGTGATTCCCCAGCCAATCTAAATACGACGGGGGACGCCGAACGTGTGTCATCATATTTCGTCATCATCTACGACCATCTCAGGTTCGTGCAGCTTGGACCCATTTTCTTTGCCGAGCAGTACGTCATAAGCTCTTTTACTTGACGCATCGAGTACAGGCCTAAGCCAGAAAATAAGGTTGAGACTTTGGAAGACATCGAAGCTAGACAACTGAATTACCTATATCAGTTGTAAATTACCCCATATTCGTTTAGTAGTCATTTTTTCATTACCTTATTATTATCATCATCATAAATGCAAATGACCTAGATGTTACGCGCATCATACCACTAATCACCGCCGCATAAAGTCTTTCTCGGCTGTGATTTTTAAAATATGTATTTTTATTACAGTACATTGTGTACATTATAAGTTGAAGTGTCAATTCATTACAGGTAGTAGTTTCCCTCATCATCCTCATAAGGGCAAATGACCTAGATGTTACGCCCATTACACCATTAATCACCACACACAATAAGTCTTCCTCGCCTGTGAATTTTGAAATATGTATTTCTATTACGGTAGTTTGTAAGTTTGACGTGTCAATTCAACAGTAGTTTTTATTATCATCCTTATCAAAAGGGCAAATGACCTAGATATTACGCCCTCATTGTCTTTGGGGCGGCAAATGACCTAGATTTTATGTCCATTATATTTCTAAGGAGACTTTGATACATTATCATCATTCCACCGGGCGAAGCCGGGTACTACTGCTAGTATATATATAAAGCACAAAGTTTGTCTGTTTGTCTGTTATGTATACAAGTCTACACCGTTTCACCGATCTGAACCAAAATTTGTATACTTACCCTTTGGAACCCTGCGGGTAACACTGTCAACTTTAAATTTCGGACAGACTACCCCTTTCCCTGCATTTAGGCCCTTTTGCACCAATCTACACCGTTTCACCGATCTGAACCAAAATTTGTATACTTACCCTTTGGAACCCTGCGTGTATCACTGTCCACTTAAAATTTCGGACAGACAACCCCATTCCCTGCATTTAGGCCCTTTGGTCCAAATCTACACCGTATCACCGATCAGAACCAAAATTCGTATTCTTACCCTTTGGTACCCTGCGAGTAACACTATCTGCTTGAAATTGCGGACAGACCACTCCATGCCCTACATTTAGGCCCTTTGGCACATATCTACACCGTTTCACCGATCTGAACCAAAATTTGTATACTTACCCTTTGGAACCCTGCGAGTAACACTGTCTGCTTGAAATTGCGGACAGACCACTCCATTCCCTGCATTTAGGCCCTTTGGCCCAAATCTACACCGTTTCACCGATCTGAAGCTAAATTTGTATACTTACCCTTTGGAACCCGACGAGTAACACTGTCCACTTAAAACTTTGGACAGAACACTCCAATCCCTGCATTTAGGCCCTTTGGCACATATCTACATCGTTTCACCGATCTGACCCAAATTTTACAAACTTACCATTTGGAACCCGACAAGTAACACTGTCCACTTTAAATTTCGGACAGACCACCCCTTACCCTGCATTTAGGCACTTTGGGACAAATCTACACCGTTTCACTTATGTGAACCAAATTGTTTATACTTACCTTATGGAACCCGACGAGTAGCACTGTCGACATGAAATTTCGGAAAGACCAATCTATTCCCTGCATTTAGGCCCTTTGGCACAAATCTACACGGTTTCACCGATCTGAACCAAATTTTACATACTTACCCTTTGGAACCCGATGAGTAACGCTGTTCACTTGAAATTTCTGACATACCACTCCATTCTCTGCATTTAGCTCAGGAATCCCTCGGGGTTGCCAGCTTCCTAACTTACCACCCATGAGCCCTTGAGGGTATACCAGAAATGGTGGGGCTACACACACCCTGCCTCTTTGAGGGCCTTGAGCAGAAGACAGGAGATATTATGAAAAGGAAAAGAAGGCAGACCCCTCGAAGAATGAGGGCATCAGGAAAGATGAGACAACGGCCAATTAAAGCAGGAAATTGAAAGACTCCCTAGCCCTCGGTTAACCTAATACAGTCGGGTTCGGAAGAGAACGAGAGTTGACCAAGGTAGGCTGACAGGAAAGAGAACTGAAAAGAGCCCGGCACCAGGAAGTTGAAGCGATGCCAGACTCAGCTGGGGTCCCGTGGTCGCCAACCCACGTCCCACAAGTTGTGAGAACCTGGGGGGCGGGCAGTTGTCAGAATAGCTTGCTGATTCATCGCGAGGTGACATGAGAGGACATTCCAGAGCCCGCCGTGTTATCTGCTGTCTATGCTGATGCCAGCACAGGGCCGTTGCTCAAGCCATTGTGGTGTTGCGAAAGAGTGAGTGATTCCCTCGCCAATCTAAATAGGATGGAGAACCCCGAACTTGTGTCATCATATTTCGTCATCATCTGCGATCATCTCAGGTTCGTGCAGCTTGGACCCATATTCTTTGCCAAGCAGTACGCCATAAGCTCTTTCACTAGACGCATCGAGTACAGGACTAAACCAGAAAATAAGGTTGAGACTTTGGAAGACATCGAAGCTAGACAACTGAATTACCTATATCAGTTTTAAAATTAAACCATGTTCGTTTAGTAGTCATTTTTTCATTACCTTATTATTATCATCATAAGTACAAATTACCTAGATGTTACGCGCATCATACCACTAATCACCGCCGCATAAAGTCTTTCTCGACTGTGAGTTTTAAAATATTTATTATTATTACAGTACATTGTGTACATTATAAGTTGAAGTGCCATTTCAATACCGGTAGTAGTTTCCCTTATAATCCTCATTATAAGGGCAAATGACCTAGATGTTACGCCCATTACACCATTAATCACCTCACACAATAAGTCTTCCTCGCCTGTGAATTTTGAAATATGTACTTCCATTACTGTAGTTTGTAAGTTTGACGTGTCAATTCAACAGTAGTTTTCATTATCATCCTTATCAAAAGGGCATATGACCTAAATATTACGCCCACATTGTCTTTGGGGGCAAATGACCTAGATTTTAAGTCCATTATATTTCTAAGGAGACTTTGGGACATTATCAACATTTCACCGGGCGAAGCCGGGGAGTACTGCTAGTCTACTATATAAAGCTCAAATACCACTCACTCACTGACTGACTCACTCACTCATTCATACATCACGAAATCTCAGAAACCACCGAACGAATTGGAATGAAATTTGGTATGCAGCTTCCTCAAGGGCCGCAAACGCCCACCAAGAAAGGATTTTTGGATATTCAGGTTCTAAAGGGGTGTTAAGGGGGTAGACCTGCATTTCATTGAATAGCAATATCTCCCGATTGGTTTCATTGGGGGATGTGATACTCGGCATATAAACTCATCATTAAAAATAAGAAGACATATGTCTGAGGGTTTTTCGATGTGGTGTATATTATGAGGCGAAAGGGGTGAAAAGTGGGGGTTGAAGGATTCCTAACGGAGCGTGTACCTCTTAAACGACATATGCGAGGAGTTTGGAACTCAGCGGGAAAAAATCAGCATAAAAATAAGTAAATAGGTGTTTGACCGTTTTTTTTTTTTCATAAATCCAATTGAAGGGGCCCATGGGGAGGGGTGAAATTATGGGGGGGGGGGGACGTAATATGTCTGAGTGTAAAATTATACATGGCCTATGTTGTAGACAATAACACATTACATCTTTTTTGTCGCTTGCTATTTCATCATACGACGAATACTTAGGGAGTTATTAATGATTTTGTACTCTTTGGCCGGAATTTTCTAAGTCCCAGGAATGACTTAAAATTGATTCGAATGAAATTTCAAAAAATAGTTTTTTTAATACTTTTATTATATTTTTCACGTCTTTTAGGGTCCGAAACCAACATATTTTGATGTTTTTTTTCCGTCCCATGCATTTTTGGTTTCAGGTGATAGAATTGAATAGGTCATTTGGAAAAGGGCACATGTCCACCAAAGTAAATTTTACAGGAGAGACAAAAAAGTGAATAAATGGTGAACGAGTGGAACTACCAAAGCTGCATTTTGGCAATGCATATAACATGTAAAGGGCATTTTATTCCCATAATATGGATTTCAGATTCCATCCTTAACGGACAAAAATTCAAATTTTGTTTCCTGGAAATGTGCCCTTTTCCAAGGGAATGGAAGTTTCTTAGATATTAAACACACGTTTTTCATCCCTGTCTCTTTAAATTTGTTTTAAATTGCATTTTATCATTACAATGTCTCTTCTTAATGAACCTGTAGCACTTAGAAATCGGAGAATTACAAAAATATTCAAAACAATGCACATAAATCGTTTTGATAAACAAAACCAGTATTATTGTTCATTTCATCTTATAAGGTAATATATTTTACACTACATTTTATATTAGCTCTTTGAGAAATAACCTTATAGCCATTTGAATAGATTATTGTCACTGAATGTACACTAACAATAAAAGCTAGAACTTCAAATTGCTTCTCTCATAGGGGATCAGAATGCTTGTTTTTGCAGTGCTTCTTGCTCAGTAGTTGGCCAGTTGTTTACACTGTTTGGTACAAACTAATATGTTCACCAACTATATACTGTACTAATTTTCTTATGTCGTTGACCTTCTTAATATTAATGGGAAGTTTTCCATTATAGGCTTGATAGTCGAGTAGTGTCGGTAAAGCGGGACGAAGCCCAGTCGGCTTGGACAAAACAAATGTTTCTGACAGTTCTGGGAGGCTGGAGATCCACTTAGACACTGTTAGATCTCCGGGTGCTGCACAGTCATATTTAAATTCATTGTACCCAGAAATCTGGAAAGATATTTTGTCCTTTCTAGGTATGTTTTTTTCCAAAAGAAGCAGTTGATAACACTGATCTTTTATAATGTGTAGGTCACTATCTTTTGAAATTGATAATATCTGAAGTGCCCACACGTTTCACAGAAAATTTATTGGTACTTGACGATTGCACAATCATGCTAATGTATTGTTCTGGGGTGTAAATCCTATCTTCCTTACGTAGCTTACGTTTTACTACTGCAAAATTTCTATCACAGTCATGTCCTCTAATGGGAAAGTAATGATATATTTGTTTAAATCGTCCACTTGATGCCAAAGCTAGTAGTAAACGTACCACTGTGCTATTCTTATTTTGTCCCGGACATCCGTCCGAGAAAATATGAAGCTCAGTAACAGTTTCTGCGTCACATTCATTGACGTAGTCATGAAGAAATGTGCATACTTCGTTTGGGCCTTTAAGTGCCTCACCTTCATGATATGAATAAAACCTGGCTTTGTTTGTATTTAAATTGTGAATGCAAAATAGTTGCCTGTAATATAAAACCTCCTGCATGGGAATATGAGGTAAGGGAAGGTTTTGCATGAGATCTATTACGATTCCTGCTACATGATCATTCTTCAGAGACTGAGCTTTTATTTCCTTGATTTTGTTGTAGTACTTGCTGGCTCGTCGTTTATGTACTATATATTCAGCTGTGGCAACGCGTTTCGCAGTATCATTTAAATGTGCACTGCGCATTTTCTGTTTATATTCCTCGCAAAAAGAGCAGACATCTATCTGCGGCCTACCGAAAGGTAATGCGTAATTCTCCTTGAAGTATTTTAGGAAGAACTTATATTTCACTGTTCCTTTCATGTTTGGAAACCTACATGTCATACATTGCTCTCACATTCAGGTTAGCAGGCAGTACTTTTTTGTAGTATTGTTGGAATAATGCACCTCTTTTACATCAAATGATTCTATGAACTGGCTAATACTCATACAAGTTTCTCCAGTAATTACGTTGTGTCGAGACCCTATAGATGTCCCTCGTTTGTATTTTGGCGACTCATTAGCAGCCAGTAACAAGCATAAACGTCGAGTTTTCTTAGAACTTACACCGTGTAAACTGAAAGCTTGTTTGCATATTGGTACTCGTCGACTGTTCAGGCAAATATAATATGTGAAACTGTGTATTTTAGGTTTTGAAACAGAGGCCTCTGGATTCTTCCGTTCTCTTGAAATCTCCTTAAACTCGATAAGACTTTGTAAATATGTGTCCTGTGCATCCTTAGTGTCAAAGTTATTAACATAGCTCAAAATAGTCATTTTATCTTCTTCCGCCAATCCGTTAAAACACCCTCTGGGACATCTAAAACGCAAAGGAAAATATTTTGTATAATCTAAATATAATGTGTGTCGTTCCTATAATAATAATAATAATAATAATAATAATAATAATAATAATAATAATAATATGGACATACCTGCAGCTTGATCCAGTTTTCCTAGCGTCAATAGATTTACCAACGTGGTTAATATGGGACAATCCTTTAATCTTAGCTGTTTTAATTAGAAATGGCTGATAATTCGTGCGGTTAACTACTCCTTTCTTTCTTCTCTTGAATATTGTAGCACTATCAGAATCTATACTGTCACTACAATCACTCGAACTTGCCATGTTTACAACTACAACATACAAGCAACACCTCGGAAAAAGCTGGAAAGCGGCAGATGTTCCTACTGGCGGGAACTAACACAGTGCTCGCTGCAATCCATTGGAAAAGGACATGCTGTGGGATATGTGACCTTCTCGAATGGAATGACAAAATTGTCAGGTCCCGTGCTCCATACGTACAAGTATTAGAAGTGTCTTTTTCGCGTGGATCAATGCGTCTACATTTAAACTACAGGAATATGAGAAAACATGAATTTGGAAAAAAAAAGTGGACATGTGCCCTTTTCCAAATGGCCGATTCAATTATTTTCCACTAGGACCCACGCTTATCTATCTATTTAACTAATGTTATAACGGGATTACAAATGTTATTGCGGGTGAAGCCGCGGGTAACAGCTAGTTTGTATATATTTTATTCTTCGGAGTAAAATATATAGAATTTAGTTTCCTGTGACAGAAAATAATTATGGCCATACAGGACAAGTTTACAGTTATGAACATAAATTGTTTAGCAGCCAAGAAAGATCTCTAAGCATGTGGCTGGAACGATAGCAAGCGTCCCTTGAGTAAGGCACCAGCGCTTATAAAAGTAGACCTGGACCTTGCAATGCGCAAGTTTTGAGGAAATGTGAAATGTAAAACTAGAATCAGATACAGTATAGCAGTAGTCCCCAACTTTTGCCAGCTGACGCCCCCCTTTTCAGATACGGGAGTTCATCGCCCCACCCCACCTCACCCCTGCCCCCACCACCCCTCCACTCTCCGCTTATATAACCTCTTCGATTGATGCGGAGGATATAGACCTAACCTAATAACACTACATAATGAAATAATTATTTCTGATAAAATACAGTAATATGAAGTACGCGCTTTATATGCCTATCTATTACATACTAACTTCATTTTAGCACAATACAAAGAACACACCTTTACAACAAATCCTTAAATTAGTCAACAAATGTCAGTGAGAGGGTTGACACTGTTTTCTCTTGGTAAGATTCGGTATGTTTGGTTTGATATTTGACTGAGCACCGCGGAGATCACTTGCAACATCAAGCCGACAGCGCTGCTTTGTTTCTATGACACTCAACGTTGAAACTCCTGACTCACATAATTATGTCCTTGAAAATGGTACAATGACACTCAGTGCAATTTAGGCTATTACAGGATACACTGCAAGACAGTTTACCCAAAAGTCACCCAGAATCGTCTTTTAGCTTTGATTCACACTTCAAATATATGGCTTTTTGAGGTTGTGCTGGCAGAGCTTCAATGTCAATGGCAAACTAATTTCCTGTTAACATCCAGGAACGTTCTTCCGACGAGATATCAGGAAAGTAGAAGCTGTATTCTTGTGCCAGGCAATCCAAATGTGACTGAATTTGTACCTACGTTATCACGATCACGTTCATTTTCCGGCAAAATGTCATTAAGGCGGTGAAAGGATGAGAAGTTGTTCAACTCAAGCCGCCGTTTCCATAACTGTATTTTTACAGGAAAACCCTGATGACATCATAAGCCAGCATAATATTGGGGTGTTTGCCTTGGAGCTTTAGGTTAAAACTGTTCAAAGCTTCAAAGAAATCACAAAGATATGCCAACGAGACGATAAAATTGGCATAATTTTGCTCCTTACAACACAGCAAATTCCTTATTTCACCTCCAACCTTGCGGCTCCGCAGAGGTTTGCGCCGACAGTTGGCAATTACCAGTGCTTTTGAACGATTGACTTGGTGCCACAATCGCTTGGAGAGATTCGAAAAATGTTTATTATAAAAAATTGTAATATTCGAGTTAAAAAACTTGATTCCGAATTCACTCCACGCCCCCCTTGATAAAGCTCCACGCTATCTCCTGCAGATGCAGTGAATTTTAAATATGCGCCAATCTCCTCATTCAGGCATTCCTGCGAGGCGACAGGAGAAGTGGTCTAACCCAGTAGCGACCAATGATTTCACCCAGACAGTGGTCTAACCAAGTAGCGACCAATGGATTCACACAGACAATCGCCCAACCCAGTAGCGACCAATGGCATCACACAGACAATGGTCTAACCCAGTAGCGACCAATGATTTCACACAGACAATCGCCCAACCCAGTAGCGACCAATGGTTTCACACAGACAGTGATCTAACCTAGTACCGACCAATGGTTTCACCCCGACAGTGGTCTATCCTAGTAGCGACCAAAGGTTTCACCCAGACAGTGGTCTAACCCAGTAGCGACCAATGGGTTCACCCAGACAGTGGTCTATCCTAGTAGCGACCAAAGGTTTCACCCAGACAGTGGTCTATCCTAGTAGCGACCAAAGGTTTCACCCAGACAGTGGTCTAACCCAGTAGCGACCAATGGGTTCACCCAGACAGAGGTCTAACCCAGTAGCGACCAATGGGTTCACCCAGACAGTGGTCTAACCCAGTAGCGACCAATGGGTTCACCCAGACAGTCGCCTAACCTAGTAGCGACCAATGGATTCACCCAGACAGTCGCCTAACCTAGTAGCGACCAATGGGTTCACCCAGACAGAGGTCTAACCCAGTAGCGACCAATGGTTTCACCCAGACAGTGGTCTAACCCAGTAGCGACCAATGGTTTCACCCAGACAGTGGTCTAACCCAGTAGCGACCAATGGCATCACACAGACAGAGGTCTAACCCAGTAGCGACCAATGGCATCACACAGACAGAGGTCTAACCCAGTAGCGACCAATGGGTTCACCCAGACAGTCGCCTAACCTAGTAGCGACCAATGGGTTCACCCAGACAGTGGTCTAACCCAGTAGCGACCAATGGTTTCACCCAGACAGTGGTCTAACCCAGTAGCGACCAATGGCATCACACAGACAGAGGTCTAACCCAGTAGCGACCAATGGGTTCACCCAGACAGTCGCCTAACCTAGTAGCGACCAATGGGTTAACCCAGACAGTGGTCTAACCCAGTAGCGACCAATGGTTTCACCCAGACAGAGGTCTAACCCAGTAGCGACCAATGGGTTCACCCAGACAGAGGTCTAACCCAGTAGCGACCAATGGGTTCACCCAGACAGTGGTCTAACCCAGTAGCGACCAATGGCATCACACAGACAGAGGTCTAACCCAGTAGCGACCAATGGGTTCACCCAGACAGTCGCCTAATCTAGTAGCGACCAATGGGTTCACCCAGACAGTCGCCTAACCTAGTAGCGACCAATGGGTTCACCCAGACAGAGGTCTAACCCAGTAGCGATCAATGGTTTCACCCAGACAGTGGTCTAACCCAGTAGCGACCAATGGCATCACACAGACAGAGGTCTAACCCAGTAGCGACCAATGGTTTCACCCAGACAGTCGCCTAACCTAGTAGCGACCAATGGGTTCACCCAGACAGTGGTCTAACCCAGTAGCGACCAATGGTTTGACCAAGACAGTGGTCTAACCTAATAGCGACCAATGGGTTCACCCAAACAGTGGTCTAACCCAGTAGCGACCAATGGTATCAGCCAGACAGTGGTCTTACCTAGTAGCGACCAATGGTTTCACCCAGACAGTCGCCTAACCTAGTAGCGACCAATGGGTTCACCCAGACAGTGGTCTAACCCAGTAACGACCGATGGTTTCACCAAAACAGTGGTCTAACCTAGTAGCGACCAATGGGTTCACCCAGACAGTGGTCTAACCTAGTAGCGACCGATGGTTTCAGCCAGACATTGGTCTACTCTAGTAGCGACCAATGGTTTCACCAAGACAGTGGTCTAACCTAGTAGCGACCAATGGGTTCACCCAGACAGTGGTCTAACCCAGTAGCGACCAATGGTTTCGCCCAGACAGTGGTCTAACCTAGTAACGACCAATGGGTTCACCCAGACAGTGGTCTAACCCAGTAGCGACCAATGGCATCACACAGACAGAGGTCTAACCCAGTAGCGACCAATGGTTTCATCCAGACAGTCGCCTAACCTAGTAGTGACCAATGGGTTCACCCAGACAGTGGTCTAACCCAGTAGCGACCAATGGTTTGACCAAGACAGTGGTCTAACCTAGTAGCGACCAATGGGTTCACCCAAACAGTGGTCTAACCCAGTAGCGACCAATGGTTTCAGCCAGACAGTGGTCTTACCTAGTAGCGACCAATGGTTTCACCCAGACAGTCGCCTAACCTAGTAGCGACCAATGGGTTCACCCAGACAGTGGTCTAACCCAGTAACGACCGATGGTTTCACCAAGACAGTGGTCTAACCTAGTAGCGACCAATGGGTTCACCCAGACAGTGGTCTAACCCAGTAGCGACCGATGGTTTCAGCCAGACATTGGTCTACTCTAGTAGCGACCAATGGTTTCACCAAGACAGTGGTCTAACCTAGTAGCGACCAATGGGTTCACCCAGACAGTGGTCTAACCCAGTAGCGACCAATGGTTTCGCCCAGACAGAGGTCTAACCTAGTAGCGACCAATGGGTTCACCCAAACAGTGGTCTAACCCAGTAGCGACCAATGGTTTCAGCCAGACAGTGGTCTTACCTAGTAGCGACCAATGGTTTCACCCAGACAGTCGCCTAACCTAGTAGCGACCAATGGGTTCACCCAGACAGTGGTCTAACCCAGTAGCGACCAATGGTTTCACCAAGACAGTGGTCTAACCTAGTAGCGACCAATGGGTTCACCCAAACAGTGGTCTAACCCAGTAGCGACCAATGGTTTCAGCCAGACAGTGGTCTTACCTAGTAGCGACCAATGGTTTCACCCAGACAGTCGCCTAACCTAGTAGCGACCAATGGGTTCACCCAGACAGTGGTCTAACCCAGTAGCGACCAATGGTTTCGCCCAGACAGTGGTCTAACCAAGTAGCGACCGATGGTTTCACCCAGACATTGGTCTACTCTAGTAGCGACCAATGGTTTCACCAAGACAGTGGTCTAACCTAGTAGCGACCAATGGGTTCACCCAGACAGTGGTCTAACCCAGTAGCGACCAATGGTTTCGCCCAGACAGTGGTCTAACCTAGTAGCGACCGATGGTTTCACCCAGACATTGGTCTACTCTAGTAGCGACCAATGGTTTCACCAAGACAGTGGTCTAACCCAGTAGCGACCAATGGTTTCGCCCAGACAGTCGCCTAACATAGTAGTGACCAATGGTTTCACCCAGACAGTGGTCTAACCCAGTAGCGACCAATGGTTTCGCCCACACAGTGGTCTATCCTAGTAGCGATCAATGGTTTCGCCAAGACAGTGGTCTATCCTAGTAGCGATCAATGGCTTCACTCAGACAGTGGTCTAAAAAGTAGCGACCAATTGATTCACCCAGACAGTGGTCTAACCTAGTAGCGACCAATGTTTTCCCCCAGACGGTGGTCTACCATAGTAGCGACCAATGGTTTCACCCAGACTGGGCTCTAACCCAGTATCGACCAATGGTTTCACCCAGACAGTGGTCTAACATAGTAGCGACCAATGTTTTCCCCCAGACGGTGGTCTAACATAGTAGCGACCAATGGTTTCACCCAGACAGTGGTCTAATCTAGTAACGACCAATTGTGGTCTGACCTAGTACGACTAATTGATTCACCCAGACAGTGGTGTAACCTAGTAGCGACCAATGGTTTCACCCGGACAGTGGTCTATCCTAGTAGCGACCAAAGGTTTCACCCAGACAGTGGTCTAACCTAGTAACGACCAACTGTATCACCCACACAGTGGTCTGACCTAGTAGCGACCAATGGTTTCACCCAGACAGTGGTCCAACCTTGTACCGACCAATGGTTTCACCCAGACTGGGCTCTAACCCAGTATCGACCAATGGTTTCACCCAGACAGTGGTCTAACATAGTAGCGACCAATGTTTTCCCCCAGACGGTGGTCTAACATAGTAGCGACCAATGGTTTCACCCAGACAGTGGTCTAATCTAGTAACGACCAATTGTGGTCTGACCTAGTACGACTAATTGATTCACCCAGACAGTGGTGTAACCTAGTAGCGACCAATGGTTTCACCCGGACAGTGGTCTATCCTAGTAGCGACCAAAGGTTTCACCCAGACAGTGGTCTAACCTAGTAACGACCAACTGTATCACCCACACAGTGGTCTGACCTAGTAGCGACCAATGGTTTCACCCAGACAGTGGTCCAACCTAGTACCGACCAATGGTTTCACCCAGACTGGGCTCTAACCCAATATCGACCAATGGTTTCACCCAGACAGTGGTCAAACATAGTAGCGACCAATGTTTTCCCCCAGACGGTGGTCTAACATAGTAGCGACCAATGGTTTCACCCAGACAGTGGTCTAATCTAGTAACGACAAATTGTGGTCTGACCTAGTAGCGACTAATTGATTCACCCAGACAGTGGTGTAACCTAGTAGCGACCAATGGTTTCACCCGGACAGTGGTCTATCCTAGTAGCGACCAAACGTTTCACCCAGACAGTGGTCTAACCTAGTAACAACCAACTGTATCACCCACACAGTGGTCTTACCTAGTAGCGACCAATGGTTTCACTCAGACAGTGGTCCAACCTAGTACCGACCAATGGTTTCACCCAGACCGGGCTCTAACCCAGTATCGACCAATGGTTTCGCCCAGACAGTGGTCTAACATAGTAGCGACCAATGTTTTCGCCCAGACTGAGGTCTAACCTAGTATCGACCAATGGTTTCAGACAGACAGTGGTCTAACCCAGTAGCGACCAATGGTTTCGCCCAGACAGTGGTCTAACCCAGTAGCGACCAATGAATTTGTCTGACAATGACTTGAGAAGATTACAGTGAAGGTTTTCAATTGAATTTGATAACTAAATGTAATTTATGAACTTTGGTATCTCACGTGAACACCTGTGACTGCATCCTCATATAAGGACGTACCGTTTGAAACCTCATACATATGAATAATATGGTGGCAATTCAATGCACAACATCATACAAATGAAAATTAACGTCCGTACGTCATCCGTGTCGTCATTGACTGCACTAACAAACAGGGGCGTAAAACTCCTCGCAAACGTGTGTGTGTGGGGGGGGGGGATCAAATTTATAACCTGCGGTTCCTTCCTACCAGGGAATGTTTAGTCTACTTCTCTCATTTTGCAAAATGAGGAAAATGTTTGACTTATGAGATCGATCCGGGAAAATGTGTGTCTGTCGATCCTTCTGTCTGTCTCTCTGTCTGTGTGTGTCCCTATTAACTCCTAAACGGCTGCAGCTATCAAAACCAAATATGTATTTGAAATTAACGTCAATGCTACCAACTGCTGAAATATCGCAATTCAAATTTGAGCTCTATGTTGGATATCTCAGGAGTTATGCAAGCGAACTAGTCCAAAATTGGCAAACATATAGACAATAGCATTCAAGATTAATTTTTAGAAGACCATGCATGCCAGTGTTGCCAACATGATTCTAAGCCTGTCGATATGTTAAATTTCTAAATGCCTTTGACTTCTATACTATCGATTGGATTTCAACCAAATTTCGTATGTACTATGTGTACTAAAACAGATATGACTGTGCGTATTCTAAAGAGCCACCTGGGCTGCCAACTGTATTGAAATTAGGGTAACCTAATTTCAATATATCAGAAACTATGGAAGCCAACGGCTCTAAACTTTGCGCACGTATAGTACCTGACATTCTACCATAGTTTGGGGTAACTTATATACACCAGTGCTGCCAACACGATTCTAAGCCTGCTGATAGGTCCACTTTTTAAATGCAAATAACTTCTATACTAACAAATGGATTTCAACCAAATGTCGTATGTGCTTTGTGCACCATAACAGTTATGACTATGCATATTCCTAAGAACCAACGGGGCAGTCAACTGTTAATAAATGCTCTCTCTATTTGTTTAATCCTAATAACAATATATCGGAAAGTATGCAATCCATCAGCTGTAAACTTTTCACATGTATAGTACCTGACATTCTAGATTAATTTGGAGTAACTAATATACGTCAATGTTGTCAACATGATTGTAAGCTTTCTGATAGCTTCTATTTTTAATTACATGTAACTTCTATACTAACAAATGGATTTTATCCAAAATTGGCACTATAATAGATCGTAATATTTCAGATTAATTCTGGGCATCACATACATGACATGGTTCCCAACATGATTTTACGCGCACTGATAAATCCAATATCAAACAGCATGTAACGTCCATACTATCCATTAGACTCCAACCAAATTCTTTATGCGCATTCTATACCTTAAGATATAGAACTAAGAGTATATTCAGAGTCACCAAGGCTGCCAACTGTAGTAAATTACTCTATTAGGCTACATTACTTCTTCAAACTGCAGTACTTAGAAATATTAGTATTATCAACTTGATTTCGTCATTATTCTAGATAGGTCTATATAGATTGGCATCAATCTTAAATTTTAAGAAAAGTAGGCTCTTTAGTTCGTACGGAACTACTTGTTTTATTCATTATTTCTAATTAAAATACAAAATGCAATAAGAATATGAATGCAAAACACAAAATGATGAAATGCTGGCGCTCCACGGTTTTCGGTAAACATGTCACAAGTCCAATTGTCAAAGTCGAAAGAAAATTAAGCCCCGCACTGTTTTTCCCGGAAGTAGGTTTTTTTTAGCGTATGGCTTTTAGTGCCAGGAGAGTGTCGGAGGACATGTTCGGCTCGCCAGTTTTGTAGCTGCTTCGAGACGAACACCCAATGGGTGAGCTACAAGTACCGTTGGGGAGGGAAGTTGGAATGTAAGAACGATGAGTTGGAAGGTAGCGGCTGTGGCCTATAGTTAGGGACCACCCCCGGCATTTGCCTTGAAGGAAGATGGGAAACCACAGAAGGCCATCTTCAAGGTTGCCGGCTGGGGGATTCGAACCTCCTCGCCTCCCGGATGTGAGCGACTGCCAGCAGTCGTGCCGTAACGACCACGGCTAACTCACCCGGTCCCGGCAGTAGTAATGATTCTATGTGTTGTGTGTCACAGTACCTTACTTCAGTTTTAAACCGGGGCTCAGAAATAATTATTTGAAAATGCACCTTCTCGGATACCATCGTTGTAAGGGGACAAAGTTCCAAGCGCCACGGCTCTCGGCTTAGTTGGTGCTGCGGTGAAAAACCGAAGACTGAAGAGGAAAAAGCAGACTGTTGGTTCAGTGGAATAAAGAAATTACGACGAAGCAAGGCAAGATGGCTTTTCCGATTTTTCCACCTAACGTAGTATTTAACTATTTATACAAGGAGATTCTTTTGCTGGAGCGGGCCCGGCAGCCGACTGCCGGGCGCGCACGCCTTCCACCAGCCAACCGAGCTCGCGCCGCGGATTGCGCGACAGTGAAAACCCTAACAAAGTACATTAAGTAATGGTAAATTAACCAGCAAATCATGATTAAGGAACTTACCTATCCACAGGAGAAGCTGAGAGGTGTTGTACCGTGTAAATAAGTTAGCGTTTACATGTTATAATTTCTCTCTGTTGTGAGGGATATCTGCTGCCGTATATTGTTCTCCAGCTCCACTAGGGTACGGGTAATTGATCTGTACACTATGTATTTTAAATTAACCCACAATTGAACATCAAACGGGCTTAGGTCCGTGTTAGGATTAATTACAGCAAACACGCAGGGGGGTGCAGGAGTAGCTACATAATGTAACGATGTAACTTCCAAAGTTACCGTCTGTCAGCTGAAGGAGAACATTTTTAGTATCTTCTGTGAAAAGGTACTGGTGACTTGAAGTCATCCAGATTCCCAAGAAATAAAAAACATCTGTGCTTCCTTAATTAAATCTTGCAGCTGTTGTTTATGTTACCTTATTATCTGTGCGCTGACACTACGCACATTAGTTGATGAAAGTTTAGTGACATAATGACTTTGATGACCCTGGTTAGTTCAAATCGGCCTCACGTAACCGTGCGGCCCCAGCTCGATTGGCTGGCGGAAGGTGCGCGCGCCCGGCAGTCGGCCGCCGGTCCCGCTCCAGCTAAAGACTCTCACTGTAGAAGAGTTTCGGATTGGTTTACTTTTCTTTTTAGGCGTACTTACAAATTTTATGTTAACTATAACCAAATAAGAGTCAGTGACAGCGGAAGGATAAACATCAATCAAATTGAGAAGGGTTTCGACAAAATTAATGAAGAGTTTTCAGCAAAGATTTTGAATTCTTGTTCAATGTTTACAATTTAGGACATTTTTGTTTTCACAAAGAATGTACATTATTTAAAAACATATGGCCAATATATTTTAATTAATTAAATGTCTGTTTTGCTTCTGTGAAAGCGTCATGTAGCCCGTGTACTTTGGGTGTGTGTAGAATCTGTCTAATAACCTGTGTAAAATAAAATAAATATCGTATGGCCTCGGTTACCGGGTGCAAGATTTGTTATTTGACACCCAGAGGGTAGCTTGCATGTCGAATTTCGTTGTTCCTTGAAGCACTATGAAAGTCAAGGAGGTTAGATATCTAAGCTCCTTGAACACTATAGCGCTTTCTAGTAGAGAAATGAGGAACTTTGTGTTGGCTGAAACTCCCGAGATTAATTTTGCCATTATGAACACGGACTACTGAATTCAAATGGTCTCTTTAACATGCCAACATCGTATGACATGGTGTCGTAATTTTTGACGCCTTTCAAAAATCACTTACCACGGCCAGGAGCGAACCTGCAAGCTTGGGGGTTAGTAGACCGACACGTTAACCACTCACTCACCGTAGCAAGCATAACCGGTGTTAATTGTGATGACTGTATTAGTGTGTGTTATCTGTTATTTTAAAATTCACGTAAGGACTGCAGACAGTAATTTCAACTAGTTCCTACTTTTGTTACCAAATGCTACTGACCACGACACCTAGCTTGTGGACTTGCCTACCAGATGGCATCGCAGTCAGCACCTGGCGGCGAACGTTAGAACAAATAGATAACCTACAAGTTTTGGCTTCACACAAGTGTAGTTAGTGGAAGGTTCTTTTTCATGCCATACATCTATGACATGGGACCACCGGCTTTAGTTCCCCTCCGAAGGAAGGCATATTGAGGGATTTTCAACGCTCTTAAAAAATCCGACGACTTTGGCCGGGTTTGAACCTAAAACTTGAAGGGGGTAATGCTTCCCCCTCCCACCCTATGTCTTACGCCCCTGCTAACAAACATCTCCTAGACACTTATATAGGCCTACAGCATGGCTCCTGTCACCAGTCTTCCATGTTCTAGTTCACAAACCCGACATCAACGGTTACAAAAATATAAATCACCAATATTCTTACCGCTAACTTTGTGAACCCACAGCGAACGTCGTTAATGGGAGCACACATGAAGACCAAGAGGCCGAACACAACTCGTAATTCCATATTTCTACAATTAATGATTGTATTGCACCAACTGTGCTTCATTTTACAGCATGTTCCTACATTTATAGCGATCGTACCTTTTCATGCATACTTCCGTACAGTGGCAAAATCACCCTTTCATGTTAGATTACCTGATAAGTTAACCGCATTGTCAGAAGTGACAGGAAGTATTTGTGGAATGTCTCGTGCACAAACAAGGGAGCATCACGAACATGAACATCCCGACCTCGCAAAAAGCTTTTCGAACATGTTTTAGGTAGATTTCATTAGAAAGCCACGTATTGCAATGGGTACAATATTTCGACTTCCGGCAAATTACGACATATCTTCGCCAGTGTTGCCAATTTGGTGATTTTAGCACCAGATCTGGTGTTTCTGAAGTTCGTCTGGTGCCAGATATGTTCTAATAGCGCCATAGCAAAATGCTGGTGTTATTTCAATAAAACCAGTGCCAAATCTGGTGCTTAACGGATTTTTCCATAAAATTATCTCGTATGACAAATAAGTAAAACCTGGAAGCCATGGAATAGTTTTAATAAAGTTAATCAATTAAGATAGGCAATGTTCAGCCTTACACGTGTCACGATCAACACTCTAACAGGGGAAGTCCCTGAAATTCTCATTCGCGTGCATAAGTGCTAAGTAAGCGCAACATCCAGGGCTCAGTGCAAGTGCACTTGTACAAAGAATCCACCTATCTTCTATTTTCTTCCCAGCTACCAGGGGATTTCCCAGTTTCATGCGAAGGCAGTTTATGTACTTTCGCTCCCTCACTGTAATGCAGATGTAGGAAGAGTGTTTAGCCAAGTTTAATTGGTGAAAACAAAGGAAACATATCGAATGAAAGTTCAAAAATAGCATTCCATTCCGTGTGTGCGATTTGGACTAAAACAGAGGGAAAATGGCCAGAAATAACCTGTGTTATTGTGTTGTCTGTAGTAGTAGTAGTAGTAGTAGTAGTAGTGTGTTTATAATTCAGGTGAAGATAGGAAGGAGGTGGTCGTGGCCTTAAGTTAGGAAACATTGCGGCATTTGGCCGGAGTAGAAATGGGGAAATCACGGAAAACCACTTCTAGGATGGATGAAGTGGGAATCGAACTCACCTCTTTTCAGCTTTGACTCACAGTCTTCCCCGTTCGTATCTTCACACCAGAATTGAATCACTCGATGTTGAAAGGCACTAAGTCCAATTTTTAAAGTTTTAAGATAAACACTAAAAACTGATTTTCCGCTCTCGTCCTTAAATATGAGACGTAGATTTTTTGTATGTGGAAAGTGCACACACACGCCGATATATTAAAACCAAAATAGCATTGTTCCGTATGTTACTAACAATTTTATTGACAAAATACGTAACTGGACTTAGTCCATTTCCCCATGGAACGAGCAGAAGCTTTGAGCGAGGAATATCATTCACATTCTTGTTTATTTCCCTTATTTCAAAATGAACTGATGTATCTGGAAGCCTAAAAAAAGTTAATATGAATGTAATAACTGTTATTTTGTTCCGTTGAAACGCACCAACTGCTGGACTAAGTTCCTTTCAACACGAAATGACTAACTTGACGGCGGCAGTAATAGCACAAGCGCTGCCAGGACATTGTTCCATTAAACACCAAAACATGCATCTTGCTTCCTATGACGCAAAATCGCGGTAAAAGGGATTTGTAAGAAATGTGGACTTATTGCCTTTCAACAACGAGCGTTTCAATTAAATTTCTTGGCAGAGCCATAATTCGAACCCGAATCCTCTGGTGGTGACAGCCAAACATGCAAGTCACTAAACCACGAGGCGAGAAAAATCTCACGCAGCCCCACTCACTGGTTAAGTCTTAACTGCAGATTAATTGCGAACATACACACTAATAAGCCTACGTGTTTCGGTTGCAATGCAGTATATCTTATTATGCAATAACGTTCGTGGTATAGGTATTAGTGGCTCATGTGGGGTCCATTAAGTCCCTTATTAACCCCTTGGGGGCGAGCACAGCGCCTCGATATTACATAAGCATGTGGCGACGACAGCACCAAACTCCGCACTCGTTCACTTCGTGGGTGGGTGTGATTAATGGACCTAAGAATTAACCCGGCATAATGGCTTCAAACCTTCCTCATCCTCTCTGTTCTTTTTTTTTTAATTTATTTTCTCCATCTCTCTCTCTATCTCATCCTTTTTATACTAAAGCAGAGTTGTTCTGGAAGTTGAAAAAAAAAGGACAATAAAGAGGAAGATCAAATCCGATAGCCACAGGAGTTACATAAATGTGAGCCGACCTCAGCAGTCATGCGAGCTAAATGTGGTTGGTTGGCTCCTCAGTTTAGGCACTGCGACAACTCGGTCATGTAGCCCCGTGTAATTTGGGTGTGTGTAGAATCTGTCTGATAACCGGTGTTAATTGTGATGGCTGTATTAGTGATTTTAATTCAAGTAAGGACTGCAGACATTCAATTTTCAAGTAGTTTCTATTTTTGCTACCAAACGCCACCGTCAACGACAATTAGTCTGAACTTGGTTACTAGATGCCACCACAGTCTACTCCTGGCGACGAACGTTGGAACCTAAGAGCGTAAGTCAAATCTAACCTATAATTTAGCTTCACACAGGTGTATTTAGTGGAAGGTTCTTTTACATGCCATAAATTTATGTCATAGGATCGCTGGCTTTACTTCCCCTCCAAAGGCATACAGAGGGATTTTGACGCTCTTAAAAAATCCGACGATTTCGGCCGGGTTTGAACCCGCGACCTTGGGCATAGAAGCACAGCAAGCTACCCACTGCGCCACCGAAGCCGTCAAAGAGCTAAATGTAAGATGTCTTGAGAACAGGATATTATATTTTCACGATGACCTCGTGGTGTAGCGGTTAACATAATTGGCTGTCGAAGATCCGGGTTCGATTTCTGTCTGTTAGGTAGTCAGCCCAGAGGTTGGTTGGATCCTCAAATCGTACCACCACAGGTTAGGTCGGTAGATACCCACAAAACCTCAAAGCAGCACTATAATGAGGCGTACTAGGCAAGATGAGGAGTGAGGTAGTTAGTCATCGCTTTCCTCACTGAGAACAATAGCACTGACCCTCCAAGTAGAACCTTTCACAGTACACACAGGCACGAGTTAGCCCCCATCCAACCCCTCGGATTGGCCCCTGCTACGAAAAATTCGACCGCTGAACATAATGTTATGTCCCGATGTCAGTTCATCCTTGAACTGTATCGGACATTCACCCTCGGTTCAAATGAGTGCATGAGGTGCAACGCCACGGGCTGAGTGGAATGCATGGGTTGGCAGGATTGTGCATTAAAAAGCAGCGGCCTCAGGTCAGTGGAGGTCAGTCAGAGAGGGAGGGACCAGACTGCCCGAGGCGACGACAGGACGGAAGGTTGGAGATAAGGGGACCTATCCGCAGATCGGGAGATCGGAAGTGACGGGACATCGGTCGCTCTTTGACCAAAAAGGGACTGAAGTCGAACAGCGTTGAGAAGAGTCAAGCGGGGGATCGGGTGAGATCAGACGCTGCTTATCGTAATCTAGTATAATTGATTCTTGAGAACCTCGTATGTGCACGGTGGATTCCTTCAAGGATTTAGAAGGAATAAACTGGCAGTGCAGCAGAGACTTCTTTTATTGGGGAGCAACCCCGTGTTCCTACAACTCCCTCATTCCGCCCTCCTTGAGTATAAGTGGTGTGTTGTTGATCGTTTGTAAGACGATCGGTAAGGACACGGTAACAATCCCGTTACCTGAGCTCACAGAACCCTCTAAGCGTGAAGGACCCCGTTAAAGAACCCCTGGGTGGTCGACGGCTTAAGTCCGTACCACCAGGCAGAGTGGAAAGTCGAGATCACAACACTATTTACCCAAATTGCTGTAAGTTACGGTTACTTAGCGGCTGCGAATATTTTGGCGGCTTCGGTGGCGTAGTTGGTAGCATGCTGAGCTTCTATGCCCAAGGTCACGGGTTCAAACCCGGCCGAAGTCGTCGGATTTTTTAAGAGCGTTAAAATCCCTCAGTATGCCTTCCTTAGGAGGGGAAGTGTCCGGCTCCGTGGCTAAATGGTTAGCACGCTAGGCTTTGGCCCAAAGTGCCCCGGGTTTGCCCCGGGTTCGATTCCCGGCCGAACCATCAGGGATTTTAATCCCCTGGGGTTAATTCCCGTGGCTCGGGGGCTGGGTGTATGTGCCGTCTTCATCATCACATCATCCTCATTACGACACGCAGTTCGCCCACGGGCGTCAACACGACAGACCTGCACTCGGCCTCTCCGGAGGCCACACGATCATTAGGAGGGGAAGTAAAGCCAGCGGGCCCATGTCATAGGTTCATGGCATGTAAAAGAACCTTCCACTACATAAACTTGTGTGAAGCAAAATTTGTAGGTTTGGTTTGATTAATGCTCTTAAGCTCCAACCTTCGTCACCAGGCGCTGGTTGCGATGCCATCTAGTAGTAGCCAAGTTCACAGCTAGGTTACGTGGACGGTAGTGAAAGTAGGAACTACTTGAAAAATCGAATGTCTGCAGTCCTTACTTGAATTAAAAACAGGTAATACATACTAATACAGCCATCACAATTAACACCGGTTATCAGACAGATTCTACACACACCCAAAGTACACGGGGCTACATGACTGCGCTGTCGCAGCCCTTAATTAAGGAACCAACCAACCATCCTCGAATAATTTAAATATTTAAACTGGTCGATTTATTTTAATAATCGACTAATCAAAATTCCCCAGTACTTCAAATGTTTGAATGATTCAAACAACCGAAGTACGGTATTCAGACAACCGCATTGCTTGAACATTCAAATGATTTATTCCAATTTGGGATTGGCGAATATTCGAAGTAGGCCTAGTCACATTCATCGAATATTCCAATGATATGTACAGCTCTATAAATAAAGAAGACATCCAACCTTTAGAATGAAGCATTGGTGTTATGGCGCGTTAGGACGGGGTTGCCAGTAATAGTTCCACTCCATGAGAGGAGGTATAGAAGATGATGATGATGATGATGATGATAACTGTTGTTTTAAGGGGCCTAACATCTAGGTTATCGGCCCCTAATGGGTTGTTTGATAGTGAAAGATGAGATGAGAATGTAAACTATAACTAATACTACAGACTTACATACTAGAAGAAGAAATGGTAAACAAAGAAATAATAAGGCAAATAAAGGACAGGAAGAAAAGAAATGCCCTCAATCCTCGAAGAATGAGGATCGAGGGACTTGGAATGAAAGAGAGCCATGAAAGGCAGATAGGAAAGGGAGAGTGGAGAGGGGCCCGCCCCAAGGTCTCAGGAAAAAAGGGGCAAAACGGATCCAGCTCAGGAATCTCTCGAGGTCGCCAAGGCCCAAACTTACCAGCCGTGAGCCCATGAGGGTGTAGCACTATCCAGGGTGCACGAGAAGTGGTGGGGCTACACACACCATGCCTCCTTGAGGGCCTTCAGCAGAAGGCAGGAGATACTGTGAGCCCCTGAGGGTGTTGCACTATCCAGGGTGCACGAGAAGTGGTGGGGCTACACACACCCTGCCTACTTGAGGGCCTTCAGCAGAAGGCAGGAGACACAGTGAGCCCCTGAGGGTGTAGCACTATCCAGGGTGCACCAGAAGTGGTGGGGCTACATACACCCTGCCTCCTTGAGGGCCTTGAGCAGAAGGCAGGAGATACTGTGAGCCCTGAGGGTGTAGCACTATCCAGGGTGCACCAGAAGTGGTGGGGCTACACACACCCTGCCTACTTGAGGGCCTTCAGCAGAAGGCAGGAGACACAGTGAGCCCCTGAGGGTGTAGCACTATCCAGGGTGCACCAGAAGTGGTGGGGCTACATACACCCTGCCTCCTTGAGGGCCTTGAGCAGAAGGCAGGAGATACTGTGAGCCCCTGAGGGTGTAGCACTTTCCAGGGTGCACCATAAGTGGTGGGGCTACATACACCCAGCCTCCTTGATGGCCTTGAGCAGCAGGAGATACTGTGAGCCCCTGAGGGTGTAGCACTATCCAGGGTGCACCAGAAGTGGTGGGGCTACATACACCCTGCCTCCTTGAGGGCCTTGAGCAGAAGGCAGGAGATACTGTGAGCCCCTGAGGGTGTAGCACTATCCAGGGTGCACCAGAAGTGGTGGGGCTACATACACCCTGCCTCCCTGAGGGCCTTGAGCAGAAGGCAGGAGATACTGTGAGCCCCTGAGGGTGTAGCACTTTCCAGGGTGCACCATAAGTGGTGGGGCTACATACACCTAGCCTCCTTGATGGCCTTGAGCAGCAGGAGATACTGTGAGCCCCTGAGGGTGTAGCACTATCCAGGGTGCACCAGAAGTGGTGGGGCTACATACACCCTGCCTCCTTGAGGGCCTTGAGCAGAAGGCAGGAGATACTGTGAGCCCCTGAGGGTGTAGCACTATCCAGGGTGCACCAGAAGTGGTGGGGCTACATACACCCTGCCTCCCTGAGGGCCTTGAGCAGAAGGCAGGAGATACTGTGAGCCCCTGAGTGTGTAGCACTATCCAGGGAGCCCCATACGTGGTGGGGCTACACACACTCTGCCTCCTTTAGGGCCTTGAGCAGAAGGCAGAAGATACTGTGAGCCCCTGAGGGTGTAGCACTATCCAGGGTGCACCAGAAGTGGTGGGGCTACATACACCCTGCCTCCTTGAGGGCCTTGAGCAGAAGGCAGGAGATACTGTGAGCCCCTGAGTGTGTAGCACTATCCAGGGTGCCCCATACGTGGTGGGTTTACACACACCCTGCCTCCTTTAGGGCCTTGAGCAGAAGGCAGAAGATAATGCGTGCCCCTGAGGGTGTAGCACTATCCAGGGTGCACCAGAAGTGGTCGGGCTACATACACCCTGCCTCCTTGAGGGCCTTGAGCAGAAGGCAGGAGATACTGTGAGCCCTTGAGGGTGTAGCACTATCCAGGGTGCACCAGAAGTGGTGGGGCTACATACACCCTGCCTCCTTGAGGGCCTTGAGCAGAAGGCAGGAGATAACATGAAAAGAAAACAAGAGGTCTGACCCCACGAAAAATGAGGGTATCAGGAAAGATAAGACAAGGACCAATGAAGGCGAGAAAGTGAAGGACTCCCTAGGCCTCGGATACCATAATACGGTTGGGGTCGGAAGCGAACAAGAGTTGACCAAGAGAGGTCGACAGAAAAGAAGACGGAGAGGAGTCCGGCACAAGTAAATGGAAGCAATGCCGGACTCAGCTGGGATCCCGTTGTCGCCAACCCACGTCCCACTAGATGTGAGCCCCTGGGGGGCCCTGGAAGCACTATGAAAGTCAAGGAGGTTAGATATCTAAGCTCTTTGAACACTATAGCGCTTTCTAGTAGAGAAATGAGGAACTTTGTGTTGGCGGAAACTCCCTTCTTATGAAGCGCACGTGCGATTATCCCTATTTAAACTAGTGCTTCATTCTAAACGTTGGATGCCTTTATGATATCAAGATCCATAACCTCGTCTGATCTTGCTCCGAATTAAGGTACTCAGTTTTTTAGCAATGTCTGTCTGTTAGGTAGTCAGCCCAGAGGCTGGTTGGATCCTCAAAAGGTACCGCCAGAGGTTAGGTCGGTCGATACCCACAAAACCTCAAAGCAGCACTATAATGAGGCATACTAGGCAATATGAGGAATTTTGAATTGAATTTGAATTTATTGTTTCTCTTGTACAGGCCACTGAGGCTACAAAGCCTGTCTTCATTCAGGAGGCGGTTACATACCATAAAATAAATGAAGAAAAGAAACTCAACCTAAATAAAAGTGTGGTGCTTTTCAGTCGGTCAACACGAATTTACCCAAAAGAGTTGGGTTATACCCTAATCCTGAAATAAATTACATGAGATTAATAAATACACTAGGATGACCAGTTTCGATCGTCAAGCGATCATCATCAGATCCGGCGGTCCCATGTCATAGATTTATGGCATGTAAAAGATCCTTTCACAGATTAAACTTGTGTACAGCTAAATTGTTAGGTTAGATTTCGTCGGAACGCTCTATCAAAGTTCCAACGTACACCACTAGGTATCATTGGTATCTGGTAGCGAAAGTTGGAACTACTTGAAATTGAACGGAACTTGTAGCTCACCCTAAGGGTGTCCGCTGGAAGCAGCTACAGACTCAGGTGAGTCGAACATGTCCTCGGACACTAAAAGCCATACGATAAATAAACAACCATGAAGGAAGTGGTTTATCGTTCAGAAGGGAAGTCCTGAATACTGGTGCACATTCCAGAGAATAAGCTGACATACGGAATGAACGTTTACAGTTTCTGGTTCTATGAAGAAGTATCTGGAGCATTTGTGCAGTGTGTACATGCACTGACTGCATGGGAGTTAGTGTGCTGTAAATATAAGACGGATTTTTTATTTCATTTTATTTTATCACAGTCAGAGCCATGGCATACTGTCGTCATTCATTTAATTCAAGCCATCCAATCTGGACGAAAAATGGAATTATATGAGACTCTCTTTGTACAATGAGAACAAACCACAAGCAAGTATTTTGCATTCTTTGCAATTTTGTATTGAGGACCTCTCCCAGATCATGGAAAATAATAGATCTATGATAATATCAAACTCTGCATCAGTCTCTTCCGTACAATTTGCGGCAAACAGTAGCATATTCGCCTAATTTGATATAATGACGATGCAGCTCTTTTCAGAATCCTATTTGTGTGATCCTGCCACGTTAATCGAGTGTCAAAAATAACTCCCAGATTTCTTACTGCTAACTGGTACGGTACGATTTGGGATGCAAGCTGTAGAGGTGGTACTGGGTCGGGTAGATAGAGAGGTAGTTTGCCATTGATTTCCTCACTGAGTCAGAACAATAGCATTGACCCTATGAGTAGAACATTACACAGTACACAGAGGCACTAGTTGTGTCATGAAGGCCATTACCCAGCAACACTCATAACTCAGTAGCTTCCATTATAATCATAGCCATGAGTGAGACTGAGACATTGGTGGTAAGCCACATTTTACTCTAGCCTGTGCCAACAGACAAATGCAAATATACTGCATTCATCAATAAATGGTAAACATCTCTACTTAGTATAAAACAAAGTCCCCGATTCTTGGATGTCACGGGTAAACTCGAGAACTGGCTGCGTGGCTCAGTGGTAACGTTCTCGCCTGCTGAATCCAAGATAGGGGGATCGAATCCCGGCACAGTCATCTGGCATTTGAGGGTGCGCAAATGCGAGGGAGCCGTGTCAGTAGATTTACTGGAACGTTAAAGATCCCCTTTGGGGCAAAATTCCGGCACCCCGGCGTCTCTAAAAGCTGCAGTAGTTAAAAGGGACGTAAAACCAATAACATTATTATTTAATCTCGAGAACAACTGGATGGATTTCGATGTGATTTTTACCATTCTGTAAACGATATCTCGAGGAAGGTTTCTGTAGAAAATAATTAATTTATGATCAAAGGAAGCCAAACAATAACGATTTCAGTGAAAAAGTTGAAAAAACCTGGTGTCGGTGGGCTTTTTAAACTTACGCTGAGCAAACCGTTCAAAATATCTATTTACTATGATTGTAAGAATTGTTCAGCATGAAAACTTCTACAAAATGGTACACGAGAGCATATATTTATCTTCAATACAACGCCCACTAAAAGTTGCTATTAGGTTTTCATTTCTTCCAACAATCCCCATTCAATTACTGAGGGCGACAGTTTACAAGCTAGATTTCGTATTCACTGCTGGAAGGAAAACGACTAATGTCGTATACCAGGAAATCTTATTAGACCTCGGTTAAAAGTAGCCTATCACCCTGCATTCATAACTGTTCCCGGCTTGGGGTATCTTGCAGACCGAATCTCTCGTATCCTCGTCGTTTTAAACAATAATGCAGGAGTAAGCTTTATGTTACAGAAACTGGCAACATACTATGTAGTGTGTAACGACCTCAAAATGTGATTGTCAAGAGCCACTTGCAAAAATAGAAACACGCTGACGCCTCATTTAGCTATGATGAGCGGAACATTTCATTTTTACGACAATGTTGTAAACGTACGATGAGAATGTAATGGTCCATCAGCACCAGGGCAATAAGCAGTTGAAAACACATGTTGCCAACAGACGTGCTGAGGAGTCTCGAAATTTCACATTTTGCAATGGTCCTGAAGTAAAGCATACTTTAATTGATTTACAGAATGTCACTTTCTCACAAACGCTTCAGTTTCAAACCGTATACAATAGTTGTTGTTGTTTGAGTCTTCAGTCTTTTGACTGGTTTGATGCAGCTCTCCATGCTTCCCTGTCTTGAGCTAATCGTTTCATCTCTACATAGCTACCACATCCTACATCCGAGGCAATCTGTTTAACATATTCTAACTTTGGTCTACCCCTAAAGTTCTTGTCCTCGACCCTTCCTTCCATAACTAAGCTTGCTATTCCTGGGTGTCTTAGTAGGCCTATGTGTCCTAACAACCTATCTCTTCTCTTCATTACCAGTCGCCAGAAACCTCTCTCCTCTCCCACTCGTCTTAATACCTCTTCATTTGTAACCCTATCTACCCATCTGATCTTCATCATTCTCCTGTAACACCACATTTCAAACGCTTCAATTCTCCTCTTTTCTGTTGCACCAACAGTCTCAAGTTTCACTTCCATATACCGCCACGCTCCAGAAAAAGGCTTTCAAAAATGACTTCCTAATACCTAAATCTATATTCGATGTCAACAGATTCCGTTTTTGTAGAAATGCTTTCCTTGCCTTAGTCAACTTACTTTTTATATCCTCTTTGCTTCGTCCATCACTGGTTATTTTGCTTCTAAGTAACAGAAGTCTCCTTTAGCTTTTAACCGGCCAATTTGATGTCAATAGGGATTTCTGATTTATTTCGGCTGCATTCCATTTTTTCTGTTTTACGTTTATTAATTTTCATCATAGTTATCAATTTATAGTTATATCAATTGTATTAATGCAGCAAATGGCCATTTATTTTATTTTCAGGAATGGTCAGGAAAGGGATTTTGGAATTAAATCGGCCGTGGACCTGTTGAAAGGAGTAGAAATGGGGAAACAACGGAAAACCACTTCCAGGATGAGGTTGGAATCGAACCCGCCTCTTCTAACTTTTGGCTCACGAGGCTGAGTGGACGCCGTTCCAGCCCTCGGACCAGAAGTAAATTTCTTTGTAGAGCAGGGAAACGAACCTGGACCTTCGGGTGACAGCCAAGAACGCTAGCCGCTACACCACGAGGTGGTTTAACATCTTAACTTACTTGGATTTGAATTAGCATTGAACAGGATTATCTTTTTGCGGAACGGGGTACACTGCGCCTCCCGAGGCAAAACTTGGAAGATGTTTTCCGTGGTTTCCCACTTCTACTCGAAGCAAATACCGGGATAGTTCTTAACTAAAGGCAACAGTAACCTCCTTTTTAATCTTCCCCTGAATTACAAATACACACACACAGCCATCACAGTAACACAGTTTATCACAAAAAATGCAGTCCCACTCAAGTTCATGGGGCTACATGGCCATGATGTCGCCAAGCCTCTACATCAATCAACAATACCAGAATCATTTAAGCTTATTTAATCTTAATACTAAGTTTCGTGATTATGTCTATAGCCGTTGTTACGTTAGGCCGCGTGCAGGGTTAGCCGATGTATTAGCCTACTTTCGATTTTTGCAAAAAATGAAAGTAGACTTATGAGATCAACACAGGGCGAAAAAAGTGTGTCTGTCTGTGTGTGTGTATGTGTGTGTGTGAGTCTGTGTGTGTGTGTGTGTGTGTGTGTATGTGTGTGTGTGAGTGAGTGTGTGTGTGTGTGTGTGTGTGTCTGTGTGTGTGTGTGTGAGTGTGTGTACTCTGAATGTCTGTCCCCCCCTATCAATTCGAACACGGTGAATGAGAATTGAACGAAATTTGGTACAAAGGTAGCACTAGCAAAGGACACCTCAGTGTCATGTTTTATATCGCCGCCATCTTGACGGAAACGTAATGGTGGCCACACAAATGTTCAAAGCTTAAATCAAATTACGATTGACCTAATCATCCGATCTCGACCAAATTTTGCAACAACATACCTTTATAGAGGAAGCATTTCTTGACCAAATGACTTGGTCATTAGCCTAATAGTTTGCGGATGGCGGCCATCTTTGTGTGAAAATCAATTCCCCCTATTAATTCAAACACGGTGAAACCGAATGGAACGAAATTTGGTACAAAGGTAGCACTAGCAAAGGACACCTCAGTGTCATGTTTTATATCGCCGCCATCTTGACGGAAACGTAATGGCGGCCACACAAATGTTCAAAGCTTAAATCAAATTACGATTAACCTAATCATCCGATCTCTACCAAATTTTGCAACAACATACCTTTATAGAGGAAGCATTTTTTGACCAAATGACTAGGTCATTAGCCTAATAGTTTGCGGATGGCGGCCATCTTTGTGTGAAAATCAATTCCCCCTATTAATTCAAACACGGTGAAACCGAATGGAACGAAATTGGGTACAGAGGTAGCACTAGCAAAGGGCATCTCAGTGTCATGTTTTATATCGCCGCCATATTGACAGAAACGTAATGGCGGCCACACAAATGTTCAAAGCTTAAGTTAAATTACGACTAACATAACCATCCGATCTCTACCAAACTTTGCAACAACATTCATTTATGGAGGGAGCATCCTTTGACCAATCTAATAGGTTATTAGCCTAATAGTTTGCGGGTGGCGGCCATCTTTATGTCAAAATTGATTCCCCCTATTAATTCGAACACGGTGGAACCGAATGGAACGAAATTTATGTACAGAGGTAGCACTAGCAAAGGGCACCTTAGTGTCATGTTTTATATCGCCGCCATCTTGACTGAAACGTAATGGCGGCCACACGAATGTTCAAAGCTTAAATCAAATTACGATTAACCTAATCATCCGATCTCTACCAAATTTTGCAACTGCATACCTTTATGGAGGGAGCATCCTTTGACCAATCTAATGGGTCATTCGCCTAATAGTTTGCGGATGGCGGCCATCTTTGTGTCAAAATCGATTGCCCCTATTAATTCATACACGGTGAAACCGAATGGAACGAAATTTGATACAGAGATAGCACTAGCAAAGGGCATCTCAGTGTCATGATTTATATCACCGCCATATTGACAGAAACGTAATGGCGGCCACACAAATGTTTAAAGCTTAAATCAAATTACGACTAACATAACCATCCGATCTCTACCAAACTTTGCAACAACATACATTTATGGAGGGAGCAAGCATGTGGTTTAACGTGACTGTTAATCTCGCGATCATGAGCCACGGGACCTCCTTTTTACGTGGAATCCGAACCACAGGATATGGCATTTCACGTGGAAAATCTCACATGCATTGACCGGGAATCGAACCCGGTCAGCCTTGGAAGGGAGCATCCTTTGACCAATCTAATAGGCCATTAGCCTAATAGTTTGCGGATGGCGGCCATCTTTATGTCAAAATTGATTCCCCCTATTAATTCGAACACGGTGGAACCGAATGAACGAAATTTGGTACAGAGGTAGCACTAGCAAAGGGCACCTCAGTGTCATGTTTTATATCGCCGCCATCTTGACGGAAACGTAATGGCGACCACACAAATGTTCAAAGCTTAAATCAAATTACGATTAGCCTAATCATCCGATCTCTAGCAAATTTAGCAACAACATACCTTTATGGAGGGAGCATCCTTTGACCAAACTAATAGGTCATCAGCCTAATATTTTGCGGATGGCGGCCATCTTTGTGTGAAAATCGATTCCCCTTATCAATTCGAACACGGTGAAACCGAATGGAACGAAATTTGGTACAGAGGTAGCACTAGCAAAGGGCACCTCATATTCATGTTTAATATCCCTATAGCACGTTGTATTTCAACAAGCTACTACAACCAACATTCAATCATACTCCTTGAAAAGGACAAAGAGTTATAACAATACCCATGCATTTAGGAGAAAGTAGGCTATATGTTCTTTACTGAACATCTTGTTTTTTTATTTATTTTAATTTCCTACATCGACCGCTGTTAATAAAATTTAAAAAAAAACTTATTCAGATTTTTATGGCGTTCAGATTCCTAATGTTCTTATCGTGGTTTGGATAGAAAATGGAGGCTCATGGCCTGGTGTTTACGTCTTGACTGTAGTCGTGGAGAAAATGGAGTACCATGGTCCCTTACAGAGACAGGTGGAAACCTGGTGATCACTTCATGAGGAAGTGTTGACGTTGAGAAAAATGAGTGGCATTACCTCTTACGGAGATGAATGAAACTTGGTGGACCCGTCTTGTGTTACTGTTGCCATACAGATGGTCGGCCTTGCCGTTCCTTCATAAGTTAATTTTATTAGCCTTTGCTCGAGTGCAAATAGGCCGATATCAGAAGAATGAGAAAGACTATCGAAAATCCATGTAGCCAGAGGTTTTTTCTGGGTCCTAAACTATGTGTATGCAAAATTTGGTTGAGATTGGTGGAACGGTGTAGATTTTTATACGAAACAAATATAAGCTACATACATACATACATACAGACTTTCACTTTTATATATTAGAATATATCAACAAAACTATTAATTTTCGAGCAGTTCCACATTGATAAGTGCAAATACAAAATATAGCCTTGTGTTTTTGGTTTTGATTTTGTGCTTGTTTTCTGCTTTTGCATCTTATTTTAAAATTGCTTTTTGCTTTGTGTTTGTTTTCTCCTTTTGTTTTTGAATTTTGCTATTCACTTTATGTTTTCTTGTTTATGGTTCTGTGTATGTTTTCCGCTTTTAATTTTGAATTTTGCTTTGTGGTTTTTGTTTGTTTTTGGTTTTGTGTTTGCTTTCTGCTGATGCTAATGAAATCAAACACGAAAAATGTAGATAGTAGGTTTTGAAACTTCGGGATCACATGTTTGCTTTCATTTATAATGTGTCATTCAGTCGGAGCCCTGCCACCCCCAATGTAATTTTGACTCCGCTCATCCCCCAATAGTGGAAAGGGGAATGCTGCACCCTTTTAGGGATTTAGAAAAGATGTAAGGTTTCGGACACAAGGATTGAATCTTCGGTGAAGGAAGAGACCAAAGATTAGAATTTGCCTTTGCGTTTATTAAAGTTTTTAAACAGCATATAAAGTTACTTCTAATAAATATAATTTTAAGAATTAACAAGAAGAATAATAAAATTGCAAATTCAAAATGCAATATTTTAAACAGCATATTAACTTACTTCTAATAAATATAGTTTTAAGAATTAACAAGAAGAATAATAAAAGTACAAATTGCAAGTTTCTCCAGGAAACGAAAATGTTAACAAAATTCCCTTATGAGGGATAAAAATTTATATTGTTCATAAAAAGAGAGACATAATTATAAATACCTAAACGAGGAACTCTTAATGATTAACCATGATGAATATGATACCACCTTTCAATGAGGAGAAAATACATAACCCTTTCTATAGGCCAGCAAACCCTTGGCTGGAAACAGTTGGTTGGTCCGCAAGGGGCTGATGCTTTGAAGTAGCAGTTCTGTTTGCCCGCACAGGGCTGATGATCGTGGTTAATGCGCCCACACTCCGGAGGCGCTGGTTCAGAGCCAAGGTTTTGGCGATGTTCAGTCGTGATGACGAGAGTTGACCAGCAGTGAGATGTTTCTTGGTATTAACATCTCCGCTTGTTCAAGAAGTTGTCTTTTCATTAGGCAGACTTGAACTGAGTACAGCGTTTGTAGAAAATGCCCAGCCGCCAGCTGGAGCAAAGGTTGGCCTGGAGCCTAACTCCGTGTTGACGTGACGCAGGGCCTTTGGCAAGACCGTGACACCTGAGGGTAATGACCCCCGGCAAGCTTGTAGTAGCAAGTGAGTGAAGATGGAGAGTCAACACATAGGCCGATGGACCTAAGGTTATATAGCGGTAGTGACGTCGGCGCGCCGAATCTTCCAGAATGAAGGAGGGGTGAAAAAGCAGCCAATCAAAGCACAGCCCCATGCACATTGCGAGCGTTGCCGCTGGGGAGAGCACAGTACCTCATGAGAAAGTGTGACGATATGGTGCGTCTAGAAAGACACTTCAGAAAAAAAAGGTAAGTTGACATGAATAATACAGAAAAACAATTAAACTGAAACACCAATAAAATAAATAAATCAGAACACCGCGTTCAGACTGCAATTAGCGAAAATAAAAATAATGGGGCAGAAAAATTGAACGTGTGTTTCACACCGTAAGGGAAACATAGCCTACAAAAAACATTCGCAAAAGCGAACATGCTGGGAGGGGCGAGAAAAAATTGCAGTAAGAAAGCGCAGAAGTTAGGCCTCGCGTGGCAAAGGAGCAATCATAGTGATTTGCCTAAGAAAATGACCAGCAGAAGTCTGCAGTTTTACCACGCGAACCCTACCATCTCTGCCAGGAAAGCACTCAACAACCCTACCCAAATTCCAGACAAGAGGAGGACTAGGGTCTTTCAAAAGCACCAAGTCCCCCACCTGAAGGTTAGAGCAGGAAACAAGCCATTTACCACGCTGCTGAAGCAAACCGAGGTATTCCAACCTCCAGCGGCGCCAAAAATTATTGCGCAAACTTTCAATTTTGCGCCAAGAAATGGCTAAAGAAGATTGAGAATTAGAATATAACAAAGGGGGAGAGGCAGTCAAAGGACCACCGATAAGAAAATGGCCTGGCGTTAATGGCAGAAGATCTGAAGGATCATTAGATAAGGGTGATAAAGGACGAGAATTAATTATGCCCTCAATAAAAATGATTAAGGAATTAAACTCTTCATGAGAAAGGGGGGTGTGGCCACAAACACGTCTAAGGTGCTTCTTGGTGAGTTTCACACAAGACTCCCACCTCCCACCTTGATGAGGTGCGTAAGGGGGGATGAAGTGCCACTTGAAATTTCTCTGGTGAGCATAATCAGTAATCCTTTCCAGCGCTGAATTTTGAGTAAGAGCTCTCTTAATTTGCTCAGAAGCTCCGATAAAATTTTTAGCATTGTCTGAGAATACTTCTGAAGGAAGACCTCTGCGAGCAGAAAATCTGGCAAAAGCTGCCAAAAAGTAAGCAGTAGAGGCGTTGGTAACTAGTTCTAAGTGAACTGCTCCGGTGACCATACATACAAACAGCGAAATATAGAGTTTTCCAGAAATACATTTTTTGGCCTCAGGAGAATTTCTTCTGTAAACAAAAGGCCCGGAATAATCCACCCCCGTAAAGGCAAAGGGTCTAGCAGGCGCAGATCTAAAGTTGGGAAGATCACCCATGAGCTGAGTGGTAATTTTAGGGTTGGATTTAAAACATGGAATGCACTTCCGGATAACAGAGGTAACTTCATGGACTCAGTTTATGGGCCAATACCTTTCACGAATGACAGAAAATAATGTACGAGTTCCAGCATGAAGATGCTGGTAATGATACTGACGAATGATTAAGGAAGTGACATGATGCTTTGAGGGAAGAATAATTGGATGTTTTTATCCTCAGAAAGATCAGCCAAAGATAAACGTCCTCCTACTCTTAGTAAACCATCAGTATCCAAAAAAGGGGCGAGTGAGGAAAGCCTACTCGATTTCTTAAGGGATTGACCTTGGGACAACACCAGGCATTCTTCAGAGAATATTTCTTGTTGAGTAAGCCATAAGATTTTTGTAGTGGCTAAACCTAATTCAGAAAGGGTTAAATATGGCTTAGGAAAAAGGGGTTGTTCTACCACAAAATATTTCCATCGAAGGAGATAAGCCATAACCCTCACCAATTTATGGAAAGAGGAATATCGCTGCAAGAGAAGGGGAGAGTCAGAAACGAGAAGAGAAGATCCAGTAATCTTACCAGCATCCGGCAAGTCTGATAACTCCGGAAGAGGAAAATTTGGCCAAGCGGAGTGTTCTTGCAGAAGCCAACGGGGACCGTGCCAGTATAATGTCAGGTTAGCCAACATAAGAGGGGAACATCCCCGAGAAATGACATCTGCAGGGTTCTCCTTGCCAGATACATGATGCCATTGTTCAAGGTTAGACAATTGTTGAATTTTAGACACTCTATTAGCTACAAACACCTGCCAATGCGAGGGAGGTTTGGCAATCCATGCCAACGTGATGGCTGAGTCACTCCAAAAGTAAGTTTTAATAAATCGGATTTTCAAAGATTGACGGATTTTGACCGATAATTCAACCGCCAGAAGAGCAGCACAAAGTTCCAGTCGTGGCAAGGATAAAGATTTAAGAGGGGCTACCTTTGACTTAGCGCAAATTAAATTGGAAAAGAAATATGACTGGACAAAATTACGGCAAACAATATACGCACAACATCCATAAGCTTTCAATGAGCTATCGGCAAAGATGTGAAGTTCATATCCTCCACAGGAGGGAAAGGGAATAATCACTCGCGGGATAATAACATTAGAGAGATCTTCCAAACTATTTCTATAAGAAATCCAATTTTTTTGCAACTCTGAAGGAACTGGTTCAACCCAACCAGTTTTCAAGGACCAAAGGTCTTGCATGAAATGCTTTGCTGTGACGATGATTGCCGCCAAAAATTGGAGAGGATCAAATATCTTTGCAATCTCAGACAAAATTTGCCGCTTAGTTTGCGGTTTGATGTCACTGAGATTAATTTTGAAAAAGAAAAAATCCTTTTGAGGACTCCAATAGATGCCTAGAGTTTTGATGGAATTACTTTCCTGAAGAAGCTCTACTGAGTCGTTATAGACTGAAGTTAATGGAAATTTAGAAAGAAATTCTTCCGAATTAAAGTTCCACTTGCACAAGGAAAATCCGCCTCCCAAAAGCAAAGCTGTCAAATCTTTAGAGACCTGCAGTGCTTCAGATACTGACTCAAATGAATGAAGAAAATCGTCAACGTAAAATGATGATTTTAACACTTCAGAAACCTTAGGAGAATACAACGGGCCATCCTGTTCAGCAAGTAATTTCAACGTACGTATGGCTAAAAAAGCAGAGGGCTTTAGTCCATAGGTTAATGTTTTTAGCCGAAAAATCTTGACAGGTTTAGTAGGCTCGTCGCGCCAAAGAATTCTCTGAAGGTCGCGCTGTTGTTGATCGACCAAAATCTGCATATACATCTGCTTGATATCAGATATCACTGCGATAGGGAACAAGCGAAAATTCATCAAAACAGAAGAAATGTCAGATTGAATTGGAGGGCCTGATAATAATGTGTCATTCAGAGAAGTTCCATTGCCATCCAATGCAGAGCCATTAAAGACCACTCTTATGTTTTCCTTTAAAATCTCATTCTTCCAAACTGGATGATGATTGAGGTAAATGACTTCAGATGGGGTATAAGAAGCATCATCTTTCTTGGTAACAACCTCCATGTGATCGAGTGCCTCATATTCCTCCATAAATGTGGAGTATTGAGTTTTAACAACAGGGTCACGTTTAAATTTGCTTTCCACAGCATAGAGTGCTCTAAGAGCCCTAGGGTGTGTTTCAAATAAAAGAGGTGGATTATCCACTCGGGGCATTGTTACGACAAATCTACCCTCTGAATTGCGTTTGGTTGTTTCGCGAAACAGTTTTTCACACATTTCATTTTCAACTGAGGAAGGTGAAACGGAATCTATAGTTTCGATTTTCCAAAATCTTTCTAAGTTGTAATCGAGACTTGTATTGACAAAATGACATTGTGAGAAAGTTTGAAATGACTTACGAGGGACCTGACCCGTTACTAACCAACCTAGCTTGGTATGATGAACAAACACTCCTGGTGATATTTTAACCTTAGAGCTAAGGAGACATTGCCAAAATACTTGGGCACTGAGAAGTATGTCTACTGGAGCGCTCGTATTAAATGTTGGATCTGCCAACTGAATGTTATGAGGAAATTGCCAATTTCTAATTTCAAAAGAAGTACTAGGGGTATTACTGCCAATAGTATCAATGGCAAGACAATTCAACTGAAATGTTGTGTTACAATTAACAGCATCTTTGATGTGAACACGAACAAAATGCAAAGATTTAACATTGCTATTGTTAATACCGGTAACCTGAATTAATGTAGGTTGCTTGGGAAGACCAAGTTTCTTAATGAGACGCTCACTTATGAAGTCATGGGTGGCGGCATTATCCAATAAGGCACGTGCTTCAAGCCATCTACCAGAGGAATCTTGAACTTTTAATAACACGGTTGATAGTAGCACCTGGGAACTACGAATAGAGCTAGAGCTCTGAGTATAAGATTGCGCATTGGCTCCTGGGGATGTATCTTTAGAACATCCAGGGGAAGGAGCCTGACGTGGCTTTTCAAACCTATGAAGCAAGGTATGATGTTGAGCCTTGCAATGGGAGCAAGTATTTTTAGATACGCAATCAGGCACCATATGCCTAGCTGACAGACAGTTGTAGCAATATCTTTTTTGAGCTATTAATTTGCGTCTTTCGTCGGTAGAAAGGGCTTTAAAGGCAACGCAGGAATATAACCTGTGAGGCGCTTTACAGAGAATACAATCTGTTGAATTATGTTGAACAGTAAAGACAGCAGATTTGTTTATTTTAGTACCGACTGGCTTCACAACATTAGATTTGTTATCTGCACTTCCTGACATATGACAGTCTACGGCTGATAAAACCGGACATCTATTATTTATAAACGTAAGCAATGAGCCATAGGTATATGAAGTGTCATTTGTTAGTTCCCTCTCCCATGCCTTTAAGGTTGATGAATCAAATTTAGAAGTAACCAAGTGAACTAAAAATAGATCCCAATGCTCGACCGGTTGATTCAACCGTGCCAATGCTCTGACGTGTAGTTGGACCGTGTCACTTAAGGCTCGCAGTGTTGACAGGTTGTCAGCTCGCAATGCGGGCAGGTTAAATAAGGCTTGAATATGCCTCTGTAGGCATAATTTTTCGTTGCCATAACGGCCTTTAAGAAGCTCTATAGCGATGTTATAGTTTTCTCCTGTTAAGGGGAGTTCTCTTATAAGTTGAAGGGGTGGTCCCTGCAAAATGGATTTTAAGTAATGAAATTTCTGAATTTCTGGAAGTGTGGCATTATCATGTACTAATGAACTGAACAATTCAAAGAATGATTGCCACATCTCTTCCTTTCCTGAAAAATGCGGAATTTCAATTTTAGGTAGCAATGGTTTGATACCATTCCCATGGTCGCTAATTCTTCCTTGAGTTTCCTCTACCTTCAACGCCAGGGTCAAAGTTCTAACTAATGCCACAGCCTGAGCGTGTGTATCAAAGTAATTACTCTCTACTTCTTCCCTATCTGATTGATGTTCTGGATTTTTGATTTCAATTTCAAGTTGCACGAGATCATATTTCTCGTACGCCTGTTCAAAAGCTTTTAAACGCTGAGATATAATATCAAGGTTTTGTTCCTCTTTCGGTAGAGTAGCTAAATATTTTTGAAAACGGGTGAGTTGACCTTTGTAGGCCGCCCGAGAGTTTAACAGTTTATCATCTATTATTACTGGCATGGCTGGAAAGTTGGAACAACTCACCTACCAAAGCTGCTTGCGGCACCAGACAGACCTGCTTTCCAGAAAGAAACCAGTTGTGTAATATGCTGGGATTGTTTCCGCTTTCCCGCAGATCTCCTGCGCTAGCCACGATACTGAAATGTATAAGACAAATATTAGATTGCACAAGTTTTTTTTTTTAGAATAGAATTTGTGGTCTCAGAATGAAGGTTCTGGGTTCGATCCCGGGTTTCGGCACCATGGAAAGGGGAATGCTGCACCCTTTTAGGGATTTAGAAAAGATGTAAGGTTTCGGACACAAGGATTGAATCTTCGGTGAAGGAAGAGACCAAAGATTAGAATTTGCCTTTGCGTTTATTAAAGTTTTTAAACAGCATATAAAGTTACTTCTAATAAATATAGTTTTAAGAATTAACAAGAAGAATAATAAAATTGCAAATTCAAAATGCAATATTTTTAAACAGCATATTAACTTACTTCTAATAAATATAGTTTTAAGAATTAACAAGAAGAATAATAAAAATACAAATTGCAAGTTTCTCCAGGAAACGAAAATAGTAACAAAATTCCCTTATGAGGGATAAAAATTTATATTGTTCATAAAAAGAGAGACATAATTATAAATACCTAAACGAGGAACTCTTAATGATTAACCATGATGAATATGATACCACCTTTCAATGAGGAGAAAATACATAACCCTTTCTATAGGCCAGCAAACCCTTGGCTGGAAACAGTTGGTTGGTCCGCAAGGGGCTGATGCTTTGAAGTAGCAGTTCTGTTTGCCCGCACAGGGCTGATGATCGTGGTTAATGCGCCCACACTCCGGAGGCGCTGGTTCAGAGCCAAGGTTTTGGCGATGTTCAGTCGTGATGACGAGAGTTGACCAGCAGTGAGATGTTTCTTGGTATTAACATCTCCGCTGGTTCGAGAAGTTGTATTTTCATTAGGCAGACTTGAACTGAGTACAGCGTTTGTAGAAAATGCCCAGCCGCCAGCTGGAGCAAAGGTTGGCCTGGAGCCTAACTCCGTGTTGACGTGACGCAGGGCCTTTGGCAAGACCGTGACACCAGAGGGTAATGACCCCCGGCAAGCTTGTAGTAGCAAGTGAGTGAAGATGGAGAGTCAACACATAGGCCGATGGACCTAAGGTTATATAGCGGTAGTGACGTCAGCGCGCCGAATCTTCCAGAATGAAGGAGGGGTGAAAAAGCAGCCAATCAAAGCACAGCCCCATGCACATTGCGAGCGTTGCCGCTGGGGAGAGCACAGTACCTCATGAGAAAGTGTGACGATATGGTGCGTCTAGAAAGACACTTCAGAAAAAAAAGGTAAGTTGACATGAATAATACAGAAAAACAATTAAACTGAAACACCAATAAAATAAATAAATCAGAACACCGCGTTCAGACTGCAATTAACGAAAATAAAAATAATGGGGCAGAAAAATTGAACGTGTGTTTCACACCGTAAGGGAAACAAAGCCTACAAAAAAACATTCGCAAAAGCGAACAAATAGGAATAAACCCTACTGTCGACCAAAGTCTTATGTGCACTCGACTTTGAAGGTTGTTTGTTAAGTAACCAATAGACCTACATCAAATCCAATAACATCATCATTTTCATCGTTCTATTTTACGTTAGTTCATGTAGGTTTGGATTTTTTAATTTATATTTTAATATTTTTTATCGCAGTTGAAACACAAAAAGTGCCCGTTTATAAGCGTGTTTCAACCATGCGTCACATCTAAGAATTATTATCTCACAAACCCGTTATCAGAACGAATCAAAATTTTAACACAATATACATTGGAATGGTGGATAACTGGTTTATTAATTTCAAAATTGTGTGTGTTCAAGAATGAAACTTTTTCTGGGCTCGGGGTCGTTGGAAAATGTAGTTCTTGGTTGCGTTGTAATCCTTATACATCAAAACGTTATGCTGTATGACTGTGAAATACGTAAATTAATTCACTTATTTTATATCGGTTTGTATTTGTACGGGGAATTAAGACTTGGTTCACCAGCTAGCCGCTCCGGGAAATGCTGTACAGCGTTGCTGATAAGGAGCCCATCACTTCCGAGGGAGGCGCGCCATGACGCGTGATGGAGCACATCTTGGCAACGTTGTACAGCTTTCACCGGAGCGGCTAACTGGTGAACCATGTCTTAATTCCCCGTACGAATACAAACCGATATAAAATAAATGAATTAATTTACGTATTTCACAATCATACAACATACCTTTTTGATGTATAAGGATTACAACGCAACCAAGAACTACATTTTCCAACCACCCCGAGCCGAGAAAAAGTTACCTTACAAAAATGATAACAACTTTGTTTCTTGGACACACAAAATTTTAAAATTAATAAACCAGTTATACAACATTCCAATGTATATTGTGTTAAAATTTAGATTCGATCTGATGACGACTTAGTGAGATAATAATTCTTAAATGTGACGCATGGTTGAAACACGCTTAAAAACGGGCACCTTTTGTGTTCCAACCGCGATAAAAAATATTAAAATATAAATTAAAAATTCCAAACCTACATGAACTAACGTAAAATAGAACGACGAAAATGATGATGTTATTGGATTTTATGTAGGTCTATTGGTTACTTCACAAACAACCTTCAAACTCGAGTACACATAATATTTTGGTCGACAGTAGTTACACCACTGGTGTTACAGTAGAATAATTGTCCGCTACGATTCTGCTAATCTTCTGGGCAGTCGTTGACATGTCTGTTCCACTGCATTGGATTACACCATGTGCGAGCACATACTGTAAAATTAGATTTGTCGTCTTAAGTGCTTCTACTTGGTCCTACGAACTTGTAGCAAACTTGTTGGTGTAGAGGCAATTGCTGTACGCTCAATGGCAAGCTTCCATTAGATTCAACTCCCCCAACCAGAAGTAGCCTATAGCGTGACCGGATAATCGAGAGTTTCACTGTACTCGTATATATATAGGGCCTACTATATATCTATACTAAGTACTATTCGTCAGCACAGAGGACGACTTACAACGTTCCATACATCATGTCAGTAGAATAGCCACTGAATATGACATGGAAGTATCTTCAGGAAAAACAAAAGTACTCGCTTTCAAGGACAAAGAACCAATTCCGAGTAAGAACGTCCTCAACAACAAACTGTTGGAAAGAGTAAACACCTTCAACTACCTAGGCTACTCTTTATCATTCGACAATGATGCAGATATTTCTAATAAGACCTTAAAGTATAATAAAACCATAGTCACAATGAATTCAGTAATGAAACCATCCTTAGTCTAGAGGGACACAAGACTACGAGTCTACAAAACACTAGCAAGACCTGTCCTCACATATGGAAGTGAAGCAATGACAATCCGAAAACGAGATTGGTGCTAAGATGAAGTTGACGAGACGCACACCAGGATACACACGTTGGGACCACAAAAGGAATGAGGACGTGATGAAAGAACTAAAGACAGAACCTGTATTATACATAGGAACCTATAGGAAGAACTGAAGAGACCATGTCAACAGAATGCCTAGGGAACGAGCCCCAAAGTAGATTATACGATACCAACCAACAGGGGTTCGATCTATTGGACCTCCAGCTAAAATATGGAATGAGACCGTAACAGGCCACCTGGCCTGACTGGCAGATGATGATGATGATTTATACAGCGTTGCCAGCAGTACTTAATCACTAAGTAGACTAAATGAGCTAAACTCAACACTTCGAAGACATGATTTTTTATGTTTTTATGTTTTAAGTTATTAGTACATATATTCAATCGCTCCAATTCATACTTTCTTATTTACTCTCTATTTAGACATCTAAATAACCTTCATCATCCATTCAAAATTAATACATAATTAATCTTGCTCATAAGTCAGTAATGACTAATAATTATCATCATCATCATCATTAGTGTTTATTAAGCATCCAGGGCCTTACTACATCAACAAAATCTGGAAGGAAAGGTGGAGAGATTTTTCTTCACCTCGCCAAATCAATTTAGATGATCCTTTCCAGCATATCCGAGGAACTGATCTACCAAGAGCTACGGGGTGCCAACTAAATCGTGCTCGAACTGGTCATGGAAGGTGCAAAGCAATGTTACACAAATGGGGATGGCTAGAATCACCAGCTTGTGACTGAGGAGCTCAAGAACAGACGATGAACCGCATCTTTCGGGAGTGCTCACAGCGTAGCTTTGCAGGCGAATGGGAAGAGTTCATGAAAGCATCAGCTCCAGCGCTTTCCTGGTTGAAGAGCCTTGATGTTCATTTCTGAGTGTTATGTACATATTTGTATATATATGTAGATCATTTGTACCATACGAAAAATAAATAATAATCATTAGTGTATATTTTATGAGTATTTCCTTTTCTTAGTCTAATTTTAAACTTACTTCTAAGTATCTTACTTATTCACCCAACCAATAAATTAGCAATATTAAAAAAGAAAAGAATATATATATTTACAATATAGCCGCTTGGTTTTCCCCAGGATTCCTTAAGGCACAGCATACCCCTCAATCCTTGTTAGGACAATTCTTCTTCTTCTGCGCGAATGGGTCTCCTAGGACCACGCGGAATCAACACTTCTTGGCCTTGATGTTTGCCCAATAACTCGTCATGCGCAACGATTGAGCTAGTCTTCGTTGCTGCGACCAGACGTGTCTGGTAGGTCTTCTCTCTTCTGCCTCAAAACCCCGTGTATGAGTAATTTTCCTAATTTCCTCTCGATCCTTGAGATTGGGAAAACCTAATTCAGCCAAGTCCCTTTCCACCAGTTTGTACCAATTGGACCTTGTTGCCTTTCTCTGCAAAAACGTATAGATTTTGTTTGTTAACCTAGTTGGGTCCATTCTGTCCAAATGTCCCATGAATTGGATCCTTCTCATACGGATTGTGTCTGTGATTTTAGTAATTTTTAAATAGATGTCAGCATTAGGTTTCGGAAGGTGAATTCCATCTTTAATTCTTGGTCCCAAAATTTTTCGCATGATTTTGCGTTCCTTAATCTCCAATTGATTTCTCAGTGTTTTATGTTGTAGATTAAGTGTCCCGGCTGCATAAAGGGCTGCAGGCAAGACTACTGTTTTATAATGTTGAATTTTACAATTCCAAGAGAGGCATTTTTTGTTATAAACTTGTTTTGTCAAATGGAAAGCAGTTTCCATTTTCTGTAGTCTTGCTTCTATAGCTTTTCTTTCGTTGCCAGTTTCATTGATCCATTCACCCAAATACTTGAAGTCTTTCACTCGGGAGACCTGACAATTACCGATGCGGAGTGTATTCGGAGCAGTTTTAATATCCGTCATAAATTTTGTTTTGTCAAAAGAAATCCGTAAGCCGATTTTTGCTGCGTGTTCTTGGAGTAATTCAAGTTGTTTCTGGGTATCAGAAATGCTTGGAGCAATTAACGCCATGTCATCCGCAAATGCCAAACAGTCTAGTGCTATCACTTTGAGTTTTGGTCCTAGTCTATGGGATGGTGCACCAGCTCGTCTCCATTCTCGGACGACTTTTTCGAGCGCACAATTAAACAACAATGGAGATAATCCATCTCCTTGACGCACTCCCGTATCAATTGAAAATTCTGCGCTCAGTCCTCCCATAAATTTAACCTTTGAACATGTATTCAAGAGGATATCTTTGATGATTGATGTTGTCTTGCGATCTAATCCAAATTCTGAGAGTACAGCAACAAGGGATTCACGGTCAGTGCTGTCATAAGTCTTTGCAGAGACAACAAAAGTAATGACATAATTTTTGTTTGATATTTTACGGAAGTAAGACATTTTGTTTTTCAAATTGATCGGCCTTTCCGGAACCCACCTTGGTATTCACCAATCTGCGGATCCAGTTGAAGATAGGCACGATTCAAAAGGGCATTGGACAAAATTTTGTAAGTTACTGAGAGTAATGAGATCCTCGGTAATTGCTTGGGTTCGTTTTGCTACCTTTCTTGTATACTGGATGGATGATGGCCATCTTCCAATCTGGAGGATTTTTTTTCAGTTTGCCAGATTTCATCAATAATTTGTTTGAGTTTGATGATGAGGTTTTTACCTACATTTTTCCATAGTTCTGCAACGATCTAGTCCTCTCCCGACGCTTTGTTGTTTTTCATGGATTGGATTATTTCACGCCTTTTTTTATCCAGTGGTATAACAACAATATAATACCAAGCAAATGTGTTTTTATATGTATTTTATATTGTATCAACATTGTATTATTGTTAGATTTAAGTAATATTTGTATTGTTCATTGTGTATCAATTGAATAATCTGGTTAGATGGAAGAGAGGGCTCAATGGCCCTAATCTTGCCAGACAAAATAAATCTATTCTATTCTATTCTATATTAATTCGCAGTAGTATTGGGATAATTGGTCGAGGGATGTCGCTATTGATTCTGCAGATCTTCTAGACAGTCATTGGCAATGTCTGTGCCACTGCATTGGATCACTACATGTCCGTTCAAGTACGTTCACACACTGCATTATTAAGTTTGTCATCTTAATAGCTTCTAAATGGTTCCACGAACTTGCACCAAACTTGTGCTGTACGCTCAATAGCATGCGTCCATTACATTCAACTCCCCCCACCACCGAGACGTATAGCTTGTTGTTTGTTTGTTGTTGATTCATTTTTGGGCTTTCAGACATCGTGCGCATGTAGTCCCATGTACTTCGGTGTGTGTGTGTGGGGGGGGGGAGGGGCTATATTAGTGTGTGCATTCGTGATTCAGATGAGGCTATGGCCTTAATTTAGGAAGCATCCCGGCATTCACCTGGAGTAAATGTGGGAAACCATGGAAAACCATTTCCAGGATGGCTGAGGCGGGAATCGAACCCACCCCTCCTTAGTTTTGCCTCACGAGGTTGAGTGTACCCCGTTTCTGCCCTCAGACAAGAATTAAATTTCTTGTCAGAGCCGGGAATCGAACCCGGTACTCCGCAGTGACACCCAAGAGTGCTAGCCACTTCGCAACAAGTTATATTCGACAGTGACATTGTTCCATGCTCTCAATCCAAGCGACACCACAAGGTGTAGCGGCCAGCATTGGCTGTCACTCTGGAGAGTCGGGTTGGACTCCCGGCTCTGCCAAGAAATGTAATTTATGAAACATTTCACACCTAGAATCATTTGAGAGGCGATTGAATAACTAAACAACCTAAGAACTTTAACCCTTTGTAGAATTTATTTCCTGGTGTGATTCTGCGATAGTCGTATTTATTTTCTCTCTGAAAGCTCCAGTGAGGGAAAAAATTACGTATAAAATCTGTTTTACCACAATATGAATTAATATAGCAATCAAGATACGCTCAGTAAGTAATAAACATGTAGTTAAACAATTTGCCCCTTTCCTACTTCTCCGTGTGGTACTTTTCAAGCCTATTACAGTACTAGGATGACGTCCAGGTTTCCTAGTGCAGTGTTGCAAAAATATACTGCTTTCGCCCATGTTATGCCTGCACAATCTTTAGAATTTCCACGGGGTTAGAATACATAAATAACTCACCATTACTGCTCTCAATTTCATCCAAAAATCTACTTATTTCAGACGAACTAGCACTAGCCTCTCTCCGCGCGTCATTTTCACAGCCGACTAACGTAAACAGCAACTTGTCCTTCATTTACCTGTAAAACTCGCTAAACAAAATTGAAATGCATCAACAAGGCAGTGAAGATTCTATGAGCTTTGCACAATAACCACAGATGGCAGCAGCAGGCACAATACCTTCACGCGCGTGAATAGTTACCGAGGAAACAGCTGGCGGTTATATCCCGACATACGACCAGAACAGAGCACTACAATGTCTGGAAATGACCGACAGTCGTCCACAAACTGTGTGAATGCATATGAAAAGGGACCCATGTCGGATATTGAGATAAAGGAACTGTCGTGTTTCATAATATGTAACTAATATCAGGTAATGTTACAACATAAGATTTCATAATTTTTCAGAAGTTAGTTAGTTAGTTATTGTTTTAAGGGGCGGAACTACGAGTTCATCTGCCCCTAACTTTTCAGGAGAGCTTTTTAAAAATTTGGTTACTTATTACACAAATAACTAGTAAACTATTTAAAAAGTTACGCTGGCGTTTACATTTTCATGTTCACCGGTATTCTGCAGTAGATTCTTTTAACGGATATTTTATTTATCTTTTTTTTTTCAGATTTTGACAAAGGACCTAACTACATTTTTAAAAATATCTCGCGAATCAATAATTGTACAAAGTCCTGTGAGGATTCAAATTAAAGGGCGTAACACCCTCTTTGAAATGAAAATCCACAGCCTGCTTCCAGTCCACCAACCGGGTCAGGGAATGGAATGAATGAAGCCCCCATCTAGCGGCGAGGATATGAATTGTGCCGGCTGCCGAAGCCTGTCGCACTCCCCTGGGGCAATGATTAAATGAATGACAGATGAAATGAAATGATAGTGGCGAGTGTTGCTGGAATGAAATTATGACAGGGAAAACAAGAGAACCTGGAGAAAAACCTGTCTGCCTCCGCTTTGTCCAGCACAAATCTCACATAGAGTGACCGGGATTTGAACCACGGACCCAGTGGTGAGAGGCCGGCGTGCTACCGTCTAAGCCACGGAGGCTCCGTAACACCCATTTTTCTGTGACCTATTTATTTTTATTTTCAGATTTGTGTCAAAGAGCACAGGTACACATTTTTAGCCTACTTTCGATTTTTGCAAAAAATGAAAGTAGACTTATGAGATCAACACAGGGCGAAAAAAGTGTGTCTGTCTGTGTGTGTGTATGTGTGTGTGTGAGTCTGTGTGTGTGTGTGTGTCTGTGTGTCTGTGTGTGTGTGAGTGTGTGTACTCTGAATGTCTGTCCCCCCCTATCAATTCGAACACGGTGAGTGCGAATTGAACGAAATTTGGTACAAAGGTAGCACTAGCAAAGGACACCTTAGTGTCATGTTTTATATCGCCGCCATCTTGACGGAAACGTAATGGCAGCCACACAAATGTTCAAAGCTTAAATCAAATTACGACTAACCTAATCATCCGATGATCTACCAAATTTTGCAACGACATACCTTTATGGGGGGAGCATCCTTTGACCGAACCAATAGGTCATCAGCGTAATAGTTTGCGGATGGCGGCCATCTTTGTGTGAAAATCGATTCCCCCTATTAATTCGAACACGGTGCAACCGAATGGAACGAAATTTGGTACAGAGGTAGTACTAACAAAAGGTACCTTAGTGTCATGTTTTATATCGCCGCCATCTAGACGGAAACGTAATGGCGGCCACACAAATGTTCAAAGCTTAAATCAAATTACGATTAACCTAATCATCCGATCTCTACCAAATTTTGCAACAACATACCTTTATGGGGGGAGCATCCTTTGACCAAACCAATAGGTCATCAGCGTAATAGTTTGCGGATGGCGGCCATCTTTGTGTGAAAATCGATTCCCCCTATTAATTCGAACACGGTGCAACCGAATGGAAGGAAATTTGGTACAGAGGTAGTACTAACAAAAGGCACCTCAGTGTCATGTTTTATATCGCCGCCATCTTGACGGAAACGTAATGGCGGCCACACAAATGTTCAAAGCTTAAATCAAATTACGATTAATCTAATCATCCGATCTCTACCAAATTTTGCAACTACATACCTTTACGGAGGGAGCATCCTTTGACCAATCAAATAGGTCATTCACCTGATAGTTTGCGGATGGCGGCCATCTTTGTGTCAGAATCGATTCCCCCTATTAATTCAAACACGCTGAAACCGAATGGAACGAAATTAGGTACAGAGATAGCACTAGCAAAGGGCATCTCAGTGTCATGATTAATATCGCCACCATATTGACAGAAACGTAATGGCGGCCACACGAATGTTTAAAGCTTAAATCAAATTACGACTAACATAACCATCCGAACTCTACCAAACTTTGCAACAACATACCTTATGGAGGGAGCATCCTTTGACCAATCTAATAGGTCATTAGCCAAATAGTTTGCGGATGGCGGCCATCTTTATGTCAAAATTGATTCCCCCTATTATTTCGAACACGGTGGAACCGAATGAACGAAATTTGGTACAGAGGTAGCACTAGCAAAGGGCACCTCAGTGTCATGTTTTATATCACCGCTATCTTGATGGAAACGTAATCGCGGCCACCCAAATGTTAAAAGCTAAAATGTAATTACGACCAACCTAATAATCTAGTGTCTACCTAATTTTGCAACACCATATCTTTATGTGGGAAACATATTCTGACCAAACTGCAAGAACATCAGCCCAATAGTTTGCAGATGGTGGCCAAGTATGTGTGCAAATCGATTCCCCCTATCAATTCAAACACGGTGAAACCGAATTGAACGAAATTTGTTACAGAGGTAGCACTAGCAAAGGGCACCTCATATTCATGTTTAATATCCCTATAGCACGTTGTATTTCAACAAGCTCCTACAACCAACATTCAATCATACTCCTTGAAAAGGACAAAGAGTTATAACAATACCCATGCATTTAGGAGAAAGTAGGCTATATGTTCTTTACTGAACATCTTGTTATTATTATGTAACTTATTTGATTATGATCTGAGTATCGGAAGATAGATAGCTTTTCCGACAGGGATGAAGGAGATGTAGCCTATCCCTGAGCGGGAAGGGGAAGGGGTATCTTTAATTGGTCGATTCAGGATGTTCACTTATTATTATTAGATTATTACCGTATTAAATAAGAATTTTATCTATGACAATTGGGCTAGTGGTTAGAGTACCAAAGCTGGGGTGTATCTTTAGTTGGTGAACAGGGCTGTAAGAATTCTATTTCGTCCATTTTATTTAAACACGACTGTACTTTTGAATCATCTACTAGGGCATCGACCCAAGCTATCCAGAATCAATAATCGTAGAGAGTCACGCCTGAACTCAAATTAAAGGGCGTAACGTTACCTTTCCAGAACACAGATCATTTTTTTCAAAATTTCCCAAATCTTCTTCTGGGTCTCGAGAGGTCATGGAGTAGCTACTGTATGTTTCAAAATGGCTTCCTAGCTTACTGTATACCTTGTTACCTATGTAAGCTTTGAAGCCATTCTTTCAGTGTTGCCAGTACAAATTGTCAGTTGTAGCTCTTCAGTGGGTCAACACAAATTTGCCCAATGACTGGGTGGGTACAATGCATATAATATATAAATAATAAGTAAATAAGACTCCTGGAAAAAAATACATGTATTAGTTATGATCACTGTTATAATGAGGCAATTTTAGGATTATCCGTTTCGACATTCAAGCGGTCATCATCAGATCCTGATAACGGAGTTGAGATTTAAATTTATATACAAATATTATCTAATTACAATAAGTGTAGTGCGTTTGATTAGTGTTTATATTACGATCCACAGTTTGAATCTCGTTATATAAGATTAGTTTATTGTCATAAGGGTTTGTGAATTACGTAGTTGGTTGGTTCCTTAGTTTAGGGGCTGCGACAACGCGGCCATGTAGCCCCGTGTACTTTGGGCGTGTGTAGAATCTGTCTGATAACCAGTGTTAATTGTGATGGCTGTATTAGTGTGTGTTATCTGTAATTCAGGTAAGGACAGCACGCGATCATTTCAATTAGTTCCTATTTTTTCTACCAAATGCTACCGTGCGGACTTGGCTCCTAGATGCCATCGCAGTCAGCACCTTGTGGCGAACATTGGAATAAATAGAGCGTTATCAATTCTAACCTACAAATTTTGGCTTCACACAAGTGTAGTTAGTGGAAGGGTCTTTTTCATGCCATAAATCTATGACATGGGACCGCCAGCTTTACTTCCCCTCCGAAGGAAGTCATACTGAGGGACTTGTAACGCTCTTAAAAAATCCGACGACTTCGGACGGGTTTGAACCCACGATCTTGGGCATAGAAGCTCAACACGCTACCAACTACGCCATCGAAGCCGCCATGAATTACGTAGTATGCACGTGTTAGAACAACTCAATGTTAAATACAGTAAAAAATATATAATAAAATTAAGCATGAACTTGAATTCTATTTTGTATATGGTTACTTAACTGAGAGGAGTCGTTAGTGGTACAGTTGTTACGCTATCGCGTGTCTACTCTCGACAAAATTGCGGAGTAGCGCATCGGTCTGAATATTGTTGCGCGAAAGCTACATTTGTTAACGGAAGTTGTAAAAGCTACATCATGGAAAAGATTTAATGAAAAATTGTTAACATACAGGGAATGGTAACACTTTTTAGCTAACTAAAGGATATACCTACATGAGGTTTTCTAATCACCGCGTCAATCCCGGGAGCGGGATAAAGCAACACGAGCTGAGCCAATCAAACGACTTACAGGTCAGCTCCTGTTGTATATGTGACACTCGTAACACGAGAGTTAGTTTGGCTGCGTCAAAAGGTCGGGTAAGGAGGTACTCAGACTAACAAGCTTCGAAAAAAGCAGGTTAAGAGGGGGCGAAACTTGGGTCGGAAATCGCCTTTTATTTCCAGAAATGGCCACCTGAGAGGTGAGCGCTATTGTCGCGTAATCTGCATTACCGACCATGCTACAGAGTAGAGCGCTTATGGTGGCAGGTGAGAGAGAGCGTTTTGGACATAAAGAGGCAGAGACACTCACTGCGATGTCGCCAGACTGCTCTTCGCGCAGTGTTGCTAATTGCTATGAAGCAAGTCAGTAAGCATTCAACCTCCACTCAGCCGACTTCTCAGTTTTCTTCCCTCAGTCTTTCGGCAGGACTTACGCAACCTGCCCAAGGGGATGTTGCGATGCTGTCAATCGTCACTTCGTCCGTAATTCTAAACGACTGCTATTCGGAACGTATTGTTTTTTTCTTGCAACATAAGATTTCACGTGCGCCCACAATTGGGTTGTACCAAAACTACGCAATGTCCACGCAGAGCCGCGACGATAGAGAGCGATCTTGGGCCCCACGGTATTGACTGCCACCCCACATTTGAGTTCTTTCCGTGAAATCCTAATATTCATGTTTTTTCTTAAAATAAATTAAAATTTCAATATTTGGTAATGTGAAATTATATCGGAAAGGGAAGCGATTCAACTTATTGAATTTTCACCAACCAGGCCTTTTGCGCAGTGCCGGATTTCTGCCTAGGCCTACAAGGCCCCGGTGGGGGAATTTTATCTGCTTATGAGGAGTTAAGTAAAAAGTTTGACTTTCTTACGAAACTACATCGTTTGGAATCTAAAGACATTCGTGAAGGAGCCACCTTATAACTTTTTATCCGGGGGACTTGGATAGGACTTTGGAAAACGAGTGTCTGCACCTGCAAGCTCATTTGTCGTCGAATGATGAAGTTATGGAGTTATCGTCACTGAAGCTATACACATATCGGAAAAAGGCTTTTTCGACATTTATCCAAACGAAGGAATTGCGCTTCGAATGCTGTTGTGTACACCAGCGTCGAACTGCTCAGTAGAACGGTCGTTTTCAGCGCTAAAGAGAGTAAAGGATTACTTAGGATCTAACATAGGAGAGAACAGGCTCAATTCACTCTCTGTAATGTACATAGAGTCAGAAATAATGCAGTCAATTGACTATGATGACGTCATTCATTCTTTTTCACAGAAGAATGTTTGTCGTTTGATTCTATACATTTTATAGAATAACGTACCAATACTAACATAGACTGTATTATTCTGATGTTTATTAGAGTCATTAAAGTCGATTAAAAATTATATGCTCTGTACTAGTGCATTAATTTGCTAAATTTCCAAAATATCTTCGAGATGGTGGGGGGCCCAAATGTCAAGTGCCGAGGGGCCCTGGATCTCTTAAGTCCGGGCCTGCTTTTGCGGGGACATAATCTCATTTTATATTCATTCGTGAATTTTGTACTTTTAAATTTCGTAGCGTGCTTACATTTTCTAAGTTGCCTTTAGCACTGTAATGCTTGAAATTTTACCTGCTGCCAATAGACTACAGTATATACCTAGGTAAATAACAGTTCTTTAGAAATAACTGAAATTGGACCCAACGTTTTCGCTCTACAACGGCCCAAGAATCACCATTGTTTTAAAGTTTACTCACTTTACCTTTCAAGAGTTTGCTTGGACTTATTTAAAAGACTGGTATAGCAATTAAGAAGCCGTAGTTTTCTCTTTCGGGCCCTTCAGTACGCTCGGGCCCCAGGGCTGTAGCCCCATTTGCCCCTCCTTCTCGTCGGACCTGTGTCCGCGTTGTCTTGCTATTTCATCAATTTCGTACGTACAATGAGCGGATTTGTGAAGTAACAATTCCACTCTGGTTTGTGATGGGTTGTGGGGAATATCATTAGAAGACAACCACTCGATAATGTAAGCCTCTCTGTTATTCGAGGTCGGAGCTTTGTTAATTTGCACTGAGAAAATGCACACATTGTCCATAATAACTGAATGTGGACGGAGGTCTGGCAGTAATTATTCAGTAAACCTTAGTTTAAAACGAGCGTGTCTCTCCTGAACGGCAATGGTCAGATTTCTCCGAGTTCGATACTAACCCTCCTTTGGTCGCGTAGATTACTATTGTAATCAAGGTTCATTTGTTTTATATCTACGAACATAATACACTAGATTTTCGTACATTCTGTTCAGTAACTTTCCAAGAAGTTCTTCCCATTACAATCACCGTGAAATATTACATCAATTGCCACTATATAGCGTGCCAGTGGTGTACCAAATAGTCAATTGTATTCCATTCGACTATTTGGGGAACTACGCTTGAACTCATGGATAAGGCCTCAGCGGATAAACAAAGTGTTATCCGCATCCGTCCCGCATCCGCACGACTACTATCCGCATCCATCCCGCATCCGCACGACTACTATCCGCATCCATCCCGCATCCGCACGTTTGTTATCCGAATCTACTGGCATTACTATAATATTTTTAATTAGATAAAGCATAACGCATTAAAGCAACACATTTACACATTTGAGATGAAAGTCGTTCCTTTAGGCTTTGTATGTCAAGTTCTATGTTTAAAATGAATGTTACACGGCCAGAATTGCAACCCTTTTCAGTTCGGAGTGTTAATTATGCTTAATGACTTAATTTTAATGATATTAGCTTAAGTAATAATCTTACATTTCTCATGAAAATAACATAACGAAAAAAATATGTCATCTCACAGACATCCGGGTCCTAGTAATGAAATTCAACAAGTTCGGATCGTATTCTAAAAGCTATCCGCAAATTTATTCAAAACATTATCCGCAGCTTATCCGCTATCCGCACAGCCATGCAAACTATATATGCATGGCGAAAAATGTTGCGGATATCCGCATCCGCGTAGGGCTTTACTCATGGGCGCCCGTATGGGAGGGGAAAGAAGGGGCCATGGGCCCCGCCTGGAATCCCGAGAATATTTCGACTGTTCATTGTCACACCAGTTTATTTCATAAATTGAGGATACTGATAGTTAACTGATTTAGATGTAGGGATAATTCCACAGTTTTAATTAACTAAGTAATTTGTGATTAACTTATTTGAAAATATCTCCAGTTATTTAGAAAATCGACGAACTGGATTAACATTACTATTCTAATGAACTGCTGGACTTTTATTTTACTTATTCTTAAGAAATGAACATTATGACGATGATTCACAAAAGTAAGAAAAACTCCTCCCATTCATGCCATGAAGATATGTACCCGGCGGTTTTAGAGCAGTCAAATAATGAATAACACGAAGCAAGTAAGAAATGAAACTAAATTGCGGGGCGGAGGTACGTATCATCATCAGCTAGTGACAGGTAGGTAAAGAAATGAAAAATACAACTTGCCTCCCTCCCCCCGGAAAGAAATCCTGCGGGTGCCCATGCTTGTATAGTATTGTATAGAATTGGGCAACTGAATATATTAAGGAACACTTATTTGTAGAAAAATACTCATCTGTTCGCAAATATTTCATGTTTTTACTCAATACGGGAAACTGCCAAATTTCTTTCAAATTTAGAATTATATAAGTTTTCATGTTATGTCAAAATATTTGGTATTTCATGTATTTGTCATGGAGGAAAGAAAGAGAGGATTTGCCCAGAGCTCGTGCCAGTGAAGCAAAGTTCTGAGTCCAAAGTGGGCGTAACCTAGTGTTCTGTGACTTGTATGCGGTAGAGCATTGTGCATGGTTATTTCGGAGTTTTTTTCCTTCCTAATAATGGCGTGTAGTGCCTATGGTGGTACGAATCGACAGAACAGAACAGACCAGGAAACATAAAAATATAGTAGGCCTATTATTTACCATACTTGAAAGTTACAATATCAATTGAAGCTGAACCGTTGTGAGTTGTATCCATGCAATTCTGTTGCAGGTTGAGTTTATTAATATTATATTATATCTCAGGACAGGAAAGCATGGAGAGCTGCGTCAAACCAGTCGAAAGACTGAAGACTCAAACAACAAAACATTATATTGCTCTAGGCAGCGCAGCGAAGGCATCTCCTTCCGGTTCTTTCCTCTGTGGTATTTGTCTATGATTAGTATATTCATCACACTCCATCCTTCTTATAAAAACGAAAATCAAAATTTTAAACCAAAAAAAAGAACAAATGAAATACTCATTAAAATTGGCCTACGATTGTAATCCACGCGACTACTGACGTTGCATTTCGAGCCGACCGTCCTAACCAAAACTTCCAGTCCTCCGGAAACGTCGCATATTTTCCAGTACATTGACCTTGTATAGTTTTGACTTACATTACGCTTCATCAAGGTAATAAATGCAGTAACTTATGTCCCTGATTCACCGATCTCGTACATTACGGTACCGGTACCCTGAAAAATACAGTTCTCGCCGCTATGATGTCACTCCTTTCCATGAGTAGCTTTTTCTCGCCATGAGTTTCCTCATATTTTTAGTGCTACGCTTATCTTATACTGTACTGTAGGTTCATAATTAGTTAAAATATAAGAAACTACCAGAGTATTAGTGTAGGACAATACTGTGAAAACACAATAGATATGATTTTTATACAGGGTACTTTTTTCGGTCTAGCGACATAGCCGCGCAGCGGCAAAATGCATGCGTAGCCGGGTTACTCATTGCGAGAGATATAGCGCTGCTATGTTGCTACATGGACAGGGGTAGATGACCACGCAGTTCCGCCCCTTAGAAAAACAATAACGAACTTGCTAGATGGATAAAAAAGAAGGACCCTGTACTTTTAATTAATAAGTGAATGATACAAATGTTTCACAATAAATTATACTTAGACTCGTTGAATTAATAACACTGTATACAGAAGATTAACCTACTAACAGTTCGTTTAAAAACGAAAGTAAACACAGTAGAATCCTATTCAATGAACACAATACATGAGCTGTAAGTCTTCTTCTCAGCGCTAAAAATAACTCGTCACTCTGCCTTACCGACCCATTACGCCTGCGCTCTTGCGGCTAAGTAGCGAACTTCTACGGCAGCGGCATTACGACTGAAAGTGTAGGGCATTAAAAACTGCTTGTTTTATAGAAACACGCAGGAGAAAAGCAAGATCCATCTCTATAGAAGCATACTTAAACAAATACCCTTTACAACCATGTAACTTTTCATAACTTTTGACAGTCACATTGATTTTTAATTTCTGAAGTAAAATCGGTGAAAAAAAGGCCTTGCCTTATGGGAAAACTGCTTCTCAGTTTCAATGATACAAAATGTTATTATCAATGAAATCTCATTTGAAAAGTTTAATACGTGCTATTGAAGGTATTTACGTGATTTGAAAGTGAAGTTTTGTTTAATTTCGGCCATTGACCTATTTAAAACGTAGATTTTAACTCTCTCTCAATGCTATAAGCAGAGCCAGCCACGAGCAGCCGGCCGGATGACTTTAGCGCCCTCTTAACAAGCCGCTTCTCTGACGTACAGTATACCCTGTGAACACTTGGATTAATACACTGTTGTTGCTGCTGTTTAATTTACAGGATTGGGATGTTAAGTTCATCAACCCCACATACGTCATACAATGAGCTCACAGCTTCGATTGGTGAAAATTGTGCTATTGCTTAGTCCGGCTTCCTCTCTTTCCTTTAATAAATTATCTCCTGTTCTTTTCCAACTCCGATAGTATTATGTTGTTAATAATAATAAAAATAATAATAATGATTTTTCGATACAAAATCCTCAGACAAACTGCCAATAAAAACAAACAACAGATTATTATTTATTTATTTATTTATTTATTTATTTATTTATTTATTTATTTATTTAATTTATTTATTTAGCGTATGGCATTTAGTGCCGGGAGTGTCCAAGGACATGTTCGGGTCGCCAAAACTTTAAATTTCTTTAAAACATGCATTACTTCCCCTCCGAAGGAAGGCATACTGAAGAATTTAAGTCTCTTAAGAAAACCGACGACTTCAGCCGGGTTTGAACCCGCTATCTTGGGTACAGCAGTTCAGCATGCTACCAACTACACCACCGAAGACGCTACAAAATTGTACATGTCAATGACTTCAAATATTTAGAAGAAATCATGCATAAATCTGGTCTGAACACAAAGGCTACACACTACTGCTGAAGTACAGTCATTGGCAAATACAATGACGTTCTGTTCGTAACTACGTAACGTGTACTTCCGCGTCACGCAATACTTCGACGTGGACTGTACTGTCTGCTCAGGTCTGGAATTCCATTACATCAGTTCGGTGGTGACAAGTGTGAAGCGATAGGGTGAGAGAGTGAGTGTGTGTAGGCTCACCCGCAGGCTTGAAGGTCAAGGGCAATCGTCTAAAACAAACGTCCGGCTTGTAACGACGAAAGAGTTTCAAAATTACATAAAGCTTACAAACGTAGCTGGTCCCACTACAATAAAAAAAATGCATCTCCACGGCTGCGAAATTAAGACATTATAAAACGGTGGTCTTGTCAGAAGCCATGTACGCATCAGAAGCCACAAGCACCAAGAGAATGGCCAAAATTAAAGACATTGAAAAACAAGAAAGGAAAATTCTGAGAAAAATTTAAGGCGCTGTTTTCAGAGATAATATCAGGCCAAAGAGACCAACAGAAGAATTATACAGAAATACTGAATGTATCACGACACTCATCAGAAAACGCAGAGTGAAGTTCTTACACATATCGCCAGAATGAACGACACCGAACTGGCTAAAAGAATATTCAACATAATTTCTACGTCGAAATTGGGTACTTCTTGGTACAAAGAAACTATGGATGACTTACAGCAATTACATATCACCATAGAAGACATTCACGACCACAGCATTTGTAGAGAAATATCAAGAAACCAGAAATTTAAATTTAGATCACAGCCCGAAAGAAATAGGCGTAAATGATCAGATTTTTTTTTTCGTGTAGCCTCCTGAGAGGCCGAGTGCAGGTCTTTCAAGTCGACGCCCGTGGGCGACCTGCGCGTCGGGATGAGAGACGGAATGGATGAAGATGAATGAAACTGGGCAAGGATGTGGAAGGAAGCGGCCGTGGCCTGTCAGAAGGTACCGTCCCAGCATTTGCCTGGTGTTGAAAATGGGGAAACCACGGAAAACCATTTCAAGGACGGCCGACGGTGGGGCTCGAACCCACGCCTCTACCGAGTCAGCAGAGAGCTTGGCCCCATGACCTAATGCCGCGCTTTAGCGAGCATAGCCACTGCTGTCGGTAATGATCAGATGAAGAGAAGAAGGCACACAGTGAACGGATGGAAGGTTTTGGGGAAGATAAATATAGGCCTAAGAAAAGAGCCCCCACCAAAAGCTAGACTTTTCTGTTTTTAGCGCTCTCCGTAAAGGGGAATGTACGCAAATAATAACAATACCAGTATATTCCAGAATATGGCTGGAAATGAACATTTCAGAACACATACAACATTCTTTATCCAAAGCCATGAAATTCCTTGGCATACTCTACCGCTTCACAGAAATATCAAATTCCGCAGCTCTTCGCCTCTATTACCTCTCAATAATCCAGCCCATTGCAAACTACTGCTCTCCCATTTGGACACCTCCTTGTCCGGCAAACATAGCAAAATTTAACAGAATTCAATCCTTCTTTGCTGCCATTGTAAGGAACAGAATGCCAAGGTTTAGACAATTGACCACTCACCAGGTACTTTCGGCCATAAACATCCCTCCCCTCAGCACAACATGCCAGGTAACTGACCTATCGTTCCTACATTCAATTTTAAATGGCCATTATCGTTCGGACCACCTGCTGTCACTCTTGAAACTAAGAGCCCCCTCCCGTTCTATCAGGCTCAAAGATATTATGCACATTCCACACACTAAACATTCCTTAATCCAAAGATCCTTCCAAAACCGCATATCATCCCTGTACAATAGCATAGCAAGTAAACGCGAGTTGGACATATCCACAAACAAGAGGACGTTCCTGAAGCAGGTGAAGGAGAAAATAAACTGTATTTAGAACTGTCATCTTGGCCATTGACGACACGGCTACGAGCAAGGACATTCTACCGGCTCTTATTATTATTATTATTATTTATTTACCATAAATCGTACACGAAGTATGGAAGGCCTAGTGAAAAAGGGCAAGCCCCACATACATATTTCATGCTTCACAGGCACAGCTTACATCTACATTTGTTTTAACAATATTTACAAGTTTTACAAAGATATTTGCAGTATTTACATATTTAGAATATTGACATAGTACATTTTCCTGTTCACTCACTCTCTCACGCACGCACTTTCATAACCTCGATCACGCGATACATACATTCATTCCATTCAGATACTCATTCATTCAGCGAGACAATCAATCACTCATACATACGTTTATTTATACAATGTACTTTTTTTACGTACGGCTTGAATTTCCTAAGAGGCAAGATCTTGGCATCCCCTGGCAGCGCGTTCCATAACCGCGCAGAGCGGCCGTAGAAACCTGTCAGGTAAGCATTGCTACGTGCGAAGGGCGGAACGAGGGTTACACCTCGTCCTCTCCGAACTGAGCGATATGCCAATGACAGTCGGCAAAAAGGGTCAATATTAATGGAACCTGTAAGGGATTTTTTAAGAAAAATTAGATCAATTTGTTTGGCTGTTGCCTCTATAGATGGAAATTTTGACAAAGGGGAAGGGGAATAACGAGCTATTAGCCTTTCTGCGCGGCGCTGTACACGCTGGAGCTTGTTCATGTTTTCCGCTGTAGTGGGATGCCAAGCAGGTAAGCCGTACGTTAATATCGGACGGACCATGCATGTGTAAGCCATCCTGAAGGCTCTAGGTTTACAACCTCTCATGTTTCTGTACAAGAAACCCAGAACTTTGGTGGCCTTACATCTTGCCTCTTCACTTTGCATGTTCCAATTCAGGGTGTCGGAGATTGTTACCCCTAATAGCTTTAAGTTTGTGCTCTGTGGGATGACACTGTTCATAATTTTGTATTCATTCTCAATGGGTTTTTGTGACCTGGTTATTCTTATGTATTTACATTTTTGTACATTTATATTTAAATTATTCACAGAACACCACAGCGATAAGTTGTCCAGATCTGATTTAAGACAGAGGGAATCTTCTTCACATTTAATGCCCCTGTATAGCACGGTGTCATCTGCATATAGTGACATTGATGAGGTGACACAGCCAGGAAGATCGAGCACATATATAGTGAAGAGAAGAGGTCCGATCACAGAGCCCTGAATCACTCCAGAAGTAACTTGAGCAGCCTGCGATCGAGCTCCTCCGTACACCACACACTGTGATCGACCCTCTAGGAATGACCTCACCCATGCAAGTAAGCTACCCCGTATGTTAAGCTGCTGTAGCTTTAACAAAAGTCTTTCATGAGACACTTGATCGAAGACCTTAGCCCAATCCAGTGCAATACAGTCCACTTGTTTCACTTCTGGCTGATTCAAGTAGAACTGAAACTCATCAATGACTTTTGTCAATAGAGTAGTGCAAGAACGACCCGGAAGAAAACCGTGCTGATTTGGGTCGAGCAGATTGTTCTCCCGTAGGAATTCCAGCACACTGTTTGCTACTAGCCGCTCCATACATTTACAAATTATAGATGTTAGACACACCGGTCTGTAATTTGCAACATCTTCTCTGTCACCTTGCTTATAGATTGGCACCACGTTAGCACATTTCCACTCACACGGCACAGAACCTTGGTTGATAGACAGGTTGAATAACGCACTCAGAGAGGGCGCTAATGCTTCCGCACACTGCAGCAGGATCCGTCCGGGAACATCATCTGGGCCGGTCGCCGCATGTGGTCTAATCTTCCGTAGGCTCTGAATCACCTCAGTTGTTGTGAAGTACAGGTTGGAGAGTGGGAGGGGTGGAAGTGATGACCTTGGCAGAAGCAGGTTCGTGGTCATATCCGGCTTAGAAAAGTTCTGCTTGAAACTGTCACTGAACGCTGTTGCAATATCTTGGGGTGCACTGAGGAATGTACCGTTACAGTGAAATGAGGCTGGCGCAGCGGTGCCGCGTCTTCTGGACAAAAATTTCCACATTTCACTGGTGCTGCTTATTTTGTGAATATAATTGTCGTATGTTTCGCGAATTAATTTCTTTGTTTGGTTCCTGATGTTCTTGTATTTTTCCCACATGATGTCAGTTGAGCAACTTTTCCATTTCTTGTATAAAACGTTCCTTTTCCTAATCATTTTAATGACTTCCTTCGTCACCCATGGAGAATTTTTCTTCCCACTAATGGTTATTTTCGGTATAGCTATATCCACACATTCAAAGAAACAATTTCGCCAGGCGTGCCACACTGAGTTGATGTCGCTGGTGTCCAGAATACATGGGGTGGGAAGTTGTTTGAGGAATAAAGATGATAGCAATTTCCAGTCTGCCTTTTTGTAATTGTATACTGTCCTCACTGTGCTCTTGCTGCGTGGTTTGTTATAATGCAATGTGGTAAAGATGGCTGCGTGATCACTGAAACCGGGTATGACTTCAGCTTTCTGTACGGAGGAAGGAAGGCTTGTTAGGAATAGGTCTATTGTGGAGCGTGTAGTTTGTGTGATTCGAGTTGCTTCGGTTATTAATTGGTCAAGGAATAAATCGTAGAATGCGGTAAGGAATTCATTAGCAATGGGATCCTTGGGAGTGGGAGGAGAGTTTTGCCAGTCTATTTCTAAATTAAAATCGCCTGTTATGTAAATGGCCTTGTATTTGTGCTGGATGTATTGTACACGACGGAGGGACTCCAAAAGTTCATCATTGATGTGCCGAGTTGAATTTGGAGCACGGTATACAGAGCCTATTAGAAATGTATTGTTCGCACACGTGAATTCCACCCACACAGCCTCAGCATCAGTTTCAAGCTCCCGTTGGCGAACAGGCCTTAACTCTGGTTTCATGGCTATTAGTACCCCTCCCCCTGATGTCCAGGTTCGATCTTTGCGGAACATGGTGTATGTTACCGGAAATATTTCTGGGTCGTTAGTGGATTTTTTCAGCCATGTCTCCCCTGAACACACAATTGACGGATTAAGTGCTGTGAGACAAGAACGCAGGTCCGGTTGTTTGGAGGGACATGTTACACTTCGAGCATTGAAGGAAAAAATGGACAATGCTTTGCTATCCGAGGGTGTTACGTCACTATCTACACTATTTGCACTCTGTGTCGATGTATTAAAAAATGAGTTAGAGAACTGAGGTAAAGAACAGTTCCAACATAGCCACGATTGTTTCCCAGAGGTGATTATTTTGTGTTTTGAAGCACTGATTTTTGCACAAGTTCTGTGCGCTTGAGAGTGGCAAGATGTACATGTCACAAATAACTGATTCACACGACCCTTCGAATCACAAATTATACACACCTTATTCGGCCCTGGGTTCATCTCCACATCTCCACTGAGAGCCACAGACAGCACCACGAGATGTAATAATGTAGCGGGCGGTCTGGCAACCCCGCGCAGTGCTGGGCGCCCTCTGCCTGCTGCCGTGACTATCAGCCCCTCGCTTCCACACCATGTAAGAGAAGATATATTGAGTTTACAAACTACCATGAGGTGTTCCTTCAGGTCCGAGCTTGATATGGACTTGTTTTGTTTGGTGATTTGTTAAATGTATTTTATATTTTATTTTAAATTGTTATTTTGTTGTTATTTGTACAAGCGTGAAGGGCTAGCATAGCTTGTGCATTGATTAATAAATTTTAAAAAATAATAATAAAAGTATTGGGACTGGACTGTGCTCACCGAATAGGCCTGACATAGTGATCTACAACAAAAGATTGAAGGACGTCACGATGGTTGATGACGCACAACCTGCAATCTATGCTTTAAAAGTGTCCAAATACACTGCTCACAAAACCATTTATTACTTACATAATGCTATACTGACAGATAAAGCAACCCATGATTCCGGAGAGCCCCTGATGAGTGTTTGAATCAAATGACATGAATGAAGAGAGAATATGGCAAACAAACAAAGCAACATTAACACTTCCATAATCGTGGGCCATGGGTGAATATTGCTCTTCACTATGGTGTATGGCCTCCTCGAACGGCTGGCACTGCTGCACACCTGTGTGCCATTGATGCAATGAGATGATCAATGAGTTCTTGGGGGATACGTGGCCACTCGTCCATAAAAGCAATCTGAAGCTGTGGATCAGTTGTGGGAGGTGCTGGTCTGCCTGCAATGCGCCTGCCTAATGCTTCCCATACGTGCTCTATCGGATTTAAGTCCGGCGAGGAAGCTGGCCCCTGCATACGCTTGATACTCTCCTCCTCCTCCAGCATGTTGTCCACCAACCCAGCTCTGTGGGGACGTGCATTATCGTCCATAAACACAAAGAAGCACCTATGGCACCAGCATACGGCACGACAAGAGGTCGGAGAATCTCGTCTCTATACCTTACAGCGGTCACAGTACCACGTGGGATGATGTAGAGGTCCGTACGTCCAGCCAGGCTAATTCCAGCCCACACCAGCAACCCACCACCGCCATATGGGGATCTTTCCTCTACAAAAGATGGGTTGTTTCGTGTCCCTCGTTCCCTCCAGATGTGAACATATCGACTATCCGATTCCACGTTGAATCGCGACTCATCAGAAAACAGAACTGAGCTCCATTCAGCATGCCTCCACCCACGATGCTCCTCCGCCAAGTTTCTGCGATCTCTACGGTGTTGTGGAGTTAACCTGGTACACACCATGGACCTACGGGCATTGAGGCCACGTGTATGAAGCCGGTTACGGACAGTTTGGGTTGATAATCTGCGTCCTGTTGCTGTTAAAAGGGCACTTCTCAGTTGAGTTGCTTTCTGCCGTCTATTCCGGCGGGCTGTTAACACGAGGTAACGGTCATCTCTTGCTGTTGTTGCCCATGGGCGACCTTGTCCTACTCTTCTGTGAACAGTAGCTGTTGTTTGAAAACGATTCCACAGTCTTGAGATCAAACTTTGAGACACCCCAAGGACTCGAGCCACAACTTGTTGTGTCTGTCCAGCTTCCATCCGTCCTATGGCCCTCCAAGCCATTGATTCAGGTAAATCACGTTATGGAGGCATTACTGTCCCTAACTCACGTCATTCACTAACTGACAACGGGAATGGAATGGCTCTGACCTCAGCAACAAACCACCGCCGTGTGACCCTTTGAGAGCAACAGTACAGACAGTGCCCTCCGTCATGTGGTGTATGTGCAGGGGTGATGCAAACACGTGTTTACCTTCTCTGGGAGTAAAGGAAAGCTATTGCATCTAATGCGGTACGAAACACATAGCATACATAGCTGGGTTTACAATATCCCCTAATTTTTGTGAGCAGTGTATTTGGAGCGGGTTGAGCCTATCAAGAAGCAATGGCGTATACACTGGTAAACACTGGTGTGGTCCTTAAACAACTTCTGCAAGCGCTAAAAGAGCATCTGGACATTAACTTGTATAAATTAATACAGAAGGCAGTGACATATTGGCTATAACTAGGATAGTTCGTAAATTTATCGGCAGTGATCTAAATCAAGGTGATGAAGGGCACGGATTTTTTGAAAATGCATATGCGCATATAAAAATGCGTATTTTGAGAGTTTATTGTTTTCTTGCATCTTCTGAACTTAATAGCATATTTTAGCATATACCGTTGAAATTAAGTATAATTTAAAACATCTTGAACAAAATACAGGGAGTCCGGGAATGTTCTCCGCAGTGCCTACAAGCTGCTGCGAGAGATTACGTCACCAGTTAAGTTGGCAGCACGGCTGTCGCTTGTATCAAAACAAACAAACAAACAAACAAACAAACAAACAGCAAACATTATACTCCCCACAGCCATTCACAACATACTCTTGCACTCTTTCAAATTCTAACTATACGCACTGACGAATTCGACAGCCCACAGCCCATACATGTGGCCTTCACCCTATCAAGGACACTGTGCTGCCAACTAAACTGATGACGCAACCACTCGCAGCTGCACGTAGTCACTGCGGAGAACATTCCCGGACTCCCTGTAGGTTTCGCCTGCGTGTTGGACATCCCTTGTAAGCAACTTTCTGAGCAACATATTAATAACTAATATTTTACGCAAGCATGCTGCCTGTTTATTTGAAGAAGGGAATGGAGTGGGACATTCCTTTCACAATCTGGGCAGTATATCTTCCCTTGTAATCAACTTTCTGGGAAACAGATAACGAGATGAGTCAGATGGTAGTACTCGTACTTTACGCAATGCTGCCTAGCTATTTGAAGAAGGGAATGGCGTGGGACATGCCTTTCATCATCTCGACAGCCAGTAGCCCGGGGTTAGTTTTGTGAGGAGTTTCTTCAGTCAATGTGTTACTTTATTCTTAGTCTGCACATCCTTAACTCAAAATGCCTAAAGAGAAGAGGAGCAGGAAGTATTTATTAAATCAGTGGGTGTCAGGTAATAGTGATTATTCAACTGATGGCGTTGTCGTCTATTGTCATTAGTATGCTCAAAGGAACTGAAATGAGAAAATAAATTAAATTTGAACAACGTGCAAAAACGACTGCACATATTACGGCAAAGGAGGAAAGAAGAGTGAATAAGATTGGCTTATTTGTTAATTGCATATTTTTCATTTTTAATGCATATTTTTTACATTTTAGTGCATAATTGCATGCATATTTTAATCGTTTTTGGTGCATCTATGTCTGGTCCCTATTGATGAGTATGCTTTGATACGATGTAATCTGCATATTTCCTTTGTATTTTACCAGACTATGATCTGAGAATATCGGTGAATGACGAACCGGATCTTTACCTATTTCAAAAATAAAAAGACCAAGCCAGCCTGGTTTGAAGAGGTGGAAAGTGACCTGCAAGAGATGGAGATTACCTGTGGAGATATTCAAGATTGCAACCCCCTCAGGAAGAAACTGAACAACCACCAGGGTTTTCAAGAAAAACCAAATTTGAAGACGGGAAAGATGTGGACGGAAGAAAGAAAAGAGCAAAACCGGCAACGTATGAAGGAGCACTGGGCAAAGATCAAAGCCCAGAGAAGACAGCTGTGGTCCTTAGTGGGCCGATACTATTAAAGAAGAAGAATAATTCATTTCAAGGGTTCCTCAGTTCTCTGTTGCGATCTACGGTATTCTGCAAGAAATAAGATAGTGTAGCGATGAAACTCTCCCTAAATAGGTCAGTATTTAGACCAACCATGCTGAATGGAAGTGACAGCTATCTGATTCATAAGCTAAAGGTCACTGATATGAGGGTAGCACGAATGATTGCTGAGACAAATAGATGGGAGCAATGGCAGGAAGGTGCTCGTAATGAAGATATAAAGGCTAAGTTAGAAATGAACACGCTAGATGAAGCTGTTCGTATGAGCCGACTCAGATGGTGGAGTCATGTGAAGAGAATGGGAAGGTGAGATTACCTAAGAGGTTAATGACTTCGGCTGTAGAGGGTAAGAGAAGCAGAGCAGGTGATGGTTCAATTCAGTGTTGAACGATTTCAAAGTGAGAGGTGTAGAACCAGAGGAATCCACAGTGGTTACTGCTAATACGGGTTCAAGGAGGAGAAAGAAGTTCCTAATAGACTGGACATTTGAAAGGCAAAACAGTTTTAAATGAAAATGAACATAAGGATTCCAAGAATTGGGTTTTAACGACTTCAAAATTATGAAAATGATGATATTTCATTTGACGGACTTGGTTATCGTGGTCATTTAGCCCAGTAATTTTGGATTTATGATAACCTGTCTTATTGTGATGACTAGTGTATATTTGTAATTTCAGTGAGGATTGGGAAGGAGGCGGCCGTGTCCTTAAGTTAGGAACCATCCTGACTTTCACCCAGAGTAGAAGTGGGAAACCACAGTTTGGCTGAGATGGGAATGGAACTCACAACTTTTCAGTTTTGTCTCACGACGCTGAGTGTACTCCGTTCCAATCCTCAGACCAGAATTTAAAATCTTGGCAGAGCCGCGGATCTAACTCGGATCTCCGTGGCGACAGCCAAGAATACTCACCGTTGCATCACGCGGTGGTCAATGTGAGAAATGAAGGCGGATTAGGTCGGGTAATGCGTAAATAATGTGAAGGATATAGATGGAGTTTAGAGAATTCCGATGTCTGACCCATGGGATAGTCGAACCCACGACCTCCAGCTCTGTTCGTCAATGCTCTGCTAATGGAGATTACGTTAATTCTCACTTGGTAATAATTAGGGCTAGGATTTTAATCTCTATATACTGTACCCAATTGTCATCATGTGGACCAAGTGTTCGTATTCCAACTAACTCACGGTCTTTCGAGGTATGGGACGTTCCTGCCCACTATACGACCACATGCTCAGGATTTGAGTCTACCAGGTAACTACTCTACAGGAAATACACAACAATTTCCTAAAATAACACATTTACTGGTCTAAAATCATGGCTAAACAACAATACAAATAAAGGACAAATTACATTTAATTCCCACAAATAAAATACGGTTGTTCTGTGAGCTTTCTTCTTAAAATAGTGCTACACTGCACTCAAATCTAATTCTATCATCCTGTCAATGATATTTTCAGACTTCCATGGGTTTCCATAATGTTCATCAACTGACACAATATTAGTTAATGGGAGTGTCATAACACAAAAATCACATATCACATAAAAATGATACTAATAAAACATTATTCCATTTCTTATGGCATTTACCTTGATTAACATGAATTCATTACTTTCTGCAATCATTAACAAATATTTGTTGTGTTGTGTGAATCATCTTCCCTCCTTCCATCCATTGAACGCTTTAAGAAAAGTGGTACTTAATTTTATAGTTTCACCATATAACGATTTTCTGGGTCTTGTCGGGCTTATCATCGTTACAAATGTGTCATGTTCTGGGAAAACACATACCCGTCTGCATAAATTAGCAGGAATGGCAAAATGCACTCTAAAAGAAGATGCCTACATTATTTTGGTTCAGCTTTTCTCTACAGAGGATAACTGAGCCAAATATTATCTGATTTCTATGATTCAACAACGTATGTGAGTTGCAACCCACCGTTCAATTCACTTGGCATCGTCAAAACAATCATATCTTAATTGCATATTTAAATATCGAGATTTCTCAGTGTCCTACTGTGACTAATTTACAAGGGACCGGCCGAACGACCTCCCTCCCCTCAGCAGGCAATAAAATTCGTTCCAGCTGGCTAACCAAGATGGCGGCCGCAGAAGTGGTCTACAATCCCCCTCTCTCTCTACTGTCAAGATCAAGGTCAGGTTTGTTTACAAAATGCAGTACTGGAGTAGCGCTAAGTGTAGCTCCTACATAATTGAGTCATTTAAATATTTAACACCTATCCTTATAGTGTCCTGGGCTCAACTGGCTCCTTAATTAACATTCATGGCTGGGGTGGAATTCCAGTGATAGCCTTGCCGTTCTATGGTGACTACTAGTGGCTTTTAGACGTGCATCATAGTGAAAATCCACGACTTTCACCAGCAGCTGTCAATAATATATAAGGAATCTGCGTTCCTAAGCGACGAATATGACCTTTACCTCAGGGTAAGTCATTAACACACATGCTCACAGCGTCTCGACGGACGTCAATAGTGGCATAATTCAAGCAAGCGTTGGATACAGACAGACTCTGTCCAATTCGCTGCGACATAATACAGTATGCTCAAGGGCGATACTACTCGTAGATTTAGCCAACTTCTCACCTAACGCGCAAGTTATACTAGATTGTCCCCGCTATATTTATTACGTAAATCACTGGATTCTACGTTAATTCTGCACGCTTACAAGCGGCTCAAACAATACTTCACATATATGACTCAATTATTAAGGCACTAGCGTTCTCTCGGTCATACCACTTAAGCCAAAGCTTTACATAGCTCCTAACACAAAATGTAATAAAATTTACTGGCTTACTTTACTTTAATGGTCCTCAAACATAATCCTAAGGATTGACCATATCAAATACTCATTCATATTTCACTGACACTGAAAAAGCTCTCGTATTTCTCTATATTTCACGTTATACTCTAACTGTTTACCAAAATACAGTAACTTTACATTAGACATGACACTATTTGAACATTATTTAGGCCAAAAATGCCTATTACTTTACTGTTGCCGACCCCATAATATATTATTATTATCATTTAACGTTACTGTTACATCCATCACTATTTTTGCCTGAATGGCCTCAAACAAATCACCTTCCAAGCCATATTTTATTCAAGACGAGTGGTGAAAACTCGTTCAGTAAGTGACTATTACATCTTATTCTCAAAGTGATAAATCGTTACATGGTGAACTATTTAGTTATACTGACATTATAAAAAATGGGTACTCACTTTTTCCTCTTTGGTGGATAGTGCCAGCGCCTCAGCTGTAGCGCTACCATGACGCTTGACTTAAGCCATCATGTTATCCTTGACACAACACTTAGATTCATACACTTTCCACATGATACACATATTTTTATCAGTGGTTTTTATCATTGCTTATACACTGCATATTAATCACTATACACATGAACACTTAAAATCACTATTTCACAATTTATATACACTTATCCACTACTTCACATGTTGATCCTTAAATTGGACTTCTCCTACGCCTGATCTCAGAGATGCGCTGCAAATATGACAACCGCTGGTCTCCGTGAAAATCTAACAGCGTTTTACGGACGTTCAATCCTCGTTCCCTGCAATCTCGTTCAGCTCACTATCCATATTAGGTGGCAATGGTTTCCAAGCTCCCATCATTGTAGTGATCCTGATGATGCTGTCATATAATTCTGACAATACCTCCCGGTATAAGAACTGTTCAAAAACATTATAAGTTCCTTTTCGCTGTGGCGAATTTATACTTGCGTCAGATAATATGTAAATATCTGTAATAATTTACTTTCGACGCACTTCATGATTACTTATGAAGCTTTTATAACTTGCTTCTATTGTTCTCCAACGACAGCGCGTTGATACTTTAACATTTGGCACGCTACTAGCAGCGTCTTAGTTACGTGTATACTGTAGAACAACTCGTGAAGACTGGTGAAGACTGGCGAACGACTGTAGAAGAACTGGCTTGGCTTGCCTCGCTCCCTCTATATAAAGGCTTCTCGTACAAAATAGTCCACTGGACCCATGAGAGCGACTCCTTTCTTGAAATAATACCTCTTCAGCCGAAATGACATCTACATCTTGTTTCTTTAGGTGTGGAGGTTTCAAAAACATTCGCGTGCCGGCGATCGCTTCGGCCAATTAATTACAATTAATTGCCTTAGTTCAGCGCGTGGGCACGCCATCGTGGTACTTCCCCGTTGACTGGTCACAAAGTCACTGCTCTCGAGCGTAGGCTAGGTTGTGATGCATTCATTTGGAGATAAAGGCCTTAATTTAGGTGAAAAACCATTCCTAAATTACCTCTCCGTGAATATATTCACCTGGGTGTATATTTTAATGCATATCAATACTCCACTTGGCTGTAATTAATTAATTTCCATGAGCCAACATGTCTACCCTCAGTTTCACCGTTGTCAAGCGGTGGATACCCGAGTCATTAATTCTGAGCTGTCTTCCTGCTCCAGACGTAAATAGTTCGCTTGGCGCCTAGACTCTCCGCCCCCTTGCTAAGGGTCATTTGTAAACTGCCAAACTAGCCTTCTCTCATACTCGTATGCTCTGAAAATGTATATTTCCTTGCATTTGGCTACAGTTCTTCCCTTAAATTGCTATGATACTCACCTATAGATCGTGAAATCACGCTACCTTGTTATATGCCAGTATACCTCTCATTGCTCTTTGGGTTCCCTGAATTGCTCCCCCGCAGAGATCAATGGTTCGACTCTAGGCATAACCATGTGCCTGGTCTTCTCTGATGAGACCTGAGTTCGATGCCAGACTGCCGTGACTGGTTGGGCACATCTTTCCCCTGCTAAGCTCGGAAAATTCATTTCATAAGTGAATTTTTCGGGCCTTTCAGATGGCATCGACTCCATGCAATATTTACTTTAAGCGGTCAGTGCTCTCGGCAATGGGATCTCTCGTTCCCCACTCCACTCTGTCTGCTTTCTCGTAGACTCTCGTTCTGCCTTCGCAATTGTTCATTCATCCCCTCTAGCTCCGCAGCGGCCTCCCTCAGCTGGTCATAAAGTTCCTGCAGTTGACAGCTGCATTCTTCTCTTGTATCCGTTAGGTCTGCGAGCTGGTTGCTTCGCTCCGTTCCTCCTTGAGACTGCAAGCTTTTATCAAGATTCTTTCCGTGCATACGTAATGATTCCCCGTCCACTTGGGTGTACAATGCTTGCTCCTCTCTTGTATCATAGTCTTCTGGTGGACTATATAACTTCAAATTCGCTGCATTTACAACAACTTCTCTACCTGTTGCTTCGTCTTTGATCCGATATGCATTATTTTTCAGATCCCTTATAATCAGGTAGGGTCCGTGATAAGCATTCCTGACTGTCTCTCTAAGTTTTGGCCAAATAAATGCTTCTTTAAGCAGGGCAACAGTCTTATCTACACCGGAGTGACCAAAAGCTCGGTGTGCTAACCATACTAGCCTCCTCTGCAATGCTGGTGGTACGACTATCCTGGGTTTGGTGTGGTCTGAGTCGCTCCATTTATGTAACATCTGGTTAAACCATAGATATTCCGCTGATAGTGCTTCGGCTTCCACATACATCGGAGTTCCTATATCCAGCTTTCCCTCGAAGTAATTAATCATCAACCGTATCCAGGGATCTTCACGTTGAAAAACGGTGATGTTCCTCAGATCATCTAAGGTCTTCTGATCTCTATCTTCTATCTCGATAGCTAGAACTTCTTCTTCATCAGCTGTAGGGTATCTGCTCAGCAAGTCAGGTATGATATTGTCCTTCCCCGGGCAATACTCTATTTCCACTTGAAATTGCTGTATGTACAGGGACCACCTTGTCAGTCTTTGACTCGACAAGTCAGTTTTCAGCAGGAACGTTAGGGCTTTATGGTCTGTTCTCAATATAATTCTAAAACCATAAACTAGCTTGTGCCAATACTGTAAGGCATACAGTATCGCGAGTAATTCGATCTCCGTGACCGTATAATTCTTTTCATTAGGCTTCAACCTTCTGCTGATAAATGCAATGTAAGTTTTCTCCTCTGGCCTGTCCACATTCTCCTGATATAACATTGCTCCGATCCCTATAAATGATGCGTCAGTCTGGATAATAAATTTCTGAGTGTAGTCAGGATATCCCAATTTCACATAATCTAACAACATCTGTTTAGATTTCACGAAGGCTTCCTCGCATTGTTCCGTCCAGCGCCATCTTCCTCCCTTCTTAAGTAAGTCTTGGAGTGGTGCTACGGTCTCGGTATACTTCGGACAATGGTTTGAAAAGAATCCAATAACGCCTAGATATTGCCTGACGTTCTTTACCTTCGTTGGTCTCGGGAAATGTTTAATGACTTCCAATTTTCCCGGATTAGGTCTGACTCCTTGTGCATCTATCACGTGGCCTAGAAATTTAACTTCTCTCTGAGCAAAGTTATACTTCTTTATATTGACCTTAAAGTTAGCCTGACTTAGGTCATATAACAACTTGCGTAGATCTCTGACATGCTCTTCGACAGTTTCAGATGTCAGTAGTATATCATCTACGTAACATATGGTTGTAGCTTTTACTTCTTCGGACAGGTTCCGATCTAGCGCTCGTATCAATGCTGAACCTGCTGTTTTTAATCCAAATGGAAGACGCACGTATGAATACGTGTGCTGGTCAAATAAAAATCCAGTTAGCAAACTTGTTTTCTCTTCCAGAGCAAGATGGTGAAAACTTGCAGTCAGGTCAAGATTTGAGAACACAGTCTTTCCTTTGAACCTTCTAAGTACCTCCTTAATGGGCGGCACTTTATCAAATTCCGGTATGACCTTGGAATTCAAATTTCGTAGGTCCAGGCATATCCTCACACTTCCGTCCTGTTTCGGTACAACTACCAGTGGGCTGACATAGGGTGTGGCTGTCTTTACAATGACGCCTGCTTCTAGCATTTCCTGTATTGCTTCTTTGACCTTTAAATAATGTTTCTCAGCTACAGGATACGGCTTCTGTTTAAATGGTGTCCAATCGCTGACTTGGAACGCATACTGGAAATTCTTGATCCGGCCAGGTCTCGAATCGAAGACTCCTTTATACTCAAATAGCAGTTCCCTTAGCATTTGCTTATATTCTGGACCAAATTTAGCTTCTTCAATCTTCTCTTCCAGGCATTCTTCAAATTTTGGTTCGAGATCCTTTTCAATGTCTGCGGCCAGTGTTGCCAACTCTTCCTCGATGTCTTCTGTTGTCGACACTGCATCCCCAGTCATATCTCCGTATGTATGCCATACGTATTCTTCTGGTCTCGTTTCATTATGCTTTAATGAGAGTTCTAACTCTTCCTTTCCCTCACTTGCGCGAAACATAACAATGTCTTGCGAGAGATCTATAATAACTTTATACTCTCTTATGAAATCCATCCCAACAATGATATTAAAATGCAGCTTATTTACAAGTAGGAAGCTCTGTGAGAATGTAGAGTTCCCTATATGCAAATCTAAAAATACTTGGTATTTGCATATCATAACTTTATCTGGTATGACACCTTTTATTTTCACGCTTGAAATAGGTATTTTCAATACGTGAATTTTACTCTGGATTTCACTGTATAATGCCTGGGTTATCAAACACACTGTTGACCCTGTATCAATGAGACTTCTTATCTTCATACCCGCAATGTTTACAATAATAATGGGTAGTTCCCTTCTTACATTGACCGTCCTTCCATCTAGGTCTTCGATAAGCTCCTCAGGTTTGGCAATCCAGTTAACAACATTCACTGTATTCCATCCTGAACTTATCTCTCTTTGGCCATTTAAATTTGGTGTTTTTTTTTCAATTGCTCCATTCTTTGTGGAGTTCTTCTGTCTGTCTTCATGCTGCTGAAGTTCAAGACTCTTGGCACCGTCATCATTTTTATATATGTCGGGTGACCTTCTATTCCTAATCGCTTCATCCCAATGAATTCGCGATTGTCTTGGATCATCTCCGCGCTCTTCCATGTATCTTAAAGATGCGTGATAACGTTCTTCCGCCTCTTCATCGAACCCGCGACTCTGCTCTTGGGATCTCCATCCTTGGTTGTTCCCATTTCGGCCGTAACTCCTTCTGTTATCAAGCTGCTGGTCTCTGGTACCACGCTGATTCCAGTTTCTCCTTCCTCGGTTACCACGGTTCGATCCTCCTCGATACGCTGGCCTCCAATTTTGATTTTCGCGTCCTTCGCGTTGCGAGTCGGATTTTCCTGTTTCGGTGCTTGTAGATTTGCTTTTTGTTTGCACCTTAGTTGGCTCAATCGGTGTAGTCGTCATGTTAACCTGTTCCGCATTTCGACTTTGTCTTGTGTGCTGCACTGTGGTTAGATCTAGTTGTCTCAGCACCTCCTCCATATCGATTGCAGTTTTGGCGTTTGCCGAGATTAGCAGACGTTGTACTTCATACGGTAGCTGCTTGGCTATTGCTATGCACAAGTCTGACTCTCTAAGCCCTTCATCAAGCTCTCGAAAACGGCACAATTGATTCACAAAGAATTCTCCGTACTTAGTCGGATTACTAGTACTGTAACGCCTGGAATACAAGTCCAATCTGAGGTTCTGTTGTACGCTCGCGTTCCAGTATCTGCTTAAAAATGCTTGGCGAAATTCTTCAACGGTGTCGAACGTGTACCGAAAACTCCTAAACCATAGGGCACACTCTCCCTCAGTTAATTTTTCAATCGCTCTCAACCTGCGCTCTGGCGGTACTTTCGCGTCATTCAAGTACTCGGAAACTTCTTTAAGCCAGTACTTGGGTGTCATGTTAGAATTACTCCCAGAGTATTTCTTTGGTTTCTCATCACTAGCCCTTATAACTGTGAATATTTGACTTTGAACAGCATTTTCATGCGGTGTTGACATGGCAATTGGCATACCAGGTGTGGTATACGGACTGTCACTTGGCATGGCTGCATTCTTTGGAGTGGGCTGTATTTCTATCTCTGCCCATTTATTTCTCCTATTCTCGTCTATACTTCCTTCGCTAGACCTAGGATTCCGCAACAAAGATTCCTCCTGCGCGATCATTCTAGTCTCGATTTGGCTGTGTCTGTTTTCTGCCCTTTCCAAACGAGCTAATACCTCTCGTTCTATTTTCTCTAGGCGATCTCGATTTCTCTCTGCCATAGAAAATACCTTTTCCTTATCATCCTTAAAGTTTTCCTTCAGGTGGATAATTTCCCCTGCTAGACTCTCTCTTACTTCGGCAAGAGTCTTATCGCTGGCTTCAGTCTTTAAGCCTTCTCGAAGTTCTAATTCTTCTCGTAAGCCTGTGACTTCCTTTTGAATGTGACCTTGTATATGAGAGATTTCAGTCCTTATTTTCGTGATTTCTCCCTGGTCCTCGTCCTGTCTTTTATGGATAACTGCTAAGTCACTCTGAGTTTGTTCCAACTCTTTCTGCACTTTCCCGACTTGCCTTTTCATATTTGACATTATCTCCTTATTCTCTTGATCAGAAGTTTTTATTTCCTGAATTTCCTTGCATTGGTCAAGGATATTCTGATCCTGTTTTCTTAAGGCTTCGTCTACCGCCTTGGCGTAACCTGCCATTCGCGTATTCCATTTTATATCGCTATCCTCGAACCTTTGATCCACGGTCTGAGTGAACGTATTAAACTGCTCTAATTGACGTTTAGTATTAGCTTCATTCTGACTCTGAATGTCTTTAAGCTCTATGGACATACTGCTTAAACTATTGTTAATTTCACGCTGTGACTCTCTGCACGCTTGCAGATTATTCTCTAGTTTTAACTCAATAGACTCAAAGCGTTTATCGTTATCATCTTGCATTTCTGAGACCACGCTAACAATATTCTTAGTTACCTCACGCTGGACAGACTCTTTAACGTCATCCATTTTCTTATTAACCTCTTTTAGGTTTAATTCTAACTGCGTGTTTACATTAGCTTGACTAGCCTCTAGTCTAGTGTTTATTTCGGTTTGATTGGCATCCAATCTACCCGCTATTTCATCTTTAAATTCTCTAATTTCTTCCTTTCTCTTAGTATTAGAATTATCAAAATGCTCCTTTAACTCAGCAATACACCTGAGTACGTCTTCCGTTTCAGCCATCCTGTACTTCTTAATTTGAGATATAGGTAGGCCGCAGCTGAATATGCTGGCGCGTTCTATTGGAAAGGAAAGGATTCCGATCCCACGATAACAACAACAACATATTATAAAATGTCAGAACTAACTATGGAATGGGTATAGACCCTCGTACCCGTCTGTCAACAATGTCTTACGTCTGAATATCATTTAGAAAGACTCACCATCGCTCAAACAAAGTTTGAGGAAAAATATTATTTCTATGGTTTTCCCCATGAAAACCAAGCTATTATTATGGGGTTTTCTGAATCCCATAAGCCACACACGTACTGGGCGCCATGATAATGTAGAAAGTCATGGGAGGTGGTCCACGTTAAGACACAACAGCAACCCTCCAAGGTCTCGGTTGTACTGTCGAATGCCCCACTTGGGTCTCGCCATGATAATGATGAAGGTGTCATGCTTAAGTGGAGGTTACCTGTATTTAAAACTGGCCCCACGTATCAGCGTCATGATAATGATGCTTAGCCCCACAGACGGGCGACATGATAATGATGATGGTGTCATGCTTAGCCCTGGCCAGTTTGCGCAATGCCAAGATCGCTCATATTGCACAGATGCAGGCGGTTCCATCATGAATTAATACCGTCCCACATTGCTTGGGCCATGATAATTAAAGGGGTTTTTGCGTAAGTTACATTTACATTTAAGCATGTTTTATGGAGGATTATCAACATTTATTTTACGCGGTGGCTTATTAACAATGGGACGCGGCCTTTCCTATTCTGTCCTAATTTCTATGCTGTATTTGCTTCTACCATTTATATCTTGGCCGACTTTAGCAGTACCTGTGATTCAATCCTAGTACAGAGACATCTCCCCCATGTACCCAATTGTCATCATGTGGACCATGTGTTCGTATCCCAACTAACTCATGGTCTTTCGAGGTATGGGACGTTCCTGCCCACTATACGACCACATGCTCAGGATTTGAGTCTACCAGGTAACTACTCTACAGGAAATACACAACAATTTCCTAAAATAACACATTTACTGGTCTAAAATCATGGCTAAACAACAATACAAATAAAGGACAAATTACATTTAATTCCCACAAATAAAATAGGGTTGTTCTGTGAGCTTTCTTCTTAAAATAGTGCTACACTGCACTCAAATCTAATTCTATCATCCTGTCAATGATATTTTCAGACTTCCATGGGTTTCCATAATGTTCATCAACTGACACAATATTAGTTAATGGGAGTGTCATAACACAAAAATCACATATCACATAAAAATGATACTAATAAAACATTATTCCATTTCTTATGGCATTTACCTTGATTAACATGAATTCATTACTTTCTGCAATCATTAACAAATATTTGTTGTGTTGTGTGAATCATCTTCCCTCCTTCCATCCATTGAACGCTTTAAGAAAAGTGGTACTTAATTTTATAGTTTCACCATATAACGATTTTCTGGGTCTTGTCGGGCTTATCATCGTTACAAATGTGTCATGTTCTGGGAAAACACATACCCGTCTGCATAAATTAGCAGGAATGGCAAAATGCACTCTAAAAGAAGATGCCTACATTATTTTGGTTCAGCTTTTCTCTACAGAGGATAACTGAGCCAAATATTATCTGATTTCTATGATTCAACAACGTATGTGAGTTGCAACCCACCGTTCAATTCACTTGGCATCGTCAAAACAATCATATCTTAATTGCATATTTAAATATCGAGATTTCTCAGTGTCCTACTGTGACTAATTTACAAGGGACCGGCCGAACGACCTTCCTCCCCTCAGCAGGCAATAAAATTCGTTCCAGCTGGCTAACCAAGATGGCGGCCGCAGAAGCGGTCTACAATCCCCCTCTCTCTCTACTGTCAAGATCAAGGTCAGGTTTGTTTACAAAATGCAGTACTGGAGTAGCGCTAAGTGTAGCTCCTACATAATTGAGTCATTTAAATATTTAACACCTATCCTTATAGTGTCCTGGGCTCAACTGGCTCCTTAATTAACATTCATGGCAGGGGTGGAATTCCAGTGATAGCCTTGCCGTTCTATGGTGACTACTAGTGGCTTTTAGACGCGCATCATAGTGAAAATCCACGACTTTCACCAGCAGCTGTCAATAATATATAAGGAATCTGCGTTCCTAAGCGACGAATATGACCTTTACCTCAGGGTAAGTCATTAACACACATGCTCACAGCGTCTCGACGGACGTCAATAGTGGCATAATTCAAGCAAGCGTTGGATACAGACAGACTCTGTCCAATTCGCTGCGACATAATACAGTATGCTCAAGGGCGATACTACTCGTAGATTTAGCCAACTTCTCACCTAACGCGCAAGTTATACTAGATTGTCCCCGCTATATTTATTACGTAAATCACTGGATTCTACGTTAATTCTGCACGCTTACAAGCGGCTCAAACAATACTTCACATATATGACTCAATTATTAAGGCACTAGCGTTCTCTCGGTCATACCACTTAAGCCAAAGCTTTACATAGCTCCTAACACAAAATGTAATAAAATTTACTGGCTTACTTTACTTTAATGGTCCTCAAACATAATCCTAAGGATTGACCATATCAAATACTCATTCATATTTCACTGACAGTGAAAAAGCTCTCGTATTTCTCTATATTTCACGTTATACTCTTACTGTTTACCAAAATACAGTAACTTTACATTAGACATGACACTATTTGAACATTATTTAGGCCAAAAATGCCTATTACTTTACTGTTGCCGACCCCATAATATATTATTATTATCATTTAACGTTACCGTTACATCCATCACTATTTTTGCCTGAATGGCCTCAAACAAATCACCTTCCAAGCCATATTTTATTCAAGACGAGTGGTGAAAACTCGTTCAGTAAGTGACTATTACATCTTATTCTCAAAGTGATAAATCGTTACATGGTGAAGTATTTAGTTATACTGACATTATAAAAAATGGGTACTCACTTTTTCCTCTTTGGTGGATAGTGCCAGCGCCTCAGCTGTAGCGCTACCATGACGCTTGACTTAAGCCATTATGTTATCCTTGACACAACACTTAGATTCATACACTTTCCACATGATACACATATTTTTATCAGTGGTTTTTATCATTGCTTATACACTGCATATTAATCACTATACACATGAACACTTAAAATCACTATTTCACAATTTATATACACTTATCCACTACTTCACATGTTGATCCTTAAATTGGACTTCTCCTACGCCTGATCTCAGAGATGCGCTGCAAATATGACAACCGCTGGTCTCCGTGAAAATCTAACAGCGTTTTACGGACGTTCAATCCTCGTTCCCTGCAATCTCGTTCAGCTCACTATCCATATTAGGTGGCAATGGTTTCCAAGCTCCCATCATTGTAGTGATCCTGATGATGCTGTCATATAATTCTGACAATACCTCCCGGTATAAGAACTGTTCAAAAACATTATAAGTTCCTTTTCGCTGTGGCGAATTTATACTTGCGTCAGATAATAGGTAAATATCTGTAATAATTTACTTTCGACGCACTTCATGATTACTTATGAAGCTTTTATAACTTGCTTCTATTGTTCTCCAACTACGGCGCGTTGATACTTTAACATTTGGCGCGCTACTAGCAGCGTCTTAGTTACGTGTATACTGTAGAACAACTCGTGAAGACTGGTGAAGACTGGCGAACGACTGTAGAAGAACTGGCTTGGCTTGCCTCGCTCCCTCTATATAAAGGCTTCTCGTACAAAATAGTCCACTGGACCCATGAGAGCGACTCCTTTCTTGAAATAATACCTCTTCAGCCGAAATGACATCTACATCTTGTTTCTTTAGGTGTGGAGGTTTCAAAAACATTCGCGTGCCGGCGATCGCTTCGGCCAATTAATTACAATTAATTGCCTTAATTCAGCGCGTGGGCACGCCATCGTGGTACTTCCCCGTTGACTGGTCACAAAGTCACTGCTCTCGAGCGTAGGCTAGATTGTGATGCATTCATTTGGAGATAAAGGCCTTAATTTAGGTGAAAAACCATTCCTAAATTACCTCTCCGTGAATATATTCACCTGGGTGTATATTTTAATGCATATCAATACTCCACTTGGCTGTAATTAATTAATTTCCATGAGCCAACATGTCTACCCTCAGTTTCACCGTTGTCAAGCGGTGGATACCCGAGTCATTAATTCTGAGCTGTCTTCCTGCTCCAGACGTAAATAGTTCGCTTGGCGCCTAGACTCTCCGCCCCCTTGCTAAGGGTCATTTGTAAACTGCCAAACTAGCCTTCTCTCATACTCGTATGCTCTGAAAATGTATATTTCCTTGCATTTTGCTACAGTTCTTCCCTTAAATTGCTATGATACTCACCTATAGATCGTGAAATCACGCTACCTTGTTATATGCCAGTATACCTCTCATTGCTCTTTGGGTTCCCTGAATTGCTCCCCCGCAGAGATCAATGGTTCGACTCTAGGCATAACCATGTGCCTGGTCTTCTCTGATGAGACCTGAGTTCGATGCCAGACTGCCGTGACTGGTTGGGCACAATACAAGTAGTTCCGTGAAGAGCTAAATAGCCTATTTTCATATATCCTACTTATGTTAATTGCCTCTATCAACATACAAAATAGGGGCAGATGACCTCGTAGTTTCTCCCCTTAAAACAACAATAACTAACATACAACAAGTAGTTCCGTGAAGAACTATACAGCCTATTTTCATATATCCTACTTATGTTAATTGCCACTATCAACATACACAATTTCAGTTTGATTTCTGTAATAGATTCGTAGATATTGAGAACCGACTAAATATTTTGGATGGTCGCCATGTTGGATTTTATATATGTAGGTCCCAGAGTTATGTACTGTTACATGAAGATTATTGTGAACGTGTAGTATGCAAACTACAATCGCATAATTAGGACACAAGAAGTAACAAGGAGATTTTAAAATTTTTCACAGCTGCCATCTTGAGGTTATGGAAACAATTGAAATAAATTAGATGCCAGTGGATTAACATTTGTATAAGGATTTACTGTACCAAGTTTTAGTGCACGCTTATACCTTTTATAGTCTGTATTGAAACTATCAGAAATGTAATTCGGATGGTTAAATTGCGAGAAACGTCCATGTGAATATTTATAATTCGCGTCGCCGCCATGTTGGATTTGTGATCACCAGGTTATTTAAAGTCCTATAGGTGAACTTAAGTTCATAGCCCCTGTGAACATTAAAAAATGCAGTTTGATTGCTAAAATAGATTCGTAGATATTCAGTATCGTCTAAATATTTCGGATGGTCGCCATGTTGGATTGTTAAATGTATAGGCCATAGAGTCATGTACCAATAAAGGAAAATTATTGCGTAGGTTCATTATTCAAACTTTCACTTCGATCGCATGACTACATCACAAGAAATAAAAACTTAATTTTAAAATTCGCACTGCCGCCATCTTGAGGTTATGTAAACAATTGAACTAAATTAGATACCAGTGGATTACAATGTGTATAAATATTTCCTGTACCAGGTTTCAGTGCGCTTGGAACATTAAATCGCGAGAAAGGTCTATTTAATATTTTCAAAATCGCTTGGCCGCATTGTTCGTTTTGTAGTTAACCGGTTTTTTAAAGTCTTATAGATGGACTTCCAGTAGTGCCCTTTATCTCCGTACAAAATGTTAGGGAGATACCGCTAATAGTTTCAGAGATATAGAATGCCGGTGAAATATTTCGCACATCCGCCATCTTGTGATTATGTAAACAATTGAACGAAGTTAGATGTCGGTGCATTACAATGTGTATAAAAATACACTGTGCCAAGTTTCATTGCGTTTGGTTCGTCAAATCGCGAGAAACATCTATTTAAAAGTCGCAAATTTGCTTGGCCGCCATGTTGGTTTTGTAGTTACCAGGTTTTCAAAAGTCACATAAGTGAACTTACAATAGTTCCCTCTATCACCATAGAAAATGTCAGGGTAATATCGGTAATAGATTTGGAGATATTGAAAGCTGGTGAAATATTTCGCACAGCCGCCATGTTGGATTGGTGAGTAGTAACAAAATTTGAAGGGCACGGTCGAGGTCGCCCGGAATAGTGCTATGAACTTTCCGAGTTTCATTGAAATCGCTCCTGCCGTTTAGATTTTATTAGGGGGACACACACACACGAATCACACACACACACGCACACGCACACACACACGGACAAAAGGTGATCTCATAAGCCTATTTTTTCAAAATTGAAAATAGGCTAAAAATTCAGTTTGATAGCTGTATTAGATTCATAGATATTAGGAACCGTCTAAATATTTCGGATGGTCGCCATGTTGAATTTTCATATATATGTAGGCCATAGAGTTATGCACTATTAGATGTCAGATAGAAACGGAGTTGGGTGAAGACCAGTTTGGTTTCGGGAGGAATGTATGAACAAGGGAAGCTGTTCTAAGTCTTAGGCTGAGTTTAGAAGGTAGAATAAGGAAAGATAAGAGAACGTTCATGCTATTTGTAGACTTAGAAAAGGTTTTTGATAACGTTGATTGGACTAAATTGTTTGGCATTTTGAAAACGATTGGAATAAAGTACAGGGATAGGAGGGTGATCTACAATCTGTACAGAAACCAGACAGCAGTCATTCGAGCTGAAGGACATGAGAGAGAAGCTGGTATTCAGAAAGGTGTAAGGCAAGGCTGCAACTTATCGCCCATACTTTTCAATCTTTACATTGAACAAGCAATGAAGGAAATTGGAGAAAAATTTAAAGTGGGAGTGAAGATTCAAGGAGAAATAATTTCAACTCTGAGGTTTGCTGATGACATCGTCATCTTGGCCGACAAGCCTGAGGATTTGAATGAATTTTTGAATGGTATGGACTCCGTCTTGAGGAAAGAATTCATGATGAACATTAATAAATGTAAAACAAATATACTGGAATGCAGCCGAAGAAATCAGAACCCTCTATGGACATCAAATTGGCAGGTGAAAAGCTAAAGGAAGTAGGAGACTTATGTTATTTAGGAAGCAAAATAACCAGTGATGGGCGAAGCAAAGAGGATATAAAAAGTAGGTTGACTCAGGCAAGGAAAGCATTTATACAAAAAAGGAATCTGTTGACATCGAATATAGATTTAGGTATTAGGATGTCATCTTTGAAAGCCTTTGACTAGAGCGTGGCGCTCTATGGAAGTGAAATTTGGACTATTGGTGCAACAGAAAAGAGGAGAATTGAAGCATTTGAAATGTGGTGTTACAGGAGGATGATGAAGATCAGATGGGTAGATAGGGTTACAAACGAAGAGGTATTAAGACGAGTGGGAGAGGAGAGATGTTTCTGGCGACAGCTAATGAAGAGAAGAGATAGGTTGGTAGGACACATACTAAGACACCCAGGAATAGCAAGCTTGGTTATGGAAGGAAGGGTCGAGGACAAGAACTGTAAGGGTATACCAAGGTTAGAATAATTATGTTAAACAGATTGCCTCAGATTTAGGGTGTGGTAGCTACGTAGAGATGAAACGATAAGCTCAGGACAAGGAGGCATGGAGGGCTGCATCAAACCAGTCAAAAGACTGAAGACTCAAACAACAACAACAGATGTCAAATTGTTGTGCACACTCCCGCAAACGTTTCTAAAATAGTAAATCCATTTTACAATAAGTGGCTAATAAGTCGTTAAATAAAATGAGTGTATTTCACACAGTTTAGTGGTAGTTTGTTTGTTTCCAAACGTTTACAGTTTCCAATGCGACTCGCATTTGCGATGGCCATCAACAAAGCACAGGGACAAGTGTCTGGATAAAATTTGGAAAGTGCTTTACACATGAACGACTGTCTGGACGAAACCATTGGCCTCTACTAGGTTACGCCAGGAAGATTACTGCTTGTACTACTAGTAGCGACCACTGGTTTCATCCATAAAATGATCTAACCTAGTAGCGACCACTGGTTTCGTCCAGACTGCCATCTAACTTAGTAGCGGCCAATGGTTTCGTCCAGACAGTCGTCTGACCTAGTAGCGACCACTAGTTTCGTCCAGACAGTCGTCTAATCTATTAGCGGCCAATAGTTGCATCCAGAAAATTATCTAACCTAGTAACGACCAATGGTTTCGTCGAGTGAGTCGTCTAACCAAGTAGCGACCAATGATTTCGTCAAGACAGTCGTCTAACCTAGTAACGACCAATGGCTTTGCCTCACCATGGCTGTGGAAGAGTGCAGTGCCTTTTCAATGAAATTGAACAACTAAAAGTAATTTATGAGCTTTCATAACTCACCATGACACCTCGCAATTGAACACATGTCACTTCATCGGCATGTATCACCGCACTGTTTGAAACCTCATACAGCTGACAAATATGGCCCCAATTCAAGCCAAATCATCAAACAAAGGAACATCAACGTCCGAACGTCATCGACTACACTAACAATTTCCCTGAAACACTTACGTATCACGGTGTATAGTCTACTTGAACCAAGGGTATATTGATGTTCAAGTAAATACTTTGAATGTTCGTTCTTTTATCTACGGGAGATGTTAAATATGATTTCAACAGTATGTAGAGGTTCAGTGTATTTTGCAATGTTCTCGAAAATGCTAACCCGAGCAACGTCGAGTAGGTGATATATTAGTAGCAGTAGCACAAACAGCAATAGGGTGGGTCTAGCAGACGAAACAAATGAAGCGCAGGTGGCGTGTTGCTTTGTGCGTTTAGTCATCCGTCCAGTCATAAGCAGTGGAGCGAACCGGGTTGCTTGGCACATCGATCGCACATCGTTACCATGGCAACGACAAACCTCTCCCCCTTCCCTCTCTCTCTCACACTTCAACACGGCAATAAGCTCTCCTTCTCTCTCACACACACACACATATACACATCTTCTCAAACCAAAGCTAGCTTTTGCACACAAAACTCCGCAATGGCGACTTGCAGATAGACGCATAGCCTATGTATTTGCACCAGTTCGCTTTCATACGAAGAACATTCTCTCCTGTCTTCCTCTTTTTCTACACATCACAAGAGTACCCTCTCTTTCTCCAGTAACGCTGTTACTAGTAACCGTTACTAGCATGCCACGGTGGGTGAGTGGTTATCGTGTCGGACTACCAGCCCCAAGCTTGCAGGTTCGTTCCTGGCTGTGTTAAGTAAGTGATTTTTAAAAGGTGACAGAAATCACGGCACGCATGTTATACGTTGTTGGGATGTTAAATAACCCATTTGAATTCAGTAGGCCGTGTTCATAATGGCAAAACTAATCACGGGATTCTCTGCAAACACAAAGTTCTTCCTTTCTCTACTAGAAAGCGCTATAGTGTCAAGGAGCTTAGATATCTAACCTCCTTGACATTCATAGCGCTCTAAGGAACGTCAAGATTCGACATGCAAGCTGCCATCTGGGCGTCAAATAACAGAGCTTTTACCCGGCACTCGAGACCATACGATAAAAAAGTAACCGTTACTTTCAACGGTAACGGGAGTAACGACATTAGTAATAATAAGGCCTCGGCCAATTCCTACTTCAATTGCAAATACGCGCACTAGTACAGACATACCACATACACCCAGGTACACGGGACTACATGACCACGATGTCGCAAAGCCCCTAAAAAAAGACTGAAAGACTAGACGTATATCATTTCAAATGACGCATGCTACTAATGCTACACATGTTAGAAAGGCTCAGGAGGGCTTCTCGCTTCGCTCGAAGCCCCAGGACTCTTTCAACAGACTCCATTACCAATTAACTTAGGCTTCCCGCACGGGCACCTCTTTAAGGGTCACCCTGAATTTGAGTCTGACATATTTTACAACTCTTTAAGAGTCACCCATTATTTGAATCTGATATCTCGCAAACCTCTTTAAGGGTCACCCTGTATTTGAATTGATACTAACTTGCTCTGACATCCTGCACACCTCTTTAGGAGGCACCCCGTATTCTTATCTGGCATCTTGTATATCTCTTTAGAAGTCACCCTGTATTCTTGTGTAACATCTTGTACACCTATTTAGGAGTCACCCTGTATTCTTGTCTGACATCTTGTGCACCTCTTTAGGAGTCACCCTGTATTCTTCTCTGCCATCTTGTACACCTCTTTAAGAGTCACCTTGTATTCTTATCTGGCATCTTGTGTATCTCTTTAGGAGTCACCCTGTGTTCTTGTGTGACATCTTGTACACCTCTTTAGGAGTCACCCTGTAATCTTGTCTGACATCTTGTGCACCTCTTTAGGGGTCACCCTGTATTATTCTCTGCCATCTTGTACACCTCTTTAAGAGTCACCTTGTATTCTTATCTGGCATCTTGTATATCTCTTTATGAGTCACCCTGTATTCTTATCTGGCATCTTGTACTGTATTGCTCTGACATCCTGCACACCTCTTTAGGAGTCACCCTGTATTCTTGTCTGACATCTTGTGCACCTCCTTAGGAGTCACCCTGTATTCTTCTCTGCCATTTTGTACACCTCTTTAAGAGTCACCTTGTATTCTTATCTGGCATCTTGTACACCTCTTTAAGAGTCACCTTGTATTCTTATCTGGCATCTTGTATATCTCTTTAGGAGTCACCCTGTATTGTTATCTGGCATCTTGTACTGTATTTTGCTCTGACATCCTGCACACCTCTTTAGGAGGCACCCTGTATTCTTATATGGCTTCTTGTATATCTCTTTAGAAGTCACCCTGCATTCCTGTGTTCGCTTCGCTCAAAGCCCCAGGTCGCTCGACGCCTCAGGACTCTTAACAGACTCCAATAACCATTAGCTTCTGCTTCCCGCGTGGCTGCATGACGTCACTTCCCGCGCGGCTGCATGACGTCACTTCCGTCTCCGTCTCCGTCTCCGTAACACATAACGTTGGACCCAAGCATAACGACGAAGTCGACAAGATCATTTGAAACGATAAAATCAACAACAACATATGCTGTGTCCTCTAGCAAACACAAATTGTTGTCAGGTAGAAATTTTAATGTTGGAAACATTTCTCAGCACACCAAGTAGGCTACTGGTCAGCCACCATCTCAGCAGAAACGTAACATTAAGCAATGTCCTCAATTGTGCTAAGCGTTGCGTTGCAGTGTTAAAGGGCCCGGAAAGGTTCCAAATTGTGAGTCTTGGAGAGCTCTATCAAACTACAAACCCACATTTCCAAAATCACTTCTGGCCCAAATGCAGTTCCGAAAAAACAGCCTAAAATCTCTTGTTTCTTTACTCGATTTCTTTTTTTTAATTAAAATCCTAGCCAAATTATAGTACAAGGTGCGTTCAAAAAGTAACAAGCCGGAGGCATACAGAAACCAGTACCTGTATGTTAGAAGCATTGGCCCTGGCTGTTGAAGCACTTGTCCCACTGTGACACGAGGCGGTGAATGGCTGCTCATAAAATTCCCTGGGCTGCGATGTAAACCAGTTCCGCACGTACAGATGGACGTTGACGTCCGAGGTGAATCGTTGGCCCCGCAGAGCCCTTTTCAGGGGACCAAACATGGCGTAATCACAGGGAGAGAGGTCTGGACTGTATGGAGGGTGGCCGAGAACCTCCCATTTGACCTTCTGCAGGAGTGCCGCGACTGTGTTGGCCGTAAGAGGTCGTGCATTGTCGTGGAGCGACCACGGCGGCTATGGTTTTCACTGTCACTCGGCGGTCCTGGGTAATGAGTGCATCAATCAGTTGGACGTTGCCATCGGTAATGCAGGGGGTGCCTCAGACCGGGCATCATCAGCTAACGACACCCGTCCTTCCCTGAAGCGCTTGTGCCACGCCTTGACCCTTGCAAGGGACAAGCAGTGTTCGCCGTACACTTGTGACATTCGGCGATGAATGTCCGTTCCCCCTACTCCTTACAATGTCAGAAACCGAACAACACCACTTTGCTCTTCGGTTGACGCCTCCATGTCACTGTTTGCAATGCGACTGGCAGCGTTGGACGATTGATGCATGCTGCTGCTCACTTTGTATCGTCACGTGACGCGCACGCGTGCCCTCTAGCGACGGGCTGTGACCTTTAACGCTCTGGTCGGAACCACACCTCGTTACACACGCCGCGATTAGCCGGTTTGCGCATTCCAGCCTCCGGCTCGTTACTTTTTGCACGAACCTTATACATTATGCAACAAGCCTATAATGGCAATAATTAAAACACGAGTACGATTATAAAACGAGCGAAACGAGTGTCTTAATTACCATTAAAGGCGATTTGCATACGACTGTTTATGTTCGACGATAATTACAACTAGTTTATGTTCGAACATAAATATTCATAAATATCTGTCGATATTTCGCCAGTTTTATGTACTGTGCTGAACATAGCACATAGGACGACCATGGCCTCCTCAAATACCCCACTATGACACTAGCCACGCAGTGGAATTTAAAATAGGAGGCCGTGGAAGTCAGCGCAGGTGCGATGCTAACCTTACCTAATTCGTTACACAACTGTTTCTTGAGTTCTGATTGGTGGGAGAAACTGTCCCATAATGAAAACTTGTACTATAATGAGCCTCATTATAGTACAGTTTTCTGACATATAATATTTACATTTCGCCATAGTCGAACATAAACGTATTTACATAATTATTTCTTTAATGTGTTTCTTGATTCAATACCCTAATGTGTTTCTTAATATTTTATTTCATTTTTTGAAAAATCTTCACACCGGAAGTAGTTATAAGGGCTTGAGTGAAACTCTGCATTGGCTCACACTAGCGCTCATAGTGCTGGAAAAGGCAAACTGCTAATCTATGGTTGAGTTTCTGGGGAACAATCATCAGTCTACCGCGTGTCATCATGTCGGCACCTCGTAAGAAACGTTTAGTGTGTCCTTTACGTTTGGAAAAGTGGAGAAAACCACGACAATTAATTACAAATGCACCAACAATGAGATTTAGTGATGAACCGGGTTCGAGTTGGCAATCGGACGACAATATAATGGCATGTTATCAACATTGAGTTACCTGTCTGAAGGGCTGCAACTGTGGCTTTTCGCCTTGTTTTTATTTTTATTTTTTTACGTTACTTTCTCTGCAAATAAACCGAAATAATGCTCAATATATTGTATATATTGATATTTGCATATTTACCTATATTTTATTTATCGTATGGCATACATGAACATTATTTATAAGTTGACATCAAGGTTTTGAAACTTGTTGTTGGTTCTGTAAAGAATCTTTTGCCTCAATCATTTTCATGTTTGATAGTCAGACGATCACAAGGATAAACTGACAGCCTGATCGCTATTGCTCGTTTAGCACCACCCAGGGGTCACGTGTAGGGCAATTTGAGGTTATAGTTCAACCCCCGATATTTGCATAAAACTCGTGAAACGGAAATACGAAGGAAAATTTGGGATGGCAACTAAATGTCCAGGAAGGGATCGCAATTAAGGCGTACACAAGAGCGTTGTAGCCTATATAACATTAGATACATTTATGCCCAAAATCGTGGGTTTAAACCCGGCTGAAGTCGTCGGATTTTTTTAAGAGTATTACAAAAATCGCTCAGAATGCCTTCTTTTGGAGGGGAAGTAAAGCCGACGTGCCCATGTCATACATTTATGGCATGTAAAAGAACCTTCCACTAACTTATTTATCGTATGGCTTTTAGTGCCGGGAGTGTCCGAGGACATGTTCGGCTCGCCTGAGTCTGTAGCTGCTTCCAGCGGACACCCTTAGGGTGAGCTACATGGTCCGTTCAATTTCAAGTAGTTCCAACTTTCGCTACCAGATATCAATGATACCTAGTGGTGAACGTCGGAAATTTGATAGAGCGTTCCGACGAAAACTAACCTAACAATTTAGCTTTACACAAGTTTAGTCTGTGAAAGGATCTTTAACATGCCATAAATCTATGACATGGGACCGCCGGCTTTACTTCCCCTCCGAAGGAAGGCATACTGAAGGATTTTTAACGCTCTTAAAAATCCGACTACTTCAGCCGGGTTTGAACCCGTTCCACTAACTAAACTTGTGTGAAGCAAAATTTGTAGGTTAGGTTTGATTAATGCTCTAAAGTTCCAACGTTCGTCACCAGGCGCTGGTTGCGATGGCATGTAGTAGTAGCCAAGTTCACAGCGAGGTGTCGAGGACGTTAGCATTTGGTAGCGAAAGTAGGAACTACTTGAAATTATCGGATGCAGTCCTTACTTTAAATAAAAACAGATAACACACACTAATACAGTCACCACAATTAACTCCGGTTATCAGACAGATTCTACGCACACCCAAAGTACACGGGGCTACATGACCACGTTGTCACAGTCCCCAAACTAAGGAACCAACCGACCAAAGTCATTAAACGGTAAGGCAAAGGAAAATTTGAGATGGCAAATGAATTTCCAGGAAGGGATTGCAATTAAGTCGTACACGAGCAGGCGCGGATCTAGAGTTTGGCTTTGGCGGGGGGTCAGAGAATCGAAATTGTTAAGAAAAATGGTATCACTAAAATCGCAATCACAAAATAACCAAACGTACAAAACCAGACCAATTTTTTTGCAAGCTACATGGATAGAAATTTGATGCGTTTAGCGCACCAAAAATATTCGGCAAGTCGAGTTGGTACCGACAAAGGGAGAAAGTCACAGCTTAAATTGCCAACCAAGCTTGCAGTTTTGATGTCGGCAAAATTTTTGGTGCGAAAAAAGCTCAAAATTCCTATCCGTGCATTGCTGCACATTCATCGTGACATCACTATAGACATCGATTCGGTAATCACAAGGTTTGCTAAACCAAATAGACGAGTTGATTTTGTTATATAAATAATCGTTTTTATATAACAGGTATGAATTTGTAAATATGTACAGTACAGTTGTAATAGAACATAATAATTGCAATAAAGATATTTTCAGTAATGAATAAAATGAAAAAAACTGTTTTTCAGTTAAAATTTGTTAAGTTTTATTTGTCTGGTTATTGTGTTTTCGTTTTTTGAGTTTGCAAAAAAATTTGGTCTCCATTTGGGGGGGGGGGTCATGACCCCCGTGACCCCCGCCCCCTCTTGAATCCGCGCATGTACACGAGAGTGTCGTATATAACATTAGATACATTTATGATTTTACAGTGGTGGATTTACACGTGCTGCGGTGATATTCATCGTTAAAACAGAGGAAGCAGTAATTTTCTCGGGATCATGCACACGATATAGACACCAGTTGTTGTTGTTGTTGTTTTTTTCTGTTTTTTTTACATGGTTGTTTTAAAGTTGCTATAGAAAACCTGCGCCAAAAGAGCTATTCTTTTTCTAAACGCTTCACCATCTGGAGCTGCCACTTCTGTCACTTTCATTTCTAGATGGCTTAGGTGGATTAGTTGGTAGCAGTCCTTACCTGAATTACAGATAAACACACACTAATACAGCCATCAAATTTAACACCGGTTATCAGACAGATTCTACACGCACCCAAAGTACACGGGGCTACATGACCGCATTGTCGCAGCCCCTAAACTGAGGAAACAACCAACCAACTTTCATTTCTGGCCAAACCCTGCATATACCATAAATTTGGACGCAATCGATGGTTGCAAGTAGGCGTGGGTCCCTTGTTAGTTACGTTTAGAAATGTAACCTACTCAACTCTTTAGACATACAGTTGAGCCAGGGCTTCCATCCGCTCACTCATCCAAAAATAGTGAAATAGTGAGTGTTTTTTCTTCAAAAAAGTGAAGAAAGGGTGAGTTTTTATATGAAAAAGTGAGTAAATAGTGAGTAAATTCATAGCATTATTCGCATTTATGGCCGTATATCTGGTTCATAATTTTAACTTTTGTTGATATCTGTAGGCGCAATTAAGGGGGGGGGGACTTGGGTGGATAAGCTCCCCAAAACCAACCATAGCCCCCCAAAAATGTGACAAAACGGTATTGAAATAGACAAAATGTTTAAGAATCTGTATCTGAAAAACAAATTAGCCCCCCCAAAAATGTCAACCAAATTGTGCATATGTTAATATCTCTGAGTACCGTTTGTGATTTTTCATGTAGTTAGATGACACTTGGAAATAATAGATAGGAAAATGAACGCAACACTCAAGAAATTTAAATCTTCTTCTTCTTCTTCGCGATCAGGCCCAGTGGACCGCGCGCTGCTACAAGTTTCCTTCTCCATCGTCTCCTATCCATAGCAGCCATCCGCCAAGTGTCGACGCGTATCGCTGCCTGTTGCAGATCTTCATGGAGTCCATCACTCCACCGCTTCCTTGGTCTCCCTGGTGGTCTTCTTCCTGTGGGGATGAAATCCAGTAGCTTCCGTGGCCATCGGTGGTCTTCCATCCGGGCTACATGTCCAGCCCACTGCAGTCTTCTGGTTTTGATGGTTCCAGCTATGTTGGCATTATGGTACAGGTCTTCTACTTCATGATTGTGTCTAATCCTCCATTCACCCGTGTGTACATCCCTCACTGGTCCGAAGATCTTCTGAAGAACTTTTCTCTCAAAAACGAGTAGTTTATGAAAGTCCTGTTTTCGGATACTCCATGTCTCACATCCATATAGTACAACGGGTTGGATCAGAGTTTTATACAGACGAATTTTGAACTGTCTGGAGAGACTTCTGGACCGAAGGAGCTGTGTTAAGCTGTAGAGAGTTCGGTTTCCTGCTTGGATCCTGGCGTTGATTTCTGCCTCACATGATGAGTTCTCCGTGAAAAGCGATCCTAAGTACTTAAATTCACGGACCCTCTTGTAGGACTGGTCCCCTACCCGGAGTGACTGTAGTTGCCCAAAAACGTGGCCTTGCCCGCGAGTCATATTGAGGTACTCCGTCTTGGTTTCATTCACGATTAGCCCAAATTTGTTGGCAGCTGCCTTGAGTGCTCTGGTCATTTGCCTCAACTCTTCCTGAGAGCTGGAGAGTAAACTGATATCATCTGCGTAGGCAAGGTATGCTAGGTTCTTCCCTTCGACTTGGATTCCTTCAAAATTCTCTCGAAAGGTCTCGCGTATGATCTTCTGCAAGGCAAAATTGAACAGTGTAGGAGATAACCCGTCTCCTTGCCTGAGACCCGTCAAAATTTCAAAATCCTCCGTCACTCGATTTTCCATTTTTCAAGAAATTTAAATCATAAAACAAAAATATAAATGTGAACTTTTGATTAAAAAAAACGCTCTGTAAAATTTTTCGGCGATCGCTGCATGGCTCCGGCTATGGTATTGAACTATGGAAGCTTTTCATGCTTTCTGGCCGCCTGGCTCGCTGCCGGCAGCGCACTCAGTCACCGGTGGCAGAAAAATGAACTACCCATTCACGAGTATATTTTGGGTAGTTTCAAGCAATCCGATTGTGCACGAGACCATTTTTAATGCAGATTGTGATCATTTTTTTTAAAGTGATGGTTGGTTCTTAAGTTTAGGGGCTGCGGCAACGCGGTCATGTAGCCCCGTGTACTTTGGGTGTGTGTAGAATCTGTCTGATAATCGGTGTTAATTGTGATGACTGTATTAGTGTGTGTTATCTGGTTTTTTTATTATTTAAATACTGCAACTTAGAATTTTTCAAATAGTTCCTACTTTTGCCGCCAAGCGCCACCGTCAACGACTACTAGGCAAAGTTCAGAACTTAGCTACTAGACGGCACCGCAGTCAGCCCTTGGCAACGAACGTAGAAACCTAAGAGCGTTGTTTACATTCTTAACCTATCCAATTTAGCTTCACACATGTGCAATTAGTGGAAGGTTCTTTAAGATGCCATAAATCTATGACATGGAACCGCCGGCTTTACTTCCCCTCCGAAGGAAGGCATACTGAGGGATTTTTAACGCTCTTAAAAATCCGAAGGCTTCGGCCGGGTTTGAACCCGCTATCTTGGGCATAGAAGCTCAGCATGCTACCGACTGCGCCACCGAAGCCGCCTTTTTTTAGTGAGAATAGTGAGTAATTTTATCAAATAGTGAGAAAAGTGAGGCTGCTTTGAAAATAGTGAATAATAGTGAGAAGCCCTGAGTAGAGCGTCAAACGTCCGAACGTCAAAAATCCGAACGCCCGCTTTATACATGTGAACTGTATTTACACAGCGCTGTGAGGGAACAATGACCTTGGGAGTGTTTGTTTTGAACCATCCACCACCCCCACCCCCCCCCCCTTCCCCCCCAACGGGCCAGTCTATTTTTAACCCTGTCAGTTCAGTTGCTTCACTTGTTCAGTAGTGTAGTTGTGGTTCGTAGTGCCTACATAATTTGTATTTTAATTACAGTACTGTGTGTGTACCTTGTACAGTGCGTCATCAGGGACACTGAAGAGGAAACATAGGCTACATTTCTAACTGGAGAAATCAAACTCGAAAAATTAAATAGACTTGAAAGAGATGAAAGTGGCTCGTCTTTGTCAAAACAGCCTATGGAGTGGGTAAAGCTACCATCTCTGACATTAAAAAGAAAAAAGGTAGCAATCTGACTATTACTTTCATTCTAATAATAATAATAATAATAATAATAATAATAATAATAATAATAATAATAATATCGTATGGCCTCGGGTGCCGGGTGCAAGCTTTGTAATTTGCAACCATAGGGTAGCTTGCATGTCGAATTTCGTTGTTCCTTGAATCACTATGAAAGTCAAGGAGGTTAGATATCTAAGCTCCTTGAACACTATAGCGCTTTCTAGTAGAGAAATGAGGAACTTTATGTTGGCGGAAACTCCCGAGATTAATTTTGCCATTATGAACACGGCCTACTGAACTCAAATGGGTTCTTTGACATGCCAATATCGTATGACATGCCTGTCGTATTTTTGCCGCCTTCCAAAAATCACTTACCACGGCCAGGAGCGAACCTGCAATCTTGGGGTTAGTAGACCGCCACGCTATCCACTCACCCACCGTGGCAAGCTATTTTTAGCCTACTTTCGATTTTTGCAAAAAATGAAAGTAGACTTATGAGATCAACACAGGGCGAAAAAAGTGTGTCTGTCTGTGTGTGTATATGTGTGTGTGTGAGTCTGTGTGTGTGTGTGTGTATGTGTGTGTGTGAGTCTGTGTGTGTGTGTGTGTGTGTGTGTGTGTGTGTGTGTGTGTGTGTCTGTGTGTGTGTGAGTGTGTGTACTCTGAATGTCTGTCCCCCCCTATCAATTCGAACACGGTGAATGCGAATTGAACGAAATTTGGTACAAAGGTAGCACTAGCAAAGGACACCTCAGTGTCATGTTTTATATCGCCGCCATCTTTACTAAAACTGAATGGCGGCCACGCAAACGTTCAAAACGTAAAATCAAATAACGACTAACCAAATCATCCGATCTCTACCAAATTTGGTAACAACATACCTTCGTATAGGATGCGTCTTGTGACCAAACTACAAGGTCGTCCGCCATACCATTTCAGGATGGCGGCCGTGCGAATTATGCAAACTTTATAATCCATATCATGGGACCCACCAGTTCCGATTATCGAGCCGAGAATCGTTTTAACTGTTCTAAAGGAAGAGGCACGTTCGAAATTAAAAGTTTATTTTGTAATACTATAGTGCAGACGTGATTTTAAAAAGCTGAACTGATTCAGTAATAAGACAAGATGGCAGCGGATATCTTGTGCCTGACTTATATTTCACTAATTTGAGTATTGAATGCAATATAGCGTACTGATAAAAAATAAATAAACTTTGTATGAAATGCTTTATATATAAATAATATACTCCAGTGATGAAATCGTTTAGTATAAATCATTATTTGCTAACAAGTTCTATGTAAGTCATTTTAAATAGAACGATGTTCGTTGACACAATTAGCTCAGTGGTAGAGCGATAGCCTGTCGCTCAGATGCCTATGGTTCAAACCCGATCAGAGCTAGGTTTTTTGCTTGAAATGTTATATGTTTATTGTTTTGTAATGACTCAGATGTTTTAAAATTAAGCGTTATATTGTGCAAATTATGGTGTAAAATATATATTTAATTAAAACATAATTCGCCAGCAGATTTACTCGAGACATCTAGCTGCCAAAAAGGTAACTTCCAGATTTTATTGAAAAGTTTCTTCTTCTGGCCGCTAGAATGCACTCGCTCTGTTAGGATTATATTGTTCGATATTTCACCACTAGATGTCCCGACTAGTCTACGTGGGGATCCATTGATTACTATACCATTATCATTCTATGCGCATCGAATTTGAAGAATGACAAGTTGATACTACGATACATTTTAACTTTTTATTTTAAAGGGTTTGTAACAGCCTATTTTGCGTTACTTGAAAATGTTATTAAGCGTTATATTGTCCACATTATGGTGTAAAATATATATTTAATTAAAACATAATTCGCCAGCAGATTTACTCGAGACATCTAGCTGCCAAAAAGGTAACTTCCAGATTTTATTGAAAAGTTTCTTATTCTGGCCGCTAGAATGCACTCGCTTTGTTAGGATTATATTATCGAAAATATCCACATAGTTTGTATACACACGTCTCTGTAGGGTCATGGAAAGATTTTTTAATTCAATTAGGGTTGTGAAAGCCATGCACAACCAGACGTGTAAAGACATGCCTCAACTCAAAGTTGGATGTTGCCCACGGCAGGTCGTAATAATAATAATAATAATAATGTTATTGGTTTTACATCCCTTTTAACTACTGCTGCTTTTAGAGACACCGGGGTGCCGGAATTTTGGCCCGAAGGGGATCTTTAACGTGCCAGTAAATGTACTGACACGGCTCCCTCGCATTTGTGCACCCTCAAATGCCAGCTGACTGCGCCAGGATACGAACCTGCAACCTAGGGCCCAGCAAGCGAGAACGTTACCGCTGAGCCACGCCGCCAGTCCGGTCGATTATGTCTCCAGATCCATAACATTCTTGATATACTTCTTATCTTTCTTTCTTTCTTTCTTCAATGATGGTAGCAGTTTTTATCTAGGTCGTGGCGTTTGGTAGAGGTAAATCGTTTCTAAGGTCTTCAACAAAGAATAGTTCTATTATACTCTTTGATAATAACAACGAGTTATAACTATACTCATACATTTAGGAGAAAGTAGGCTATATGTTCTTTACTGAACATCTTGTTATTCTTATTTATCTTCACATTTTTAGTGTAACTAGGAATTTCTAGGTTATGTTAAAAAATCCGAACAAATCGGAAATTCCCCTCTCTCCAGTCCCAATTAGTTCGGATTTTCGACGCTCTACTGCACTGTACATTCCACCCACAGGGTGTAAAGAAAAAGACAAATACCTTCACCACAACGGACCCAAACGTCGCTGGCCATTTGTCAACCAATCACTCTTGTTCACTTCCCGGAATGATGAGATGAGGACTGGGAAAATGCGCTAGAACATTACCCCACTTACTCTGCTAGTAATGCAGTAGCAGAAGCCATCCATCAGACAGCCAGCAAGAGCTGATTGTTTTTGGCGGAAATTCCCCAGCGTTCGCCACTAAATTGTCGCATTTAAGCTGTAGACGTCTCGACGTGGTAATGCGCCATGTCTGCGCTTTCGTATCTTACTTGCATTTCAATTAAGAGGACAAGCAGTCCTCTCTAGAGATATGAAATATCATATCTTCTTCCATTAAGGCTTGGCTGGCAAGTAGGAAGACTTATTATACTTCGACTAGAATGTCTGTCGAAAGATTCCTAAGGGATTTTTTGAGAAACTCGTTCCAATCATCGAAGATCTCCCCGTCTACAATCTCGTCGCTACTTTAGCTGAGATATGAGGGGGTGTTCAAATGAAAAGGTACGAAACGATACTGTGGGTACAATTTATTCGTTATTCAAAAGTAATCACCACAGGACTGTGCACAGGTGTCCCATTGCTTCAATAGCCGCAGCCCTGTTCCCAGAAGTATTGTGGTTGTGACAGAAGCCAATCCTGTACGGTGTTCTTTAGTTCATCGTCCGATTGGAAACGCATCCCCTTGAGAAGTGTTTTAACGGACCAAACAGATGGAGTCGCAGGGTGACAAGTATGGGTTGTAGGGCAGATCGCTCAAGTTGCTCCCACTTGAACGTGCCCAATACATACACCTTGTATGACGTAAGAGACGTGTGGGCGAGCGTTATCATGAAGCAGAATCCCTCCCTTCGTGAATAGTCCAGGCCTTCTACAGACAGAAATCTGATGACACCTCTCTGCTCCTCACTTGTCGAATTGTGCAATGTGAACGCCATCACTGCTGCTGCTTCAACTTCAACTGGACGGGACGGAACATCCAACTGTCAGCTTCTCTTCTGTGCCCTGTGTGTGCGCCAACGCATGCGCAGTACCACTTCGGACACTCATCACTAGGGTTCGGAAGTTTAAGACCTAAAGAAGTACAAAATATGCAAGCTAATATGCCCTAAAAACTAGCTAAATATGACCTAAAAACCATGGCATTTCCTTGTTTGCTAATTGCTTCTGAGCTAAATATATCTACTGGAGTGACATTCTATTGAAAGGTGGAAGTACATTATCGTCATGTTCCGTAACTTCATGCGTACAGTGTCGCAATCTAACTTGTCCAGAAAGATGTGCTAAAAGACGTGCGTAGACTAGCGCCTTCTTGGAATCAGGTCTTCTATATAGACCGGCTATCTGCCTGTTCCGGGAAAAGAAAGAAAAATATATTTACTACACTATTCGGAAATCCTGTGTTTGAAACTCGACGTAGATAACACATACCTTGTTAACGACGCCTCAATTTAAACAAAAATGCTGAAATTATAACCAAATATGACCAAAACAATAAAAATGGCCGAAATATGCATTTATAGGCAACATCAAATTGCTTTAACCGTGGTCAGGGACCCGTCATTCAAACTTATTTTTCAGATTCCGGGTGAAATGAGCTCAGGAAAAAAACAAGATGATCAGTAAAGAACATATAGCCTACTTTCTCCTAAATGCATGGGTATTGTTATAACTCTTTGTCCTTTTCAAAGAGTATAATTGAATGTTGGTTGTAGTAGCTTCTTGAAATACAACGTGCTATAGGGATATTAAACATGAATATGAGGTGCCCTTTGCTAGTGCTACCTCTGTAAAAAAAACATTCAATTCGGTTTCACCGTGTTTGAACTGATCTGGGGAATGGATTTGAACACATACATGGCCGCTATTTGCAAACTATTGGGCTGATGACCTTGTAGTCAGTCATAAGATGCTTTCCACAAAAAGGCATGTTGTTGCAAAATCCAATAATGTTATTGGTTTTACGTCCCTTTTAACTACACTGGCTTTTAGAGACGCCGGGGTGCCGGAATTTTGCCCGAAGGGGATCTTTAACGTGCCAGTAAATCTACTGACACGGCTCCCTCGCATTTGCGCACCCTCAAATGCCAGCTGACTGCGCCAGGTTTCGAACCTGCAACCTTGGGCTCAGCAAGCGAGAACGTTACCCCTGAGCCACTCAGCCAGACTGCAAAATCCGGTAGAGATCAAATTATTAGGATGGTCGAAATTTGATTTAAGCTTTTAACATTTGGGTGGCCGTCATTCCGTTTCCGTGAAGATGGCGGCGATATAAAACATGACACTGAGGTGCCTTTTGCTAGTGCTACCTCTGTACCAAATTTCGATCAATTCGGTTTCACCGTGTTTGAATTGATAGGGGGAATCGATTTGCACACATACTTGGCCACCATCTGCAAACTATTGGGCTGATGATCTAGCAGTTTGGTCAGAATATGCTTCCCACATAAAGATTTGTTGTTGCAAAATTTGGTAGAGATTAGATTATTAGGTTGGTCGTAATTACATGTTAGCCTTTAACATTTGGGTGGCCGCGATTACGTTTCCGTCAAGATGGCGGTGATATAAAACATGACACTGAGGTGGCCTTTTCCAGTGCTACCTCTGTACCAAATTTCGTTCCATTCGGTTTCACCGTGTTCGAATTAATAGGGGGAATCGATTTTCACACAAAGATGGCCGCCATCCGCAAAATATTAGGCTAATGACCTATTAGATTGGTCAAAGGATGCTACCTCCCTAATGGTATGTTGATGCAAAATTTGGTAGAGATCGGATGATTAGGTTAATCATAATTTGATTTAAGCTTTGAATATTTGTGTGGCCGCCATTACGTTTCCGTCAAGATGGCGGCGATATAAAACATGAAACTGAGGTGCCCTTTGCTAGTGCTACCTCTGAACCAAATTTCATTCCATTCGGTTTCACCGTGTTCGAATTAATAGGGGTAATCAATGTTGACACAAAGATGGCCGCCATCCGCAAACTGTTAGGCTAATGACCTATTAGATTTGTCAAAGCATGCTTCCTCCATAAAGGTATGTTGTTGCAAAATTTGGTAGAGATCGGATGATTAGGTTAGTCGTAATTTGATTTAAGCTTTGAACATTTGTGTGGCCGCCATTACGTTTCCGTCAAGATGGCGGTGATATAAAACATGACACTGAGGTGCCCTTTGCTAGTGCTACCTCTGTACCAAACTTCATTCCATTCGGTTTCACCGTGTTCGAATTAATAGGGGTAATCGATTTTGACACAAAGATGGCCGCCTTCCGCAAACTATTAGGCTAATGACCTATCAGATTTGTCAAAGGATGCCCCCTTCATAAAGGTATGTTGTTGCAAAATTTGGTAGAGATCGGATGATTAGGTTAGTCGTAATTTGATTTAAGATTTGAACATTTGGGTGGCCGCCATTACGTTTCCGTCAAGATGGCGGCGATACAAAACATGACACTGAGGTGCCCTTTGCTAGTGCTACCTCTGCACCAAATTTCATTCCATTCGGTTTCACCGTGTTCGAATTAATAGGGGTAATCGATTTTGACACAAAGATGGCCGCCATCCGCAATCTATTAGGCTAATGACCTATTAGATTTGTCAAAGGATGCTCCCTCCATAATGGTATGTAGTTGCAAAATTTGGTAGAGATTGGATGATTAGGTTAGTCGTAATTTGATTTAAGATTTGAACATTTGTGTGGCCGCCATTACGTTTCCGTCAAGATGGCGGCAATATAAAACATGACACTGGGGTGCCCTTTGCTAGTACTACCTCTGTACCAAATTTCGTTCCATTCGGTTTCACCGTGTTTGAATTAATAGGGGCAATCGATTTTCACACAAAGATGGCCGCCATCCGCAAACTATTAGGCTGATGACCTATTAGTTTGGTCAAAGGATGCTCCCCTCATAAAGGTATGTTGTTGCAAAATTTGGTAGAGATCGGATGATTAGGTTAGTCGTAATTTGATTTAAGCTTTGAAAAATTGTGTGGCCGCCATTACGTTTCCGTCAAGATGGCGGCGATATAAAACATGACACTGAGGTGTCCTTTGCTAGTGCTACCTTTGTACCAAATTTCGTTCAATTTGCGCTCACCGTGTTCGAATTGATAGGGGGACAGACATTCAGAGTCCACACACACACACACACAGACTCACACACATACACACACACAGACAGACACACTTTTTTTCGCCCTGTAGTGATCTCATAAGTCTACTTTCATTTTTTGCAAAAATCGAAAGTAGGCTAATATGACTTTTCATTAACACCCGAACCTTAGTAATCACCACAGGCCTGTGCACATGTGTCCCATTGCTTCACTAACCGCAGGATTCCATGTTCCCAGGAGTCTTGTGGTTGTGACAGGAGTCATTCCTGTACGGTGTCCTTTAGTTCGTCGTCCGATTGGAAACGTTTTCACTTGAGATGTTTTTTTAACGGACCAAACAGTCGGAAGTCGCAGGGTGACAAGTCCGGGTTGTAGGGCGGATGCTCAAGTTCGTCCCACTTGAACGTGGTGGTGTATTCATGGAATACACGGTATGATAGAGTATATTTTTAATACTCTTTGCTTGTTCATTTCTTCCTTTTTCTCAAACACCAACAGTGATCTCCTAGTTTCTCTTTGGTGGTCATGTCTCTTATATCATTTGTGAGTCTGTTCTAGATATATATCTTCCATGACTCACCTAGCGTCATCTAGCAGCGAATCTGTGAAGTTCCTCAATTCTTCCCTGTACAAGAGGACTTCCTTTTCCATCTGGCCACCAGATCTCGTTGCCATCGCCAGCTAACATCTCTGTGATCAAGAGAACTTCGTCTACTTTTTCGCTCACCATGCTGCGCTAGTATCGTCTGCTATCAACTCTTTGAAGACCATTCATCAAGAAAAACATTTAATTTTCTTATGTTGGTTATGCTTATATGTATTCCTTTTGTTTCCTACCCCCACTCTTTTCCCTTTCCTGGTCCCTCGGCGTTTCGCTGAGTGGGTCTCACTTGTACGTCGACCGTCGACTCAGTCAAGGCTCAACTAGAGCCAGCCTCCTGCACTAAAGAGGCATTCTTTAGATTCCACGCCATGTTGGAACTTTAATCGTCAAAGGGAACTTCACCTTCGCCATGCAGCAAAGATAAGTACAGACTTCAGGTTTTAACCTCATCTTCATCGGTTTTAATTCTACATGCTTTTAACTATCATTTTATAGGCAGTGTGAGATTACCATATTTTGGGGAAATATCCTCCTTCGCGGGATTTACCATGTTGGGCTTTTGGCTGTCTAAGCCAACCTTAATAGAAAGTAGCTTTTCTTAAGCTAATTAAATGAGAAATCTTCTCACAGCGTGGGATATTATCGAATACCCGCTGTCTATAAAATATTTTGCTCGTTCCACCGCTGGAATAACTTTGGCCCCATTCTTTAGTCAAGATTGCTCTGGAACCTTCCAGAATCTACCAGTCACGACGTCATGTATTTTCCACTCATATGTGTGAATATTTTCTCAAACTAAAGGATCTTCCTTATTATTTAACGCTCAATAGCTAACTTTTCTTCCTCCGTTTGGATTTTCTCTGGTGTACTTAATGACAATCTATAACTTTCTCAAGCAATAGACTCTCGCCTACCTAGTGCAACCAGTTTTTTTTCTTCACAATTGCAATAACTTTCTTTGCCATAAACGTTCGTGCTACTACAGTGAACTTTTCATCCATCCAACAGACTATAGTGAAAATCAGTGCTTGTTCACCATTTCTACCGCGTCGCGCTCGTTTGATCATTATAAATACGGCCATGAACATTTACCTTCCATCCCAGTTGATCTTTCCTAAACCCCTTACTAACAAACCATAATAAAAATTGTTACTTTAGGTCTTTCTCAATGAGGTGTCACGCTAGAGACGTGCCCTCCCAACTTGCTTACATATCATTAATTAATTTCTGTATAACTACGTGTCTTGTACACGTTTCTAATTATCTTGTTTCTACCTTTTAATCAGGGAATACAATTCTTTCAACTCATGAGTGAGTTATTTCTATGTTTCACGAAAGGGAAACTTGCCCCTTTTGTCTCGTGATTCCTATTTAAACATAGGAGGTCTAGAACCTTCCTTTTGACTTTATCTTCAGGTTTCACAGTGAGTGACCTGCCCTATTTGTGTAACTCCTAAAAGTAATACAGTATAAATATAGGAAGTTATAGGAACTTCTCGTTTATTCTTCCTGCTGTATTTTATTATTACTTTCGAAATTGTCACTCTTTTCAAGATATTTACCAAGAATTTCTTAAAGTACACACCTTGTACTCGATTTATTCTCAAACTTTAATCACTTTAATTGTCTTTAAATTGTGTAATTTTTCTTCGCTATTTCAAATTCTTGCGAGGATTTTATAAAGGTTTGAAACCTAATGAATGGTTAATTGCCTGGCGCAAACTTTAGGTGTTTTTTCGGAGGTTTGCGACCCCCATTTGTTATAAAATTTGAAATTATATATTTGTCAAAAAGCTATTACCTATTTGTTAAATTCATTACGCTCTTTTGCCTTGTTAAATAAATTAAATATTTGTTTTTGGATTCATCATTTCGCAAGTACTACAGTTAGGCAAGATCCTGGCTTTCCTAACTCTTCCTAGGTTCATGCCCTACTTAATGCAAATAAATCTATTTATAGGGTTTTCACCACTTGTTGCATTTGAACAAGAACTCTTAGGCATAACTGATGTCAAACTCTCCTCCTATTTCTCCATCCTTTTTTCTTTGGTCCGAAACCCATCTCCTTCTCTTTATCATCTTCCCTTGGTGGTTAGGTTATTCCTCAGCCAATAATCTACCCAAAATTTGGTCCCAGAAATCCGGGAGAGTCCATTTGTTATTTTTTATTCTTTTTCAAGGGTCATTTGACAATACTTTGCAAATTATTAATATCTGCCTTGAATTTTTCAGCTATAACTACATCGTGTAAAGCCTGTGAAGTGGAAAGAGGCCGCTCCTGTCTCCTATGGTGTGTCCCTTTCTTTCAACTTATTTGCTGCTGCCAGCCTGACAGCATTTCCAAGGTTCCACAGTTTCGTGAGTTATATTTTAATTTACCTACTTTGTCATGGCTCCTACTGAAAAGAATGAAACTCTCATTGCTAGACGTTCTTCCTACAAAGGGCAGCTCACCAGATTTAGAAATTTCATCAACAAAATAAATCCCGCCGAGTGTGATCTAGACATCTTGACACAACGCCTTAAGTTGTACGAACGGTCCTATGATTATTACGATCAAATTCAAACCGAGATTGAATCCGCTTGCCCAGAACTTCAATCGGATCGGGACGAGGTTGAATCCTTGTATTTTGAAGGGATTGCCAAGGCCCACCAACTGATCCGCAGTATCTCAGAACCGGACACTAGGGTCATCAATCCGGCCCAGTTCGCACCCGCTTCAGTTCACAAGGATAAACCGAAACCGTTACTTCCAAAGATAAGCCTACCTCACTTCTCAGGCCAGGAAGGTGAATGGTATTCTTTTTACGAACTTTACTGCTCCCTCATTCATGAAAATAATGACATTCTCGACATTCATAAATTCTACTTCTTGCGTACGTCCTTGGAAGGACAGGCCTTGGCCTTGGTTGAGTCACTGCCTTTAAGCGCAGATAACTACCACATCGCCTTTAATCCCCTTAAAGAGAGATATGGTAATTTACGTTTGTGTGTCGTTCGCCACATCCGCTGTCTGTTCAACCTGCCAGCCGTCAAACCTAATGACGTCACCTCGTTAAGAGACCTGTTAGACTCCATGCAATTAAATGTTAGAGCATTATATCAATTTAAGCAGCCAGTCCAAACTTGGGACACCATCCTTATTCATCTAGCAACATCCAGATTCGATTTTTCGACATTAAAGGCTTGGGAAATCGAATTCACTCGCAAGGAGGAATACTCGTTCGAACACCTCATCTCGTTTCTCAACAGCCGGTGCCAAGTCCTTACAGCACTCTCATTTCAGTGCGAAAATGTCGAAACGAGTCATCAGTGTCACATTCTTGAGAAAAAACTTGTCTCTTCAAATGGTCATCAGCCCCCATCTGTCGAGAGCAAGCAAACTCGTTCTGCTTCTTTCAACCATCCAAGAGAACATATCAGGCCGCTCAACAAACCTTTAAAATGCACGCTCTGTAAAAAGTTTCACACTTTGTACTCGTGCAAATCCTTTAAAGAATCGTCTGTCGAAGACCGATGGAAGTTTGTCTTCAATAGTAAACATTGCTTCAACTGCTTGTCACCTAAGCATTCTTCTTCTAACTGTACGTCTTCCAACCTCTGTTTCCATTGCAAAAAACCGCACCATTCTTTATTGCACGTTCATGATCAATCGAGGTCACTAGTACCCGCTTCATTAAACTCCATGCAGAGCAGCTCCGAACAAACTAATGCTTCTTCCTGCATTTCTAACGTCGAAACTTCTCACAGTGCGCAAGCCCTTTTGTCCACTGTACAATTCGAAATCCAAGATAAATTTGGAAATTGGTTTCGAACCCGCGGTCTTCTCGATTCCGCTTCAACTCACAACTTTGTTTCGCAATCGTTAATTAAAAAACTAGGTCTTTCTTCATCGCATACTTCCATCAATGTATCCGGCATTGACAATTTGAAAACTCAAGCCTTGCAGTCTTCAAAATTGAAAATCAGAGACATTTGTCAAAGAAACACCAATCTTAACTTAAACTGTCTCATTCTTACCAGTATTGGCAAGGACACTCCTAGCAGCTCTATTAATACTTCCGGTTTAAAGATTCCTTCGCACTTAAGGTTAGCTGATCCTCAGTTTAATGCTCAAGGTCCCATTGATATACTTTTCAGTGCCAATATTTTCTGGAATTGCATTCGTAAACAGGTTCACAAGTTATCCTCAAACGTGGTCGCCAGAGACACCGATTTTGGTTGGGTTATTACTGGTGAAATCCAACAACCCAGTCTTCAAACCAAATCGCAATGTCATTTTGTTACTGCTGATATAAATCCCTTTCCTGAAAAAGAGAACGCTCATGTTTTTGATCTCGATATATTTGAAAAACACTTGCCGAAACGATGTCTCATTGTAAACAACTACGCCACCTTTGTAAGTTGTTTAAATGGTTTTGCCTTCTTCCCGCATAAAATGGCAATTCAAGTTCGCCTCGCCTTGTGTTACTTCGTTTACCTTCTCATGTCATTTTTATAGCAGATAATTGCTTAAACTTTCTATCGAAAACTATCTTCCCCTTGTGTAAAACCATGGCTATCAGTCACCATCATTTCGCTGTAAGTTATGTTTCACTTCTTTCGCTATTTAGTAGGATGGCCACGGCCTGCTCCTTTCCCCTTCCTCACAATTGGAAGCCGCTTTTGAAACCGTTTGAAAATCTGAATTCTCTAGCATCTAGAATAACTATTCTTATGCAAAAACTCCATCTCAATGTCCCAGCTTCTCTTCTTTGTTCGGAAGAATTAAGCTTTTTTCTGTTGAAAATTGTCGGATTCCGTGATCCTCAAAATTATGCGAAATTGATTTCCTACTTTATTTCATATGTCTCTAAATTGGTTTTTCACGTCCAAGCCACGAATGACTGCATGTCGTGTCACTTGCTCCGCTTTAAGTCACAGCTGATTGCGCTAGTGTTGTTTGTTTATTTATTTCGAACCGCTTGTTTTTCAATCTTGTTTGTATACAAGCTCGGGTAAGGCCAAGCTGTCGTTTATTTCCTGTATGCTTGACAAAGGTCAGAGCAAGTTTTCCTTATCTCAACTCTGGCTGACTGCCAACCATTGTCTTGCGAGTTGCTTCCGTAAGTTCAGAAGCTGCTCACCTCATTACCAAAATAAACTTGTTCCGGTCAAGGACTCTTTCAGCTATTTATATTCGTTATCTCGCTGTACTATGTGGGTCAAGGTCGTTCTTACCTATTTCTCTCACTTGCTCAGACTCGTATCCTACAGCTGCTTCGATTCCTGTTTCATAATATCGTTGCATATATTTACGCGCTCATGTATTGCACCTTGCTTACATATTTTGCGCCTTTATTGTTCATTGATGAACAAACTTGTTTTTTCTCGTCGTTACATTCGATGTGTTTCTGTATTTATGCTTGTCACGTCACGTTTCTCGCTGACTTAAGTATTTTTCTGATTAACCCCTTTGATACTTATTATAACTTAAGGTCATTGTTTATGGCTACTAGATTGTTGTTACCTATGGCGTTCTTGCCTCCTACTTGCATTGTTCCTTTGTTTATTTGGTATACTCTTATCCTTAATCGATGTACTTGTTTCTATACGCTTTGTTTAAACTTGTTAATTCTCCTTTCGCATCTTATCGCAATCTTTACTAGAGCTATATTTCCCGCAGCTTCTAGCTACTTTGTGATTGAAGGTGTTGTTAAATTCTCGCCCATTAACTCCGCTTTCCAATGACCCTGATGATCTGCTTCCACTCACACCTGGTCACTTCCTTATAGGCACTTCTCTTTCTGCCCCTCCTCCCCTTTCCAGCTCTTACAGGGATTCTAATCTACCTATTGTTTGGCGTAAACTTGAAGCCCTTCGCAATTCTTTCTGGAAGAGGTGGAACTTGGAATATTTAACTTCCTTGCAGCGGAGACAGAAGTGGTTTCTTTCCAGTCCCGACATTAAAGTGGGGGACTTGGTCTTGGTTAGGGATGTCTCTCCTCCCCTGGTCAGGATTTCTGGTAGAGTGACCGAGTGTTATCCTGGAAGGGATGGGAGAGTCAGGGTGGCCAAAATCTTAACCACTAATGGTCATATCACAAGACCACTGTCTTCAATTGCTTCATTACCTTTAAATGTTTAATTGTTTTTCCTGCTCTCTGTTGGTGTTTCCCCCTCCCAGTATGGTGTATTCTTGGAATACACGGTATGATAGAGTATATTTTGAATACTCTTTGCTTGTTCATTTCTTCCTTTTTCTCAAACACCAACAGTGATCTCTTAGTTTCTCTTTGGTGGTCATGTCTCTTATATCATTTGTGAGTCTGTTCTGGATATATATATATATCTTCCATGACCCACCTAGCGTCATCTAGCAGCGAATCTGTGAAGTTCCTAAATTCTTCCCTGTACAAGAGGACTTCCTTTTCCATCTGGCCACCAGATCTCGTTGCCATCGCCAGCTAACATCTCTGTGATCAAGAGAACTTCGTCTACTTTTTCGCTCACCATGCTGCGCTAGTATCGTCTGCTATCAACTCTTTGAAGACCATCCATCAAGAAAAACATTTAATTTTCTTATGTTGGTTATGCTTATATGTATTCCTTTTGTTTCCTACCCCCACTCTTTTCCCTTTCCTGGTCCCTCGGCGTTTCGCTGAGTGGGTCTCACTTGTACGTCGACCGTCGACTCAGTCAAGGCTCAACTAGAGCCAGCCTCCTGCACTAAAGAGGCATTCTTTAGATTCCACGCCATGTTGGAACTTTAATCGTCAAAGGGAACTTCACCTTCGCCATGCAGCAAAGATAAGTACAGACTTCAGGTTTTAACCTCATCTTCATCGGTTTTAATTCTACATGCTTTTAACTATCATTTTATAGGCAGTGTGAGATTACCATATTTTGGGGAAATATCCTCCTTCGCGGGATTTACCATGTTGGGCTTTTGGCTGTCTAAGCCAACCTTAATAGAAAGTAGCTTTTCTTAAGCTAATTAAATGAGAAATCTTCTCACAACGTGGGATATTATCGAATACCCGCTGTCTATAAAATATTTTGCTCGTTCCACCGCTGGAATAACTTTGGCCCCATTCTTTAGTCAAGATTGCTCTGGAACCTTCCAGAATCTACCAGTCACGACGTCATGTATTTTCCACTCATATGTGTGAATATTTTCTCAAACTAAAGGATCTTCCTTATTATTTAACGCTCAATAGCTTACTTTTCTTCCTCCGTTTGGATTTTCTCTGGTGTACTTAATGACAATCTATAACTTTCTCAAGCAATAGACTCTCGCCTACCTAGTGCAACCAGTTTTTTTTTCACAATTGCAATAACTTTCTTTGCCATAAACTTTCGAGCTACTACAGTGAACTTTTCATCCATTCAACAGACTATAGTGAAAATCAGTGCTTGTTCACCATTTCTACCGCGTCGCGCTCGTTCGATCATTATAAATACGGCCATGAACATTTACCTTCCATCCCAGTTGATCTTTCCTAAACCCCTTACTAACAAACCATAATAAAAATTGTTACTTTAGGTCTTTCTCAATGAGGTGTCACGCTAGAGACGTGCCCTCCCAACTTGCTTACATATCATTAATTAATTAATTTCTGTATAACTACGTGTCTTGTACACGTTTCTAATTATCTTGTTTCTCCCTTTTAATCAGGGAATACAATTCTTTCAACTCATGAGTGAGTTATTTCTATGTTTCACGAAAAGGAAACTTGCCCCATTTGTCTCGTGATTCCTATTTAAACATAGGAGGTCTAGAACCTTCCTTTTGACTTTATCTTCAGGTTTCACAGTAAGTGACCTGCCCTATTTGTGTAACTCCTAAAAGTAATACAGTATAAATATAGGAAGTTATAGGAACTTCTCTTTTATTCTTCCTGCTGTTTTTTAATATTACTTTCGAAATTGTCACTCTTTTCAAGATATTTACCAAGAATTTCTTAAAGTACACACTTTGTACTCGATTTATTCTCAAACTTTAATCACTTTATTTGTCTTTAAATTGTGTAATTTTTCTTCGCTATTTCAAATTCTTGCGAGGATTTTATAAAGGTTTGAAACCTAATGAATTGTTAATTGCCTGGCGCAAACTTTAGGTGTTTTTTCGGAGGTCTGCGACCCCCATTTGTTATAAAATTTGAAATTATATATTTGTCAAAAAGCTATTACCTATTTGTTAAATTCATTACGCTCTTTTGCCTTGTTAAATAAATTAAATATTTGTTTTTGGATTTATAATTTCGCAAGTACTACAGTTAGGCAAGATCCTGGCTTTCCTAACTCTTCCTAGGTTCATGCCCTACTTAATGCAAATAAATCTATTTATAGGGTTTTCACCACTTGTTGCATTTGAACAAGAACTCTTAGGCATAACTGATGTCAAACTCTCCTCCTATTTCTCCGTCCTTTTTTCTTTGGTCCGAAACCCATCTCCTTCTCTTTATCATCTTCCCTTGGTGGTTAGGTTATTCCTCAGCCAATAATCTACCCACGTGGCCAATACACCTTGTGTGACGTTAGAGACGTGTGGGCGAACGTTATCATGTAGCAGAATCACTCACTTAAGAACGCCATCACTGCTGCTGCTTCAACTTCAACTGGACGGAACATCCAACGGTCAGCTTCTCTTCTGCGCCATGTTTGTGTGTGCCGACGCATGCGCAGTACCACGCCGGACACTGCATCTCCTAGATGTCGGCCTACGTTGTCTCAAAGCGGCATATTTAAATATCAACCGGTTTCGGTTTTACAACGATTCGTACCCTTTTATTTGAACACCCCTCGTATATCAGCACAGTAGCACGTCGCTGTCTTTCACAATGATACTGTATTAAAGGAAGTTAGTTAGTTAGTTAGTTAGTTAGTTTGTTATTGTTGTTTTAAGGGGCGGAACTGCGAGGTCATCTGCCCCTCTTAACACAGATTGTCTGTCTGTTAGGTAGTCAGCCCGAAGGCTGGTTGGATCCTCAAAAGCACCGCCGTTAAAGTTATGTGAGTAGATACCCACAAAAACCCAAGGCAGCTCTATATTGAGGCGTTCTAGGCAAGCAGAGGAGTGAGGTAGTTTGCCATTCCTTTCCTCACTGAGTCAGAACAGTAGTCCTAACCCTATGAGTAGAACCTTTCACAGCATTCACAGGCACTGACTGTGTCCTGAATGCCATTACTAAGCACCACCCATACCTCAGTAGCTTCCATATAATCACAGCCATGAGTGAGACTGAGACATCGGTGAAAAGCCACCTTTTACTCTAGCCTGTGCCAACTGACAAATGCAAATGTACTGTATCCATCAAGAGATGGCAAACAGGCCATTAACACAGATTAAAGATTACAAATTTGCAATTGAATTTAAAATTTTGAGGTGGACACCTAAATTTAAAAAGACCAAAAATTAATAAAACAAAAACAAAATATTAAATAAATATAAAAATTATAAAAATAAACAAATATTACGGAAAAACAAAACAGTATCATTCAAAAACGAACAAGTCGTTGAGTCAATTTATACTGGAAAATTTAGATTGCTGGCCCTAACCCACTCTCACTTATAAAGCGGATAACGCGATCAGCAGCCACCGCGTCATCGGCTAATGTAAGTTTGAGTGTCATCTGCAAACCAAGGTTTCTTCGTAAGTCAGCAAGATCCACATATTCGGTTAAAATGGGGGCCACGGTGAAAACGGCTCCACAGGTACAAGATACGAGTGGGTGGATCTTGTATGACCTATTCTTAGCCTACACAAAATGACGGACTCCCTCCGTGACCAGAAAGAGCTCCGCCACACGCGAGTAGTTCCCTTGATCGCTCTCAGTTTACTGGGCAGTGGGTCAGCCAGCCACTGACTCTCCCAAAAAGCCAGAACTTGTAGGCGTAACTGAGAGCGAATATCTCTAGCAGGTACCTTCATTGGTCGAGGTGGCAGTGACACCGCCTCTTTTCTTTGCTTGATCCGCTAACTCATTTCCCGCAATTCCCATGTTGCTTGGAAGCCACAGAAAGGTGAGAGTGTCAGCGTGGCACAGCCCGGCTAGTAGGTCGTGGATTCGCTGCACTAGGGGGTGTTACGGGAAACATGTAGCAATTGACTGTAACGAACTCAAAGAGTCGGTACACACAAGAAAGTGGATTCGTGCATCCTATAGTGCAAACTGTAGAGCATCATAGATGGCAACGAGCTCCGCAGTAAACACACTACAGGCCTTAGGCAAAGAGATCTTGGTATTTGCACCATCAATAACGTAAGCAAGTATTAAAGGAAACGAAATGTATGATTTTCGGTCGGTTAACACGATTGTGCCTAATTATATTGGGTACTATGCCCAGTGCCGTACCGACGGGGCATTAACGGCAGCATTTAAGGTTCCGGGACATTCTAATTAGACCGGGTAGCGCTTATAGGACTTTCTAACTTACGCGTGGCGAAAATGAAAAACTGGGTTTTAATAGTTACGAAGTACAGAATACAGTAGCATACACCACATTAGGATGTTCTAGACTTGGTAACACACATATGTTTCATTGCTCAACAAACACAGGCAGTTAGGAATGCGGGAAGGGGGAAGCGGGTTGGGGAAGGCCAAGGAGGTTAGGAGTTAACATCTATTACAGGATCTATCATAATGAGTAAGAACGCGGAAGTTTTGTTATTCGCTGGTGCGGTGGCCTTGGCGGAGCTTATGGCGCGCCATGGCCCCCATCTGTACTATTGAAAGCGCGGGCATAGTACATACGAGGTGGCTTCGGCGGCGTAGTTGGTAGCATGCTGAGCTTCTATGCCCAAGATCGCGGGTTCAAATCCGGCCGAAGTCGTCGGATTTTTAAGAGCGTTAAAAATCCCTTGTATGCCTTCCTTCGGAGGGGAAGTAAAGCCGGCGGTCCCATGTCATAGATTTATGGCATGTTAAAGAACCTTCCACTAATTACACCTGTGTGGAGCTAAATTGTATATGTTAAGAATGTAAACAACGCTCGTAGGATCCTACGTTCGTTGCCAAGAGCCAACTGCAGTGGCGTCTGGTAGCTAAATTCTGAACTAGTAGTCGTTGACGGTGGCGTTTGGCGGCAAAAGTAGGAACTATTTGAAAAATTCAAAAGTCTGCAGTCCTTACTTGAATTTAAAAAAAAAAACAGATAACACACACTAATACAGTCATCACAATTAACACCGGTTATCAGACAGATTCTACACACACCCAAAGTACACGGGGCTACATGACCGCGTTGTCGCAGCCTCTAAACTTAGGAACCAACCAACCATAGTACATACGAGGGCTGTATTCTGTTTTTGCAAGTTCCGATGGACTGTATAAAAATAACAGATAGACATACCAAACTAATTTTACTACTAAATGTTTGTTTGTTTGTTTGTTTGTTTTATTCTTATGTCTCAACATAATCGCCAAAACGATTGAAACATTTGTCGTATCGTTACACTAGTTTTCCAATGCCCTCGGCAAAATTTTCTGCCACCACTGAGGTGGGTACGTTTGGAGAGTCTCCTGAAGTGTTTCCTTTTTGGCGAGGCGTTGCCGCCCAACCATACCTTCAATTCTCGAAAAAGGTGAAAATCATTGACGACCACACTGTACCGAAGTTACGATAGATTTTTACAAAGAATTCAAATGTGAAGTTTTGGACTATCTGCCGTTTAGTCCAAACCAGCACTGAATGAGTTTCACCTTTTCCGAGAATTGAAGGTATGGTTGGCCGGCAACGCCTCGCCAAAAAGGAAACACTTCAGGAGACTCTCCAGACTTACCCACCTCAATGGCGGCAGAATAATTTGCCGAGAGCATTGGAAAGCTGGTGTAACGATACAACAAATGTTTCAATCGTTTTGGCGATTATGTTGAGACATACGAATAAAACAAGCAAACGTTTAGTAGTAAAATCAGTTTGGTATGTCAATCTGTTATTTTTATACAGTCCATCGGAACTTGAAAAAAAAAACAGTCCTCGTATGTAAAATGAGCGCGCTTTCAATAGTACAGCAGGGGGCCATGGCGCGCCACAAGCTCGGCCAAGGCCATCGCAGGAGCGAATAACAAAACTGCCGCTTGCCGTTCTTACTTTATATGAAAGACTCTGTAGGCCTATACAATACGCTAAGTTCATCCGACAAAATACTCAAGCTCCTGAACCAGAAGGAGTAAGAAGGTGCGTGTTGTGCCAATATCTTCCAAATCGTCTCAATAGTACAGGTCAAATTTTGCATTTCTTGAAAAATCAACGAAAATATATTTATTTGTTTAAAAAATGTGTTTAAACAAATAAAAAAAAGACGATAGCCCCTGGCAGAACTGTGTCGCGCTAGCCCGCATGACACTAGAGCGGGGCAGGTAGTCTGTAGACATGGGGCGCACATAACGCATTGTGCATTGAAAAGAATATTCAAAAAAATTATTACCCGCAACAGTGAAGAATCTTACTCTGATTTCATAAATATCAGGGGGCACATACAGCTCAAGGAGCCACAGCAATAACGATTGTAATATTATAACTGTGCCTGCCACAAATCTTGTACAACAATGATATACATCTCCAAGGAAACACACACACCTTGCTATTAAAAGCAAAGTTAAAAATTTTCAAAATTCAAATGATAATTATTTTTACCAATTTTTTCAAAATTGGTTCTTGGTTCTTGTTTTGTGCTGACCTTCACCGTTTCCCTGATATCTCCCGTTTTTATAGGGATTTTTGGAGTTTTCTTTTTTTAATGTGGGTGTTAAACCTTCTGCTACAAAATGAATCTTACTCAAAACCGTTGTGACTTTAATTAGTCTTTCTATGAAACTTTAACATATTTTTTTTAGTTTGCTCAGAATAAAAATGGAAATAATGACGCTTAATTAATTAATTATGTGAAAATATGCGAGATTCATTATCGTTATTGTTGTGGCTCCTTGAGCTGTATGTGCCCCCTTAAACAAATAACATGTTTAGCCTATAGAAAAGCCCCTACACACTATCTGACCAGACCAGACCAGACCAGCAGACGGTCGGAAAAAGTAGCTGACCGGCGGGCAGTTCGAGAGTGTGTAGGTCTGTCCAAGGAGCATATAATAAGAGAGACGACACTCAATGCCAATTTTCTGGACGCTTATATTGGCTAGAATTTCGTAGAATTTCAGGTCCACGTGGCTGGGCTACAATGGCTACCAATCTCGCATATAAAGTAACTACGATTGACTGTGATCATTACGAACGCGCATTACTACGTTCGGAACCGATTTTTAGTGTCTGACATTGAATCAAAAGCATTCGTTATTGCACCTCAGGAGGCGATATCGTTCCAAAAATGAAATACCAATGATGAGTTTTGGTGTGACATGTTGGTATGACTTCCAAATCTACGAGAACTATTTTTCCATTTATTTGCCTATTTGAAAGCCTACCGGTGTTTTTAATACAATATAAATGTTCTTAATAATGACTAAAAGCTGTTAAAAATGATATAATCACGAGTAATTAGAGTTTCCTTCATTATACCATCATAACCTCAAAACATTCGTAACCCCTCGTCGCCCCCAACCATGCTGCACTTTATTCACCAGTAATGTAGCTGCAATAAAATGCTATGTTCATATATTTCATTCTCCCATAAATTCTACCCCCACCCTCCTCGACTGCATGAGATCAATATAACCTCAATATTCTATACAGTAATGTGGATTCAGGATGAGGAGTAGGTTTCGAGGAATGATAATTACTTTGTGAAAGACAGATTTCATTTATTTGAATACCGCTTTCTGCATGTTTACATTTTGTCTTTTACATTTGATTGTGCAGCTGAAAACAACCTTCAGAGATGTGAATACCAATGGTTAAGCTCGTTGAGAACACAGAAACACATGAGATCTTGAACGTGGTCAGTACGCTACTTGGATGGTTGATGGCACGCTGTTTTAAGCCACCAGACCGCCAACTCCAGCCTCGGAAACCCTCTTTGGAAAACTGAACCAGCCCCGGGTGGAAGATAAACTGCAAATGTCCAAAGCACAAGTCGAAGCAAAAATTAAATTTCAATGTAGGCCTACACAGATAAATGCAATGCATGTAGTAGTATTATTGCAAATCAACACCACATATATGCAAATGGTCGGTAATCTGCCTTTCAATATAGCAGAGGCAGAGTGGGGGAATGTTTGTTTGCAGTAGGACTGTGAAGAGGAGCAGCACACGTGAGTTGCTCTTCTGCCCAGTCCTAGTGTAGGCTGGGCGCCTGATACTTGTTTCATTTATTACCCCTTATCTTCATGAAGCTAGAGAAGGTCTCAAATGACAAATGTGATAAAGCTGAAACAGATTTGTGAACAGAAAAGTTTGGCCAGGGGTTTCTTATAGTTCAGAAGTTTTCAACACTGTAGCACGACCACTTTTAACACAAGTTGTTTTGTTGTTGCTTTTATCATTAGAGGGGCTTGGACATGGTGGTCATTGAGACACATGTACTTAGGTGTGTGTATTTTTTTACGATAACATGGTGACTGTATTAATAATATATTTATTACAGCCAATGGCCAAAGCAAACAAAATAAGAAATATAACTACATAACTAGTCACAACAAATTTCCTTCAAGGACTTATTCCTCTTCATGCAAGTAGCAAGGTGATAACGCTCACATGTTTTCTCGCAGAGAGAACAAACACCGTTTATATCAGGTGTGTGAAACTGTAATGTGCGGCAAACTCTGTGGTGAAAACCATGTACCGCATATCGGGTAACAAGAAGACGCAAATCGTAATTGGCAACTGACCACTCTCTATTTATCATAGCATCAGTAGAGTAAAAATCGCTCCAAATCTCTGCTTTCTTCTGATGATGCTCTCGCAATAGTTCTTGATATGGTGACTGTATTAGTGTATCTTTGTACTTTAGGTGAGGATTGGGAGGGAGGCAGCCGTGGTCATAAATAAAGAACCATCGTGGCATTTGCCTGCAGTAGACGTGGTAAACCACTTCCAAGATCGCCTAGTTGGATATCGAATCCACCTCGCCTCAGGATTGCCACATGAGGCTTAGCATACCCCGTTTCAGACCTCAGATCAGACTTACTTTTATGGGCAGGGCCAGGAAACGAACCCAGACCTGGGGAAAGAACCGAGAATGCTAGCCACTACACGAGGTGGTCAAACAAGAATTGTGTCCAGGCATGTATCTAGGCCTAATGGGTAAGACTAGGGAGTTGTGTGTCTGCAAGGTATAGGGGAGCTGAAAACATGGTAGCCTTCCTTCCTGGAACTACAAACTGTCATTCACTCATTGAGAACAGTTTCCAGCTAGACTGTAAAGAACCCATTACAGATTTGGGTGCTATTCAGCACCTAGAACAAATACTAGGTACTGAACTCCATTGTCATGCACAGGAATACAATGCTAACTTTCTTACATATTTCGAGTGATCAAGCTAAGAGAACTTTAACCCTCAGTGTAAGAAAAATGTCCCTACGATGCCAGAACAACCCTTGTTCTCTCAGCTATAAAATGCATGTTAGCAGGCTCCACCATCAAATAGGGAGGTACAATTTGACAAGCTGCATACATAAAATGATGACTACTAACACAGTAAGACTGAAACCTACAATGAAGCAGCACTCAAAAGGAGCTACAGGCTAACGTACACTACTGAATGAAGCCCTACTGTACTCCTAGGCTTTTACATCCAACAATGTAGTAGGCCTACGCCTTGCAGGCTCTAGGCTAAGCATAATAGAGGACCAGAGGGAAGATAACAAAGTAGCCAATAAAGCCTACTATTATTTTGCTGGAGGGTATCTGTATTAATATCTTCTAGCAAGTACACAAACAATATTAACATATATTTCTAGAGCCAACAAACATTCTTTGTCGACTTCATCGCCCATGCCTAGGATTGTATCAATCCTTGCCTTATTCCCTGGTGCATAGGACACCAGAAGCCACAGCCATGCAAAGTGTATGTCAAAATAGGGCCAGGGTCCAAACCTGGGTGCTTCCATCACAAGTCACTTTGTATCTTTAATACTGTACTTGTAGTATTTGATTAAGACAGCTGCATGCATGCAAGTATTAGCATAGATAGGAAAATTATGGACATGGATAGGCCCTACCGCATATCAAACTACTTAAGTAGCCTACCAAACTAAACTAAAGCTGATCCTGCACAAAGACTTGACAGAAGTCTTCAGCAAGATGAAAACAATTGTTTGGTACATTTGGCTGGAATAAATTACATATTGTCCAATATGTACAAGACTATCGTACCTATATTCGGATTTTTACGGTACGCGAAAAACAAACAAATAAAAGTAAATCCATAAATTCTGATTAGTCAGTATAATTATACCGACAGAAACTATGACAAAGGTTTACATCTTAGCAATTAAAACCTACCCTACATATCAATTATGTTGTACCACGTTTAGAGCGAACGTAGCTGTCGCCATTTCTAATAACACCGCTAGTCACTTGTTATTCAATTTAGTATTGGATCCAACATAATACAGATTAAGTCACTAAAAATGGAATATACTGCAACAGCTGTCGGCATGCGGGCCCAAACAGTAAACAAAACGCACATGGCGGTCTTTGTTTTGATTCTAATCGCCCATAACAGTGTCTCGCGCCAGGATCTGTCCACCGCCCAATTCGGTCTGCGCAGACGGTCTGGCTGGAAAACCTTCAGACCACCAGACTGCCCTTCGCCTGTCCGGTCTTATCTGCATTGTGTGTAGCGCTGTCTGGCCGACTGGCGAACTCCGTCGCGTTCTCCAACAGTTTCAGTACATATTCTACTGTTGAACAGATAGGCACTACGTCTTATTACAAGATTATGTCGCCATGTCTCAATATTCGCACCATACAAACAACGCGAGTGTCGATGATAATGCAGTAGGGGATCACGAGAGGGATATTATCATGTAAATGTATGGCTGGAACATAGAGCAATTCGGTAAAACACTGTTCATCCATTCGTAGAAAATTTCGCAAATCGGCTGATTCCTACTCCCTCATGAGTGATGATGATGATAATTGTTGTTTTAAGGGGCCTAACATCGAGGTTATCGGCCCCTCCTCATGAGTGAACCTGTGCTTTTCTTTATACACCTTCTTCTCCCATACTCTTCTCTTCTTCCGCGTATCCTCACCACTGATCAATGCAACACACAATGCTAGTCCTATTTCCTGTTGTTTTGAAAGATGCGCTGCCATCACAATACCGTATTTAGGTACTCAGCAAAATAACAATAACCTTCTTACTTATTACTGGGTGGACGACTCAATACAACTAAGGTCTGGTATGTTGGTGTGTATGCAAAGTAGTCCCCCGACCTAGCGACTTGCCCATCCACGTCTGCTGGTCTGGTCCGGTGTGATCTGATAGTGTGTAGCGGCTGAAGCCCGCATAACAGTAAAGCCGTGTGGGTGGTTAATGAACATGCGAGATTTCTCGTCCCCTAGCTATAAGGCATCCAACGTTTAGAATGAAGCATTGGTCTTATGGCGCGTTACGACAGGGTTGCCACTCCATGAGAGGAGGCAGTACAAAGCGCTTCGCGTACACTTTCCGCACATTCAGCGATTGTGCAGGGACGAAGACTTGAATTAAGTGCTCTATAATAATACTAATAGTAGGCTAACATAACACATACAATGAAATTAAATTAAATTAACTATAACGTATGCTGAATGTAACATAAAGAACACAATCAAAATAAAATAAGTAAAGTACAAGCACGAGGAAATGTGTGAAGTTTCGACTGCAGTTAAAGTTGAAGTAAGTTATTAAAGAAAATACTCCTCATTGGCTTACCTTTCATGAATACAGCAGACAGGCATCCCGTTCGTCATCACATCACATTCCTGCTATTCTTGCGAAGTGTATTACTTAGCCTCTTTTTGCGAGGCGACAGTACTGAACCCTTTCCACTCTCACTACGTATTTTAAAAACGGTAGTCTTTGATATTCCTGTGACCAGAGCTGTTTCATTGACTACATTATTTATACTTTCGTTAAGTTTAAGATTCTTAAAATAACTGAACACATTAATTACTATCCTGTTTTTCCCTCCTTCTGAGCACTTGACCACGCCTTCTTTTCACAAAACTATCCATTGTTGTACGTGAAATACGTAAAATACAACACGTTAAATCTAACAGAACTGCTGCACACACACTCAAGATAGAGACTGCTGAACAACTGAAATACAAGCTCGAAGGGCACAGTAATAAAGCTGTGAGTAGCAAGCTGCACCCCGCTGTCCTTCGAAACTTCATTCATATAATCCGCGGTCAATGAACAGCCCGGCCTGTGTAAACAATTAAACCTACACTCTGGGTAAGCAGATAGAAAACTTCTTCCAACATTCCTCTACAACTCTCAAACTGACATGACTTGGTTATCTTTAAAAATAGAAAAGTTGGCAGCATACGAACTTTTTCAATGCTGCTATGCGGTTATGAGAGAATATTCAGAAGTTTTTCCTACATGAAAATTGTAATATTGACAGTATAAAATATGTCAATAATCCATCATCAAGACGGCACATTTAGCTACACGTGTGTGAAAAATAGGCATCACAAAGTCAATGCAACATTATATAAGATCGATTTTACTAAAAAGGGGACACAGTTTATCGTTTTTTAAAGAAATATGGATATCTATTTTTTCTAGCATTTCTATCAAGTTTACGTAGTTCTAATATAGGACAAAAAAGGTCGGCAAAACATAGTTCTACCCGAATATGCTGGGTTTTTTTTTCGACAAAGATTTTTTGACTGATATGGCAACAGTGGATTGCTAGAAAATGACAGCGTCATACATGTCTCACGTGCAACAGAAAGAGAGAAGAATATCCCTATCCAACGAGTGCTTCATTCTAAACGTTGGATGCCTTATAGTAGACAGGAAATACCTTGCAAGCAGCGGTGTCGCCAGCAGCACGGGAACGGACCACACACTTTGAACGTTATTTAGGCCAAAAATGCCTATTACTTTACTTTACTGTTACCGGCCCCAGATTATTATTATTATTTATCATTTAACGTTACCGTTACATTCATCACAATTTTAGGCCTGACTGGCCCTAAACAAACCACCTTCCAAGCCATATTCTACCAAATACGAGTGGTGAAAAGCTCGTACAATAAGTGATTGTTACATCTTAGTCTCAAAGTGATGCATCGTTGTATGGTGAACTATTTAGTTAGAATAACATTGTAAATTGGTACTCACTTTTTCATTTTCGCTGGATGATACCAACACCCCAGCTCCGGGCCTACCATGACGCTTGATTTAAGCCATCATGCTATATCTCACACGACACTTGATTTCACATATTTCCCACGTGATAATCATACTCTTATCAGTGGCTTCTCTCACTTTTACACAATACATATTAATCACAATACACATAAACACTTTTTAAATCACTATAACAAAATTTATGTATACTTTTTCACTATTTCACAGGTTGATCCTTAATCGGACTCCTCCTAACGCCTGACCTCAGAGATGCGATGAAGCTACGACATCCGCTGGTCTCCGTGAAAGTCTATCTGCGTGTACGTGCGTTCGATCCTCGTCACCTTCAATACCGTTCAGTTCACTGTCAAGATTAATTGGCGATGCCTCCCAGGCCCCCATAACTGCAATGATCCTGACGATTCTGCGTCATTTATTTATTATGACAATACCTCCTGGTATATGTAATGTCCAAAAACATTATAAATTACTCTTTCGCTGTAGCGAATTTATATTTGCGTCAGATATTGGATAAATATCTGTATTAGATTAACTCTGACGCACTTCATGATTATACTTATGAAGCTGTATGATGTGCTTCCATTGTTCTTCAACTGCTGAGCGTCGATACTGTAACATTTCGCGCGCTTACTGGCAGCGTATTAGTTACGTGTAGACTGGAGAAAAACTGGAGAAAAGACTGACTTGGTCTGCTCTGCTCCCCCTTTTAAAGGTTTCTCGTAAAAAGTAGTCCACGGGACATACGGGTGCGACTCTTTTCTTGAAATAATACATTTTCAGCCGAAATGACATATACACCTTGTTTATTTAGGCGTGGAGGTTTCATAAACGTTCGCGTGCCGGCGATCGCTTCGGCCAATTAATTACAATTAATTGCCTTATTCCATAGCGTTAGGACGCCACCATGGTGAATCCCCTAATGAGTGTCTCTAAACCAATCCTCTAGTGCGTAAGCCTTGTGTTCGCAGGCTCATTTAGAGATATAGGCTTTAATTTAGGCGTGAAATCACTCCTAAATTATCTCTCCTTGAATATATTCACCTGGGTGAACATTTCACTCCATTTCAATGCTCCACTTGGCTGTAATCAATTAATTTCCGTGGGCAATCATCCCCACTACAGCCTCCATCGTTGTCAAGCGGTGAATACCCGAGTCATTAATTTCGAGCTGTCTCCACGGTCCAGACGGAAATAGTCCTTCCGGCTCCATGAGTCTCCTCCCATTCGCCAGGTGCGATTAGTAAAATGTCAAACTGGCCTGCTTTCGTTCTTGTATGCTTCGAAAACGTATATTTGCTTGCATTTGCTTACAATTCTTCACCTTAAACTGCTATGATATTCACATACAGGCCGTTAAATCATGCTGTATTATTATATGTCATTATTTTACGCATTGCTCTTCGGGTTCCCTATAACTGTTCCCCCTCAGAGATCAATGGTTCGATTCTAGTCAGAATCATGTGCCTGGTCTTCTCTGATAAGACCCGAGTTCGATGCCAGTCTGCCGTGACCGATTGGGCACAGTATTTTAATTGAACACCCGAGGGCTCCCAACAAGTTCAATTTCAAGTAGTTCCAACTTTGGCTACCAGATGCTACTGTCACTAACAACTAGCGGTGAACGTTGGAACTTGATAGAGCGTTTCTAACCAGCCAAATATAACCTACAGATTTAGCTACACACTACCAATTTTAGTGGTAGCTTCTTTAAAATGCCACAAATCTATGACATGGGCCCGCCGGCTTACTTCCTCTCCGAAGAAAGGCATACTGAAGGATTTTAACGCTCTTAAAAATCAGACGACCTCGGCCGTGTTTGAACCTGCGATCTTGGGCATAACAGTTCAGCATGCTACCGACTACGCCACCGAAGCCGCTATGAAAACTATTTTGCATCACAAAAAAAAATCGAAACAAAATATGGAAAACAGTAACTAAATATTAACACTGAAGTGATGCAGTGGTACCAACATGTCCATACGTGACTGCTTATACTATTGATATTATGTGTATGAGAAAAATAATGTTTTGCGCTCCATGTTCTTATTAGGTTACTATTGACTCTCAAAATCTGCCTATCGTGCTGGCTTTATCAGTGCCATTGATAGGAATAAATTGCAGAAACTCCTCATGTACCGAATTATCTTGAACGAAACGCGCACACAGTGACACAGATATGCGCATTTAAAGCATCCCGAAGCGACTTGAAGAAAGTTATCGATCGCACACTTTAACAGCAAACCTGATTCATAGCCAGCTCCAACGCTGGAGAAGGAGTCTCACTGCGAGTGGGGTGTAGGTAGTGATGTGCTTGAGCCCGGCTCGAGCTGCTCGAAAATATGACGTCAGAGTTCGAACATGTTCGAGCTTTGCTCGAGCTTTTTGTGCGTGCCGTGACCCAGCGGCGTGCTCTTATCACCCAGAAACCTAAAGAATGCGATGTTCGAGCATTGTGCATTGTACCGACTCGTTCTGTGTTTGCTGTGCACTGCTGTATAGTTTGTGCATATAACCCCTTCAAACTGTATCTGTAATTTGGAGACAGCCACTATCTGTGTTTTAGCGAGGATTCGATGCACACGTCTCCTCAGAATATACAAACTGCCTACTGAACATCATTGGATTGCACAGGACAAAGTTGACGGGTCACAACACGTTCTTCGTACAATGATGCAGCGGTTCAGTGCTATTTCGTCCAGGTGCTATTTCGTCCAGCAACAAATTTCCTTGAAAAACGTGCCATTTCGTCCAGCTCAGTTTTACAAATTATTACACAATTTAATGAGTGCCATCTCGTCCAGACGAAATGTTGACAAGAGTTGAGGCAGTGCAGTGTGGGATTTCCCACCCATCCCTGCTGTGGAATTCCATTCCTCCCCTCCCCACCTCTGTTTATGAACAGAGGCTTAATTCGTTCGAATGATCTCTAAGAATTAACATCCTTGTTAATTATGGAGTTTTCAACCATTACAAGGGGCCAACCTAGTTTATTACTTAACGGATATCGGTATACGGTTAAGAATGAGAAGAAGTGCGGTGAAGTTGTGTGGCGTTGTGTTAACCGTTCTTGTAGTGGAAAAGTGTTTACTATAAACCGTGAAATTATTAAAGAAGAGATCCACAATACGTGTGTTCCTGATGTGGCTGCACAAGATGTCCATAAGGCTATGGCACAGGGAAAGAAGACAGCCCGCGAAGAAGCTGATAAATCCATTTCACAGGTAGGTTTATATTTTTATTAGTGACAATATTTACGCCCCAGACTCTATAGTGTCTCTCTACCTTAAAAGACAGTACGCATTAAATGGAGCGCGCTGATGCCAGATCTACTGCATGTATCAAGTTCTGCAAGGCCGGACACATGATGTAACATAACTCGTATAAAGGCGTGCTTTTACGAAAATCTCAGAACATTTCCAAAATATTTGTTTGTTGTATATAACTGTACCTCATGCCTTGCAGCGAACGACAGCGACAATATTTAGATAATTAAGATACACCGAAGCTCAGAGAGCGATTTTAATCCACATTTTTTTACTATTCTCACTATGTTGTTTACATTATAAGCATTTCATTGTAAACTATAGTTGACTGGTGGCAAACGAGCGGAGCGAGTAACGTCCATGATTACAAACATCAAAAAATTACTTATTTTTTACAAGAAACGCAATGAAATGAAACAGTTATTGTAGACCTGTCAAACTGTCAATCATAGGTGTTTGGACGAAATAGCACTAGTGGGCCGGCAGAGTCAACCCACCTGCCTCTGTTCGTGGAATTTGGACGAAATGGCACGAAACCGATGCAGCAACAGTATATGTATATAAGTGATTAATTTGTTCCGTTTCTGGAACAGATGTTTGTTAATATCCTCGACAGTAGCCTGATACAACCTTCCCAGAAGCCAAAAACGTATCAGAGATGGAGGGCGGGGAATAATCTATATTAATATTATGTACAATTTGGTTTATGTCGCACAGACACAGATAGGTCGTATGGTGACAATGGGACAGAAGAGGGCTAGGTGCGGAAGGATGCGGCCTTCATTATGGCACAGCCAGGCCCATTTGCACCCATTGTGCCTGGTGTGCAAATGGGAAACCACGGAAAACCATCTGTAGGGCTGCCGACAGTGGGATTCGAACCACTAATAGTCTAATACGTTCACACATACCGTACGCGAGCGAAAGGTTACAGAAAATATCGTCTGGGCCGTCAGTGCTCCGCATACTTTATGTGTGGGGTCGCCTAACAGTTCGAACAGATTCGATACAGTATCGAGCTTACGTTGCGTATCGGGCTCACGGACAGGAGTAAAGTAGCCTCAGTGGCGGTAGTGTAAAACAGGTGATAGATGGGACAATATACTGATTCAATCGAAATTTAATGTTTTTCAGTCAATCAACACGATTGTACCCAATTGTAATGAGTGGTTTCCTAATCCTGAAAAAAAAATTACATGAAATTAATAAATACACTTGGATGACCAGTTTCGATCGTTAAGCGATCATCATCAGATTCTTTACACTTAAGCTATTAAATCTATGTCTATAAATGTGGGTGATGATTAGGGCTCAGATTTTTAGGTGCTAAAAATCGGGAAAATATTTATTTTTTATGTATTATATATATCTGAAATATGTGACAAAAAAGTAAAAATATTTAATTATAATTTAGTTTAATAATGACGATATAAACAATATGCAGTATTCACGAATGCAATTTATGTTATGCCTCACTGACTCCAGAAGCATTACAATACACAACGAGATACACCTTCAGCTTGTCCATCACAAATGACCGACACTTATCGCGACACACTTCTTCTGTAGGCGCGAAACTGCGGCAATATGTTTCTTGCCCTTGAGGTGTTGTGTAACTTGAGATCGCTGTTCAGCCTTGTTTGCTTTCCCATATGGTTGGCAGAATAGAACGCCCTCATCACAAGTAAAATTGTCCTTAAATTCTGGTACATACTGCTTCAGACAATAACTTTTAGTTGCTTTTACTTCAGGCATCGTAGAACTGCCTTACACTTCACAGTATCCACCACCCACAGTACGGTATAGCCACTTATGCCAAGTCCAGCTTGACTGCAGTCCAAGTTCTTGAGTCCACAGTCGTAAACAATACCTTCCTATTAGTGATTGAGGTTAACGGCCTAAAAATTGTCAATGTGTACAAGCCTCCATGCATAAACTGGTCTCCAGCTGTACTGCCTACTTTTGACCATCTATGTATCTATACTGGTGACTTTAACAGTCACCACACATCATGGGGTTATGATACAGTAGATGATAATGGAGAGACATTACTTTTATGGGCAGAAATATCCAATTTACATCTGGTGTTTGATGTAAAGGACAAAGGTACTTTCCATTCCGCACGCTGGAATAGGGACTACAACCCAGATCTAGTATTTGTTTCTATGGATCAACTATCGCAACCCTTATATACCTCACGAAATGTTCTGTCTAACTTTCCAAACAGCCAACACCGTCCTGTAATTGTAGAGGTAGGGCTGAAAATCCCTCTTGTGAATTCGATGCCCTTACCCAGATGGAATTTCCAACGCGCTAATTGGGACGCATTCTCTAAGGAACTTGATAAAAACTTAACTGAGAAGAACTTACAATCAACAGCAACCAACTATGGCGAATTTGTTGAACTCGTTATTAAGGCTGCAAAAGCCAACATTCCTAGGGGTTATAGGAAGGAATATGTGCCTGGATGGAATAAGGACAGTGAGGACTTGTATAAAGAATATCAAAGTACTGGAGATCAATCATCAGGCACTCAGCTACTACTGTCCCTCAATAAAAGCAGGAGAGAGAAGTGGGAAGCAACTGTTACAGAAATGAATTTTGTAAAGTCGAGCAGAAAAGCTTGGAGAATACTTCACGGACTGACTGGTAAGAAAAACTCCAGAAAAACATACGGTACTTTAAGTCCTGACACCATTGCTAATAGAATGGTAGATCTTACAAGGGCAAAGCGAGACAAGTGTCACACCAAAATGGTGAAACGTAACCTCACTCTCCTCAAAAAGAACGCCCAGAGAAATAATGAACTATCCAGGGCGTTTTCTGTTGAAGAAGTTGTAGCAGCTATCAAGCAGTTGAAGACCAACAAGGCAGCTGGTCCTGATAACATCTATAAAGAATTCATCATACACATGGGTCCACTCAGTATAAACTGGATTACTTCTCTTTTCACATATATTCTTGAAAAGAATCACCTACCCAAACAGTTTAAACTATCCAAAGTTATAGCTATTCTGAAACCAGGTAAATCTGAACTCAATCCTGAAAGCTATCGTCCCATTGCCCTGCTTAGCGCCATGTTTAAACTTCTGGAACGTGTCCTTCTGAACAGGATTGCACCGTACATTGAAGATGTCATACCACCTGAACAAGCTGGCTTCCGAAACGGTCGTAGTTGCACAGATCAAGTTCTTGCCCTTACAACACATATTGAAGCAGGTTTCCAAAACCATCTAAAATCCACAGCTGTCTTCATTGATCTCACGGCAGCCTATGATACTGTCTGGAGACAAGGGTTACTTTTCAAACTGTTTCAAGTAATTCCATCTTTTGAAATTGTGAATTTGTTATCAAACATTCTCAGTGAAAGACAGTTTGAGGTGTTCTTGGGTGACTCTAAAAGTCACAAGAGGAAGCTAAATAATGGACTCCCACAAGGATCTGTTTTGGCCCCAATCCTTTTCAACCTGTATATTCATGACTTGCCAAATACTAAGGCAAGAAAGTTCATTTATGCTGACGATATTGCGCTTGTAACGCAGAGCAGAAATTTTGAAGATGCAGAAAACACCCTTACTGAAGACCTTAAGAGAATGTCAGCTTTCCTTCAGTCCTGGAGATTGATTCCGAGCCTGAATAAAACAGAAGTATCTTGCTTCCACCTTGCACATCGGTTTTCTAATTACAAACCAAATATTCTGCTTGACGGACAACAACTTAGATACAATCCCTTTCCTACTTATCTTGGAGTGACTTTGGATAGAACCCTGACCTACAAAGAGCATCTCACCAAGCTCTCCCATAAAATTTCTGCAAGAAACAACATCCTACATAAACTTAGTGGTACTTCCTGGGGAGCCTCTGCCGACTGCTTACGCCTAACTGGCATTAGCCTTGTCTATTCAACAGCAGAATACTGTGCACCCGTGTGGTTGGAAAGTGCACATGTGCATAAAGTAGACTCAAGGTTAAATGATACAATGCGATGCATCACTGGTACTATTAAGTCAACGCCTAGTCATTGGTTGCCTGTGCTGAGTCACATTCCTCCACCACATCTAAGAAGGAAACAAGCATTGTTGAGAGAGGCTAAGAAGATCAGGGCTTCGCCTACTTTACCACTATACCATGAATTTTGCCATCCCTCACAACAGCGACTACGGTCTAGGAGGCCAGCATGTGTTACTGCAGAAATACTGTATGTGGATGGGTTTAATTTAAACCAAAGTAGGAGAAACGAGTGGTTAACTAAAACAGCGGGGACAAGTGCCCATTCTCTTGATCCTACAAAGGAACTGAAAGGTTCTGACCTCCCAAGGAAACTGTGGTGCCGTCTTAACAGATTCAGAACCGGCCATGGCTGCTGTAAATTCTTTCAACACAGATGGGGCTGGATCAATTCAGCAATGTGCGACTGTGATCAAGAGGAGCAGACAATGGATCATCTGCTCCGACGCTGCCCTCTGTTCTCGTTCCCTGGGAACCCTTCTGAACTCTTTCATGTCACTCCAAATGTCATAACTTGGTTGCAGAATGTGGATAATGTTGTATGATGTAAATTTTGTATATAATCCACCATACGATTAAATAAATAACTTCACAGTGCCAGAAATGAACTGCATGTGAGTGACACTGGTTCCCGGTAGCTGGGGGAGGGGTAGGTCTAGCACGTGGTGCAATATGGCTATTGGCAACGAAATCCCCCTGCTTCCACAGTGAGTGGCACGGGGAGACAAGTTGAGAATAACACAGTTGCAAGCTGACATACGCTCTGCATGAAGATTAGATAGCTCACAGGTTCTTCCCCGTTGAAGTAACACAGAACAAAAATGCAATAAACTGTAAGATCTAAAAAATTTAATATTATGTTATTTTATGTGCTAAGTGAAAAGCAGGAATTTATGTATTTATAAGTAAAATGTTTTAAATATACAGGGTGTTTCTAAAAAAAGTGTCCGATATTGCAACAGGGATTGGTATTGGTAAAAAACGAGAAGAAATTTTCCCATAAAAATATGTCCCGAAACAAATACCTGTTGAGATATGCACCATTTCACCCGCGTGGAGGAGGCGTTGTGTTCGGTGGTGCATGCGTCTTTCCGTTGAAGGTCTTTGCATGAGTTGGAAGTTCAGTCATAGTATGCGGTTGTGCGGTTCGCCGGACCTTAATCCATTGAATTTCTGGCTATGGGGACATTTAAAGACATTGGTGTATGCCACAGCTATTGACAATGTGCAGATGTTACAAGAGTGTGCCCACATCCGCGAGCAGCCAGCCGTGATTGGACGAGATCGGGATTCCTTGCGAAGAAGAGCCGAAGTATGTGTACGAATTCGAGGTAACCATGTGAAACATCTCTTGTAACGTGGACTGATCGGCTGAAATCATCACGGCTCCTGGTTGGTGGTGTTGATGGATGTTTGCCCAACGCGTGTTCTGTTGAACGTGTTCATTAGAAGTAGCTAGTAGGATGGAAGACGTCCATTGTCTGAAGTGTAAATACACAACACAAGTAAAGTGGCTCATATCTCAACAGGCATTTGTTTCCAGACATATGTTTATAGGAACATTTCTTCTCGTTTTAACCAATCCCTACCCCTGTTGCAATATCGGACACGTTTTTCGAAACACCCTGTATATTTAAATTTAAAAATATTTATTTACCTAAAAATCCGATCCCTAGTGATGATATTTACAATATATTCACTTATTTAGTTGCAGTAGTGTCTCCCACAAGTCCAACCCCTCCTCCACGTGGTGGGAGACGGGCAACGGCATGAAGTAGGGGATTGCCTGTAGGTGTGAAGTACAGTGGGGACTTTGTGTGCCCCGGGACCGCTGCGGTAGCTGTGAATGCTCTATGGGAACCCTGAAAAGTGACGGCTGACGGGGCTCTGATGAAGCTACGATAGGCCTAGCAAGCCAGTAGTGGATATCATATTTGCTTTCAAAACAGGAACAGGCCTCGGAAAGGACGGATGCAAACGACGACGACCCGGATATGCTAATGGACTACGAGTTGGGACATTAAACATACAGACACTGACAGGAAAGGTAGAGGAGATTGTAGATGTGATGGAGAGAAGCAAACTGGATGTACTGGGCTTGGCAGAAACAAGATGGAAAGGAGAAGGTCGCAGAGAACTGAGGAAAGGGTACCGGTTGTACTGGAGTGGGAACAGTGAAGGAAGGAGCAGCGGAGTAGGAGTAGTTGTGAGAGATGGAATGAAGGAGGAGGTAAAGGGAATAAGTGATAGGATCATGAAGATCAGAGTAATTGTAAAGGGAAGAAGCCTGGAGATAGTCCAGGTATATGCCCCTCAAGTTGGATGTACAGCTCAAGAGAAGGAAGACTTTGAGGAGGAGCTACAACAGCAGTTGAATGGTCAGAGCATCATTGTCATGGGAGATTTGAATGCACATGTAGGAAGTGAAAGGCAAGGATATGAAAATGTATTGGGAGCAGAAGGATGGGGTAGCAGGAATGAAGAAGGGAGAAAGTTGCTGGATTTTTGCAAGAGAAACGGTTTAGTGGTAGGCAACTCCTGGTTCCGGAAGAAGGAAAGCCACAAGGTAACGTGGTACAGCAGGGATTTAACAAAGAAATCTTTGGTAGATTACATGCTGTACGACTGGGAAATGAAGAGAAGTGTCAGAGATATAAAGGTAATACCATCAGAGGCCTTAGATAGCGACCACAGAATACTTGTAATGAACATGGGAGTTGTTAAGGATAGCAAGAGGACAGAGTACCAGGAAAGGAGAATCAAAGTTTGTAAACTCAAGGAAAAGGAAGTCAAGGAAGAATTCCAGAAGATAATAAAGGAAAGGATGCCAACAGACAATCCTAAAACAGGGGAAGAGGAATGGAAGCAATTCAAGAACACAATGGTGGAAGCTGCAGTGGCAGTATGTGAAAGAACAAGCAACAGAAAGCGGTGTAAAGAGACACCATGGTGGAATGAGAGAGTAAAAGAAGCTGTGGGAAGGAAGAACAAGGCTTTCAGAGTGTGGTTCCAGGAAAGAACTGATCTGGCAAGGGAAGATTATAAGATAAAGAAGAAAGAAGCAAACAAGATTGTCGCAGAGGAGAGGAAGAAGTGGATGGTAAAGTGGACAGACATGATGGAGGAAGACAGCAGAGGAAATAAGAATGTACTTTATGGGATGGTCAAAAGTAAGAGAAGAGGTCTGCGAGAGGATGTGGTAATGATGGATAAAAGCGGAAATGAGGTACACAACAAAGAAACACTCAAGACAGTGTAGAAAGAGTACTTTGAGGATTTGCTGAATCCAAATGGTCATAGGGAGGAAGACAGTGTATTGGAAGATGGAGAAGACAACACAGGAATGGAAAAGGACCTGACTTGGAGAGAACTGGAGATGGCTATAGACAAGATGAAAGGAGTAAGGGCACTGGGTGTGGATGAAGTGAGTGTTGAAATGGTGAAGGCAGCAGGGGAGATTGGGAAACAGTCGCTGTACCATGTGATGATGGTGATATGGAAGGAGAAAAAGACCCCAGAAGATTGGAAGAAAGGATTAATTGTCCCAATATTTAAGAAAGGAAGCAGAAAGGAGTGCAGAAATTACAGGGGAGTCACACTCATACCTCACTGTGCCAAGATATATGAAAAGATAGTAGATAGTAGAATACGAGCCAAAGTGGAGAGAAAATTGAGAGAGGAGCAGTATGGATTCAGACCTGGGAGATCAACAGTGGATCTCATATTTTCAGTGAGACAGCTCCAGGAACACCACTACGAATTTGGAGAGGATCTGTTGATGGCCTTCCTGGACATCGAAAAGGCCTATGATAGTGCGTGTAGGGAGAAGGTTTGGAACGCAATGGAAAACATGGGAGTGTAAAAAGGGACTGTAGGCAGAGTGAAGGAGATGTATTGTGGAAGTGTGAGTTGTGTGAAAGTTGGAGGGGAAAGAACAGACTGGTTCAGACAAATGAGTGGCCTGAAACAGGGCAGTGCGCTGTCACCCCTTCTCTTTATTGTGGTTATGGATGAGGTAATGACACGGATAGCAGGAAAAATAGGAGAAGATAAGATGAAAGCAATGGTGTTTGCAGATGATCTCATGGTCTGGGGAAACAAGGAGGAGGAAATTCAGGAGCAACTGAAGGCTTGGGAAGAAACAGTGGGAGAGTACGGATGGAAGTTCAACATCAGTAAATGTGAGATCCTGTTAACGACCAGGAAAAAGGACAGACCAATGAGTGGGATAACACTTGGAGGTGGACAGCTGAAGAAGGCGGAAAGTCTCAAGTACTTGGGAAGTATAGTGGAGGAAAATGGAAGAAATGACAAAGAGATTACGGAACGTGGCAGACAGGCAGAAGCATTTCTAAGAAGCATTAGGAGCTTAGTGTTGAATAAAGATGTCCCACAAAAAAGCAAGGAAGTGTTATACAGAAGCTACTATATCCCGATACTGGCCTATGCTTCAGAAACGTGGACAATGAAGAAAAGAGACATAAGCAGAATACAGGCAGGTGAAATGAAGTTCCTGCGAAGTAGGATCGGAGTAACAAGAAGAGACAGGGTGAGGAATGAAAAGGTCAGGGAAATGGTGAAAGAGGAGCCCTTGCAAGGTAGGATTGAGACATCAAGACTGAGGTGGTATGGACACTTAAAGAGAATGGATGGGAAGAAGATTCCCAAGAGGTTACATGAGATGCAGATGCAAAAGAAACGACCAAGGGGAAGACCAAGAGATAGATGGCTGAAAGGAGTGGAGGAATGTGTCAAGAAGAGAGGCGAGGACTGGACCAGAGTGACAGCGGAGAGGTGGTGGGAAGAAAGGACTAAGTGGCGAGGCTTATGTTCCAAACAGACCCAGCCTGGAGCTGGAAACTGTAAAAGATGATGATGATGAGTGACTAAAATAGCACTACCAGACAAAATATGTAATTTCTTTGTTGAGATACTGATAGTGGTGATAGACCTTCAAGTTTGCTTGCTTAGCGTGCTTATGAGATTGTTATTAAATGGTCAGGTTATTGTGGATTGTGCACTTAGCTGTCTAATATAAAGATACTGTATTTTGGTAAACAGTAAGAAAGTAACGTGGAATATAGCGAGATACGAGAGTTTTTCAGTGTCAAATGAAGTGTTGAATGAATATTTGATATGGTCAATTCTTAGGATTGTTTTTGAGAACCATTAAAGTAATGTAAGCCAGTAAATTTATACTTGTTTTAGGAGCTATTTAAAGCTTTGGCTTAAGTGTAATTGCAGAGAGAACGCGGGTGCCTTAATAATTGAGTCATCTATGTGAAGTATTGTTTGGAGCCGCATAGAGCGAGCGAAGTAACGTAGAATCCAGTGATTTACGTAAATAAAGTTGCGGGGACCAAACTAGCATAGCTTGCACGTTAGGTGAAAAGTTGGCTAATCTACGAGTTAGTATCGCCGTTGTGCATACTTTTATTATTCGCAGCGAATTGGACAGAGCCTGTCTGTATCCATCGCGTGCAGGAATAGTTGCCACGAGGGATGTCCTTCGAGACTCCGTGAGCACATGTATAAAATGATCTGCCCTGAGAGGAGAATCATATTCGTCGTATAGGAAACGCAGATTTCCTTATTATGTTATTATTGAGACAGCTGCTGGTGAGAATCTTGTATTCTCATTATGATGCGCGTCCAAAGCCACTAGTATTCACCATAGAACGGCAAGGCTATTACAGAATCCATCCACAGCCGTGAATGTTAATAGGAGCCGAGTTGAGCCCAATACACTATAAATATTGGTGTTAAATAATTAGAATGACTCAATTACTTGAGAACAACACTTAGCGTAACTCCATTGTACTGAAATTGTAAACAAAGATGACCTTGCTAGCAGATGAGAGGGAGTGGGAGTAGCCCACTGAGACGAGCGGCCATCTTGCGCGGCCAGCTGGAACTAATTTTATTGCCTGCTACGGGAAGGGGAGGTCGGTCGGCCGGTCCCTTTAAATTAGAGTCATAGTGGGACACTGAAGAATCTCGATATTTCGATATGTAATTAAGATATGATTGTTATGATGATGCCAATTGAAGTAAATGATGTGTTTCAACACACATACATTGTCGGACCATTGAAATCGGATAATATTTGGCCCAGTTATTCTCTGAGGAGGAGGAACACTGAACCAAATAAATGGTTAGGCATCTTTTTAGAGTGCATTTTTGCCCAGTTCACGCTAATTTATGCAGACGGGTATGTGATTTCTAAGAACATGACACGTTTGTAACGATAATAATCTCGACAAGACCCAGAAAATCATTGTATGGTGATGTAATGATTCGATCCCACACCTGTTAGATATAAAGGGTTATTCATTCATTTATTATCATATTTATTATTCTTATTAATTAGTACATCGATGAGATGATTTTTATATCAGATAATTGTAAGCGGTTTTATTATTATATTGAATTAGATTTTTATTAACATTTATTTGTAAAGAGACGAAGTATTATATATTGCAACAAGATTGGCGATATGGACTAACCCTATGCGTCACAAACAGAACGTCGCAGTAGTAATTTCACAACGGCCGGTGGCCATTGTCCCGGGATCTTAAAAACCCCAGAATGACGCAGTATCGTTTCACCACGGCTAAGAGTCATTGTCTCGGGATGCTAAGAAACCCAATATGAGTAACCATCACGTGCGCACAATCTAGTTCCTTCGAGAAGCAATGGAACATTATATTTCAACTATGGTGTAACCAATACGTCACTACAGTAGCCCATATACGCGTCAAAGCTGCAAGGTAGGAGTCAAGAATGGAGAAGGCTAAAGAGAGAGGGAAGCTGTGACACCACGTGACAAGGAAGATATAAGCTGTTACCCGCGTCTACAAGATGATTAGTGAACGACAACTCATTAGTGGCAGAGCAGCGACAGAGGTCCACCGACTGCTTTGTGAAATATCATTCATAGCTTTACCATGCATCATGTCTCGACATAATAACCACAATGTTGACAATATATATATAAGCTGACCATGGCTTATAGTTGAATACTACAATTAATCTAGAGATGGCAACACAATGGAACGTAGTATGCTGTATCTTATGACATACTACAACATTTTTTTTGAATATGAGAAGGAACATTAAGGTTATCTGTTATAACGTTCAATATGACAAAGCTGCAAGTTGGTGAGCATAACATTAGTGGCAGAGCAGCGACAGAGGTCCACCGACTGCTTTGTGAAATATCATTCATAGCTTTACCATGCATCATGTCTCGACATAATAACCACAATGTTGACAATATATATATAAGCTGACCATGGCTTATAGTTGAATACTACAATTAATCTAGAGATGGCAACACAATGGAACGTAGTATGCTGTATCTTATGACATACTACAACATTTTTTTGAATATGAGAAGGAACATTAAGGTTATCTGTTATAACGTTCAATATGACAAAGCTGCAAGTTGGTGAGCATAAACAATTATTACTTCCGTCTCTATTTGCAATTTAGAGTCAAGCCTTTATTATTCAAGTAATTTAAATGTTCATTTTCTTTTAAATAATTAAACCGCAGTTGGTAAATTAAATTCTTTTTGTAACTATTAGTATTTTGTTCTTGAGTCAATAAATTCATTTTCTTTAACGTAATGCCTATTTCTTTCATAGTGGTTAGTAAATACTATAGGCAAATTAACTACTCCTTATAAATAAATACTGAATGGTTAGTCAACTAAGTTACACTACGGCCCGGGTAAGTGGTCTCGACTCTACTGCTGATAGCCGAGGTTAAATCAATAAATTTCGATTCACTGTCTTAAATAGGAATCTGGCGCTCAACAACTTATTATATTATACTATCGCAGGTAAGGTCACACCACAGTGTATATTATTTATTCTTATTATGTTTGTTAAATAGAACCTTTACAGTTGTCAACCACGTTTAACGACTCATTAAAAATGTTACATTTGGCGCTACAACGTCGGACACGAAAACCATTCGGTATTTAGGGGAGGAGTGTATAATTTCAGTGCAAATTGTCAGTGCTTTTGGGGGACAGTGAAGTGACGTGAATTTTGGAAGGGAATTGTATTAAATATATTGCATAATGTTTTCAAAAGATCGTGTAGATTGGTTCATGAGGGAGATGAGAATGCTTAGTCAGGAGATGAAAGAAGATATGAATAGACATAACCAGGAGATTAGGAAGACGTTTGATAAATTAGATAGAGAACATCAGGAGTGGATGGAGAACTCAGTTAGAGAACGTCAGAAGACAGCCTGTAAGGAAACTGTAATTGAAATCAGATTAAAGTCAGACGAGATTTTAGGTGAAAGTAGATTGGAGGTAGAAGAAATTGTAGTTGAAAACAGATTAGAGTCAGTGGAGATTGTAGATGAAAGCAGATTGGAATCGGAGAAGATCTTTGGTGAGGAACGGCAAGTAGCGGAGATTTTAGGTGAAATCAGATTAGAATCAGACGAGATTTTAGGTGAAAGTAGATTGGAGGTAGAAGAAATTGTATTTTGAAAACAGATTAGAGTCAGTGGAGATTGTAGATGAAAGCAGATTGGAGTCAGAAGAAATTGTAGTTGAAAACAGATCTGAATCAGAGAAAATGTTAGGTGAAAGCAGATTGGAGGTAGAGGAGATTTTAGGTGAAAGTAGATTAGAGGTGGTAGAGACTTCAGGGGATACTGAAGTAGAATCAATGAAAACAGCCTGCAAGGAGACTATAATTGAAAGTAGATTGGAGTCAAAGGAGATTGTAGGTGAAAGCAGATTAGAGTCAGAGGAGATTTTAGATGAAAGCAGGATAGCTGTAGAAGAAATTATAGGTGATGTACAGCAGTTAGCGGTTATAATAGGAGAAAACATAGTAGAGTTGGTAGAGATGCTAGACATAGATGAAAGTAGCTTAGGTAAGGAACAGCAATCAGTGGAGATAATAGATGAATGCAGGACAGCTATAGAAGAGACTATAGAACGTAGTGAAAAAGAAGTGGAGAAGATGAGAGAAAAGATAGGGATAGAAGTAGGTAAGATAAAGAAAGTACTAGGCACTCAAGAAATTAAGATGCAGAAAATCTTAGGTGAAGAGGATATGTTGACTAGGGAAGAATTTAGTGATGGTGTAGCGGAAATTAATGTGAAATTATTAGAGGCAGAGAAGCGTGCGTTAAGTCATAGTCAGAAGAACATAATTAGTAAACAGGTTAAGAGGAGGAGAGAGATGGATAAGAGCAGAAGCAATAGTCCACGGCTAAAGAGAGCATTAAGTGATAGTAACGGAGAAATGAAAATGATACCTAAAGGTAGATATTTTAGAAGTAAAATGAAAGAAAAGAGAATTGAGTTGATAGAGGGAAAAGAAAGAAAGATGAAGGAAAGAAAGAAAGCATATGATGTGCAGTGGCGTACTGAATTAGCCAGACTTGGGGAAGTGAGAGGGAGAAAGCCGAAGTACAGTGTTACTATGGATGAATGTTGTACAGAGGAAGTAGGAACTAATGTAACACGGAAGGAAGAATGTGGAATTCTAGTTAAAGATAGAATTGAAGATGAATGTGGTAAGATCTGTGAAATGCCAGAGAAAGTAGTGATGTAAATTTATATTACCGATAGTTACTGTTCCGTATGACTTAAATATTAAGTAATGAAGTTTAATAGGATTTAACAGAGGTAGATAAGAAACCTGCTGTGTGTAATTTTAATTCAGTCGTGAAGTTAGGATGGTAAGGGGCGCGTAGTGCCTACGCTTATTGATTTAGATTGACTAAAATCATTTAATTTGGAAGACAGAGGTTGTCGTGCTATTGAGCAATTCAGGTAAGTTGAATGTGGGTCCTTAAACTGCAGGTAAGTTGGATGAAGTGAGAATTAAATTTATAAAGTTGGGAAGATTATTACAAAAGTAAGTAATCGAAAGAAAGTAATAATTATTATGGCAACCATAATTATGAATATAATGGTAATGAAGATTTAATTCGAAAGTGAGTGAAAATGATGTAGTACAGTCGTAATAAAATTAATGAGTTGAAGAAGTAAGTATTGATTTAATAAAGAAGTTTCATTTTGAGGACAGCGAGGTTATCAGTGGATATATTTGAGAAATTTAGAAGTGGTTTAGAATAGTTAATAGTAATGCGTTGTATGAATTAACCAACATCGGGTTGAAATAAGGAAGTAGTAACTAATTAGGACATCTGGCATATGTGTGTGTGTATGTGTGTATTTTCACGTAAATGGACGTGAGTTTGAAGTAGTAGGCCAACGAAGGTAATGCCGTTGAGCAATGTGGTTTTAAGTTTTTGGTAAGATGCCAAATGGAGTTATAATGGAGGAAGTTTTGGTAAGATGCCAAATGAAGTTTTAAGAAGTTTTTGGAGGATGAAGTAGGTCAGCGAGGTATTTTCCGTTGAGCAATGAGTCTTTTTTTATGGTGTCTACGGGACTACGTGAAGTTAATGTTGGGAGTTTTTTTAAGTATATATGGTTGTATGCACACAAAGTAAATAAAGGATTATAGAGGTAAGATGATCCAGGTTTTAGTTACAGCTACGCACGTTTTAAAGATATTACAAGGCTTGTTATTGACCTAAACCACTTTGTAGTAAAAAGTTACTGATGATTAATGATGTGGTATATTGTTGTCCTACACAGGTAAAAGTAAAGGTAATAATAATAATTAGATGGTTGACATAATATTTTCTAGAATTGAAAGGAATTTGTTATAATTCGAAGTTTTGAGGATTTTAAATATAAATCATTTTTTTTTTGGTAGACGAGAAATTAAGTTTTATTTATGTCATACGGAGTTAGTAAAAAGAGAGCATTAATATTTTGAAGGAAGAATAAGTTAGTAAAGTAAGGTAAGTATACCTAAGGGGTAATATGTAGTTTCAATTAAAGGCAGGTGAAATTAACGCATTTAATTTGGTAGAGCAGAGAGTGTCTGAACTGTGTTATAACTCAGGACTTGCTTTATGAAGTGATTATGGGAGAATATTTGCCAATTATGAGTGTCGGTGTTATTGACTATCAACTGGAACACTGTCATTATTTTAGGAAGAAAATAGTTAGGAAAACAAAGTGTGATGTTATTATTCCAAGGAATTAGTCGAAGCATGTAAGATTTTTTTAGCTGAAATTTAGGTTGTTATTGGTCAGTAAGAGGTGACCTGTAACAGTACGAAGATGTGGGATTATACCACGAATAGGGGAGGTTTTTGTATGTGACGTGTGATGTCACGATGAGTTGTTGAGAATTCTGAGAGATTCTGGTGTAGTAGGAATAAGCTATACTCCAGGCGGTCAGAACAAGTAGGAAGTGATGTCTGTTGGACTTAATTAAGAGTTTTGAGAGAAAACTATGTTTTTTTAGGTATTCAGCCAGAAGTCAAATCATGTATAGACTAAATTTAAAGTATAAGAGCATTAATATTTTGTGGAACGAAATATTTATTCCGAGGAGTTTGTCATGTGTTTTTGTGAAATAGTTTAGTGATATACGTAATTCAGGTATTGAGTAGTATTTTGTCCAAGTCTTAATCATTTTGTTATGGTAAGTAAGGAATGACGATACAGTAAAGATATCTTGACGCTAAGTTAAATTTTATAAGATGAACGAGAAGTCAGATTTTATGTTTATTTGTGATTTTGAAAATTCAAGTTATTGTTTTCGAGAAGTAGTGAAGAGGAATTATGGTTTTATGAGAAGTTAAGAAGTCGTGGAGACTTAGGAAGTATTAATTTGAAAGGAGGCGGCCGTGGCCTAAGAAAGAATTAAGCCACGAAGGCAGGTGAGTAGTAACTTGGATATTTATGTGAACTGTTTAATAACTGCTTTAAGGTATTTCGATGTCATTATGTATTTGGGGAAATATTTACATGTATGACATATGCACTGAAATTGGAATTGCCTTAGGTATCTTGCTAAGTTATTTTTTTTCTTCAATTAGTGAAATTTTACTGCATTTGAGTAATACCTTTATAGAGACGAAAGGAATATTGTGTTGTTTGCATATCGTGTGCTGTGATAGTTTTAATGTGTTAATCAGCTGGAAATACAACAATGTAATTCTACACCAGACTGATGAAAACTACGTTCACTAGATATGAAGACAAAATTGTATGTCAAGCATACGATCACCAAGACAAGTGCAGCGTTGACATATATGTCAAAATTAAAAGTGAAGGGCATTTATGTATATTTCTTTACAGCATTAATATAAAGAAGAATGAACATTATGAACATTTGGAAGAATGAGATGAATGAAAGTTAAAATGTGAATTTTAGCGAAGAATATATTTCTTGTATATTTTTGTGTATTGATGAAGAGTATATTGTATGTTGTCTTTTTGGGGGTTATAATATTTATATTTATAGTTTTTTTTATGTTGGATGTGGTAAGAGAAATAATGTGAAATGTCATTTAAATTATTTATCTTAGGGGCGATTGTAATGATTCGATCCCACACCTGTTAGATATAAAGGGTTATTCATTCATTTATTATCATATTTATTATTCTTATTAATTAGTACATCGATGAGATGATTTTTATATCAGATAATTGTAAGCGGTTTTATTATTATATTGAATTAGATTTTTATTAACATTTATTTGTAAAGAGACGAAGTATTATATATTGCAACAAGATTGGCGATATGGACTAACCCTATGCGTCACAAACAGAACGTCGCAGTAGTAATTTCACAACGGCCGGTGGCCATTGTCCCGGGATCTTAAAAACCCCAGAATGACGCAGTATCGTTTCACCACGGCTAAGAGTCATTGTCTCGGGATGCTAAGAAACCCAATATGAGTAACCATCACGTGCGCACAATCTAGTTCCTTCGAGAAGCAATGGAACATTATATTTCAACTATGGTGTAACCAATACGTCACTACTGTAGCCCATATACGCGTCAAAGCTGCAAGTTAGGAGTCAAGAATGGAGAAGGCTAAAGAGAGAGGGAAGCTGTGACACCACGTGATAAGGAAGATATAAGCTGTTACCCGCGTCTACAAGATGATAAGTGAACGACAACTCATTAGTGGCAGAGCAGCGACAGAGGTCCACCGACTGCTTTGTGAAATATCATTCATAGCTTTACCATGCATCATGTCTCGACATAATAACCACAATGTTGACAATATATATATAAGCTGACCATGGCTTATAGTTGAATACTACAATTAATCTAGAGATGGCAACACAATGGAACGTAGTATGCTGTATCTTATGACATACTACAACATTTTTTTTAATATGAGAAGGAACATTAAGGTTATCTGTTATAACGTTCAATATGACAAAGCTGCAAGTTGGTGAGCATAAACAATTATTACTTCCGTCTCTATTTGCAATTTAGAGTCAAGCCTTTATTATTCAAGTAATTTAAATGTTCATTTTCTTTTAAATAATTAAACCGCAGTTGGTAAATTAAATTCTTTTTTGTAACTATTAGTATTTTGTTCTTGAGTCAATAAATTCATTTTCTTTAACGTAATGCCTATTTCTTTCATAGTGGTTAGTAAATACTATAGGCAAATTAACTACTCCTTATAAATAAATACTGAATGGTTAGTCAACTAAGTTACACTACGGCCCGGGTAAGTGGTCTCGACTCTACTGCTGATAGCCGAGGTTAAATCAATAAATTTCGATTCACTGTCTTAAATAGGAATCTGGCGCTCAACAACTTATTATATTATACTATCGCAGGTAAGGTCACACCACAGTGTATATTATTTATTCTTATTATGTTTGTTAAATAGAACCTTTACAGTTGTCAACCACGTTTAACGACTCATTAAAAATGTTACAGTGAAACTATAAACATTTCTATCCATGTGTATTTTGGAGGGGGAAACGTACCACTTTTTAAGCGTTTCATATTGATGGAAAAGAGGGAAGATGATTCACACGACACAACAACAATATTTGTTAATTAAGGCATAAAATAATGAATTTATGCTAATCAAGGTAAATGCCGTAAGAAACGGATTAATGTTTTATTGTTACAGTATTAATGCCATTTGATGTGATATGTGACTTTTGTGTTGTGATACTCCTATTATGTAAAATTGTGTCACATAAAGAACACTATGGAGACTCGCAGAGGTCTGAAAGTATCAATGATAGGATGCTAGAAATGTATTTGAGTGCAGTGTAGCACTAATTAAGAAGAGACTCACAAAATAACCCTGATTTTAATTGTGGGAATTAAATGTAAATTATCCTTGGTTTGTATTTGTTGTATAGCCATGATTTTATATCAGTAAATGTTTTATTTTAGGAATATGTTGTTTCTTTCATGTAGAGTAGTTACCTGGTAGACTCGAATCCTGAGCATGTGGTCGTATGGTGGGCAGGAACGTCCCATACCTCGAAAGACCGTGAGTTAGCTGGGATACGAACACATGTTCCACATGATGACAATTGGGTACAATACCCTGCTATGGCCATTCGGCTACAATTCATATAATGTATAAATAAAATAGGTGAAGTTTCTTGGGGAAATTTCTGACTCTTTTGAAGTACGAACAGGTGTTCGCCAAGGAGACGGACTTTCACCCCTTCTATTTAACCTGGTTCTAGATAAAGTCATCAGAGAGTGGGAAAAGAGCATCAAAGGCGTTAGCATAGGAACTGCTGGAAACAAAATCAATGTGAAATGCTTGGCTTTCGCAGATGACCTAGCGATTATCACTAGGAACAAAGAAGATACTAAGCATGCTATTGAGACATTATACAGAATAGCATCACAAGCAGGCCTTCAAATATCATTTGAAAAAAACAAGTACATGCAGAATTTTCAGCAAAAGAACAAGAAAGAAAAGATAGAAACAGCGTATGGAGCAATATCACAAGTAGAATTTTTTAAATACCCTGGAAAATAATTCTTCCTTCAGGATTGAACAGTTTGGCTGACACAGAAAGAGCCTCAAAACTTCATAGAGCATGGGATCACTATAGTAAAAGAGTAATGTCACATAATGCAAAACTGAAACACTACATAACAGTTGTACTACCGGAAGCTCTATATGTTTCAGAAACCATAGCTATAGGAGGTCATTCTAAAATTGCAAATATAGAAAAGCAAGAATGTAAAATTCTTAGAAAAATATTCGGCCCCACACAAGAAAACGGAATTTGGATTAAAAGACGAAATTCAGATCTATACCGTCACACAGTTAGTTTCAGCAACAGTGTACGAAAAAGACGTTTAACATTTTATGGACACCTCTTCAGGATGTACGATTATAGACTTACAAAAAGGTTATTCAATGTAATAAATTCTCAGAAGTCAAGGATAGCCTGGCTGGATGAATCAAGAGAGGACCTGCAAGAATTGAACATCGGAGAAAATATTCTGAGAAACCGCAAAGTCTTCAGGACCGCAGTAACAAAGCACAAGTTTAGGGTGAAAACTAGTGGCAGGACTGGAACCAAGTGGACAGAAGAACGGAAGAAGCAGCACAGTGACTTCATGAAGAGATTTTGGGAAGTTAGGAAGGCGAATATCATCAAGCCGAAAAACAAAATCAAGCACGCTCTATAATGGGCAAAACGCAAAAAGAAGAAGAAGAAAATAGTTTTCATGCAAAGAGAACGTTTATGCAATTATTGCTTCTTCTGAATAACTAGCTATACCCGGCATGCGTTGCAATGCTAACCAAAGACAGATAGAAAGAATGGAAGATAATAATAATGTTATTGTTTTTGCAACCCTTTTAACTACTGCGGCCTTTAGAGACGCCGGGGTGTCGGAATTTTGTCCCGAAGGGGATCTTTAACGTGCCAGTAAATCTACTGACACAGCACGGCCCCCTCGCATTTGCGCAACTTCAAATGCCAATTGGCTGCGCCAGGATTCGATCCTGCAATCTTGGTCACAGCAGGCGAGAACGTTACCGCTGAGCCACGCAGCCTGCCCAAGAAAGATAGAAACTGAAGTGCCTTTGGATAAACAATATTCTTTGTTTTTCTGTCTGGTGCCCCGGTCCTCATGCATGTAGGCTGTGCTGAGACATCCATGTGAGGACATGTCACCTCGCGATGTTTTCATGCAAAGAGAACGTTCATGCAATTATTGCTTTTTCTGAATAACTAGCTATACCCGGCATGCGTTGCAATGCTAATCAAAGATAGATAGAAAGTATGGAAGATACTGTAATAAAAATGTTATTGTTTTTGCAAATCTTTCAACTACTGCGGCCTTCAGAGACGCCGGGGTGTCGGAATTTTGTCCCGAAGGGGATCTTTAACGTGCCAGTAAATCTACTGACACAACCTCTGCCTGTCGTAAGAGGCGACTAAAAGGGGACCGAGTGGCCACCGGTATAAGTGGCCCCACTCAATGTCGCCAACAGCCTCTTCTGAGGGTGGATGAGCAAATTGAGATCGGAGCACTCTCTGAGAAATCGCCCCTAAACGCGGATGAACCAATGTATCTTGGTCAACGACATAGAATGGAGAAGGCAACGGGAAACAACTCCATTAAAGATCTTGAGAGATATGCCCGGGGAAAACCATCATGGCAGGTTTCAAAGTAAAATGTTCTGGAGTTTCAATTCCCTCATTCGGATCTCCGGGAGGGAATACGACGAAAAGAGTTATGAGAAATATGAATATAGGTACGTGGAATGTGAAATCATTATATCAGTCAGGAAAGTTGCAGAACGTGATCCAAGAAATGCAGCGACTCAAGATAAACATATTGGGACTAAGTGAAACAAGATGGCCTAACTCAGGTGAAATGCATAGCAACACAATGAAGATATATTACTCTGGTAATGATGACAATTATCACTGGAATGGAGTTGCTATTTTTGTTGACAAAATCACGAGCCAGTGTGTGACAAATTTTGTGCCAATCTCAGACAGGGTAATCGCTTTACAACTACAAACAAAAAGAGCAAACGTTAACATTAACAAGTCTATGCTCCAACTGCTGACAAGAGTGAAGCAGAGTTGCAGCAGTTCTATAAAGAAATTGAGCAAGTATTGAGTACCACAAAATCTAGAGACATCACAATCATCATGGGCGATTTCAACGCAAAAATTGGCAAGGGACGTGAGGTGACTTAATAGGAGATTTTATTCTGGGTTCACGAAATGAACGGGGAGAAATCCTGGCACAGTATTGTGATGACAATGAGTTAGTTGTTACTGACACTTTCTATAAGCTACCAGAAAGAAGATTGTACACCTGGAAAGCACCTGGAGATAACGTTAACAACATTATCCGGAATCAAATTGATTACATCCTAATCAATAAACGCTATAGGAATGCCATCAAGGCAGTGAAAACTTATCCGGGAGCAGATGTGGCATCAGACCACAATCCACTTGTGGCTAGATTCGAAATAAAGCTTAAGAAAATATTACCAAAACAAAATAAGGATATGCTATGCATCTCACAACTTCAAGATCCTATAGTGAGAGAACAAATTACAGAACAAGTCAATGAAGAGCTCTGTAAAGTAGAGAACAAATTCTTCGGTGATGTTAATGACAAATGGAAATCCTTCAAGGGACTTCCAGCATACAAGTCAAGAGATGCTGAAAGATTGTAAAACAGTGCATAAAAAGACTTGGATGACTAATGAAATAATACAATTGATGGAAAAGAGGAGGCTCTGTAAAAACCGAGATGAAGATCTTTACAGGAGTACACATGCAGAAATAAGAAGGAAGTTACAGTTAGCAAAGGAGATATGGTACACAGAAAGATGCACAGAGATTGAAGACTTAATTTCAAAAAAACACAATTTCAATATTTGAAAGTCAAAGAACTAACTGGTATCAAAAAGATACGGAAAGAGAGTATATTGCTTGACAAAAATGGTGACATCATTATTGGTAATAAAGAAAAACTTGAGAGATGGAAGGAATACAGAACTGTTTGAAGATGATAGGTAAGAACCTTATGCTACTGAAGGTATAGATGTCGAAATGGACCAGATATAACAAAAGACGAAGTAATACATGCTATAAAGTTGTCAAAAAATAATAAAGTGCCTGGTCCTGATCTCATAACAGCTGACATACTTAAACTCATTAATGAAGAACATTTAGATGTCTCAGTAGACTTGTATAATTCAATCTACAACACAGGAGTCATTCCTCATGAATGGCTACAGTCTATATTTGTTACATTGCCGAAAAAGGCAAATGCCCGTCTATGCAGCGATCATAGAACAATCAGTCTCATGAGTAATACTCTAAAAATATTCCTAACAATTATCCATCGAAGGATCTTCAAAGAGTTGGAACAGGATATCAGTGAAACACAATTTGGTTTCGGAAATGCACTAGGAACAAGAGAAGCCCTGTTTACCTTCAATGTGCTGACCCAGAGATGTTTAGATGTCAATCAATTGATGTATGTCTGCTTTATTTGGTTATAATAAAGCTTTCGACAAAGTTCGTCATGATTGCCTCATCCAAATGCTCCAGAAGAAGAGCTTGGATGTGAAGGACATTAGAATCATCAGCAATATTTATTACAAACAGACTGCGGTCATAAATGAAGGTAGGGAGCTATCTGAAGAGGTGGAAATAAAACGCGGTGTTAGACAAGGTTGTGTCTTGTCTCCTATGCTGTTTAATCAATATTCAGAAGAAATATTACAAGCATCTTTAGAGGAAGAAACAGCAGGAATTAAGGTTAATGGAAAAATAATAAACAACTTAAGATTTGCAGATGACACGTTGCTATTCGCAGAAAGTCTACAAGATTTACAGCGACTGACTAACAAAGTCGTGGAGGCAAGTGAACAATGGGGATTAACACTTAATGTCAATAAGACACGTTTTATGGTAGTACCGGTATCACGAACACAACATCGAGAGCTTGATAATCAATGGGGAGACAGTACAGCATGTGACAAAGTACAAGTATTTAGGAACAAATGTGAACTGCTACATTGACTGTACTGAGGAGATAAAGTCCAGGATCGGTCAAGCCAGAAATGCATTCAATAAAATGAGGAGAGTGTTCTGTAGCAGAGACCTTAATTTACATCTAAAAATTAGACTTCTGAGATGTTATGTCTTCTCCACCTTGTTCTATGGAGTTGAGACCTGGACCATAAAGAAAAGAGAAATGGACAGATTGGAGGCATTTGAGCTATGGACGTACACAAGGATACTGAGGCTGAGTTGGAAAGATAAGGTCACCAACGATGAGGTGATGAGGCGGATGGGAAAGAGAAAGGAAATAATAAATACTGTCAAAATTAGGAAACTGCAGTATCTGGGTCATGCGATGAGAGGATAGAAATATCATCTGCTGAAGCTGGTCATTCAAGGAAATTTACAAGGCAAAAGAAGACCAGGAAGAAGAGGCATTTCTTGGATCGATAATCTGAAAACTTGGTTCAATTGTTCCACTATTGAGCTGTTTCGTGCTACATCATCTAAAGTAAGAGTCTCTATGATGGTTGCCAACCTCCTGAGAGGAGATGGCACATAAAGAAGAAGTATACAGATTGTGCAATTGGGTTACTGTGGGATTTAAGGCTTCCTGTCAAGTCCCTCACCCTTTTGTGTTACATACATAATTTGTAGCCAGAAACCTTCCCTGGAGTGCACACAACAACACACCCAAATTTCATCGCAATCGGATGAATGTTATATGAACGTATAGGGGACAGTCAGACAGACAAACTATCACGTAATATTGATTTTTATTTATATAATAATACAGAAGAAGAAGATAATCGAAATATCATTTTAATAATGTACACAACTACCGTACTGTATGAATGAACCCTCCCTCACCCAGAAATAAATCCTGTGTACGTCACTGGTTAGGCCCTAACCATTTCAAAATCATTTCGTTTTATAATTTTTACTTTAGTTTAAATGAAACCACTTTAAGACAATGTTTTAGACCCGTGCAATTCCATATTACATATGTTGAGCCTGTTTTGTTACATATTCATGTACATATCTATAGGATAATATATCCGGACTCGACTGTATTTATAAGCGTCGCTACATACAGTATAAAATATCTTCCCTCTCCTTGCGGCTGTTAGGAGCTGAAATGCCAAGGCCCGCATTCTAGATATTTCAGTAATGAATGGAGTATTCGTGACTTGGAGCGCCCGATGTATAGCGCCAACTGCAGTTCCCTTCTTCAAGATATTGGAAATCAAAGATAATATCATAAACGTCTGCTGGTATTTTATGAAAGGAGTAAAATTTATCTTGAGACATAAAATATTTCCAGTACGTTCGTCCCGTCCCGTCACAGAGAGCACGGTCATATTATAGCTCTTCCTTCCTCTTGTCGACAATTGTGCAGATAAAAACTCACCCTCTTCCATGGGCTCACAGTTAGTGGGACGTGGGTTGGCGACAGCGAGACCAGTATTGCTTCCACTCACTTGTGCCAGGTTCCAGTAGTGGCTATTGCTCACATTCTCAGGAGCCGGCTTCGGTGGCGTAGTTGATAGCATGCTGAGCTTCTATAACCAAGATAGCGAGTTCAAACACAGCCGAAGCCGTCGGATTTTTTAAGAGCGTTAAAAATCCCTCAGTATGCCTTCCTTCGTAGGGGAAGTAAAGCCGGTGGTCCCATGTCATAGATATATGGCATCTTAAAGAACCTTCCACTAATTACACCTGTGTGAAGCTAAATTGTATAGGTTAAGAATGTAAACAACGCTCTTAGGTTCCTACGTTTGTTGCCAAGAGCCGACTGCGGTGGCGTCTAGTAGCTAAGTTCTGACCTAGGCCTATACCAGACCCAAAACAACTGTGAACATGGGCTAGCCCAGTAGCGTGCGTCCACCTGAGCACTGTTGCCACAGCGGAGATGACACAGCTCTACGCTCGCAGTATACGCACGAATTTCTCCGTCAACACAAGGCGCTCCGAATGTAAGAACATGTACGAGCTGGGGGGCCTAATCCTACGAATATCTATGCTCACAACGGAGTGCGCACAATGTGATATGAGGCAGATATAAGGTATCACACCAACGTTATTTGTGCATGTGTCCACCTCCTGGTGTAGCAACCGGCATTCTTGGCTGTGGCACAGGAGGTCCAGGTTCGATTCCCAGCTCTGCCAAGCAATTAAATTATTGTCTGAGGGCTGGAACGGGATACACTCAGCCTCGTGAAGCAAAACTGGGAAGATGTGAGTTGGATTCCTACCTAAACCATCCTGGAAGTGTTTTTTTCTGTGGATTCGCACTTCTAATCCAGGCAAATGCCGGGATGGTACCTAACGTGCCACGGCCGCTTCCTACCCAAATCCTACCTGACTTAAAAATGCACACACTAGTACAGACATCACAGTGACACAGGTTATCAGACAAATTCCACACACCCCCAAATACACGGGGCTACATGACCACGATGTCGCAAAGCCCCTAAAACAATCAACAACCCATGAGGTCCGGATTCGATTCACGGCTCAATCACGACATTTAGTTCTGGTCTTAGGGTTAGAACTGGCTACACTGTGCCTCGTGAGGTAAAACTGTGAAGAGGTGAGTTTTATTCAACTCAATTACAAATAAAAACATAATTGCTGATACCACAATAACATAGGTTATCAGATTTTGTGTTTTCACGTACCGGTACTTCTGTATTTGTAAGCTTCTTTTAAAGGCCATATACCCTGAAAATTATATTTCTTGCCTGGCTGTGTAAAACTGTTCGGCTTGCTAAGGCACATCGTTATGAGTTCAAAACTTCAGCTCACAGCACTTGTTAAAGCTCCACTGCTGAACTGATACAGCAATACCGTCACTCTTCGTTATCTACCCTAGTGAACCTAAATATTTCAACACCTAAATCAATCCTTCTCAAATTATGCCTTCAGTTCAAGGGCAGATGTTATCTCCCGAATGGCTGGTCGTATCGTCACGGGGTTTGGGCAGTCAGTTTCGAAATGTTTAGCTCAGTAACATAGGGTCACCAAAATAATTGAATAATTAATTATTTTCGTGCGCGGAGAGAAATAACGTTTTCGTACGGCGCAGCGAGCCCAGCTAGTTGAGTTAACTAGACAACGCCGAGCTATGCTATTGGCTGGCGCGAGTGAGTGACTGAATCTGGCTCCTCCCTCATGTTCACAGTTGTTTTGGGTCTGGTATAGTAATCGTTGACGGTGGCGTTTGGCGGCAAAAGTGGGAACTATTTGAAAAATTCGAAGTTGCAGTCCTTACTTGAATTAAAAAACACATACACACACTAATACAGCCATCACAATTAACACTGATTATCAGACAGATTCTACACCCAAAGTACACGGGGCTACATGACCTCGTTGTCGCAGCCCCTTAACTAAGGAACCAACCAACTACATTCTCAGGGTAGGAAAAGTATAATGTTAATTGTGCAATCCGCCTTGTCAATACTATGAAATGATGTTTAATAAAAAAAAATAACGTACATCTTTCGATATGACGATGACCGCCATTTTGTTAAACACTGCTGTTACTGCCATCTGGTGGTAACTGATGTCACTAAAGTCGATGAAGAACAAAACTTCGCGAGTTTGTCTAACCATCACTGCAACAATAGCAATGACATACTCTCCAATTTTTCTATTAAAAGATCACGAATCCCTGACAATCATTTTGAATAACCCTGTAGGCCTATATAAAAATGAATGGTACGTGTTAGTTTGTATGAGTGTCCTTTATGCGTTCACATACCATTCATCCGATTGCGATGAAACTATGGTGAGTTGTTGTGTATACTCCTGGGAAGGTTTCTGACTTATTAGTAAATCCATTTTACAATAGGTAGCGCACGAGTAGTTTCAACAAATAAGTGACAGCGCGCGAATCGTTTCAACAAGGTCTAATATGCGATTGCTATGAAACTTTGGTGAGTTGTTGTGCACGCTCCCACGAATGTGTCCAAATTAGTAAATCCATTTTACAATAGTTTAGAGGCAGGTAAAGGAAAAAGAAAATAATGTGTATCCAAAAGCACTTCAACGAACAAAATTACAATGCCAACACTTTCTTTGATTGACATTGCAACGCATGCCAGGTACAGCTATTGTATTAATATAACCTTAAACCTTTCATATAATCTTGTAGCCTAACATAAATTTGACTACCGTATCAACATTCAAATAAATGTTTAATGTGATTTTATTATAGCGTCGTTTCGTTAATTTTTCAAGCGTAACTTAAATTAGAAAATTTTATAACGTATTTTAATGAAGTTTCTGAATTTTTAATGTGGACTTTTAAATTGAGTTGTTTGCTTTATTTTTTAGGACTGGAACGGGGTACACTCACCCTCGTGAGGCAAACCTGAGAAGAGGAGGGTTCAATTCCCGCCTAAGCCATCTTATAAGTTTTTTCCGAGGTCCCCCCCCCCACTTCTACTCCAGGCAAATGCTGGGATGGTTCCTAATTTAATGCCACGGCCGGCTCCTTCCCAATCATATTTACAAATACACACACTAGTATAGCCATCACAATAACACAGGTTATCACACAAATTTTACACACACAAAAGTACACGGGGCTATTATTATGGCCACCTCGAAACATAACCAACAAGAACAAAGCATTACGTTATCAGTGTTTTGTTTTACTGATTTTTGAACTGAACATTGCCTCCTTGAATTAAAGTAATGCTAATCTTTGTTATTTAGTATGCAAAATCGTATTGTGTGAAGACTAAGTTGGATCTTTCTAATCTGACACAAATTGTAAAATCACTACGGTACCTTTGTTTGATCTTGGTAATACTGTACCGTATTTTCTTTTTTAAAATAAGCATTTCAAGTAAGTGTAGGCTACGTAAATAAATAAATGTCGTATTTCACCTATATACTAGTTTTAAAAGTCCATTTCAGAGGTAGAGAGCCTGTTTTAAACGCCTAAAATGGAAGGTGTAAAACCTAACAGCCACAGTCCGACATCTACTTATTTACGTAATTTAGCATGTATTTCCAGTGCAGTAGTGGTAATGGACAGTAATTTCAATTGGTAACGACTCCCCGAATATCAAATAAGGTATGAAAATCATAATATATTACCCAAGTGCACATGTAGAATCCATGTTTACCATTCCTGAACAGTTACTGTTATGACATTGGTTTTGCAAGTAGGCTTACAGTATTCAGGTTTCAAAAATGTAAATCAGATACTTTACATTAGTCAACCAGCTTGGATGTCACATACCTTTCATAATAGATACTCAGTTCAATTGATATTCTGTTATTAATGGCAATAAACTAGCAACACTTAAAACATACTTTCGCTTCATAATCCTACTCCTTCCCCTATCCAAAAATCCCCAGGCCATATTCTGGTCAGTTTGATTCTTATGTACCTACCCCACATTTAACCTATTAAGTTCCATGTCCTATTCCCCCTTGATAAAGCTCTTATGGCCCCAAAATGGGAGCCGACAGGCTAAAATGCACGCAACGAAGCCGGCGTCATGTACGGTGCTGCTCCCTATATTAACGGTAGTTCATCCAGTGCCCACGTACGGCAGCGCCCGTAGCACGGTCGGGTATCTTGCGCATTCCGTGTAATGCCCTATCTTTGACTTCATGAGCTCCTTGTCTTATATTATTGTATATTGTCCTCTTATGTTCCAGTTAGTTTTAAGATAATAAACGTCGTAATTAAGTAAATGTGGAATTCCCTTATGAGCTACCAGAGAGAATGTTTGCACACAAAATTTTCTGGGCCGGCTTCGTTTGCTTGGATCCTGAAACGGCCACAAAACACTTCGGATGAAGAACACAGCAAACGAATTCACGCGATCCGTAAAATGAAAACGAATTTCCGGAGTCGGTAGTTCTACGTTATCGACATTAGTTTTGAAAACTATCGATAGTTTTTCTGTTATTTAATTTATAGAAAATTTTATCGTTCGTTCGTTTCTCATTCAGTGCTATCCTACATTTCTTGACTGAGACGTGAATCAAATCCAGACCTCATGGGTGACAGCTACGTATGCTAGTCACTACACCACAAATTGGTCCCCGATAAACATTAACTGATTCCATTGAATTGTTTTCTGTATTTCTTTTACATTATAAAGAGCCTGCAAGCAATGTTACTCAGAATGACATCCATTACTACAGTGTTCATGACGTTGACTAAGTAAGGTACGGCACCATTACAAATATAACAATAACACATTCGCCTTACTCCTGCCAATGATCACATTTATTGGAAGATACAGACACTACTGTATAACCATGAATATTTAACTTGTCAGAAACCATTGGATAACCATTGGATTGGACAAAACGAAGGTTAGAATTGTCGGGTTGAGGTGCGGCCTTGGCCGAGGGAAGCTAGCGGAACACTGTTGACAAATTAATATCCATTGATCTGGACCCGTTAGGCTGTAACCATTGTTACAACCAGTTACCTCAGGTTCCCACAAGCAGTTCGCCACAAGGCAAAACTTAAAAAAATAGTGGCGTTTCAGTCGTATTCTTCGACATTTCCAGACCTTCGACAATATTGGGAAAAATCACTTACGAAAAACAACTTAAAAACACTTTAAGTGCACCAACTTAACTCTCATATCCCATAGCCAGAGGCGGATTTAAGCCATGATTATAGGGGAGAGATCCGTTAATTTTTCCAAAAAAATATGCCCAAATTAGTGAGTTCTAAGGCATTTGGGTGATTGTTTTCTTTTAGGAGAAAAATTAAATATAACAAGTTAAAATAAAGAAACGTTATAAAACTATATGAGAGAACGGAGAAAATGTGCGTGATATTTGCCGTTTTAAGTGAAATATTTATTCTAAATTATTTGTTTCAGAAGTACTACTATTGCTGTCATAGCCTTTAATACGCATGGTTTGAAACAATTATTTTAGAGAGCTGTTAAAAATTGTATAGTATTCTTTCAAACGCAATGTTCGAAATATTAGGCTATTGAAAATTTTACATTTTGGTATAGAGTACTTTAAATTGCGAAAGAATTTGTTTGAAGGTAATGTTTTCCTTAGAAGCTTAAATACGTTTTCAATGTACTTTACAACAGGAAGATGATTCAAATTATTTAAAAGTTTCTAGCTTCGAATTTCATGTTTAGTAAAAACAAAGAAATTGCATGATTGTTTGTTTCCAGGTTTTTGATGCAAGTTGCCAAAAAATGTTAAACTATTATACATTTTTGATGTGTAACATCTTTCCCCTCGGTTGCTGGATATTTATTGTGGGAGAGATGTCGGAAAAGGGACGGAAATGTGTAATTGTGGGAGTGATTTTGGAAAAGGGACGGAAATGTGTAAGAGGAAACAATGAGCGCGCGCGGTGGCGGAGATTGGTACCACGACGTACCTCGCACATGCGCACCGGTCAGGATTTGGCACTGGAGTTTTACAAGTACAGGGTCCGGCAGCATAACTTCCTTTTTTAAAAACGTAATAAAACCCATTGTATGAATCAGAAAACTTGTATTTTCTTTTATAATCTAGGCGCATACATAAAGTTTTGTTTTACTTAGTTTTGAAGATCAAATCAGGTAGGTGACGTCCTCCATTCTCCTTACACTGAGTAAACAGTTTTCTGGCGTTTGTCATGACTCTTGCCAGCATATCAGGCGTTATGTTGGCAATTTCTTCCTGGATGTTGGTCTTCAAATCTTGTAGCGTCTTTGGACAGTTTACATAAACATTGGATTTCAAAAAACAACCATAGACAAAATCAGAAGGGGACAAATCAGGAGAGTGGGCCGGCCACTCCAAATCGCCCCTAAGTGAGATGAGGCCGAGGGACTCGAGTTCTTCGTCCTGTCACACTTCCAGTTCGTCTGAACGTAGTGATGCACGTAACAATTGATTTCCTGTCCACGACAGGGGCCAACGGGGCTAAATTAAAGCGTATCTGAAAGGCGCGCTGGGTTGCGATCACAGAACATCTGCTCGAAAAGTAGGCCTCCTTCCTGTTCCAACGCATGATGGCGACTGAACTGTGTCGGGACTAAACGTTATAGTACCACCTCACGAACGAGACCACTAGCGCTCCGCTACGACATCAACCGACTGAATGGCGCGCATTTTAAAAAAAGCAAGTTATGCTGCCGGACCCTGTAGTTATTTCAATGACCAACTGAATTCACTGTTAACTAGGGATTTGCACTCCCGGCAAACACAAGTCACCCGGACGAGACTTGCATCACCGCTGAGCCATCAAAATGTCATAGCAAGAGCAGAAATAATAGTAATGGGAACTTACCAATGGTAATAACGCGAAGGAAACCTTCGAGTTTGCTGGCACAAGGTAGCACTCTGAGTACATTCTTTAAAAAAATGCGAGTAAGTAATATGGAATTATTCGAATAAATAGTTTAGTGCGGATCATTTTCATACTTTTACGTTAATTTCAATAATTTTACATTTCTTCTTAGCTAGGGGTGTCCTAGAACTCGGGGTGACACCCCTTTAATTTAACCAAAGGACCCAAAACTAATAGGTCATCGGCTTTTTAAAATTTCACGAACCAATAATGCTAGGGACTTGTATGAGGTGTCCTAGGAGTCGGGGTGACGCCCCCCCCCCCCCCGTTTTTCTATTCCCCTCTTAATTTAAACAAATGACCAAAAACTAAAGGATCATCGGGTTTTTAATATTTCGCGAACCAATAATGCTAGGGACTTGTATGAGGTGTCCTAGGAGTCGGGGTGACGCCCCCCGTTTTTCTATCCCCCTCTTAATTTAACCAAAAGACCCAAAACTAATAGGTCATCGGCTTTTTAATATTTCGCGAACCAATAATGTTAGGGACTTGTATGAGGTGTTGTAGGATTCGGGGTGACGCCCCTTTTTTCATGATTTTGTGATTTGCAGTGATGGGTAAATCCAGAGCAGAATATATGCGAAATTATCGACAAAAGAAACGTGAGAAAAAATTAAAAACTGGAGTACAGCCGAAAAAAAAGTGATGGTTGGTTGGTTCTTAAGTTTAGGGGCTGCGACAACGCGGTCATGTAGCCCCGTGTACTTTGGGTGTGTGTAGAATCTGTCTGATAACCGGTGTTAATTGTGATGACTGTATTAGTGTGTGTTATCTGTTTTTTAATTTGAGTACTGCAACTTAGAATTTTTCAAATAGTTCCTACTTTTGCCGCCAAGCGCTACCGTCAATGACTACTAGGCCAAGTTCAGAACTTAGCTACTAGACGCCACCGCAGTCGGCTCTTGACAACGAACGTAGAAACCTAAGAGCGTTGTTTACATTCTTAACCTATCCAATTTAGCTTCACACAGGTGCAATTAGTGGAAGGTTCTTTAACATGCCATAAATCTATGACATGGGACCGCCGGCTTTACTTCCCCTCCGAAGGAAGGCATACTGAGGGATTTTTAACGCTCTTAAAAAATCCGACGGCTTCGGCCGGGTTTGAACCCGCTATCTTGGGCATAGAAGCTCAGCATGCTACCGACTACGCCACCGAAGCCGCCAAAAAAAAAAATGACTTCACAATATTTCATCTCAATTTCATAGCAGGATAACATGTCAGATGTTACACATCATATACGACTACTGTAAGGCTCGTATCTTTTTTAATTGTCCGAAGGGGACGTCGCCCTCCTTAAATCCACCCATGCTCATAGTCTCACTTCAGGAAAACAATGTCACAAGAATAGAAATCAGTCATGCAAATTAGAGAGGGGTGTTATGCAAGTTTCGTCGCTCTCCCCAACTCTATATAACTTGGTGACCGATCATATTCTAGACGAACTGTGTGAAAATCATGCTGTCCCAAAGTTTGAGTTCTAACTTGTAAGTGGCATGCGTCCTCGCTGATGGCACTGTCCTAATTGGGAAGAACAGGGAATCTGTGACTGAGTTAACAAGAATTACAATTGGAAGTTTCAAAGAAAACGGCCTAGATCTGAACCGTGATAACTTGATAAGTCCGTGGATTTAAACATATCCAAGGAGCAACTTGTGAAGAATGACCTTTACGTTGACCCCAGTTTTTCGATAATATATATATATATATATATATATATATATATATATATATATATCAGCCCGAGACGATCAGATATAAGTGGGCCGGTCGTAAGCTCATGAGAAATTTAGAGCGAGTCTACATAATATCCGGTGACAGTCACTCGCTGCTTTGCCCAGACGGACGACAATTAATAGGGCAGCGTGCAAAACCAATAACCGAAAACTAAATTTCTTCTAACCGAGTTAATTTAACAACCTCCGCTTTATGGCGTGCTGAGAGGGATTTTTTTATACCAATAAGTGATGTTTCTTATACAGTGACTTTATATTTGCTTGGCTCCACCAGTGACGGCTCAGTTGCCGGCGACCGCGCGCATGTGTTCGGCATAGTACCGTGCTTAAAATCAGTATCATGAATTTTTACTCAACATATTTACAGTAGATGCTGAAAATGTTCCCCATCCACTGCCAAATATAATCGGCATCTCCTTATGAAGTTTCCGGTTACTCCGGTTAATTTAGCTTCAGTAAGGAAATAACGAACTTTACGTCCATTTTTATTGTTTACTGAACTTGTACGTTTGAATCTCTTAGCCAGTTGTTTTATTGTCCGATGTATAGGAATGGGTCTCCCTAGGAATTTCACTCGAAACTTTTGTCTTGTTCTATTGCGAGATTTCCTGCACGTTATGAACGTATTGCCCAGATCACATGTCCACGTAGCGAATATTTCACATAAGGCATTACAGCACTATACACAATCACAATAAAACACTACACAATACGATATAGAGTAAACAATAGCTTTATAAAAAAAACATTTTGCTCGGAGCTCACGTCTACTGCAGCAAGATCGTGGGAATACGGCCGGAGACCGCACGCACCCACCTGTAACAGCCGGTCCACCGGCCGAGGTCGAGTGGAATCACCTTGCCAAGCAAAAAAATTCCTCTCGGCACGCCGGAAGGCGGCGGTAGATTTCACCGGGCAGACTAGAGGATAGGCTAAAATAGGCGAAATATGCAGGTTTTCGTAGGTGGATCAGACCTCATTTATTGCGAGAATGTATTTTACAATTGGAGGTTAATTAACCTTTTATTCGTCTTTCTATGCATATTTTTAACATTTTATTGTCTTATGGGGATGGTAACTTTCTTGTCATATTTGGGGTTCATTTTAATACTTTTGATCACAATGTCCTTATGCAAGGTTTGGAACTGATGTGTAACTATCTAACAGTCTGTTACTTCTTCGCGCAAAATTTTATCTCCCGCAGAGATGTTGGTTGGTTCCTCAGTTTAGGGGCTGCGACAACGTGGTCATGTAACCACGTGTACATTGGGTGTGTCTGATAAACGGTGTTAATTGTGATGACTGTATTAGTCTCTAATTCAGTTAAGGTCTGCAGAAGGTCAATTTTAAGTAGTAGTACCTAATTTTGTACCAAATACTACCGTCAACGACACCTACTGTGAACTTGGCTGCTAGATTCCACCGCAACCAGCAACTTGCAATGAACGTTGGAACTTCCCCTCCGAAGGAAAGCATGATGAGGGATTTTTAGCGCTCTTAGAAAATCCGACGACTTTGGCCGGTTTTGAACCAGCGACCTTAGGCATAGAAGTTCAGCATGCTACCAGTTAGCCGCTTCCCACATAGTCAGATGTAACAAGAAGTTCCGTGCGGAACTAAAGAGCCTACTTTTCTTAAAATTAAGATTCATGCCAATGATTAATCTACAGTATATGAACCTATCTAGAATAATGACGAAATTAAGTTGGTAATATCGGAATGTCTTAATTAGTTCGAAATACTGTATACTAGGCATAATGTAGCCTAATACAGCAATACAGTTGGCAGCCCTGGTGACTGAATATATTCTTAATTCCATCTCTTAAGGTACAGAATACAAAATGTGGTTGAAGTCCAAAGGATGTTACATGGAGTTATACATTGGATCTATCAGCACACGTAAAAGCACGTTGGCAACAATGTCATGCGTATGCTGGTCAGAAATAATCGGAAATATTATGATATCTTTTTGTGCCAATTTTGGATGAAATCCATTTTTAGTATAGAAGTTATATGTATTTTAAAATTGGAGCTATCATCAGGCATAGAATCATGTTGGCATCACTGACTTATATTAATTACTCCAAATTAATCTAGAATGTCAGGTGCTATACGTATGCAAAGTATAGACCTGTTGGCTTGCATACTTTCTGATATATTGATATTAGGGTAAAAAATATAGACACTATTTATTAACAGTTGGCAGCCCTAATTGCTCATAAGAATACTTATAGTCATATCTGTTATATTACACATAGCCCATACGAAATTTGGTTGAAATCCAACTGACAGTATAGAAGTTACATGTATTTAAAAATTGGTCCTATCAGCAGGCTTAGAATCATGTCGGTAGAACTGACGTATATAAGATACTCCAAATTAATGTAAAATGTCAGGTACTATACGCGTGCATAGTTTAAAGCTGTCGGCTTGCATACTTTCTGATATATTGGCATTTGGATAAAAAGTAGAGAGAACAATTATTAACAGTTGGCAGCCCTGGTAGCTCTTAATAATACGCTCAGTCATACCTGCTTATGTGCTTATATTACATACATAATTTGGTTGAAATACAATTGATAGTGTAGAAGTTATGTGCATTTAAGAATTGGACCTATCAGAAGGCTTAAAATTATTTTGGCAACACTGTCATGTATGGCCTCCTGGAAATTAAACTGAAATAGTATTATCTACATGTGTGCCAATTTTGGAATTGCTCCCATGTATGCCTTCCATGATATCCAACATGGAGCTCAAATTTCTAATGCGTTTTTTTAGCAGTTGGTAGCACTGACATCTTTTTCAAATAAGGGCTTGAGATATTCCGGTATTCATCTTTACTCATACTAAATTTGGTTTCGATTGCTGCAGCCGTTTAGGAGTTGATAAGGGGGGGGGGGGCACACACACAGCCAGCCAGACAGACACATTTTCCCGGATCGATCTCATAAGTCTACTTTTTCCTCATATTTGCAAAGTGTGAAAAGTAGGCTAAAAATGAATGTGATCTCGTCAATGGCGTTGTCTAGGCAACCTCTGATAGCTCATCCCTGATCAATTTAGAAGCGTTGTCATGGTAACCTCTGATGGCACTTGGCATTTTCTTTAATTCCGAAATCGTTTTTCTCATCCCTTGGCGTAATGGTGGGTCATATCAAAATTTCTTTCAGACAAAAGTTTTAGGTAATTATCCGGGGAATATTTTCCATTTTGTACGGTTTTGATATTGTGCCTATTAAGAGAGATATGATTAATGTTTCCCGAAAAACCCAATTTTTTCCACCCCTTTGATCAATGGTTATTGCTATCAAAAAACGTAGTTGACATAAATTTTTGGCACTTATCCGACACATATTATGAACTTTGAATGGATTCGATATTTCATGTATTAAGAGAGTTATAGTGATATTTCACTTTTTCGAAAAAAAAAGCCCCCCATTTTCACCCCCTTTGACCGATTTTACCCATTAACAAACTCGACCGAGAATTTAATGGGACACTTATTATGTAAAAAATTCAAAGTGATTGGGGCAAAATTACGGCAGTTATCGTGTCCACAAGAAACTGATATACATATATATATATACATAAATTATATATAAACTTTTGAACTGACGGTGGTTTTGGAGTCTGGGGGATGTGAAACGCGAAGATATGTCGAAATTTTCCGGAAGTCGAAACATGGGACCCATTGCAATAGTTAGCTTTCTAATGAAATCTATATATCAGATTCTTGTGGACACGATAACTGTCGTAATTTTGCACCAATCACTTTGAATTTTTTACATAATATGTATACCCTTAAAATCTCGGTCGAGTTCGTTAATGGGCAAAATCAGTGGAAGGGGGTGACAATGGGAGGCTTTTTTCGAAAAAGTGAAATTTCGCTATAAATCTCTTAATACGTGAAATATCAAATCCATTCAAAGTTCATAATATGTGTCAGATAAGTGCCAAAAATTTATGTCAAATAAGTTTTTTGATAGCACCAACCATTGACAAAAGGGGTGGGAAAAAGTGGGTTTTTCGGGAAACATTAATCATATCTCTGTTAATAGGCACAATATCAAAACCGTACAAAATGGACAATATTCCTCCGGTAATTACCTAAAACTTTTGTCTGAAAGAATTTTTGATATGACCCACCATTACGCCACGGGGTGAGCAAAATGATTTAAATTATAAGAAAATGCCAAGTGCCAAGAGAGGTTGCCATGACAACTTTACTTTTAATTGATAAGGGATGAGCCATCAGCAGTTACTATGACAACGACACTGCACGAGATAACATTCAGTTTTCCATCTGTCTGTGGGAAGCGACTTCGGTATCGGAACTGGTAGCATGCTGAACTTCTATGCCCAAGATCGCGGGTTCAAACTCGGCTGAAGTCGTCGGATTTACTAAGAGCGCTAAAAAACCCTGAGTTTGCTTTCCTACGAAGGAGAAGTTCCAACGTTCGTTGCGAGTTGATGGTTCCGGTGGCATCTAGTAGCCAAGTTCACAGATAGGTGTCGTTGATGGTAGTATTTTAGGTAGATTTCATTAGAAAGCTAACTATTGCAATGGGTACCATGTTTCGATTTCCGGAAAATTTCGACATATCTTCACGTTTCACATCCCCCAGACCCCAAAACCACCGTCAGTTCAAAAGTTTATATATAATTTATGTATGTTTATGTATAATGATGATAATTGTTGTTTTAAGGGGCCTAACATCTAGGTTATCGGCCCTGTTTATGTATGTTTATATATATATCAGTTTCTTGTGGACACGATAACTGCCGCAATTTTGCACCAATCACTTTGAAATTTTTATCAAATATGTATACCCATAAAATCTCGGTCGAGTTCGTTACTGGGCTAAATCGGTCGAAGGGGATGAAAATGGGGGACTTTTTTCGAAAAAAAAATGAAATATTGCTATAACTCTCTTAATATGGGAAATATCGAATCCGTTCAAAGTTCATACTATGTGCCGGAAAAAGCTCAAAAATTTATGTTTGAAGAGTTTTTTTATAGCACCAACCATTGACCAAAGGGGTGGGAAAAAGTGGGTTTTTCGGGAAGCATTAATCATATCTCTCTTAATAGGCACAATATCAAAACCGTACAAAATGGACAATATTCCCCTAATAATTACCTAAAACTTTTGTCTGAAAGAATTTTTGATATGACTCACCATTACGCCAAGGGATGAGAAAAATGATTTCGGAATTATAAGAAAATGCCAAGAGCTATCAGTGGTTGCCATGGCAACACTACTAAACTGATGAGGGATGAGCCATCAGACGTTGCCATGACAACGCACTTGCGCGAGATCAGATTCAGATATCCATCTGACTAAGTGTGAAGCGGCTTCGGTGACGTAACTGGTAGCATGCCAAAGGTCGCGGGTTCAAAGCCGGCCAAAGTCGTCGAATTTTCTAAGAGCGCTAAAAATCCCTCAGTATGCTTTCCTTTGGAGGGGAGGATCCAACGTTCGTTGCGAGTTGCTGATTGCAGTGGCATCTAGTAGCCAAGTTCACAGCTAGGTGTCGTTGACGGTACTATCTGGTAGCAACATTAGGAACCACTGCTTGAAATTGAGCGTCTGCATTCCTTACCTGAATTACAGACTAATACAGCCATCACAATTCACACCGTTTATCAGACAGATTCTACACTCACCCAAAGTACACGGGGTTACATGACCGCGTTGTCGCAGCCCCTAAACTGAGGAACCAACCAAAATCTCTGCGGAAGATATAATTTCGCGTGAAGAAGTAACAGACCGTTACATAGTTATACATCAGTGTCGAAACCTTGCATAAGGACAGTGTGACCACAAGTATAACAAGTAGTTCCGTGAAGAACTATACAGCCTATTTTCATATATCCTACTTATGTTAATTGCCACTATCAACATACACAATTTCAGTTTGATTGCTGTAATAGATTCGTAGATATTGAGAACCGACTAAATATTTCGGATGGTCGCCATGTTGGATTTTATATATGTAGGTCCTAGAGTTATGTACTGTTACATGCAGATTATTGTGAACGTGTAGTATTCAAACTTCAATCGCATAGTTAGGACACAAGAAAAAACAAGGAGATTTTAAAATTTTTCACAGCTGCCAACTTGATGTTATGGAAACAATTGAAATAAATTAGATGCCAGTGGATTAACATTCGTATAAGGATTTACTGTACCAAGTTTCACTGCACGCGGATGGTTAAATTGCGAGAAACGTCCATGTGAATATTTATAATTCGCGTCACCGCCATGTTGTATTTGTGATCACCAGGTTATTTAAAGTCCTATAGGTGAACTCAAGTTCATAGCCCCTATGAACATTAAAAAATACAGTTTTATTGCTAAAATAGATTCGTAGATATTCAGTATCGTCTAAATATTTCGGATGGTCGCCATGTTGGATTGTTAAATGTATAGGCCATAGAGTCATGTACCATTAAAGGAAAATTATTGCGTAGGTTCATTATTCAAACTTTCACTTCGATCGCATGACTACATCACAATAAATAAAATCTTAATTTTAAAATTCGCACTGCCGCCATCTTGAGGTTATGTAAACAATTGAACTAAATTAGATACCAGTGGATTAGAATGTGTATAAATATTTCCTGTGCCAGGTTTCAGTGCGCTTGGAACATTAAATCGTGAGAAAGGTCTATTTAAAATTTTCAAATTCGCTTGGCCGCCATGTTCGTTTTGTAGTTAACCGGTTTTTGAAAGTCTTATAGATGGACTTCCAGTAGGGCCCTTTATCTCCGTACAAAATTTCAGGGTTTTACCGCTAATAGTTTCAGAGATATAGAATGCCGGTGAAATATTTCGCCCATCCGCCATCTTGTGATTATGTAAACAATTGAACGAAGTTAGATGTCGTTGCATTACAATGTATATAAACATATATTGTACCAAGTTTCATTGCGTTTGGTTGGTCAAATCGCGAGAAACGTCTATTTAAAAGTCGCAAATACGCTTGGCCGCCATGTTGATTTTATAGTTACCAAGTTTTCAAAGGTCACATAAGTGAACTTTTAGTAGTTCCCTCTATCACCATAGAAAATGTCAGGGTAATATCGGTAATAGTTTCGGAGATATTGAATGCTGGTGAAATATTTCGCACAGCCGCCATGTTGGATTGGTGAGTCGTAACAAAATTTGAAGGACACAGTCGAGTTCGCCGGGAATAGTGCTATGAACTTTCCGAGTTTCATTGAAATCGCTCCAGCCGTTTAGATTTTATTAGGGGGGACACACACACGAATCACACACACACACACGGACAAAAGGTGATCTCATAAGCCTATTTTTTCAAAATTGAAAATAGGCTAAAAATGGACTCCAAATGACAAGAAGGTTACCGTCATCACAAGACAATAAAATGTTTAAAATATGCATAAAATGACGAAAAACAAAGTTAATTAATCTCCAATTATAAAATACTTTCACGCAATAAATGAGGTCTGATCCTTCTACGAAAATCTGCATAGTCTGCCTATTTTCGCCTATCCCCAAGTTTGTCCGATGAAATCTACCTCCGCCTTCCGGCGTGCCGAGAGGACTTTTTGTATTGGCTTTTGTATTGGCTTTTTTGTATTGGCTTTTTTGTATTGGCTTTTGTATTGGCTTTTGTATTGCTTTATATATTGGCTTTTGTGTTGGTTTATTTGACAAGTTATTTTTGTCAATGTGTTTAGTGGATTTTTTTCTCTTGGTCTTGAAAAGTATATATTTTAGCCCTTTTTATGACAGCATAATGGTTACTGCCTTGTCAAGTACAAGACAGAGAGGGGATATTTTAAGACTTAACCTTAGCTCACTTAACATAACCTAACTTTACCTAACCAAACCTTGTCACGTGACATGTTCTACAAATGCATGGTCGGAGTTTGACAAATGAGGTGTCGTTGAAATCGGGCTGACACCCCCTTTTTCCAAAATTCCAAAAATGTTGACCCATAGTCTACTTTCCTGGTGACTTCACCTACTAACCTGGCAAAGTCGATATCTCTCGAATGAATGGTCGGAGTTTGATAAATGAGGTGTCGAGGCTGACACCCCCTTTTTCCAAAATTCCAAAAATGTTGACCCATAGCCTACTTTCCTGGTGACTTTGCAACGAGGTGCAATCAAAAATTCCAAACCGAACACATGGTCGGATTTTGACAAATGAGGTGTCGTTGAAATCGGGCTGACACCCCCTTTTTCCAAAATTCCAAAAATGTTGACCCATAGCCTACTTTCCTGGTGACGTCACCTAGTAACCTGGCAAAGTCGATATCTCCCGAATGCATGGTCGGAGTTTGATAAATGAGGTGTCGAGGCTGACACCCCTTTTTCCAAAATTCCAAAAAAGTCCTGGGATTTGTTTTACAGGCAGAGAGGGTATGCACAATTGATTTATGTCAAACAAACATTTTTGTAAAATTGTTAAGTTTCCAAAAATAACCCATTTGGAAATATTTTTTAGAAAAATTTGAAAAATACACGATTTTTCGAATTAGAGTGGGATAGAGGTAAGTGTAAGAGTTAACATATGACATTTTAGGATTTTTAGTTTAAACATATAGCCTACTTTCCCAATATTTGTTTAAAAATAAAGATAAAATCTTAGGTCAGTGACCTTATAGGTTGGTCTTTTTCGCAAAAATTAAAATCTAAAATCTATTTTTTTTAAATTAAAATTATATAAATTTACATTATATATATTATATATATATATTATCTTATATATATAAAAAGGAATGTCTGTCTGTCTGTACACACTTTCGGGATGTTCATTGGCATACTTAATCCATTTCACAGTAGATAGCGCGCGAGTAGTTTAAACAAATGCGTAATGGCCATGCGTTCATATACAATTCATCCGATTGCGATCAAATTTTGATGAGTTGTTGGGCACAGTCCCGGAACAGTTATAGGCGTAGTAAATCCAATTTACAATAGATGGCGCGCGAGTAGCTTCAACAAAATGGCGTGCTTTTGTTTCAAGAAAGGCCCACATGCGTTCATATACCATTCATCCCATTGCGATGAAACTTGGGTGAGATGTTCTGTACACTTCAGGTAAGGTTCCTGGCTTAGTAAATCCACTTAACAATGGGTAGCGCATGAGTAGATTCAACAAATGAACGACGACGGGCGAATCGTTTCAGCAAAGTCCTGTATGCGTTCACACACCATTCGTCCGATAGCGATGAAACTTGGGTGAGAGATTGTCTACACTACAGCCAAGGTTTTTGGTTTTGTAAATCCATGTTATAATAGGTAGCGCACGAGTAGATTCAACAAATGAGCGACGACGCGCGAAGCGTATCAACAAAGTCCCGTATGCGTTCATATACTATTCGTCTGATAGCGATGAAAGTTGTGTGAGATGTTGTGTTCACTTCAGGGAAGTTTTCTGGCTTAGTAAATCCACTTAACAATAGGTAGCGCACGAGTAGAATCAAAAAATGAGCGACGATCTGCGAATCGTTTCAACAAAGTCCTGTATGCGTTCACATACCATTCGTCCGATAGCGATGTAACTTGGGTGAGAGGTTGTGTATACTACAGGCAAGGTTTCTGGCATAGTAAATCCATGCTATAATAGGTAGCGCACGAGTAGATTCAACAAATGAGCTATGACGGGCGTTGCGTTTCAACAAAGTCCCGTATGCGTTCATATACTATTCGTCTGATAGCGATGAAACGTGGGTGAGATGTTATATACACTTCAGGGAAGGTTTCTGGCTTAGTAAATCCACTTTACAATATATATCGCACAAGTAGATTAAACAAATGTGCGACGACACGCGAAGTGTTTCAACATAGTCCCATATGCCTTCATATACCATTCGTCCGATAGCAACTAACCTTGGATGAGTTGTTGTGTACACTCCAGGAAAAAGTTTCAGGCTTAGTAAATCTATTTTACAATAGGTATCGCACAAGTAGATTCAACAAATGAGCGAAGACGTGCGAAGCGTTTTCAACAAAGTCCCGTATGCGTTCATATACCATTCATCCGATTGCTATGAAACTTAGGTTGAATTGTGGTAAATCCTTTTTACAATCGGTAGCGCATGAGTAGATTCAACAAATGAGTAACGGCGCGCGTATCGTTTTAAAAAAAATCCGTATGCGTTCATATACCATTCATGCGATTGCAATAAAATTTGGAGAAATGCTGATTCCACTCCCGCAAAGATTTCTGATATAGTAAATCCATTTTACAATTAGTAGCGTACGAGTAGATTCAATAATGAGCCAGAGCTCGTGAATCGTTTCAACCAAGTCCCGTATGCGTTCATATACCATTCATCCGATTATGATAAAACTTTGGTGAGTTGAGTACAGTCCTGCGAAGGTGTATGAATTAGTAACACCGTTCTTCAATGGGTGGCGCACAAGCAGATTCAACAAATGAGTGACGGCTCGCGAATCGTTTAAACAAAATCCCGTATGCGTTCATATGCCAATCATCCGATTGCGATGAAACTTTCATGAGTTGTTGTGTACACGCCAGGGAAGGTTTTCGACTTAGTTAATCCAGTTTACAATAGGTAGCGTACGAGTAGGCTATATTCAACAAATGAGTGACGGCGCTCGAATCGTTTCAGCAAAGTCCCGTATGCGTTCATATACCATTGATTTCATTGCGATGAAACTTTGGTGAGTTGTTGAGCACGCTTCCATGATTTTTTTTTGTGATATAAATCCATTTTACCAAAGTTTGGAGGTGGTTTACGGAAAAAGAAAAAAATATTGGGAATACAAAAGCACTTCAACAAACAAAGTTACAACGCCAACACTTTCGTTGATTGGCATTGCACGCATGCCGGGTACAGCTAGTATTATAAAAATTATATAAAATTATATAAATAATAAATTATTTAAAAAAAAAAAAAATAATAATAATAATAACAATAATTTATAATATAAGGATATAGAAAAACAGGAAAGGAAAATTCTCAGAAAGATTTACGAGGCAGTTAATAATAACGGTATTTGGATGAAGAGACCTCAAAGAGAACTCTACCAAAAGATCCACACGATAACGGAAGTAATCAGAAAACGCCGAGTACAGTTTTATACACACATTTACAGGATGGAAAATTTCAGAACGGCGAAGAAATTGCTCAAGGTTATAACACGGAGTAAGGGTGGCACGGAGTGGCTGACAGAGGTTCAGAGGGACCTACAACAGGTCAACATTGAAAACCTTGAGGACCGCACCGAGTGCAGGAATAAAATAAACAAGAAGTTCCGTGACGAACTAAAGAGCCTACTTTTCATGCCAATGATTATTCTACAGTATATGAACCTATCTAGAATAATGACGAAATTAAGTTGCTAATATCGAAATTTCCAATTAGTTCGAAATACTGTATACCTGGCATAATGTAGCCTAATAGAGCACTACAGTTGGCAGCCTTGATGACTGAATATATTCTTAGTTCCATCTCTTAAGGTACAAAATACAAAATTTGGTTGAAGTCCAATGAATAGCATGGACGTTACATGCAGTTAAACATTGGATCTAACCGCGCGCGTAAAATCATGTTGGCAACAATGTCATGCATGTATTGGTCAGAAATAATCTGAAATAATATGATCTATCGTTGTGCCAATTTTGAATGAAATCCATTAGTTAGTATAGAAGTTACATGCATTTTAAAATTGGACCTATCAGCAGGCTTAGAATCATGTTGACAGCACTGACGTATATTAGTTACTCCAAATTCGTCTAGAATGCAGGTACTATACGTGTGCAAAGTTTAGAGCTATTGGCTTGCATACTTTCTGATATATTGATATTAGGGTAACAAAAATAGGGACAGCACATATTAACAGTTGGCAGCCCTGGTTGCTCTTAAGAATACGCATAGTCATATCTGTTATGGTACACATAGCAAATACGAAATTTGGTTGAAATCCAAATGATAGTATGGAAGTTACATGTATTTAAAGTTGGACCTGTCAGCAGGCTTAGAATCATGTTGGTAGCACTGACGTATATAAGTTACTCCAAATTAATATAGAATGTCAGGTACTATACGTGTGCATAGTTTAAAGCTATCGGCTTGCTTACTTTCTGATATATTGGTATTTGGATAAAATAAATTAGGAGCATTTATTAACGGTTGGCAGCCCTGGTAGGTCTTAAGAATACGCTCAGTCATATCTGGTTATGTACACATACAACATACAAAATTTGGTTGAATTCCAATTGATAGTGTAGAAGTTATATGCATTTAAAAATTGGACCTATCAGAAAGCTTATAATCATTTTGGCAACATTGCCATGTTTGGCCTCCTGGAAATTAAACTGAAATATTATGATCTGTACGTGTGCCAATTTTGAAATAGCTCCCATTCATACTTTCCAAGATATCCAACATGGAGCTCAAATTTCAATTGCGATTTTTTAGCAGTTGGTAGCACTGACATCATTTTCAAATATGGCCGTGAGATATTCAGGTATAGATCTTTACTCCTACCAAATTTTGTTTCGATTGCTGCAGCCGTTTAGGAGTTGATAGGGGGGACACACACACAGCCAGACAGAAGGACAGACAGACAGACAGAAGGACAGACAGACAGACACACATTTGCCCGATCTCATAAGTCTACTTTTTCCTCATTTTTGCAAAATGTGAAAAGTTGGCTAAAAATGTTAAGTTTGATCAGAGACCGGCACGACAGCCTGGAAGAAAGTGGACAGCTGAGAGGATGAAGAGATTTTGGGATGAGAAGCGGGAAAACGCTAGGAGATGAAATCATGTATTCAAGTTCAATCGCTCTCCTAAAGGGGAACAATCGATTAAATAAATAATAATAATTTATAATAATTATAATAATAATAATAATAATAATAATAATAATAATAAATATTCCATTTAGCAACTACACGACCGACCTCTCCCTGTGTTCTTTGACATGCCAACATCGTATGACATGCGTGTCGTAATTTTTGCCGCCTTTCAAAAATCACTTACCACGACCAGGAGCGAACCTGCAAGCTTGGGGTTAGTAGTACGACACGATAACCACTCACCCACCGTGGCAAGCTATCAATCAATAATTAGCTAATAAAATTATTATTATTATTATTATTATTAATAATAATAATAATAATATTCCAATTAGCAACTACATGGCCGACCTCCCCCTGTGACATCGTGGCGGCCATCTTGCACATTAGCCCCTGGCCCAGCTATGACTGTCCCCTCCATAAGAATAACATAGGACTGATTGCGCGCGGCCGCCATCTTGCGCATTAGCCCCTGGCCCAGAACCGCCTTATTATTCCTACTGTGCTTGCCACGGTGGGTGAGTGGTTATAGTGTCGGACTACCAACCCCAAGATCGTAGGTTCACCCCTGGCCATGGTAAGTGATTTTTGAAGACGACAAAAATCACGATACTCACGTCATACGTTGTTGGCATGTTAAAGAACCCATTTGAATTCAGTAGGCCGTGTTCAATGGCAAAATTAATCTCGGGATTTTCCGCCAACACAAAGTTCCTCCATTCTCTACTTGATAGCGCTGTAGTGTCAAGGAGTTTAGATATCTAACCTCCTTGACTTTCATAGCGTTCAAAGGAACGACGAAATTCGACATGCAAGCTACCCTCTGGGTGTCAATTAACAAAGCTTGCACCAGGCACCCGAGACCATACGATATTATTATTATTATTATTATTATTATTATTATTATTATTCCTACTGTGGTATTATGGTATCTGAAAGAACTGTGCGTAGAAGATTGTAAGAACTACAAGTACCATCGTCCACCTATAAAGCCATTACTCACTGCTGCCATGATGAAGAAGCGACTCCTGTGGGCAAGACAGCACGAATCATTCACGGTGGAAGACTGGAAAAGGGTTAAGTACTAGGCATTAACATCCCAAAATTTTCAAAATACTGTGTTTTATATCGTCTTGTTGAATGATATGATTTTACAACATCAGACACTTTCTTTCTCAAGTGTGCTTTTCTGATGAATCAAATTTCCTATGTCTGATGGACAAAGCAAAATTCATACGACGAAAGACAGACGAGAAACTGGACTCCTCGTGCATTGTTAGAACTGTAAAGCATCCGATATCTATTATGGTGTGGTCGCCTTTACATTGTTGAAGAAACGATGAAACAAGAACCGTATATCAGTGTGCTAGAGAAAAGGCTCATTCCTAGGGTGACCAGATCCAGTACTGTGAAATAGAGGACAACAAAGGAAAAATTTGAGGACATTAAGGGAAAAAAGAGGACAAATCTAAAAGTAATGAAACCATATAAGATACAATAAAAATTGTTATGAACTTCAAAATGTATTAATTACATTAATAAACTTAGAACATTGCCACTGAAAATTTATATTATTCTGAAATTAAAAACATGAAATTACACTTTATTTGGATTTGTATTTATCTGAGGATGATATTCCTGCTAACAGTTTAGGTCTGTCCAAATTCTTTTGGCCACTTCATAGTAAATTGTCTGGTTCAATTTGGGTGTGCAGTCCATTGATCTGTAGGAGGACTGATGACGAACGGTATGGAATGCTAATGCTCCTTCCGCAGCTAAAACGCCATTCGTTAATGCGGTAGTTGATGAGGAAAAATGCTTCTCTATAGTTTGCGAACTGCCCCAGCCTTGTACACTTTTTTTATATTTTTGTGTGTGTGTTTAATTGAAGAAATGTGGCTATCCAAATTTTGAGAACCTACGAAATTAAAGGAAATTTTATACAAATAACGCTGTTTTGATATTTGTAATTTATTAACTAAAACAATAAATTATAGAACTTACCTTGATTTGCTACCGAGACGAAAGTTGCAGTTGGGCAAAATCATTACGTCCAAGCTTGAAAGCAGGATATTTGGTTTTCAAAGCATCTGTAAAATTGTACTTTCTTTTAGGCATTTTGAATGCGATCAAATTTTAAACTGGCAAACACACAACCACGCCGCAAGACTGCCATTCAACGTAGCACACACACTGAAACACATTCCCAAACCCAGCGTAGACCGGAAACAAAGATAGTAGCACTGCACATCGATCAAAAAGTAAACCATTGCCATGGCGCCAATATAAACTGCAAAAAAACTAAAACATACATACATTCATACGATAATATAGTAAATTAACAACAAAAAAGTAGGACATTTAGACAATTTTAAAAATTGTTCGAGGACAGAGGACAGAGACGTAAATTGGAGGACATGTCCGCGAAAAAGAGGACGTCTGGTCACCCTACTCATTCCTCAGTTAAGTGAATGGTTCCCAAACGGTGAAGACTACATTTTTATACAAGATGGGGCACCTTGCCATACAGCAAAATGAATAAAAGCCTTCCTACTACAGAAAAACATCGAACTTCTGCCATGGACAGGTAATTCTCTTGACTTAAACCCAATCGAGAATGCATGGGAACTTGTGAAAAGGGAGATTGCCAAAGAACTCATGTCAATCAAAATCAGATAAATTGAGAAACTTATACAAGTGTGGTATCACCATCCCAGGATCCAAGATGTTGTCTAGTCCTGCATTGAAAGTATGCCGCGGAGAATTGAGAATTGAGGCCGTAATCAAAGCAAAAGGAGGACATACAAATTACTAGCAGTCGACAGTAAGCAGCATACAACTGAATTGTGTGCTATTTTCCTAACTAAAGATTTTTAAAACTGTTAAAAGTACTCACAATATATGTGGTTATCTGTATGAAGATACTTTGGTCGATGTTCATCAGTTGTGATTGAGAAATAGGATAAATAAAAGCAAAATTTACAAAACCTTCAAGTGATTATATTAACGTGTCCAGGTACTGGGTAGTAGTGCCCTTTATCACCGTACAACATTTCAGGGGGATATCTGTAATGAATTAGGAGATATAGAATGTCGGTGAAATATTTCGCACAGGCGCCATCCTGAGATTATGTAAACAATTGAACTAACTTAGATGCCAGTGCATTACAATGTTTATAGGCTTGTCACGGAGGTTGAGTGGTTATCGTGTCGGATTACTAACCCCAAACTTGCAGGTTCACTCCTGGCCTTTGAAAGTAAATTTTGAAAGGCGGCAAAAATCACGATACGCATGTCATACGATGTTGGCAAGTAAAAGAACCCATTTGAATTCAGTAGGCCGTATTCACAATGGCAAAAATTATCTCGGGATTTTCCGCCAACACAAAGTTCCTCATTTCTCTACTAGAAAGTACTATAGTGCCAAGGAGCTTATATATCTAACCTCCTAGATATTCATATTGCTTCAAGGAAGAACAAAATTCGACATGCAAGCTGCCCTCTGGGTGTCAAATAACACAGCTTACAACCGGCACCCGAGGCCGTACGATATAATTATACAATGTGTATAAATATTTGCTGTACCAAGTTTCGTTGGATGGTTAAATAGCGACAAAAGTCTATTTAAAAGTTTCAACTTTGCTTGGCCGCCATGTTCGTTTTGTAGTTAACAGGTTTTTGAAAGTCTCACAGGTGAACTTCTAGTAGTGCCCTCTACCACCCTACAAAATTTCAGGGTGATATCGGTAATAGTTTCGGAGGCATCTGTTTTTTTTTTCAGCCCCAACCTAGCCACAGAGGGTATTTCCGAGCTTCTTATTGGCTGTTCTGTTCTGCAATTCTCCTGGTTCCGAATCGAGACGGTAGATGGTGGCAGGGGGTTAATCCGTTTAAAACATGGAGGAAGGTTATAGAGTGACGTGTGGATAATATTCGATGTTGAACTACATTGTTAACGTAAAATTGGCATGAAACTTGCCTTAGGTAAATTTTAAAACATCCCACGCAGCAAATGAATGCGTTCTAATCAACATTTAAGGTCTAACTGAAGTCATTCGACATTTAACCACATAGATTAAGATTTATGATAATTAGCCTAACTTGCAAGCGCAAATCTGCACGAATGGTAACGTACTAGCTTTGTAACTTTATGTCCCGGGTTCAAGACTGCCCTAGGACAGAAAATTTTACTCCTTTTGAATTGTTTTATTCTATCCTCCCTACCTCTTACTGCATGTTTTCTGCCTTGTTTTATTGAAACTATCTGAGGGGGTGATTGTTAGGCGGAATTGTTCCTTTATCTCACTTTAATGTATAATTCTCTACTTACTGTTCAACACGGCTAGCGTTCTTGGCAGTCTCCCCAGAGGCCCGGGTTCAATTCCCAGCTCTGCCGAGAAAATTCAAATCTGGTGTGAGATTTGCAACGGGGTACACTCAGCCAAAACTGAGTAGAGGTGGGTTCGATTCCCACCTCAGCAATCTTGGAAGTGATTTTCCATAGTTTTCCACTTCCACTCCAGACAATTGCCGAAATTGTTCATAACAAACCCACGACCGCCTCCTTGCGAATCCACACCTGAATAACAAATACCGTACTACAGACACCACAATAACCCAGGTTATCAGAGAAATGTATTAATTAATTAATTTATTTATTTATTTATTTATTTATTTATTTATTTATTTATTTATTTATTTATTTATTTATTTATTTATTTATCTATTTACAAGTAGGTGAGGCTCAATGACCACGATGTCCAAGTTGCACAAAAGAACTAGAGCAACATCAACTTCAGCAATGGTCAAACTGCATGCCTCTCTCCATGGCGGACCAGCCTTTAATGAACCACAATGGCAAATAGTTTCACATCTTTTGGTGAATAAATGGGGAAGCACAATGAAATAAATACATTTCTCTATAACCTGTGTTATTGTGATGTCTGTAGTATTGAGTATTTGTTATTCAGGGAGGGAATCACAAGGAGGCGGTCGTGGCTTTGTTATTAACAATTCCATTGTGCTTCCACATTTATTCACCAAAAATATGTGAAATTATTTGCCATTGTGACTCAATAAAGGCTTGTCCGGCTTGGGAGAGGCAAGCAGCTTGACCACTGAAGAAGTTGACGCTGATATTGCTCTTGTTCAGTTGAGCAACTTGGACATCGTGGTCATTGAGCCCCACCTACTTGTAAATAAATAAATAATTTAAAAATAAATCTCTGATAAACTGTGCTATTGTGGTGTCTGTAGTATTGTGAGTATTTGATACTCAGGCGTGGATTCGCAAGGAGGCGGTCGTGGCTTCGTTATGAACAATTTCGGCAATTGTCTGGAGTAGAAGTGGAAAACTATGGAAAATCGCTTCCACGATGGCTGAGGTGGGAATCGAACCCACCTCTACTCAGTTTTGGCTGAGTGTACCCAGGGCCGGTCTTAGGGGTGTGCGACATGTGCGGTCGCACAGGGCGCCAACGGGTTGGGGGGCGCCAAAGGCGTCCCCCAAAGATAGGCAAATTTCGATTTATATCCTATTGCACAAATGGCAAGATAGGTAAATGCGAGTTCGTCAAACAGATATGGGAATCATTTTTTTTTTTTTTTTTAGTTCAACCGGTGTTATCTCTCACGACTGAAAACCCTACGCGCACCTTAGACCGTGACGGACTGAAGTTAAACTCAGCGAAATAGTGATTAGCATACACTATATCTTTCTCTCCCATGCCTTGCCTTTTCACTATCGTGGAAACGCAACCCGGCTCGACACCCGGGCCCGGGACCAACCAAATCGCCCTTCGGCAGCACTCGGGCATTTCCGTGATATTTCGGTTCGGTTCGCTGTTGTAGCAGAGCTGTAGCAAGGCGAAGGAGAGAGATAGGAAGCGAGGATGCAGGGAGAGAGGGGAGTGTGGTTGGAGAAAGGGGTGCGGGTGTGACACGAGCTGGGGACAGAGTCAAAGAGAAAGAAATCATAACAAACGGGACACATACGTCTGTAGCCTGAAATGATACTTCACCTGATTGGTCAGAAGAAACTCATTGCCTTGAAATCTGATTGGCCTCCTAATATACCCGTTCCATGTGTATTTTACTGTTCCTTTCCGCTGCTTGTGCCTGACAAACATCACGTGACCGTTGCAGATTTGAAATGCCACAGCTGGGGCCGCCATTGAGGGAGGAAACGAATACTGGAGATTATTTACAAGAAAAAGCAAGTATGCTATGCTTTCCAACATGTACTGAACGCTTATTTCATTTTTTAGGGTGCGTGTTACAATATTTCCTTTCTTTTCAGACGGATGCAGAAGAGTTTGAGGGGCAGATGACATCGTAGTTTCGACCCTTGAAACCTCAATAACCAACTAACTAGAGTTTCAGAGGAGAGATTTATACGAAACAGCCTGTAAGTTTTCTTTATGAATACAATTTGCCGTTATTTTATTCACTTTTCCAAAGGGATTTTTTTAAATATTCGTTCTATCAAACCTACATTTTTGCCTCATGTGTATACAGCGTATGTTAAAGCCGAGGTACCCTACTGTATTTGATTTACTGTAAGTGGGCATATGCAAAAATCTTGTTACGATACAATATAACATTTGAGAATAGGCGTTGCCCGGGAATTGAACCCGGTCCGTCTTGCTGAGACGAAACTGACCACTCCGTCATTACGCCCCAAATTGTTGATGTCCGGTTGGGAGTAGGCTATTGATATTGCGAATTTTAAGTCTCAACACAATTGGCCTATTTTCCCAATTAGGCTATTGGGACATCCTAAATTATAACCTGAAAAAAAAAAAAAAAGATTTGGTGGTGCATTTCTATTATTAGGCTACGGTAGTTATTTTGTTAGCATCTCTCAATAAATTGTTTGATTTGTAGTGCGGGACACAGGAACCTGACTTATCAGTTTCAGTTAGATGTTGAATGATAATCTATTGAAATTGCAGTTCATTATGACTAATATACTGGAAATATGTGCTAAATTACGTAATTATATACGGTATGTTTCATTCTTGTTGAATTTGAATTACGGCAGCCATGTTGCTCACTCCAGCTGACAAGGGGAGGATAGCCTACGATGCATGGGTCATCGATTCGAACCATTCTTAGTACACGTGTAGGGCATGACCAGGCGTATATCAGGTGCAAGTAGTAAGGTGCGCTTCTCAGCCGATACCGAGAAATTAATTGCAGTGCAGCGGTAAGAGCCCTGCTTCGTATGCGCTGGATCGAATCCCACCGGTGAGTTTTTGCAATGAGTTTTTTTTTTTTTTTGTAAACATTGCCAATTCGTACACGTGTATGTATCTTGAATGTTTACTTTGCAGTCAATTGTAATAATGTGTTATGTGAGCGGGAAAAGAGATTCCAAAATCGTCGTATGGGGGTTAAACGTTTGTGACTACATAATATACAGCATTGGCATTGCAAATACATTGTTATTATACACGGTCAGGTATATTCTATTATTTATATATATGTATATGTATAAATATATACATTTAAGGCCCAGTCTGTTCCGTTCATTGCACGTCGGTGAACCATCAGACCACCCTCGTACCCCGCAAGCAGTGACTCGTGTTATCGGTACAAAAAAAAAAACACAACACACTGCAAAGGCTCACCGGTGGCATTCGATGCAGCGATCCCGCGCTTATTAAGCAGGATTCTTCGGATTCTTGCTAGCGTACGACGCACATAGACGCCGACATGTAATTGCAATTAATTAATTTCTCGGAAACTGCTGAGAAGCGCACCTTACTACTTGCACCTGTTACACGCCTGGTAATGCCCTACACGTGTACTAAAGATGGTTCGGATCGGTGACCCATGCATCGTCTCCTCCTCTTGTGAGCAACACATGACAAGACGTTGGTGTCACGGCAGTGTGCCCAACATGTAAGATATAAAATACACCACCACTAGGCAAAACCCATTCGTCTGCGGCTGGAAGCTAGAATCTAGACGCATTAGGCTGTAACCGTTGATCTGGGCCCTATATCAATAAACTGGACAAGTCGACATATGCCAGATGACTTAAAATATCCGGATAATTTGATAGTTCGACAAGTTTCCGTTTCTCAAAGCATGATAAATCGACAAATATGTTGCGACAATTTTGTAATTTGTCGTGACATATTGTCAGAAATCTGTTTCATAAAGTTGTAATACGACAGGTAGAAATCTGACAAATATGTCACACATGTCACCAGTTTTTCTTTATGAACTAATGAATATGTCAGCCGTGGTTGTACAATTGTCATCGAAAACTCTACAGGTGCCTTGTTTACATGTCTATTATTACCTTAACCTATCTTTTCGTATTTCTGTGCGTTGGGAAGTTTTCCGTTATATTTATAGCCTACAGTGTTGTTAGAATCGCTGGAATGGAGCGATTAAAAAGCGGCAGTAGTAGAGTGATTAAGATCAGTGACGTACGTAGGATTTCCTTCTGGGGGCCTCCATTCATATAATAGGCCTAAGGTAGTTGTACATTATTAAGGTAACTGTACGGTACCGGTTTTCGTCACTGAGCCAATAGTCGTCACTCTCGTATATAAGTGCATATAATAAGGATGTCAACGGGTCTTTCACAATGCTCGAAGTCTTACGAGATTCGTCATATCTTCGTTGCCGATAATGAGCAACTTTGCGAAATCATGCGTGCGATGTAATATGTTATCCCAGCGTCAAACATCTCGTGTGAGTTGAGCTGTCTTGACGCGGCGTATTGCTTCTCGCATGTGCTAAGCAGGCACGCGTGTTAATTATGTGCATGCGTGTTATGTTCCGACATTTTAAAATGTTACAAGTGTGTGATATAGTTGGTAATTGTTTCTATAACATACGCGATTTGCTATTTCGTGCGCATGTTCCTAGTTTGGTTAGAAATGCTGGCGACGAACACTGGTTTTTAAAACGGCACTTTACCAATGCTAGTCATTTGTGACGATAAATGGCAGATTGTCATATCTCCTTGTAAGACCTAACTAACAGCGGCAATATTGTAGTTCTGAAGCACCCTGCATTAGTTAAATTGTCGTTTGATGATCGTGTCCATAGGTCGTCATAGCTGACGATCTTTAGAGCACATGTGTGACGAACACTAGTGAACGATAATGTTAAAGTTTGCGTTAACGTTTCAGAACCAATAAACAGGGTCTTTCATATAAAATCAGAACAGCAAGCGGCAGGTTTGTTATTCGCTGGTGCGGTGGCCTTGGCCGAGCTTGTGCCGCGCCATGGCCCCCTGCTGTACTATTGAAAGCGCGCGCGTAGTCCATACGAGGGCTGTTTTCTTTTTCAATTTCCGATGGACTGTATAAAAACAACAGATTTACATACCAAACTGATTTTACTACTCAATGTTTGCTTGTTATATTCGTAAGTCTCAACATAATCGCCAAAACAATTGAAACATTTGTCGTACCAACCATTACACCAGCTTTCCAATGTCCTCGGCAAAATATTCGGCCGTCACTGAGGTGGGTACCTCTGGACAATCTCCTGAAGTTTTTTCTTTTTGACGAGGCGTTGCCGCCCAACCATACCTTCAATTCTCGAAAGAGGTGAAAATCATTCAGTGCTGGTTTGGACTAAACGGCAGATGGTCCAAAACTTCACAGTTGAATTCTTTGAAAAATCTATCGTAACGTTGGTACAGTGTGGTTGTGAATGGTTTTCACCTTTTTCAAGAATTGAAGGTATGTTTGGGCGGCAACGCCTAGCAAAAGGGAAAAACTTCAGGAGAGACTCCAGACGTACCCACCTCTTTGGCGACACAATGTTTTGCCAAGGGCATTGGAAAGCTGGTGTAACGATATGACAAATGTTTCAATCGTTTCGGCGATTATGTTGAGACATAAGAATAAAACAAGCTAACATTTAGTGTAAAATTCAGTTTGGTATGTCAATCTATTATTTTTATACAGTCCATCGGAACTTGAAAAAAAACAGCCCTCGTATGTACTACGCGCGCGCTGTTAATAGTACATCAGGGGACCATGGCGCGCCACAAGCTCGGCCAAGGCCACCGCAGTAGCGAATAACAAATCTGCCGCTTGCCGTTCTTACTTTATATGAAAGACCCTGTTCATTTACAGTGTGCTGTTATTATGTAGATCTGTCTCTTTGACAGCCGTAGGTCTAGGCTGGCCGCGTGCGCGCAGCGGTAATGTTCTCGCCTGCTGTTGCAGGATCGAATCCTGGCGCAGTTATCTGGAATTTGAGGGTGTGCAAATGCGAGGGAGCCGTGTCAGTAGATTTCCTGGCACGTTATAGATCCCCTTTGGGGCGAAATTCCCCCAGCCTGGGGTCTCTAAAAGCCGCAGTAGTTGAAAGGGATGTAAAACAAATAATATTATTATTATCAGTAGGTCTAGGCCTAGGATTTTTAGGCGAGCTAAAGGGGATTCTTTTTAAGTTGAGATGGAAAAATATTTTCAAAGACTAAATCTTTGCTTTCAAGTAATATGACAGAGTCGTGCGGAAGAAAATAAATCGAAACACCTAGGCTACTCTTAATGAGAACGAATTTCTAGTATATATCATACTTTAAATATTTTATTGCTCCCTTGACCATAGAAACCTGTTGAGTTTTATGAAATAGGGCCCAGGACACGTTAGACTGGAACCATTGTCAAAAACCATTGGATTGAACTAAACTAAGGTTAGAATGGTCGCGGGAAGCTAGCGGGGCACAGTTGACAAAAGGAACATTGATCTGGACAAAAGACCACCTATACAATTAGTACCGTTTGCGTGGGGTTGGCAATACTGTTGTAACGCCGATAATGGCAGACACAGCTGGAATTTTTACTATACCCTATAAGTCATGTTATAATTCGGGATGGCGGGTGGGTTATACATAGTGATGTGCTTGAGCTCGGCTCGAACAGATGACGTCAGAGTTCGAACAAGTTCGAGCTTTCGTGCGCGCCTTGACCTATCGGTGTGCTCTTATGAGCCCAGAAACCTCAAGCAAGCTGTGTTCGAGCATTGTGCTAGGCGGTACCGGCTCGTCCTGTGTACTGCTGTATAGTTTGTGCATATAACCCCTTCAAACAGTAGCTGTAATGTGGAGACAGCCACGATCTGTTTTTGTGCGATGATTCGATGCACATGTCTCCCCAGAATATTCAAACTGCCTACAGATCAAAGGCGACGGGTCACAACACGTTCTTCGTACAATCGTGTGGCAACAGTATGTGTATAATATGCAATTAATTTGTTCCGTTTCAGGAACATACGTTTGTTAATATCCTCGACAGTATTACATCCTTCCCAGAAACCAAAGACTTATCAGTGAGGGGGGGAATAATCCATATTAATATTGTTATTATTATGTACAGTTTGGTTTACGTCTCACCGACACAGATAGGTCGTATGGTGACATTGGGATAGAAGAGGGCTAGGCGCGGAAGGATGCGGCAGTGGCCTTTTATTAACGTACAGCCCCAGCACGTGCCTGGTGTCCAAATGGGAAACCACGGGAAACCATCTGCAGGGCTCTCGACAGTGGCATTCGAACTGCTAATAGTCTTAATACATTCACACATACCGTACGAGAGGGAAAGGTTGCATAAAACATTGTCTAGGCCAGTGGTTCCCAACCTGGGGTACGCGTAGCCCTTGGTGGTATGCAACGAATTGCTTAGGGGTACTCCAAAATTAAACGGTAATGGCGGGCGCCATGTTCCCATCGTACGTTTCAGTCGTAATGTACCGGCGCGCAGTGCCGTCTTATTCACGCACATCAAGATCGATGTTCCCACCCTATCCCATCCCCTGTCACTTTCACCGACCCACTGCTATTGTCTTGATTTGTCTAGTTTTGCCAAACTAATCGCTAGAATTAATTAGTTTCCAATAAAATCAAAAACAAAAAGATGTTATGTACTGTACTGTTTATTTTCCTCAGCTAAATGTTTATACATCTTCATTTGCCCAAGTAAATGAAAGTAAAATTGAAAAATTATATGTAGCATTTTATTGAAATGAAATGCATACTAACAGCAAACAAATAATACATGAAAAATATTAGTTATACGGTATTCAAATAATACGTTTTATCATTAATGTTTTTATTAAGTTATGTACATATTGCCCGTAAAATATTGAACGTTTTAGGGGTACTATTTTAGATAAATATGTATAAAGGGGTCCGGGAGGAAAAAAGGTTGGGAATCGCTGGTCTGGGCCGTCAGTGCTCCGCTTACTTTATGTGTGAAAGGAAGGAAGGAAGCTTGTAGTTTAACGTGACCGTTAATCTTGAGATCATGAGCCACGGGACCTCCTTTTTACGTGGAATCCGAACCACAGGACATGGCATTTCACTTCGAAAATCTCACATGCTTTGACCGGGAATCGAACCCGGGCCGCCTTGGTGAAAGGCATACAGCTAGACCGCTGAGCCACCACGCCCCCACTTTATGTGTGAGGTCGGCTAACAGTTCGAACAGCTTCGATACCGTATCGAGCCGGCGACACCGCACAATGCACGATTCCCAGTCTGCTAACCAAGTAGCTGCCAATGGTTTCTTTCATCAAGGCAGCCGTCGAACCAAGTAGTGATGTATAATTTGGTCTCTTCCAACTTTTACATCAGTAATTTTCGGCCAGACAGGCATCTAACCTCGCTACGTGGGAGTGCGCTGAGGCACATTATAGGAGTCTGTCAAGAGCTGTGAGATATTGTTGGTATTAGGAAATTTTGCATTTATGACACATATTATATTATGGGCTTTATACATAGTTCGGTCATACATCGGCACTGCAAAAGAAGAGCCAAAATTACTGTAGTACAGAAGAGGGATCTGGTGCATATGCCCCAGGTTAGGTTTGTGTTTGTATGTAAAGCCTTAGTCGACGTTCGCCACTTTTGAACTCAGCAGCAAAACCGGCACCAAACGATAATGTTGGCACTGCTGAACTAATGCAATAACACCCTCGTAGTCATTTTCCGTAATCAGTTGGTTGCTCTCTTATATTCTGCTCTCGCAACATAAATATCTCAGCTCTCCACACAAAAAACAACAGTTTGTTTTGTGTTTGTATCTTCTCATCCTTGTCCCATAATTCAGTCACGACTGGAATTTTACTATGTAAGTTGTGATGAAAAAAGGGGATGGGGGATGGGTTATAGTCAGTGGAGGACAAAACCTCTATTACCACAGCATTTCCACAATTATTATTTATTACAAAAGTTTGGTGCTTTTCAGTCGGTCAACACGATTGTAACCAAATGAGATGTGTTATTCCCTAACCCTGAAAAAAATTAGGCTACATGAGATTAATAAATTTTGTTTGTTACAAAAAGGAACTCATCATCTTGTACAGTTTCCAGCCCCAGGCTGGGTCTGTTTGGAACATAAGCCTCGCCACTTAGTTCTTTCATCCCACCACCTCTCCGCTGTCACTCTGGTCCAGTCCTCGCCTCTCTTCTTGACACATTCCTCCACTCCTTTCAGCCATCTATCTCTTGGTCTTCCCCTTGGTCGTTTCTTCTGCATCTGCATCTCATGTATCCCCTAGGGAATCATCTTCTCATCCATTCTCTTTAAGTGTCCATACCACCTCAGTCTTGATGTCTCGATCCTACCTTGCAAGGGCTCCTCCTTCACCATTTCCCTGACCTTTTCATTCCTCACCCTGTCTCTTCTTGTTACTCCGATCCTACTTCGCAGGAACTTCATTTCACCTGCCTGTATTCTGCTTATGTCTCTTTTCTTCATTGTCCAAGTTTCTGAAGCATAGGTCAGTATCGGGATATAGTAGCTTCAACTTTGAAAGAATAATGGATTTTCCGCCTGTCCAGGCTGAGGAAGGGAGAGTATTTACCCCCGAAACTAGTCCCTGTAAGTAATAGTAATAAACAGTATTGAAGGCGGAAAATCCATTATTCTTTCACAGTTAGAGTTACGTCAATACGGACCTGAATAATCGACATTATGAATATAGTAGCTTCTGTATAACACTTCCTGGCTGCTTGTAATGTCCTTGCCTGCTGGGTCCAAGGTTGAAGATTCGTATCCTGGCACAGTCAGTTGGCATTTGAGGGTGCGCAAATGCGAGGGAGCCGTGTCAGTAGATTTACTGGCACGTTAAAGATCCCCTCCGGTCTTTGCATAACATGGCCATACCACCTTATCCTGGACTCCAAAGGTTTCTCAGTTACCGGAATAGGCGCTACTTTTAAACTGCCTCACCCATGTTCATTACGGATTTTATCTTTTGAGAGTAACTCCACTTGCCCAACGTAACATACACATTTCAGTGGTATGTAGCTTTTGCTCATGTGGCTTTGTAGTAGCCCATGTTTCACTACCATAGAGTAGGATTGGTCTTACGGCAGTTTTATAAACTTTACCCTTCGTTCTTATGGGTTGCTTTATGAATCATCATTTTAGAGATGGCTTTCCTAACTTCCACTTCTGTGATTTCATTAATAAATCCTTGCGTCATAGGTAGTTCCACTTCTTGTCACCTGAGACAAAGACTAACACAGGGCCGCCACCTAAGAATTATTGGTCTAGGCAAATGTAACTTTTACAAAAGCAATTAGTAACAGTATGCGTGGGGTTGGCGCTGCTTTAGTTGTGCATAATTCATGCGGATGATAGCCAACACAGCTGGAATTTTACTCTGTCATGATATATAAGGGAAATCTATTTTGAATCATTACAGAAGGTATTGACATAGCTAAAATCAGTAGTTTAGTAAATTTTTTCAAGGGTTCTCGTCTCCTCAACTGTTGCCAGCTACTCTGGAGAACACAGAAGTTTCAAGGATGCCATGTAATTCTATGTGCCAGGGACAAATGACTTGCCTTTCAATATGCTCTACCTTCTGTGCCCACCGTTATTACTTTTTTTACTATTACACTGTAGGTTGAAGTCTTGTTTTGTGCATCAGAGCTTTCTGTTATGTTTTTCTCTCTGATTGTATATGATAAAGGCCCAAATACCATTATATCTGGTAAATTGTAAAAGATGACCCATCAAACGAGAAAGGAAATTTCTACTATTATTACCGGTTGGTTGTGTGTTTTACAGAGAGTGGGCCTACAAACCACATAGATGAGGCTAAAAGTTAGAACGTATGAAACATGTGGGACACAACCTGTGACATCCAGCTCTAACTGCCTTTGCCCTGTCTCCGAGCAATTATGTCCGACATGGTAATGCATAGAAAAACCAAAAGTGTCTCCACATAAGCTCAGAGGTAGAGTAACGGAAGCCAAATCTGGAACTTGTGAGTTCGTGTTGTGCTTTCTATCCTTCATCTATATGGTTTGTACACTCTTTGTACAATGAACGACCTAATAGCCCAAGTCCACTATGGCCATTGACAGTATATTTTCTTGATAAGCATAGCCTGCATTCTTACATGTTCAGTGCCTTATAAGTTACATTCCACATTTATTATATTAATAGCTTCATGTTTGTATTCTTACAGATCTGTCCACTAGATCCAGTTGAACTGCAAGTTGCTTGGAACAGACCTGGGCGAGAATGCAGTTTCAGTTGTGTGGTTCTTTTTATAATATGCAGTAATTGTATTTCTTGTACTACATTGTGTAATGCAAAATAAAAATTACTTTTTCAATTACCAACCTCCTGGGTTTTAAATTTGATTGTTTCTCCTTCCTTCTCATAATCCATTTGCAAAAGGGTCATGGGATTCAAACAAGAATTTGGAACCTATGCTGGAATAATGGGACAATGAAGAAAGGGTATGTGCACTGGAATTTGGAGGTTGTCTGTTTGGTAACCTGACTCAGTTGATTTGATAGCATTTAGCAGTTAATATATTAAGTTGTTTTATTTGAACTAACATCAATACAAAAGGAACTAATAATATCTATCTAGATATGTACAGTTCACGCCACGGTATTTGGTCGGTGAGTTCCGATTGCACAGTCCTCTGTACGACTGTGCAATCAGGACTAACCGACCAAAATCGTGGCGTGAACTGTATATTTGCTGCCAGTGTTACATAATGAACGACAAATTTCAACTTATTGAATATAGTGTTGAATGCATGTAAAACATTTTATCAGAAGTTATTATATTAATGTTAATTGATCCACAAATGATCTAGCTCTGCGGATTATTTATTTATAAAAATGTGATATCTCAGGGGTTTAGTTTACGGTATGTGTGGTTTTTTTTGTCTGTTTTAAGGAAAAATACTGTATGATTTGTTTTTATGTAGAGCTGAGCAAGTGGCACAGCCAATTTTAGTTCTGGTGCCAATTAATGTGTAAAGTCACCAGGCCTTAACAGAAGCGATAATGTGCTCTGTAGTTCAAATTTTTTACTTATCAACTTGAAATTTTGTATTGGCTTTTCAGTATTGGGTAGCTAACATCATTGCAGGTTGAACACCATGACAAGTTCCCATTGATTTCAATTTGTACTACTTTCTTTGTCATGTTAGCGGCCAACGCAGTGAATTCGGGACCATATAGAAATTGATTTAAGTTTTCATCTAAATGTAAAAGGGTTACCATAAGACCTTTTTATCCCTGAACACTTCCAATTTTTAGGTAATGGAAAGAGCAGATTTTCTGTTCGGACGATTTAATATCCTGTTTGTCTACAAATAGCCCTTTAAAACCTTGAAAATAATCGTATATCACAATACATTCGACAGATGTCAGCACATCACACTGCAATGTGAGTGCAAACATGTTGCTTGAGTCTTCAGTCTTTTGACTGGTTTGATACAGCCCTCCAAGCCTCCCTGTCCTGAGCTAATCGTTTCATCTCTACATAGCTACCACACCCTACATCTGAGGCAATCTGTTTAACATATGCTAACCTTGGTCTACCCCTGCAGTTCTTGTCATCGACCCTTCCTTCCATAACTAAGCTTGCTATTCCTGGGTGTCTTAGTATATGTCCTACCAAGCTATCTCTTCTCTTCATTAGCAGTCGCCAGAAACATCTCTCCTCTCCCACTCGTCTTTATACCTCTTCTTTTGTAAACCTATCTACCCATCTAATCTTCATTCTCCTGTAACACCGCTTTTCAAACGCTTCCATTCTCCTCCTTTCTGCTGCACCAATAGTCCAGTGCCACGCTCCCGACAAAGGCCTTCAAAAATGACTTCCTAATCAACAAAGTCAACCCCTGGCACTACAGCCCACGATGGGCCTAGGCCGACCAAGCGACAGCTGCCCAGCCATTTGGCCTGCAGATATTGGGGTGACTCGTGATCAGCGCATCGGGTCCCCTCGGCCGTTAATCTTGGTTTTCGTGATCGGAGTGCTGCCTCACTGTCAGACAGCTACTCAATTGTCCTCACGAGGCTGAGTGCACCCCGTTCCAACCCTCACGTCAGTTTTTAAAATCCCTGACGGGGCCGGCATGACTTCCTAATACCTAAATCTATATTCGATGTCAACTGATTCCTTTTCTGTAGAAATGCTTTCCTTGCCTGAGATAACCTACTTTTTATATCCTCTTTGCTCCGTCCATCATTGGTTATTTTGCTTCCTAAGTAACAGAAGTCTCCTGCTTCCTTTGAAAATATCCATATACTAAAATTATGGGTGGGCTGATGGCAATAATAAAGTTTTATGAAAGTAATCCTGTATGCTCTGGAGTTTCATTCTTGTACTGATCTACCATAGTGATGACAATCTATTGGTACAAAATAAATCCTTTGCTCCTTTAGATATATTTCTTGAGTTGTTGATTCATTGTAGGGACTTAGGGTGTTTCTGATAACCTGTATGATGGCTGTTCTAGAGTTTGAATTTCTAATTGAGGCTAGGATTTTGATATGAGCCTGCAGAGGCCTTAATTTGGGTACCATCCCGGAAATTCTTGACTGCATTTCGAATCACGGTGCCGTCAGCAGCCATCCTGAGTATGGTTTTATCTAGTCCTGTTTCTTCAATCCCGGTGAATGCTGGCAATTAACCTCATTTGTGTTTTATTTTCGTTAATCCCTCACAAAACCCAAATTATAATTTGATAATGGTTGTCATATAAAGGGGCGGAACAGCGACATTATCTGCCCTTCCTAGAATTTTAATCTCTACCTACTCTAAAACAGAGTCCCCCCATTCTTGGATGTTACGGGTAATCTCCAGAACCACTGGATGGATTTTGATGCAGTTTTCACCGTTCTGTATAGGATATCTCGAGGAAGGTTTCTATAGGAAATTATTTATGATCAATGGAAGCCACGCAGTAACGATTTTAGTGAAAATCGCGAGAAAAGAAACTGGCCTCCGTGCGCTTTATAAGCTTCCCCTGAGCAAACTGTTAAAAATATCAATATACTAAAATTAGAGGTAGTCGGACCCTTTGGCCTTGTGCATAACTATTAATCTGGGGTTTGGCATTCCTTTGGGGCGTGATGTTGCAGTGGTCAAGCTGTTTGCCTCTCACCAAGGCGGAGCTGGTTAGATTTCCGGTTAATCCATGTGAGATTTTCGAAGTGAAATAGCCTGTCCTGTGGTTCGGATTCCACGTAAAATGCAGGTCCCGTGGCTCATGATCGCAAGATTATAGGTCACGTAAAACTACAACATTCGTTGTACGTAACAAGAGTTTTTATTTATTAGCGTGGCAGTAAATCTACTACTACGCTCTCTTTTATTTGAGCATCCTGACTGCCAAAATTTGATTCAAAGTGATAGCATAACCGGTACCCTACGGTACGTTAAATATAGCCTACCGGTATAATATATTCTCCTCGACTAACCTGAACTCTAGTGGGCTACATGTGACTGGGATTTAATTATTTGTGTCTTAATATGTATTGTGTAATCTGCCTTGCCAATACATATTACCATTAGTCAATATGGATAAAACTTTTACCAATTTAACACATACGCAGTGTCTAGTAATCACCAAAAGTCTTACGACACGGAATGCGGTGGAGTTTTGCCGGAAATCGAACTCTGTTGCATGCGGTGGATCCCCTACCACTGAGCCACCGAGAAAATTATTATTATCCTTATCTGTATCAGCGGCTTCGATGGCGTAGCATGCCGGCGGTCCTATGTCATAGAGTTATGGCATGTTAAAGAACCTTCCACTAATTACACCTGTGCGAAGCTAAATTAGGTTCAAGATGTTCGTCGCCAGGAGCTGACTGCGGTGGCGTCTAGTGGCCAAGTTCTGAACTAGTAGTTGGTGGCGTTTGGCGGCAAAGGTAGGAACTACTTGAAAAATTCAGTCTGCAGTCCTTACTTGAATTAAGAAACAGAAACACACACTAATAATTGTCATCACAATTAACACCGGTTATCAGACAGATTCTACACACACCCAAAGTGCACGGGGCTACATGACCGCGTTGTCGCAGCCCCTAAACTGAGGAACCAACAAACCAAATCTACAACCTTCCTTACTTTTTTAACATTACGTAAAATTGAGGTGGTTGTAGGTAACATAAGGTTTTTTTTTATCGTGGCAGTAAATCTAGTCTACTACTGCGGTCTCTTTTATCTAAGCATCCTGGCTGCCAGAATTCGATTCTTTAACCTCGGAGGTGAGAATATAACCGGCAGTTTTGTAGCTACCCTAAAAGAAATTATGAAAATACCTGGATGACGAATCCTTGCCGGCGGTAGATGTATGAACTACAAGCTTGTCAGCTATGTGATGCAATCTGTGTTTCTGGGGATATCGATACTGCTCGGGTTGAAGCTGCGTGAACCTGAGAGGAATGTGGATCGCGCACTATGAGAAGTGATGGTGTCGAGTGATTAGGTTTCCCGGTCCGTGCCTAGTAACAGAACCAAATACATTGGTCGGTTACTCACTCACTCATTCGCAACGCCACACTGGTTTCAGCAAAGACCCCATGTTAGCAGTATTGGAATAGACGGGAATATCAGGTAACACGGCGGTCTGTTAACAGGCTTCTCAATTCTCGCCTGACCCTTCCCTGCCTCTGCTCTTCACCCCGCAAGATCACAGAGCTTAAACCCGAGCAGTACAGTGTCCACTGTATGTCAATAGATCATTGTGGCACGAGCATTGCGATTGGTCAGTTGGGTATTTCAAATTTGTGATATGGGAATAGTTTCAAGGGATTCATACCCTTAACGGAAAAGTACCTAGTTCGTAATTACAGTAGAATTGGTATTATTAGCAGCTGAACAACACGCAATCTCCTAGTGTCAACAGCGCTTGATGCGGAGTGTACTTGCCTTCCCTTAACTCACACTCGCCCTGATCCGCCGATTGACAGATGTAGAAACCGTGCTGTTGGTAGAATTGGCAACACTGTGGGGAGGCCGTAAGATGTGAAAAATACGCTAAGCTCCATGGAGGAAAGAATAAGAGGAGATGCCCTGAGCTCGTATGAGTGAAGCCAAGCGCTGCAACCAAAGTGGGCGTAACCTTAACTCGTATTCGGTGTTCTGTGACTTGCATGGGGCATTGTACATGGCTAAACCTTATTTTGGCCCTGGTTTTTATCGTGCTCCGGTTATACAACTTTGGAAACGTAATAACAGTAGTGATAAGTTATTTAAAATAAACTCTCAATTCTACTCGCAGCATGTGTAGGCCTACCCTATATACCAAAAAAATAAAAATCATTCCTCTGGAAATCCCAAATAATCAAACGGCTGTCGGTCAATAATTACGGTAGGCCTACATAATTCATCAATTCGAGGCTAATCGTCAAGTTTCTACCCCCCACAAAGAAAATACCGTACGGTACCGAAACGTATAGGCTATACCGTATTTTTGTGCAAATATGCGTCCTTTTTTAATTGTTCTGTTTATTAATTTTGAGGTTCGTATTCTTGAATATCAAAATGTGTACGACCAATGAGTGAAATTAGCTGTGCTCGAAATTGGGCCTAAAAACTGATGAATGCCTCAACACCAATAAGAACATAAAACTCAATTTGGTGTAAATACCGTAATTAGTTCGGCATCATTAATTCCCAAGATGTTCCTTCTTTGGTATAACTCCATCTTCAGACACCTGCATTCAATTTAATCAGTGTTTCAGCGTATTATTACGTTTTTCCGCGTCTTCCTTACAAAACTAGTCTCGCAAAGGTGCTCTCATATTTATATTTAAATTGGCTTTTAAAACGATAACGCAGCTTATTTGTGCCAAGTATCGTGATGTACAGAGTGTATTCTGCCTATCCAAGAAAAAATCTTGACTCGTCATTGCAGTTTTATGTCACTAAAATCCAATACTAGTTAGAGTGGTTTACGGCTTTAAGCATAGGGACAGCCATTTTCTTGCAACCAAAGTGGGCGAGCCGTTTGGCTTCAGAAGCTTGCGCTAGGCAGCGCAGCGAAGGCATCTCCTTTCTTTCTTTCCTCCATGCTAAGCTCACGTGCTAGCTTTTGTTGATGATTACAGTAACAGGACAGAACTTTAAATCAGTCGATTGCTTACTCTTCCAACACCGGTGCAATTCCTCGTGGTAGATGAGACCTGCTGAAAGTTGTTGTTCCATTTAGGGCTTGGCGACATCGTGGTCATACTTGCGTGTGTGTAGAATTTGTCTGATAACCAGTGTTATTGTGATGTGTGTATTTGTAAATCAATGAGGATTGGGAAAGAGGCGGCCGTGGCCTTAATGTATGAACCAGTAGAAGTGGGAAACCACGGAAAACCACTTCCAGGGTAGCTGAAGTGGGAATCGAACCCACCTCTTCTCAGTGTACCTCGTTCCAGCCCTCAGAATTACATTTCTTGACAGAGCCGGGACTCCGCGGTGACAGCCAAGAGTGCTAGCGGGGCGGACTGCTGAAAGTTGTAGAAGTGACTTTGTTGTTTTTTGTATTAAGTTGTATGTAGAATCAATGAATTTAACAATCAAACTCTTCACTAATATTTCATTACAATACTCCTAGACGCCAAGGAAGCGTTATGTACTTTGCTGTGAGGCAAATTATGGCACTATGAAATTAAATGGATATGCCGCTTTGTTTATTGCCAGAGTTGGTTTGTGGATAAATTCGAATCGACCTGGTAATTAAAGTGGCATTCTCATCAACATGTTCGGCTGGCTGCGTGGCTCAGCGGTAACGTTCTCGCTTGCCGTGCCCAAGGTTGCAGGATCGAATCCTGGCGCAGCCAGCTGGCAATTGAGGGTGCGCAAATGCGAGGGAGCCGTGTCAGTAGATTTACGGGCACGTTAAAGATCCCCTTCGGAGCAAAATTCTGGCGTCTCTAAAAGCCGCAGTAGTTAAAACCATTAACAGTATTATCTTGAACATGTTCACAATCAGTAGATACCGATACGGTGAATTGTTTTGGAGGTATGGAGTTACTCGATGATGACCGCAAAGTTGATATTACCTTATTACCTTTTATTTACTGTATGTCCCGGACTGATATCATGAACCTACTTTTACATTTTTAGGCTAATAACATGTATCCTTGCTACCCCGAAAATTATAAATAATTATAAAAAGAAACTTTGAGATCAGTCGTAGAACTCTTTCCGCTTCGTCAGCTTCGTTGCCTAGTGGCTGGCACTCTTGGCTGTCACCGTGGAGGCCCGGGTTCGATTCCCGGCTCTGTCAAGAAATTTAATTCTCATGGCTGGACAGGGTACACCCTGCCTCGTGAGTCCTCGATTCTTACCTCAGCCATCCTGGAAGTGTTTTATGGTGGTTTCCCACTTCTACTCCAGGCGATTGCCGAGATGGTTCCTAAATTAAGGCCACGGCTCGTCTCCTTCCCACCCTCATCTGAATTACAACTACACACACGAATGCAGCCATCACAATAACACAGGTTATCCGACAAATTCAACACACACACACACCCAAGTACTTGGGGCTACATGACCACGATGCCGCAAAGACCCTAATTGAATCAACAACAACAACCCTCTTTCGGATCCGTCTGTTAAATATATAATCATCATCCTTTCATGTAGGCTAATAGCCTAGTCCTAGAAGAAATGTTACGGTCTATACAAAAGATATGCATTTTCCTGGGGGGACCTAGAGATCTCTTCCCATCGGGACAGTAGTTGACGACTGCTTCAGGGATCTGCTTCTGTCCATCCTGTTGAAAAATAATGATAATCTGTATCCTTCTTAGCCGACTTTTATGGTCTCGGGGTTCATGTTGAGACTCAGGTTCTAACATCCAGGGTTCGATTGTCTGCTCTGTCAAGAAAGTTAGTCTAAAGACGGGAACAATGTTCACTCAGCCTTGTGAGACAAAACTCAAAAAAGGTACGGTAGGTTTAGTTCACACTTCCACCTTCCTGGAAGAGATTTTAATAAGTTTCCCATTTCCACTTCAGGCAAATGCCGGTATGGCCACTGTCACCTTCTTCCCAATACTAGCCTCAGTTACAAGTACATGGAATACTACAGACAACTCAGTAACAGGTTTTCAAGCTAATTCTACAAACATCCAAATATCAAGGGATAAATGGCCACGATATCCAAACTCCTAAACGAAACAACATAATAATAGTGCTATTGGTTTTACGTCCCTTTAGCTACTGCGGCTTTTAGAGAGGACTGGGTGCCAGAATCTCACCCCGTATGAGATCTTGAACCTGCCAGTAAATACTGACACGGCTCCCTCGCATTTGCGCACCGGCAAATACCAACAGACTGCGCCAGGATTCGATGGTTCTCAACCAACAGGCGAGAACGTTACTGCTGCGCCACTCAGCCTGTCAAACGAAACAACAATATAAAAGAACTTTGAGCATTTCGCTATGCTTTCAGTCCCCTGGCAAAAGGTAATGCCACAGACAATGGACTTCAATAGGATGTACTGTAGGTAGTGTTTCTGGCCTGACGAGAAGGACTCACTGGGAGTCAAAAAATTGGATTTCCAAAGAAATATGAAATTTTCTTATAGGGATATGTTATTTATATGTATCCAAATCTTGTGAACGGACTGCAAAATTTTACACAAAAAAAAAGAGTGCCATATCACCTCCAGGGACGTAGGCGACCTGAATTAGAAAGGGATCACTCACCAGGCATCCCGAGCCGAAGTTCGCGTGTGGTCGGGTGGCCAGTTCCTTTCCACTCCTCCTCTTGCCATAGCATCCGCCAGGTTCCCATTTTGCATCACCAAGCTGGGAGACCCCGTACCAGACCATACCAAGACTTTTAAATTCTTGGCAGAGCCGGGGATCGAATCCGGTACCTCGTGGGTGACAGCCAACAATGCTAGCTACTGCGCCACGAGAGGATCAAGATTTTACAAGGAGAACATAAAATGTATTTAGTTAATAAACATTATGATAATATGGGGTTTGAAGCCATTTTTCAATGTTGCCTCAGTAAACAAAAGTTTGGTGCTTTTCAGTCGGTCAACACGATTGTACCCAAAAGAGCTGGGTTATGCCCTAATCCTGAAAAAATTACATGAGATTAATAAATACCATAGGATGGCCAGTTTCGATCGTCAAGCGATCATGATCACATCCATTACACTTAGGCTATAAAATCGATATTTGTCAATACGGGTGAAACTATTTACAATATGTACATTTATTTAGTTGCAGTATTGGTATTGCAACTTGTCGGTATATGTTAGTTGTAATCTATATGGCGTTTGGTGAAATGCTAAAATGGTGATAGAACTGGCACATGATACTGTTACGGCTGTGAGTTTGTTTCATCGCTCGCCGCATGAGTCACAACTGCCCCAGGGCTGGGCTGTTCTGCCTCAGTGTATTGCGCGCGCCTTATGCAACAGGACTACTAGGACAAAGGGATGGTCCAGAATATTCATGACTCCGCCAGTGAAGGAAACCTCGAGAAGCCGTGAACCCTGGATGGGTCTAGAAGCATTTATTGAGTCACCGGCCTGCTATATAAGAGCGACCGGTCAAGCAGTTGTTGTTGTGTTTTACGAGCTAGTGCGAGCGTTTATCCTGAGCGACAGAGGTGTGGTGACTTGTGAAACCCCTAGTGAAGCCGATTCTCTTGACAGCGAGGGAGTGAGAGGCATACAGGGGACTGCCTGTGTTTGAGCGAGTGCGCTACCTAGTGCGACAGAGGTCATTGTGGTGAGTTGCAAAACAGTGAAAGACCGACTTAGTGCAGCTATTTCCAGCCAGCATACGGGACCGGACTCATTAGCGAGAGGATTAACTGTGGTCTGTTGACAAGTGAAAGGGGGGCAAGAGCGCTCCACAGGGAAGAGACTTGAGGAAACTGGAGTAAGGTAATAATTGCTTGTATTTGCTGTTGAGTGGTGGATCTTTCTGGCCGCAATAAAGTTAATTATTTCTTTAAAGGAACAATCTGTGTTGTGCTTCAACCCACCGTAATCCAGTCAACAAAAGTGCCACTAGGGGGGTGGCACGTAACAATACTTAAACTGACAGAAAAAAATATTTCAAATATATAATTATTGTGGTGGTTATGGTAGTGGGGGTGATAAGTAGTGCAGTATAATGGATGTAACATGTAATGATAATGATAATAATGAATAGGGAAACGGCTATTTACTTACTACAGTACTGACACATGTAATTTACAAACGAACTGAAAAATATGATTAGAAAGACTGTGCCTAGGGCCTATATCTAATTGGCTGTTAGAAAAGTACAGATCAATAGTGTCGTCCTTTGTCGCATAGCGCCGTAGAAAAATAATCAGAGCACTTTGGAAAACTTCGGTTGTCAGGAGCTCCTGAGGTATCGTCACATACCGCTCAAGGATGAGGATCGGAATAAATGAAAGTAAATTTGAAAGAACCAAAGCTTATTGCAGCTGATAACCCCTATGTATTGCACCATCACCACCGCACTTATTCAGAGGCATAATATTTTCATGATGATACTGTTTTGAGGGGCCTAAGAAATCTATTTGCACTAATTACTCACCGTGTCTGCAATTTATACGCAGCTCAAGATGTAACTATTTTCGCAATTCTGCACCAGAACACTGGTAGGGGTGACGTGATGCAGCCCGCATTGCCACCCAACAATATACTTATAAAATACAGTTACACTACCACGGACATGAATGGTTCTAGGACCTTGAAACGTGGTTTTCAAGTTCATTTCGTCTGTTGTTCTAAATGTAGGAATGGAGAGAGTTGTCCAAAATATCAAGTTGGCAGTGTTACCCGCAGGATTCCAAGTTAAGTTTGGTTCAGATCGGTGAAACGATGTAGAATTGTGCCAAAGGGCCTAAATGCAGGGAATGAAGTGGTCTATCCGACATTTCACGCAGATAGTGTTACTCGCAGGGTTCCAAAGGGTAAGTATACAAATTTTGGTTCAGATCGGTGAAAGGGTGTAGATTTTTGACAAAGGGCCTAAATGCAGGGAATGTAGTGGTCTGTCCGAGATTTAATGTAGACGGGGTTACCCGTAGGGTTCCAAAGGGTAAGTGTACAAATGTTGGTTCAGATCGGTGAAACGGTGTAGATTTGTATAAATAACAGACAGACAAACATTGAGCTTTATATATAGGTCTATAGATAGATATAGATTATCATCTGATGATGATCGCTTGACGATCGAAACTGGTCATCCTATGGTATTTATTAATCTCATGTAATTTTTTTCAGGATTAGGGTATAACCCAACTCGTTTGGGTACATTCGTGTTGACCGACTGAAAAGGCCAATCTTCACAACCAGAAAAACATCAGTCTTTATAGAGCGCAAAACGTCTAAATAACCTTTTTCATAATTCATACGATTGAGAAAGGCCTTCGACTTATTCTTATCATGAGAATTACTTTGTCGGTCAGGTGCAACGAAAATTACATTTAAAATACATATTGTACATAATTAAAACGTACAAAAGAAAAAAAATGATACTATGACCTTGTATCATGATCTAGTCTGTAAGTCTCTCTTTTGTAACAAGTCGCCACCATGATTCCCTATTAGCAGTTAGCACTACGGTCCCCTCTGCTTCTACGTCTCTCAGTTTGAAATAATTCAAACTGAATCTAAACATTGCCTCCTAGGTCTGCTTCTCCTTCTCTTACCATCTACAGCCGAACTCAAGGTAATATCTCCTCTCCCATTCTCTCCACATTACCCCATCATCTGAGTCGACTCATACGAACAGTTTCATCTAGCGTATTAATAACTAACGTAGCCTTCATTACAGTGCCCACGCTATAACTGTGCCGGTCAGCTATACCATACTTCCAGGTAAGGTACCGTACTGTATATCGAATGTAGGCCTACTAGCCTGAGCAGAAATATTTCTCAAATTGGCACGCTGACAATAGTGTGGCAAACACTGATGTGTGTGCCGAGTGCATTAGACTAAGTCGGTCGACAGAACTCCCCAGTCCCACAAAGTGGGTTAATGTCTTATGAATAGGAGTTGACAGCTCGAATTCTCAGAAATGCAACGGCCACTCATCGGCAAATATATAATGCGAGTACCGTACTGTTCGAGTACCCTCCAGCCATTGCTCAAATCCATGTGTCCCAGCAATCATTCATGCTACCCTCATCCGTTACCTCTAGCTTAGTCTATGTAATCCTGTGTCTACCAAACTCTCACTTCCGTAATGCAAGATCGGTCTCAATACTGAGCGATGTAGGGAGAGTTTCGTCGCTACACTGACTTCTTTCTTGCTGAATACTGTAGAGCGCAACTGAAAGCTCACTTCATCAGCTTTTCTACACCTCGACTCTGTTATTCTGAGAGAATAAACAGCTTCAGTACAGTACGGTACTTAAAATGATCTACCTGCTCCAAATTAGAACCTCCTACCTGGCATTTTATTTTCTTGCTTTTCTTCCCTACCGACATAAGCTTCATCTTTAGAATGCATGTGAGATTTCCGAAATTAAATGCCATGTCCTGTGGTTCGGATTACACGTGAAAAGGAGGTTCCGTGGCACATGATCGCCAGTTTAACGGTCACGTTAAACTAAAGCTACCTTTTTCTTTGGAATGCTGATTTTCATACCACATTCCTTACAATTCTGTTGCAAGTTCTAACATGTTGGCCTGTAAGTTTTCGACGGAGTCTGTCATTACAACCACGCCATCAGCATAGGCCAGACTGCTTACCTGGTTTCCACCCAATTGAATTCCACCTATGCCTTCAGCAAATACTCATATATAAAATAAACAGTAGTGGTGAAATATTACAGCCTTACCTCACTCCTGTAACAACCTTAAACCAACCATCAACGCTCGCTGCAGCCTGATTATCAACAACTAAAAAGTACTGTAGGCCTAAATAAAACTCCACAGATATATTTTTTGTGGGGGAGGGGGAGCTTGAAAATGGGAATGTCAAGATAGGAACAGAGATGGACTGGTTCGCACTTCCTTGTCCTAGAGCCCGTGTTCGCTCTCCACAGCCCTGCTAAATACACACATCAAAAAGAGTTTTACATAACATAACACTTGTTTGTCATGATGCAGAGCGTATGTGGGGTTGTGGGCGAGGCTATTACAAAAGAGACGGCATTCTGACAAATCCTGCAGACTTTATTCATGTGTGAAAAGAAAATTACTGTTACGTGTTAGCCCTAGTAGCACGTTCGTTAATTCGACTACAGTGGTTAAAAGCACAACACAGTTTGGCCCTTTAAAGAAATATAAGTTTTATTGCAGGTCTAGCAAGTTACAGTACACCACAAAATAAACAAATACAAGCAATTAGTATCTCACTCTAGTTTCCCTCTTGTTCGGAATACTTCCCTTTCACTTTTTCGAGCAGCAGTCGGTTCACTAACTAGGTAGACCGTGTCCAGCCAGTCTATCACTCACTGAAATACCTGCACACTTCCTTGAGTACACAAACGACAGTTACTTACGAGTCTGCTACACACTGCTCTGCTCGGAAAGAATCTCACTGGGTTTCGCAATCCACACAACACTTCACTGCAATAATCTCTGTCGCACAGTGGAACACACACATTCGCTCAGAAAACACAGTCCGTCCTCACCGGCCAGGGTCGCTCTTATATATCGGAGCTGATGACTCAATGGATGCTTCGAGAGCGGGCCAGGGTTCACGGTTTCTCGAAAGTTCCATTTCTGGGAGGGCTGCGTAGGTTCTAGACCTTGACCTTTTGTTTTTACAGCCCTGTTGCGTAAGGCGCTGGCAACACACAGTCTGGAATAGCCTAGAGCGGCCTGAGTCACGCGCGGGCGACGAAACTGTCTAGCATTCGTAACATTACTAACAGGAAGACATTTGGCCGGCCTGTTAAACAGGTTCTGACTGATATCTGTTGTAATTTTGCCATCCTGTGACGTTTCAATTCGCCGAGACTCAAATCAGCCGTGTTTTTTTTCTTCTGGAATACTAATTTGCATCAGGTTTTTCTCACGTTCTTGGAACCACGTCTATTTAGTTGTTTTTAAAATTCTAGAGTTTCTTAGTCGGTATTCAATCATATGGAAGATGTGCCCATAGAACAGGAATTATTTCCTGTTGATAGACGACATTATTGGTTCTATCTTAGTGTATAATTGTTCACTGAATCTCAATCATACCTGCCCATCAACCCATCTGTTGCCTAAAATCTTCCGTAATAGGCCTATCCTTCGATTTAATAATTTATTATTATTATTCCTATTATCAAAGGGCTGGTAGATGAATTACTTCTGGCCTGGGATACTAATTAATAAACTAACAACCCGCCTCGGCTTTGCCCGGGAACGTGATAAGCACTTTTTCTTTTATGTCAATGAACCTCTATCCGTTTTACGCCTCGGCATGATGGGTTAAAATCACTGACTGGACTATTAATTATATTATCATGGAGATGCATGTGCAACGAATTCTTGTCAGACGTAATTTAAGAATGGCGTGGTGCATGAAACACACATCGCCCTTCCATCCAATCTTAAAATTCACAGGCGAAATGAAGAACAGCCGAGTTCCACTTCCAGGGAAACTCCAAAACACAATCCCTCTTCTCTGAAGTCCTAATACAACACAACTCGACAGTTTGCTGCTGGCTGTATCTGGGGTAATAGGTTCGCCCGCTAGCTAGGCTGTAACTGGGGTGACAGGCTCGCCCTTAGCTTATTCGTAAATTGAATGGAGATTGTTGGAGGAAATGAAAAGGTAAAAACACTCACAGTGAGTGATGTATCGATAGAGATATGCTCTACAATACTTTTTTTTTTTGTAGAACTTTCCATGCTGAACATTTCATACACTCATAGTATATTGATATTTTTAACAGTTTGCCCAGCGTAAGCTTATAAAGCGCACAGAGGCCAGTTTTTTTTCTCTCGCGATTTTCACTGAAATCGTTACTGCGTGGCTTCCATTGATCATAAATAATTTCCTATAGAAACATTCCTCGAGATATCCGTTACAGAATGGTGAAAACTGCATCAAAATCCATCCAGTGGTTCTGGAGATTACCGTAACATCCAAGAATGGGGGGACTCTGTTTTAGAGTAGGTAGAGATTAAAATTGTAGGAAGGACAGATAATGTCGCTGTTCCGCCCCTTTATATGACAACCATTATCAAATTATAATTTGGGTTTTTTGAGGGATTAACGAAAATAAAACAAAAATGATGTTAATTGCCAGCATTCACCAGGATTGAAGAAACAGGACTAGATAAAACCATACTCAGGATGGCTGCTGACGGCACCGTGATTCGAAACACAGTCAAGAATTTCCGGGATGGTACCCAAATTAAGGCCTCTGCAGGCTCATATCAAAATCCTAGCCTCAATTAGAAATTCAAACTCTAGAACAGCCATCATACAGGTTATCAGAAACACCCTAAGTCCCTACAATGAATCAACAACTCAAGAAATATATCTAAAGGAGCAAAGGATTTATTTTGTACCAATAGATTGTCATCACTATGGTAGATCAGTACAAGAATGAAACTCCAGAGCATACAGGATTACTTTCATAAAACTTTATTATTGCCATCAGCCCACCCATAATTTTAGTATATGGATATTTTCAAAGGAAGCAGGAGACTTCTGTTACTTAGGAAGCAAAATAACCAATGATGGACGGAGCAAAGAGGATATAAAAAGTAGGTTATCTCAGGCAAGGAAAGCATTTCTACAGAAAAGGAATCAGTTGACATCGAATATAGATTTAGGTATTAGGAAGTCATGCCGGCCCCGTCAGGGATTTTAAAAACTGACGTGAGGGTTGGAACGGGGTGCACTCAGCCTCGTGAGGACAATTGAGTAGCTGTCTGACAGTGAGGCAGCACTCCGATCACGAAAACCAAGATTAACGGCCGAGGGGACCCGATGCGCTGATCACGCGTCACCCCAATATCTGCAGGCCAAATGGCTGGGCAGCTGTCGCTTGGTCGGCCTAGGCCCTTCATGGGCTGTAGTGCCAGGGGTTGACTTTGTTGATAGGAAGTCATTTTTGAAGGCCTTTGTCGGGAGCGTGGCACTGGACTATTGGTGCAGCAGAAAGGAGGAGAATGGAAGCGTTTGAAATGCGGTGTTACAGGAGAATGAAGATTAGATGGGTAAATAGGTTTACAAAAGAAGAGGTATAAAGACGAGTGGGAGAGGAGAGATGTTTCTGGCGACTGCTAATGAAGAGAAGAGATAGGTTGGTAGGACACATACTAAGACACCCAGGAATAGCAAGCTTAGTTATGGAAGGAAGGGTCGATGACAAGAACTGCAGGGGTAGACAAAGGTTAGAATATGTTAAACAGATTGCCTCAGATGTAGGGTGTGGTAGCTATGTAGAGATGAAACGATTAGCTCAGGACAGGGAGGCTTGGAGGGCTGTATCAAACCAGTCAAAAGACTGAAGACTCAAGCAACATGTTTGCACTCACATTGCAGTGCGATGTGCTGACATCTGTCGAATGTATTGTGATATACGATTATTTTCAAGGTTTTAAAGGGCTATTTGTAGACAAACAGGATATTAAATCGTCCGAACAGAAAATCTGCTCTTTCCATTACCTAAAAATTGGAAGTGTTCAGGGATAAAAAGGTCTTATGGTAACCCTTTTACATTTAGATGAAAACTTAAATCAATTTCTATATGGTCCCGAATTCACTGCGTTGGCTGCTAACATGACAAAGAAAGTAGTATAAATTGAAATCAATGGGAACTTGTGATGGTGTTCAACCTGCAATGATGTTAGCTACCCAATACTTAAAAGCCAATACAAAATTTCAAGTTGATAAGTAAAAAATTTGAACTGCAGAGCACATTATCGCTTCTGTTAAGGCCTGGTGACTTTACACATTAATTGGCACCAGAACTAAAATTGGCTGTGCCACTTGCTCAGCTCTACATAAAAACAAATCATACAGTATTTTTCCTTAAAACAGACAAAAAAAAAAACAACACACATACCGTAAACTAAACCCCTGAGATATCACATTTTTATAAATAATCCGCAGAGCTAGATCATTTGTGGATCAATTAACATTAATATAATAACAGGAAAGATAGGAGAAGATAAGATGAAAGCAATGGTGTTTGCAGATGATCTCATGGTCTGGGGAAACAAGGAGGAGGAAATTCAGGAGCAACTGAAGGCTTGGGAAGAAACAGTGGGAGAGTATGGATGGAAGTTCAACATCAGTAAATGTGAGATCCTGTTAACGACTAGGAAAAAGGACAGACCAATGAGTGGGATAACACTTGGAGGTGGACAGCTGAAGAAGGTGGAAAGTCTCAAGTACTTGGGAAGTCTAGTGGAGGAAAATGGGAGAAATGACAAAGAGATTACGGAACGTGGCAGACAGGCAGAAGCATTTCTGAGAAGCATTAGGAGCTTAGTGTGGAATAAAGATGTCCCACAAAAAAGTAAGGAAGTGTTATACAGAAGCTACTATATCCCGATACTGACCTATGCTTCAGAAACGTGGACAATGAAGAAAAGAGACATAAGCAGAATACAGGCAGGTGAAATGAAGTTCCTGCTAAGTAGGATCGGAGTAACAAGAAGAGACAGGTTGAGGAATGAAAAGGTCAGGGAAATGGTGAAAGAGGAGCCCTTGCAAGGTAGGATTGAGACGTCAAGACTGAGGTGGTATGGACACTTAAAGAGAATGGATGAGAAGAGGATTCCCAAGAGGATACATGAGATGCAGAAGAAACGAGCAAGGGGAAGACCAAGAGATAGATGGCTGAAAGGAGTGGAGGAATGTGTCAAGAAGAGAGGCGAGGACTGGACCAGAGTGACAGCGGAGAGGTGGTGGGAAGAAAGGACCAAGTGGCGAGGCTTATGTTCCAAACAGACCCAGCCTGGGGCTGGAAACTGTACAAGATGATGATGATAATAACTTCTGATAAAATGTTTTACATGCAGTCAACACTATATTCAATAAGTTGAAATTTGTCGTTCATTATGTAACACTGGCAGCAAATATACAGTTCACGCCACGATTTTGGTCGGTTAGTCCTGATTGCACAGTCGTACAGAGGACTGTGCAATCGGAACTCACCGACCAAATACCGTGGCGTGAACTGTACATATCTAGATAGATATTATTAGTTCCTTTTGTATTGATGTTAGTTCAAATAAAACAACTTAATATATTAACTGCTAAATGCTATCAAATCAACTGAGTCAGGTTACCAAACAGACAACCTCCAAATTCCAGTGCACATACCCTTTCTTCATTGTCCCATTATTCCAGCATAGGTTCCAAATTCTTGTTTGAATCCCATGACCCTTTTGCAAATGGATTATGAGAAGGAAGGAGAAACAATCAAATTTAAAACCCAGGAGGTTGGTAATTGAAAAAGTAATTTTTATTTTGCATTACACAATGTAGTACAAGAAATACAATTACTGCATATTATAAAAAGAACCACACAACTGAAACTGCATTCTCGCCCAGGTCTGTTCCAAGCAACTTGCAGTTCAACTGGATCTAGTGGACAGATCTGTAAGAATACAAACATGAAGCTATTAATATAATAAATGTGGAATGTAACTTATAAGGCACTGAACATGTAAGAATGCAGGCTATGCTTATCAAGAAAATATACTGTCAATGGCCATAGTGGACTTGGGCTATTAGGTCGTTCATTGTACAAAGAGTGTACAAACCATATAGATGAAGGATAGAAAGCACAACACAAACTCACAACTTCCAGATTTGGCTTCCATTACTCTACCTCTGAGCTTATGTGGAGACACTTTTGGTTTTTCTATGCATTACCATGTCGGACATAATTGCTCGGAGACAGGGCAAAGGCAGTTAGAGCTGGATGTCACAGGTTGTGTCCCACATGTTTCATACGTTCTAACTTTTAGCCTCATCTATGTGGTTTGTAGGCCCACTCTCTGTAAAACACACAACCAACCGGTAATAATAGTAGAAATTTCCTTTCTCGTTTGATGGGTCATCTTTTACAATTTACCAGATATAATGGTATTTGGGCCTTTATCATATACAATCAGAGAGAAAAACATAACAGAAAGTTCTGATGCACAAAACAAGACTTCAACCTACAGTGTAATAGTAAAAAAAGTAATAACGGTGGGCACAGAAGGTAGAGCATATTGAAAGGCAAGTCATTTGTCCCTGGCACATAGAATTACATGGCATCCTTGAAACTTCTGTGTTCTCCAGAGTAGCTGGCAACAGTTGAGGAGACGAGAACCCTTGAAAAAATTTACTAAACTACTGATTTTAGCTATGTCAATACCTTCTGTAATGATTCAAAATAGATTTCCCTGATATATCATGACAGAGTAAAATTCCAGCTGTGTTGGCCACCATCCGCATGAATTATGCACAACTAAAGCAACGCCAACCCCATGCATACTGTTACTAATTGCTTTTGTAAAAGTTACATTTGCCTAGACCAATAATTCTTAGGTGGCGGCCCTGTGTTAGTCTTTGTCTCAGGTGACAAGAAGTGGAACTACCTATGACGCAAGGATTTATTAATGAAATCACAGAAGTGGAAGTTAGGAAAGCCATCTCTAGAATGATGATTCATAAAGCAACCCATAAGAACGAAGGGTAAAGTTTATAAAACTGCCGTAAGACCAATCCTACTCTATGGTAGTGAAACATGGGCTACTACAAAGCCACATGAGCAAAAGCTACATACCACTGAAATGTGTATGTTACGTTGGGCAGGTGGAGTTACTCTCAAAAGATAAAATCCGTAATGAACATGTGTGAGGCAGTTTAAAAGTAGAGCCTATACCGGTAACTGAGAAACCTTTGGAGTCCAGGATAAGGTGGTATGGCCATGTTATGCGAAGACCGGAGGGGATCTTTAACGTGCCAGTAAATCTACTGACACGGCTCCCTCGCATTTGCGCACCCTAAAATGCCAACTGACTGTGCCAGGATACGAATCTTCAACCTTGGACCCAGCAGGCAAGGACATTACAAGCAGCCAGTTCCTTTTTGTAACAAACAAAATTTATTAATCTCATGTAGCCTAATTTTTTTTTAGGGTTAGGGATTAACCCATCTCTTTTGGTTACAATCGTGTTGACCGACTGAAAAGCACCAAACTTTTGTAATAAATAATAATTGTGGAAATGCTGTGGTAATAGAGGTTTTTTCCTCCACTGACTATAACCCTTCCCCCATCCCCTTTTTTCATCACAACTTACAAAGTAAAATTCCAGTCGTGACTGAATTATGGGACAAGGATGAGAAGATACAAACACAAAACAAACTTTTGTTTTTTGTGTGGAGAGCTGAGATGTTTATGTTGGGAGAGCAGAATATAAGAGAGCCACCAACTGATTACGGAAAATGACTACGAGGGGTTTATTGCATTATTTCAGCAGTGCCAACATTATCGTTCGGTGCCGGTTTTGCTGCTGAGTTCAAAAGTGGCGAACGTCGACTAAGGCTTTACATACAAACACAAACCTAACCTGGGGCATATGCACCAGATCCCTCTCCTGTACTACAGTAATTCTGGCTCTTCTTTTGCAGTGCCGACGCATGACCGAACTATGTATAAAGTCCATAATATAATATGTGTCATAAATGCAAAATTTCCTAACACCAACAATATCTCACAGCTCTTGACAGACTCCTATAATGTGTCTCAGCGCACTCCCACGTAGCGAGGTTAGATGCCTGTCTGGCCAAAAATTACTGATGTAAAAGTTGGACGAGACCAAATTATACATCACTACTTGGTTCGACGGCTGCCTTGATGAAAGAAACCATTGGCAGCTACTTGGTTAGCAGACTGGGAATCGTGCATTGTGCGGTGTCGCCGGCTCGATACGGTATCGAAGCTGTTCGAACTGTTAGCCGACCTCACACATAAAGTAAGCGGAGCACTGACGGCCCAGACCAGCGATTCCCAACCTTTTTTCCTCCCGGACCCCTTTATACATATTTATCTAAAATAGTACCCCTAAAACGTTCAATATTTTACGGGCAATATGTACATAAATTAATAAAAACATTAATGATAAAACGTATTATTTGAATAACGTATAACTAATATTTTTCATGTATTATTTGTTTGCTGTTAGTATGCATTTCATTTCAATAAAATGCTACATATAATTTTTCAATTTTACTTTCAATTACTTGGGCAAATGAAGATGTATAAACATTTTGCTGAGGAAAATAAACAGTACAGTACATAACATCTTTTTGTTTTTGATTTTATTGGAAACTAATTAATTCTAGCGATTAGTTTGGCAAAACTAGACAAATCAAGACAATAGCAGTGGGTCGGTGAAAGTGACAGGGGATGGGATAGGGTGGGAACATCGATCTTGATGTGCGTGAATAAGACGGCACTGCGCGCCGGTACATTACGACTGAAACGTACGATGGGAACATGGCGCCCGCCATTACCGTTTAATTTTGGAGTACCCCTAAGCAATTCGTTGCATACCACCAAGGGCTACGCGTACCCCAGGTTGGGAACCACTGGCCTAGACAATGTTTTATGCAACCTTTCCCTCTCGTACGGTATGTGTGAATGTATTAAGACTATTAGCGGTTCGAATGCCACTGTCGAGAGCCCTGCAGATGGTTTCCCGTGGTTTCCCATTTGGACACCAGGCACATGCTGGGGCTGTACGTTAATAAAAGGCCACTGCCGCATCCTTCCGCGCCTAGCCCTCTTCTATCCCAATGTCACCATACGACCTATCTGTGTCGGTGAGACGTAAACCAAACTGTACATAATAATAACAATATTAATATGGATTATTCCCCCCCTCACTGATAAGTCTTTGGTTTCTGGGAAGGATGTAATACTGTCGAGGATATTAACAAACGTATGTTCCTGAAACGGAACAAATTAATTGCATATTATACACATACTGTTGCCACACGATTGTACGAAGAACGTGTTGTGACCCGTCGCCTTTGATCTGTAGGCAGTTTGAATATTCTGGGGAGACATGTGCATCGAATCATCGCACAAAAACAGATCGTGGCTGTCTCCACATTACAGCTACTGTTTGAAGGGGTTATATGCACAAACTATACAGCAGTACACAGGACGAGCCGGGTACCGCCTAGCACAATGCTCGAACACAGCTTGCTTGAGGTTTCTGGGCTCATAAGAGCACACCGATAGGTCAAGGCGCGCACGAAAGCTCGAACTTGTTCGAACTCTGACGTCATCTGTTCGAGCCGAGCTCAAGCACATCACTATGTATAACCCACCCGCCATCCCGAATTATAACATGACTTATAGGGTATAGTAAAAATTCCAGCTGTGTCTGCCATTATCGGCGTTACAACAGTATTGCCAACCCCACGCAAACGGTACTAATTGTATAGGTGGTCTTTCGTCCAGATCAATGTTCCTTTTGTCAACTGTGCCCCGCTAGCTTCCCGCGACCATTCTAACCTTAGTTTAGTCCAATCCAATGGTTTTTGACAATGGTTCCAGTCTAACGTGTCCTGGGCCCTATTTCATAAAACTCAACAGGTTTCTATGGTCAAGGGAGCAATAAAATATTTAAAGTATGATATATACTAGAAATTCGTTCTCATTAAGAGTAGCCTAGGTGTTTCGATTTATTTTCTTCCGCACGACTCTGTCATATTACTTGAAAGCAAAGATTTAGTCTTTGAAAATATTTTTCCATCTCAACTTAAAAAGAATCCCCTTTAGCTCGCCTAAAAATCCTAGGCCTAGACCTACTGATAATAATAATAATAATATTATTTGTTTTACATCCCTTTCAACTACTGCGGCTTTTAGAGACCCCAGGCTGGGGGAATTTTGCCCCAAAGGGGATCTATAACGTGCCAGGAAATCTACTGACACGGCTCCCTCGCATTTGCACACCCTCAAATTCCAGATAACTGCGCCAGGATTCGATCCTGCAACAGCAGGCGAGAACATTACCGCTGAGCGCACGCGGCCAGCGTAGACCTACGGCTGTCAAAGAGACAGATCTACATAATAACAGCACACTGTAAATGCACAGGGTCTTTCATATAAAGTAAGAACGGCAAGCGGCAGATTTGTTATTCGCTACTGCGGTGGCCTTGGCCGAGCTTGTGGCGCGCCATGGTCCCCTGATGTACTATTAAAAGCGCGCGCGTAGTACATACGAGGGCTGTTTTTTTTTTCAAGTTCCGATGGACTGTATAAAAATAATAGATTGACATACCAAACTGAATTTTACACTAAATGTTAGCTTGTTTTATTCTTATGTCTCAACATAATCGCCAAAACGATTGAAACATTATTGTCATATCGTTACACCAGCTTTCCAATGCCCTCGGCAAAACATTGTGTCGCCAAAGAGGTGGGTACGTCTGGAGTCTCTCCTGAAGTTTCTCCCTTTTGCTAGGCGTTGCCGCCCAAACATACCTTCAATTCTCGAAAAAGGTGAAAACCATTCACAACCACACTGTACCAACGTTACGATAGATTTTTCAAAGAATTCAACTGTGAAGTTTTGGACCATCTGCCGTTTAGTCCAAACCAGCACTGAATGATTTTCACCTCTTTCGAGAATTGAAGGTATGGTTGGGAGGCAACGCCTCGTCAAAAAGAAAAAACTTCAGGAGATTGTCCAGAGGTACCCACCTCAGTGGCGGCCGAATATTTTGCCGAGGACATTGGAAAGCTGGTGTAATGGTTGGTACGACAAATGTTTCAATTGTTTTGGCGATTATGTTGAGACTTACGAATTTAACAAGCAAACATTGAGTAGTAAAATCAGTTTGGTATGTCAATCTGTTGTTTTTATACAGTCCATCGGAAATTGAAAAAGAAAACAGCCCTCGTATGTACTACGCGCGCGCTTTCAATAGTACAGCAGGGGGCCATGGCGCGGCACAAGCTCGGCCAAGGCCACCGCACCAGCGAATAACAAACCTGCCGCTTGCTGTTCTGATTTTATATGAAAGACCCTGTTTATTGGTTCTGAAATGTTAACGCAAACTTTAACATTATCGTGCACTAGTGTTCGTCACACATGTGCTCTAAAGATCGTCAGCTATGACGACCTATGGACACGATCATCAAACGACAATTTAACTAATGCAGGGTGCTTCAGAACTACAATATTGCCGCTGTTAGTTAGGTCTTACAAGGAGATATGACAATGTGCCATTTATCGTCACAAATGACTAGCATTGGTAAAGTGCCTGTTTTAAAAACCCGTGTTCGTCGCCAGCATTTCTAACCAAACTAGGAACATGCGCACGAAATAGCAAATCGCGTATGTTACAGAAACAATTACCAACTATATCACACACTTGTAACATTTTAAAATGTCGGAACATAACACGCATGCACATAATTAACACGCCTGCCTGCTTAGCACATGCGAGAAGCAATACGCCGCGTCAAGACAGCTCAACTCACACGAGATGTTTGACGCTGGGATAACATATTACATCGCACGCATGATTTCGCAAAGTTGCTCATTATCGGCAACGAAGATATGACGAATCTCGTAAGACTTCGTGCATTGTGAAAGACCCGTTGACATCCTTATTATATGCACTTATACACGAGAGTGACGACTATTGGCTCAGTGACGAAAACCGGTACCGTACAGTTACCTTAGGCCTATTATATGAATGGAGCCCCCCAGAAGGAAATCCTACGTACGTCACTGATCTTAATCACTCTACTACTGCCGCTTTTTAATTGCTCCATTCCAACGATTCTAACAACACTGTAGGCTATAAATGTAACGGAAAACTTCCGAACGCACAGAAATACGACAAGAAAGGTTAAGGTAATAATAGGCATGTAAACAAGGCGCCTGTAGAGTTTTCGATGACAATTGTACAACCACGGCTGACATATTCATTAGTTCATAAAGAAAAACTGGTGACGTGTGACATATTTGTCAGATTTCTACCTGTCGGCATTACAACTTTATGAAACATATTTCTGACAATATATCACGAAGAAACGGAAACTTGTCGAACTATCAAATTATCCGGATATTTTACGTCATCTGGCATATGTCGACTTGTCCAGTTTATTGAAATAGGGCCCAGATCAACGGTTACAGCCTAATGCGTCTAGATTCTAGCTTCCAGCCGCAGACGAATGGGTTTTGCCTAGTGGTGGTGTATTTTATATCTTACATGTTGGGCACACTGCCGTGACACCAACGTCTCGTCATGTGTTGCTCACAAGGGGAGGATACGATGCATGGGTCACCGATCCGAACCATCTTTAGTACACGTGTAGGGCATTACCAGGCGTGTAACAGGTGCGCTTCTCAGCAGTTTCCGAGAAATTAATTAATTGCAATTACATGTCGGCGTCTACGTGCGTCGTGCGCTAGCAAGAATCCGAAGAATCCTGCTTAATAAGCGTGGGATCGCTGCATCGAATGCCACCGGTGAGCCTTGGCAATGTGTTGTGTTTTTTTTTTTTTGTACCGATAATACGAGTCACCGCTTGCGGGGTACGAGGGTGGTCTGATGGTTCACAGACGTGCAATGAACGGAACAGACTGGGCCTTAAATGTATATATTTATACATATACATATATATATATAATAGAATATACCTGACCGTGTATAATAACAATGTATTTGCAATGCCAATGCTGTATATTATGTAGTCACAAACGTTTAACCCCCATACGACGATTTCGGAATCTCTTTTCCCCTCTCACATAACACGTTATTACAATTGACTGCAAAATAAACATTCAAGATACATACACGTGTACGAATTGGCAATGTTTACAAAAAAAACTCATTGCAAAAACTCACCGGTGGGATTCGACCCAGCGCATACGAAGCAGGGCTCTTACCGCTGCACTGCAATTAATTTCTCGGTATCGGCTGAGAAGCGCACCTTACTACTTGCACCTGATATACGCCTGGTCATGCCCTACACGTGTACTAAGAATGGTTCGAATCGATGACCCATGCATCGTATCCTCCCCTTGTCAGCTGGAGTGAGCAACATGGCTGCCGTAGTTCAAATTCAACAAGAATGAAACATACCGTATATAATTACGTAATTTAGCACATATTTCCAGTATATTAGTCATAATGAACTGCAATTTCAATAGATTATCATTCAACATCTAACTGAAACTGATAAGTCAGGTTCCTGTGTCCTGCACTACAAATCAAACAATTTATTGAGAGATGTTAACAAAATAACTACCGTAGCCTAATAATAGAAATGCACCACCAAAATCTTTTTTTTTTTTCAGGTTATAATTTAGGATGTCCCAATAGCCTAATTGGGAAAATAGGCCTATTGTGTTGAGACTGAAAATTCGCAATATCAATAGGCTCCCAACCGGACATCAACAATTTGGGGCGTAATGACGCAGTGGTCAGTTTCCTCTCAGCAATACGGACCGGGTTCAATTCCCAGGCAACGCCTATTCTCAAATGTTATATTGTATCGTAACAAGATTTTTGCATATGCCCACTTACAGTAAATCAAATACAGTACGGTACCTCGGCTTTAACATACGCTGTATACACATGAGGCAAAAATGTAGGTTTGATAGCACGAAAAGAAATGAAAATCCACAGCCTGCTTCCAGTCTCCGACCGGGTCAGGAATGGAATGAATGAAGCCCCCATCTAGCGGCGAGGATATGGACTGTGCCAGCTGTCGAGGCCTGACGCACTCCTCTGGTGCAATGATTAAATGAATGACATATGAAATGGTAGTGGAGTGTGTTGCTGGAATGAAATTTTGACAGGGAAAACCGGAGTACCCGGAGAAAAACCTGTCTGCCCCCGGTTTGTCCAGCACAGATCTCACATGGAGTGACCGGGATTTGAACCACGGACCCAGCGGTGAGAGGCCGGCGTGCTGCCGCCTAAGCCACGGAGGCTTAGGTTTGATAGCACGAATATTAAAAAAAAATCCCTTTGGAAAAGTGAATAAAATAACGGCAAATTGTATTCAAAAAGAAAACTTACAGGCTGTTTCGTATAAATCTCTCCTCTGAAACTCTAGTTAGTTGGTTATTGAGGTTTCAAGGGTCGAAACGAAGAATATAGGGGTCGAAACTACGATGTCATCTGCCCCTCAAACTCTTCTGCATCCGTCTGAAAAGAAAGGAAATATTGTAACACGCACCCTAATGAATGAAATAAGCGTTCAGTACATGTTGGAAAGCATAGCATACTTACTTTTTCTTTTAAATAATCTCCAGTATTCGTTTCCTCCCTCAATGGCGGCCCCAGCTGTGGCATTTCAACAAATCTGCAACGGTCACGTGATGTTTGTCAGGCACAAGCAGCTGAAAGGAACAGTAAAATACACATGGAACGGGTATATTAGGAGGCCAATCAGATTTCAAGGCAATGAGTTTCTTCTGACCAATCAGGTGAAGTATCATTTCAGGCTACAGACGTATGTAACGGGACGTGTGGCTGGGCGAAGTCGGCGTCGACCCGCTCGTAGATGGTAGGACGTTTTAGCACAATACACGGGAGTGTTATGACCCTGGCTAATTGTCGTTCATTCGAGTGCGTGGTGCGGATGGTGTAAAGTCGGGTCGAAGAACGAGAAACCATACAACAATGGCCTCCTCCGGTAAAGCTAGTGGAGCTGCAAACAAAGAACGAAGGTTGCAGCATGCAGAAGAAGACAAGAAGGCAGCAGAAGCTTTTAAAAAATTCGTCCGACATTCAACATCAATAGACGGGAGATCTTCTCAAACAAATCCTACTGATCAGTCCAATAATGTGCCGATCTGATCATTAATACTTTGACAGAAATGGGGCTAAAGATAGAAGACCTTAGAGGTCAAGGCTTTGACAACGGCGCGAATATGAAAGGTAAACATAAAGGAGTTCAAGCTCGCGTGGTAAAACAGTTCCCGCGCGCAAATTATGTTGCATTTTTATGGTAGTCATTCCTTAAACCTAGTTTTATCCGACTCAGCCGAATGCTGTCCTTACTGCGTTACTCTATTTAGCATTATTCAACGTATATTTTATTTTCGTCGCCTCCTGGCCGGTGGTCTATTTTGTTGGCTCACATTTGTAATTTGACTCTAAAAGATTTGAGCGACACTCACTGGGAGTGTCGCATAGATGCAGTGAGACCTTTTAGATACGATACGAATGGGGTAGTGGCAGCCTTAAAGGCCATTAAGGGAATCCTGCTTTTGATTCGGGGCTACGCCATGAAATTGAATACTTGGCGAAAAAAAATGAGACATTCGAATTTGTCGTTACTGTTGTAGTATAGCACGACATTTTATTTCAAGTAAACATAGTTAGCAAAGCCATGCAAGCAGAAGCAATTGATATAAGCCTACAAAAGGCGTCTTCTTTCGCGGAAGGTTGTATCGCATACCTTGAAAAATATTCCCAAGAAGGCTATGAAAGCGCTATAATATCGGCTAAAGAAATCTTTGCGTCTGTGTCTCTTGAGGTCGAAGAAGGTAGACGGAAAAGGAAGACTAGACGCCCTAAACGGTTGATTGAGGAAGATGACTCGGACTCGGACCAAGTCATCGAGTCAGGCACTGAGAGTGACAGTTCTGAGTCAGAGTTGGAGTCGGAGCTGACGGAGGCTGAAGCTCAGGCAAACAAGTGAAGCCACAACAACTCTTCAAAAAAAGTTTCTTTGACAATCTCCTAACAGTAGCTTTTAAGTCTATAAGGAAGAGATTATTTTTCTTTAAAGAGCATTCCGATATATTATACAAATATCCACTTTACAATACATTTTTTATTTTTTTTATAATATATCATAATCAATACGGGAAAATTTAGAATTATGACTGAAGTTATAGGTATTCAGCATTCCGATAGGCCTACAGTACATGGGGATTTTTGTACGATCTAAAGGTACTGCCTGGGTCTATTAAAGATAGTAGTCCACTCATGGATCGTTGCTTGAACATTCAAAAGCAGCTTTCCAGTGGAAATAATGAGTCTGACATAAGTGGGATGGATCTACGTTCTGAGCTGCAACATTAGAGCCCATGCCTACCACCAAACGCAAAAGCCCTCGCGCTGCGTTGCAGTTTATTTACAGCACGAATATGATTGACGTTTTCTCAAACGTCGATGTAGCTTTGCGAATACTCTTAACATTGCCGGTAACTGTCGCTTCGCGTGAACGTAGCAGCTTTTCAAAATTGAAGTTGATTAAAACCTACCTGCGTGTTACAATTGGCCAAGAGAGACTGTCAAAACTTGCTATAATTTCAATAGAGAACGATGTTGCGCGTTTACTCGATTTAGCCCAGTTAGTAAAACAGTTTGCTTCAGTCGAAGTACGGAAAGCTCCCTTCTCATAAGGTTTTGGGTTTTAGTGTGTTTTTCCTGTGTGTCGAAGTCGTTTGAATTAGTAAAGCTTGATTCCTGTAAGTGTATTTTTCCAGTGAATTTGTTATGTTGACATTTTGCATCGCAACTGAAAAATAGTTATTGTAATATGTTACGCATCACCTATTAGTTAATAAAGTCCAGTATTTTTGCATCATGCGAGCGTACAGCCGATATTTTGTGTGTTACCTTGACTATCCCCTTTCTACAACGCAAGTAAAGCATGTTCAAGTAATATAGTAAATGGGTAAATGTACGTTAGGTTCATTTTATTTAATTTCATCCGATAATTCGGTGCATGCATTTTCGACTTTATATTTTCAGGATTCTTCTTTATGATACCTCATAATTTTTGCCAGAGTTAGGCAACCCGCCTCGCATAGAGGGGCGCAAAATCGAATTTCGCACAGGGTGCTGAAACCCCTAAGACCGGCCCTGAGTGTACCCCTTTGCAGCCTTCACACCAGATTTTAAATTTCTCGGCAGATCTGGGAATCGAACCTTGACCTCTGGGGAGACCGCCAAGAACGCTAGCCGCGTTGAACAGTAAGTAGAGAAATATAAATTAAAGTGAGATAAGGGAACAATTCCGCCTAACAATGATTATTATTTCAATCACCCCCACAGATAGTTTCAATAAAACAAGGCAGAAAACATCAGTAAGAGGTAGGGGGATAGAATAAAATAATTCAAAAGGAGTAAAAATTTCTTCCGTAGGGGAGTCTTGACCCCGGACATAAAGTTACAAAGTTAGCACGTTACCATTCGTACACATGTGCGCCTGCGTGTAAGGTTTATTATCATGGATCTCAATCCATGTGGTTAAATGTCGAATGACTTCAGTTAAACCTTAAATTTTGATTAGAACACAGTTATTTACTGCGTGGGATGTTATAAACTTGACCTAAAGCAAGTTTCATGTCTGTTTTACGTTATGAATGCAATTCAACATCGATTAATATCCACAACTCAGTCGATAACCTTCCTCCATGTTTAGTCGATAACCTTCCTCCATGTTTGAACGGTTGTGATCTCCTGTCACCATCTACCGTCTCGATTCGGAACCAGGAGAATGGCAGGACAGAACGGAACAGCCAATAAGAAGCTCGGAAACACCTACTGTGGCTTGGCTGGGGCTGGAAAAAAAAATCGTTTCGGGCATATGGAATGCCGGTGAAATAATTCGCCCAGCCGCCATGTTGGGTTGGTGAGACGTAATAACATTTTATGTGCGCGGTTGGGGCGGCCAAAATGATGCTATAACCTTCCCGAATTTCATTGAAATCGCTTCAGCCGTTTAGAAGTTATTAGAGGGGGACACACACACACATACGCACCCACACACGGACAAAAGGTGACCTCATAAGCCTATTAGCCTACTTTCGATTTTTGCAAAAAATGAAAGTAGACATGAGATCACTACAGGGCGAAAAAAAAAGTGTGTCTGTCTGTGTGTGTGTATGTGTGTGTGTGAGTCTCTGTGTGTGTGTGTGTGTGTGTGTGTGTGTGTGTGTGTGTGTGTGTGTGTGTGTGTGTGTGTGTGTGAGTGAGTGTGTGAACTCTGAATGTCTGCCCCCCCCCTATCAATTCGAACACGGTGAGCGCAAATTGAACGAAATTTGGTACAAAGGTAGCACTAGCAAAGGACACCTCAGTGTCATGTTTTATATCTTGACGGAAACGTAATGGCGGCCACACAAATGTTCAAAGCTTAAATCAAATTACGACTAACCTAATCATCCGATCTCTACCAAATTTTGCAACAACATACCTTTATGGGGGCAGCATCCTTTGACCAAACTAATAGGTCATCAGCCTAATAGATTGCGGATGGCGGCCATCTTTGTGTGAACATCGATTGCCCCTATTAATTCGAACACGGTGAAACCGAATGGAACGAAATTTGGTACAAAGGTAGTACTAGGAAAGGGCACCCCAGTGTCATGTTTCATATCGCCGCCATCTTGACAGAAACGTAATGGCGGCCACACAAATGTTCAAAGCTTAAATCAAATTACGACTAACCTAATTATCCGATCTCTACCAAATTTTGCAACAACATACCTTTATGGAGGGAGCATCCTTTGACAAATCTAATAGGTCATTAGCTTAATAGTTTGCGGATGGCGGCCATCTTTGTGTCAAAATCGATTACCCCTATTAATTCGAACACGGTGAAACCGAATGGAATGAAATTTGGTACAGAGGTAGCACTAGCAAAGGGCACCCCAGTGTCATGTTTTATATCGCCGCCATCTTGACGGAAACGTAATGGCGGTCACCCAAATGTTCAAAGTTTAAATCAAATTACGACTAACCTAATCATCCTATCTCTACCAAATTTTGCAATAACATACATTTATGAAGGGAGCATCTTTTGAAAAATCTAATAGGTCATTAGCCTAATAGTTTGCGGATGGCGGCCATCTTTGTGTCAAAATCGATTACCCCTATTAATTCGAACACGGTGAAACCGAATGGAATGAAATTTGGTACAGAGGTAGCACTAGCAAAGGGCACCTCAGTGTCATGTTTTATATCACCGCCATCTTGACGGAAACGTAATGGCGGCCACACAAATGTTCAAAGCTTAAATCAAATTACGACTAACCTAACCATCCGATATCTACCAAATTTTGCAACAACATACCTTTATGGAGGAAGCATCCTTTGACAAATCTAATAGGTCATTAGCCTAATAGTTTGCGGATGGCGGCCATCTTTGTGTCAAAATCGATTACCCCTATTAATTCGAACACGGTGAAACCGAATGGAATGAAATTTGGTACAGAGGTAGCACTAGCAAAGGGCACCTCAGTGTCATGTTTTATATCGCCGCCATCTTGACGGAAACGTAATGGCGGCCACACAAATATTCAAAGCTTAAATCAAATTACGATTAACCTAATCATCCGATCTCTACCAAATTTTGCATCAACATACCATTATGGAGGGAGCATCCTTTGACCAAACTAATAGGTCATTAGCCTTAATATTTTGCGGATGGCGGCCATCTTTGTATGAAAATCGATTCCCCCTATTAATTCGAACACGGTGAAACCGAATGGAACGAAATTTGGTACAGAGGTAGCACTAGAAAAGGCCACCTCAATGTCATGTTTTATATCACCGCCATCTTGACGGAAACGTAATCGCGGCCACCCAAATGTTAAGGGCTAAAATGTAATTACGACCAACCTAATAATCTAGTCTCTACCAAATTTTGCAACAACAAATCTTTATGTGGGAAGCATATTCTGACCAAACTGCTAGATCATCAGCTCAATAGTTTGCAGATGGTGGCCAAGTATGTGTGCAATTCGATTCCCCCTATCAATTCAAACACGGTGAAACCGAATTGAATGATTTTTTTTACAGAGGTAGCACTAGCAAAGGGCATCTCATATTCATGTTTAATATCCCTATAGCACGTTGTATTTCAACAAGCTACTACAACCAACATTCAATTATACTCCTTGAAAAGAACAAAGAGTTATAACAATACCCATGCATTTAGGAGAAAGTAGGCTATATGTTCTAAAAATAAATTTAAAAAACACTCCTGGAAAAAATACCTGTATTACTTAACTGTCACTATAAAATGGGTCAATTTTGATGACGTAATCCTAATTAACTAATACTTGTATTGTTTTCCAGGAGGGTATATTTATTTAATAATATATATTAATACCTTGTACCCCGCCCCGCATAATCGTGTTGACCGACTGAAGAGCAGCGAATGACAGTCTCTTATTACTCTCCAGTGTCTTCGCTCTTAAGAACAGCAACAAGAGCCCTTGAAGCGTGTGACAAAAGTTGTTTTCCCTTACTTTTTATACCCTAACAAAGATTTGGCAATTTTGCCTGTCTCTGTAGCTATTGCCGAACGGAGTTTGAGTTTAAGTAGGTTGAAAACATACTTGAGATATTCTACTTCTGAAAACAAACTCAATGGTCTACCTTTGTTATCTATTCACAGAGACATACAAATCACTGACTATGAAATTATAAACAGATTTGGTAATGCTTCAAAAAACCTTGACTTTATAATTATTATAGTGTAAGTTGTCGATCAAAACAGTAATGTTAATTCTTTCCATCTATCCTGGTGCTGACATACACTCTGACCACAATCTGGTTGCAATGAAATGCAGATTAAAGTTGAAGAAACTGAAGAAAAGTCAAAAGCCAAAAAGGTGGGCAATGGACAGACTGAAAGAGAAGGATGTAAACGAAAGATTCAAGAAGAGTATAAAGGAAGGACTAATGAAAAACCCTAAACAATCTTTAATTGCAGACGAATGGGCACTTTTGAAGAATGAAATAACAAAATCCCCAGAAGAAAACATTGGTAGGAAAGAAAGAATAGGTAGTAAACCGTGGATCACTCAGGATATACTAGAATTGGTGGATGAAAGGCGGAAACACAAGAATGTAAGAGATGAAAAGGGGAAAGCAGAATACAGACGTCTGAGAAATGAGGTTAACAAGAAGTGCAAGGAAGCGAAAGAAGAATGGTTGAAAGAGAAATGTGCAGGTATAGAAAATTGTCAGAAATTAGGAAAAGTAGACACAGCTTATCGAAGGATTAAGAATACTTTTGGGGAAAAGAAGACTAAGTGCTGTAATATTAAGGACACAAATGGAAAGCCTCTAACAGATAGGGAAGAAAAGGTTGAGAGATGGAAAGCTTACATAGAGAGTTTGTATAAGGGAAAGGAGATTGAGAATCATGTAATGGAAAGGGAGGAGGAAATTAATGAGGATGCGAAAGGAGATGTAATATTGAGATCAGAATTTGATAGAGCTTTTGAAGACTTAAGCAGGAACAAAGCACCAGGCATAGATGATATACCGATTGAGTTGCTACGCTGCATAGGAGATGAAGGTCTGATCAGGTTATTTCACTTGGTATGTAGGATTTATGAGACAGGTGAGGTACCCCCTGATTTCAAGAAGAATGTAATCATCCCTATTCCAAAGAAAGTGGGAGCTGACAGATGTGAAGATTACCGTACGATCAGCTTGATTACTCATGCTTCAAAGAATTTACAAGAGGATTCAAAGCCAGATAGAAACGGAGTTGGGTGAAGACCAGTTTGGTTTCAGGAGAAATGTAGGAACAAAGGAAGCTGTACTAAGTCTTAGCCTGATTTTGGAAGGTAGAATAAGGAAAGATAAGAGAACGTTCATGGTTTTTGTAGACTTAGAAAAGGCTTTTGATAACGTTGATTGGACTAAAATGTTTGACATTTTGAAATCGATTGGAATAAAGTACAGGGATAGGAGGGTGATATACAATCTATACAGAACCCAGACAGCAGTCATTCGAGTTGAAGGACATGAGAGAGAAGCAGGTATTCGGAAAGGTGTAAGGCAAGGCTGCAACTTATCACCCATACTTTTCAATCTTTACATTGAACAGGCAATGAAGGAAATTAGAGAAAAATTTAAAGTGGGAGTGAAGATTCAAGGAGAAATAATTTAACTCTGAGATTTGCTGATGACATCGTCATCTTGGCCGACAAGCCTGAGGATTTGAATGAGTTTTTGAATGGTATGAACTCCGTCTTACAGAAAGAATTCATGATGAAAATTAATAAATGTAAAACAAAAATACTGGAATGCAGCCGAAATAAATCAGAAACCTCTATGGAGATCAAATTGACAGGTGAAAAGCTGAAGGAAGTAGGAGACTTCTGTTACATAGGAAGCAGAATAACCAGTGATGGACGAAGCAAAGAGGGTATAAAAAGTAGGTTGGCTCAGGCAAAGAATGCATTTCTGCCAAAAAGGAATCTGCTGACATCGAATATAGATTTAGGTATTAGGAAGTCATTTTTGAAAGCCTTTGTCTGGAGTGTGGCACTCTATGGAAGTGAAACTTGGACTATTGGTGCAGCAGAAAAGAGGAGAATTGAAGCATTTGAAATGTGGTGTTACAGGAGACTGATGAAGATCAGATGGGTAGATAGGGTTACAAACAAAGAGGTATTAAGACGAGTGGGAGAAGAGAGATGTTTCTGGCGACTGCTAATGAAGAGAAGAGATAGGTTGGTAGGACACATACTAAGACACCCAGGAATAGCAAGCTTAGTTATGGAAGGAAGGGTCGAGGACAAGAACTGTAGGGGTAGACCAAGGTTAGAATATGTTAAACAGATTGCCTCGGATGTAGGGTGTGGTAGCTATGTAGAGATGAAACGATTAGCTCTGGACAGGGAGGTATGGAGGGCTGCATCAAACCAGTCAAAAGACTGAAGACTCAAACAACAACAACAACACTATAAAGTGAGCAAGATGATAGTATTAATAACAAGTAGTTCCTATACAGCCTATTTTCATATATCCTACTTATGTTGATCGCCTCTATCAGCATACAAAATTTCAGTTTGATTGCTGTAATAGATTCGTAGATATTGAAAACCGACTAAATATAGCGGATGGTCGCCATGTTGGATTTTTATATATTTAGGTCTTAAGAGTTATGTACTGTTACATGAAGATTATTGTGTACGTGTAGTATTCAAACTACATTCGCATTATTAGGACACAAGAAGTAAAACCGAGATTTAAAATTTCGCACAGCTGACATCTTGTGGTTATAGAAACAATTGAAAAAAATAGATGCCAGTGGATTAACATTTGTATAAGGATTTACTGTACCAAGTGTCACTCAACTCGGATGTTTAAATTGCGAGAAACGACCATGTGGATATTTACACTTCGCGTCGCCGCCATGTTGGATCTGTGATCACCAGGTTATTGAAAGTCCTATAGGTGAATTTATGTTCATAGCCCCTATGAACATTAAAAATTTTGTTTGATTGCTGTAACAGATTCGTAGATGTTGATATCCATCTAAATATTTTGGATGGTCGCCATGTTGAATTGTTATATGTATAGGCCCTAGAGTCATGTACCATTAAAGGAAAATTATTGCGTAGGTTCATTATTCAAACTTTCACTTCAATCGCATGATTACGACACAAGAAATAAAAACGTAATTTTAAAATTCGCACAGTCGCCATCTTGAGGTTATGTAAACAATTGAACTAAATTAGATACCAGTGAATTACAATGTGTATAAATATTTCCTGTACCAAGTTTCATTGCGTTTGGATCATTAAATCGCGAAAAGGTCTATTTAAAATTTTCAAATTCGCTTGGCCGCCTTATTCGTTTTGTAGTTACCCGGTTTTTGAAAGTCTTATAGAACAACTTCCAGTAGTGCCCTTTATCTCCGTACAAAATTTCAGGGTGATACCGGTAATAGTTTCAGAGATATAGAATGCCGGTGAAATATTTCGCACAGCAGCTATCTTGAGGTTATCTAAACAATTGAACGAAGTTAGATGTCGGTGCATTACAATGAGTATAAACATATACTGTACCAAGTTTTATTGCGTTTGGTTGTTTAAATCGGGAGCAAAGTCTATTTAAAAGTTGCAACTTCGCTTGGCCGCCAGGTTGGTTTTGTAGTTACCAGGTTTTCAAAAGTCACATAGGTGAACTTCTAGTAGTTCTAGGGTGATCTCGGTAATAGTTTCGCAGATATTGAATGCTGGTGAAATATTTCGCACAGCCGCCATGTTGGATTAGAGAGACGTAACAAAATTTGAAGGGCACGGTCGGGGTCGTCCGGAAAAGTGCTATGAACTTCCCGAGTTTCATTGAAATCGCTCCAGCCGTTTAAAAGTTATTAGGGGGACACACACCATATCACACACGCACACACGCACAAAAGGTGATCTCATATGACTTCTTTTGTTTTTCATAAATGAAAATAGGCTAAAATGTAACATTAAAGGGTCTTAGATGTGTTTGATATTAAGCAAACATAAACATCACAACAAATTGGTTGGAAAATTGATTTCACAATTTTGCACCAAGTTATACAAAGGTTTGCCTGGGTGAAACCCCGTACCCTCTTTTCCTTCGGGGTTATTACATACCCCCAAACGCCCGGATAGCCATAATCCAGAATACAACTCTATATAGTCCCCTGGGTCTCCTCGCCCCGACAATATTATTGTAGTGAAAAATAACAAATACACTTAAAAAAGAATAACTATAAGATGCTGAGTATAGGAGCCACATACATTATAGCACTGTCGTTTGTATGCTTCGTAGACTTAATGCTTGGATCGAAAACGACAAGTTTGCCAGCCACTTAAAAGAGAACGTAGGCTACTACGATAGAAAGCCGGACGTTTGTTTTAGAAGATTGCCCTTGACCTTGAAGCTTGCGGATTAGCCTGTGTAATGGAATTCCAGATTGAGCAGGTGGCGACACCACCGTGCAGAACCGTACAGTCCAGGTCGAAGTATTGTGTGACGTGGAAGTACACGTTACATAGTAACGAACAGAACGCCATTTTGTTTGCCAATGACTGTACTTCAGCAGTAGTGTGATATATTTTTGTCCATCATCTGACCGCATGGGACAGGTGACAAAAACACAGGTACTGCAGGAACTCGCCTCCAGGCTTGCATTCGGATTTTCCACTCGTCTTAAACAAACGTCCGGCCTGGGTACGGGAGATCTTGGGCAACAGATGGGTTGACGGGCAGGTTCGACAGAGATCTAACAAAGAAGTATAGAGTAAGATAGAACCAATAACAACAGCAATCTAAGAGAGATGGGCACATCTTCCGCATGGACGGTGACCGACTCACGAAGAAAATCTAGAATTTTCTAACATCCAAGACATCTAGAATAAAGTGGTTCCAAGAGTGTGAGAAAGATCTGAGAGAGATGGGCATTGTAAATAAAATAATAATTTGCAGGGACAGTTTCAGAAGGACTGTGAAAGACCATCAGGGTTTTATAGAGGATTGAGAACCCAGGAAACAATATAGTTTTCGTCGCAAGCAGTTACAAACTCCTGATTGGATAACTTTCGACACACATCTCAAGGACAAACAGTGTCTCATTGAAAACCAGTATATTTCTCGTTGTAAGTTGGAGAGCGCTTAACAGACATCTGAAGAAAAAACAACTTCTCGTTTGAAAAGTAGTATATTTTTATTCATCATCATCTTCATTTCCCGTTTCGAGCTTCCTGGGTCGGGTTGTGAATTAAAGACCTCCACCGTCGCCTGTCTCCCCAACGTTCGTCTCCTTTTTTTAAATACATCTTCAGGTTTTCTTCCCCTCTTCTCTATGCACTCCTAGACTGTATAAGTCCATCTCATTCGGGTTCTTCCTCGTGGTCTCTTCCCTGACATCTTTTCGGAAAAAGCTCTCTTTGGTACTCTCTCCTCTTCCATCCTCATCATGTGATCACACCACTTTAACTTTGTTGTTTCTATCCTTTCCTGCAGCTTCAACATTCCTGTCCTTTTTCTTATCTCTTCATTTCTAACTCTGTCTTCTGGTCTTGTCCTCTATGCCTCTTAGAAATGTCATCTCCGCTGCTTGTATTCTACTCTACTCTCATTTTGTAGTAGTCCATGTTCCAGCTGCATATGTTAGTGTAGGCTCGTAATAGGTTGAATATAGTACCTTTTACATTACCATGGGACGTCTCGGTCCCAAAGAATACCCTATAAACTTCATTAAAATTGCTTGCATTTTGTATTCTCCTTCATAAACTCTAGAAAACTTACCCAGTTAGATGAGGTCTGCCTGTGCGATCTGAAAGTCTTAACCACGTTCTATTACACTTATTTTCTTGTGGTCTAACTAATACTGTGCAGAAATAGTCTTGTTTGATGTGGTGATCTTTATATACCGCAGTGTAAAATAATGTAACAGTGCTCTCATTTTAGCCATTTAGTAATCAGCTGGAGATTAAACTAAATTCTTGATAAGATAGTTATCATCAAATGTGGCATTGAAATGTTAAATAGTCAGCCCAGGATTGCTGGTAGGTTACGTCACCATGACCACACAAGTTGGTTGATTGGTTCCTTGGTTTAGGGGCTGCGACAACGCGGTCATGTAGCCTCGTGTACTAGTACTTTGAGTGTGTGTAGAATCTGTCTGATAACAGGTGTTAATTGTGATGGCTGTATTAGTGTGTGTTATCTGTTTTAATTCAAGCAAGGACTGCAGACAATAATTTCAAGTAGTTCCGACTTTGCTACCAAATGCTACTGTCCACGACACCTAGCTTGCGGACTTTGGCTACTAGATGGCATCGCAGTCAGCACCTGGCGGCGATTTTTAACGCTCTTAAAAAGTCCAACGACTTCGGTCGGGTTTGAACCCGCGAACTTAAATACAATGTTGAACTGGATTCATTTAAAATAATTTTGGTTTTTACGTCTTTCACGTTTCTTGTTAATTCCTATTTGCTTTCGCTTGGGTTGTATGAGAATAATAGAGAAGTGAGAGAAGCCAGTCCTGGAAATACCCACAATTATTGTTGACTTTTGCCCAAAGGGAAAATCCTTTATACCTGCGCTTTCCTGCGTGGGTATATCCGATGAGTAAGTGAGTGCTATAATTAGCCACCCGCTGTTTCACTTGCCGTTACTCAGAGGGACAAACCTCAGTCAACATTGTCTTGCGATTCACACAGCCTGGGGGAACGAATTTGTCAACAAATGTTCAAATGCGTTGCTTTGATACTTTATCTAATAATTCAAAAATATTATTGTATTGTCAGCGGACTTGGATAACACACGTGCGGATACGGATACAAGTCGTGCGGTTGCGGTGCGGATACGGATACAAGTCGTGCGGTTGCGGTGCGGATGCGGATAACGTTTTGTTTATCCGAGCAGGGCTCTACCTATCGGGTATACGATGAACGTACCGCACAGCGCCAGCATGCCACGCACCTGCCGGGGACAAGGGGAACCTTTACAAGACACACAACAGCCACCGGACATGATCAGTGTACAAGTGTAATATACATTTCAAGCAAATAATATGTAAGTATACTCAAGAAGAATAATATGCTTTGCCGTACAGAAATATTTGACGTCGGAAAAATATATTCATTAATCTCATATTTTAAAAATTTAATTGTTATTGACAGTGCAAATTGAAACACTGCTAAGTGCGAAATAACTCTAGTCCAATAAATTTGTTTACATTGCCCATTTCGTTGAGTAGAAATAAAAGTATCACTATAGATTTGCAGTAGATTTGCAGTTCCATCACAGGGGCCCCACAATCATAAACCCAAACACCTCCACGGCTGAAGATCGTCCTAGTTGCGCCATAGATTTGCAGTTCCATCACAGGGGCCCCACAATCATAAACCCAAACACCTCCAGGGCTGAAGATCGTCCTAGTTGCGATGGCAACAAAATAACCCAGTTTTCTTTTGTTCCCGTTTCGTTGCAGAACAATGGAAATTATTCTTAGATATTATCTGGCACAAAAATCTAGCTTTTTCACCAACAATTGTCTAGTGTTAAAAAAAACTAAAAACTTACTGCTAGACCGCATTTCCTCAACAGCACATATCTTTCAACTAAACTACAACGTGACATCTGACTGAGCACATTACAACACTACCAAGTCGACTTTTAGTGACTAATCAAGACCCGAATAGTACATTATGCAACGAGCCTATAATTGCTATAATTAAGACACGAGTATATTTATAAAACGAGCGTATGCGAGTTTTATAATTTCCATACGAGTATCTTAATTACCATTATAGGCGAGTTGCATACGACTGTTTATGTTCGACGATAATTATAACTTTATTATATGTTTTAACATAAATATTCATAAATATCTGTTCAGTCACTAGAATGTTGTGATCGGGTGCTGCGGTGAGTAGTATATCTCTTTTTTCCAAGCTCTCTGGACAACCGACGCATGCGCTCTATGTGCATCAATGCCATTATGTTCAGATCGTGCATCAGTATTCAGTAAAACTGTCACCGAAGTCGTTTCAATACAACGCGCTGTGTAGAAATTGGATTTGAGGATATTAAGGTACAGTGCTATTTCTTGCCTCATATTCACAAGTTTATTTACGCGAACATGTGGACGGTGCACTTTCGGTAATTTATATAGACATGTTGGATTTTGAGCCCTTGCGCGAAGGTATCCTTATCTAATTGGTCACACAACTGTTTCTTGAGCTCTGATTGGTGGGAGAAACTGTTTCATAATGAAAACTAGTGTTATAATGAGCCTCATTATGATAGACTACAGTTTTCTGACACATAATAGTTAGGGTCGAACATAAAAGTCACTAGCTCACTACATTTACGAAACGCCACATCTTCCTTCACTTTCGATACAATAGTCGCATCAACATAATCTTCGCCAGACTTTAACCTACACCATGCCGGGAACTCTGGTTCCCACCGGCGCCGGGAAGAGCGCTAGTAGCTCTCCCAGCCGGAAACGACGGGACCGCAAGAAGAGCAACCGGGACAGAGAAGCCGCCATGGAGCCGACCACTGCCGAGCCACTCCTAGGACAGGACATCCGCCCGGCCGCAGAGTCTAACTCCAAGAGTGACACGGATCCCAACATCGCCACAACCCGCCGTAGCCGCTCCAAGAAGAGGACCACCGCACCGACATTCACCTCACCGTTTGATATCGTGTGCGGTAATAATCCGACGACACCAGTGCTCCCAAACCCACCTCCAGTGGACTCCGTCTCTTAACCCCCTCTCACCTCCTGCACGGTCACTCTTTCCGCAGACCCCATCCCTACTACCACATATGCCACCATGCTACCCCCACCCAGCCCATCTCCACTATTCCCTTCACCTCTTATCAATCACCCATAATGTCCACCCCCAACTTCCCTACCTCACAGCCTTATTTTCCTTCTTCCTCCTTTCCAATTTAATCTCCCTTCAAATATCCCCAACTATTTCCAACCCGCAAGCCAATCCAGACCCCAACCCTCTCCATCTTCATTTGCTCTCCCACAATTCACTCCTCCCTCTCCTCCACCTCTTCTGTGGCAAACCATCCCCCCTCCAACAACCCCCACCTCTCAACAACAAGACTCCACCTGCACTTACAGATAGACCAACTTCAGCGAACCACGTCCTGAAATCCGGCGAGTAGCCGCCATTCTTCGCTCCTTTCTTCTGGCTACTTCCATTCTCCATCGTATTCCCCAACCACATGGCATCATCCTCAAAACCCGAGGTGATGCCAGAAACACTCTCAACCACAAGATGGGTCTGGATCGTCTAGGAGAACACATCTCCCTTGAACTCCTTCCCCCCAAGTCTACCATTCTACCCCCAATAATCCGCCGAGACCCCCTCCTCTCCGTAGTAATTTGCGGAGTGGACACCGGTTACAGTGACGCTGACATTCTTACAGAATTTCAGTACAACACCCTTAATATACACAAAGTATTGCGCATCAGGATTGACCGTGGTCCCACCTCCCTAGTGCGCATCCTTACCCCCGACCGCTCCACCATTGACCGTCTTCTTTCCGAGGGAGCATACTTGTACAGGCAGCGCCACCGAGTAGAGCCACTGCCATCGTAATGTCCAGGCCGCAAGGTTCCTGTAGTGACGTCACGCTTAGGGCCGGTACAGCCGCCGCAGCAAGTCAGACGGCCCTTTCACACGCAGTCACTCCAAAGCGAATATAAATTCAAATTTATAGGAAAATGTTAATACTATTTGGAGTTCACTGGCAGTTAGATAAGTAACTACTAAATAGGCCTAATTATCGCTCCGCTAGTTCGAAACCTGCCGTTGTAGCGGGAATTTTACGAGTGACCAAAATGGTACATCGTCTGTGAACTTACTAGGACGTTGACGCACACAGACAGGGCAAAATTGCAGCTTTTTTACGTCCTGTAAATGTTATATCAATAAAAAGAGGCATTGAAACATATACTCAAGATGTACCACAACGTCGATAAATCACATATGGCTAAACTCGGGATTGAAGGAAGAAAATTGTCGAATATTTCAATACACAAAACAATTTGCAGGAACGGTTTGTTAATAAAATAAATATATGTACCCACAGAAACAATACATAGACAGGTACACTTTTCTGTGCCTACTGCCGGAAAAACCCTCGAACTGAGCTTAAGTTATAATATTCCAGAAAACTACAGAATCTCTCTTTCAAGAATAAGATACCAAATTATGTGCATCTCTAATTCTGTAATTTATTTTCCTTTCTTTTAGATAACCAGCCCCCACCCCTTACTGCCTTCTTGAACACTCTGCCCCCAAAATTCATTATATACGGTAGCAACAGAAATATTCATTTCTAAACCTTGTTTATCAGAAATAAATCAACAGAGAAGGTAACTTCCTTTCTGGATCTCTCGCACAAAAACTGCCAGGATCCTTACTCGCCAGCAAAACAGAATAACATTACAAAAATACTAGTTATTCACTTCTGGACTTGCAAGAGAAAAAAGGCTAAGTAAGAAATCTGCCATTCTTGACAGTCAGTAAAACAAAGTTACGAAAATTATTCCTCTTCTCTAAGCAACACCAGCAAAATCCAGATATAAAAAAATACTTTTGAATTTTTGTATATTTATGTACTAAACAAAATAATTCGGGCCAAAAGGATCTTCTTCAAATAAGTATCCCTTGTACAATATACCGTTATCCCCCTTGACCTGTCAGAAAAATGGTTAAATTTCAAAAGGTCAATGTCACTTTACTGAGGATTCCACAAAAGACTAATGCTATCAATGTTGTCCAACAGCATTTCATCTCACAAAAATGAATGACGTTCACAAAACAGGATATTCTTCGAATAAACATAATTAAGACTAAAAACACTATGTCTCCCTTGGCCTCCTATCAGAAAAATAAATTTCAAGAACCACTTCTTCGCATAAAATAAAATTCACTGCGGTACTACTTGACTACCAGAAAAATGTATGGAATAAGGTCCAAAAATCAAGGCTACTTAACAGAGTATCTTCTCTGAATAAAACCACAACTTCAGTAAGAAAACAAAACAAATCTCACCTTATTTCAGATAAAAGAAGTGAAAAAACATAACAGAACATATTTGTTTTACACTACTAGAAAAGAAATGAAAACCTAGTCTCCATAGCACTTTCTCGAATGAATATCTTTTGTACAAAATAACAGATATACCTTGCTGACTCTTCTTCCAATAAGCATAATTATGTATAAAAACACTATGTCCCCATTGGCCTCATGTCAGAAAAATAGGGTTCAAGAACCACTTCTTGGCATAACATTGTATGTACCAATTCACTGCGGTACTACTTGACTACCAGAAAAAAGTATGGTATGATGTCCAAAAATCAAGGCTACTTAACAGAGTATCTTCTCTGAATAAAACCACTACTTCAGTAAGAAAACAAAACAAATCTCACCTTATTTCAGATAAAAGAAGTGAAAAAACATAACAGAACATTTTTGTTATACACTTCTAGAAAAGGAATGAAAACCTAGTCTCCATAGCACTTTCTCGAATGAATATATTTTGTACAAAATAACAAATATACCTTGCTGACCATTCTTCCAATAAACATAATTATGTATAAAAACACTATGTCCCCCTTGGCTTCCTGCCAGAAAAATAAGGTTCAAGAACCACTTCTTCGCATAAAATTGTATGTACCAGTTCACTGCGGTACTAATTGACTACCAGAAAAATGTATGGTATAAGGTCCAAAAATCAAGGCTACTTAACAGAGTATCTTCTCTGAATAAAACCACTACTTCAGTAAGAAAACAAAACAAATCTTACCCTATTTCAGATAAAAGAAGTGAAAAAACATAACAGAACATTTTTGTTATACACTTCTAGAAAAGAAATGAAAACCTACTGTCTCCATAGCACTTTCTCGAATGAATATATTTTGTACAAAATAACAGATATACCTTGCTGACCCTTCTTCCAATAAACATAATTATGTATAAAAACACTATGTCCCCCTTGGCTTCCTGTCAGAAAAATAAGGATCAAGAACCACTTCTTCGCATAAAATTGTATTTACCAATTCACTGCGATCCTACTCGACCACCAGAAAAATGTATGGTATGAGGATCAAAAATCAAGGCTACTTAACAAAGGATCTTCTCTTTTCAATAACTAATTAGAGCAGCTCAAAAAGTCAATGCACACCTCAAAAACTAATCTGCGCAGCTCAAAAAGTCAATGCGCACCTCAAAAAACTAATCTGTGAAGCTCAAAATGTCAATGCGCAGCTCAAAAAACTAATCTACGCAGCTCAGAACAATTTTGTTATACACAACTTAAAAAAGAAACTGAAAACCTACTGTCTCCATAGCACTTTCTCGAATGAATATCTTAACACATGTATAAAGTGAGGAACCATTTAGAATATCTTAATCTACGTGTTATAATTTCAGTCAGCATTAAGCTACTGTTGCAGGGGCGGCTCCTGAGGTGGTGCCCGTGTGCCATGGCACCACCAGTGTAATGAAGAGAGAATATGTGACTTTTCCCTCTCAAGAACAGTTTATATTACATTTACATTTTGAGGAAATTGTATACATATTCTGCATTTATTTGAACGAGCGCGCAAACTGACATGCGTTCTGGTGGCGCTTTATTGAATTACTGAGCCAGAGCCAACCGGCACTACCTACGAACATCAGACCGCATCAGACACTGTACTGCAATAAGGACTAGTTTGGCTTGAGTTTGTTTGTGTTGTGTTGAGACGCATATTACCCTGAGGTAGAGCCAACGGCCTCGTGACGCGGAGCTTCAATTCTATCCACGAGATAGCAGCACGTCACAGGTACAAGCACACATTACATACACGTTAGAACTGCTGAACTGCTTTATCTTTCAACCACTAGAGTACAGCATATGGCAGCACACCTCCAGTGGTACCGGCTTGACGATATATCACTGTGTCTTGACTATTAAATAAATTCAAACCACAAAATAGTTTTAGTTCTTTATTGTTTGACATTTAGCAACTTTTTTAGGCTCATATTGATGACGGGGATTATTTGTTCTCTCTTTGTAATGTAAAAATTCGGATTTTTTCAACGAGTTTTACTGTGTTTCGTTAATTTAATTTGGCGGCACAGTTTCACGTCCCAAGCGTAAACACAAATTCTCAAGTTTGACTGCAAATGTGTATGAATAGTGTCCGTCGTTAAATAGCTTTTGTGTTCATTTATATTAGATGCAGGGGATATCCTTTCCAATCAATCCGTATGTACGATAAGTAAGGTTGTCTTAGAGGTAGGTCATCGTGTTCATTTCATCTCACCTATTTATTTTGAGACAGCAACTGAAATTGCGACAAAGAGGCTGTGGTCACGTGTGTGTTAGCAATAGCCATGCTTATTTTTTCCTATATAGACATGTTACATAAACTTGCATAGCATCATGCGGCATTGACCATATAAACACCGTTTTAATCTAATAAGTGTGCTTTTTGAATCGATACATGCAAGCTAGGTTCCTTAATAAAATTTGATTTGTTTCATGTTTGAAGATCGCATAGCTCGAGCGCAACGTACGAAGCCGTAGGAATCTCAATGAGCTCTGTGTCACCTTTCGGAAGTGTAACAATGAATAAAATAAGTGAGTTGTTACAATCTCCATTTAGCGATAGGACCGCTCTTATTAATTCAAATGAAGGTGTCGATCGAGGTTTTGGAACAAATATTTTTGATGAGTAGGCCTAGCATATGTAGTTTTCTTCAAATTATTTTCTGAGAGGTTTGTTCAATTATAATTCTTAAAAGTGGTTTTTATTTAAAATGCATATGGATCAAAATATGTGTATGATATAATATCGTATGGCCTCGGTGCCAGGTGCAAGCGTTGTTGTTTGACACCCAAAGGGCAGCTTGCTTGTCGAATTTTTGTTGTTCCTTGGAGGGCCATGAAAGTCAAGGAGGTTAGATATCTAAGCTCCTTGACACTTTAGCGCTTTCTAGTGGAGAAAGGAGGAACTTTTGTTTTGGCGAAAAATCCCGAGACTAAAATATTTGTAGTAGTTATGCAATTTCTCAATTCACTTCAGCTGACACTTCAATTAAAAACGTCTTCTACAATAACACAGTTAAATAATGTTAAACATATAACTTATTGCATAAAATATGCACTATCCGTACATGCAACTTTGAATGATTTTATTGCAAATTTTGAATATGCTGGCACCACCAAGTGAAAAATCACCAGCCGCCACTGTACTGTTGTGATACCAGCACTAGATGTTAACCTCTTATGGTGTAAGCTACAGTACAGAAAGTTAATAACTAATGTAGCCTCGTACCAAGGTAGGTGTGAACGATAATCTAATGAGATTCAACTTACAATATTAATTACAGATAATCACACCAAAAAATCTCTGTCCTAAAATGTAGACCTATGTATATGATCTCAATGGAAACTACTCTTAATTTGTAGATCACAAGTTTATCATTTTTTAGCCTATTTTCAATTTTGAAAAAATAGGCTTATGAGATCAACTTTTGTCCGTGTGTGTGTGTGTGTGTGTGTGTGTGTGTGTGTGTGAGGTGTGTGTGTGTGTGTCCCCTAATAAATTCTAAACGGCTGGAGCGATTTCAATGAAACTCGGTAAGTTCATAGAACTAATCCGGGCGACCCCGACCGTGCCCTTCAAATTTTGTTACGTCTCACCAATCCAACATGGCGGCTGTGCGAAATATTTATCTGAAACTATTACCGATATCACCCTGGAATTTTTTACGGTGATAAAGAACACTACTAGAAGTTCACCTATGTGACTCTTGAAAAACTGGTAACTACAAAACCAACATGGCGGCCAAGCGAATTTGCGACTTTTAAATAGACGTTTCTCGCGATTTAACCAACCAAAAGCAATAAAATTTGGTGCAGTATATGTTTATACACTTTGTAATGCACCGACATCTAACTTCGTTCAATTGTTTACTTAACCATAAGATGGCGGATGTGCGAAATATTTCACCGGCATTCTATATCTCTGATACTTTTAGTGGCATCACCCTGAAATTTTGTACGGAGATAAAGGGCACTGCTGGAAGTTCACCTATAAGATTTTCAAAAACCGGTTAACTACAAAACGAACATGGCGGCCAAGCGAAGTTGAAAATTTAAATATACCTTTCTCGCGATTCAATATTCCGAACGCATTGAAACTTGGTACAGGAAATGTTTATACACATTGTAATGCACTGGTATCTAATTTAGGTCAATTGTTTACATAACCTCAAGATGGCGGCTGTGCGAATTTTAAAATTAAGTTTTTATTTCTTGTGTCGTAATCATGCGATCGAAGTGGAAGTTTGAATAATGAACATACGCAATAATTTTCCTTTAATGGTACATGACTCTACGGCCTATACATTTAACAATCCAACATGGCGACCATCCGAAATATTTAGACGGCTATGAATATCTACGAATCTATTACAGCAATCAAACTGAATATTTTTATGTTCATAGGGGCTATGAACTTATGTTTTCCTATAGGACTTTCAATAACCTGGTGATCATAAATCCAACATGGCGGCGACGCGAAATATAAATATTCACATGGACGTTTCTCGCAATTTAACCATCCGAGTGCAGTGAAACTTGGTACAGTACATCCTTATATGAATGTTAATCCACTGGCATCTAATTTATTTCAATTGTTTCCATGTCCACAAAATGGCAGCTGTGTGAAATTTTAAAGTCTAGTTTTTACTTCTTGTGTCCTAATCATGCGATTGAAGTTTGAATGCTACACATACACAATAATCTTCATGTGACAGTACATAAATCTAGGACCTACATAAATAAAGTCCAACATGGCGACCATCCGAAATAATTAGTCGGTTCTCAATATCTACGAATCTATTACAGCAATCAAACTGAAATTTTGTATGCTGATAGTGGCAATTAACATAAGTAGGATATATGAAAATAGGCTGTATAGTTCTTCACGGAACTACTTGTTATCTGATTAATTCTGATTGTCACTATTCACCACTTTAAGGTTAAATGCCTGAGAAAACCCAACATCACTCTAGGCTATTCAACAAATCACATTCTAAACTACTTCTGGCTCTGGATATGATGCACAACGTAACCAATCTCTAACTGTAATCAATGCACAGAACACACCTTGTGTGACCTAAACAGAGCCTAACCTAACAGCACACATTTTCAATTACTCAATCTAACTTGGCTATTGCATCAGGAATTTACCATGGATTGTAATCTAGAAATCAGGTAGATAGGTTGCTAACAATCCCATTAATGTAAATACAGCAGCCTACATAAATGCTACCACATGAAAATTATGTTCACTTGAGGTTGAACGGGACACATTTGGACCTATGCTGAATAGTAATAATAACTTGTCTGATTTACATAAGTAGGCCCTAACAAGTAATTTAACCTCAGCATTTACATGTTAGAAATCTTACCAGTCCTAGCATAAGCTGACATTTAGAACTTCATACTATAATATTGAAACCTTCTTCTTCTTCTTTATCGTTTAGGCCTACTTAGGACCACGGGGCTCGTATCTACTCTTCGGTAAAGTTGTTGCTTTCTTCTTCTTGTTCCAATAGTCCCTCATTTTTCTGACTGTGAATCAGTCTTCTTTCTTCTGTCCACTTAGCTCCTGTAGTCTTCTTACTTGTAAGGGACGTTGGGAAAATGCCCTGTCGGATGATCTGACGGAACAGCACACGGTCACGAGTTTGTTCCATTGGGATATCTAGTTGTTCCATATCTGACTTAACTGACGCAATCCATTTGTTCTTAGAAGCCTTGCCTCTTCCTGTTACTGTGAATATCCTTTTGCTGAGTGTTTCAGAATCCAGACGTGCCAAGTGTCCATAAAAGGCCAGGCGTCTTTTCCTTATAGACGTGATGATGTCCTCCTGGTGATCATCCAATTCAACATTATGACGGATTCTTTAAATGCCTCCTTCCTCTCTAATTGGACCTAATATCCTCCTCAGGATCTTCCTCTCTTTTAATAGGGGCATGGTGGCTCAGCGGTCTAGCTGTATGCCTCTCACCAAGGCGGTCCGGGTTCGATTCCCGGTCAATGCAAGTGAGATTTTCGAAGTGAAATGCCATGTCCAGTGGTTCGGATTCCACGTAAAAAGGAGGTCCCGTGGCTCATAATCACAAGATTCACGGTCACGTAAAACTACAATCTTCTTCTTTCCTCTCTTTTAACTCCAGTTTTCTGAGTGGACCCTTTCTGGTCATTACAAGGCACTCAGAAGCATACAGAACAGATGGCTTGACGACGGAGTTATAGTGTCTGAGTTTGAGGTTCTTCGAGAGGCACTTAGATGAATAGATACTACGACAGGAATGATAAGCCCTTTCAAACTTGGTACATCTGGCATCTATGGCTAGGTTCTCGCTCTGATTCGCAGAAATCCATTCTCCCAAGTACTTAACTGCAGGTACCTTTCGTATGGTAGTGTCTGTGAGAGGAATATTAGAAGGGGCCTCTTTGATATTGGTCATAAATTGAGTCTTCTGGATGTTGATCTTTAAACCAGTCTTAACTGCTACACTATAAAGACTCTGTAGGTTGTAGGTAGCCTCCTCTATGTTATTTGCCAGTAGAATGAGGTCATCAGCAAAAGCTAGGCAAGGGACGAAGAGGTTGGCTCTCTTGTAACCAAGCTTCAGTCCAGCTCCCGGTGGTAGCATCGTTTTCCATTCCCTAATGATCTTTTCCAGTACACAGTTGAAGAGAATACAGGACAGACCATCGCCCTGTCTAACTCCTGTTCTGATTGGAAAGCTTTCGGATAGTTCATCTCTGAATCTGACCTTGGACGTCGTGTTTCTCAGAGTGGCTTGGACTAATCGTTGTGTCTTCCCATCCAGACCAAATTCCCGTAGTATGAAGAAAAGGGTATCTCTATCCACAGAGTCATAAGCTTTCTGAAAATCTACTAGAACCACCACCCATGGATGGCCACCTCGGTTCGTGTAGGTGAGAACTGTCTTAAGATTGTGTATCTGTTCTGGGCAAGATCTGGTCATACGGAAACCAGCCTGGTATTCACCTAATACTGAGTCTAGCTGTGCAGTGACCAAGGCTACAGACAGGATCTTGTAGGTAATTGGTAACAAGGAAATACCCCTATAATTGTTGAGGTCTGTCTTACTTCCCTTCTTGTGGAAACCATATTACTAACTTATAAATTACCATCAAGACGAGTAGGCCTAACGGTAGCTCTTATCTCCCGTAGTATCTTACTTTCAGGGAAATGTTTAACACACACTCTCATCTTCTCTGTAATGTGCAAATCTTTTCTAGGACTTTTAAGTATTCACTGCTTTCTTAAATTTTCGTCGGTGGGGATGGAAAAACAAGGCATATAACCTAATAAACTCCATCATAATAGTTGTTTTTGTATCCGGTAACACAACTACGTCTTGGCATACCAGGGGCCTGGGATGGAATAATTGTTGCAATGAACAAATATAATTGTATTGCCATCCAAAAAACCTGCATTAGTCGAAAATAAGCGATGTAAAGGTCCTAACCGAACCATAACCTTAATAAGTGTGGTGGCAAACATGCAACTCAAACATTTTATAGATATAGGCTAATTACCTACCTACAAAATGAACATTTGCCTCAGAAAACAAACGGAGTGCCGTAATCCTTATTCTGGATGACGTAAGTAGTTGCGTTCTTACGTATTGCTTTTAACTCGGACACTAATTAAAATGTATAAACAACACATCACAAATAACTCACAGTTAAGCATAATGGTCGTTACTCATCCACCCTTAGCGATCAGCTGATCACTTGGTAATGGGCGCTGCCTGATGGCCTGTACATTACGATGGCAGTGGTAGAGCCCTCCCGTACCAACACGCCTGCTCCCCTCCGCTGTGACCGATGCCAGGTATATAACTCCCATGCAACCGCCCATTGCCCCACTCGCCAACCAGATGTGCCCACTGTTGTCAACCCCACATGACCCGCAATTGCCCCAATCTCCAACTTCCCCCGAAATGCAGTAAGTGTCTGGGTACCCATCCAGCTTACCCTCCCCGTTGCCCTAACCACTGACGTTTCTAAACCAGAATTCACTGCCCCTGTTCGCACCATCGACCCCGTCACTCCCCCTCAATCATCTGTTTCTCCTTCACCTCCCTCCATCGAGGATATGCTCCGTTTTACGGCCATACGCATACAAAACCTGCTTCCCTTCGACCGCCCCCGGGTATTGGAAATCTTACATTTTGCAGCCCGTACCACGTTCTGCCTAAATATGCAGGCCACTACCTCTGGCCAGAAAATTCATTTTCACTTCCAGCCAATGTCCAATATTTAAACCTCTATGGCTAGTATGGGAAATAGAGAACCTTCCTTTGGCGCGCTTTACCATAATATCTGCTCCCTGAAAACAAATCGCCCCTTCCTCGATCTCCAAATTCAAATTTACAATCCCGCAATCTTCATACTCAACGAAACTTTTCTGACCAGTAATCAGAAACCAGTCTTTCCCCAATATACCCTTTACCGTGCTGATCGGCGCAACGCCGCTCGGGGAGGAGTAGCCATTGGTGTCCACAACTTTTTCCCATCCCGTCTTCTTCAACAGCAACGTTTTGTTTATATTCATGAAATATTAACAGTCATGGTTTACTTTCCCTCTACCCCTGTCATTGTCGCCACAGCATGTAATTCCCCACGTTCCCGCCCACCCTTTGAATACCTTGAATTTCTCGACAAGAGTTTTCAACACTAGGCTATATGTTCGTTGGCAATATTAACATCAATTGCTTCAATACAACTGAACAGGATTTCCTTGAAACCTTCACCACTTCCATGCGCGGAAAACGAATAGCTATTTCCCCCCCATAAGTAGGGGGGAGTGACGGGTTCTAAATCACCCATTTTATTCGTACCCGACTGTACATGTTAAATAATTAATATCTGGTGAACCCATGGTCGGATGTTAACAAATGAGGTGTCGGTGGACTCGAGCTGACGTCCTCGTTCCTATCGACCACTCGTTATATTTTTCAAAAAAAAAAAAAAAATGAAAATTTTTCTAAAAAAAGCGATAGTTTAAAAACCAAACATGATAGAACGTTGTGCCATGGTTGAAACGAATGGTCTTTAAGTTCTTTATTAGCCTACTTTCGATTTTTGCAAAAAATGAAAGTAGACTTATGAGATCACTACAGGGCGAAAAAAAAGTGTGTCTGTCTGTGTGTGTGTGAGTCTGTGTGTGTGTGTGTGTGAGTGTGTGTACTCTGAATGTCTGTCCCCCCCCTATCAATTCGAACACGGTGAGCGCAAATTGAACGAAATTTGGTACAAAGGTAGCACAAGGAAAGGACACCTCAGTGTCATGTTTTATACCGCCGCCATCTTGACGGAAACGTAATGGCGGCCACACAAATGTTCAAAGCTTAAATCAAATTACGACTAACCTAATCATCCGATCTCTACCAAATTTTGCAACAACATACCTTTATGGGGGCAGCATCCTTTGACCAAACTAATAGGTCATCAGCCTAATAGTTTGCGGATGGCGGCCATCTATGTGTGAAAATCGATTGCTACTATTAATTCGAACACGGTGAAACCGAATTGAACGAAATTTGGTACAGAGGTAGTACTAGCAACGGGCACCACAGTGTCATGTTTTATATCGCCGCCATCTTGACGGAAACGTAATGGCGGCCACACAAATGTTCAAAGCTTAAATCAAATTACGACTAACCTAATCATCCGATCTCCACCAAATTTTGCAACAATATACCTTGAAGGAGGGAGCATCCTTTGACAAATATAATAGGTCATTAGCCTAATAGTTTGCGGATGGCGGCCATCTTTGTGTCAAAATCGATTACCCCTATTAATTCGAACACGGTGAAACCGAATGGAATGAAATTTGGTACAGAGGTAGCACTAGCAAAGTGCACCCCAGTGTCATGTTTTATATCGCCGCCATCTTGACGGAACGTAATGGCGGCCACCCAAATGTTCAAAGCTTAAATCAAATTACGACTAACCTAATCATCCGATCTCTACCAAATTTTGCAACAACATACCTTTATGAAGGGAGCATCCTTTGTCAAATCTAATAGGTCATTAGCCTAAAAGTTTGCGGATGGTGGCCATCTTTGTGTCAAAATCGATTACCCCTATTAATTCGAACACGGTGAAACCGAATGGAATGAAATTTGGTACAGAGGTAGCACTGGCAAAGGGCACCTCAGTGTCATGTTTTATATCACCGCTATCTTGACGGAAACGTAATGGCGGCCACACAAATGTTCAAAGTTTAAATCAAATTACGACTAACCTAATCATCCGATCTCTACCAAATTTTGCAACAACATACCTTTGTGGAGGAAGCATCCTTTGACAAATCTAATAGGTCATTAGCCTAATAGTTTGCGGATGGCGGCCATCTTTGTGTCAAAATCGATTACCCTATTAATTCGAACACGGTGAAACCGAATGGAACGAAATTTGGTACAGAGGTAGTACTAGCAAAGGGCATCCCAGTGTCATGTTTTATATCGCCGCCATCTTGACGGAAACGTAATGGCGGCCACCCAAATGTTCAAAGCTTAAATCAAATTACGACTAACCTAATCATCCGATCTCTACCAAATTTTGCAACAATATACCTTTATGGAGGGAGCATCCTTTGACAAATCTAATAGGTCATTAGCCTAATAGTTTGCGGATGGCGGCCATCTTTGTGTCAAAATCGATTACCCCTATTAATTCGAACACGGTGAAACCGAATGGAATGAAATTTGGTACAGAGGTAGCACTAGCAAAGGGCACCCCAGTGTCATGTTTTATATCGCCGCCATCTTGACGGAAACGTAATGGCGGCCACCCAAATGTTCAAAGCTTAAATCAAATTACGACTAACCTAATCATCCGATCTATACCAAATTTTGCAACAACATACCTTTATGAAGGGAGCATCCTTTGTCAAATCTAATAGATCATTAGCCTAAAAGTTTGCGGATGGTGGCCATCTTTGTGTCAAAATCGATTACCCCTATTAATTCGAACACGGTGAAACCGAATGGAATGAAATTTGGTACAGATGTAGCACTGGCAAAGGGCACCTCAGTGTCATGTTTTATATCACCGCTATCTTGACGGAAACGTAATGGCGGCCACACAAATGTTCAAAGTTTAAATCAAATTACGACTAACCTAATCATCCGATCTCTACCAAATTTTGCAACAACATACCTTTATGGAGGAAGCATCCTTTGACAAATCTAATAGGTCATTAGCCTAATAGTTTGCGGATGGCGGCCATCTTTGTGTCAAAATCGATTACCCTATTAATTCGAACACGGTGAAACCGAATGGAATGAAATTTGGTACAGAGGTAGCACTAGCAAAGGGCACCTCAGTGTAATGTTTTATATCGCCGCCATCTTGACGGAAACGTAATGGCGGCCACACAAATATTCAACGCTTAAATCAAATTTCGATTAACCTAATCATCCGATCTCTACCAAAGTTTGCATCAACATACCATTATGGAGGGAGCATCCTTTGACCAAACTAATAGGTCATTAGCCTAATATTTTGCGGATGGCGGCCATCTTTGTGTGAAAATCGATTCCCCCTATTAATTCGAACACGGTGAAACCGAATGGAACGAAATTTGGTACAGAGGTAGCACTAGAAAAGGCCACCTCAGTGTCATGTTTTATATCACCGCCATCTTGACGGAAACGTAATCGCGGCCACCCAAATGTTAAAGGCTAAAATGCAATTACGAACAACCTAATAATCTAGTCTCTACCAAATTTTGCAACAACAAATCATTATGTGGGAAGCATATTCTGACCAAACTGCTAGATCATCAGCCCAATAGTTTGCAGGTGGTGGCCAAGTATGTGTGCAAATCGATTCCCCCTATCAATTCAATCACGGTGAAACCGAATTGAACGAAATTTGGTACAGAGGTAGCACTAGCAAAGGGCACCTCATATTCATGTTTAATATCCCTATAGCACGTTGTATTTCAACAAGCTACTACAACCAACATTCAATTATACTCCTTGAAAAGGACAAAGAGTTATAACAATACCCATGCATTTAGGAGAAAGTAGGCTATATGTTCTTTACTGAACATCTTGTTTTTATAATAAAACTCTTATTAGCCTACTTTCGATTTTTGCAAAAAATGAAAGTAGACTTGAGATCACTACAGGGCGAAAAAAAGTGTGTCTGTCAGTGTGTGTGTGTGTGTGTGTGTGTGTGTGTGTGTATGTGTGTGTGTGAGTCTGTGTGTGTGTGTGTGTGTATTTGAATTTGAATTTATTGTTTCTCTTATACAGGCCACTGAGGCTACAAAGCCTCTTTATGCAGCTATCTTCATTCAGAGGGTGGTTAAATACAATAGAATAAATGAAGAAAGAAAAAACTTAACCTATACATACAGTTGACAATAGAAGTTCTTGTTATTACATCCGTTCACCTTGAACATGATAATTGTATAGCTGATAGATTACAATGAAGGGAGTGTTTTATCGCTCTGATAGGAAGTCCTGAATACTGGTGCAATTTATATTTATTCCAGAGATTACTAGCTGAAATACGGAATGAACCTTAGCATTTTTCGGTTCTGTGATGAGGTATCTGGAGCATTTGTGCAGTGTGTCTATTCGCACGGTTATGCACTGATTGCATGGGAGTTAGTGTGCAGTAAATATAAGACGGAATTTTGAATTTTAAATTTTTTATCACAGTCAGAGCCATGGCATACTGTCTTCGTTCCTTTAACTTTAGCCATCCAATCTGGACGTAAAATGGAGTTATATGAGACTCTCTTGGTACATTGAGAACAAACCGCAAGCAAGCATTTTGCATTGTTTGCAATTTTGTATTGAGGACCTCTCCCATATCATGGTAAATTATTGATCCATAGTTAAATATTGGTAATATCAAACTCTGTATCAGTATCTTTCGTACATTTTGAGGCAAATAGAAGCAAGTTCGCCTAATTTGATATAATGACGATGCAACCCTTTTCAGAATCATGTTTGTGTGATCCTGCCACGATAATCGAGAGTCAAAAATAACTCCCAGATTTCTTACTGCTGACTGGTACGGAACTGTTTGGGATGCAAGCTGTAAAGGTGGTACTGGGTCAGGTAGGGAACTGAGTAATTTGGTATAGCCGATGATGATCGGTTGCGTTTTTTTTTCGAAGTTAAGTATTAGATTATGATCGAGTGCGTACTGAGATAGGCTTTGAATGTCACTGTTAATTAGAGCTACCTTCAAATGAATGGATTTCAGATCCGTGTGTAGATATAGCTGAAGGTCATCTGCGTACATATGTTGACAGAATTTAAGGACAGATGGAAGGTCATTTATATACACGGAGAACAGGAGTGGACCAAGGACCGAACCCTGCGGCACACCTGTTGTTACTTCACACCATTCTGAAACATTGTCATCTGCTAGGACTACTCTCTGACATCTGCCTGTTAAGTAAGACCTAAACCAGTTCGTTACTGACTTTGAAAGGCCTAGATTTCTTAATTTTACTAGTAGGATCTCATGGTGAACTCTGTCAAAGGCTTTGCTGAAATCGAATAGAGATAATATAGTTATTTCCTTCCGGTCCATTGCTAGACGAATGTCGTCTGTGACTTTGATAGGGGCTGTCAGAGTACTATGTTTTGATTTATATCCAGATTGGTTCGGGTTTAGGATATTGTTGGAATTTATATATTCATAAAACTGATCAAAAACAATCCGTTCTAACGCTTTCCCAATTGCACACAATATACTTATTGGTCTAAAGTCACTACAGTTTAAGGCGTTCGTGAATTTTGGTATTGCTTTGATGTTGGCTTTTTTCCATTGTGTCGGATAAATACCCATTTGCAGGCTATAGTTAAATATATGCAATAAAACTGGCATGAGGAGGTCCATATTCCTTTTCAATAGCGTAATAGATAATGATCTGGTCCTATGGCTTTTGAAGTTATCCTAAATATGGCTAAATGAATGTCCTCTGGATATATATAGCCAAAATGAAATTCTTCCCGTCGGTCAGTAAATGTTTCCCTGTAGTTAGCAACAGTTGACAAAACTCTATTGCTGTCTACAACGGTTGATACGTTTAAATAATGCTTATTAAGCTCATCAGCGCTCATTGTTGGGTTATTGCTTTTGTGTCTGGATTTTCCAACACCGAGAGTTTTTATAGCTCTCCACAAAGCCGAAGAGTTTTTAGCTGAATTAATTAGCGAATAAGTGTAACGTATCTTTGTATTACGAATTACTTGCTGGGTTCTGTTGCGTAAGCTTTTGTATTCTACAATGTCCTCGGGTTTCTGTGTTCTGTTGCACTTCTTTCTGGCTCTATTTCGAGATCTTATTAGATCTTTTATTTCTGTGTTGATCCAGGCAGCTGGTGCGTGCCTCACGTTAGCTGAGCGCACTGGGGCATGGCGATCATATAAATCAATTAAAAATGTGTTGAATGTTTCGACCTTCTCATCTACAGTTTGCTGCTCGAAAACAGTGTGCCATGGAACTGAGATGGCATCAGCCTTAAACCTTTCATAATTAAACCTGCTGAAGTCTCGAAAAGTTCGAATACTGGGCTTATATTTTGGAGTTGACAGAGTATATACTGCGTATAAGAGATCATGTGCTGAGAAGCCAGAAGCAGCTGTTTGGCCAAACTCAATCACGTGCTCATTGCAGTTTGATGCTATTAGATCCAGAATAGAAGAGGAGGTTGCAGTGTGATGTGTATCTTGATACGGGAGCCACGACAGATTGCAAGTATTTAGAGTTTCAACTATGGTTTTCGTTTCAAATGTAGCCGACCCAAAATGGGCATTGAAATCACCGGCTAATATTACATATTTATAACTAAAAAGTCCTCTCGGCACGCCGGAAGGCGGAGGTAGATTTCACCGGACAAAGTTGGGGATAGGCGAAAATAGGCAGAATATGCAGATTTTCGTAGAAGGATCAGACCTCATTTATTGCGAGAAGGTATTTTATAATTGGAGCTTAATTAACTTTGTTTTTCGTCATTTTATGCTTATTTTAAACATTTTATTGTCTTACGGGAACGGTAACCTTCTTGTCATTTGGGGTCCATTTTTAGCCTATTTTCAATTTTGAAAAAATAGGCTTATGAGATCACCTTTTGTCCGTGTGTGTGTGCGTGTGTGTGTGTGTGTGTGTGTGTGTGTGAGTCCCTAATAAAATCTAAACGGCTGGAGCAATTTCAATGAAACTCGGTAAGTTCATAGCACTATTCCCGGCGACCTCAACCTTGCCCCTCAAATTTTGTTACGTCTCACCAATCCAACATGGCGGCTGTGCGAAATATTTCACTTGCCTCAATATCTCCGAAACTATTACCCATATCGCCCTGAAATTGTGCACGGTGATAAAGGGCACTACTAGAAGTTCACCTATGAGACTTTCAAAAACCTGGTGACTACAAAACCAACATGGCGGTCAAGCGAAGTTGAGACTTTTAAATAGACTTTTCTCGCGATTTAACTATCAAAACGTAATGAAACTTGGTACAGCAAATGTTTATACACATTGTAATGCACTGGTGTCTAATTTAGTTCAATTGTTTGCATAACCTCAAAATGGCGGCTGTGCGAAATATTTCACTGACATTCTATATCTCCGAAACTATTACAGATATCACCCTGCAATTTCGTACGGTGATAAAGGGTACTGATACAAGTTTACATATGTATATTTCATAAACCTCTAAAGTAGAAAACGAATATGGCGACCAAGCGAATTTGAACTATTTTAATAGACTTTTCTCGTGATTTAACTCTCTGATCGCAGTGAAATGTGGTGCAGTAAATGATTTTGCAGATTGTAATGCAATGGCATCTATTTTAGTTCAATTGTTTACATAACCTACAGATGGCGGCTGTGCGAAATTTTAAAATTAAGTTTTTATTTCTTGTGTCGTAATCATGCGATCGAAGTGAAAGTTTGAATAATGAACCTAGGCAATAATTGTCCTTGAATGGTTCATAACTCTATGGCCTATACATATAACAATCCTAAATGGCGAGCTTCCGAAATATTTAGAAGGTTCTCAATATCTATGAATCTTTTACAGCAACCAAACTGTTTTTTTTTTTTATGTTCATAGAGACTATGAACATATGTTCACCTATAGGACTTTCAGTAACCTGGTGAGCACAAATCCAACATGGCGGCGACGCGAAGTATAAATATTTAAATGGACTTTTCTCGCGAATTAACTATCCGAGTGCCATGAAACGTTGCACGTTAAATGCTTATAATGTTGATCCACCGGCATTAATTTATTTCAATTGTTTGCATAATCACAAGATGGCTGCTGTGCGTAATTTTAAAATCTCGTTTTTACTTCTTGTGTTCTAATCATGCGATTGAAGTTTGAATACCACACGTACACAATAATCTTAATGTAATAGTACAAAAATAAAAATCCAACCTGGCGACCATCTGAAATATTTAGACGGTTCTCAATATCTACAAATCTGTTACAGCAATTAAATTGAAATTTTGTATGTTGATAGAGGCAATTAACATGAGCAGGATATATGAAAATAGGCTGTATAGTTCTTCACGGAACTACTTGTTATACTTGTGGTCACACTGTCCTTGTCACGGACGATTACTCTTTACTCCATGACTTTTGTGTTTCTTGTTGTTAAGAGCTTTGATACACAAGGCAGTGAAAATGTTGTAATGGCGGTTACTAGAATATAAAGTTTTCTTATGAGAAGTCTTGAGCGTTTCATTCAATTTGTTTTATTGGTTATACCTACACCGGGTAGGCGTAGGTCCCTAACAAAATATTGGCGACCTTGCCAGGATGGCGTATTAATTCAAACAACTTGAAGATTGTGTTGATTTAAAGACCGCGTGTTCCTGTTCGTTCGTGTTCCTGTTCTGTGTTCGTATTGGAAATGGAGAAGTTAATGAAAGCGCGGAAGCCGGTAAGAGCGACTTTTACGAAGACGTACAATGCACTTTTGCAAAACTTAAATCAAGAAATTCAAGACGGCGTGGACGACGACACCTTACAGTCCTTGCTAACCAAATTGGAGAGGTTAGGAACGGAGCTGGCGCCGTTGGACGAGAAAGTTTTAAGTATGTTGCTGGAAAAGGAAGGGGACGAGTATGACCGTGAATACGAATATGTAGACAGTTTTCGAGACAGATTGGATGATGCAAGACAGAAGTATGCTCTACGGTTGCAGGCTAATTCCAATGTATTGGCAGTGGTGTCAGCAAGATCGGTCCTATCAGATGGGAATAAAACCAAAAGGCAGTTGAAACTACCCAAAATAGAACTCATGAAATTCGATGGGGAGATTAAAAATTGGTTGGAATTTTGGGGACAATTTCGGCGCATTCACGAGGACTCGGAAATTGAGGACGAAGACAAATTCCAATACTTGATCCAATCCACGAAAGTTGATAGTCGCGCTAGAGAATTAGTTGCCAGTTTCCCCCCTACTGCTGAAAATTATCCTAAAGCAGTGGAATCTCTTCAGGGTAGATTTGGAAGGGAGGATTTATTGACTGAGTTCTATGTAAGGGAACTCATAAGTCTTGTAGTGAAAAATGTTTCTCAAACAAGGAAGAAGACTCAACTTGCTAGTCTATATGACAAGTTGGAAGCACAACTGAGAGCTTTGGAGTCTATAGGTGTTACCCGAGATAAGTACGGGTCAATGCTTTTCCCTCTAGTAGAATCCTGCTTGCCTGAGGAAGTGTTACGTGTCTGGATGAGGAGTTCGTCAACGGCTATGAGGGATCAAGACAATGGACATGCCGACAAACTGACTGCATTACTTGGTTTTCTGAAGGGTGAAGTAGAAAGTGAAGAGAGGATTACATTTGCTCAAGCTGGTTTTGGAGTTTCTAGTGAATCAAGGAGTGCTAAAGTTAAAGAATGGAAAGAGAGTAGTTTAGCAACTGCTAGTGTTCTCTTTGTTGGTAAAGGTGAAGGAAACAGTTTAACGTGTGTCTTCTGTAAAAAAAAAACACATAACAGTAAGGGGTGTTATCTTGCTCAAGAAATGAACTTGGGGGACAAACGTAAAAGGCTGTCTGAAAACAAAGCTTGTTTTTTGTGTCTGAAGGTTGGACATAGGGCTGCAAATTGTATTACGAAACTGAAGTGTCTAGTGTGCAGTAGTAAACATGAAGCTATTATGTGCCCAAAATTAGATGTAAATAGGGGGAATTATAAAGGTGAGGAGAAGCACCAGGAAAGGGGCTCAAAATTGCCTGGTGTCCCAACTACAACCCTTAATACACAAACTAGTGATGTTTCGGAAGTACTGCTGCAAACTCTTGTAGTTAGGTTGGTTCATCAAGGGAGAGAAAAGACTGTACGGGCGTTGTTAGATACAGGCTCGCAGAGATCCTATCTGTTAGAGAAGATTGCTGTGGAAATGGGGTATATTCCATCAAAGACTGAAAAAATTGAACACAGGCTTTTTGGGGGTGCTTCAATCAGTGCCAATGATCATAACCTATATGAGATAGATATAGACGACCTACATCATTCAGTTTCTCGAAAATTAAAGGTGTTGGGACAAAAGGAAATTTGTGGTGTAATCCCTCGGTTAAACCGGGGCCCTTGGATGGATGAGATCAGAGAAAAGAAAATCTGGCTCTCTGATTTTGGCCCAGTGGCATCGGAGATTGGACTACTAATCGGCGCAGACACTGTGGGTAGTTTATTGACTGGGGACACAATCAAGTTGAAGTCTGGATTGGTTGCTGTTAGGACTACATTTGGTTGGACAGTGATGGGTCAGCTTTGGAAGACAACTGAAAACGATAGCACAGTGTCAATGGTGAACTCTCTGTTTGTGAGAACTGCTTCTTTGGGTGAACTGTGGAACCTGGAAACCATTGGAATTGGTGATCCTGCTGAAACACTATCGAAGAAGGAAATTGAAATTGCAACATTGAAACATTTCCAAGAAAATGTTAAGATCAATGAGGAAGGAAGGTATGAAGTCGCACTTCCGTGGAAAGAAGATCAGCAGTTATTGTCAGGCAACAAGGAAGTTGCGTTGAAAAGACTGGTTTCTGTAACACACCGTTTGATCAAGGAAGACAAATTTGAGAAGTACCAGCAGGTGCTTCAGGACTGGGAACAGGAAGGGATAATCGAAGAAGTTGGTCAGGAGAACTCTCAGGATGTTGGGTATTATTTACCACACCGAGGAGTTTTCAAGGAAGGATCGAGTACAGCGGTGAGGCCGGTGTTTGATGCTTCATGTAAATCGAAAGGAGGACTTTCACTCAATGACTGTCTGGAAAAGGGTCCTAATTTGTTGGAAGTAATTCCTTCTATTTTGAACCGGTTCCGTTTAAACAGGATAGGTGTGATCGCAGACATTAAGAAGGCGTTTCTTCAAATTTCAGTCTCTGAGAATGATCGAAACTTTCTGAAATTCCTATGGTGGGAGAACTTCACTGAGGGGACTCTTAAAATATACCGCCACAAACGGGTCGTTTTCGGAGTGAACTGTAGTCCATTTCTACTTGGAGCCGTATTGGACAGTCATCTGAAAAACAGTACATGCTTCACTGAGACAGCAGATAAACTAAGAACCTCACTATATGTAGACAATTGCGTCACTTCCTTGAACACAGAGGAAGAACTCAAACAATTTGTGGATGAGTCTAGGGAGTTACTGTCGCAAGGAAAATTTGACCTCCGAGGGTGTGAGCACACCAGATTGAGTCTGGAGGATGAGGTTCCCGAAGTGACACCCGTTTTGGGTTTGTGGTGGGACCCAGTGGCTGATACTTTGGCTTGTAAAGTAGAAAAATTAAATGAATCTGATGTTCTCACAAGGAGGACAGTTTTGTCGGTAGCTCAAAGTATCTTTGATCCAATTGGATTTACGTGTCCGGTTTCCATTGTGCCAAAGGTTTTGCTTCAGGAAAGTTGGAGAGAGAAAATAAGTTGGGATAGTCCACTGAGTGAAGACGCCCAAAGCAAATTCAATAAATGGTTACATGAACTGCCCTCAATTGCTGAGATTAAGGTGCCTAGAAGATTTTCTAATTGTGAGGACAGATCCTCTTGGAGTTTGCATGTATTTTGTGATGCTATTGACTGAGATGATAATCAGAGATCATCATTTGAAAGCCTCTCATGCTGGTGTTCAGATTTTACTTGCTATACTCAGGGAGCACTACTGGATACCAAAGGGAAGAAGAACCATTCGCAAAGTCATCAGGAAGTGTACCCAGTGCAGAAGATTCGAAATGGAAAAGACAATTCCGAAAACGCCAGCCCTTCCATAAGATCGTGTGAGAGATGCAGGTGTATTTGAGGTAGTGGGAGTGGACCTTGCTGGACCGCTATACTTAAAATGCAAGAACAAGGCTTGGATTGTGATTTTTACATGTGCCGTAGTGAGAGCGGTCCATTTTGAATTAGTCATGACTTTGTCCACTGCAGGGTTTCTGTTAGCTCTTAGGCGTTTCATAGCCCGACGAGGAAGGCCTCGTGTGATTTATAGTGACAACGGGACAAACTTTGTTGGCACCAACAATTTGTTTGGCTTCATTGACTGGAAAAAATTGTGTGCGGAAGTATCAGTTGATAGAATCGAGTGGAAATTTAGTCCTCCTTCAGCCCCTTGGTGGGGTGGATTCTGGGAACGTATTGTGCAAATGGTCAAGAAATTGTTAAGGCGTGTTTTAGGCAAAGCTATCTTGACATATGAAGAACTATTGACTGTGATTGCTGATAGTGAATCGGTAATCAACTCGAGGCCCCTTACCTACATTTCAGAAGACTGTGATGAATTGGTACCTCTGACTCCATCAATGTTTCTTCAGGACATTCCCGTGGTTGGCACTCCTGATTTAGACATGCTAGATCAAGTTAATCTCACCAGAAGGTTTCAATATCTTCAACAGCTAAGGGGTGAGCTGAGGAGGAGATTCCGACTGGAGTATCTGGGTAGCCTTCTATGCAGTTCATCGGGCAAGGAGTCTGACCATCAGTGGAAGGTAGGAGATGTAGTCATCATTGGTAGTGATGACAAGAGAAGGATAGACTGGCCCCTAGGAAGAGTGACAGCTACACTTCCAGGTAAAGACAAAGTGACCCGAGTAGTTAGGGTAAAGACATCCTCAGGAGAACTCCTCCGACCTACGAGACACCTATATCCTTTGGAGGCTGGAGGTGGGAGTGAGGAGGTGCCCTTACTTAGTGGTGCAGTTCCGGAGGCAGTAAGTCTCAGAAGTCGCAACTTCACCAGGAGTGGAAGAAGAGGAAAAACGCCTTCCCGTCTCTGTTTATGAACATTGTGTTTGATTTGCATCAAAGGAGGGAGGATGTCACGGACGATTACTCTTTACTCCATGACTTTTGTGTTTCTTGTTGTTAAGAGCTTTGATACACAAGGCAGTGAAAATGTTGTAATGGCGGTTACTAGAATATAAAGTTTTCTTATGAGAAGTCTTGAGCGTTTCATTCAATATGTTTTATTGGTTATACCTACACCGGGTAGGCGTAGGTCCCTAACAGTCCTTAAGCAAGGTTTCGACACTGATGTGTAACTATGTAACGGCCTGTTACTTCTTCACGCAAAATTATATCTCCCGCCGAGATTTTGGTTGGTTCCTCAGTTCAGGCGCTGCGACAACGCGGCCATGTAACCGCCAGTACTTTGGGATGGCTGTATTAGTCTGTAATTCAGGTAAGGACTGCAGACGGTCAATTTCAAGCAGTAGTTCCTAATGTTGCTATCAGGTACTACCGTCAACGACACCTAGCTGTGAACTTGGCTACTAGATACCACCGCAACCAGCAACTCGCAACGAACGTTGGAACTTCCCCTCCAAAGGAAAGCATACTGAGGGATTTTTAGCGCTCTTAGAAAATCCGACGACTTCGGCCGGCTTTGAACTCGCGACCTTGGGCATAGACATTCAGCATGCTACCAGTTACGTCACCGAAGCCGCTTCACACTTAGTCAGATGGAAATCTGAATCTGATCTCGTGCAAATGCGTTATCTTGGCAACGTCTGATGGCTCATCCCTCATCAATTTAGTAGTGTTGCCATGGCAACCACTGATAGCTCTTCCGAAATTATTTTTCTCATCCCTTGGCATAATGGTGGGTCATATCAAAAATTCTTTCAGACAAAAGTTTTAGGTAATTATTAGGGGAATATTGTCCATTTTGTACGGTTTTGATATTGTGCCTATTAAGAGAGATATGATTAATGTTTCACGAAAAAACCCACCTTTTCCCACCCCTTTGGTCAATGGTTGGTGCTATAAAAAAAACTCTTCAAACATAAATTTTTGGGCTTTATCCGACACATAGTATGAACGTTGAACGGATTCGATATTTCACATATTAAGAGAGTTATAGCAATATTTCACTTTTTCGAAAAAAAGCCCCCCATTTTCACCCCCTTCGACCGATTTAGCCCAGTAACGAACTTGACCGAGATTTTATAGGTATACATATTCGGTAAAAAATTCAAATTGATTGGTGCAAAATTACGGCAGTTATCGTGTCCACAATAAACTAATATACATACATAAATTATACATAACTTTTGAACTGACGGTGATTTTGGTGTCTGGGGGATGTGAAACACGAAGATATGTCGAAATTTTCCGGAAGTGGAAACATGGTACCCATTGCAATAGTTAGCTTTCTAATGAAATCTACCTCTGGTTGGTTCCTCAGTTTAGGGGCTGCGACAACGCGGTCATCTAACCCCGTGTACTTTGGGTGAGTGTAGAATCTGTCTGATAAACGGTGTGAATTGTAATGGCTGAATTAGTCTTAATTCAGGTAAGGACTGCAGACGGTCAATTTCAAGCAGTAGTTCCTAATGTTGCTACCAGGTACTACCGTCAACGACACCTAGCTGTGAACTTGGCTACTAGATGCCACCCCAACCAGCAACTCGCAACGAACGTTGGAACTTCCCCTCCAAAGGAAAGCATACTGAGGGATTCTAGCGCTCTTAGAAAATCCGACGACTTCGGCCGGCTTTGAAACCGCGACATTGAGCATAGACATTCAGCATACTACCAGTTACGTCACCGAAGCCGCTTCCCACTTAGTCAGGCGGCTTCGGTGGCGAAGTCGGTAGCATGCTGAGCTTCTATGCCCAAGATAACGGGTTCAAACCCGGCCGAAGCCGTCGGATTTTTTAAGAGCGTTAAAAATCTCTCAGTATGCCTTCCTTCGGAGGGGAAGTAAAGCCGGCGGTCCCATGTCATAGATTTATGGCATGTTAAAGATCCTTCCACTAATTGCACCTGTTTGAAGCTAAATTGGATAGGTTAAGAATGTAAACAACGCTTTTAGGTTTCTATATATGTTCGTTGCCAAGAGCCGACTGCGGCGGCGTCTAGTAGCTCAGTTCTGAACTTGGCCTAGTAGTCGTTGACAGTGGCGCTTGGCGGCAAAAGTAGGAACTATCTGAAAAAATCTTAGTTGCAGTACTTAAATTAACAAACAGATAACACACAATAATACAGACATCACAATTAACACCGGTTATCAGACAGATTCTACACACACCCAAAGTACACGGGGCTACATGACCGCGGTGTAGCAGCCCCTAAACTTAAGAACCAACCAACCACTTAGTCAGATGGAAATACTGAATCTGATCTCGTGCAAGTGCGTTGTCATGGCAACGTCTGATGGCTCATGCCTCATCAATTTAGTAGTGTTGCCATGGCAACCTCTGATAGCTCTTGGCATTTTCTTATACTGTAATTCCGAAATCATTTTTCTCGTCCCTTGGCGTAATGGTGGGTCATACCAAAAATTATTTCAGACAAAAGTTTTAGGTAATTATTAGGGGAATATTGTCCATTTTGTACGGTTTTGATATTGTGCCTATTAAGAGAGATATGATTAATGTTTCCCGAAAAACTCACCTTTTCCCACCCCTTTGGTCAATGGTTGGTGCTATAAAAAAACTCTTCAAACATAAATTTTTGGGCTTTATCCGACACACAGTATGAACGTTGAACGGATTCGATATTTCACATATTAAGAGAGTTATAGCAATATTTCACTTTTTCGAAAAAAGCCCCCCATTTTCACCCCCTTCCACCGATTTAGCCCAGTAACGAACTCGACCGAGATTTTATAGGTATACATATTCGGCAAAAAATTCAAAGTGATTGGTGCAAAATTACGGCAGTTATCGTGTCCACAAGAAACTGATATACAGTATATACATATATATAATATATACACATACATAAATTATATATTAACTTTTGAACTGACGGTGGTTTTGGGGTCTGGGGGATGTGAAACGCGAAGATATGTCGAAATTTTCCGGAAGTCGAAACATGGGACCCATTGCAATAGTTAGCTGTCTAATGAAATCTACCTAAATGAAGACCCTGTATTTAACATTACTTTTACCATTGAACTCTCTTGTATCTACAGTGCCTTTGTGGTGGCCGGCCAGCAAGCTTCTCACAGCGGGGTTGCCTGGCGGCGAGCAATACTGCTTTTAACCGGTTCTGTCCGCACAGTTGTTCGTACCCCATGTGCTTATTAGACAGTTGAAGGGACTTGCTACATTGTGAGACAACGTGTCTTGGGTTCGTGTGTTATCTGTCTGTTAGGTAGTCAGCCCGAAGGCTGGTTGATCCTAAAAATGTTCCGCCGGTAGGTTATGTGGGTAGATACCCACAAAAACTAGGCAAGAAGAGGAGTGAGGTAGTTTGCGATTGCTTCCCTCACTGAGTCAGAACAGCAGTACTAACCCTATGAATAGAACCTTTCACCGCATCCACAGGCACTGACTGTGCCCTGAATGGCATTACTAAGCACCACCCATTCCTCACTAGCTTCCATATAATCACAGCCATGAGTGAGACTGAGACAGCGGTTAAAAGCCACATTTTACTGTAGCATGTGCCAACAGACAAACTTCGTATTATAGGGCCGTTATAATGCCGAACAATGAATTTACTTCAATTTAAGGTCTGTGAATATTCCACACAGCCGGCAAGCAGCGCGCTGCTGGCCGCGGAGCGGTCCCGCTGTAAGTCGGCCGGCCACCACTTGAAACAAAGGCACTGTAGCTGAAGATGGGTCAGTTGATTGAGATTTAATTTGTAAGTCGATAAAAGAAAAAATGGTTCGCATAAAAATCACACAACATTAACTTAATTTTGGTTATAACACTTACCTTGGTTATGCACACTACAGTTAGGTAGTAGAATGCCATTGGCTGCAGTAGGCTAATAGTAATAATTTAGAGCCTTCCTTCGGAGGGGAAGTAAAGCCGGCGGGCGAATGTCATAAATTCATGGCACGTAAAAGAACCTACGACTGCAATTGGTAGTATGTAGCAAAATTTGTTGGTCATATTTGGCCATGTAGAAACGCTCTATCAAGTTCCAACGTTCGTCGTTTAGTGACAGTAGCATCTGGTTGCCAAAGTTGGAACTAACTTACTTGAAATTGAATTTGTTGGGAGCCCTCGGGCATTCAATCAAAAATACCCAGCTATGGCCATTCGGCTGCAATTCATATAATAATAATAATTTAGAGCCACTTAGGTGACCTGCCCCCAAAGTTTATCTTGTCTAGCACTGCCATTTACCAGCAAAACTAAACTATTTGTTGACCTGTAGTCAACATCTTAATTTTAGACATCTTGGTCATCAACCCTGGGTTGTTGAACTTGTCCGATAACTGTAGTAGTGTAACTGTATTAGGGACAGTGATGAGGTACGTGTTCCGGGACTTACAAGCCAGTATTTGCCTGGAGGGAGTTAGAAAAACCTACATCAGGGTGTCTACTGTAAGGATGAAGTAAAAATTAGTTACTTTTTAGCTACCTTTTAGTTACCTTTAATTAATTTTAGATACCTTTGAATTCAAGATACGTCTGCGGTCTGCAAGCATAGGAGCTCATTACGCGGTGAAGAAAGACAACAATGAACTGTGTTTAAAGCTGTAAATAAAATAAATCATAAAATAAAAATTAAAACAAAATCTCGATATTTATTATCAAATTAGTTGTTTCAGCTAATGTCAAGAAGTTGCTCTGCTCTTTACCGTTTGGCGAGATTTCCTTTGTCCCCGCGGTAGATCACGAAGAAATGTATGCGACGTTACGTGATCGTCACCGAATTCTGACTTCGCAGTCAAGTACGGTGAAATATCGAGATGTTACACGATCGGCGCTGGTCTCAGCCGTTTGACGAGATTCCCGTAGTTTTCACGAGAGAACACGGAGACAAATCGCGATTTAGATAAACGGTGCCACGTTTAGACATTCGACGAGATTTCCATTGTCCTTGAGGTCGGGCACGAGAAAATATAGCATTATTACGCGACCGGCGCCACTCGCTGTCCGTTTGACAAGAATCCAGTTGTCCTCGTCATTGAACACGGAGAGATATCGCGATGTATCGCAATCGCTCTCGGCCGTTTTACGAGATTCACGTTGTCCTCGCGATATTATGCAATCGGCACTGCACCCTGCCGTTCAACGATTACTAGCCTGTCTATCTGCCCTGACAGAATGGTGGAGGCAAGCTCAAGGTTGGGCATGGTTAAAATTAACGAGTAGTTATGGACATGTTGTATGGTCGGCGCCGTGATTCCCGCTGTCCCTATGCTGTGGTTGGGAGTTCATCAGTTCAGGGTGGATCACGAGGAAAAATTAGTATCGCGAGGCTACGTAGGCAGTCATTTCTAAGTGGGTTGACACACTTCTCGCTCCCCGTACTCTTTTAAGTATACGGGCATGGGAAAAGTGGCGAGTAGGTTTCGGAATGTTTCGTGAAGGGTGCCCAATCACCTTTGACAAGATTCCCGCAGTCCACGTGGTCACGAGTTCACGATAGGGGACGGGTTTTATCATTTTACGCAACTGACGTCGATCTCGGTCCGTTTGACGAGATTCGGTCAGCCGGTCGTCTTGAGGATGTGTTTGGAGGTTGAACGTTCGAAGTAGGTACCGTATCGAATATTACGAATTATTCTGGGGGGATTTCACGAATAATACGACAAGAGGGCACATTTTCTTTCGAATGTGAATCACGAATTATACAAGTTATCGAAATAACCAGTTAGATTATATATCCGATGGAACCAAAGTTCGAAGGAAAAATCGACATATAACTGAATTTCGAATTAACCATACCGGATGTCGCAAATATACGATACAGATTTTTAAAATTCCGGTAAGTTATTATGTATTTCGAAGCTATTTCGTAATTTTTGTTTCGAAACGGTAACATTTCACAAGACTGCGACATTAAATTATTTCGCGTCATTTCTGGACTTCAATTTGACATAGTTTCCAAATTTAGAGGTCAATAACAGAAATGAGAGGTTTCTGTTTAGTTTCGGAAGTTTTCGCGAATAAACGTCTCACGAAAAGTCAGGTTTCCTAATAACACAGAAAAATATTTCACACAAAACTAGAAAGTCTTCTTGATGCCGAAAATATACGTTCAATTAATGTATACCACACAAGGTATACTCAGTATGCATTTCGTTGAGCTCAGGGATGGGGAAATTAGCTTTTTGCAATCGGCGCCGCTTGCGTGAAACTCGCTCCATCGCAATCTCTGAGCCTAGCAGCGCGAGTTTAAATGATTCAACCCGCCTTCAGAAAATTTTCGTTACCCGTTTGTAAAATTCGTTACTTTCGTTACCGGTAGACACCCTGTACATTCAGGATGGCCTCTGCAATCTCTGGACTTGCTGCAGCTGCCCTTGCAACCAGGTGCATGATTTAACAAGCACGGCTATGCCGCAGGGCAATTATTTAAGTAATTTAGACACAAGATGACATCAAAATTTTATATCTTCCCACTGACATTCCTAAAAACATACTTTACTTTGTCGTGAAATTTAGCAGTTGATTCATTCGGGGGACTATGTAGCCCCATATACTAGCATATGTATGAAATCAGTCTGATAACCTGTGTCATTGTGATGGCTCTACTTGTGTATTTGGGACTATGATCTTAGGTAGGAGGTGGCCATAGCCTTAATTTAGGTACCATCCTGGCATTCACCTGGAGTAAAATGGGAAACCACTTCAAGGATAACAGAGGAAGAAATCGAAGAATGGTAGTTGGTACACCACGAGGTTGACTATGAAATTTTAAGGCCTTCTTATTTATAAGGCAACTACCACTGGTATCCGACTTGGCCCGTTTATTTATTTTATGGATGATAATGAATGCTCAAGGCAATATCATATTCACACTCAGTTTGCTATTTGTGATAAAGATGCACCACTGAAGGCTAAAGAAGTGCATAAGACATATTACTTACCAATAATGACGAACGGAGCAGAAGCTAGGCCAATGACGAGGAGAGATGAAAGCAGAATACATGCATGAAATTCCTGAGGAGTATGGTACAAAGACTAGGAGAGATAGAGTGAGGAATGAAGACATTCGAAAGGAAGTGAATGTACAGAAGCTGAATTATAAGCTGGAGCAGAACAGATTGAGAAGGTCGTCGTCGCCGATGGCTTTAACTCGTTTCCGAGTATAGATCTTCTTCCATAACAGTCTAATATAATCTTAAGGTTGAGGTCTGTGGGCATGTTTGCGGTGACAAAACAGCCCAATGCGGGCATGAAACAAGCGTCCACACAGATCACACAGAACTGTTGGTGGAGGGCGTGGCTGTGCTGCACGGAGCTTTCGTGCTTGTCGCTTGGCCTTAACAAGTCTACGACGTTCTTCTTCAAACATTTTGACAGCAGCCGGGATGGTCTGGTGCCAAGTTGAACGGTCTTTAGCAAGCTGGTCCCAGGTTTGTGGATTCAGACCTGTCAACTTCATATTCTGTTTAAATTGGTCCTTGTAACGTCTCTTAGAGCCTCCATGAGGTCTGGTGCCGGAGCTGAGTTCACCATACAGAACCTGGCATGGTAGTCTCGTATCATCCATCCGATGGACATGTCCAATCCATCTAAGTTGAGAAGGGATGGACATGTGAAAAGGATGAATGATGAAAGAATGCTGGAACAAGAGATGGAGAGACGGATGACTGGAAAGAGAGGACGAGGAAGACCTAGAGTACGGTGGATGGATTTGAGAGAGAACGGAACCTGGAGTGGAGTTCAGTGGTTGAGGAAGAATGGTCGACATACAGAGTTAAGTGGAGGGGTGTCATATTTGCTCCGACCCGGTTGGAAAACGGAAAGTGATTTATTTATTTATCGTATGATGGTAGAAGGAATAGATAAAACAATTATTTACAAATATATATATACAATGATATACACTAAGATACACTTGACCTCAAGTTTGAAAAACTAGAGTCCAAAATTGAACAGTTGAATCCAGTCAATGGCTTCTTGGGACAGCTTGTTTAAGTCTTGCAATGTTCCTTTGAATGCTCTGAGGGGACATGCGAAGACTATGTGATCCATAGTCTGCTGTTCTTCGGCACAGTCACATGCAGGAGAGGACTTCCAACCCCTTTGGTTCAGGATCGCTGCGCACCTTCCTTGGCCCGTTCTTATCCGATTCAGTGCGCACCATTGGCGCCGAGGTAGATGAAATCCTGAAGGCCGAACCCAAGGAGTTTCGATTAACTGATGGTGTGTCAAGGACGTTTGTTCCAACCATTTGGTATTCCAAGCATCTAGGATGTTGAAGTTGTCGTCCTGCAGGCTGGTTGCTGTTCTCCATGATGGTTGCTTGGACTTCAGTCGCTGTGCTGAAGTTACTGGGAGCACAGATTGTTTTGGATTTTCTTCCATGTGTTCCTCAATGACTGGAGTCTTCTAAGGGGAGGAGGTGGAATTTTACTTAGTACTGGCAGCCAGTGAGTGTTGGTGGATCGCAGACATCCAGTAATGATGCGCTTTGCTTGGTTCAGTTGTGTGTCAACAATTTTGGTATGGGCACTATTAAGCCATGTAGAGCAGCAGTATTCTGCGACTAGGTACGTGAGAGCCAGAGCTGTGGATCGGAGAACTGTTGCATTGGCGCCCCAGGAGGTCCCTGTCAGTTTCTGGAGTATGTTGTTCCGGGTTTTGATTTTAGCTGCTGGGCTCTTCAAATGTGTTTTAAATGTCATTGACCTGTCTAAGATCATCCCTAGGTATTTTGGATTGCTGCAATATTAGAGAATATGTCCTCTGAATGTAACTATAGGTAGGTAATTTGCATCTTTATTTCGTAGGTGAAAAGTTGATACAAGTCTTTTGAGCATTTGGTCGTAAGCAGTTTTGTTTTGTTTGTGGGACGCTACAAGAAATACACGAGGCTACAGATGAAGCAGTGAATTGGTTAAACTCGTTGGACATCCATTTGTAATGCTTTTATCTTCTTCCCCGTCAGAACTTATACTGGCAATTAAGTTTTTCACCTTATTTGTAACATATGTATCCTTTATGCCATACGATATCTTCAAGTCTGATGTCAATGACACTCCTGCTCCTTGGAAGTTTTAATTTGCCGCTCAAATTCTTTAATGTCATTCCATGTCGGAAATTAACCACCCTGATAGGAAACACGCTAAACAACAGATACTCTCTGGTATTTTCGGAGGACTCTACAAGCAAGGTGCACAAAATAAACGGCGGACTTCCTCAAGGATCTGTGCTAGCCCCACTTCTTTTTAATCTATACATACACGGAAAGTGATGAATGAATACTACTGACCTGACACATCAAACTTACAAATAGGAAAAATTACTTTAAAAATATAACTTTTTGTGGTAGGGATAAATAGTATAATGGACATAACATCCAGGTCATTTTCCCCGAACGATGATAATAATGAACAGTTTACACGGCTATTCACGAACTAATGACACATGTAATTTACCAACAAATTGAAAAAAAAATCATTAGAAAGAGGAGTAAGTGAAATAAAAGACGCTGCCTATACCTCATTGGCTGTTAGAAAAGTAGAGAGCAATAGTGTCGTCTTTTGCCATAGTAGGAAAATAATCAAAGACTTCGCAGAACTAAGGCTGTACCGCACTCCTGAGGAAGAAAGTGACATTTTTTACCACATAGCGCTGTTGGATATTTCGTCCATGTGTCAAACGGCCTAAATCTAGGGAATGGAGAGGGATGACTAAATTTCTAGTTGTATGTTACCCGCAGTGTTCCAGAAGATAAGTGCATAAAATTTGGTTCATTTCTGTGAAACGGTGTAGACTTATGCCAAAGGGCCTAAATCTAGGGAATGGAGAGGATGTCCAAATTTCAAGCCGACACTGTTACCCACAGGGTTTCGAAAGGTAAGTGGGAGGCATTTCTCAAGTTCATTAACGTTCGTCAGTTTAGAAAGGAACCAAATGTCTTGCCAGCTTAGAATGTCAGAAACAACAAGTAGTTCCGTGAAGAACTAAAGCCTATTTTCATATATCCTACTTATGTTAATTGCCACTATCAACATACAAAATTTCAGTTTGATTGCTGTAATAGATTCGTAGATATTGAGAACCGACGAAATATTGCGGATGGTCGCAATGTTGGATCTTTATATATGTAGGTCTTCGAGTTATGTACTGTTATATGAAGATTATTGTGTACATGTAGTATTCAAACTTCAATCGCATGATTAGGACACAAGAAGTAAAAACGAGATTTTAGCATTTCGCACAGATGCCATCTTGTGGTTATGGAAACAATTGAAATAAATTAGATGCCAGTGGATTAACATTTGTATAAGGATTGACTGTACCAAGTTTCACTGCACTCGGATGGTTAAATTGCGAGAAACGTCCATGTGAATATTTATACTTCGTGTCGCCACCATGTTGTATTATTTTGTAATCACCAGGTTATTGAAAGTCCTAGAGGTGAACTTATGTTCATAGCCCCTATGAATATTTAAAAAAATCAGTTTGAGTGCTGTAATAGATTCATAGATATTGAGAACCGTCTAAATATTTCGGATGGTCGCCATGTTGGATTGTTATATGTATAGGCCATAGAGTCATGTACCATTAAAGGAAAATTATTGCATAGGTTCATTATTCAAACTTTCACTTCGATCGCATGATTATGGCACAATAAATAAAAACTTAATTTTAAAATTCGCACAGCCGCCATCTTGAGGTTATGTAAACAATTGAACTAAATTAGAAACCAGTGCATTACAATGTGTATTAACATTTGCTGTACCAAGTTTCATTGCGTTTGGATCATTAAATCGCGAGAAAAGTATATTTAAAACTTTCAACTTCGCTTGGCCACCATGTTAGTTTTGTAGTTAACAGGTTTTTGAAAGTCTCATAGATGAACTTCCAGTAGTGCCCTTTATCTCCGTACAAAATTTCAGGGTGATACCGGTAATAGTTTTAGAGATATAGAATGCCGGTGAAATATTTCGCATGTAAACAATTGAATGAAATTAGATGTCAGTGCATTACAATATGTATAAACATATTATATTGTACCAAGTTTCATTGCATTAGCTTGGATAATCGCGCAAAACATCTATTTAAAAGTCGCAACTCGCTTGGCCACCATGTTGGTTTTGTAGTTACCAGGTCTTCAAAAGTCGCATAGGTGAACTTCTAGTAGTTCCCTTTATCATCGTACAAAATTCCAGGGTGATATCGGTAATAGTTTAGGAGATATTGAATGCTGATGAAATATTTCGAACAGGCGCCATGTTGGATTGGTGCGATGTAGCAAAATATGAAGGGCACGGTCGGGATCGTCCGGAATAGTGCTATGAACTTACGAAGTTCCATTGAAATCGCTCCAGCCATTTAGATTTTATTAGGGGGGACACACACACATACGCACACACAGACACAGGGACAAAAGGTGACCTCATAAGCCTATTTTTTCATAAGTGAAAATAGGTTTGAAAGGATACCTCAAATGGCATACTGTTAGTAATCCCCATTGGCATCCAAGAACTTGGACCTCCAGATGTACAATGACCTTCCTCTACCTCGAAGCCTGTATATCGAAGACGAGCATTCGACTATGGTGATATTCTCTTCTCTATAGATCCGAGGTTGGTTTGTACTCAAATGGCAGGTAGCCCATGGGAAGAAAATAAATAAATTGTAAAATAGTACATTTATCAAAGAAGCATTTATTTTTGCAAACATTTATGTTACAAGTATGTATGGAAATATATTATACATTAGGAAACAGGTATGGTACATACAAGATGAAGGAACTATTATTCAAGAAGCAAATGGAATAGTTTAAACATAAACTCAACTCAATTTTCTCCTACAATAAGATAAACACATCGACTACACATTGCCACCTTATTACAAAATACTTAGGGACTCAAAGAACACCATTTATTTCATAACAAAACTAAGAAAGAAAAGAAAAATTACAATGTTGTGTAATATACAAAATGTGCCAATAAAAATGCATTTAAAAAAACCTTGTACTAACAAAAATAAAAATACATAACCACCAACATTTCTTTGAAAGTGAAGGGCAAACTGGGGAACTTGGACTACAGTATATAGAGAGCAGTTAAAACAAGCACCTACACTATGGCACAGTGAAACAGAATTTCTATGGAACTACAAGTAGTATGAGGAAAGAATGCACAAGATATGGGACAGTGATACCGGCTGGTGACGATGTAATTGGTTGAATAATGGAATGAAGATGAACTAACACCCAGTCCCCAAGCCAAGGGAATTTGCAATACACTGTTAAAATACAACCAGGCTGGGAATAGATATCAGAATAAAAAGTTTTTAAAGGAGAGAAAAACAAAAAACAAAAAACCCATTTTGTGATTTTAAATAGGTTTCTCCCCAGTTTTTATTGACAAAAGGATTTTTGAAGTATGCGTTATTGTTCAAAAGATACTACCAAAACTACTCTTTGATAAGTGTAAGCTGCTCTATACCTTTAAACTGGTATGTTTATCGTTTTTTTCCTGAAGTTCTTTGGACTGTATGTTCATCATGTTTTAAAGCTGCCACAGTAAAACCTGTCTTCAACGGACCCTTTATTAAATGGAAGTATTTGACGGTCCCGTGAATTTAGGGGTGAAAAAATATTAAATTCCTTTCCGTGAATGGAAACTGTGTTACGTGGACAACGGAAATCTAAATATGCATTTAAATGGGAAATTTCAAAGTTCTGGAAAGCCGTGTTAAGAAAATTTTCAGGCACCTTGTCAAAGTCCACCTTGTCTGCTGAGCCAGTTGATTCTGTAGTTGTGCAACTAGGTCTTCCTCCTTTTGTTCTCTAACTTAAATGTTAAAGTGTATGATTATTTGCCCGTTTTCTGTGGCCCAAACCTTTCCCATTGTCCGCTTTAATGAGCTGTCTACTGACAAATCCCTGTTTATGTTCATTGTAAGTTTTGTTTGTACAGTACTGTATTAATTTGTAGCAGAAATATGTACATACAACACTGAATAAGGTATGTACAGCATTTCATTTTTTTTTCTGAGTATGTTCACGGTTTAATTACACAGGCCTGCAAAATTTAAGTTTTTGAAAAATACAAGAGAAGTTTTCACTAATGTTAATGTTATTTAGTGTGCTTATTTTGAAAATGACCTCTATTTTTTTCATCACGTCAGGGATTTTTGTAAAATCAATATCTATATTTTTGCTAAAATCGAAAAAAAAAAAAAAAAAAAATCCTTGAGTTTAAACTGTTTACGTCAAATTATGGTGCAGAAGAAACTAACAAAAAAAAAAGATGATTGACCAAGAGGAGCAAATGAACGTTCGAAACAAATTTTAAACTGAGCAAAAAACAAAACAAAACATCTATTTAAGTACGTAGTCTTTTTCCTTTGAAACGCCTTCTTGACATTCTTGTATTATGTTCTTCTTCTTCTTCCTGTCGTTCCCAATTATTTTTTGGGGTCTGCCACTCTGCACCTCGCTCTCCATTTGTTGCGGTTTGCTGCATCTGTAGGACGAAGACCTATGATGCGCATATCGTCGTGTAGGGTATCCATCTAATGCCTTTTTGGTCGTCCTGGAGGTCTTTGTCCATCAGGCTCGAGAGCAAGTGACTTGCTTACAATGGACTCTGTATTTGCTCGGGCTACATGCCCATACCAACGCAACCGAGTCTCCCTCATTTTGGCTGGAATAGGGGCAATTCCAAGAGTATTGCGGACGTCTTCGTTCTTAATATGATCCAGCCGTGTAATTCCCAAGGACCATCTTAGCATCCGCATCTCCATTGAGTGCAAAGCTTGTTCATGTTTCTTTGTATTAGGCCAGCATTCAGCTCCATACAAAGCAACAGGGCAGACGACTGTTTCATAGATCTTAGTTTTGAGGCGCAAAGGGATCTTGCGGTCACAGAGAACGCCTGTGACCAGGCGCCACTTCATCCATGCAGCATTCACTCTTGCACGGGCATCCGAGACTGTGTCACCATCAGGTCTCACAACGGAGCCATGGTATCGGAGATGTGAAGCCTTTGGTAGTGGGGTGCCATCTACTATGATGGTCCCATCTGTCCGGGAACCACATTCAAGGTACTCAGCCTTAGTGAGGTTGAGCCGTAGTCCAAATTCACAGAGCCTCGCATTCCAGAGGTTGACCAATTGCTCTAGATCATTACGGGTCTCGCTTCTTGTAAGCATGACATCATCGGCGTACAGTAATGTCCATGGTGGTTGCCTCTGCAAATCGGCAGTCACTGTATCCATGCATAAGATAAACAAGAGTGGAGAAAGTGCAAATCCCTGCTGAACCCCAACTCGAATATCGAACTGTTTGGTGAGGCCAGCAGCACTGCGTACAGAGCTAGTTGTATTATTGTAGAGGAGTTGGACCCAACGCACATAAGCTTCTGGTACGCCATGAGATCGAAGAGAATACCATATAAGCTGATGGGGAACCCGGTCGAATGCTTTCTCCAGATCCAGAAAAGCCTTGTGAATTGTCCTTCCTTTATCCATATACTTTTCTATCAGAAGCCGCATTGCATGGATAGCATCAGTTGTTCCGCGACCTTTCATGAATCCACACTGGTTAGGCGAGATGGTAACAATGCTACGTAAGCGAGTGTCAATCACACGTTCTAGAATCTTGTATTATGTTCAATCTCAGGTAAATGTTCATAAAAATCCAAGTACAATTGAATTTTTCAAGAAAACGTGACGTGACAAGACTCCATATTACAGGGTCATCGAAAAATAATGCCAACATTTCAAAAAATTATAGCACCGAAACCCTTTATGTTAAACGTGTAATTCTTTCACTGAACGCCAGCTGGTTGAAGTAAGTTTTGTTTTGTAGGGGACGTGACCTTGCTATGCACACACTAGATGTGCAGTAGCCAAGGTCGACCGGGGGCGTGCGCTCGCCAATGAAGTCCTGACCTAACCCCTTTGGATTTTTTTTTCTGGTGGTACATTAAAAACATTGTGTATGCAGAAAAAAATTGGGATTTTGAGCACCTGCGGGAGCGAATTTCTGCCGCCATCTTAACAGTTACTTCTGAAATGAATGCACATACCAATCCAGCCATCGGGAAAGCGTGCGTTCAATGCTGATGTTGGTGGTCGGCCTGGCCTAGATTTTTTCTCTACAGTCCCTGTTTCCTTAAACTGATTAAACCATCGAATGACAGCTTTGTAATCAGGTGCAGTTTGACGGGCGATGCAGTCATTGGCGCGTGCGCCCCCGGCCGACCTTGGCTACTGCGCACAGCGCATCTAGTGTGCGCATAGCAAGGTCACGTCCCCTCCAAAACAAAACTTACTTTAACCAGCTGGCGTTCAGTGAAAGAATTACACGTTTAACATATCACTTCCCTTGTATGTTTTAGTATAGGCCTACCTCCACTAACCTAGGTTTAATGGAAAATTTGCGAGTCCCGTTTCCTTTTTCTGTATAATACAGGGTCATTGAAAAAGGTTGCAGCAATTTCAAAAAATTATATCTCCCGTTGTAAGTGAGATAAATTAATAATTCGACCTAAAAACTAATCAGAAACTCATCGAGTTTTAGTTTTAGATGTGACCGTACTCCGCCCGTGACCTTCAGTCGATGCGCAGAATGAGTGCGCGACAGGAAGGTGCCATACCGGTCCTATTCAATGGCCTCCTAGAAGCCCCGACTTGACACCCCTAGACTTTTTTATGGGGATAAGTAAAAAAAACATTGTATTCAGTGAACCGGTCAGCGATCTGAAACATTTAAGACAACGCATCTCCGCTGCTGTTGCTACAATCACGCCTGAGATGATCCAGCGTAATTGGGCCAAAATCGACTATCGACTGGATTTTTGCAGAGCAACCAAGGGAGCGCACAAAGAAACATTATCAGGTATGAGAAAAATCTTTTTAAGTTGGTGAATTTAACAAGAAAAGTACTAGTTTTAATATCTCAAATAGTTCCTGAGCACACTTCCGTTCGATCGATCGAGCGGGCAGTGCATACTTCCGTTTTCCACCACTACCAGCTAGTACACTTCAGTTCGATCGATCGATCGGGCAGTTTTGAAATTGCTGCAACCTTTTCTGATGACCCTGTATAATACTATTTTCATTGATTGTGCATTTTAACATATAAACAATATACACTAAAATCCTTTACATACTACTTGCCACAATGTTTTGTTTATTTCCTTTGATTGTAACATTGGCTTTTTAGAGTCAAGTATTTTAACTACAGAAATAATAGCAGCCTCTTTTCTTTTTGGCCCATGTCCCTTTGTTGTTTTTCTATTTGGCCCACCATAGATAAAATTTGCATATCCCTGGATTAGCCTATAATTCCCTGGCCCCCAAGATCACCAGATCAGATTCATAATTACATTCGTTCTTTGGGTGCATATAATGGGTAAGGTGCACTTTGTTTACCTGGATTCCAAACATGTCTGTGCAATGGCATGGTAGGCCAAGGTGAAGTATTTGAAGATGCTTTAAGAACACATAATTTGTACAGCCTTGGAGGCTGGATTTAGACAGCTCCTTAACCTGGTCCATGAGTCAATTGAAATTGGCTACATGGATAATTCTTGCCAGGCACGTCCACGTCGTGGGGGTGGGCAACGGTACTGTAAAATACCATGGAACTACAGTAACGGCTAAGTTCTGGTGAGGACCCAGTCCTATAGGGTATAACATAGGCCCCGTGCACATGGTTACGTGCGAAGACCTCAACGGCATCTGCAGTGGAAAAGATGAACTTTGGTACAGTGAAGATGGTGGAAGAGGCAACCCAGTACTCAGGGGTTAAATATGAGTACAACCTGCTGCCTTGTAGGTTTGGTAGTGGAATACCAAAGGCTAAGGGAGACAACCCTGACAGAAAATCCTCCAATATGTTAGGCCTAGCAAGCCAATAAAGGAGTAAATAGTTATGCGCTTTCAATGTTAAAACGAGCCTCAGAAAGAAGAATACCCAAAATGGACAGCTCACACGCCTTACAGTTGACAGGAATGATGGCAACCAGCCTGATGTTATGCAATGTAAGGCTGTGGGAAAAAAACAGAATAAAGAAAGATAAACCCAAAATGAGAATAAGAACATTGAATGTAATGACATTAACTGGAAAATGTGAAGAACTTGTAGATCTGATGGAAAGAAGGCAACTGGATGTATTAGGTCTGAGCGAAACCGAATGGAAAAGGAAAGGGAAGAGAATTTTAAGAGGAGGATATACCCTTTACTGGTGTGGTAAATGGAAAGTGTCACATAATGGAGTGGGCTTTATTCTAAGTAAGAAAGTAGATGCTGTTGCAGATATTAAATATATTAGCGACAGAATCATTAGAGGTACCATCGAACGAAAAAATCCCAACCCTAGTGCAGGTTTATGCCCCACAAACGGGGTGCAAGGATGAAGAGAAACAGAAGTTCTTGGAACAGCTTGAGAACCAATTGGATAAGGAGAACATTATGATAATAGGTGACTTAAATGCTCAGGTGGGATGCAAAAGGGAGGGTGTAGAAAGAGTGATTGGCCCATTTGGTTATGGAAACAGAAATCTAGAAGGGGAAGACCTGCTTGATATGTGCAGTCGAAATAATCTTCAAATTCAAAATACGTGGTTTAAGAATAGAGAAAGCCATAAAGTAACTAGATACAGCTGGGATGGAAGACATAGATCAATGATAGACCTTGTAATAACAGCGGGTGAAGCAGGAAAACAAGTTGTGGATGTCAAAGTCGTTCCCAGTGAAAGTCTCGACAGTGACCATAGGCTTGTTCTAGTTAGTATAACTGGTGTTAAACTGATTAATTATAAGATGGAAAAGAAACAAAAGATCAAGGCCTGGGAGCTGGAGAAATCTGATAAACGTGAGGAATTTCAGAGAAGAATTTTAGGAAAAGTTCCAAAAACTGATACCAAAAGTGCAGAGGAAGAGTGGCAAAATTTTCGAAATGTCTTAGTTGAAGAAGCTAGAGAATTATGTGGCGAAACAAGTAGTAAAGTTCGACATAAAGAGACTGCCTGGTGGAATAAGGAAGTCAAGACAATAATTAAATTAAGGAACAAAGTAAAGAGAAAATTAGAAGTGGAGAGACAAAAGAATGACAGAAATAAGGATAAAATCAGATCACTTGCTCAAGAATATCGAGAGCACAAATTAAGAGTTAAACGCATAATTAATGAAGAGAAGGATAAGATTTGGGATGAATTTGCGAAGAAACTGGAGGAAGATACACAAGGTAATAAGAAATTACTATATAAAACTGTGAAAAACAATAAAAGACAACAGGAATCAGTTACAGCTTTGGAAGGAATTAATGGAGAAGTGATAAGAAGCATAAATGAAATAAGGAAATTAATGGGACAGTATTTTGATCAACTGTTAAATGATGCATCTAATAATGACAGTGGGGACACGAACATCAACTTAGGGGCCAATGATGAAAACCACCAAGAACCACCCCCAACCTGGTCTGAAGTGGAAGAAGCTTTAAAAGCTATGATCAAAGGGAAATCCACTGGAGTTGATGAAGTAAGTTCAGACATGATAAAAGCAGCCGGGAATTAATGGGATACATTGGTTGTACAGAGTATTACATGCTATATGGAAGGACAATAAGATCCCTGATGACTGGTCTAAAGGTGTAATAGTGCCATTGTTTAAAAAAGGAAACCGGAAAAAGTGTGAGAACTATCGTGGAATTACTTTGTTATCCCATGGTCTAAAGATCTTGGAAAAAATAATTGCGAAAAGACTACGCAGACACTTAGAAAAGGCTTTAGAAGAAGAACAACATGGCTTTAGACCAGGAAGGAGTACTATTGACTTGATCTTTGCTGCAAGAATGCTTATTGAGAAACATCTTGAAAAAGGGAAAGAATTAGTAATGGTATTTCTAGATATAGAAAAAGCTTATGATAGCATTGCAAGATCAAAAATTTGGGAATGTTTAGAAAGGCACAATGTCCCAAAAGGCTTGATAAACAAGATCAAAATGCTGTATGAGAACACAAGGGCATGTGTAAGAATAGATAATGGGGAAAGCAGATGGTTCACAACAAAACAAGGAGTCCAACAAGGAAGTTCACTGTCTCCATTACTATTCATCACAGTGATGGACATAATCCTGAAGAGAATAAAAGAAGAAAAGGGTAATGAAACAAATGCCCTTGTCTTTGCAGATGACGTCATGATTTGGGGAGAAAGTGCCAGAGAGGTACAAGAAAAACTGGATTCATGGGACAAGCTGTTCAAGGAGTATGGGTTGAAAATAAACCAAAGTAAGACAGTAGTGATGACAACGGGACTGTCTAATGCAACCATTTACCTGAATAATCAGCCTCTACAAATTGTTGATCAATTTAAATATCTTGGTAGCACACTGTGTGAGGATAACAACAACTACAGTGAAGTAACAAATTGGACTAGTAACGTAGCCACCTTCTATGCACAAGTTAGAACACTACTGTGGGATGATAAGGTGCCCAGGAAGTGTAAACATTATACTGTTTAAGACATACTACATCCCAATTCTAACTTACGGAGTAGAAACATGCACCCTGTCCAGAAGAGAAGAAAGTAGGATTCAGGCATCCGAAATGAAGTTTATAAGAACAATGCTTCAAAGGACAAGGAGAGACAAAGTAAGGAACGAAACAAACAGGACAGAGGCTGGCATAGATATCAGTGCTACAAAATATTTGCAGAAGCAACGATTAGGATGGTATGGGCACCTTCAAAGAATGGGAGATAAGAGGACACCAAAAGCTTATTTCAACAAGATTATCCCAGGAAAAAGACCAGTAGGAAGACCAAAGAAGAAATGGTTGGACCAAATCAAGGATGATCTTGAAGACAAAGGGCTAGACTGGAGAAGGACCCATGAAGACCAACTATTCATGGACAGGAAAAGGTGGCGAGGGCTCGTTAACAGCACCCGGGTGACTGGAGCTGGAATTTGATGATGATGATGAATTAAAATGCAATATTATAATGATTGGAAATGATACGCACGAGTTTGCATGGCAATATATATACAGTGTTACATATACAATGAGGACATTGGAGAAATGAATGAATGAATGAATGAATGAACGAGAGCTGAAGTATTTAAAGCACTCAAAACTAAATGCATGCTGAAACAACTATTATCATCTACAAACTGATGAATACAGAAATGCTCATTTTAATAATTTTTGCAGTGTCTATAATCTCACCTTGTTTGCTCTGGTAAAACAGAACATCTTTTCTTTAGATCTACATAAATACAGGTACTTTTTATTGACACACCAGTGCGAAACAAAAAACTTCATCGAACAAAAAAATAAAGTATGGTACAGAAGAAACTGGTACACAATTTTTTAAAGTTAAAAATGAAAAAACAGAAGTTTAGATATAACAAGCAGATTATTTTTTGTTAAGGCACACACTCCTGGATGAGACACTAAACATTCACCAAATCAGTCAGTCAGTCTTCAAAGTTTATGAAACTTAAGAAGTTACAATCAAGAATAATACCACAACACTTAAAGTAGATGATACATGAATGTTCTCGACTAACATTTCTATACCTTTTCAACCTTCATTCAGGAAATGCTTCAGTAAGTTTAGAAAATAATTTCTTTGAGAAATGATAAATTCTATATTTGAAAAAAAAAAAACTATATTAAAGGATTTTCTTGTCTCTTTTTCAGCAATGTTTCTCGAGGCTGCAGAATAACCCTTCTATATTCCACTTTCCTAAAAATATGCATGATATAGATACACCCTGTATGTAGTGATTAACTAGTATTTAGAATGCCATTTTCATACACTTCTGATTGGATCACTTTATATACCTATACAATAACTCAAATTGATTTCTTATTGAAACCGGAATGATAAGCCAATTCAAAAGCATAAAATTTACCACCCATTAACACAATATTTCAATGGCCCGCCTAGTCAATACCATACAACTTTTTCTTAAAAAATTCATTCAATTAAAAGTTTTAAGGTAAAATAACATGACTCTTCCCTCGCGCATCTAGTTTTTTAAACACACCCTACGCATGCGCCCTGCGTTGCGCCGACAAGGTTTGAAAAGCAATGATGCACGTGACTTTAGAAGTTCGACATTTGGTGCTATGCTTGTGCCGTATTTATCCAAATCGGTGGAGCTCCAGCATTTCATCAGTTTCTGTCTATACTTTGTTGATTACTTCGTTTAAATTTGTGAAGTTTGTACTCTGTCACTGTGATGACCGTGAATCTGCTCGGAATACCTGCTTCAAGCTGTTCTGCAGAGAGAAGATTTTCGCTGATGAGACACCTCTAATCTACGATGTGACAAATTATACGGAACACGGAATTATTGCTGTCTACTAGCCACCTACTCGGAAATGGTTGACAAGCTCAATGACACGCGTCTTGCTGAAGTGTTTGTAAACAAAGATCGACGGCAGTCCTGGCGCGACCCCCCCCCCACCGAACTTTTGTCACACATAATATTTGTTTATGAAATAAAACATTAAAAACTAATATACTTATAATGTACTATTGTTACAAAGCGACATATGGCAACGTTGCAAAGCAAGGCGACGGTAGCGTGATGTACAAAACAGTGTGACAATCAGTTTGCTCTGATCTCATAACATAACCTCTTATTACTCTCCAGTGCTTTCGCTCTTAAGAATCTACCAAGAACAGCAATAAGTGCCCTTGAAGCATGTGACAAAAGGTTTTATCCCCTAACTTGTATACCCTTATCAAACGTTTGGTAATTTTGCCTATCTCTGTAGCTACCGCCAAATAGAGTTGGAGTAGTAGGTTGAGAACATACTTCAAGAAATTCTACTTCCGAAAACAGACTTATCGGTCTAGCATTGTTACCGTATCTATTCTCAGAGACATACAACTTACTGACAAAGTTATAAACCAATTTGGTAATGCATCAAGAAACCTTGACTTTATATTATATAGGTAGTGTAAGTTGTAAATCAAAACAGTTATTGAGGTTTTAAGCGGCAGACGAGCGAGGTCATGTGCCTCAAATCTAAACAGTAATGTTCATTCTTTCTATCTAAATGCTATAAAGTGATCAAGATGACTGTATTAATAAAAAGTAACATGAAATTGTCTTAGTTGTGTTTGACAATAATCAAACATACCACATCACAACAAATCGGTTGCAAAAGTGATGCCACATAGCCTTAAAACTCATCATTTTGCACCAAATTATACAAAAGTTTCCCAAACCCCCATTTCTTTCGGGACTATTCCATGCCACCAAACTCCCGTTTGCCCCCTTCCCTTTCAAATAAAACTCTATATGCGCCCCTGCGGGCAGTCAGTGTTCGGATCTTTAGCTCGACGTTGACAATTGTTTTATGTTTTGTATTCATATCATCATCATATTGTATTTCAACCCTAATAGTGCCAGGGGGAGATATACCGTATAGGCCAAGAACTCTTCTGCTAAAAAATGCCATGGGCGGTAGATGTGTTATTATTAGACTACTTTGAACATGCTGTAGTCAGCTGATTACCCGCACGTGTGATCTTTTGAAACTATGTTTGTTTACATTCTTACTCGGAACTAATATTGAGATACGCGGTGATAAATATCACTAGCTCATTGAACGATGGAGAAATAAATGAGATTCCAACGCTCAGTGAAGCGTGTGAGAGTATGTTTTCGACTCATAATGACGACTTTGAAGAATGTCCATTTCATATCTTGTAACTTAATGAAACCAATGACACACTGTTTTAATTACTTAGCATCTCATATACTATATTTGCCTGCTACAGTCAGATATTAACACCTTAAAAATTATAGGTAGGACATAATGTTTATCAAAAACTAGTGTTTTCATTAAAGTTAGCTTGGCATCCGAAGGGTTAATTACCAATAATGAATAAAAGTAACGTGTTTTTTTTTTAATGTAGCATTAGGCCTATAGTACCGTGTTATTTCAAGCTTTAAGCCTAAAACGATAAAAAGTTCTCCCTGGCAGGTAGGCAACCGCAGTTTATAAATATGACTCCCCCAAGTTTGCGAGGAGTTTTATGCCCCTGCATTGGAGTAATCAGTTGGTATAATAAACTACACAAAGATGCTAGCTAGTACATTGCAGTGGCCTTCTCTGTATGTACTAGCCACTTTGTGAAATGTACCATACCAAACAAACAAGCCTAATATTCCAATATTTCATCAAGGTTGTAAAACGATAATAAATTGGGAATTTTTAATATAATTTGACCACATCTGTAGGTGTAAATATGTGACAGTACACAGAAAATCTCTGAAATGAATGACAAAATTTAGAAATAAAAAAGAGAAAGATGCTTGTATCAAGTGGGGTGTTAAAAAGAACAATTCCCTAGTTTTAATAATGTTTTTCCTTATTCATCAACATCATCCTTTTCCGTCTTCAGTTTCCCGGTTGCGGTAGACAAGCGCTCGCCACTGCTTTCTGCCATTGTACAACTTTCGTTCTACAACTTCTTCCCATTTTAGCCCTTTTTTCTCCACTTCTGATTTCACGGACTCAATCCATCGTTTTCTGGGTCTTCCCCTCGGTCTTTTACCTTTCAGTTGTCCCTTGCTGTTTCTAGTGTTATTCATTCTCATCATATGTCCATACCACTGGAGTCTACACTTCTCTAAAACATTTGCAACAGTTTCTTGTATCCCAGCTTCTTTCCTATTTGTTTAGTTTCTGATCTTGTCTTTTCTGGTCTTTTGATTCCTTATTGTTCTTTTCAAATCTCACTTGATTAAGCCAAAAATGATCTTTCTTTCCTATTTTATTTTTTCAACTTTAACAATCATTCTGGAGATTTGCTTAGTACATGTTGTCAGCACTTGAGAGTGTAATAAAATAAAATAAATAAAAAAAATCATGTGTAGATTCTACTGTAACCTTTCAATATTTGTATTGACAAGATAAAACAATAAAATTAATGTATTTTCTTTTTAGAAATATTTTGAAGCTTACACAAACTACACTCGTAGCGTCTGTCCTCTTTATCATCCAAGGGGGTTTAAAATATGATTTAACCCCTCAGCATGGAGAAATCAAACACTCCAGCACCACCATGCTGCAGGAGGAGTCCGAGCGTGAGTCTCCATGTACGAGTCAAATTTATCGCGTGTAGTTTAAATTGACATAACTGCCATATTTCGTGACCAATTTCAATTAAATTTAAACCGAAATATTTTAAAAGCTCTGCACCTTGATAAAACAATAAAAAGCCTTACGTGTATAGTCGAGATGTGTGTGAAGTCACTGTTCTTGGAGTTACTAAGCTCCATATCGAGTGCTTCACGCACTGAAAAATCTTCAATACCACTTGAGTCATTGTTTGAAACTATGAAACTGGGCTAAGAATCGCTCAGGTGTTCAGTAAAAACTGTTATTGTTAATGAGTTGGGGTTTATTTTGGTGATGTAATTAATTTTTGTCCTCTTAAATGAATATGACTTTATTTATTGTTTGTTGCCTTGTATCTTGTATCTCATCAATGCTAATGGTTGCTTTCTTACAATAATTGACTGCCGATAGTGCAGCGCTATGGCCTATCTAAAACCACGGCCCACTGGATGCTGCTCTCCAAGGAGCTTACAAAAGTAGTCCATACATAGAGGGCGCTCATAGCAGCACATTAGCAGCTAACATTTCTGACTCTCCTTGAAAGATGCGCTTTCAACACGAAAACCATGTACTGTACGTACGGTATGTTAAGTACCGCACGCAAACAACATTTGAACATAAATGTCAAAAACTACATCTAATGAGAACATAATTATAACCTAACATAAACTCTAATCAAGTTGAGAATTCTTCGTTGAAGTTTTCCATCGGAAGGGGGCACAGCTTCTTGACACTATTCGTAAAGTTCCCTTCCGCTGTTTTCACAGTGACAACTCTAATCTCGCCATCTGGTCCCGGATGAACATGAATTACTCGACCTCGTGGCCACCTTAGAGGTGGTATCCCTTCTTCAACGAGCAGAACTAGTGTGTTCAACTCGATGCGCTGATGCACCATTTATTTCTTTTCAGCAATTCTTACAAATATTCTTGTTGTCATCTTTGCCAAAGTACCTGTCGAAGTTTCTTCAAATGTTGCCAACGAGACAGTCTATTATCTGGTTCTTGAATATGATTGGACTGTACTGGTTGGACCAGTGAATCACCAATAAGAAAATGAGCGGGAGTGAGAATATCCAGATCGTTTGGGTCTCTTGTGAGAGGTGTAAGTGGCCGCGAATTCAGGACTGCCTCAATATCACAAAGCAGAGTATACATCTCTTCAAAAGTATGTACTCTTCCTTGAGATGAAGTGTAAAAATGTCTCTTTGCTATTTTAACGGCCGCTTCCCATAATCCTCCAAAATGTGGGGATCGAGGAGGAATAAATTGTCATGCTATTTGCTTTTCTCCCAAGTGAGAGGAGATGATTGGTGATTCTTTTGCCAAAAATGACTGTAATTCTTTCAGCGCATTTGCAGCCCCGACAAACGTTCTTCCATTATCTGAGAACATTTGATGACAAATCCCTCGACGAGCAGTGAACCGTTGCATTGCTGCCAAATAGGCTTCAGTTGTGAGCTCTGAGACAAGCTCCAGGTGAACGGCCTTTGTACTAAAGCAAGTGAACACTGCTATGTATGCTTTAAAAATGCATAATCTGCCTCTCCGTCGACTTTCTAGAAGTTGGAAGGGCCCCGCATAGTCCACACCAGTCACGGTGAAAGGCCTGGTGACTTTCGAAACCCTCTCTTTGGGTAAATCTCCCATGCGGACTTCTGGAACTGTTGGATTGAATCGAAAACACTGGACGCATTTTCGAACGATCTTTTGTGCTTCTCTTCGACCACTTATCGGCTAATATTTTTGTCGAGTTGAATGTAATAGTTGCTCCGGTGGACAATGCTGAAGTCTCACATGCTCGTGTCTCATAATAGCTGTTGTTATGTGATGATTTGCCGGGACGAGAATGGGATGCTTTTGCTCTTCAGAGAGAGCAGAATGTCTCAATCTTCCACCAACTCGTATTAACCCATCTTCATCAATGAATGGATCAAGGCATCTCAAAGGACTTCCACGAGGTGGTGTTTCCTTTTTGGATAAACATTTATGTGATGATGAAAAAGCTTCTATTTGCAACCACCTTAATACAGTATTTTCTGCTCGTTTCATTTCTTCAGGAGTGATGTGGTTTGTATTTAGGTCTTTGGATTCTTTTCCCCATTTCTTACGCTGTACTTTGCTTAAGATATTATTGACAAATCTATGACAATAAGCAATGACTTAACGCAACTTCGAAAATGACGAAAATTTGTGCAATATTTTGGTAGTACTTGCGATGGTCAACATAACCTTTGAACTCTTCATCTCTGGCAGACTGATGTCAGGTTGCAATGTAGAAGGAGGTAATGAATTTTCCTTGACTAACCAATTAGGCCCAAACCACCAAAGATGATGGTTAATAATATCTATGGATGGAATCCCTCGCGATATGAGGTCAGCAGGGTTTTCCTGAGAGGGTACGTGACCCCACTTTGCATTCTCAGTTGCATCTTGTATTTTTGTGACTCTGTTAGCCACAAATGTTTTCAGCAATCACGATTCTGTGTTTATCCATCCTAAAACAATGGTGCTGTCACTCCAAAGAAAAACTGCTGCTGCAGCAGCCTTCGTTTCTCGCACTAAACTTGTGAGTAAAAGTGCTGCTTCTAATTCTAATCTTGGCATGGATATGGTTTTTAGAGGAGCCACTTTAGATTTTGTGCTGATTAGATGAGATGTGAACATTCCATCTTGATTTCTGTTTACTGCATATATACAGGCTCCATATGCTTTTTCGGAGGCATCACTGAATCCGAAAAGATCAAATTTTGAATTGTAATTTTCAGGATTGACGTTCCTTATGATTCTGAGCTGGTTTAGCTGTGGCAATGAAGAATAATACTGGTTCCAACAGGTTGGTCCCAGTCGAACCCGTCCGTCCATAGTTGTTGCATTATGATTTTTCCTCTTATTAAAACAGGACTTACTAGCCCAAGAGGATCAAAGAATGGCGAGATTTTTGATAAAATCTCACGCTTTGTATACACTACTTCTGATGAGAGGTTAACCTGATACTGCAATGTATCTTTTGTCGAATCCCAGACAATTCCTAACGTCTTACTGGCTTCTTCTTTGTCTAGGACCATCAAGTCTCGTGCATTCGATTGGATATTCAAGTGTTTTATGATTTCCTTATGGTTGGACCTCCACTTGAGCAAAACAACATTTGCCCCTTTTGCAATAGATCCATAAGCTGACGATGAATTTGTATTACTGCATCTATAGTATCGCCACCAGTGATACAATCATCCATGTAAAAGTCTTGTCTCATAATTTTGGCTGCTACTGGATATTGAGGGTCATAGATATTAGCAAGTTCGCGAAGACATCTCATCGCATGGTAAGGTCCTGACGCTGTTCCGTAAGTGACAGTGTTTAGCTGATATGTTTTTATTGGTAACAGTGTATCCCTTCTCCATAAAATTTGTTGCAATGGTCGATCTTCATGGTGTATCATTATCTGCCTAAACATTTTCTCAATGTCAGCCGTTATTACATACTGGTGCATGCGAAATCTGAGAATGATGTGAAATAAATCTGCTTGTAAATTGGGACCTTGAAACAATTTGTCATTTAGTGATGTTCCTCGTGTAGTTTTGGCGGAAGCATCAAACACCACTCTCAATTTCGTGCTTGAGCTCTCTGGACGTAAAACCGCATGATGTGGTATAAAATAACATTTGTCTGATTCGTCCTCAGCTGTATCTTCAATGTGTGACATATGTCAAAGTGCTTCGTACTCGTCCATAAAGTCACAATATGCCTGCTTCAAATTTTGTTGTTTGCTGAATTTTCTTTCCAAACCGGCAAGTCTTCTCTTCGCTTGTTCTTTGGACTCGCCGAGAGTAACTCGTGGTCGTATGGGCAATCTAACCACAAATCTTCCAGATGAGTCCCGCGTGGTTGTTCAGCGAATAGTTCCTCGCAAAATTGCTCTTCTTTTGTATAGTGCTGCGTTTCTGGGATTTTTTCTTGTAGCCAAAACCTTTCGAGCTGTTGTGATAATGTATCATTAGTCATTGTGAGACACGTCGACATTCCTTCAGCTTTATTTTCTCGTATTTCTCCACCGAGAATCCAGCCCAATTTTGTGTCCTGCAAAGCAGGTTGACCAGCTATGTTGTTTTTTGGTCTTCCAACGACGATTTTCCAGTAAATGCTTGCTCCAAGCAGCAGATCAACATCTCCTGGCTCGTTGAATGAAGGGTCTGCAAGTTGAATATTTTTTGGCACGACTATCTCATTGATGTTGACCTTATATTGAGGTAGTCGTCCTGTGATGGAAGGAACAACGTAGCATTTCAAATCTATGCTGTATTGTCTATCCATGGAATAAAGTTGTATACGATTGATTCCCTTTGCTTCAACCTGGGCACCATTAACACCGCTGAATTGTTGATTCTAGCGAAACCACTGTAAACTAAGCCTTTTGCTAAAAGTCGTTGATACCAAATTTAACTGTGCACCAGGGTCTAATAATGCTCGGCAGGTGATTCTCTTTCCTTTATTGTGCACTACATTCACAAGCGCAGTTGACAGAAGAACTTGTGATGTTCGAACTCTTGTTAAATTGGCGCTTGACCCTTGGCCTAATGTAGATTCTTGCAACTGAATTAAGCGATTTGCTTTGGAAGTTTTGGCCTTTTCTTGGCTTTCTGAACTGGCACTGCCTTTGTGCAGTAATGTGTTATGCAGTGAGTTGCATTTCTTGCATCTTGTTCCACGGCAATCTCTTGCTAGATGTCGAAATTTTAGGCAATTTAGACAATGTCTCTTTTTAATTAATAACTGTCTTCTCTCATCAGGCGTTTGCTTCAGCAACGTTTCACACTGAAAAATGAAATGGTTTCCTTCACATATGTTGCATTTGAATGAAGGTGTGTTGACCATTAAATCTTTATCCTGTTTATTTTCCTTCTGTGTATACTTGTTTCCCGGACTCTGCTTGTTTACTGTCTTTGATTTGAGGGTTTGTTTCAACAACATCAGTGATTGACATCGTTCGGCTAAAAACTTTGTGAAATCTTGTAGAGTTGGCATATTTTCTGGTGTGCGATTCTTGATTCCTTCTTGCCAGTCACGCTGTTCAAGATAATCTAGTTTCTGATTAACTAAATGGATTATAAAGGTATCCCAATGATCTACAGGCTGATTAAGTGATTTTAACGCTGATATATTCGTTTGGATGTCCAATTCAATTTTCGCATCGAGTCGGCTTTGTTTTTCCTTCTCGATTTCAGGAACTTTGAAAAGTTTATCCAGGTGGGTCTGTATTATCATCATTTGGTTGTCGTATGTAGCGTTTAATAGATCCCAAGCGTTGGTATAGGTCTCTTCGCCTATGGTGAATCCTTCGATGACACATTGAGCCTCTCCATTCAGTACTCCGACAAGATACTGGTGCCTCTGTACATTTGATAGGTTTGAATTGTTATGAATTGTGGATTCAAAGCTATTTTTGAAAAACCGCCACTTTTTGTAATCACCGTCGAATTCTGGGAGTTTTATTTCTGGCAATTTTGACACATTACAATGAGTTGTTTGAGGAAGTTCTTGTAATTGAAGGTTCTGGGTATTTGGGGATCTTTGTTGTTGTGCTATCTCGATGATAGCGTGTAGTTGACTGACTGTGTTGAAATATTGTTTCAAATACTGCGCGTTCACCCTCACATTCTGCCAGAAATACGTCCGCTTCAGTTTCATCTTCTGGTATATGGTCTTCGATAGCATGTTGAATGTCGTCAAACTCTTTCCAAATGCCCTCTATTTTTTCTAATTTTACCGTTGCTTCAATTGGTGTGGTGTGTTCTGAGATCGAGTTGGCTGTTCTAGTCACGAATCCTTTTACTCGTGCGAGACTTTGTTTTAGCTTTGTGAATTGCGACATCCTGAATTGCGATTAAATAATAAGTTGCGTAGGTCTGTGCAGTGACCAATGCAATGAAGAAATGCCGATTGTATTCAATGAAATATATGAATTTGTACAATGGGATTTGAAGTACGGTAGACCTAGCTCAATGTTTTATTTGTTTTGGTAGATGACTCTTGAATTATATATGACACTGCTTGGGCTATTGCGTTTACGTTTCAGCTGTCGATTGCAACGTATATTTGTAACCTATGAATGTCTCTCCAATTTTGATTTATTTGATACTCACAGGAGTCGAGAGTTCCGCTGTTGGGCGCCAATGTTAATGAGTTGGGGTTTATTTTGGTGATGTAATTAATTTTTGTCCTCTTAAATGAATATGACTTTATTTATTGTTTGTTGCCTTGTATCTTGTATCTCATCAATGCTAATGGTTGTTTTCTTACAATAATTGACTGCCGACAGCGCAGCGCTATGGCCTATCTAAAACCACGGCCCACTGAATGCTGCTCTCCAAGGAGCTTACAAAAGTAGTCCATACATAGAGGGCGCTCATAGCAGCACATTAGCAGCTAACAGTTATTATTCCGTCACTTGTAAGCCCACACTTGTTAGAGATAGGCATGCTTTCTTGTGACTGAAGAGATTTACGGTAGAGGGCTAGGTGCTTTTTTTTTTTTTTTTTTTCCAAGGGAAGAATACCATTCTGAGAACACCCTTACTTGAAAGATTTATGATTCTGCCAAGATGTAGTCTGTCTGTCTGCTTCGTGGGTGTAGAGGGAGGGGGGGAGTAAAATCCATACTCTTCACACAGCACCTGAGGGCAGGCCAATGAAGAGAATACTACTGTAGATGTGCACGAATTTCATTCAAACTATAAATTACAAGGGCTAAAAAAAATTTTTTAAAAATAAAATAAAAAAATCGTTGTAGATATTCTACACCTTTAGAGAGCTCAATATATCAAATAGCAGAGAGAAAAAGAAGTTTGTAGTTTTACGTGACCGTTAATCTCGCGTTCATGAGCCATGGCCCATGGGACCTCCTTTTACATGGAATCAGAACCACAGGACATGGCATTTCACTTTGATAATCTCACATGCATTGACCGGGAATTGAACTCGGACTGCCGTGGTAAGAGGCCAACAACTTGACCGCTGCGCCACTACGCCCCTACAGCTAAGAGCAAATTATTAAAAAGTACAGAAGTGTCATTCGCATTTCCTCAGGAGCAAAACGGGCCGTAGGAGCATGCCTAGTGTACTCTTTCAATATGGTGTCTCCTCCTATGAGCAGCTAACATGTGCTTTAATTTGAAACTTAGACCACACGCGGTGCATGGAAATAGCCCAACCTTGGCATGAGAGGCCAAATGTAATCGTAGTCCATTGGCTGAAGTGAAAGTCTTATCACAAAACGAATGCGATCTCTTATCACATTCACCAGTGTCAATACATTCATGATTCTTTATGTTTTGCTTTGATGATGATGATGATTGTTGTTTTAAGGGGCCTAACAGCTAGGTTATCGGCCCCTAATGAAATGAAATGGTATGAAATGAAAGGATGAAGATAAAAACAGCTCACTGCCATGGATGAAACGAAAATGGTTTATATAAAACAGACAGTGAGCCCCAACAATTATGCCTTATTTGAATAAAAAATAGTAAAAGGGGAATGGTAAAAAACAATAAAACAAATAAGGCATAGTGAACAATAAAAAAATGAACGCAATAAAAATCATAAAACAGACTAAAATAAAAATCAAAAAACCGACTAAACCTGAATTAAAAGTCTTAACTTACATTAAAACTTAAAAAAGTAACCACTCCCCCTCATGAACCAGACGACGCGGTCTACTGACGGCCCGTTGTCACGGAGAATAAGGCAGAGGGGGTTAGGCAGTTGGAGAGTCCTTCGCAGATCGGCCAGGTCCACACACTCCAAGAGAATGTGTGCCACGGTAAGATGGGCGCGGCAAGTACAGACAGAGGGGTCTTCTCTCTTTAGCAAGTGGGAGTGCGTAGCAATCCCATGGCCGATCCAGAGTCGACAGAGTACCACAGCTTCCTCCCGAAGAGTTCGGAAGGAAGATTTCCACACCTTCGTTGTCTCTTTGATGCCTCTCAGTTTTTTGGGTGGAGGCGTGGCATGCCACGCTTCCTCCCAATGCGACAGGATCGAATGTCGCAACTGAGAGCGTACATCACTAGCACGCACCTCAGACGGTAGCGAGGGCAGTGCGACTGCATCTCTCGCTGCCTGATCCGCAAGCTCGTTTCCCACAATACCCATGTGGCTGGGTAGCCACACAAAGGTCACCCAGGTTCCAGCGTTAAACGCACTGACTGGACCAGCGGGTGCTTCGGGAAACACACAGCGATCGCTTGCAGCGTATTAAGAGAGTCAGTACACACCAAAAAGTGCTGATGATCGTCTGTTAACGTGTACCGCAGAGCCTCTAGAGATGGCATAGAGCTCCGCGGTGTACACGCCACAGGCCTCGGGAAGTGGAAAAAGAAACCGACAATCCTCAAACACAAATGCACAGCCTACTTTCTCGTTTACCCTCGAACCGTCCGTGAATAGAAGCCCTGATCCTGGATACTGGCCCACCACGGACTGGAACAGCCTTCGATGGACGGAGGAGTCCTTGTCCGACTTGGGGCCGGTGTGGTTCTGCTTTGAAGACTGTTTTCCACAATACTTGCAAGGGAGTGATGTGTTTCTTTCAAACAATTATTTATTCACTGGAATGCTCTTCTCATCCTTACTACCCACATCTTCACCCGTCACTAAAGAACTAGCACATTTTGATGCATTTGTCTTGATCTTAGCAGGACTAAGAATTCCAGGAGAATCTGGAGGACTATTGTGCAGAATGTTGTGTTCACGAAGGTTTAGAATGTTGTGACATGTCCTCTGTCTAGGGCTGTGGCTTTTTTTTTATAGGAGTTTGTTGCAAGGTTTTAATAGGTCCTGCTTGGAAAAACAATTGGGGTTTTAGAGTACTTCTTCATTTCTGCTACAACCATCTTCCCCTTATCACACAGACTTTCATTTCCCTCTTTCCTAGTCATGTATGCAGAATTCACATTGGACGTGTGTTCAAGGTCATATCAGGCTGTCGAGCGATACGGGAAATATACGGGAAATCTTGAAAAGTCTCATAATGCAAAACTTAGTGGGATCAATTTACCGCCTAATCAATACTGTTTGTACAAATAAAATTTATTTGCTTAATACATTCCAACGCCGAGGATATTCAAACAGAGAAATATGATACTTTTAGATTAATAAATAAATTACAAACCGAAGCTCTGATGCCTTTATCATCGGTATTCAATTCAATAAATACGACAAAGAGGGCAAACACTCTACAGCTAATGAATATAAAAACACTCACCATGCAATGATTATCCTTTAACGAGTCTGAGTGGAGGTCGTTCACAGCCAACAGTACCGTAGTAGACAGATAGCACCATGCACACTCACTGAATCGCGACTCTACGGTTAATATTAGCTTCCGTGATAATACAAAAGTAAAGCTAAGATAAAAACATACTGTATTTAGCACTGAGCACTCAAACAAGCCGCTCTGTGGCGATATTATTGCCGTAGTTTTACATTGTCAAGTTGACTAAGGAACTATATTTCTCTTAAATGGCAACATGTAGGATTCACCATGATTTTAGTGCATTTTCCCAGCAAGAAATTTGTATATCACAACAGACCTAGAATGTTGTATATCACAAGCCATTTTCTATGGATACAAAATAAAGAATAATAATGCTCAGATGCATTGTATAAAAGTATATTATTGCTTACAAGTCACACGCAAAGCAAGAAAATAAAATGGGCATATTGAGAACCGCCTAAATATTTTGGATGGTTGCCATGTTGGATTCTTATATATGTAGGCCATCGAGTTATGGCCAGACCCATGGCGTTGGGGTAGCGCGCCTGACTCTCACCAGGAGGCCCCAGGATCGATTCCCGGCTCCGTCAGGGATTTTAGAAACTGACGTGAGGGCTGGAACGGGGTACACTCAGCCTCGTGAGGACAATTGAGTAGCTGTCTGACAGTGAGGCAGCGCCCCGATCACGAAAACCAAGATTCATGACCGAGGGGACCCAATGCGCTGATCACGCGTCACCCCAATATCTGCAGGCCAAATGGCTGGGCAGTGGTCGCTTGATAGGCCTAGGCCCTTCATGGGCTGTAGTGCCAGGGGTTATTATTATTATAGAGTTATGTACTATTAGATGACGATTATTGCGTTGGTTCATTATTCAAGCATTGACTTCGATCTCATGATGAGGACACAAGAAATAAAAACTTAACTCTAAAATTTTGCACAACTACCATCTTGAGGTTATTTCAGTGCATTATAATGTGGACAAAAATTTGCTGTACCAATTTTCACTGCGCACGGGTGGTTACATCGCGAGAAAGGCCGATTTACATGTTTCAATTTCGCTTGGCCACCATGTCAGTTATGTACTTTACAGGTTTTGAAAGTCATATAGACGAATGTCTAGAAGTGCCCTTTATCACTGTACAAAGTTTCAGGGTGATATCATTAATAGTTTCGGAAATATAGAATGTCGGTGAAATATTTCGCACAGCCGCCATATTGGATTGATGAGACGTAATAAATTGTGAAGGTCATGGTTGAGGTCGGACAGAATAATACTATGACCTTACAGAGTTTCATTGAAATCGGTCCAGCCGTTTAGATTTTATAAGGAGGGACACACACGCACACACACATACAGTACATACGGACAAAAGGTGATCTCGTAAGCCTACTTTTTTCATAAATGAACATAGGCTAAAAATAATACTGTGATAATCAAGGGATTACATACAAATTTTAGCAGCATTATAATGAAAAAACGTTCCTTGAGGTGCTGTGCTGGCACCCAGCTGATTGATATACAACGTTCTTCTCTTACTTGACTTGGACAATGTTTTTGTTCAACTGCACGCCCTGAAGTTGCTGTATAAACTTTGCCACTATTCTTCAGTCACTTCCGCACATTGTTCTTTCACTGAAATTAATTTATCATCCTTTTCCTGCTCTTATTCAGTGCTAAAGATGAGCTTGGTGACACATTCAAATTGCCAACATCCGTCATCTTTGTTGATATACAACTTTCTTCATGGAGGAAAGAAAGGAAGGACATGCCTTCGCTGCGCTGCCTAGCGCAAGCTGCTGAAGCCAAACGGCACACCCACTTTGGTTGCAAGAAAATGGCTGTCCCTATGCTTAAAGCCGTAAACCACTCCAACTATTAATGGATTTTAGTGACATAAAACTGCAATGACAAGTCAAGATTTTTTCTTGGATAGGCAGAATACACTCTGTACTTCACGGTACATGGCACAAATAAGCTGCGTTATCGTTTTAAAAGCCAATTTAAATATAAATATTAGAGCACCTTTGCGATGCTAGTTTTGTAAGGAAGTCGCGGCAAAACGTAATAATACACTGAAACACTGATTAAATTGAATACAGGTATCTGAAGATGCGAGTTATACCATCTTGGGAATTAATGATGCCGAACTAATTACGGTATTTACACCAAATTGAGTTTTATGTTCTTATTGGTGTTGAGGCATTCATCAGTTTTTAGGCCTAATTTCGAGCACAGCCACTTTCACTCATTGGTCGTACACATTTTGATATTCAAGAATACGAACCTCAAAATTAATAAACAGAACAATTTAAAAGGGACGCATATTTGCACAAAAATACGGTATATCCTATACGTTTCGGTACCGTACGGTATTTTCTTTGTGGGGGGTAGAAACTTGACGATTAGCCTCGAATTGATTAATTACGTAGGCCTACCATAATTATTGACCGACAGCCGTTTGATAATTTGGGATTTGCAGAGGAATGTTTTTTTTGGTATATAGGGTAGGCCTACACATGCTGAGATTAGAATTGAAGATTTTTTTAAATAACTTATCACTACTGTTATTACGTTTCCAAAGTTGCATAACCGGAGCACGATAAAAACCAGGGCCAAAATAAGGTTTAGCCATGCACAATGCCCCATGCAAGTCACAGAACACCGAATACGAGTTAAGGTTACGCCCAGTTTGGTTGCAGCGCTTGGCTTCACTCAAACGAGCTCAGGGCATCTCCTCTTATTCTTTCCTCCATGACTTTCTTGCAGGGAAGCCAACTTTCGAACCCAAAATTCTCTGTGATTTCTTTAGGAATTGAGTAATGTTAGGTTTGCAATGTGTCGTTGTGATGATAACCAACCTTCTTAACCGAAAATCTCAGCATGCTCAATTTTTTATATACAACGTTCTTGTAGGGCAGGCTTCATTTGTAGGTGACATATTACTGATTTGCTCATCTGGCATTGTTTCTAAAGGGCTAGGACTTCTTTTGACATAATCACGAATCATTATTATCTCATCGTCAGAATCAACAATTTTCTCATCATCTCTAGATATTTTTCGATATGTTCATCATGGTTGGTTGGTTCCTTAGTTTAGGGGCTGCGACAACGCGGTCATGTAGCCCCGTGTACTTTGGGTGTGTGTAGAATCTGTCTGATAACCGATGTTATTTGTGATGACTGTATTAGTGTGTCTTATCTGTTTTTAATTCAAGTAAGGACTGCAGACAGTAATTTCATGTAGTTCCTACTTTTGCTACCAAATGCTACTTTCCACGACACCTAGCTTGCGGACTTGCCTACCAGATGGCATCGCAGTCAGCACCTGGTGGCGAACATTGGAACTAATAGCACATCATCAATTCTAACCTGCAAATTTAGCTTTATCCAAGTGTAGTTAGTGGAAAGGTTCTTTTACATGCCATAAATCTATGATATGGGACCACTGGCTTTACTTCCCCTCCGAAGGAAGACATACTGAGGGATTTTTAACGCTCTTAAAAAATCCGACGACATCGGCTGGGTTTGAACCTGCGATCTTGGGCATAGAAGCTCAGCATGCTACCAACTACGCCACCGAAGCCGCTATGTTCATCATGATCAACAACAGAGTTAATCTCCTTACCATCTGTAGATGTATTTTCCTTGCTCTGGTCAACATTATTTATTCTGTCATAACCTATAGACTATACATTTTTGGTCAGTAAATCATTATCAAAAAGTATCACTACATCACCTTCTATTGCAATAGACTTCTGCTTTTTAACATCAGGCAAATGAACATTATTGAGTACATCGTCACACATGGCCACTTTCTTGATTTGTACCATGTTTCCTGGACACTCCAACTTGTTCTGGAGGTATGGATGTGTTCTGGAAGCCTCCAGGTACATTATAAGTAGGTAGCTAAACTTTCTCCAGCATAGCTTCTCTCCTATTGACTTTAGAATTAGCTAAGCTTCCTCCAACATGTCTCTCTTGCTGGATCACAAAGTTATGTACACTTCCACTGAGCTACAGCGTGTAATGAATTAATGTACTTGAAAAGGTCCCTTTTCAACCCAACAAATTTATTTACCTCATCTTGGTGCCACTTTTGATGTTGGAGGAAACGATTGGGGACACACTGTGCACCACATTCATCACACCCCTGCAACTTCCGCTTTGATTGCCTACACTTGTGTCTCACACGAAAAGCTTGATTTGCAAAGAATTTGCCACACTTGGAACACACTCTTCTCTTGTGCAATCGTACATGACATCGAAATTGTCTCACATTAGAGAATTGTTTCTTACATCTTAAACATTTTAGGATACGGGTCTCAGACATAGGGGTATGCATGGCAATGTGATTCTGGAGGCTATTTTTATCTCTGAATTCCAGAGAACATTTAGAACAATTATAGGTATTTTTTTCAAATGGACAAAACAATTGCTTATGAGCTTCATTACTAGAAGGTTTATCCAAGAGATGACAGATTTCACTTTCGATTGGAGACGGGTGACATGTTTTTACATGAGATTTCAAACGATTATAATCTGAGAATACAATGTCACATCGTGAACATTGAAGATTTGTTGGTGAAACTGGCAATGGTGTATTCGGTTTTTGTTCTACTAGTCGAGGCTTTGATTTTGTTTTGCCATTGACCAACACTGGCGCCTGTACGGGTGGCTGAACATTCATATCTTCAAGCAACTGGGAACAATATTGTATCTCAATCATATTTTTTCTTGAAATTGTATGACACAATTGGTGTATATTTTCTGCAATAGATGCTGAATCACGACTGAACTTTCCATGGCATTTTAGGATGTTACTGTTCAAAAACTGAGTGTTACTTTCTGAACAACTTGTATCGCTCAAGGAAAGTTGCACTGAACTAGCCTTTGAATAACTGTTGTCAATATCAGGTAATTGGACCATGTCGTCACTGTCCATTATTACATCCGTTGACTTAGTAGGACTTTGCACAGTTGATGTATGATGTTTCATATGAGAATGAAGGGCACTGCCATTACAGAACATCAGATCACATTTGGAACATTTTAAATCCTTTTTAGTTTCCTCTAATTCTAGTGAATGACTAACCTTCATGTGGCGGACAAGCAGTGCGTCATCATGATATTTCATTCCACACTTAAAGCAAGTGGGTGTTTCTATGTTTTGGAAGTGTCTCAACTTCATGTGACGTTCAAGTAGAACATCTGTAGCAAAATTCAAATCACACTTAGAACATTTAGAAATAGTATACTTAGGACTACATGTTGTTTTATGATGTTTCATATGGGAGTGAAATCTGCTACCAGTGCGAAATTTCAAATCACAATGTGAACACTTGAAGAGTATTTCCAAGTTGTTTTTATCACCAGACGAACACCTGAAACAGAAAAGACTAGTAGTAATGAACAGTAGCCTAGGTTGAGAAAGTTCATGCAGATGGAGTTGAACCTCAATTTTATTAGCTACCGGTATCCAATTACATGTCATGTGGGCTTTTGGGATGTTATGACGCATTAATTAAAAATCCTAGATAATTCAAAGTGATTGGGACAGAAAAAGAGGACTTTGAATTAAAGTAACTAACCCTCCTCCCAGGAGGATTCAGGAAAGGCAGATCAACAGTTGATCTAATATTTGGGCTCCGTCAATTGATGGAGAAATATTATGAACACCATAAAGATCTCTGGATAGCCATCCTGAATATCAAAAAGGCATTCGATGCTGTGAACAGGGATAAAGTCTGGACATTGTTGAGGAAGAGTGGTTTGAGTATGATATAGTCAAGAGAATTGAGAACATTTACGAGGGAATCAATAGTCGTGTCAAAACACCATCAGGATTGACAGAACCCTTTAGAATAACTACAGGTCTAAGGCAAGGGGGAGTTCTATCTCCTCTTCTCTTCATTGCTGTGATGAATGACATCCAACAAAATGTATCCATTGGCGATGGAAAAATGAAAGTTATGCTCTTTGAGGATGACATATGTGTGTGGGGTGATTCCAAAGAAGAATTGCAAGGACAGATCAAATCATGGACAGAAAGAGCAAAGGAATATGGTCTTATGTTTAGTGTAGAAAAAAGTGAGGTGCTAGTTATGCAGAGAAACGGCCAACCGGAAGGTTCCATTAAAATTGATGGCAGACAGCTTAGATTTTCTCAAAAATTTAAATACCTGGGAAGTGTGATATCAGCAACAGGTACCATTGATGAGGAAATCACCAACAGGATTTTGGCTGGAGGTACAGCAAATGCTTCTTGAACACAGAATGAACCAGGCACTTATAAAACTCAAAAACTGGACTGAAAACAATAATATGGAAATCAATACTTCCAAAACAGTATACCAGTTTTTCTCCCTGAGACACCACAATCCAACTTTTAGTCTCAAATTTAGCAATCAAGACCTTCCAAAAAGTGAAAGTACAAAGTACCTAGGTATCATCATGGACAAGAAGCTGAACTGGACCAAACACATAAAACATGTGGAGGATAAGGTAAGCAAACGGATGAAATTACTGAAGAGACTAGCAGGAGCTACTTGGGGGAGCACTCAAGACACACTCAACAAAACCTACAATACTTACATCAAACCAATCATAAAATATGTCAGTGAAGTACTCTCTACAGCACCCCAGTCAAACATTGATCGCCTCGAGATGTGTCAGAATAATGCCCTACGAATCATAACAGGTGCAATAAAAACCACACCTATAACCGCCTTGCAATTATATACCCACAACTTACCAATAAAAGAAGAGATGAAACATCAAACAGCCAATGCATATCTCAGTATACAAAGACTACCTCAAATGTCATGGATCAAAAAACCAGTTTCTAGACCCAATCTTAAAACACAAAAAGATCCCTTAAGTCTCGCCAAAGAATACATCAATAAGAGCAATCTGCAAATAAAACTTGAACCACTCTGTATGCCAGTCAACCCCATTGAATATATACAAGTGACTACAGATCTTACTTTGTTAGAAGAGGTCTGCAAGAAAGACTCTTCACCACAAGATATAAAACAACTGGCCCTCTGTACAATAGAAGAAAGATATCCATCTAATCAATGGCTAAAAATATTTACAGATGGCTCACAAGACAAAGAAAATAGAACTGGAGCAGGAATACATTCATCTCTCTTCTCACTCTACTTCCCAGTAGGCCAAAACAAACTTTGATGCTGAGATAAGAGCAATTTCACATGCACTCCATCAGTTATTAGGCAGAAACATTGATTATCAAAAATGCATTATCATTACAGATTCAAAAGCAGCCATCCAAGCCATCTCGTCATCTTATAAGCACCAAAATAAAGAACTGAAAGAATTTTTTTGTATGATAAAAACCCTTCAAAGACTCCACAAACAGATCTCATTTCAGTGGATCCCTTCTCATGTTGGAATAGCAGGAAATGAAGAGGCAGACAGATTAGCAAAAAAAGGTACCACACTACAACAACCTGTCAGTCAGACTGATTTTATGTCAGCAAAAAGGATCTTGAAAAATACTATCAAAAACAGGTATGAAGAAATGGCAAAGAAAACAGCAGAAACCAAATTATGGAAACACATTGATGCTCAATGGGATCAATATAAATTAACACCAAGAAGAGAAGCTGTAGCCTTCTTCAGACTTAACACTGGCCACGACTGCCTTGCTGCTCATCTGAAACGAATCAACATCCTGAGATCTGAAGAATGCACACTTTGTCACGAACCTGGAAGTAAAATGGATAAGGGGCACCTGCTACATTGCAACAAACTTGACGTGACTGCTAGAACTTCAGGAAACCTCACACAACTCTATTGGAACGCAAGAAAGCTGATGGATTGGAATCCGGGCTAGCCATAGGAAACAACAAACAACAACAACATTTTATAGAGCTGTTCAAGACATCATATGGAACCAGAAAGTGCCTCTGCGATGTAAACAAGCAATTTATCAGACTTATTATGTATCAATTTTGACCTATGGCTGCAAAACTTGGACCATGAGGAAGAATGATGAGAGATGGATTCAGGCAGCAGAGATGAGATTTGCCAGAGCTATGGTTGGTAAGACAAGAAATGAGAGAATTGGTTCAGGTCGACAAACTACAGGATAAAATAACCTTGAAAAGGCTCATGTGGTTTGGTCATATGCGAAGGATGGATGTTACCAGAATTCCAAAACAAATGTATGAACTGCAGCTTCATGACCGAAGACCAAGAGGACGGCCGAGAATGAGATATGCAGGCATGGTGAGAAATGACATCCAACAATTGGGACAGGACTTGGACAGCATTGAAGAAGAAGAGAAGTACAGAGACAGAAATTGGTGGAGGGGCCTCATTCGCTGACCCATCTAATAGATGGAATGACGTGGCATATGTATGTATGAATATGTATGATGTACCCTCCTCCCAAAATCTTATTCCTTGCGACCAATTGAAACATGAAATTACTTACAGTACATGCCTTTTTGTAACTCTCAATTAACAATCTATCCAACAGTATCCAAATCATATTAAAATGCAGTGCTATACAAGGAGAAAATAATTGAACGTGAAACATAACCTATAACTCTATTGTAGTAAAAATATTCCAATACGAGGAGAACGCGGAATAGTTATTGATTTTACGTCCCTTTTACAGGCCGGACGTTTGTTTTAGACGAGTGAAAAATCCTAATGGAAGCCTGGAGGCGAGTTACTACAGTACCTGTCTTGTTGTCACCTGTCCCATGCAGTCAGATGATTGACAATGCTATCTCACACTACTTCTGAAATACAGTCATTGGCAAATATAATGGCGTTCTGTTCGTAAGTATGTAACGTGTACTTCCGCGTCACACAATACTTAGACGTCGACTGTACTATCTCCACAGTGGTGTCATCACGAGCTCAAGTCTTGAATTTTATTACATCAGACCAGTGATGACAAATATGAAGCGATAGGGCAAGAGAGTGACTGTGTACAGGCTCACCGGCAAGCTTCAAGGTCAAGGGCAATCGTCTAAAACAAACATCCGGCCTGTAACTACTGCAGCTTTTAGGTTGGTTGGTTCCTTAGTTTAGGGGCTGCGACAACGCGATCATGTAGCCCCGTGTACTTTGGGTGTGTGTAGAATCTGTCTGATAACCAGTGTTAATTGTGATGACTGTATTAGTGTGTGTATCTGTTTTTTTTTTTAAATTCAAGTAGGGACTGCAACATTGAATTTTTCAAATAGTTCCTACTTTTGCCACCAAACGCCACCGTCAACGACTACTAGGCCTAGTTCAGAACTAGCTACTAGAAGCCACCGCAGTCGGCTCTTGGCAACGAACGTAGCAACCTAAGAGCGTTGTTTACATTCTTAACCTATACAATTTAGTTTCACACAGGTGTAATTAGTGGAAAGATCTTTAACATGCCATAAATCTATGACATGGGACCGCCGGCTTTACTTCCCCTCCGAAGGAAGGCATACTGAGGGATTTTTAACGCTCTTAAAAAATCCGACGGCTTCGGCCGGGTTTGAACCCGCGATCTTGGGCATAGAAGCTCAGCATGCTACCAACTACGCCACTGAAACCGCTACTGCAGCTTTTAGAGACGCCGGGGTGTCGGAACTTTTCCCCAAAGGGGATCTTTAACATGCCAGTAAATCTACTGACACGGCTCCCTTTCATTTGCGCACCTCAGATGCCATCTGACTGTGCCTGGATTCGATCCTGCACCCTTGAGAACAGCAGACGAGAACGCTACCGCTGAGCCACGCAGTCAGTCAAACTCAAAATATACATTGTATCAGGGCACCCCCAGAACTTTTGTCACATATAATATTTGTTTATGAATTAAAACATTAAAAACTAATATACTTATCATGTACTATTGTTACTAAGCAACGTATGGCAACGTTGCAAAGCAAGGCGACGGTAGAGCGATGTAAACAGTGTGACAATCAGTTTGCTCTGCACTTATGTGTAAAAACATAACCTCTTATTACTCTCTAATGCCTTCGCTCTTATGAACGTACCAAGAACAGCAACAGGTTCCCTTGAAGCGTGTCACAAAAGTTTTTCCCTAACTTTTATACCCTTACTAGCAACCCGACCCGGCTTCGCACGAGAACAGTAATGAATGCATTACGTGATAAGCGCTTTTTTTTCCAATGTCAATGAACAACGACCAATATCTGTTTTACGTCTCGGCATGATGGGTTAAAATCACTGACTGGACTAATAATTATATTATCATGGAGATCCAATTGCAACAAATTCTTGTCAGACGTAATTTAAGAATAGGGAGGTGCATGAGACACAAATCCCCCTTCCGTCCAATCTGAACTTGACCGTGAATTTTGCGGAACGAAACGTAACGTTCACAGGCAAAATGAAGAAAAGCCGAGTTGCACTTCCAGGGAAACTCCAAAAACACAACCACTCTTCTCTAAAGTTTTTAACTCAACACGACTCGACAGTTTGCTGCTGGCTGTATCTGGGGCAATAAGCTCGTCCGCTAGCTAAGCTGTAACTGGGGTGATAAGACTCGCCCCTAGCTAGCTCGTAAACTGTCGCCTCAGTAACAGAATTGAGATTGTTGGAAGAAATGAAAACGTAAAAACACTTATAGTAGGCGATGTATTGAAGATAGAGATATGCTCTCCAGGGCTTTTTTGTAGAACTTTTCACGCTGAACAATTCTTACACTCATAGTATATTGATATTTTTAACCGTTTGATCAGCGTAAGTTTAAAAAGTGCACGGACGCCAGGTTTTTTTTCTTCGACCTTTTCACTAAAATCGTTAGTGCTTGACTTCCTTTGGTCATAAATAAATTATTTTCTGCAGAAACCTTCCTGGAGATATCCTTTACAGAATGGCGAAAACGGCATCAAAATCCATTCAGTAGTTCTCGAGATTACCTGTGACATCCAAGAATCGGGGACTTTGTTTTATACTAAGTGGAGATTATACGCCAATCAGTATAAATTAATATAATATAATCCCCCTTCCGTCCCATCTTAAATTGACTGTGAATTTTGTGGAATGTAAAGTTCACATGCGAAATGAGAGTTGTACTTCCAGGGAATGGCGAGATGAATGAAACTCAAATCCCCCTTCCGTCCAATGTTAACTTGACTGTGTTTCACAGGCGAAATGAAGAAACCCCGAGTTGCACTTCCAGGGAAACTCCAAACACAACCACCCTTCTCAGAAGTCTTAACTCAACACGACTCAACGGTTTGCTGCTGGCTGTAAATGGGGCAATAGGTTCGCCCGCTAGCTAGGCTGTAACAGGAATGATAGACTCGCCCTTAGCTAGCTCGTAAACTGTCGCCTCAGTAGTTGAATGACATGGTTGGAAGAAATTAAAACGTAAAAAAACTTTTAGTGGGCGATGTATTGAAGATAGACATATGCTCTCGCGGACTTTTTTGTAGAACTTCTCATGCTAAACAATTTTTACACTCGTAGTATTTAGATATTTTTAACGGTTTGCCCAGCATAAGCTCACAAAGCACTCGGACGCCAGGATTTTTTTTTACTTTTCCACTGAAATCGTTACTGCTTGGCTTCCTTTGATCATAAATCAATTATTTTCTACAGAAATCATCCTCGAGATATCCTTTGCATAATGGTGGAAACCGCACCAAAATCCATCCAGTGGTTCTCGAGTTTACCCGTAACATCCAAGAATCGGGGACTTTGTTTTATAATAAAATTGAGATTAAACTTTTGGCAAATTTGCCTCTCACTGTAGCTACCGGTACTGCCGAACAGAGTTTGAATTTGAATTGATTGAAAACATATTTGAGAAATTTTTCTTCTGGAAACAGACTCAACAGTCTCGCATTGTTACAGAGAAATACCGTACATCACTGACGATGAATTATAAACCGATTTGGTAATGCTTCAAGAAACCTTGACTTTATACTACAGTGTAAGTTGTAAATCAAAACAGTAATGCTAATTCTTTAAATGTAAACACTACCAAGTGAGCAAGATGATTGTATTAATAACAAGTATCATACAATGGTGTTAGTTGTGTTTGACATTAACCAAACATAAAACATCACAACAAATTGGTTGAAAAAGTGATGCCAGATAGCCTTAAAACTCATCATTTTGCACCAAATTATACAAAAGTTTCCCCTATTCTTTGTGGTCTATACGATGTCCCCTAACTCCAGGTTGGGTCCCCCACAAAATAAAATTCTATATACGCCCCTGCATTGTATTATTCACATAATAAAAAATACTTTCCAAACATATTTGCATCATGGTCAAGTCATCATCATCATCATTAGGGCCCGGATGTTGATGACATGTCATCTTTTTACTGAGCTGTCTAAAACAATGCTGAAGTACATAGAAACTCCGGGCGGGCCATCCCGTCTTCAAATATGTCATTTTTATTTTGCATCTTTTTGCATTTTTTGTGTGCAATTTTTCCATATTAAGAGCATTTTTTTTAAGTTTGGTAGATTTGTTTTGTCTTATTTTAGAGATATCAGCCTTTTGAGGTCATTTTTTTTCCAATACAGCTTTATATGAGGCATGTCTCTCAGAATTAAGAAGAATTTAGTAGCTGATACAAGATAATTTGAAATATTGATTCCATTTCCTTAATCAACCGGGTGGAAACTAGTCTTAGCAACAATCATGGCGAAATTGCTGTGGGTATTCCATCAAAACTGAAAAAATTGCCGAACAAAAACACCGGGTACAAAATATTATGAAAAATCTGACATTCTTTCGGGTGAAAACTACTACATGGATGGGATTGAGGAGGACTTAGCAGCAAAAGACCTTCCTAACTCCAAGTACGCTCCGATCACATCAGTTGATGTTGAACGCAGCTTTTCGAGATATAAAAACTTGTTGGCTGATAATCGCAGATCATTTACATTTGACAACATCAGAATGACATGCTTAGTGCAGTGCAACTCAGACTAAAGTGAACATAAACCTTTTGTTAAGTGCTAGAAATCCATTTTGATTGACTTTTCAGTTTGAGCAAGATGTCATTTTTGAAATATTGGTGAGTTTATTATTATAAGATCGTTTTCTCAATTTTATAGTGCTTTTTTCAAATTTTTAGGACATTCATTACAGTCATTTTTGAAAAATGTAAATGCATTTATTACTTTTTTATGGCATCAACATCCGGGCCCTAATCATCATCATCATTATCGCTGCAGCCACAGCCCACGATTTTCAGCAGTTCTCTTTATCATGACGTAGGAAGCTAAACCCAGCAGAATGATTGTGTTTCTAAGATATGAGAGACGCGGTCTTCCTCTCGATTTCTTCAAGTAAGAGAAGAAATTAGTGGCCGACATGATATAAACTGATATAAACATAACCTTACTACACTTTTAACCTCTTAACTGGGTATTTTTGAGCGCTTGGTGTAACCTGCACTGTCTATTATTTCCAGCCAATTGTTACGACAGTATAGGCGGAAAGATTAACGGGAATATTAGCAATAATAATGTTGTGTTATAGTAAAATAAAGAAATTTCAATGTATTAAGTATAATTCAAGAGACATTTTGACCATTTTTACAGTAACTACAAGGTCATTTGCCTGATTAGAACCAAAGAGTTTAGTCCGTATGACCTAAACTGTTCATCTCCGCACATTGAGAGATGGAAATAAAACGTATCAAATGCTATCGAGATCAAACTTGTAGGGTTGCTTTCATTGATTGTCTTGTATTGCTCCCCGCACAAAGCAAAAACAAACACATGACCAAAACAGAAAGCAAAAAGCAGAATTCAAAAACAAAAGCAAAAGCGAAAAACAAACACAAAACCCAAAAACAAACAAAAAAGAAAAGCAAAATTCAAAAGAAAAGAAAAAGCAGAAAACGAACACAAAATAAAAAACAAAAAAGCAAAAATCAAAAACAAAGGCAAATACACATAAACCACAAAGCAAAAACAAAAATTCAAAAACAAAAGATAAAGCAGAAAATGAACACAAATTCAAAAACAAAAAACAAAAAAGGAAAAAATCAAAAACAAAAGCAAATACAGAAAACAAACACAAAAACAAAAAATTAAAGACAAAAGAAAAAGCAGAAAACGAACATAAAATCAAAAACAAAAAACAAAAGAAGCAAAATTCAAAAACAAAAGCATATACAGAAAACAAACACAAAAACAAAAAACACAAAGCAAAAACAAAATAAAAAGAACACTAAACAAAAACAAAAGCAAATACAGAAAACAAACACAAAAACAAAAATAACACAAAGCAAAAACAAAAATTTATAAAAAATAAAAAGCAAAAACGAACACAAAATCAAATACAAAAACAAAACAAAACAACCAAGATACAGGAGACAGGAAATTTCGTAACTGCTGCCAACCTGCTGCCAAAACATCAATTTTCTCGAAGACATTCGCCATGCCGTGAAAACTCGACACGCCCAGAAGGCGTTAGCGGTAAAAGATGGAGCACGTATATATTCGTCATACCCATTAAATTATAACATTTAACATACGAATATATACGTCATACCCAGTTAAGAGGTTAATCAAGAGTTTACTGCAGTTACAAATTATTAACAAACATCTTACCGGGTGAGTTAGCCGTGGTGGTTACGGCATGACTGATGGCAGTCGCTCACATCCGGGAGGCGAGGAGGTTCGAATCCCCCCGCCGGCAACCTTGAAGATGGTCTTCTGTGGTTTCCCATCTTCCTTCCAGGCAAATGCCGGGGTTGGTCCCTAACTATAGGCCACAGCCGCTACCTTCCAACTCCTCGTCCTTACATTCCAACTTCCCTCCTTCCCTCCCCAACGGTACTTGTAGCTTACCCATTGGGTGTCCGTCTCGAAGCAGCTACAAAAACTGGCGAGCCGAACATGTCCTCGGACACTCCCGGCACTAAAAGCCATACGCAAAAAAAAAACAAAAAAACACAACAACAACATCTTTAAAAAGTCAGACCTTATGGTGCTACTTTACCATTGCTGTCTAATCATCTAAGAATAATCAAAGCTGTTATATTATAAAGCAAATCATCTATCTAAACTAGTCAATTTTATGAATAATAATGTTATTGGTTTTATGTCCCCTTTAACTAGTCTGGATTTTATAGACGCTAAGATGCCAGACTTTTCCCCCGAAGAGAATCTTTAACGTGCCAGTAAATCTACTGGCACGGCTCCCTCGCATTTGTTCACCCTCAAAAGCTAGCTGACTGCGCTAGGATATGAACCTGCAACCTTGGGCCCAGCAAGCTAGATCAATTTTATGAGAATCAAAAGCTATCCCATTGGATAAACTTCAGCTTCAAACATCGATGCTCAAAATCATCCCTTCGTCGGATTTTTTTAAAGAGCATTAAAAATCCCTCAGTATGCCATCCTTCGGAGGGGAGGTAAAGCCGGCGGGCCCACGTCATAGATTTATAGCATGTAAAAGAACCTTCCACTAGCTACAATTGTATGAGGCTAAAATTGTAGGTAAGATTTGATTAACGCTCTATGTTCCAACGTTCGTCAACAGGTGCTGGTTGCATCTAGCAGCCAAGTTCACAGCTAGGTGTCGTTGACGATAGCATTTGGTAGCAAAAGCAGGAACTATTTGAAACTGATCGCCTGCTGTCCTTACCTGAATTACAGAAAACACACACTAATACATTCATCACAATTAACACCGGTTATCAGACATATTCTACACACACCCAAAGTACACGAGGCAACATGACGCACAGAATGAAGTGTTGAATAGTGCTCAGTGTGGTAAGTCATGACGGGAAGGACATAACGCACTTTGCACACCCGAAGTCTGGCCGAGGTCAATATAAAGTACTACATACTCATCTCATTAGATAAACCTTTAAATATATATTCCCTAATGGTACCTTTTATTTCCTCAACAGATCAACTACATTTTATTTCCATCTCCTTCATAAAACATAACACAATCATAGTAACACTCTTATCATCAAAAACATAACACTGGCTTGGACACACTTCCTTCATAATTGATACCCTGCAATTCATATCATATTCCTGATTTTATTTGCCTCTGATACAATTTTAATAGCACAATTCCAATCTCTTCATCTTTTCACATCTTTCAAAGCCAGCCTACTCATGTGTGTTTGAGTCTTCAGTCTTTCGACTGGTTTGATGCAGCTCTCCATGCTTCCCTGTCCTGAGCTAATCGCTTCATCTCTACATAGCTACCACACCCTACATCCGAGGCAATCTGTTGAACATATTCTAACCTTGGTCTACCCCTAAAATTCTTGTCCTCAACCCTTCCTTCTATAACTAAGCTTGATATTCCTGGGTGTCTTAATATGTGTCCTATCAACCTATCTCTTCTCTTCATTAGCAGTCGCCAGAAACATCTCTCCTCTCCCACTCGTCTTAATACCTCTTCATTTGTAACCCTATCTACCCATCCGATCTTCATCTTTCTCCTGTAGCACCACATTTCAAACGCTCCAATTCTCTTCTTTCCTGCTGCACCAACAGTCCAAGTTTCACTTCCATAGAGTGCCACACTCCAGACTCATACATACTCATACAAACAAAAAAACAACAACATCTTAAAAGGAATTCCAATATAAAAACTTCAATGGGCAAAGAGCCCCCATTGCTAGGTCAGCACAAAGAATCCAGTAGACTCAAAGCACTAGACTGCCTGTAGTGCCTAGCAAGAGGTGGCCATTTTCAACCCAAAAAGAACCGTGACAGTGTCTAGGAGGGCACAGATTCCAGACAAATGACGAGTGTTGAAACTACATTAAGGCCAATAACCACAGATATAACAAATCCCTAACATCTAGGTTATCGGCCCCTAATGGTCTGGGTGATAGTGAAAATGACAATGAAATGGAAACCATAACGAAAATTAAGTGAGACGGAAAATACTTACAGAATTGAACTCAGATTGAAACGACTCTCAAGATGTAGAGTGGAAATACTTACAAAAGGTCATTTAGAAGGAAAATACTCACAAAAGGAATAGATTGAAAAATACACCCAAAATGTAGTTGAGGTTCAAAATATGTACAAAATGCAATGTAGATTCGAAATACACTGGCCGGCAAAAAAAGAAAAAAAATTATCACTTGAAAAATTCAACATTACTTTCAAATCATAAATATGAACGCTCTAGGCCTAGTACATAAGTTACTGTTAATTGTTTTCCTGGATGTATTATCTTTCTTCATGTCATTGTTTGATTTAACAATAGCGATTCATTGACATGACGCTGTATCCCGCGGAAAGATGTGCACGCCACCATTTTCGATCAGAGCCACTGCCCTGGCAACATCTTCAGGCCCCATGCGCACATTCGATTCTGAATTGCACAAGAACAACTGAGCTGTATTGATCTTTTCCAATGCAAGAAAAGGAAAAAGAAAAAGAAAAAAAGATACGAGCCTTACAGTAGTCGCATATGATGTGTAACATCTGACATAGAAGAAACCTCACATGAAATCGTTGATACACCGGTATTTTATAGTATTATTCGCACAAATATTAATCTATTGTAAAAGGGAGTGTTTTACAGATATTGTAGTTTATAATACGGAACTCACTTTATTAGATGATTTCTAGCTTCCACCAGCACTAGCCCAAGTAAAGAATATGATATGGATCAACTAGATTAATAGACGCGACGACGGCGATATTGTTGTTTTAAGGGGCGGAACTACGCGACACCGCTCATAACCTTAAATTCCTTATAAACAGGTCCTCTTGATTCACAGACCAACACGTAATTTCATATGGATTCTGTTAAAATGAGTCATATTGATATGATAAATATATTTTAAAATGATAAAAGAGGAGCCCTTGCAAGGTAGGATTGAGACATCAAGACTGAGGTGGTATGGACACTTAAAGAGAATGGATGAGAAGAAGATTCCCAAGAGGATACATGAGATGCAGATGCAGAAGAAACGACCAAGGGGAAGATCAAGAGATAGATGGCTGAAAGGAGTGGAGGAATGTGTCAAGAAGAGAGGCGAGGACTGGACCAGAGTGACAGTGGAGAGGTGGTGGGAAGAAAGAACTAAGTCGCGAGGCTTATGTTCCAAACAGACCCAGCCTGGGGCTGGAAACTGTACAAGATGATGATGATGATGAATCTGGTAGCAAAAATATCCACCCCGCCCAGGATTCGAACCCAAGATCTCTAGATTCACAGTCATACGCAATAACCCCACGGCTATTTCAACTACGCAAATATTGTGCACAAGATGGTGACTTATTTCCACGTTCCAATAATACTGCATTACGGAATTAAGTTTCATTTATATTTTGCTTGTTTCGATAATGTTCCTGAGTGACATTGAGTTTAAAATGCCTTATGCCAATGAAATGCCGACTACTTGCAATGTTTGATATTAAGGCATTTTACCATTTAAAAATACTGATACGAAGACTTCGAACATGTACCATGTGATTTGTTTAAATCACTTGACACCAGAGTTCGCAGGAGCGTTTTCCGTTCAGTATGTCATATACATTCCATATGGCCGAGAGTGCATCATGGTATCAATTTTCAACACCACGCGCTGATTGCTTCTCCTACCAGTGCCAGCTGGATCGATCGATCGAGTTGGCAGTGCGTCTTATACTTCCGTTTGATCCACCACTGCCAGCTAGGGCACACTTCCATTCGATCGATCGGGCAGTGCATACTTACGTTGTCCACCACTGCCAGCTAGTACACTTTCGTTTGATCGATCGAGCGGGCAGTGCATACTTCCGTTGTCCACCACTGCCAGCTAGTACACTTCCGTTTGATCGATAGAGCGGGCAGTGCATACTTCCGTTTGATCCACCACTGCCAGCTCGATCGTTCCGATCCACTTCCGTCCCCAATTTTCAAAATCACTCCCACAAAACTATCCAGCAACCGAGCGGAAAGATATTACACATCAAAAAAAGAAATCAATGTATTGTTGACGATAGCGATGGCGTGCACATCTTTCCCTGGGAAACAGCATCATGTCAAAGAATCACTATTGTGAAACAATGACATGAAGAATGGTAATGCATCCAGGAAACCAATTAACCTTACTTCCAAGCCATAACTACAGTATGTACTGTACGAGGCCTATACCGTTCATAATATTTATGATTTGACTGAAAGTAATGTTGAATTTTTCAAGTGATCGTTATTTTGTTTTCTTTTGGTCAGTGTACTTACAAAATGCAATTGAAATTCAAAATACTTACAAAATGCAATTGAAATTCAAAATACTTACAAAATGCAAATGAGATTGGAAAGTATGTACAAAATGCAATTGAGGTTCAAAATACTTACAAAATGCAATTGAAATTGAAAATACACAATGCAATTTAGATTGAAAAAGGCCATTTCAGATTCAAAATACTCACAAAGTGCAATTGATATTCAAAATACTAACAAGATGCAATTGAAATTGGAAATGCTTACAAAATGTATGGTAGATTCAAAATATAGTTTTTAACATGTTTGCAACTTAAGTGTTTTTCTATACAGTGGAGCTCTTTACCCACTTTCTAATATGTGTATTCCAAGTGCCCTTTTTAATGTTTTTGATATGTAGCCTATGATATGAATGCTGATTAGGTGGCTGATGAAGGGTGCAGACGAGTCCTGAAACATGTACCACTAGTTATAAAGAAAAAACATTGTATTGATTGATGGACATTTTCTAACAATATATATTAACAATTTGTCAATACGGACCAAATATGGGGGAAGTTAATCCCAGGTCTTGTGCTATGTCTGGATGAGGATCGACAGCCTTCAGGTCATCGTGCAGAGTATCAGCCCTCTGTTGCCTTGGTCGCCCTCTGGGCCCTTTTCCAGCCACATCTAGTGTGTAAGCTGCTTTTGCTATTGTGTCGCCCTCCACACGCAGGACGTGTCCAAACCACCACAGACGGCTTTCCTGCTTTTCTTTCTCGGTTGGTGCAACACCAAAGCAATTTCTGATGTCATCATTTGAAATATGATCCAGTCTAGTGAAACCTGCTGACCATCTAAGCATCTTCATCTCCAAGACACATAGGCGACGTTCTGCTTCCTTCGTAGCCGGCCAGCACTCCGTGCCTTAGGGAGCAACAGGACGAATGACAGTCCAGTAGATCTTAGATTTCAGATGGTCATTCATTCTACCGCCAGAGGTGACGCCAGTTGTCATTCGCCACTTCGTCCAGTCTGTGTGGATCCTTGTGTTGACCTCGTCAGTAAGTTGCCCATCATCAGAGATAGTGGAGCCAAGATACTTAACTTTAGCTACACGTGGTAGATCGTCTCCGTCAACTGTAATGGCCCCAACTTCTTGTGTATCGGACGTCATGTATTGCGTATTCTTTTTCTTGAGGCGCAGACCATATTGCGCAAGTCGAATGTACCCCTCTTGTGTTTGACGTTGGAGATCAAGTTTCCTCTCAGTAGCCAACATGACGTCATCTGCATAGAGAAGTGTCCATGGCAGCGGTTGGTGCAGGTCTGACGTTACAGTGTCCATCACAAGAATGAACAGCAGTGGTGCTAATATATAACTTTCAAAAGAAAAATATGTATTGTCCTTTGAGCCATTATATATTTAAACACAAATTGTGCTAAATGTTCCGGCATAACTCAACAAAATGACAGTGTTTCGCCCCGGTGTGCAATTGGGCTCTTCAGTTGGTTAAAGCACACCTCACCAAGACACTGTCTAGTACACACTGGGAAGGCCATTGCAAGACGTATTTGATACATGTGCATCCACGTCGCAAGCAAAGCCAGTGCACTATGGGAGTCGAAACTCCACTCCAAAGCAATTATAACCTTACCTTGGCATTGAATATATAATTTTCAAAAGAAAAATATGTAATATGTAAGGATGAGAATACGAGTGATGGTGAAACGGACAGTAATGAAGGTTGTGCAAATGATTCCAACTGTATCTCAGACTCCTGTCTCCAGACTTGAATTCATGGAAGCACTAGCGAACGCTCTGATATTTTCACTTATGGAAAATAGGACTAATCTCACCCATGAACTCAGGATTTGCATTAGAAAGATTTTGGGTGTAAATAAGCACTGCCTCCAATTGAAGAGAAACTGCAAAAGAGGAAGATTTGGCACGTGTGCATTCCAAGCTAGAAATGCAAAATTGCTTACATGGGCCATTCTTGAAGAAATCCCATTTGTTTGCAATTTGCCACAAAAAACGCGAATATTGCTGTAGCTTAAAACAACAGAGAATGAGAATGCGAGCTTTATTTGTGGATAATAACCGACAATCTTGAACCCAATCCATTGACTTTAACAATAAACTATGATAAAAAACTGCTTGTAATTTTTGCTTTGCTTAATGTTTTTCATTGTATTTTCATGCTAGTGTACTAGTTTGTGTCCTTTGCTTCACATATCTATAGATAGTGACAAATGTCCTCTTATTGTTTTCATATTATGCGAATTCACTATCTAAGGCAGTTTTTAAAGAAATTTTGTATTGCATGTAATAAATACCAACAGCCAAGCGTTGCATGGGGTTTTTATTTCATGTCTACGGTATTTAGATATACAAGAGGTCACAGAATCTAAAGTTTAATTTTGAAACCTCTTCATCAATTCAACTCTTCGTGACGTAGAAAAATAAAGAGAGGTCTGTCAGACCAGACCTGGGTATGTATGTTCTATAATTGAACCTGGGTAACTGAGGGTTAAGGTACATAACTTTTCTGACTCACCTGTCCCCCTTTTCTTCCTTTGTTTTTGAAACTCTTTGGGCTTCCTCATCCTCAGTAGAAGTCTCACTACGTGGGTTTCCATTCTAAAAATAAAGACAAAAAAGACTTTATAATTTTATTTTATTAATGCAGCCCATGGCCATTTATTTCATTTTCAGGACGGATCAGGGAAGGGATTTCGGAAGGAAATCGGAACCGTGAAAATGGGAATGGAAATCATGAAAACTATTTTCAGGAAAACCGAGGTGGGATTTGAGTCCACGCTCTCCCGATGCCAGCGAGGCACAAAGTAGCGCATTAGCGCTCTCGGCCATCGCGGCCAGTAAAAAAAACATTATGCCACTCAATATTATACAATGGCATGAATTAAACCATGCTTTCTCATGTGGCTCTCGATTGATTTACATTTACATGGACTAGTACAAAAATTCAATAGTTCCCCATGTTACTATCCATGTTGCTTTGGTCCGTCTAGACAAATGAATAAAGTTAATAAACCTTATAAGTTAACTTAATGTAAGATAATGGGGGGACGTCCATCCTATCAATAACAAATGTTAAATTATTAGTACTTATGTGCAACGAGCTGTAAAATCTAAGAAAACTGCTTTCAAAAAGTGGCTTAGAACAAGAACCGATGCTGATCTAACTCAATATCATCAGCTCAAATCTGATGCAAAACACGCTGTTGCACTTGCTAATTGTAAATACATTGTATGAACAATTAGAGGAATCTACTGGGGTCAATAATATTTACAAGCTAGCCAGATCTCGTCATCGTGCCACAGTTGACATAGGACATGTCATGCATATCAAGGATAAGCACGGGCATCTTCTAACAAAACCAACAGAGATCCTTCAACGATGGCATGAACACTTCAATGCCATCTGTAATGAGGAGTTCCCGCACGCACCGATTCCATTAGCTGAAACTGTACAGAGAGCAGTTCCACCTATCACACCTGTCGAGGTCAATACTGCGATCCACGCCATGAAAATTGGCAAGGCAACAGGCCCTGATGATATCCCTGCGGAGCTATGGAAGCAGTTGGGTCATGCCTCTGCCCTCTGTCACTGCGCGTTTGAAGCAGTTCGACGTGCTGTGGTCTGAATTAGTGGTTTCAGCATCTTCCTCAGTTCATGCCAAAAACGATCTCACAAGCTTCGTTAAAATGATACTGATTTTGAATCACAGCAATGCAGCTCTAGAGAGACGTTTCTCCCTGAACAAGGAGTGCAGGATCGTCAATCAGAAAGAAGCAAGTCTGATTGGCATGCCTACTGTTCTCAACGCTGTGATGGCAGCTGGTGGAGTAGAAAAGATAACCATGAGCAAGAGCATGCATGGTCCAAGCTGCATGAAGCAAAACAGGTGCGAAGCCAGGAGGAAAAGGTAGCAGCGGCTAAGGTGGCAATCAAAAGAAAAGCCACGAAAGATCTCCAGGAATTGGCAAAAGAAAAGAAGATATTGAACGACGCCCGTGCTGAAGCAGCGAGAATTGAAGAGCGGATGAGTTCCCTAGAAAAGCTTTAAATTAATCAATCCTTGATTATTGTTTGTTTTATCTTATTTTGTGTAACTAAAGTTTCTAACCACAATCTAGTATTGGCAAAGTGATTTATTTTATTTTGTGTATGACTAGCCTAGTGTTTGTCAAAATGACTTATTTAATTTCGTTTTGCATTATTTTATTTTCTGTTGCCTATTTTTATAAAATAAATCTAAATTAAAAGGCATTTGTGGCGTGTGGAATTTTACTGTTTTTAGCCTTGACATGATCTTTGGGTAAAACATATGGCTCTTGTTTCGCAGAGGAGATGCACCCAAATTGTTTTCAAGGCTGTGTAAACACTCACTGCGCATGCGTCACACGTGCATAATTTTCAAAAACTACACAGCTCTCGACATTCTACTATCAAACACCCGTCACCAACATGTGGGAACAAAATACACCACACAAGTGACAGAATTCTTGTTGTGTGTGCAGGCATTGTTTCAGTCGCTTGTTAACCACTGTCTGTGTCGGACTCGTTTACTTTTACTTCGCCGAAGTTCGACCCGAGGACTGGACACATGCCGTACAGCATGTACAGAAAGAAATACTGAAGGCTTTCTGGATATCGCGGTGGATGAAATGATTATTAACCTTGGCAATTCATTAAGCTCTGACGGAGACAATGATGGTGGTGGTGATGATAGGGACAGTGAAGGGATGGAGGGTGTCGAACCCTTGCCAAGTGACAGGATAACTTAATTTATTTATTTATGTCAGTTCGCTTGCTGCAGTTGATAATAGAGCACAAGCTCTAGTCATAGTGTTCAAATTACCGCCTGTCATTCAACAGCCTACAACCACGGCAATAATATCGCCACAGAGCGGCTTGTTTGAATGCTCAGTGCTAAATATTTATTTACCTTAACTTTACTTTTATATTAAACAAATTAGTAATGTAGGAAAGAAACATACACTCGGATATGAGTATTGGCCGACGACGGCTTTTGTATTATCACGGAAGCTAATATTAACCGTAGAGAGTTGCGATTCAGTGAGTGTGCATGGTGTTATCTGTCAACTAAGGTACTGTAAACTATGAACGGCCTCCACCTAGACTCTTGTTTCATGTGAAAGGATAATCATTGCATGGTGTGTGTTTTTATATTCATTAGCTGTAGAGTGTTTGCCCTCTTTGTCGTATTTATTGAATTGAATACCGATGACAAAGGTATCATGGCTTCGGAGTGCAATTTATTTATTCGTGTAAGTACCGTATTTCTCTGATTGAATGTCCTCGGCGTTGACTCAGGATCGACTTTTAAAACATATTACGTATAATTGTACATAAATAATGTCTGAAGTGTAGCGCTGTGTATTATTCCGTTCGAATCAGTTGATTTACAACAACACTAAAAACTTGGCAACACAGCTCAGCTGTTCCAAGCTCCCGGCATATCCTTCACGTTCTTTCCTTCGAAATACAGGGTGTAAGTGAGAACCATGCTCAGAATTCTTGCCGTGTGGCGGGTAGACGTAGGGCCTTGTTATGTGACGACCGTGGGTTGCGTAGAGGAAAAGCGGGGCAAAGTGACAGGAAGGCTGTTGGTACCGAATGCGCGGGGTTAGCAATACTGTATTCGTCTCATAATTTACGCGTGTAATGGCGGACACACCTCCAATTTTACTATACAAGTCTTGATCTAAAAAGGGATAGTGGGTGGGTAACATCTATTACCACATGACCCCCAAAATTATTATTCATTATTACAAAGGGTATTTTGACTATTTTTAGTAGTGCAGAAAATTGTATCACCTTGTCCCGGGCTCCTACACTGTTACCGTACCATATAATTCAGTCACTTCCCGTAAACATTTATTATGTGACACTCCTATTCACTACTCTCTCAACCCTCCTCAGTAAAACAGTCATTTATCTCAGCTCCTCTCAGGTAAATGGTATTTAATTTGTGTTCATAGCATCTCATTCCATCTGCGAGAGAGTTCACTCTCACGCACGCCCATTGCTCACGTTATGGACTACTGTCGACCAAAATATTATGTGCAGAAAAAAATTGGTATACCAAGATTAATGGCTGAGGGGACCCGACGTGCTGACCGCGTGTCACCCCATAATCTGCAGGCTAAATGGCTTGGCAGCGGTCGGTTGGTAAACCTAGGCCCTTAATGGGCTGTAGTCCCATGTAGGTTTGGTTTTTATTATTATTAATAACGTTAAATAGAACGAGGAAAATTATAGTATTATTGAATTCTGTAGGCCTATTGGCTGTTTCATAAACAACTTTCAAACCCAAGTGCACATGATAATCTGTATTAGTCGACAGTAGCATGCACCTCGATGCTTTATACATCTCGACCTAATAGGCATGTTATGGATTTAAATGGTCGTAAAAGTTTCTCACAGCTCAACTTACAGATGCGTTACCTGAGCGATAGTATTCAGAGCAAAACTCGACTGCTTTAAGTAGCCAGCTGCCAGGAAAATCTGTAACAATTACAACTTAACAATAAACTAAAAGTTAAAAAAAATAAATGTTGGGAACACCTTCTCCAAATATAAGCTATGAATGGTACGTCTAATAACTCCAATAGTAAATTGATCTATTATAACATGAGGTCGTCCTGACAGTCACATTCACATTGACTGCATGCCCATTTGGAACAGACTTCCATTGAATCACTCCTTCAAAATTTCACCAGACACACAACATCACTTTGGGGCAGAACCGATCCTTTTTAACGATGACTTTAGCAGGTTGACAGGGACTGAGCTACTGTTTCGTGGCGTCAGCGTTGCAGTAATAGACCCCATTTTTCATCACATGTGACAATACTCCTGATAAATCTATCATCCGTGGGGTTACTGATAAGCTGACGACAGATATCCACTCTACGTTTAGCCTGTTAAGGGTCAATTCATGAGTTACAGATCTACAGCTTCTGTTTGATTTTCCAAGTTTCTTAATCTGGCGACGATGGTATCTTTTGATCACCAAGTTCTTCTGACAACCTACGAGTACTTTTTTGTGATTTTCTTCCAAAACTCTTGCTCAAAAGTATTTCTTATATTGGTACACCTTAGTCAATAATAGTGAAAAAACTACAGTATATGTTGTACAAGTTTCGACCACACTTCAGTAACTGTCTAAAGTTAACTCAATTAAAACTAATAGAAATACAAGCAAAGTCGATTCAAAAATTAATTAAAGCCAATAGAAAAATGAGCAAAATTGATTTGATGATAATTTTTCATAAAACATGTTGGTAGCGCTGAATGAGCATACAACCCGCGATAACATTCTCTACAATACATGAATTAGCCAAAATAACTTATGAAACTATGAGAAATCAGGGAGCGATGTTTTAATAAATATTTCCTCCTCAGCCGTCTGTGACCCACCTAGCCATTCCAAATAGGATCACGACTTTTATAGCGAAAATTACAGCTGTGAGCGCCATTGTTCAAATTAATCGTCTTCAAAACAGTACAATGACAGTACTGCCAATCTCGCCCTTACGGTACTATGAAAAACAAAGAAGCGCCCAGTTCAATCTCTAGTGCGCTCATTCGTGCGAAGCTCTCAGTTCATTACATAGTGTGCCGAATTGGTGTGGTTTTGACAATGGTTACAGCCTAACATACCCAGATCAATGGTTTTGTGTCAACCGTGCCCCGCTAGCTGCGCGTAGCCAAGGCCGCTCCTACCACTGACCTTCTAACCTTCATTTTGTCCAATCCAATGGTTTTTGACAATGGTTACAGCCTAACGCACCCAGATCAATGGTTTTGTGTCAACCGTGTCCCATAGCTGCGCGCGGCCAAGGCCGCACCTACCCCCGACCTTCTAACCTTCGTTTTGTCCAATTCATTGGTTTTTGACAATGGTTACAGCCTAACGCGCCCAGATCAATGAGTTTTGACAATGGTTACAACCTAACACGTCTTGGTGAATTTTTTTTTTTTTTTTTTTTTGATCAACAGTGATTTTGTATTCCACTTATGTTTATCAACAGTGATTTTGTATCTCACATGTTGGCAACAATGTGTGCGCCTCGGTGCGTGCCGCTAGAGTGCACCTTGTTGACAGTTGAACGAGACGCAACCACTGTCAAGACATGGCAGCCGTTTTTAAAACAGCAATAAATAAAAACACATATTTATGAACTTTAGCACATATATGAGGTTCAGTAGTGACCAGGTTCGTAATTTCAATACGTAATATCGCCCAGAAGATGAAACAAGGACACAAGGTATGTAAAAGTCACATTCATGTCTGCTGCAAGTGTATAATCCACATTCCTCATGTTCAGAATTAATAACATTTGCAAAAAATCAGATCTGTTAACAAAGAGTGCTTTAAATTGAAGATACAGTACTATAAAATATTTTTTTCTGAAGAATATATTTTACAAAAGAAAGAATTTCAAAATTAAAAAATATATATATTGCGAAGAATTTTCATAGAATGGTGCTCTTTGCTGAGGGGAGCATGCGTGAGGATGACGAAAAATTACGAGTGTGGTTATGGAAATCTGTTGTAAGTCTCCCTGCTTAACCCAGATATCCCTGACGTCCTTCCAGAAGGACAAACGAATAGCTCAAACTCGGTGTTCTCTAGTGGTAAAAACAAGTAACTATCTGCACGCATGCATGTATTTACAGTCCTGCCAATAACTTGTCATCAGTTTGTGACTGAATGCACTGCAGTACAGACTTTTTGTTAGCAACAATAGCGTTAAAGGTGAACCGATGTTTCTGTGATTGACGAATTCACTGACGTCATTGTAGAAGGGTAAGTATTATGACCACAGTTATGCCTGGATGATTAAAAAATATTGTCACACCAACTCTTTGAATGCTGTTCGACATATGTGATGATATTTGTGTTCGCTGTACCAATATTAGTTGAAGTTATTATTACCTAAAACTGCGGATCCTTCCAGAAGGACGTCAGGGAAATACGATGTGTTTTTTGTTTTAGCAAAGTTCTTACTCTGAAAGAACTCCTAGGGATTATTGAAAAGAATGACACCCTTGAATTTGAGTCATTTGACATAGCAGCAATTCATCCTGCTGGAAACATCACAGATGATGACACAGGGGTGGAAGATTTTCATACAATTGATCTTCCAGGTTCCCAACTGCAATGAGAAGCATTTCTCAGCATCTCAAATGCTCCCTCGCTAATCGAGATTATACCTGAACCTCAGTCTTTACCACAAACGAGTAGGTGTGTTGAATGGTTACCCATTCACACTTGCCAGGACCAAATGAAAACACTATTCGAATATTTCAAATTATTCTTTGAAGAAGAAGTTGTGCAAACAATAATAATTTTTACCAATCAGTATGCTGCAAAGAAGACCAAAGTTTGTGATGTGTCTAAAGCTGGAACGTGGTCTTTCATCGGCATACTACTAACTTTGACAAGGTCAGCCCCTTGAGTAAGGTATCTCGATTTTCCCGCCAGCAGAGAACAATTATCTCCATACCTCAGCCAAGCTTGTTTGCCCCTTATAACAAAAGAATGGGTGGGATTGATCGAACTGACGAAAATGTGTTACTTAACAGAGTATCAATCAGAGGGGGAAAAAAGTGGTATTTTCCCATAATAGCACATACTATAGACTTGGCAGAGCAAAATGTGTGGCAGCTGTATCGCTAGGATGGTGGGAAACTTCACCACTTGCACTTTAGGACTTAAGGAGTGTAACTAGCTCTATCTTGGCATCCAACAGAAGAGTGAGCTCTGCCTAAGGACGTCCAAAACAAGGAAAACGGATGTCTGTGACGATGGAATACATCATTACGTCTCATACCTTCCCACAGATGCTACACAAACAAGAAGAAAAAGCAACTTCATTGCAAACACTGCTCGAAAAAATGCACTACAATGTGCATAAAATGTGACTGAGCTTTGCATGTTTCTTGCTTTGTAGTAGTGACGGGTTGTGCCACCGATGGCATCATTTATCATGTGCAGAACTGCAACAAGGTCAGTTCAATGCCCTAAAGTCAACCAATAAAAAGAAATCAAAATTACTATGGTTATGTTCGGAATGCGAGCAGGATTTTCTTGAGTATAAAGCCGGGAGATCAATTCAGAAAGAGGTACAATCACTGAGAGATGACATGAATAAGATGATAAACACATTACTGGCAACTATAGTCGAGAAAAATGATCTTCTGACAGACTCCTTGTGGACAACAGTCATCAATAGTATGAACCAACAAGAAATGGAAAAGAACCCCATCAAGAACAATGGAGGAAGACAAACCCCTCACCAAGATACAAACGGGAAAGATATCCCAGGGAGAGCAACAAGGGTATTAGGAACGCCGTGCAGCACAGATCAGGACGGGAGCACGCCCCAACCTACCACATCGGAGGAAAAGGGAAAAGGGTTACCAAAGGAGGGAACGACATGGAGAAATAAAGTCGTCGCTTGGAAAGGAAATACGTTGAACAACCGCCAACCACCAGAGCATACGACGGTATCACATCAAATCCAAAAATATCCAGATACCGAAGGAAATTATCAGCAAAACGGAAGAGCCGAAGGAGAGGGACATGACAACCAAGGATGGAGACAAGTTGTGCATAAAAGAAGGAAACGAGAAAGGGAATTGCTGATAGGCACCAATGGAAATGACGATGACCTAGTAGCAGTTGATAAAAGAGCTTGGTTATACGTAGGAAAGGCAAATGACACAGCATCGACTGAAAGCGTGAAAAGTTTCCTAGTAAAAAAGGGTATCACAGGGAATATTGATTGTGAGGAGCTCGCAACACAAGGAGACGCGAAGGCATTCAAGGTTGCATTGCCTTTCAACGCCTTAAACGTCATTTCGACACCAGATTTCTGGCCAAGAGGAATAGTGGTACGGCGATTTCGTTTCGCCCGAGCTCAGCGGAGACTCGCGACTGTCTCATTCGACCAAGGACAAAATCTTTAAATTAATGTCTTGGAATATAGAAGGACTTAAGACGGTCGTAACTCATAATCCAACTGACTTTATGAAGGAATACGATATAATAATTCTGGTGGAAACTTTTCTCACTGAAGAATGGCAACACAAAGACTTCTATGGCGTACATATGCTTGCATCTCAAGGACCTCGTGGAAGACCGAAGGGTGGTATCTCATGCCTGTTCAAACCAACTCTTTGCCCCTAAAAAGTTATAATGAAGACAAACAATATATTAGTATTGAAACTGAAGCAGCTCACCATAGCAGCAACATATTTTCAACCAGAATTCACAGAAATTGACATTATAGACGAATTAAGCAATGCTCTCGAGGCAATAAACACAAATGCTCCATTCATCCTTGCCGGTGATCTGAACTGCAGGGTTGATAAAGGGGAACTCAAATCTAGGATAGTTCTTGAATACTTAGAAGGCGAGGGTCTTACACTCGCAAATAAAGCCGCAGAAATGACTTACATTGCCCACAATGGGGCAAGCGCAATCGACCTGGTATTTACGAATCACAACAACACAGAGGTATTACGATCCACCGTGAGGGACAACCTACCCGTAAGGAAACACCTGCTGGTGGAAACTGCCTTCAAGATATTTGGTCAGTCAGAAAACCCCACACCACCACAAACTATACTATCCAGGAGATTGAATGTCGCAAGTATGGAAAGAAGGAGGATGGATATCCAAAATATCGGGAATCACACCGACCCAAACCCAGACGGAACGATCCTCCAAATAGAGACAATCCTACATGACGCTATAGAACCCGTTAAACCCAATATGAGAAGATCAAAACCATGGTTCAATTCAATCTCCTATAAGGCCAGAAAATTAGCATTGGAAGCACTACATGAAACCTTAAAGTTCAGCACAGAAGAATCAAGAGCGGATTACGCAGCAAAGAAAAGGACATATAAAGAAATACTCCGGGAGGAGAGGGTCAAGTATATCAAGGCACAGGAGGCGGCGCTGGTGGAACAAGCTAAGGAAAACCCGTACAAGGCCCTTAACCCGAGAATACCCAAATTCTCGAGGGAAATACCAATGGACAGATGGACAACACACTTCACGACTATATTGCAGGCTAAGGATATGCCCTTAATGGACCTCTCCATACCGAGTGACACAGTAGGAATAGAACCTTTCACAACCGATGAAGTCCAGGAGGCAATAAAACGTACAAAAAGCGGCAAGGCCTGCGGCCCAGATGGCATCTTCAACGAACACCTGAAAGAGAGCAGTCCACTCCTCACAGAAGCCTGGACAACTTTATTCAACCAGTGCCTTCAGAAAGGTACGATACCAGAGAAATGGAGATATTCCATTATCAAATTGTTGTATAAGGGCAAGGGCAGGACTGAAGATCCTAACTCTTATCGAGGAATAGCCCTAGAGAATGCCGGCCTCAAAGTGTTGTCCACCCTGTTACTGAGCAGACTAACGACCTTGACAAACGCAATGATACCTGAAGAGCAATTTGGCTTCCGGAAAGGGCGCTCAACCATTCAGGCTATTCAGTGCTTAATGGAAAACATAACCGAAGCTCTTCGCGTCCCCAGAGGAAAGCTATACGTACTGTTCATTGACTATGCCAAAGCTTTTGATTCAGTGGACCGGTCTATATTGTTAGAGAAACTAAATCAACTTATAGGTAGAGAGCACTACCTGAGCAAGATGATTCAGGCCATACTGTCAAGAAACTTTGTCTACATTGATGACAACCTCTCAAGATCAGAGGCAATACATCAGACGACTGGGGTGTTACAAGGAGATCCCTTAAGTCCAATGCTTTTCAATATCGCTACAAGGGACGTTGTCGAAACCATAGCAAATAAGGAAGTCTTCATTTACATGTATGCTGATGACATGACATTAGCTTCTCAATCGTACCAACAGCTCCAAGAAGCGTTTGACAAACTGATCACCTGGGCGGACAGGAACAGCCTGTGTTTGAATGCACAGAAAACAGTCCAGATGACATTTCGCAGAGGAGGGAAGCCTCCTGCGGCAGCACTCATCAAATACCAGGACAAGGAGCTTGTTAGGGTCAACTCCTACAAATATCTTGGCGTGACCCTGCAAACGAATGGGAAAATTTTCACAAACCACATTAGAGAAAGAGCATCTGCAGCGATCATGGCGATGAACCAAATTAAAAGTATTCGTGAGCTGTCCTTAGAGACGGCCATAGCCCTTTTCCACATCAAAATCTCTCCCATCATGACTTACGCAATAGACATTATTTGGGAGCATCTCTCAAAGAGTGATCTAGCTTTGGTGGAAAGTGTGAAAGCGACATACCTCAAAAAGATTCTTTGTGTAGCCAAAAACACTCCATCGCGGTTAACATACGAACTCACACGACAGCCGTTCTACATAGAGGAACTACGCCTGAGAGTGGCAGTGCCTTCTACACCTCAATATCAAGCATTGCTCCACGAGCTGTACGAGAAGAAAGCAAATATATGGCCAGACTTCTATCGTACTGACGCCATGATCAACCAAGAATGGATGGATTCAAGCTATGAACTGTGCCATACCATGACACCCTTCGCAGTTCATGGATTCCACCACAAGCTGTGCTACAGGAGGGCGTTCCATGAACCAGACGCAAACTGTATATGTGTACTGTGCGGGAAAAAGTGTGAACGCTAACACGCGGAGATATGTGTCAAAAGAACAATAACTCTTTTGGACCTGTGTACTCAACACTAGGATTTTTATGTATGCACATTGTGCGATATTCCGTTATAATAATAATTTCATACAAAGGTGTAACCATTCAATTGTTGTTTCTTAAATAGGCCTAGTTCTAGTCTAAAGTAAAATACTCAATGAATATTATGAATTAATTCACACGGATTTCCAATGCATTAATTTTGATAGGGAATATCGCTGACGTCCTTCTGGAAGGATGTCTGATTTCTAGCAACGTACGTAATTAAAACCACTTTTTCTGGCATCCTCAAAACTTCAAAATAAGATCTTCATGGAACAAACACAAATTTTCACGAAAAATTTCAGTGTTATCTGGGTTAATTGAAATATCTATATATGGTGTGGATGGTCCTTGATTGCGAAAATTGCGTGGATATATATGGTTAAGATCGATTGCATAAGTGTTGATGTGCCATTGGTTTTAAGATGGGGTCATGGGAAATAATCTTAAGAGATAATGCAGATATAAAGCAATGATGAGTGACGAGTGCTCGGTGGGCTTCACTTTAGGGACGGGACATTTAAGCACTAAAAACGATTAAAATATGCATGCAATTATGCACTAAAAATGAATAAAATATGCATTAAGGCCAAGTTTCAACTGTACCACATCTGGTGGTTTAAGGCGGTGAAGTACAACAAAACACTCTTTCAAATTCCAATATGCCATTTTCTAAACTTTCATGGATTTGCTGGGCCTGGGGGAACTGAAAGGAAGAATCTCAAACCCTAGCGCTTCTTCCAAGGAGCATATAATAAGGCTTCTTCTTCCTCTTCCACGTGTTTGTTTCTTTTAGGCATAGCATAGCTGGACCAGAGCATGCGCAGCGCCATCACAGGCTGTGTAAAACAGGACACTTCCATGAACCAAATAATCAATGCATATGCAACTTATACGACAAACCGTGCGAAAGATATCACTTCACGTACTGCAAAAATTCGTGCGCTGTTATTGTATTATTATAGCTCTCAATCCAGTCACTAGAAACTGTTGATTAAAGAATGTTGGGAGTATCCAGATTGGCAACTCAAACCATCACTAGAGGCGCTGCGGTCGGTTAGGATAAGTAGGATAAAAATACTCAATAACACGCGGCTGCTATGTCACACTTTTTATTTTTCGTTTTTTTTTGTTTTTTTGTTTTGTTTTTTGTTTGGTAGTCAGCCCGAAGGCTGGTTGGATCCTCAAAAAGCGCCGCCATTAGGTTATATGGGTAGATACCCACAAAACAAACAAGACAGCGCTCTATTTAGGCGTACGGTACTAGGCAAGAAAAGGAGTGAGGTAGTTTGCCATTGCTTTCCTCACTGAGTCACAACAGCAGTACTAACCCTATGAGTAGAACCTTTCACAGCATCCACAGGCACTAACTGTGCCCTGAATGTCATTACTAAGCACCACCCAATCTCAGTAGCTTCAATATAATCACAGCCATGAGTGAGACTGAGACATCGGTGAAAAGCCACAGTTTACTCTAGCCTGTGCCAACAGCAAATCCAAATGTACTGCATTCATCAAGAGATGGCAAAAAAGTTATAATCAGTAAATGTGGTCCGTAAAATAATGACATTGTTATTTTTAATTCTACGGTATATATGTATAACTGTGCGATACACGTGATCTAATTTGTGTGTTTCTCTGGATTTTATGTGTCAATTGCATATTATATTTCGAGGAATGCTAAGATCTGTCACTACAGAACTGCTGTCAGACCACAGTGTCTGTTTGCCGCAGATACCCTCTTGATGAACAGAAAAGGCACCACGGATGACCTGGAGAAAGCCAAAAGACGTTTCCTCAGGAAAATTCATGGCCCGAGATTGCTCCCAGATGGAACCTACCGTTTAAAATCTAATTCTGACCTGTATCGACAGTTAGAATCAGCTGTAACCATTCTTTATTATAAGAGTATATTTATAGGGTTCGAGGCATGGCCATCTTTTACTGTTGGGCCATTGCATTGTAGGCCTTGGCGCCTGAGATTAGGTATTCCTTTTAATGGTTCAGCAGTAAGGTAGGAGGGGGCTATGCCTAATTGAGTTTCACATCTGTGTACATTTTCTTTTTTTTATGTTCTTTTTTTCTGACATGTTTTATGGAGTGCTAATCTGATAGATTTTTCTTAGGAAGATAGTGGATTGTTTCTAGTGCTAGTGTTGGTTGAGATTATTTGCAGATGAGTGTGGGTAAAGATAAAATAAGTGGAGTATATGACTGTTAAAAGTTTCCCTCATTGTGCAATAACAACCACGAGCCCGATTTAGTACAGTTATATTATGACGCTCCAACGAGGGGCACAAATGGGGGAGATGAACCGTAGGTTGGTCAAAATGCTCATGGAGCAGATGATGAAGATGAGTGAGAAGGTGACTGGACACATGAGCAAACGAGGAGTCTAGCATCGATAAGTTGAGTGTGATAGTAGAATCTGTGAGCGTGGCTGTGGAGAAGAAGGATGAGACAGAAGACAAGGAGAAGAAAAGGGTGAAGGATAAGATGAAAGAGGAGGAAGTGAATGAGATAAGTGAGATTAAGGAACAGGAAAATTGTCTGAGAGGTGGGGGCGTGAGAAAGCAGGTGATATGGCAGAAACTGAAGGAGAGGAGGCAGGTGAAAGAAAGGAAAAGGCAGAAGAAATAGGAGAAACGGATAAGGGAGAAGGTGAAACAGAATTGCGTATGAAAGCAGGTGAGATGGAAGAAACTGAAGGAGAGGAAGGAGGTGAAAGAAAGGAAAAGGTAGAAGAGAAAGGAGAAACGGATAAGGGAGAAGGTGAAATGGAATAACGTAAGAAAGTAAGTGATATGGGAGAAACTGAAGACGAGAAAGGAGAAGCAGATGAGGTTGGTCATGAGGAGAACAGTAGCAGTCAAGAAAAAGAGGCTAAAGATGAGAGTGAAAGAGCAGGAGTGAATCATGAAGAAGACAGCATACTAGAAGAAGATAAGGTGAAGAAGAAACGGTGGAGATGGAAGATGAGGAGTACAAGATGCAGAATGACATGGTGGAAGAGGAAAAAGACGAGATGGAAGGCAGCAAAAGGAGGAGGAAGACTAAGAAAAGAATAAAAGAAAAGGAAGAACGAGGAAGGAGGAAAGAAAGGTGGTATGGAAGAAACTGAAGGAGAGGAAGATGATGAAAAGTGTGGAGATGGTATGTCTTTGTCAAATGAACTCTTTTTTTCAGTTCTTCGAGACTTAATATTGGAAAGTGGATTGCAGCTTGGTGATGGGTTGGATTCAGAATATTTAGTTGCTGCCTCGGGGATGCTCATATAGATAGTCAAGGGAAGATGTCTGTGGAACATTCACAGAAAGAGCCAGCAGTTGTAAAAGATGACGTTGCCACTATTGGAGAAGAAAATAATGCAATGTCAAGTGATGAAAATGATTTATAATTTGTTGATTGTGTGTGATATTTCTTAGTGTATTTGTGATGTGTATTACTTCTTAATTTACGTATTTTTTATGTGTGTGATCCTCACGTGCTTCTCACGTGAGAATCATATAGAGGGGCGATTGTAACCATTCTGGTTACAGAGTTCATTTTATAGGTGCTTTATTATAAGAGTATTATATAGGGTTCGAGCTTAGATCATAAATACAATAGATGGCTGATGACGTCACATTGGTGAAACCAACATCTCAATCAGCTGACTAAAGGGAACTGCGGATAGTTCGTAGCACTGAAATACTACACGTGATGATAGAATCGGGCTATTCCAATCTATTCATTACCGTACCAAGTCAGAATGGTGTATTACTATGCAGCGTATGGATGTAAGGAGACGTTTAGAAAAGGATCGGGCATTTCTTTCGATAGATAGGCCTAAGTTAATTCATTGTAAAATAACCCTAAAATTCTTGACTTCACTACTTGCATTTCTTTACGTTTCCTCTTAACTCCGAAACATGAAAGGAAAATAATTTAACATGTAAATGCTGGCATTTATTACAAATTATTAAAATTTACCCTATGGCTTACTCCACTGAACAGGCCTATGAAGCAAAATTAGGACCATCACAACATCAAATAACCTTCCTTTTCAATCATGTTCAGTGTCAAATTGCAGGTTATGCTACTGATGAGACGATGTAGTCTTCGATAATAAATACGCTGAGGTAATATTTGCCATCTTATTAAACGTATGCACAGTGCGTTTGGTTGAGGAAATTTTCAGATTCTTCTTAAAATGTATGCAGCCCTAAATTAGTCAATTCTTCGTAGAATTTCAAAGTTCTGGGTTATTTTTGCGAAGGTTTCTATGATACATGAAGAATGGAATTTAAAAGGAAACAATTCATTGCTTGTAATGTTTTCCTTTGTAGCAAATGTAAAGTATAGTTAAAAAGCAACGCTTACTAAATCAATAAACTTCCTTATTTCCATTTGCCCATATTTTGTTTACTTTCATAAAATACTGAAGTGGAAGGTAACGCTGAATAAGAGTTAATCGTACGATAACATTTTGTAAAGTAATGTACTGAAATTGGCCAAAATACATTTTCGAATGATGAAAAATAAATTAGGAAATGATGTAGTAATAGATTGAACTTGTTTGGAGCTCTCGGGCGTACAATCAAAAATTACCAGCTACACAAACACAATTCTGTTCAAAAATCAGTAGGCCCAATTCAGAGTTGGATTTGTAATTAATTATTTACAAGAGGGGATTCTGGATGTATGAATATTACGGAACACGACAGCCACTTTTTTCACAAACACAATTCTGTTCAAATATCAGTAGGCCTAATTCAGAATTGGATTTGTTCTTAATTATTTACAAGAGGGGATCCTGGATGTATGAATTTTACGGAACACGACAGCCACTTTTTACACAAACATAATTCTGTTCAAAAATCAGTAGGCCTAATTCAGAATTGGATTTGTTATTAATTATTTACAAGAGGGGATCCTGAATGTATGAATATTACGGAACACGACAGCCACTTTTAACACCAAATATGTTACATTCTTAACCTTTGCTACCTTCCAGTACGTAAAGAAACACGCGATGCTTTTCCCAATGTCGTATAAATTACGAACATGTGTGTTTAAACCCTCATTAAAAATCGTTTCCCCACCTACTCCTATCACCTTCCATTACGGGTTGCTCTGTTTTCCCTTTAGTCAGCTGATCGAGATGTTGGTTTCACGTCACAGTACACGCGCAGTGTGGCAATGCGCACTCTATTGTATTTATGCTCGAAGGGTTCGAGGCATGGCCACCTTTTACTGTTGGGCCATTGCATTGTAGGCCTTAGCACCTGAGATTAGGTATTCCTTGTAATGGTTCAGCAGTAAGGTAGGAGGGGGCCATGCCTAATTGAGTTTCGCATCTGTATATATTTTCTTTTTTTATGTTCTTTTTTTCTGACATGCTTTATGGAGTGCTAATCTGATAGATTTGTCTTAGGCAGATAGCGGATTGTTTCTAGTGCTAGTGTTGGTTGAGATTCTTTGCAGATAAGGGTGGGTAAAGATAAAATAAATGGAGTATATGATTGTTAAAAGTGCAAGGGGTAGATTCTCTCTATCCAAACGTCATCCTCACCTGCACGTGGTACACCCTGCTCCATACTGACGAGGCTCTGACGACCGAATAACTCCCGGGATAAGGAGTTCCCCTCTCTCCTGCCAACGGCTTATGTAAGGCGGATGAGCAGATTGAGGTTAGGGCACTCTCTTGCCCTTGAGATGGGAAACTATCTCTTAAGGCGGATGAACCAATAATGGTCAACGGCATAGAAGACCTCAACGGTGGACCAAGCGCATGAGCAACTAGTATTGCCCGAACGGTTGGGAAGGCGGATGAAGGCTGCAACAGTCCAGGACCACCAGTCGTCATAGCTTCTATGCCACTGGATAAAGGCCCTGTATCTGTCAAGTACTGTGTGTCTGTTGATGTGCAACAACATGCCCACATTAAAAGATGTCACGCACAGGCGTCTTCTAAACAACGAAGGAAGGATACAAAATCTATTCGCCAATTAATCACAAGTCCTGCGGCGATCGGGGAGTTGTGACGGGAGCAGGATTGTGTTGTCTGGGAGCTCCTAGTGATGAACCTGCACGTAGGCGACGAATGTGTGATCTTCGCTTTGCTTGAGGATGGGCTGTAGAGCAATTCGTATGCTGCATTCGTGACTAAGCAGGCCTGTTTAGGATCCACTCTGCTTACCCTGAATGGGGAGGGGGCTAAAAAAGGTGCCCTAAAAATAGTCAGCCTAATATCACCCGACTGGATAACCGCGTTCAGAGGGTACACCACAAGCGGTCGAACCACAATGAAAATTAATTTTGCTACATGGAATGTCCGTACTTTGATGGACAATGACACACATAATCGACCACAAAGGCGAACGGCAATTGTTGCCCGTGAGCTGAAAAGATTCAACATTCATATTGCCGCACTCAGCGAAACAAGGTTAGCCAATGAAGGACAACTGAAGGAACATGGAGGTGGCTACACTTTCTTCTGGAAAGGGAAAGACACTGAAGATCAACGTATTCATGGAGTTGGCTTTGCCATTAAGAACGAGCTTGTCAACCTTCTCGATGAACTTCCGCATGGTATAAATGAAAGGCTTATGACACTACGACTAAAGTTAAAAAACAGCCGACGAGTGACTGTAATTAGTGCATATGCTCCAACTCTCACCTCTGATGATGAACAGAAGGAAGTATTTTACTCTCAACTTGATGTGATCTTGAAGGATATACCGCAATCTGATAAAATCATCCTCCTAGGAGACTTCAATGCTCGCGTTGGAAGAGACGCAGCATTATGGGCTGATGTTATTGGAAAAGATAGTGTTGGGAAATGCAATTCTAATGGGACACTCCTTTTATCCAAGTGTTCTGAACATAGCCTCGTAATCACAAACACACTATTCCGACAGAAGGACAAATTTAAGACTTCATGGCAGCATCCTAGATCAAAACACTGGCACCTACTTGATTACGTGATTGTGCGAGCAAGAGACAAGCGTGACGTACTACTCACAAGGGCTCTGACAAGTGCTGATGACTGCTGGACGGATCATCGATTAATAAGATCTGTAATGACTCTACAAATTCTCCAAAAGCGCAGAAAACAGAGAAAGCACATCAGGCACAGGGTGAACACCGAACGTTTACAAAACGTTACCGCTAAAAGGAAGTTTCATGAACTTCTGAATGAAAAGTTACCAGATAATTACCCTGAAAAGGTTGAGGAACATTGGCAAACAGTCAAGTCTGCTATACTCTCAGCGTGTGAAGAATCAATTGGTTTCGTCAAGATGAGGCATGCTGACTGGTTTGATGAGAATGATGCAGAAATCCAGAATCTTATTGATAAGAAGAGGAAAGCATTCCATGCATGGCAAGCCAATCCAACTTCTATCTCCAAACAGCAACTGTATAAAGATGCAAAGGCTGAAGTGCAAAGGAAAACTCGGGTCTTGAAAAATCAATGGTGGATCTCCAAATCCCGTGAAATGCAGCATCTAGCCGAAACGAATAATACTCATGCTTTCTTCAAAGCAACAAGAACTATATATGGGCCACATTATCATGGTTTGAATCCTCTGCAGCCTAAAGATGGCACGGAACTTCTTAGAGACACAAACTCCATTAATTCCCGTTGGAAAGAACATTTTGAAGAGCTACTCAACAGGGACACACAGGTTGATAATAACATTTTCCCCCGACTTCATCAGAGACCTCCTAAAGACCACCTTGATGATCCTCTGCCTCTATCAGAAATTGAATCTGCCATCAATCAGCTCAAAAACAATAAAGCATCAGGCATGGATGGGATTCCTGCTGAGCTCTTTAAAGTAGGGAATACCTAAAGACCTAAGGGATGCCTTGATAATAACCATCTTTAAGAAAGGTCATAGGGCACAATGTGGTAATTATCGAGGTATATCGTTGCTTTCTGTTGCTGGTAAAATCCTGGCCAACGTCTTATCCAACCGTTTGAAGCCTTTGGCCGAAGAAATACTGCCTGAAACTCAGTGTGGCTTTCGACCTAATCGAAGCACAACTGATATGATCTTCTGTGCTAAGCAGATGCAGGAGAAATCCAGAGAACAAGGACGCCCTCTATATATGGCTTTCATAAGTTGTTAAAGCATTTGATTCGGTCAATCGAGAAATGCTATGGAGGATTCTTGCCACACTTGGCTGCCCCCCAAAATTCATTCAAATTCTTCGATTACTACATGATGATATGAATGGCACGGTCCTTAACAGCAATGGCCCTGGAGAGCCATTTAAGATTACAACGGGTGTCAAACAGGGATGTGTGATTGTCCCCACACTCTTTTCAATATATGTTAGTGTTGTACTAAATTTGGTCCAAGGAAAGATTCCAAAGGGTGTAGAAATTATATCCAGGACAGATGGAGGTTTATTCAATCTCAACAGATTACGTGCAAAAACTAAAGTGTCAGCTACATCCGTTCTTGATCTCCAGTATGCTGATGACAATGTCATCTTAGCAAATTCAGATGAAGATCTTCAAACCACCCTGAATGTGTTCAATGAGGCATACAGAAGCATTGGTCTGGACATAAACACCAATATAACACAGGTTCTCCATCAGCCTACATCACATGACAGGGCTACTGCTCCTGCTATCATGATTGATGGACATAAACTAAAGAATATAGATCATTTTCTCTATTTGGGTAGTCACCTATCAACAAATGCGAACATTGACGCTGAGATTCAACACCGCCTCCAATGTGCCAGTGCAGCCTTTAGTCGTTTGCTCGTTCGCGTGTTTGACGACCACGACATTAGCATTCTAACAAAATTATACGTTTATCAAGCTGTTGTAGTTCCCACTCTGCTTTATGGCTGCGAAACCTGGGTTACTTACAGAAGGCACCTCGTATCTTTAGAAAAATACCATCAACGATGCCTTAGGAGAATTCTTGGTATTAAATGGCAAGACCGGCGCACTAACACAAGTGTTTTAGAGGGAGCTAGCACTATTAGTATAGAGGCTCTCATTATAAAACACCAACTTCGATGGACAGGACATGTAGTTCGCATGCCTGAGTCCCGCCTCCCAAAACAAATCTTATATTGCCAGCTGAATGTCGGTCAGAGAAAGCAGGGTGGGCAACAAAAACGCTACAAAGATGTTCTGAAGACCAACTTGAAGAAATGTCAAATTGATACAGGTAACTGGGAGGCTGTCGCATCCGACCGATCAGAGTGGCGCCGCAACGTCCATCAAGGCCACTTGTACTTCAAACAAGAGAGAAGAAGGCTTCTGGCTGAAAAATAAATGCCAGGAAAGAGCGCATGATTCGCAGAATGATCAACCCCCAAGATCCATTGGCTGCTCAAGACCTTGTGTGCCAATATTGTGGAAGAGTCTGTGGTTCTCGGATCGGACTGTACAGTCACCAAAGAACTCACGCAATATGATTAGGCCTAATGTTGGATTACAGCGAAGATTTACATAAATGTAACTTGGAAGACAATCATACTCGTATCACGAGTGATAACCTAAATAATAATAAATAATAATACCCTCATTGTGCAATAACAACCACGAGCCCGATTTAGTACAGTTACACAGCCAATACCAGTATGCGACGTGGGAGGTTAAAGTTCTACGGGCACCTACAACGAATGAACAGTAACAGGCTTACCAAGAAAATCTTCTCCTTGGTTAAAGGCTACAAGACTGGAAGCCCCTTTCCCAGGAGAGAAAGGAGAAATTATCAGCAGGGCTCAAGAGATATTGGGAACGGAAAAGAGCATCGAAGAACTAGTCATAAGCGCTCCATAGTGGGCTTAAATCAATAATAATACTCAAGCATCGGTTGTTTGCTGGAATTTGTTTTTGTGCAGTTCGAGTCAAGGCGCTGTTACGTTTAAAAGCTATATTTGAGTTTGCTCACTGTACCATTGACTCGAAATTTTACGGAAGGGGAAGAAGTATTATTTGCCAAACATGTCATGTTATGTGGAAGAGTGCACAACGATGACAATGGTTCGTCAAATTACGGTCTTGTGCTCCAGACCACGGCTTTATCCGCTCCACCACACGTGGTCACAGGAGAAATTGAAAGGAGAACGCTCACAATTAAACAGTTTCAATATTCAAGCAAGGCAGGTGCATCAGAATGCTGCAAACATGCTTTAGCAGTCCTGCTTTTCTGTCACAGGTAAATATGGCCTATTAGTCCTTTATTACTATTATTATTATTATTATTATTATTATTATTATTATTATTATTATTATTATTATTATTATTATTATTATTAATCTTGATTGGTCACATTGGACCACTTGAGTCGTTCCACAATCACTTCTTCTTTGAAGGTTGGTTCTTGCGCTCTTTCCAGTACTTTTTCATTCTTTCAGATCGGGATTTTCTCAACTCATCTGAAATCTCCATAGGCTTTCTATGTGTCATTTCTGCAGAAAATTTGTGAGATTTAAGAATGGTGTTAATTTTATTTTTCTCCTCGGCATCTGTTATCTTGAGTCCAACTGCTTTGAGATCTTGTTGGATATCTTGGATCCATTTTCCTCCAGTTTTCTTTCCTAGATTTCTCATCACCAGTTGGCGTACAATTCTGTTTTCTGGAAGCCGTAAGATGTGAAAAAATATGAAATTCTTTTCTTCTTCATTGTGCTGGTGATTGGATCAATCTCACGATAGACAGTTTCATTTGGGAGAATCCTCCAGACTCCCTCAACCTGATACTTTTTATTTATGCACGTTCTAATGATTCTTCTTTCCGTTTTGAGGAGCTGATCAGTTCTTTGTTCATTTTTAATTTGGTACAGTGTTTCACAAGCATAAGTTATGTAAAAGTAACTGACTGTTATTGATACCATTAATTAAAGCAGCAAATTGATGAGTATAATAGGGTATGAATTAATAGGTTGTAATGTATTTGCATTTGACAATTTTCTTTCTTTTCATTTAGAACAGATATGACACATATGACATCGAGCAATACTCTAAGGGCCGATTGTATAAAGATCGCTTGACTGGGGATCAAATTAACTGGAGTTCAAAATCTGAACCAAGTTCAGTCGCCGTCCATGTTGTATAAAACTATTCGCGGATTCCGAGATCCCTTAGATCATGAATCCAATAGATAGCTGATGACGTCACATTGTTGAAACCAACATCTCAATCAGCTGACTAAAGGGAACTGCCGGGAACTGCGTATAGTTTAGAGCATTGAAATACTACACGTGATGCTAGAATTGGGCTATTCTATTCTATCCATCACCGTACTAAGCCAGAATGGTGTATTACTGTGCCGCGTATGGATGTAAGGAGACGTTTAGAAAAGGATCGGGCATTTCTTTCCATAGGTAAGTAAGTTAATTCACTGTAAAAATAACCCTAAAATTCTGACTTCACTACTTGCATTTCTTTACTTTACCTCTTAACTCCAAAACATGAAAGAAAAATAATTTAACAAGTAAATGCTGGAATTTATTACAGATTATTAAAAATTACCCTATCCTTTACTCCACCGAACAGGCCTAGGTCTATAAAGCAAAATTAGGACCATCACAACATCAAGGAACCTTCCTTTTCGTAACTTAAAAAAATTCCATTCATTCTTATCTTATGGTTTAGTCTCTTAAGAATCAATCAATAAATGTATCAATTATCAATGTGTGTCAGTTATATTTCCAGGACAAGGTCGCAAAACTAATGGACCCTTTTGTCAAGCTCGTGAATGCAGTTCTCAATAACATTAAAGGAGAGGTGTTTGAGGAACTTCAGGAACATGTTATAAATTCTCCACCCCTGCAAAATCACATCCAACAGCTCAAGCAAGCTGTTCTGGTCGAGTACTTCAAAGTGAGGTTCAATCATGAGGCACGACTTCACACCGAGGACCTGTATAGTGTGAGGGTACGAAGCTTCTACACAAAAACAATTCTGTTCAAAAATCAGTAGGCCTAATTCAGAGTTGCATTTGTTATTATTTTACAAGAGGGGCTCCTGGATCTATGAGTATTACAGAACACGACAGCCTCTTTTAACACCAAATATGTAAATAATGCTAGTGCCCTACAAGAGAATGGGTAGTTCAGGATAATAGGAGGTGAAACATCTACATTGGTATACTTACTGTATGTTAATTCTGTGATTCTTTTACCACCAAATATGTAAATAATGCTAGTGCCCTACAAGAGAGCGGGTAGTTCATGATAATAGAAGGTGAAACATCTACATTGGCATACTGTACGTTGATTCTATGATTCTTTTAATACCAAATATGTAAATAATGCTAGTGCCCTACAGGAGAATGGGCAATTCAGGATAATAGGAGGTGAAACATCTACATTGGTATACTGTATGTTGATTCTGTGATTGTCTGACAGTGTTGGTATAAAATATGTATATATTGATATCTACAATGAGAAATGTTCAGAATAACATCTGAGGAAAATCGTCTTTGTGGAAAGTACAGTTACTAATTATGCTTCGCTCATTCTTTATGGCTCATCAAGTTTGTTTCGTGGGCAGAGTGAATGCTGTGGGAAAGAACCAAGGACACATGGTTTTGACAGTCGATTTGATGTGGAGAAAGACTCGCCCTTGCGCAGGTACAATGAGTGATTTCAATTAAGTGTGATCTTTTCATTGTACTGTCAAATTGACAATGATTCTTCACTTGTTTGTTGTCGATTACATATAGGGTAGACCTATGTTTTCATTGCTTTTAGATGAGTAGTTTTGTTTCAGCAACCTATAGCTTTAAGGCATGCTAAAAATCGTTTACATTTTGCATTGTGCTATTATTTTGAGGATATGTAGAAACGCCCTTGTTTGTTATTGCTAATGTTGGATTGTAAACCATTTTGCATGGGTGGGTTAAATGAATGGTGTGGCGAATGCACATGTCTATTTCCTGTAGCCGCTCAGAATACGGGCTTCAACTGAAATATATCTACTTCTTTTTCGGAGATTTCTTTTTAAGACAGTATCTATTGAGGTATAAGTAAGCCCATATATTCCTGGCAGCATATGTCTGTATTGGACTACCCGTTTGAGTGGCAAAAAAATGGAGGTTTTGATAAATTTTGTCAGTTTTAAATGAAGAGTGTTTTTGTTGTTGTGTCATTTTGGGAGGACTAACATAAAATCTGGATTGAATGTGGTGTAGTGCTTGTTCGATAGTACATCTCTTATAATTTCTCCCTTCACTTGTGTGTTCAGGTTATTTTCAGTTGTGTTGGCTATTTCTATTATTAGATGTGAGAAGAGCATAACACACATATACAATGCCCACTTTCCATATTTCAATAGGTTAACCAGGGAATGATGGTATATTGGCTTTCACGGCCAGTGAATTAAAATTCAGCAATTCTTCTAGGTTTGTGCCGTGTCTTGTGTGGGGTTTCGCCTAGGACACCAAGCTGGCTCATCGGCGGGCTCTTGGTGTCTCCGCCCGGACCCCCACTGGAGTGACGAACTGCGCGCCACCTCCCTTTATATTAGGTGCAACTGCACCACTTGACTGCGAGAACTAAAAGCTCAAGCAGCCTTAACCTCCCTATGAAGGATTCCGAAAAGATGGTATATTGGCTTTCACAGCCATACTAATAACCTATATGGGTGCATTACGGTATAAGCTATGACTTCAATTTCGTTGCTGAACTGTATAGTGTGAGGGTACGAAGCTTCTTCACAAAAACAACCGTTCAAAAATCAGTAGGCCTATTTCAGAGTTCAATTTCGTTGCTGAACTGTATAGTGTGAGGGTACGAAGCTTCTACACAAAAACAATTGTTCAAATATCAGTAGGCCTATTTCAGAGTTCAATTTTGTTGCTGAACTGTATAGTGTGAGGGTACGAAGCTTCTACACAAAAACGATTGTTGGAAAATCAGTAGGCCTATTTCAGAGTTGGATTTGTTACTAATTTAAAAGAGGACTTCTGGATGTACGAGTATTACGGAACACGACAGCCACATTTAACGTCAAGTATGTTACATCCTTACCTTTGCTACCTTCCGGTACGTAAAAAAACATGCGATGCTTTTCCCAATGTCGTATAAATTACGAGCCGACCCCGTGGTGTTGGGGTAGCGCGCCTGCCTCTCACCCGGAGGCCCCGGGTTCGATTCCCGGCTCAGTCAGGGATGTTAAAACTGATGTGAGGGTTGGAACGGGGTGCACTCAGCCTCGTGAGGACAATTGAGTATCTGTCTGACGGTGAGGCAGCGCACCGATCACGAAAACCAAGATTAATGGCTGAGGGGACCCACTGCACTGATCACACGTCACCCCAATATCTGCAGGCCAAATGGCTGGGCAGCGGTCGCTTCGTTGGCCTAGGCCCTTCATGGGCTGTATAGTGCCAGGGGTTGTTTTTTATACATTATGAAAATGTGTGTTAAAACCCTCATTAAAAAGCATTTCCCCACCTACTCCTATCACCTTCCATTACGAGTTCATCCGTTTACCCTTTAGTCAGCTTATCGAGATGTTGGTTTCACGTCACAGTACAGGCCTTCGATCATGTAAATGTAAATGCTAGTATCACACCTGCACTCACTTCCATGGCCCCCTATTTTAAATTGCAATGCCTGGCGAGTGTCATAGTGGGGTATTCCAGGAGGTCATGGTCAAATACAAGGTATTCTCTGCGTCCCATGCGCTCTGTTCAGTACATAAAACTGGTGAAATCTCGACAGATATTTATGAATATTCATGTTCGAACATCAAATAGTTATAATTATCTTCAAACATAAACAGTCGTATGCAACTCGCCTATAATGTTAATTAAGAAACTCGTATGGAAATTATAAAACGAGCGTAGCGAGATTTATAAACATACTCGTGTCTCAATTATTGCCATTATAGGCTCGTTGCATAATGTACTATTATGTCCCTATGCTGGATTAAATGTAGTGTGGACTACGCAATGCAGTCAATCATGTTCAGTATCAAATTGCAGGTTATGCTACTGATGTGACGGTGTCGTCTTTGATAATAAGTACGCTGAAGTATTTGTCAGCTTATTAAATGTATAGTATGGACAGTGCGTTTGGTTGAGGAAAGTTTGAGATCCTTCTAGGATACATTGCAGCCCAAATTAGTCAATTCTTCGTAGAATTTCAAAGTTCTGGGTTACTTTGTTTCTATGAAAATCCACAGCCTGCTTCCAGTCTCCGACCGGGTCAGGAATGGAATGAATGAAGCCCCCATCTAGCGGCGAGGATATGAACTGTGCCGGCTGCCGAGTCCTGACGCACTCCTCTGGGGCAATGATTAAATGAATGACAGATGAAATGAAATGATAGTGGAGAGTGTTGCTGGAATGAAATGTTGACAGGGAAAACCGGAGTACCCGGAGAAAAACCTGTCTGCCTCCGTTTTGTCCAGCACAGATCTCACATGGAATGACCGGGATTTGAACCACGGGCCCAGCGGTGAGAGGCCGGCGTGCTGCCGCCTAAGCCACGGAGGCTTCCCTTTGTTTCTATGATTCATGGAAACTGGAATTTAAAAGGAAACAGTTCATTGCCTGTAATGTTTTCCTTTGTAGCAAATAAAATGCATAGTTGTTAAAAAGCAATGCTTATTAAATCAATAGACTTCCTTATTTCCATTTGCCCATGTTTTGTTCACTTCCATAAAATACTGATGTGGAAAGTAACACTGAATAAGATCTAATAGTACGATAAAATGTTGTAAAGTAATGTACTAAAATTAGCCAAAATACATTTTTAATGATGAAAAGTAAATTAGGAAATGATGTAAAAATGACCAGCTACACAAAACACAATTCTGGTCAGAAATCAGTAGGCCTAATGCAGAGTTGGATTTGTTATTAATTATTTACAAGAGGGCGATCTTGGATGTATGAGTATTACGGAACACGACAGCCACTTTTTACACAAACACAATTCTGTTAAAAAATCAGTAGGCCTAATTCAGAGGTGGATTTGTTATTAATTATTTACAAGAGGGGATCCTCGATGTATGAGTATTACGGAACACGACAGCCACTTTTAACACCAAATATGTTACATTCTTAACCTTTGCTACCTTCCGGTACGTAAAGAAACATGCGATGCTTTTCCCAATGTCGTATAAATTACGAAAATGTGTGTTTAAACCCTCATTAAAAATAATTTCCCCACCTTCTCCTATCAACTTCCATTACGAGTTCCTCTGTTTTCCCTTTAATCAGCTGATCGAGATGTTGGTTTCACGTCACAGTACAGGCGCAGTGTGGCAATGCGCACTCTATTGTATTTATGCTCGAAGCGAGATCCTAGTTCAATTTGATCTCAAGTTCAAGGATTTCAATATGGCAACAGCGCAAAATAGTAAGGATATTCACGTATAGAGTGCACTAAACTCATCTCGCCGAGCGATCTTCAACTTTTTGTTTGTTTATTTTTGTGTATGTTAACCTCAAAAGAAAGCGTATTGACATGTGTTGGGAATGAAAACCTAGAACATAACCTAAAGGCACACCATGTTTGTCTGAGCGGGAATGTTAAGACAAAAAATGTAACATAAAAGACCATTTCAGTACCGGTAACCGGAAAAAGAATGTTCCATGGACTTCAAATTCGCGGCCGAAATTTCGCAAAGGACTTGCAACCGAATCCATAAAGGTAGGTGAAGTCAATTGATATAATTATTTACAGCTTTTAAATGTAATAATAATGTTATTGGTTTTACGTCCCTTTTAACTACACTGGCTTTTAGAGACGCCGGGGTGCCGGAATTTTGCCACGAAGGGGATCTTTAACGTGCCAGTAAATGTACTGACACGGCTCCCTCGCATTTGCGCACCCTCAAATGCCAGCTGACTGCGCCAGGTTTCGAACCTGCAACCTTGGGCTCAACAAGCGAGAACGTTACCCCTGAGCCACGCAGCCAGACGCTTTTAAATGTACCCTAGATGCGATTACGTTGCTGAAAGATATATAACACGGTTTCAAACCATTTTTTAAATTTCTTTCAGGTTCAAATTTGATTATAGCTAGCTGATCCAATCTGGTCCTGCCTGAGCTGGAAGTGGGATCACATGTGAATTGTGGTCTCGTACACCTTTTGATATTCATACAAATCACTATGCTTCCTTCTGCATGAAACCCATGAAGGTAAGTTACTTGCACATCTTTCAGTTATATTGTAGAGTAAGGCATTTCTCCACCCCACCTATCTACCCCACCTGAAAATAATCTACAATAGCTGAATTTGGTCCGTGTACCATAGTTTTATGCATTAATGAAGTTGCGTTGATCTGTTATGCCTATTTTCAAACACAGCTTAACATGAAAATAAATGATCATGTTACTGTCTTGTATAACAATATAATTTGTTCCTCTGATCGTAGGCTACTCCATTTACAGGGGGCAGTTAATTACAGTGAATTCTTTATCATGCATGCCAGGGCTGGATTCTTGCTCACAATTCAGTGTACCCAGGCATTTCTGTTCAATTACACTGTAGCCACTGCCGAGCTCTCCACTTCAGTGTTGTGAAGCCAGCTCGTGAGAAACCAAGAGCCTGAACTTTTTTGCAGGCTTTGCTGGCAATGGCTACAATAGCTTTCTGATGAACAGGTCATGTTAAAGCAACTTGATACCAATCTCTGATAGGGGATTTTAAGCAGTCTTTTTTTTTTGTTTCTACTTCATTTTGGGGATTAGGACATGGTCATCAACTCCTTGCACTGGGGTGTATGTGGAAGTGTTGACTTTATTTGAGATACACACTATTTGGCCATACAAACTGAAAAGTTTCAATAATGTACATCAAAATGTATAAAGTGTTCTGTGTTGATTAAATAGGTCATGTTACTGTATTCTAAATTTAAGAAAACCTTTACAGGTACTGTCCAATGCTAGGTCTCCTTAGCATGCTGCAGTAGGCAAACTTATCTGTTTACAGGAACTATGTTGAGATTGCTATTTATGGACAACATAAGCACAATGGTTAAGTAGCATGGTTTACCACAGTCTCAAATTAACCTAAATGATGGTTACATCTTCTTCTTCTATATATATAAAAATCAATGTAACGTGATAGTTTGTCTGTGGGTGGGTATGTATGTCTCCTATGCGTTCATATACCATTCGTCCGATTGCGATGAAACTTGGGTGAGATGTTGAGTACACTCCAAGGAAGGTTTCTGACTGAGTAAATCCATTTTACAATAGGTAGCGCACGCGTAGATTCAACAAATGAGCGACGATGCGCGAAGCATTTCAACAAAGTCCCGTATGTGTTCATATACCATTCGTCCGATAGCGATGGAACTTGGGTGAGATGTTGAGTACACTCCAAGGAAGGTTTCTGACTTAGTAAATCCATTTTACAATAGGTAGCGCACGCGTAGATTCAACAAATGAGCGACGATGCGCGAAGCATTTCAACAAAGTCCCGTATGTGTTCATATACCATTCGTCCGATTGCGATGAAACTTGGGTGAGATGTTGAGTACACTCCAAGGAAGGTTTCTGACTTAGTAAATCCATTTTACAATAGGTAGCGCACGCGTAGATTCAACAAATGAGCGACGATGCGCGAAGCATTTCAACAAAGTCCCGTATGCATTCATATACCATTCGTCCGATAGCTATGAAACTTGCGTAAAATGTTGTGTACACTGCAGGGAAATTTTCTGGCTTAGTACATCCACTTTACAATAGGCAGCGCACGATTAGATTCAACAAATGAGCTACGACGCGCGAAGCATTTCAACAAAGTCACGTTTGCGTTCATATACCATTCGTCCGATAGCGATGAAACTAGGCTGAGATTTTGTGTGCACTCCAGGGAAGGTTTCTAGTTTAGTAAATCCCTTTGAAAATAGGTAGAGCACGAGTAGAATCAACAAATGAGCAACGGCGCGCGAAGCGTTTCAACAAAGTCCCATTTAATTTCATATACCATTCATCCGATAGCGATGAAACTTGGGTGAGATGCTGTGTACACTCCAGGGAAGGTTTCTGGCTTAGTACATACATTTTACAATAGGTAGCGCACCAGTAGATTCAACAAATGAGCGATGACACGCGAAGCGTTTCAACAAAGTCCCGTATAAAGTCATATACCATTCGTCTGATAGTGATAAATGTTTGGTGAATTGTTGTGTACACTCCAGGAAAGGTTTCTGGCTAAGTAAATCCATTTTACAATACGAAGCGCACGTTTATGTTCAACAAATGAGTGACTACGCGCGAAGCGTTTCGACAACGTCCCGTATACGTTCACATACCATTCATCCGATTGCGATGAAACTTGGGTGAGATGTTGTGTACACTCCAGGGAAGGTTTCTGGCTGAGTACATCCATATTACAATATGTAGCGCAAGAGTAGAATCAACAAATGAGCGACGACACGCGAAGCGTTTCAACCAAGTCCCGTATGCATACATGTACCATTCGTCCGTACCTATGAAACTTGGGTGAGATGTTGTGTACACGTCATGGAAAATTTCTGGCTTAGTAAATCCCCTATACAATATGCAGCGCACAAGTTGATTCAACAAATGAGGGACGACGCGCGAAGCGTTTCAACAAAGTCCCGTATAAGGTCATATACCATTCTGCCGTTAGCGGTGAAACTTGCGTGAAATATGGTTGACACTCCAAGGAAGGTTTCTGGCTTAGTAAATACATTTCACAGTAGGTAGCACACGAGTAGATTCGACAAATGAACGACGATAGCGATGAAACTTGGGTGAGATGTTGTGGACACTTACGTGACGGTTTCTAACTTAGTAAATACATTTTACAGTAGGTAGCGCACGAGTAGATTCAACAAATGAGTGACGGAGTGCGAATCGTTTAAACAAAATCAGGTATGCGTTCATATACTATTCATCCGATTGCGATGAAACATTGATCAGTTATTTTGTACCCGCCAGGGAAGGGGACTTAGTAAATCCATTTCACAATAAGTAGCGCAAGAGTAGATGCAACAAATGGGTGACGACGCGCGAAGCGTTTCAACAAAATTCCCTATTGCGTTCATATAACATTCTTCGATTGCGATGAAACCTTGATGAGTTATTGTGTACACGCCAGGGAAGGGCTTCGACTTAGTAATACATTTCTCAACAGGTAGCGCACGAGTAGATTCAACAAATGAGTGACAGCGCACGAATCGTTTAAACAAAAACCCCTATACGTGCATATACCATTCATCCGATTGCGATGAATCATTGATGAGTCATTGTGTACACGCCAGGGAAGGGTTTCGACTTAGTAAATCCATTTCACAATAGGTAGCGTACGATTAGATTCAACAAATGAGTGACAGCGATGAAACTTTTTGAAAGTTGTTGTGCACGCTCCCACGAATGGTTCTAAATTAGAAAATCCATTTTATGATAGCTTAGAGGCAGTTAACATGTTGTGTATCCAAAAGCACTTCAAGAAACAGAATTTCAACGCCAACACTTTCTTTGATTGGCATTGCAACGCATGCCGGGTACAGCTTGTTTTGATATAAAGATAAGTAAGCCTCTGTGGAATTTGTTACACCAGACTACATTTGATTGAAAGGGGAAGGAATGAAATCTTCTGATGACATCTGGTTAGTTTTAATATGTCAGCATCAAACATCGGAGAAAGCTACTAATTCCCAAGGAGTAGGCAAATAAACTTAAAACGTTCCCTACCGTATTAAATAAAACAAATTATTTAGCATGATTTTTTCCTGGACTTTTACTTATTATTTATTTATACATGCACTTTCATCATCATCATCTTGTACAGTTTCCTGCCCCAGGCTGGGTCTGTTTGGAACATAAGCCTCGCCACTTAGTCCTTTCTTCCCTCCACCTCTCCGCTGTCACTCTAGTCCAGTCCTCGCCTTTCTTCTTGACACATTCCTCCACTCCTTTCAGCCATCTATCTCTTGGTCTTCCCCTTGGTCGTTTCTTCTGCATCTGCATCTCATGTATCGTCTTGGGAATCTTCTCCTCTTCCATTCTCTTTATGTTATTTATTTATATGTGCACTTTATGCCCTAAGGCTAAATGAATGCTTATCCATAGTGAGAATTCAGTTGTTGTAAAGTACACTCCACACTTCACTTGTTATTTTCTAACATGTGTTATTGTTGCAGGTAGCTTTGGAAGTGCCTCTAGCAACAACACAGAGCAAGAAGAAGCCGCTGTTTGGAGAGGACAATGGGCAAAATTAAAAATGAAAGAATAATTAGAATATGAAATGTTGAGCAGGCAGAAACTGAAGGAAATGTACTAGTGCATTATTTAATAAAAATAAAATAAAAGGATGTAATGTTATTCTGAACTAGTTGTTAATTCTTCAGGCCCTGATTGTTCCTGAAATTGTTGCCACAATATTGTCCTCCATTGACTTAACAAGGTTACATAGTGATTGGAGTACAATGTCCCTAACACTCATTTGTGCTCTCTCTACAACTGAGCATGGATGATTAATATTTATAAAAAAAATTATGTGCATATAAAAAAATGTTTCTGTTAAATGTGCAACAGAAGACTGGTGAAGACTGCAGATAGGCTATGCTAAAAAAATGGTCAGGGGGCATTCACCGTTATTGATCCAAGTTAATGTCCAGTACAACAGTTATCATTTGTAATGCACCCACAACTTTAATCAGAAATCTGCTGTTTGCCATTTAATTACAGTTGTCATGTATGGGACAGTCGAAGCCAAGCTGTTAATTGCTTGCATATTGAATTTCTTGAAATTTGGTTAACATAATAACATTTGAACTGGGTAGGTTTTGGAGAACTTACTATGAAGCAGACCACTGTTTTATTGGACGTTTCAGGTTCACTTCTCTTTCAAAAAAAAGTTTTTAAATATGGGTTTTTATCACTTTAAAAATGTAAATGTTAGAATATGTTATCAAATGGTTGTTGGAACATCTTGGTCAACAGCCCTGTGTACTTGGGTGTGTGTTGATTTTGTCTGATAACTTGAGGTGGCTGTAATAGTGTACCAGTATGTAACTGTAATAGAAACAGTGGATTTAGTAAGTTTTCTATGGATGATATTTTAAGGAAAACCTGGAACAAGTTTGGGGTAAGTGACCCAGGACTTACAGGTACCCGTAAGTAGCATTCTAGCATTTGCCTTGGTATAGTGTGGGTACTCCTGAAGAGCCACACTTAGGATGATCAATGTCATCACTGGGATTAAAATATCTGGACTTGTTGCATTTCCTCATTACAGTCTTGGACCATGGCCCGATATGCTCAGCTAAGCTGCTGGGTTGACATGATTACACGCAGATAGTTTGGGTGGGTGGATAAATGAAATGTTGAGTAGGTAGAAACTGAACAAAATGAAATGTGCTAAAGCAATTTTAGGCCCTGAGAGTTCATGAAATTGTTGCCACAATATTGTCCTGCATCGACTCATGTAGGGTGCAAGTTATTGAACGGGGTATTCCTTCTCTGGGGGATTTGTACTATCTCCACCCCTTAAAACATTACACCTCAATCAAACACATTTTATATCCCTGCCTGAGATAACATCTATCCCCAATCAAAGAAAAATGCTTTCCACAAAGAAAAGAAAGGAAATTGTGAATTGTGAACACCTTATATGCTACAGCTGGTGATCTATTACAGTATTGTTTTAGCATTTTCTTGTTAATGTGATGCAGTTGTACAACATGGGGCTCTCCTCAAGTGCTCGGGGACACAGTCCAGGTGATGCTTGGATGACCTGGGTCTATTTACACTACTGGTATTTGGAAATAAAACACATGAGCACAGTAAAAGGTGGGGAGTGGAGAAGAATGGAAGCAAAATAGGATAGATGGAAATGTTTAAAAAACATTTTCTCAGTACAAATACATTCATACACCTAGCAAAGATGTCTTGATCAAACATTTTGCATAAATGTAAGCCATTGAAATGTACACGTATCTAAATTTACACGAGGGACTATTTAGAAGTACTGTAGCTTATGGCACCCGGTTATGTACTTACAATTGTGGTGCATGTTTACTGCCATATGGGCTAAATAATGTGAAGTGTGTGTCACATGAATACCAGGCCTATGATACTGTAGTTCTTCTACAGGATATCTAATAGGCTACCCTATTAGCAAAGGTAAGATTAAGTACCAGTGACCTACCACTTTCAAAAACAAAAGGCACCGTGGATAAAATAGTCATTTAATGCTACTATTACCGTATCGTATGTGTGTGGTACCGGTATTAATATATTCACTGGTGGCATGAATCACCTCTCGGAATGCTTTTAACCTCAAAATTGTGCATCGCATTCCTAGGGTTAATTACGGTATTGGTGCATATGTCAACGATACAAAGAAAAGTTACAACACCATCACTGATTAAAAACACACAGTTTGGAGTGAAAACATAAATTGTTATCAAATGTGAACTCGTATTACGTACGTATAGCCTTTAGGCCTAATACTGTATAACCCTCGACTTGGAGGCACTGAACAACAGGGTTTATAGGTGACATAATACAATACAATGTAAAAAAAAACGGTCGTGTTTTGATATTTATTTAAAACTGAAGAAATATATCGTTCAAGTGTCTCAATAAGACACGATTTTTAGAAGAATGGCATTCTTCATCCTCAAAATCCAAGATCACTCTCAGACTAAAATGCATTATCGTTGAGAGAGAGCACGCGCAATTTAAGCCTAGCCCAGAAAGAAATAGTACCGTACCACCGTATAACCTAGGCCTACTAATGTACAAGCTTTCTAACATATTTCTCTTTTTAATACAGCCTAGAACTGGAATCTAAGCGCTAAAATGTTTCACGGACAACGGCTGTGAACCGCTGTGAACTAAGATCAACATGGCTGAACCGAGAACTGTCGCCGGTTAAATATGAACTCAGATCAAGACGCGGTGATCTTAGATTAACGTTTATACAACAGAAATTCTGAGTTCAGCACGCGTCAAGATCAGCTGAACCCGTTGAACTGAGATCAAATGCTTTATACATTCGGCCCTAAGAATCACAACTTCGAAATCGCCGGTATACCAGTCTCAAAACACGAGAATGTGTATAATATTGTGGCTCAAGTGGCAGGTGAAATAAATTGGGATTGAAAATGAAACTGATCGGGACATTGAGTATTGCCACCGACTTCCAGCCTTTATAGATAAGGATGGCAAAAAAAAGCTCCCCTCATAGTTGCAAAATGTTATTCCCGTCAAACAAAAGACATGATAATGAGAAAACAAACGAAAACATGGGAAACTTCTTTGCACAGATATCAAGATCAACAGAAACTCGCCAGTGTATATAAATGAACATTTAACCAAGGATAACCAAAACCCATATTGGCTTGCCAGGAATACTAAACGGACAATGAATTATAAATTCGCATGGACCAGGAAAGGGAAGATCTTCACGAGGAAAAGTGAAAACAGCCCGATTCTACAAATCAAGATTGCAGCTGACCTACCAACTGTTCATGGGAATCAAGGAAACTAAAGGTATGTTTGCCTGAGCCAAGTGATCAATCAATATTTTATGAAATTCTGTTTAAGTGAGTGTAAAGTAATTATGGAAGTACCCTAAAATAAAACGACTACCATACGGTACGAAAACAGATAACGAAGTAGACCTTAATTTTCAAGATATTACCGCACTTCAAACATTGTAAACAGTACTCAAGACTTTAACAAATCAATGACCGGTAGCTTTACGGTACTGCAGGAATGGAAATCATGCACTTAAATATACGTGGCATGATAACTAATTTTGAAAGTATGCTAGTTATGCTCGATCAACATGATCATAAACCAGATGGCATTATACTGTCTGAAACTCAGCTCATTAAGGATATACCATTTGCTATTTTAGGATATAATGATTACCTCATACCACCTAAAATTCTACCCATGACAGAAACGTCTAGTGAGCGGAAGGTCTTGCTCCGGTGCGCATGCGTCAGTGTTGAACAACCATAGCTTTTTTCTCCGTGGCCAAAGCAACCGGAAGCCGCTACCTATCTTCTTTGGGAAGTCGCTTTATCAAATCAAATATGGCGTGGTAAATAATGTTTGGCCTGGTTATTTATCGTATGGCTTTTAGTGCCGGGAGTGTCCGAGGACATGTTCGGCTCGCCTGAGTCTGTAGCTGCTTCCAGCGGATACCCTAAAGGGTGAGCTACAAGTTCCGTTCAATTTCAAGTAGTTCCAACTTTCGCCACCAGATATCAATGATACCTAGTGGTGAACGTTGGAACTTTGATAGAGCGTTCTGACGAAATCTAACCTAACAAATTTTGCTTTACACAAGTTTAGTCTGTGAAAGGATTTTTTACATGCCATAAATCTATGACATGGGACCGCCAGCTTTACTTCCCCTCCGAAGGAAGGCATACTGAAGGATTTTTAACGCTCTTAAAAAATCCGACTTCGGCCGGGTTTGAACCCGCGATCTTGGGCCTGGTGATTTGAAGCAAAAAGGCATTCGCAAATTTTTCGGGATGGAAACGGAGATTGAGACTGGCATATATAGCAATCTATATATTGCATTAAGTCATGGAATTAAACTTCTTTGATGTGACGGTTCATTGTTTTCCACAATTATGTAGGCTACTGTGTAATGAAATTGTGGCGATGAAGCTTTCAGTGATATTTTACTACGGTAAAATAATTATACTTTCGATGGAAATGCAATTTTGGTCAGACAATTTATGATTAGGCTGCACTTGTACATACTGTGGCTAGTAATGAATCGGTAGCGATATTTTTCTGACAAAGAAATTCGCTCATGGAGGTTATGGTAGGATATTGTTCAATTACGGTTTCAATAAATCTGTTCACTTAAAAGTATTTGCTGCTATAAGTTACAGTATATACTGTAGATATTATGTATGACACTTTTTAGTGGTTTAGTTTTGTAATCTTCGACGCCACTGTTAAGACCCATTTTATACTGTGATACCGTACCTGATTGAGATGGGTTAGGTTATGTTAAAGATGTGGTTTTAAGGAACGTAACACGTAGCTCATCTGTCCTTAAATGTCGGAGATGACTGAAATGCTAGATACACGGGTAACCGGTACTTAAAACTTTTGAAACAAGTGTTAGGCCTACAAAATGGTCTGTGATTATATGACCTATCTTTCTTGATATTTTATTTGAAGAAACTGGGGTAAAACTTCACAAGAGGGTTTCACAATGGTTTTGCATAGACCAATATTTTCGTCCAGACCAATGGTGGATTGATAGCGCGGCCCGCTAATAGATAACACCCCTGGTTTTGTCACGCACAGTGGGGGAAGTCACGCATCAATAATCTTTATCCAGGCCAATAGTTTTGCCTTTTATTTCATATCGTGAAACCCTCTCGTAAAGAATTAATGAAACGGGCATCATTCTAGATTTTGGGCTAGAAAATGGTTTGCTATGGAGACATTTGCAAAGGAGTAGAGTGCAGTAGTACCTGTAATAAGAATGTTATGAAAAGGGTGATGATATGTTGTATAGGCCTACAATGTAGTTGCATGTGGAGTCCTGTTGTAAATTCTGACCAGTTTTGCTCGTGCATTGAAATTATTAATAAAAGGTATGTTTCTAGCCATTAATTTCATCATTTCAGTGCTGCATTGTGTGTGGAAATGACCAACATGCAAGAAAGAATATAATGCCCCAATAGAGAAATCCTTATTCCTTTCATTTCACACCATGTCCTGTACAGTACCAATATTTTTGTCTTGCAGAAAGTCACCAAATACCAGGTTTATTAAAAATTGTTGCATTTGTATATTTTGCGAAAGTTAAAATAGTAATTGTGTACACCATGACAACAACAGGCTGAAGTACACAAACTGATGGTAGATAGCTCTTGAAATTGTGGTTAATGAATTTGATGCTTGGGAGTGTATGGAAGACCGCGATTATTACTTCATTGTGTAAACCTAACAGATTTGAGGTGAATGGAGGAGAAAAAGGTACTGCTGTACTCCTGGGAGAGAGATTAATGTGGAGTACAGTTACAGTAGGAACTGGTGTGAACATTTCTGTAAGAAGCAAAGTGAATGTTCCTCCACCTTACAATTGTGCTGCATCACATGGACTCTCCTGCATACGAAACTCATTGTGTGCCCATGTGCCATCAAGTAATAATTACAGTCTTCGTTCTTTCATATATACCGTACCTCCATGTTGTCAAGTCGAAATACTGTTAAATGGCTTTCAATTAAGTAAATGGTCACATGCTTGTCATGATCTCTAGTAGTTTTGTTCAGTTACACTGTACGGGTTCATCGGCAAGTAATTGAAGAGATGAAATCTACTTTAAACAATGTGTTTCAATCGACTAGGGGAATTTTTATTGGCAATTATGCCATAAAACTTGGGTGGCATGAACTACGGTACAATTATGTGTTTCTTGTTCTAGAGAATTAAAAAAACACCACTTCTTACAAAAATTTCTAATAACTAGCTTTAATGGCAAATTTTGAAATAGTTCCACAAATAATAATACTACGGTATATACCTTGGAACTGTTTTCATTTTAAAGGTTAATGAACTGAATACGAACACAGTGAGTGGCCATCGACAGCTAGTCCTTGAAACTGAATAGGTCCCTTTCAGTTCATCGACAAGATCCACTCCTCCCTTTGTCATGTTGAAATGGTTAGAAGTTCAGGCGTCCAGTATTCTCCAGAACTAGCATCGATTTTTTCAGAATCATGGAAAGTGGAAATCAATATGATGGCCTTATTTTTCTTGGAAGCATAAGAGAGCAACGTACAGTCAACTCTAAATCCCAAAATACTGCTGTTGACTGGCATTTTTGGTGGAATAAATATTGGAGGAATCTCTTTCTTACTTTTTCGGAGTGTTCCGACAATATTGTTAGACTGTGGTTTTCAAGAAGAGAGATGGCCAGGGGGAAGTACATATCAATTGTCAAATCCTCCCACTGCCTGACTTTGGCTGTACTATTCTCTCAACAATGGCTCATGGTGAATTTTCACTTCTAAAGAGTCCTTCTGGTTGTTGACCAGGATAAATTTTCATATGAACTGTGTAATATGTTCTGGCGCAAACTAAGGCAAAACTTGTGTTTGCCACACTTGGCCGGTTTGCTTGGTATATATATTAAAAGAACGAATTTCCCTTGAAACGACCCGAGCATTTCGTCCATTGTACAATATTCACCTGGTGAATATGAATGCGAGCATCGATCATCAAAACCCTGAAATATCTCATGGATTAAAGAAAGATTATCTGATTAAGTTCTCTTATCTCTGTCATGAACATTATCGAATCTCATAGCTCTAAGCAAAAATTTGAAGAGACGCAGATTCATAGTTCTTCTGAATATTTCTGCACCTGTTCCATCTGTTACCAACATGTCTTTAAGATTTTTATACAATGAACGAAGAACGCCAGCAAGGTAAAAAAAAAGCCCAAACACGACTTTCAATTCCCAAACATCTGTAGAAAGAGCATCACGTTCTTGTGTAAAGTTCGCTCGTCTTTGTTCAATCCACATATTTGTAAATCACACAATCCTTTTGATTTCGGAGTCTCGAAAATAAATACTCTAAGCTTCTATCGCATTGCGAGCATCCCCCTTGGGTCCAGGTGGGTGAGAAGTTCGATGGCGTCAGCGTGTCCTTCCCCTTCGTTGAGAGGAATGTACTTGCTATGTTGTAACACCTTCTTTAGTAATGTACACTGGTCCAGCATTACTAGTACTTCTTCCGGTAGAGGCTAAAAATGGTGCATTTTCTGTGTGTTGTATCGTATTTCAATTATACGACAGGTTACCACAATATTGTTCATCCACAGATTCCTCTGAGTCTGTGATGTGTTCACTACAAGCCAAGTTGTCCTCTGCACTTCCATCATCATCTTCTTCAAACTCCCCTGCTCCCTATTCTTCCACGTCAAACAGTTCCCTTCATACTCTGTCTTGTTGCACTCGAAGTACTTCGTTTCTGTTCCGTTCTTCTTTTCCACCCTCTCTAAGAGCGTCCTAATTCTATCTTCTTCTTCGGAGTCCCATCATAAAATGCAAAACTCAACAGGTCGCGTGTGGTGGAAAAGACCGCACCCCGATTCTGTAAGAAATGGTTAAGCTATAACAAGTCTTTAGGACCCATAAAGACTGGTTAGCAGTCGAATTGGTATTCTGTAACGCCAAATCGCATCCATGTTGTGACGTAGGTCTCACCGCTGAACCATCCACCGTAAAGGCATGTTCCGAGGACTTGTTAGCCGTTTTCTGCCCTCACGATTTTACATTCTTGGCTTTTTAATCACGGTCTTGATACAGTCCCACTCAAAAACGCTGCCTTAATTTTTACCCATAAACGTCTCTACGACCGTTCCCCGATTCTATATCAACAGGGTTCTATTACTATCACCCATCATACCAAATACCTAGGGATATTGATAGATGATAAGCTGACATGGGCACCCCAACTGGCGCACCTAAAATCACACGTCACAAAAAAAACTACAACTCCTACGTTCGTTAACGCGTCGCTCTTGGGGAGCGGACCCTCAAATTTTGCTACTTTTATACCGCTCTATCGTCAGGTCCTCCATGGAGTATGGTTGCCATTTTTATGACATCATGCCCCAGTCTCGTCTCACGATACTAGATAAATTACAATATGCCGCTCTGCGAATTATCTTGGGAGCTCTCTCCTCTACGCCCACGCAGGCCCTTCTCGTCGAAGCTACAGATCCACCTCTTGGTCTAAGACGGAAGTACCTGTCTTCTCGTTATCTCCTTCGCAAAATGGCTCTTGCTGCTTCTCCCATTCTCCCGAAATTACAATTACTACAAGAATATCATCAGCAACACTTACTTAAAAAATATTCCACCCCCTCTATTCTCTCATCTTTCATCGGTCTTACCAGTCTTCGTCCAGACATTCTCCTAACCCGGAAGCCGCTATGCTATAATGCGCCCTTCCCTCTTTATCAGTTCATTCCTGATGTTCTTCACCATGCCCCCTACTTTTCTCAAAAAGCTTCATTTCTTTCCCACTCCATCGCCCGTCGATATGTCTGTTAAATTGAAGAAAGTGCCTCCAGCTGTACCACCATATACACAGATGGCTCCAAATTCGACTCCCCGCCTGGCGTGGGGGCGGCCTTTTATGTCCCCGCCAAACAACATCTTGCTTCCTTTACGTTACCTCCGCAATTATCTATTTTCTCGGCAGAAGCTTTTGCTATTCGTCAAGCTCTCTTATATGTCAAAAGGAATGTGATATCTCGCTCTCTTATTCTTTCTGACTCCAAAAGTGTTCTCCAGGCCTTACAAAATGTGATGCACATCGACAACTGGTTCATACTTCATATACTCAGGTTGACGTATGAATTGCCTCAATCGGGATTTTCTGTTGTTTTTTCTTGGATCCCCGGCCATACAGCTATTTTAGGAAATGAATACGTAGATCAGGCCGCTCGACGTGCTGCTTGTGGCCACGGCACCCCCATCGCCATTGCCACTCCCGCCTCTGATCTTATACCTCTTCTGAAAAATCAATTAAAGGAAGTATGGTCGACACAATGGAGGGATTATTCATGGGAAAAGGCTCAGTTTTATTATAATCTACAACCGTCGATACCCCATCTCCCTTGGTTTTATAATGGTCGCTATACTCGTCGTCACATCATTACCATTATTCGCTTACGTTTTAATCATGCGCGCACCCCCGTCTTTATGGCTCGGTGCAACTTGCAAGCCTCCGAGGTTTATGCATGTAATACTGCGATAGGTACTGTTAATCACCTCGTGTTTCAGTGTCCCTTATATACGTCTCAACGAACTACGCTATTTAATTCACTCAGTACGCTAGGTTTTTCTCTCCCCTTATCAATTTCGGTACTTCTTTATTCCCCTACATTTCCTGTCCTCTCCGCTTTACTCACATATTTTTCTGATTGCCATCTAACTATTTAACTCTTTCCCTTACGTGTGTCTGGCTGCGTGGCTCAGGGGTAATGTTCTCGCTTGCTGAGCCCAAGATTGCAGGTTCGAAACCTGGCGCAGTCAGCTGGCATTTGAGGGTGCGCAAATGCGAGGGAGCCGTGTCAGTAGATTTACTGGCACGTTAAAGATCCCCTTCGGGGCAAAATTCCGGCACCCCGGCGTCTCTAAAAGCCAGTGTAGTTAAAAGGGACGTAAAACCAATAACATTATTATTATTATTATCCCTTACGTGTGACGCCTCGTGTTTGTTTATGTAGCAAGTCACCAAGATGCGTCACTTGGGCGTGAAGCTTAGCACCTTGTGTCCTTGGTTGTTTATGTGTCATCCCCCTTCCACGTCATAATCATGCTTCCTCCATATATTCTCCTCCCGATAATAGATCATTTTTTTTTTTTTTTTTAATCTCTGGATTAGTGACTGGGTAAAGAGTGTACTGCGCCCAACACCCCTCACGAGAAGAAGAAGAAGAAGAAGAGGAAGAAGAAGGAGAAGAAGAAGAAGAAGAAGAAGCCGTTTTCTAGTCTATAACACTACAGTAGGCCTACCGAGAAGAAAAACTGGCATACCATTAACTATTATTGTGTTACTGCCCAAAGAGTTGATACCTCATTCTTGGAGATTTTCGAGCATTATTCTAAATGTATACACCTATTCTTAACAGTATTGTTGTTCATGTGTTAAACTGCTCTCAGTAGTCAATTAGGCCTACAGGTAAGTTGCCCAATAGCTTACTGGCCACATAAAACATTTATCTTAAGTTTCTGTTACAGTTCATGTTGTAATCAACCAGAAAACACACTATTTGATTCCTACTAAACTAAAATGAATATTTATGTGGAACGGCAATGTAATTTCTCTCCGAAAGGGAGTTGGGTGTATACGGTTGACATGATCCGCTGGAATAGGGGAAATGTGCCTAAAATGACATACCATTTTTATTTTTTGCTCGTTCTCTTAAACTTTTATTAAGAATTTGTTTTTCACACATGTTTTAGAATCATTGACAGAATATCTTCTCAAAAACGGTCAACAACCATCAAATATAATACTATACTATACACAAGAAAATAAATTGAAAAATGTACCAACGTGTCATTTTATCCCTACTGTTTGGGTAAAATGACATACGTTTCACCATGTATATACAAAAAGTGAAGACACTAAACAAAATCCTCAACAAGTTCTTATTATGCCTTTACAAATGGTTCTATGGCTTACAAAGGTCACACACAAAATGTTTAATCCTTGCAGGAACACCAGCACACTCACTGTGAGCCCACATCTTGCATCTAGCACACTTAATCCATGATTCTCCTGGCCTAGAATGTGAGAAAATATCATTGCAGTAAATGCAAACACAGTCGTCATCATCTTCATCTGCACAGGGGTCTGAGTTATAGGCTTCTGCGCTGCTGAACTCGATTCTTTTCCGAGCTCTTCTAGTTGATCGGCGTTCCTCAGCTAATTTCTTCTGGTGTTCTTTATCTTCTAGAAGTTTTATATTGGGGACTGCTGTTTAGGAGGCCTGAAGAACCCTGGGTAGTTTTACGTTTCTTTGGGAAACATAACCCTGCTGTAGGAACTGGGGAAAGTTCATGAACTGATATGTTGAGTCTATTGTCTGATTTGGGAGTCCGAAGGCTGGTCGTGGGAGCAGATTTCTCTTCAGGTGTTGAAGAAGCATGCAAATCATGAGAACATCCCGGAATACTTTCCTCTTGACATTCATTATTCAATAAGCCTACAGTGGGGGATGGAATTTGGTCAGTCTCTACAAATGTAGGTCTATCAGTTGTCTGAGCCGGGGCAAACAAATTGTTCTTCAATAACGTCAGGATTTAATGGCCAAAGTCCTGACTTAGCAAATCCGCTCTTAGCATTAGCCACACTTGCTGCTTTCCCATATGCATTGGCAAAGAGCTCACTGATTTGATATTGAGTGACTATTCGACCAGGGTGGGTTTTCAGCCACTTTGAAACTTCTTGATTATAATAGGTCTTCATGGGACCAAAAAATTACACGTCTAATGGCTGAAGTCGGTGAGTGCAGTGGGGTGGTAGGCAAAGTAGAAACACTCCATTTTCTTTAGCATATTTCAGCACCTCAACATGTTTGTGGCTCGAGTGACCATCAACAATGAGCAACACTTTATCTTCTTTGTTTGCCTTAACAAAATTAATAAAATGCTGTAACCACTTGAGGAAAACTTCTCCAGTCATCCATCCACTTTCATGCGCAATGCCTAGAGTTCCCATTGGTGCTCCATCGATCAATTCCTGTTTCCAGTTTTTCCTGGGGAAGATTAAAGCCGGAGGGACAAAGTTTCCTGCAGGGTTCATACACGCAACCATTGTAACATGCATCCCCCTCTCAGCGCTTGTAAGTGCCCCCACTTGCTTTTTCCCAGTCGTTGCAAAAATCTTCTGAGGATTATGTACAGTTGAGAGAGCAGACTCATCAACATTATAGATTCTTTCAGGCGATATTCCTTCTTTATTTAGGATATCTTCACAAACCTTGTAAAATTTATCGACTTGAGGTTTATTGAACCCCATCGCACGAGCTGCAAAAGTAGCTTCTGGCTTCCTTAGAGATAAGTCTGGATTGCGACTCCGAAAACCTTTCAGCCAGTCCCAGCCAGCCATTTTCTTCTCCTTATTAAATCTGTGGGGTATACCATTTTGTTCTGCAAGCTGGTATGCTAGTTTCCTTACTTCTGTGCATGTCATGCCAAACAGACGAGATTATAGCAGCTTTAAGTGACTGACTATTTCCTGCTCTAATTCTTTTTCAAATGTCGACTGGAACCTGCCTAATCCTTTGCCTACACCCATAATTTGTTTGTTTCGATTTCTGGCACGCCTTCTTAAAGTCGCCTGCGGTACACCAAATTGTTTGGCAGCTCTAAACCAGCCCATTTCCTCATTGTTCACAGCATCGATGGCCCTTTGCATGGCTTGTTCATCCCATGACTGGCGTGTAGTCTTTCTGATATACGTCCCTACCATCTGCAAAAGAAACAGTACATATAATGAGAATTGGATGCCCGCTTATGTTGAAAATACATTCTAAGAATGCTACTTAAATATTTGTAAACATGGAAGAAGAAAGGCACTTAATCTTCTTAGGCCAATATATAAGGGTAAAATGACATAGTATGTCATTTTATCCTTACTAATGGTATGTCGTTTTACCCTAGAGTGCACCTTGTAACAGAGTGAGAGGTTATGCCAAGAATAACAAAGCCATGAGACTAACGTCAATACCAATAGAAGCGTTGAACAACCTATAATACTATTTGTATATTCTTATAACAAAAGGAACTTACCGCTAACAGCAAAGTCGCATCTAAAATGGAACACAAAAATATTCTAGCAACCTTCTTTTCACTTTTTGTTCACTGACTTTCAACACGTTTGATATTCAAGCCCGCCATTTGCAGAATACAGTTTAGCCAACTTCCGCATATGATAGAGCATTCAAAATAAACGACGCTAGCGCCATTTACGAGAAAAAGCCACTATGTCGTTTTACCTGAGTATGTCATTTTAGGCACTTTTCCCCTACAGTATCCATTGAATACTATAAATAAGATACCCCTAAATAAAATAAGGTATTAATTAAGGCAATAGCTAAAGAAAATCCTAACTGAAATAGATATTCATGTGAACAGACAGCGTAAATGTTTTCGCAAATGGGGTTAGGTGTACCGTATCTTATCAGGTTGAAGTAATCCGTATGAATGGTCAATGCATAAGATAAATAAAACACCATAATAGGCGAAAGTATGGGTTAAGGCAATATGGAACATAGGAAATAGTTAAAAGTAAAATGATACAAACTAATTGCGATATAGAATGGTTTGAAATACGTTGAAATAACGCGCCAATCGATTTATCCGTCATTTAGTGGAAGGCTTTCGTACTATGAAGATGGCTATGATTTCCTGATCCTGAACTTGTAACAAGCGTCATAACAAGGTGCCTTACAGAATACCACTTTGAGCCTCGCTAGCCATTTGTTGTTATGCCTATGGTTATGATTCCGTCGTAACCATTTTGGTGGGTTGTTAAGGAGTGAAGTTACAAAATCGGGGTGCTCAGGTCTGATATAATTGGTAAATACACTGAAGAAAATGGAAATTGCAACACCATGAAGGCATTGGTCATTTGTGTTGATTATCAAGATATGGAACGATGCCATATAGGTATGTAAACGATCAAAGTTTCAGACCTATTGGATTGTAGCTACAGGTCTCCCCACATGATTGGTCGCGGAGGAATAAACTCCAGTATACGGACTATGGTGTAGCGTAGTTGACTTGCAGTCTGTGCAGTGAAGTGTTCCCCGTCAAACATGCCTCGACGACAGAGAAGAGCATGCTATCAACAACTGTCGCCGTTTGAGAGGGCTCGGATAATTGGGCTGTGTGAGGCTGGATTATCGCTAAGGACTGTCGCTGCACGTGTTGGCCGACAGCCATCTATCGTACAACGTCTATGGCATCAGTGGTCCAAAAAAAGGTACTTACACTCGTAGACCTGACACAGGCCCAGCGCGACAGACAACTGTGAGAGAGGATCGCCGCATCATTCGGATGGCCCGGATGGAACCCCATGCAACAGCAGCACAATTTCGAGCAGCTGTGGCACCCCACGTTACACAACAAACAGTTGGTAATCGCCTGTGTGCAGCTGGCTTACGGTCCCGTGTCCCTGCAGAAGGTGTTCCATTGACACCACAACAGCGACGTGTAAGGCTGGCCTGGTGTCGAGAACGATTGACGTGGGTCGACGAATGGCATACGGTCGTCTTTAGTGATGAATCGAGGTTCTGTCTTGCCCGCAGTGATCGCCGGAATCGTGTGCGCCGACGTACCGGGGAGAGGGGCCGCCCAGACCTTATTGTCGAGAGGCACACAGGGCCAACACCAAGCATTATGGTCTGGGGAGCTATTGGCTTTAATGTGAAATCACAATTAGTGCTTGTTGAGTTCACTATGACTGCTCGACAGTACGTTGATAGGGTACTCAATCCAGTGGTTGTCCCTATGATGGCGAACATTGCTAATGGGATGTTTCAGCAGGACAATGCCCGGGTTCACACTGCACGCATCTCCAGAGGAGCTCTCCACGACATCACAACCTTAGAATGGCCCGCCAGATCCCCGGACCTCAGTCCTATTGAGCATGTGTGGGACATGATGGGTCGACAACTGGCCAACAGTCCTCAGCCACCTACGACTCTGGAACAACTGACCCGTGCAGTGCAGCAAGCATGGGCCACAATTCCTCAGGAAGCGATCCAGGGCCTTATTGACTCCGTGCCTCGCCGAATTCATCAATGTATTGCAGCTCGCTGTGGGCACATCCTGTATTGATTGTTGTCCAAACTTGCAGTCAGAGGGACCTGAAAGTGTAATCATCGAATCACAACCGAACACTCGTCCTGCATGTTCAATTGCAGCAATGTAACACCACCCCTTTTGGGTGTTGCAATTTCCATTTTCTTCAGTGTAGTTCAACTTACCACGCAAAATTGGACTGGCGGACAAGAGGAAACTGTTGCTGATGCTATCCGTTACAATTAGATGAAGTATGGTGGTGGGGGAGTGCAGCAAACAATAATGGTGGCGTGAACAATACGAACCTGGTTAAAAGACCGCAATGCAACCTCTCCCGGTTTAATGGAAGGGAGGCTAGGTTTATCAGGGTTGGGGAGTATGTAACCAACACTTTATGCAGAAACGACGTAATTAATTGACTGTAAAACCATTGCTTTTAACAGTGGTTGGTTCCTTAGTTTAGGGTCTGCGACAACGCGGTCATTTAGCCCCGTGTACTTTGGGTGTGTGTAGAATTCGTCTGATAACCGGTGTTAATTGTGATGGATGTATTAGTTTGTGTTATCTGTGATTCAGGTAGAAGGACTGCAGACGATTAATTGTTACTATTGCCACCAAATTCTACCATCCACGACACCTAGCTGCGAACGCGGCTACTAAATGCCACCGCAGTCAGCACCCCTTGGCGAACGTTGGAACTAATAGAGCGTTATCAAACTAACTAAAAATTTTTGCTTCCACAAGTGTAATTAGTGGAAGATTTTTTTTCATGCCATAAATCTATGACATGGGACTGCCGGCTTTACTTCCCCCTGAAGGAAGGCATACTGCCGGATTTTTAACGCTCTTAAAAAATCCGACGTCTTCGGCCGGGTTTGAACCCGCGATCTTGGGCATAGAAGCTAAGCAAATGCAATCGCTTGTTAGTTTTTCATGATGGAACAATTTGGGGATTATCCTAGATGCATGAAACAGGCGGAGAGTGAACATAATATACTGTATTTCCTTGACAGAACAGTAATGTGTAACCTTTAAACAAAGCCAGCCCAAGTGATTATTCTATGCTTCATTTAGAAACCCCTGGATTCTTGAATGTGTGTGGAATCTATCTGATGACCTGGGTTATTGTAGTGACGTTACTAAAGCTCAGAAGAATGCTTGACAGGGGAATGTAGCCAGCAATAACATTGTGATATGTCTTCCCAAAAACATTGTGCCATAACTTCCGAACAGTGTCCACTCGTCCTTCTGAGAGCACAACGGGCCGATATATATTCTGCCGAGAAGGAAGCAGGTTTCCATAGCAATGAATGACTGTATGTCATTGTCGTCCACCTCACCACACGCTCGCGTTCTTCTGAGCTCAATACAGTAATTGTAACTAGGAGTTAAGTTGGGAAGGAATCAGCTGCGATCTGAATTTACTTTGGGAAATTACGGATACCACTTCTACAATGACCGAGAATAGGATATGAATCCACTACTCACCTCTCCTCTCAAGTGTTCTCTTGATGCTAGCAAACCTCATACTAGAATTAAAATTCATGACAGAGCTGGGAATTAAACCTCGGCCACCATCAGAGAAAAAAAATAGCCATGGCCAATTGCCAGATTACTGGAATTCACTATTCCATTCAAATCAAGCAAACTATAGTCATATTGCCCTCAACAATTCCTAATTGAGATTTTACATTATAACCGATAGCTCCCCAGACCATAATGCCCAGAGTTGGTTCTGTGCCTCTCGACAATAATGTCTGGGCACCTCTCTCTTCGTATGTTGGTGCACACGATTGTGGCAATCAGTGCGAGAAAGACAGAGGAACAATTCATCACTAATGATGACATTATGCCATTTGTCAACCCACACTGATTTTCTCAACAGCACACGAGTCTTCCACGTCGATTTTGTAGAGTCGATGGAACACCTGCAGGAATACTGGCCTGTAAGCTACCAGTACGCAGACGATTCTTCACTGTTTGTTATGTAATGTAGGGTGCTATTAGTCCTCAAATTTGTGCTGGTGTTGTACGGGAGTCAATCCGGACCATCCAAATGATGCACCGATCCTCCCCCATAGTTTGTCAAGTTGCCTGTGCCAGGTCTAAGAGTGTGTGTACTACCTTCACTTGTCTCCGGGAATTTTGAATTCATCTTTTTGGGTCCGCATTGACAGCAGTTTCACCGATGTCTCAGTCTCACTCATGGCTGTGATTATATGGAAGCTACTGAGGTATGGGTGGTGCTTAGTAATGGCATTCGGGGCACAGTCAGTGCCTGTGAATGCTGTGAAAGGTTCAACTCATAGGGTTAGGACTACTGTTCTGACTCAGTGAGGAAAGCAATGTCAAACTACCTCACTCCTCTTCTTGCCTAGAACGCCTCAAAATAGCGCTGCCTTGGGTTTTTGTGGGTATCTACTCACATAACATAACGGCGGTACTTTTTGAGGATCCAACCAGCCTTCGGGCTGACTACCTAACAGAACATTGACAAGTTACAAAATATGACAAAGATTTTGAGTATCTGCCTATTCAACACCTTAATATTCCAAGATCAATTAAAATACATTTCAGTACATGTTTCGGGGTCTATAAATGCTCCCTTCCTCAGTCATAGTGTTAAAATTGTTAGTACATTACATTAATAGAAACATTAATTAAAACAGTACAGCAACACTAAGAAAGACATGCAATAACATAATAACTAGGGCTCGGATCGATATGCTCGAAAAAATCTGCAGGTAAGCTCGAAAACCATGTGATTTATGCTCGATAGATATGCTCGATAAACCCTATATGCTCGATAGATATGCTCGAAAAAACATTATATGCGGTTAAGTATGCAGAATATGCTCGAAAAACACCGTTAATAACTATAGAAAGGAAAGTGGAACGAAATAAACAATAACATATCTATATACGGGCTTTATTCTCTTTGTATGTATGATACACTGCGATATACTCGCATTCAAGTTTCAAGTATATACTGTATAAGAGAAGTTCTCTTATAAAAGTTACAGTTTACATTTACAAAATGTTCAAAATTAGGCGAGTCAATGAAGTATATCTGCATGGGTCTGTACAACAAGAATTTTATGTTTTCAGTTTTGAATGATTTTCTTAAATCAGTCAATAAAAGTTTCAATGACGAGAACGACCTCACTGAAGGTTAAAAACCAGCGGTTTTATTATTCACACCAGATAGGCTTTTCAATAATTATTTCTGTTTTCGAACCTTAAGGATGGTCAGGGCCCGAATTCGGCATGGGGGAATTCGAAGGAAAACAAACTATTTAGACGAAAACCACAAGAATATGCATTTATATGCTTCGATTCTGAAAACCGTAGTTTTATGCATTTATATGCTCGATAAACTTCAATTCTGTTGGTCCCAGTGAGGTGAAAATACCATTGAAAGGCTTCTTTCAATGTGTACTATTCAGGGAAAATATATGCAAATATGCTCGAATCCGAGCCGTAATAATAACAAACATAGATGTTTCTACAGTCTACTTCTAGCTTCAAGGTATTTTCAAACTTCCGCAACGGTGCGAAATTGTGTCCAAAAGAATGGAGACTATGGTGAAAACTAAACAAAAGTTTATAGTTTGAAATGCTGTATTCAGTGTATTGCAATATTAGTAAACATATTTCTGTAAGTAAATGTTGTTCATGACTTTCACTGTGCCCCTTGTATAATTTTAAACCAAGCCTTGTGATGAGGATGTGATGATGACCGTGTGACGGTCGAAAACCGTTATCAGTGAACAATATTAAGGTACATGCAATTATTTTGTTTCCAGATAGGAAGTATATTGATGCTTTTGAACTCTGTTGGAGCTGTGTTGGCGAAGGATACTGCATATTCCTTGGACAGCCAAGAAGACAAATGTATGGGTAATTCAAAAAAGCAAACCAGATATGTCTCTTGAAGCATTGATAACAAGATTAGAGCCGTCATATTTTGGACACATTATGAGACGTTCTCTTTCGTTCGAAAAGACAATATAGCTTGGAAAGGTGGAAGGGTCTCGGAGACGAGGGTGGTCAGCATTGAGATGGATCGACTCCAAATCCAACATGAATATGTCAGTGAAGGATCTGAAGTGTATGGCTGAAGACCGAATCATATGAAGACAGTCTATCCATGCAGTTGCTAGGAGTCGACGAATACTTGATGGCACCTGATCATCTTCAATTTTTTTTTCAGAAAAATGTGATATATATAAAATTACCCCGCCTAATCTAATAGGGCGAAAGAGTTTTGACCGATTGAAAAGTATAAATTGATTGTACAGTCAACACTGCAAAATGGCTTCAAAACTTCACACAGTTTCCCCATTTTCTACTCCACGCAAAAGTTGCCTTCCAGTAGACAACTGCTTCTACCTTCCAGCTCTTTGCCCAGTTTCATTCACTACCTCTCTTGAGGTGGGTGTCTAGTAGGGGATCCGGCAGTAACCCCCCGTCCGCATTACATCTCCAGCCCCATTGATATGGGAATAATAATGGGGTGACATACACAAAGGAGTATTTTAACTAAAAAGTAGATTCTGATTTATAAAAGATCATCACACAGTACAGAATTCAGTTGTTTCTGGAATAGACTAAATGAAATGATGAGTAAGTGTTTACCTTTTTTACTTGTATAACTTTCCATTTCTGTTGTTTGTGCCCTTTTTATTATGTGTTGGAGACACGATTGCCAATAGTCAAGTTAGGAACTAAGGAAGTGCTGACCTAGTGTTGGCGCAGCAGTCTCCCCCTGCCCCCTCTAAGCTGTATCAGAAATTTAATTGTCCACTTTTTAATACAATTTTCAGTACATGTACATTGGTACATGTTTTGGCATATCTTCAATATCTTAAATGGTTGACAAAGGAAGGATTTCTGGAATAAATTTTATTTCAAGCAACATTTTAAGAATTTTAAATCTATGTAGATAACAGAATGTCATATGAATCAAAATTAGTGTATTTTTTTCAGGAATGTGTGATAAAAATTGATGCTAATGCTGTAGTAGTGTAGTTGTATGATACTATTGTAATAGGCTGAAGATGGCACGGCACGTGGGCTGAAACGTGTACTGATAGGGACAAACTGAAAATTGTATTGAAAAGTAAGCAACTAAATTTATGATATTGATATCAATACAGAAAAACTGAAACCATGATGAATGTGAAATTGATTGTGCAGGCAATGCTGAGAAATGGCTGTACAAACCATGCACACCCTTGCACTGCGCAGCAATTCTATCTCTATGGTGAGGGTTGTTGAGGCAGGACAGCAAGGTCATATGCCCCTCGTAACACAGTTTTAAAATATAAATTTTGTTCAGTTAACATTTAGATATGGATGCCTAAAAATGAAAACAGTCCATTATTAATAAAAGAAAAAAGAAAAAGAACTAATAATTATAATAACAAACAAAAATATAGTCGAATAAAAAAGGGGAAAAGGGAAGAAAGAGAGAGAAATCTTGTAAAAGATACTAGGAACTGAAAAACGAAATGATGGTACATGGAGAAAGAAGAGAAATTAGGATCTATAAAGACAGGCAGAGAAGATCACAGACACCATGCGTAAGAGGAGACTGGAGTTTTATGGGCACCTCCTGAGAATGGATGAGAATCGAATAACGAAAGGAATCTTTAGTTACATCAGCAAGCAGAAGGCGACTACAATGCGCATAGAAGAAAGGCATGGAGTAAGTTGGCATACATACAAAAGACAGCTGGAATAGGGCTGTGCTTCGAGCTAAAATTGATAACATCAAGGGGTTCAAGGATAGATCCAGTAGAACGACCAAGAACACCTGGTCAGAGGAAAGGAGGAGGAACCACAGCAAAAGGATGAAGAAATTCTGGGTGAAGAAAAAGGAACTAACCAGCAAATCAATTGTTTCCCATGGCCCATAGTAGGGCAAATTCAAAGAAAGAAGAAACAACAATATAGGGAATACCAAACAACAGTGTCAAGCTGGCTAGAAGGTCATGGGTTCGTTGCACTAATGGGTGTTGCGGGAAACATGAAGCAATTGACTGCGACAAATTCAAAGAGTCAGTACACACACGAGAGTGGAATCGTGCATTCTGTAGGGCAAACTGCAGAGCTTCATAGATAGCAACGAGCTCTGCAGTAAAGATGATATAAGTTTGTGCCAAAGAGATCTTCATATTTGCATCATCAATGATTTAAGCTCAACCCACTTTCTCGTCCACCTTCGATCCATTGGCTAACATCCAGAAATTGGTGAACTGTGCTGTTCACCTTAAGACCTCAATGTAGAGCTAGCCAAATGTCCTTGTTAGGTGTCTGGATCATAAAGGGACCTGCAGCCACTCCTATTTCATTACACGAGCTATCAAGCCTAATACCAACCGGCTGGCGTAACTCTGGTGGGATCAGGTATTGAATAGAGATTGATAGCTAGGATAATGCATCATTTGATGAACATTGGCAGCATATGATGAAAGCATATCTTGGCGTCTGACACAAATAGGTGGTACACCTGATTTGGTGAATAGGCTGGAAATCGGGCTGGTACGGAAAGCATTGGCTATCAGCCTAATTCTGCTATACTGTCCAGCATTTTCAAAGCTGCTGACTTTGCTGAACTGTACGCTGCAAAATCATAGTCTAGTCGGGACAGGCTGAGGGCTTGGAAAACAGGATCAAAGCTATCTCAAATTATCAGTAATTTGCTGCCTTTGGTTGATTTCAGGGGATTTTTTGTTGTTGTCGTGTAGCCTGAGAGGCCGAGTACAGGTCCCTCTAGTCGACGCCCGTGGGCGACCTGCGCGCCGGAATGAGAGATGGAATGATGAAGATAATGAAACTGGACAAGGATGTAGAAGGAAGCGGCCGTGGCCTGTCAGTAGGTACTGTCCCAGCATTTGCCTGGTATTGAAAATGGGAACCCACAGAAACCCATTTCAAGGACGATCGACGGTGGGGCTCGAACACACACGTCTACTGAGTCAGCAGAGAGCTTGGCCCATGTTCTAACACTGCGCTTTACCGAGTGTAGCCACTGCTGTCGGTATGTTTCAGGAGCTAGAATATTCTGAATGTGTACTTTTGTACGATACCAGAATAAAAACATTATTGTGATGTCTGTAATAAGGTAAGATTTTAGATGAAATGAGAAAATTGTGATTGGGACAAATGAATAGTTGCTGTGTGCATCGCAAGTAGCAAACCGTACAACCTTCTAAGAAAAGTGCATAAAACAGCTCAAGTGGTCCAATGTGATCAACGTTACAAAAATAAAAGTACATGCATTCATTTTCATTTGAAACTGTTTTGCCTGTCAGCATCCAGTCTAGTCTGCAAGCCTCTGTTTGCGAACAAGTTACACCCATAATCCCGTATTAGCAGTCAGCACTGCGGCTTCCTTTTCTTCTACACCTCTCACTTTGAAATTGTTCGAAACTGAATCTAACCATTGCCTCCTTGGTCTACCGGTACCTATGCTTCTCTTTCACTCTGCAGCGAAATTATTAACTTCTTTGGTAACCTCTCTTCCCCCATTCTTTTCACATGACCCCAACATCTGAGTCGGCTCATACGGACAGCTTCATCTAGCGTGTTAATTTCTAACTTAGCCGTCATCTCTTAATTATGAGTAGCTTCCTGCCATTGCTGCAACCCATTTGTCCTAACAATCATTCAAGCTACCCTCATATCAGTTACCTCTAGCTAGGGTTACCATAATATTTTTAGGCCAAATCCGGACCTCGGATCTTCCGGGGGGTCTGGGGGGTATGGACGAACAAAATGAAATGAACTGAACTTGATTTTATAGGTTTACAATCCCTTTACAATTACATAACATGATTACATAAGAATATACAAAAACATCAATCAGTGTTCATCATATATCATACTGATCCCTTGAACAATTTTTTCTCGTCTTAGATTAATCTGTGCTGGGTCCGGGGGCAGGTTCCTCAATTTTCCTTGCATCGTATTTTTCATTAGAGCTGACTTTCTTCAGAAATGGCTTGTTATTTTTTATTTGGTCGTGGAACTCTGAGCATTTCATATCACTATTTGCCTTGATAACTAGCAGGTCCCTGACAACTGCAAGAGATAATCGTCCTCGTTCAGCTGTCCATATTGCTCCCACCATTGAAAGAATTCGCTCAGCTGGAGCTGAAGTTCCAGGCAGACACGTGGCGAATTCTACAAGTTTGTAAATATTCGCAAAGGACACTTTGCTCTTGGATAATACTTCAAACAATTGTCTCCACTTTTCATGAGTTTTAGGGGTTTCTTCTTTTGGCAGGGCGTCCCATTCGGGTCTCAGATTCTTCAAAACTTGAATAAGTGCCGAACGTTCATCAAATAGCTCATCCACATTTATTGAATCTGGTATGACACTGACTACTGTCAGAGCACTGTCTTCCATGTCATCCCAAGAAGGGACATGTTGTAGTGTCAACCACTTGAAGTGTTTAGCTTTGTCAAAGCTGCTTTCCCAAAGTTTCAAGTAGCTAATGCCAGCTTGATAAAAACCTTCGGCACATTTTAAAAACTCTTCTTCCTTGCTGTCATTAATAGCTTCTTCAGTTTTCAATTTCCTTAGTAATTGTTTACCAGCAAATGGTATGTAATTGTCAGCCTTCCTTTCTTCCAGTTTCTCAAGTAATTGTTCATATCCTTGCGCCGCTTCTGTAGCTGATATTTGATCAGACTCGACTTTCAATATTGATAGTTGAAACATTTGCAGACATCCGTGAACAAATGTTAAAAGCAGTTCATTGACTGGGTCTTCAAAAAATGATTGAATTGTTGCAGGGCAGTTGTTAAGTGATGGGAAATATGTTTTCAAGGGCTCAAACAAAACCAATATTCTTTCTACTGCTGGCATCAAGCTTAAAAATCTCGTATTGCCGTGGGAAAGGATCCTTTTGTACTCTACTTCTACAGATTCACAAAATTCTTTCAATGCAGTCACTCTGACAGTATATTGGAAGAAGTATTTGTACACTTTCACAACGATTGCCTCGACGTCCACATGTAGAGCATCACAGGCATTCTGCACTGCGTTATGCAGAATGTGCGCCGAACAGCCAGTGCCAAGAATTGGCCTTGAGAGGGCATTTTGAAGTTTGCGAAATACATTTCCTTGGCCCTGCCTTTTAACACCACCAAAGTTGGTATTGGTATTGTCAGCGCATAGGCATACGACCTTGGAGTCAATAGAGAACTTTTTGATGCATTTTTAAACATGTTCTACTAAGATATCAGAGGTTTCACCTGGAAGTTCATCAAAAAATAACAGCTTCACGTTAACACCTTCATTTTGGTTAAAATAACGAACACAAACAGGAGTCAATTTAACCTCTTTTCTGTTTGAACTGTCAATTGTTAGTGTAATGAAATTTGCATCCTTCAGATCTTTGAGAAGTTTGTCAAATATGTAAGGGGATATTACATTTACAATGATGGCTTCGGTCTTAGTACGAGCTCCTGAGAATTTCGGTTCAAAAAGCTTTTTAATCAGTTTGGCATTGCAATCAGACGTTTTGAAACTAAGTCCATGCATTGCAGTATGGTAGGCAAAAGCAGCTTCTTTTGCTGCAGCTCAGCATCAGTGGCATCAGTATTTTTTAAAAATGTTTTAATACTTGCCGAGGACGCTGCTTGATTCGCCTTCTTATGTCTTTCAGTCTGCAAATGATTTTCTATATCATAGCGTCCACGATGTTCCACCGAAAATTCTAAATTGCACACCGTACACCTCACGCGATCATTGCTATTTTGGCACTGTCTCAGAAACTTATATTCTTCTTTAAGTTTGTCGTTAAAAACACACTTACGCTTCGGCATTTTCCCAATTTATAACACTACTTTGTTGTTAAGTACTTAAAAACTACTGACACTGAAAACTAATAGCATAAAACGTCTAGAAATGAACGCAGTCCAGCAAACAAAACAGTAGCACTAAACTGACTGAACGCACTCCTGCCAAATAAAATGGCGACAGGAGCGGCACACAGAACAGGTGCAGCCGCCTGAGCAGTCCTGGTGCTCAATGTGACCAACCTATATGCGGTGTGAAGTAAAATTTCCCCAAATATTTGCCACGTATTCGGTTTCCGGACAATTTTTAAATCCGGACGCCAAACCGGACACATGTTTAAAATCCGGACTGTCCGGACGAAATCAGGACGGATGGTAACCCTACCTCTAGCTTATGTATCGGCTCTCACTTCCATACAGCAAGGTCGGTCTAAATACTGAGCGATATAGGGAGCGTTTCATTGCTACACTAACTTCCTTCTTGCAGAATACTGTAGATCACAACTAAGTACTCACTGCATGAGCTTTTCTGCACCTTTCCTTTCCCATACTACCATCCTGAGAGAATGCACAGACTAAGTACCGTACTTAATATGTTCTACCTGCTCCAATTTAGTTCCTCCTATTTGACATGCTATTTTCTTGTGCTTCTTTCTCGCCGGCATAACCATCATTTTTGAAATGCTGATTTTCATACCTTATTTCCTACATTTCTGTTCAAGTTCATAAGTTTTGACTTGTAAGCTTTTGACGGAGTCTTGTCATTACAATCAAATCATCAGCATAGACCAGAATGCTGGTTTCCATCTAATTGAATCCCAACCAACCAGTTTATGCCCTTCAGCAAATAGTCCATGTAAAAAATAAACAGTAGTAGTAGTAGTGGTGGTGGTGAGAGATTACAGCCTTGCCTCACTCCTGTAACAACCTTGAACCAAGAACTAATCCTACCATCACTGCAGCCTGATTATCAACATAAATAATGTTGATTGTCTGTAGCAGCCTTCCCTCGATACCATATTCCCTCTGGATGCTCAGCATCTTCACCCTGGATACTCTATCAAATGCCTTCTCTTACTAGATCTAGAAAACACAAATGTCTATTCCTCTCGTAACATTCCTCTATAACTTGGCGCATACTAAATATTTGATTCTTGACATCCTTGTTGCGATCTAAAGCCACTCTGGTTTTCATTCATCTGACTCTCGGCCAATGATCGAACTCTCCTTTCTACAATTCACAGGACACATCAAAGAAATGCCACAATAATTATTGCAATCTTTTCTGTTACCTTGTTTTAAGTTGGGGCGATTACTGCTTTTGTCCAGTCAAAGGGTACATTTCCTAAAACCCATGCCAATCCGATTACCCTATGCAACCATTTCAGCCGTGCTTTCCCACTATACTTCACCATTTCTGACCGAATTTCATCTACCCCTGCCGCTTTGTGACATTGTACCGTAGTTTAATTACCACCCTCTCTACTTCTCAACAGTAACTGTAATTATTTGGCTAACTGTCCTGGATTGTGAATATATTACATATGTCTATTGATACAATTTACAAAGAAACTATAATCCATGTTTCTCAATCTATTTTACCAGTGTTTCACCCCAGTGCACCATTGGGCTTATTAGTTTGTATAGTACACTTCTTCTTCGTGTGCCATATCCTCATTGGATGTTAGTTAGTTATTGTTGTTTTAAGGGGCAGAACTATGAGGTCATCTGCCTCTCTCATTGGATGTTGGTTGTCATCAGGGCGATTTCTTTTACCAGCTTGGAATAGTTCAGGTGTGTTTATTCCATACCATTTGCGTAGGTTCTTTAGCCAAAATATTCTCCTCCTTCCTCGACCTCTCCTACCTTCAATTATGATCTGTAGGAGTTTATATTTATCATTGCAAATGATATGGCCAAAGTATTCAATTTTTTTATGTTTGGTGTTATGCAAATCCTTCAGTTCTTTATGCAGGCGTTCCAGCACTTCCATGTTACGTACTCTATCGATCCATAACATTCTGAGCAGGCGCCAATAGCATCCCATCTTGAAAACTTGAAGTCTTTTACTGGTGTTCTCCGTGAGGGTCCAGGCTTCGATAGAGAAAAATTGACACCATAGTAAACGGATACGAAGAGCAATATTAAAGTCCCTTGTGCACAGTGATTTTTTCATTTTCTTGAATGCAGCTCTAGCCAATTCAATGCGGAATAGCATTATTCCAATAATGATCAAGTATGCATTAACAAATTCACAAAGAAATTTGATACAATGGTCCGGCTAGCTCAAAACAGTTGCCAGCGTTTCGCCCCAGTGTACCAATGGGCTCTTCAGTTGGTTATGGTACACCTCACCAAGACGCGTGGCTAGTACATACCTTGAAGGCCGCTGCAAGGCACAAATGTTGCCACGAGCAGCGCCAATGTACTATAGAAGTTAAAACTTCCTTTCAAAAATAATGTTAGCTTACCTAGCTAATCCATATTGGAAATATCTGTTCCCGTAGGAAAGAGGATGTAAAATTGTCCGATTGAGCTATGAACATTAACAAATTCACAAAGAAATTTGATACAATGGTCCGGCTAGCTCAAAACAGTTGCCAGCGTTCCGCCCCAGTGTACCAATGGGCTCTTCAGTTGGTTATGGTACACCTCACCAAGACGCGTGGCTAGTACATACTGTGAAGGCCGCTGCAAGGCGCAAATGTTGCCACGAGCAGCGCCAATGTACTATAGAAGTTAAAACTTCCTTTCAAAAATAATATGGATTAGCTAGGTAAGCTAACATTATTTTTGAAAGGAAGTTTTAACTTCTATAGTACATTGGCGCTGCTCGTGGCAACATTTGTGCCTTGCAGCGGCCTTCACAGTATGTACTAGCCACGCGTCTTGGTGAGGTGTACCATAACCAACTGAAGAGCTCATTGGTACACTGGGGCGAAACGCTGGCAACTGTTTTGAGCTAGCCGGACCATTGTATCAAGTTTCTTTGTGAATTTGTTAATGTACATAGCTCAATCAGACAATTTTACATCCTCTTTCCTACGGGAACAGATATTTCCAATATGGATTAGCTAGGTAAGCTAACATTATTTTTGAAAGGAAGTTTTAACTTCTATAGTACATTGGCGCTGCTCGTGACAACATTTGTGCCTTGCAGCGGCCTTCACAGTATGTACTAGCCACGCGTCTTGGTGAGGTGTACCATAACCAACTGAAGAGCCCATTGGTACACTGGGGCGAAACGCTGGCAACTGTTTTGAGCTAGCCGGACCATTGTATCAAATTTCTTTGTGAATTTGTTAATGTACATAGCTCAATCGGACAATTTTACATCCTCTTTCCTACGGGAACAGATATTTCCAATATCAAGTATGCATCCAAGGTATTTCACGTGTTGAGCTTGTTCCAGTGTTGTCCCAGCTACAGTAAGATTAACAGGTGGAATTACATGTTTGCTCAAAACCATTACATTTGTCCTTTTTGTATTCAAATTCAGACCTGCTCTTGCACTGTTAGTTAGTTAGTTATTGTTGTTTTAAGGGGTGGAACTACGAGGTCATCTGCCCCAACTCTTGCACTGTGTTGTACTACAGAGTTTAGTAAGGTTTGTAGATCTTCAGCACTTGTTGCAAGCAGAGCTGTATCGTCTGCATACTGCAAATCATTTATGGTGTTTCCATTAACAATACCTTACTGTTTTCCTTCCTGTGCTTCAGAAATATTTCCTCAGAGTAGATATAAAAAAAAGTGGAGATAGAGCATAAGACTTGTCTCACATCTCGTTTTATATTTTCTACACTACCGGTGTTGGTTCAATCTACTTTTACTGAAGCCGTCTGATTCCAGTAAAAGTTGACAAAAATTCGTATGTCTTGCTCATCTAGACTAATATCATATTTCACACAATCAAATCATAGTTGATAAAGCAAGCATAAACATCTACAGATATATCTATATTTCTTTACACCAAAACCTGCCTCTCTGGTGCCAAATCCACTATGGAATCCTAACTGGGTATTTCCTATGTATGCTTCACATTTGCTGTATATGCTGGTTATTTATTTCGAGTCATAAGCAAAGCAAAAAAACATAGGAAACAACCCAAAGGTTGATAAAATATAATACAATGTAACACAAATCTTAAATGACAAACTAAACAATATCAGCCCAAAATTGAGCAACAGTAACAGCGTTGTCTGAATTATCAACAAGCTCTTGTGTGGAACATGATGTAGGACATCTAGGACAGTTAATTAAATGTTTAGTTGTCTGTTCCTCCCCGCAGTCACACAACGTGGAAGATTCCTTCAAAACGTCCCATTTGAACAGGTTGTCCTTAGTTCGTCCAACGCCACTCCTGAGCCGATTTAAGGACTTCCACACTCTCCAGACTTGATTTCCACCAGGAGAAAGGTTCTCAGAAGGAGCCATCCAATCATTACAATCAGATCTTGCTGTCCACTGAGATAATCTGGCTGCTCCAGGCTGACCGGTGAGGGGAGTAGTAGTTCTCATGAAGCTCTTCCTAGATTTGAGCCTACTAAGTGGTGGCTGGTAACCATGTAACAGATGATCAGTGTTATGTTCTGCTTTATGTCTCTCAAGTTTGGCTGCAACTTCACGCCTTACATCTGGATGAGCAATCCCCGCTAGCTTGTGGAGTTTATCAATAGGTGTAGCTTTGAGACATCCCTTTACTATCCTGCATGTTTCATTTAGAGCCACATCAACTTGCTTTGCATGAGATGATTTGCGCCACACAGGGCATGCATATTCAGCTGCAGAATAACACAAAGCCAAGGCTGATGTTCTTAGTAAATTGGGATCTGCACCCCATATACTGCCAGTAAGCTTCCGCAAGATGTTGTTACGAGCAGCAACTTTCTGTTTGGTGTTAGTGCAGTGTTTACTGTAGGTCAACGTTCGATCTAAGGTAACACCCAGATATTTTGGGTAGAAACAAAGTTCAAGCTCTTTATCTTCCCATAACACTGTAAGCTTTCTATAGGCTTCTCGATTGTGTAGGTGGAAAGTTCAAATTTGAGTTTTAGCAGGGTTCGGTCTCAAATTATTGACTCTATAGTACTCAGAGAGGTCCTTCAGAGCAACAGTCAACTGGTTTTCTACTGCCTCAAAATCTCTGGCCTGTGTGACTAAAGCAAGATCATCTGCATAGATGAAGCTCTTGTAAGAGAAGGTTGAGGCTGATCATTTGTAAATATGTTGAACAATATGGGGGAAAGGACACTACCCTGAGGCAAGCCATTCCTTTGACTTCTCCATCTACTCTTTCTACCTTGGAACTCCACATAGAATCGCTGATTTTCTAAAAGCGTCTGCACAGTTCTGGTGAAATTAATGTCTCTGGTAATGTAGTAAACTTTGTGCAGTAGTAGTTGATGCTGAATTGTATCATATGCTGCTATAAGATCCACGAAGACAGCCCCAGAAATGTATCCTTTTCATGAAGATCTTGAGGACATGACTCATTAAGCTTATGATTCTATAATCCCCGCAAGGATTTGCTGCTGCTTTCTATGGAATGGTATTAAAAGTTGACGTCAACCAGTCAGAAGAGATATTTCCACTGGTATACACTTGGCTGGATAGCTTTTTTTTGGGATATCCAGTGATTGGTCTTCTTTAAGTATTTATAATATTTTCTGAAGTGCTGGAAGGAAAAGCAATGTTGTCACAAAGGTGTTCACACTTGACTAACTTACACATCATAGAATAAACTAACTTTTTCATACAATGTGATTCTCTGCAAATCATAAACACTAACATTAACTAGAAAAGCTAAACATATTTCTAAATATTTGTACAATCTCAACTTCAACGCTAGTGATCAGATGAGCACGTGACGGTCGAAACGGGTAATCATAAAATTACTTGAGAAAATCAGTGTGGGTTGACAAATAGCATAATGTCATAATTAGTGATGAATTGTTCCTCTGTCTTTCTCGCACTGATTGCCACAATCGTGTGCGACAACATACGAAGAGAGAGGTGCCCAAACAATATTGTCGAGAGGCACAGAACCAACTCTGTGCATGATGGTCTGGGGAGCTTTCGGTTATAATGTAAAATCTCAATTAGGGATTGTTGAGGGCAATATGACTATAGTTTGCTTGATTTGAATGGAATAGTGAATTCCAGTAATCTGGCAATTGGCCATGGCTAATAGATTTCTATGATGGTGGCCTAGGTTTAATTCCCAGCTCTGTCATGCATTTTAATTCTAGTATGAGGTTTGCAAGCATCTAGAGGACAGTTGAGAGGAGAGTTAAGTAGTGGATTCATATCCTATTCTCGGTCATTGTAGAAGTGGTTATCTGTAGTTTCCCAAAGTAAATTCAGATCGCAGCTGATTCCTTCCCAACTTAACTCCTAGTTACAAGTACGGTACTGTACGGAGCTCAGAAGAATGCGAGCGTGTGGTGAGGTGGAGGACAATGACATAGTCATTCATTGCTATGGTGGGTGAGTTAGCCACAGTCGTTATGGCGTGGCTGTAGGCAGTCGCTCACATCCGGGAGGCGAGGAAGTTCGAATCCTCCCGCCGGCAATCTTGAAGATGGTCTTCTGTGGTTTCCCTTCTTTCTTCAAGGCAAATGGCGGGGTTGGTCCCTAACTATAGGCCACAGCTGCTACCTTCCAATTCCTCGTCCTTACATTCACACTTTCCTCCCCAGACAACGCTCAACACGTGGCGGTACTTGTAGCTCACCTCATGGGTGTCCGCATAGAAGCAGCTACAGCCTCTGGTGAGCCGAACATGTCCTCGGTCACTCCCGGAACTAAACGCCACACGCTAAAAAAATTATATATATTGCTATGGCAACCTGCTTCCTTCTCTGCAGAATATATATCGGTCCGTTGTACACTCAGAAGGACGAGTTGACACTGTTCGGAAGTTATGGAACAATTAAAACTCAGCAATTCTTCTAGGTTTGTGCCGTGTCTTGTGTGGGGTTTCGCCTAGGACACCAAGCTGGCTCATCGGCGGGCTCTTGGTGTCCCCGCCCGGACCCCCACAGGAGTATCGAACTGCGCGATACCTCCCTTTATATAGAGTGCAACTGCACTCCTTGACTGCGAGAACCAAAAGCTCAAGCAGCCTCAACCTCCCTATGAAGGCTTACAAAAAGATGGTATATTGGCTTTCACGGCCGGTGAATTAAAACTCAGCAATTCTTCTAGGTTTGTGCCGTGTCTTATGTGGGGTTTCGCCTAGGACACCAAGCTGGCTCATCAGCGGGCTCTTGGTGTCCCCGCCCGGACCTAGAAGAATTGCTGAGTTTTAATTCACCGGCCGTGAAAGCCAATATACCATCTTTTTGGAAGCCTTCATAGGGAGGTTGAGGATGCTTGAGCTTTTGGTTCTCGCAGTCAAGGAGTGCAGTTGCACTCTATATAAAGGGAGGTATCGCGCAGTTCGATACTCCTGTGGGGGTCCGGGCGGGGACACCAAGAGCCCGCCGATGAGCCAGCTTGGCGTCCTAGGCGAAACCCCATACAAGACTAGAAGAATTGCTGAGTTTTAATTCACCGGCCGTGAAAGCCAATATACCATCTTTTTGGAAGCCTTCATAGAGAGGTTGAGGCTGCTTGAGCTTTTGGTTCTCGCAGTCAAGGAGTGCAGTTGCACTCTATATAAAGGGAGGTATCGCGCAGTTCGAAACTCCTGTGGGAGTCCGGGCGGGGACACCAAGAGCCCGCCGATGAGCCAGCTTGGTGTTCTAGGCGAAACCCCACACAAGACACGGCACAAACCTAGAAGAATTGCTGAGTTTTAATTCACCGGCCGTGAAAGCCAATATACCATCTTTATGGCACAATGTTTTTGGGAAGACATATCACAATGTTATTGCTGGCTACATTCCCCTGTCTAGCATTCTTCTGAGCTTTAGTAACGTCACTACAATAACCCAGGTCATCAGATAGATTCCACACACATTCAAGAATCCAGGGGTTTCTAAATGAAGCACAGAATAATCACTTGGGCTGGCTTTGTTTAAAGGTTACACATTACTGTTCTGTCAAGGAAATACAGTATATTATGTTCACTCTCCGCCTGTTTCATGCATCTAGGATAATCCCCAAATTGTTCCATCATGAAAAACTAACAAGCATTTGCATTGCTGTTAAACACAATGGTTTTACAGTTAATTAATTACATCATTACTGCATAAAGTGATGGTTATATACTCCCCACCCCGATACATAGCCTCCCTTCCAACCTATTGAAAAAGAATAGCAGACACCATTCATTTCAGTTGAAACAATGCCTCTGAGCTCTGCAGGCATTCCCAGAGCCATCAAGAGATCATTACTACCGCGAATGAGGCTTGGAGTCGAATGCAGCAGGTGTGGGATGTAAATGTAAATAAGAGGACAGTTCAACAACACCTCAGAGAACAAAGTATTCAATCAAGGTGAACTGGTAAGGGACCTGATCTGACGGAGAATACAGAGTCACCCAACTTCAGTTTGCTTGTCAGCACGCCCAATGGAGCCGTGTACTGTTCTTTGAAGAGCTCAGGTTCTCCCTGAAATCTCCAGATGGTAGGGAGTGTGTCTGGAGATAACTCTGGAGAGTGATTTACAAAGTGCACAGTATCCATAAGGGCTCCATGATGTTGTGGGGCGTCATTGCCATATAGGATCGGATAGACTGGTTTCCATTGAAAATGGCAGCCTCAGTGAGATTCTCATCGATAATACCATTTATTGGAGATGGATTCGTGTTCATGCATGATAATACTTGTCCACTGCAGCACAATATGTATTACAGTGCTTAGCCAGATCACAGTCCCAACTTAAACCCTCATAGAGGATCTTTGGGATAGGTTGGCAATACGCATCCGAGTTCAAGATGAGCTCCAGAGGCATTATGTGATTTGCAGGCAGCAATTCAAGAGGATTTGGATTAACTTCAGCAGAAAAATATCAGAGCCCTAATTCAAATGATGGCCCAGAGAATGGTGGTTGTGATTACGATCAGAGGTAGACACTAGATATTGAGTGTTAGTTTGTTCCACTGGACGAAAGTGTCAGCATAATCATGATATTTATTCACATTGGTGATATATAGAAGTGAGTAAAATATAAGCAACAAAATTGAAAGCAACAATAAAAAGTGTGCATTTTTTATTTATTATATATACCGGTAACTATTTTTGTATATGACAGTTCCAAGGTATATAGTATTATTTGTGAAACCACTTCTAAATTTGCCATTAAAACTCATTATTAGAAATTTTTGTTAGAACTGATGTTTTTCTTTTTTATGCATTCTCTAGAACAAGAAACACATAATTGTACCGTAGTTCATGCCACCCAAGTTTTATGTCACAATTGCCAATAAAAACATTCCCCTTGTTCCTAAAAGACCATGGCCAATTGAAACACATTATTGATAGTAGATTTCATCTCTTCAATTACTTGCCGATGAAACCGTACAGTGTAACTGAACAAAACTGAGATCATGACAAGCATGTGACCATTTACTTAATTGAAAGCCATTTAACAGTATTTCGACTTGACAACATGGAGGTACGGTATATAGGAAAGAACGAAGACTGTAATTATTACTTGATGGCACATGGGTACACAATGAGTTTCGTATGCAGGAGAGTCCATGTGATGCAGCACAATTGTAAGGTGGAGGAACATTCACTTTGCTTGTTACAGAAATGTTCACACAAGTTCCTACTGTAACTGTACTCCACATTAATCTCTCTCCCAGAAGTACAGCAGTACCTTTTTCTCCTCCATTCACCTCAAATCTGTTAGGTTTACACAATGAAGTAATAATCGCGGTCTTCCATACACTCCCAAGCATCAAATTCATTAACCACAATCTCAAGCAGGGCCGTGGAGAGCGGCAATGGGCCCTGGGGCTGGAATCTCTCGGGCCCCCCTCTATAACCAAATTCTGTAAAATTAATTTATAATCCTCGAAAATTTGCACAAACTGATTTTACGCAATTTCTTTTTTGCACAAAATATTTGTCACGCATTCAATTACAAGAACTTAAATACAGCAATAATAATAATAATAATAATAATAATAATTGTAGCGTGCTGAACTGCTATGCCAAAGATCGCGGGTTAAAACCCGGCCGAAGCCGTCGGATTTTGAAGAGCGTTAAAAACCTTCAGTTTGACTTTACTCGGAGGGGAAGTAAAGCCGGCAGTCCATGTCATAGATTTATGGCATGTAAAAGGTAGGCGTGTAGCTTATTTGGTTAGAAACACACTATCAAGTTCCAACGTTCGCCGCTGGGTATCAATGACAGTGGCGTCTGATAGCCAAAGTTGGAACTACTTGAAATTGAACTTGTTGGGGAGCCTACGGGCGTTTAATTGAAATGTCCTGATGTGACTATTGGCTCCAATTCAAATATAATAATAATAATAATAATATTTAAGCCAAGATTATGGGAGAGTGCCGGAAAAGTTTGCAAAAATTAGGTCCAAAATATTGAGTTATAGGCCATTTGGGTGATTAATTTTTGGAGTAAAACAAGTTTGGTGACTATTGACATTTAGTAGCTATAGAAAAGACTCTCCGATATTGAAGTAAAAGCTCTCGCATCTTCAAGTAAGACCCCGTGGTGTAGCGCACCAATGACCGTGATGGGGGTCTACAGCAAGTCTGCAGATTGGAGGTTCGAATCCTGGTGCTGACGGCGGCCATCCTGCGTGTGGTTTTTCACACTCCCTCCTAACAAATGCCGGGATAGTACCTTATTTCAAGTCCGGGGACACCTACCCTACTCCTAACCCGAATAATTACATTAATAGTCACGACGGCTAACGCATTCCCAGTCGGCAACTAAGAATACGGCATGCGATTGATCATGTCACAGAGGCCATAGCATAGCACAGTGTATACCCTGCTTTTCGTCCATCAGTTGGTGATTTTAAGAGGGTTTATGTTTTTACTCTGCAAGACAAATAGTTACAACAATGTTGCCAATAAACCACTCTTATTATTCAACAACCACTAGCCTCCCGTTCAGTCCACACGATACGCACGTTTCTTGGTTTTCTATTTTGTTCGCTGTTTGAGAATCTTATAATTTACTTCATTAATATTTGTGAAAACTACTGCTTTACAGTCAACTTCATTCAATAATTTGGAGGCCTTCAGAAACAAACCGGAAAATTAATGGCTCAGCAAATACTAAATTATATCTACAGTACTAGAATTTTATGTTTTACAGTACTGAGACGTTAAAGCGTATCACGAAAAGGCTTCATTCGCAAGGGAAAATATCTCTTCGCGTCCAGAAAAATAAGTGCTTTGCAGATCGATAGGCTACCGTTCATTGGAGTAAATGGTGTAGAAATGTCCAATAATAATAGCCACTGCACCAGATCAAAACAAAATTGTTAATATTCGACAATACTTCATCTTAATTTTCTTCTGAATTAAGCAGAGTTCAAATATTTGATCTTAGGGAAATCTGCGCGGTTGCTTACACGCAATATATTAATTTCTCTATCGCTATGCTCACCACTGATGTTACTTATTGTTATTTTAAGGGGTGGAACAGCTGGGTCATATGTCCCTACCACTGACATTCCATAAGAGGAATTGGAAAACAAAGTTGAGTGGTTCAGTGCCCTAGTTTAATTGTCATTTTTCTCCTGGTTAATTAAACACTCAGTACAGAAAAATACTGGAATGTTACCTTAGTTTCAGTCTTTGGATACATATCCCAACTCCCGTATCAATACGGTAGTAATATACATTCTCAATAAATCCCTTAATCAGAAATGATTTGCGCACGAACCCAAGTAGGCTACCTAGGATTGTTGATCATATTGAATGAACCAGTAACAATAATAATTATAATCTCGTTATATTTCGATATACTGCACCTGAACATACAGATTATTCAAATGTTAACATTGTTTTCCCAATTCAGTATACGAGAAGAAGAACAATTTCGCATGCATTTCTTCTATCTACGTTTGACAACAGAATCTTCCCACCATTTCGCAAGATTGTGTGAAAGTGAATTACTAGGGGGCAGATGACCTTGCTGTTCCGTTCCTTAACTCAACAATAAGTATAAAGTGAATTACTGTGGGGACGCTACTTTAAAATGTATTTCACTTAACCTGCCTGCACGGCATACGATACGTCTAGCTAGGCGATATATTCATATCAGACACTATCACCTCTAAATATCTAAGCTGGACGTGACGCACCGAACTTGAAACTCCTGTACTAGCTGACCAAACACACCAGGGCAGCACAGGCTCTCGTGGTCTTGGCGAAATAAGTGAAGGGATGAGAAAGTTATTTGAAGGATTGGTTCATAAGCCGAATAAGCTAAATTTAGAATAATGGAATGCTCTCTCTGTCTTCAGGTATATTCTGAGAACAATACATAGCGAAGCCCCATCGTCTAAGTTGACCACTTTGAGACAGTTTTTCTTCCCACAAGCGCTTTGTAAAGAAAAATATTGTCCACTTGACAGAATAAGTTTTCAATCTTTGTAACATTGTTCACAGAGAGTTCATTGCATTCACTAATTCAAGTCACATAAAGGCAATAATAAATCAATGCTCGATCGGGCACATCCTCCTAGGACGCCGGTCCCCCCTGGGAGGGGAGGGCTCCGGGGCACGAGCCCTGCCTGACCCCCCCCCCCCCTCTCATCGGGCCTGATCTCAAGAGCTATCTACCATCAGTTTGTGTACTTCAGCCTGTTGTTGTCATGGTGTACACAATTACTATTTTAACTTTCGAAAAATATACAAATGCAACAATTTTTAATAAACCTGGTATTTGGTGACTTTCTGCAAGACAAAAATATTGGTACTGTACAGGACATGGTGTGAAATGAAAGGAATAAGGGTTTCTTTATTGGGGCATTTTATTCTTTCTTGCATGTTGGTCATTTCCACACATAATGCTGCACTGTATTGATGAAATTAATGGCTAGAATAATACCTTTTATTAATAATTTCAATGCACGAGCAAAACTGGTCAGAATTTACAACAGGACTCCACATGCAACTACATTGTAGGCCTATACAACATATCATCACTCTTTTCATAACTTTCTTATTACAGGCACTACTGCACCCTACTCCTTTCCAAATGTCTCCATAGCAAACCATTTTCTAGCCCAAAATCTAGAATGATGCCCGTTTCGTTAATTCTTTACGAGAGGGTTTCACGACATGAATTAAAAGGCAAAACTATTGGCCTGGATAAAAATTATTGATGCGTGACTTCCCCCACTGTGCGTGACAAAAACCAGGGGTGTTATCTATTAGCGGGCCGCGCTATCAATCCACCATTGGTCTGGACGAAAATATTGGTCTATGCAAAACCATTGTGAAACCCTCTTGTGAAGTTTTACCCCAGTTTCTTCAAATAAAATATCAAGAAAGATAGGTCATATAATCACAGACCATTTTGTAGGCCTAACACTTGTTTCAAAAGTTTTAAGTACCGGTTACCCGTGTATCTAGCATTTCAGTCATCTCCGACATTTAAGGACAGATGAGCTACTTGTTACGTTCCTTAAAACCACATCTTTAACATAACCTAACCCATCTCAATCAGGTACTGTATCACAGTATAAAATGGGTCTTAACAGTGGCGTAGAAGATTACAAAACTAAACCACTAAAAAGTGTCATACATAATATCTACAGTATATACTGTATAGCAGCAAATACTTTAAAGTGAACAGATTTATTGAAACCGTAATTGAACAATATCCTACCATAACCTCCATGAGCGAATTTCTTTGTCAGAAAAATATCGCTACCGATTCATTACTAGCCACAGTATGTACAAGTGCAGCCTAATCATGAATTGTCTGACCAAAATTGCATTTCCATCGAAAGTATAATTATTTTACCGTAGTAAAATATCACCGAAAGCTTCATCGCCACAATTTCATTACACAGTAGCCTACATCATTGTGGAAAACAATGAACCGTCACATCAAAGAAGTTTAATTCCGTGACTTAATGCAATTTATAGATTGCTAAATATGCCAGTCTCAATCACCGTTTCCATCCTAAAAAATTTGCGAATGCTTTTTTGCTTCAAATCACCAGGCCAAACATTATTTACCACGCCATATTTGATTTGATAAAGCGACTTCCCAAAGAAGATAGGTAGCGGCTTCCGGTTACTTTGGCCACGGAGAAAAAATCTTTGGTTGTTCAAGACTGACGCATGCGCACTGGAGCAAGACCTTCCGCTCGCTAGACGTGTCTACCCAAGACCAACTGCAATCCTCAGACCTTAATGTAGAAAAAACATGGCGGCGATTGTTGCCCTACTTATAGCTAAGATCATGTCATCGGGCTTGTCACAGTTCGTGTAAATTATTATTTTTTACTCACCTAAGAGCATAAAATATATCATAAGACGTGACTAGGTTCCGAAGAAATATGCATCAGTAATTTAGACTTACCTGAATTAATTTATCAATATAGTGCTGGCCTCGAATTATAGGTTTCTTCGTCTTCACCCAAGGGACAGATACAATAGTCTCACTGTTTCTGTGGTTGAATAAGAAGCTTCTTTGGCGAGTTATCACGATTTGTATTTAAGTTCAGTAATATAGAATAATTGTTGGGAACACTGATAGAGATGTCTTTGTTTATTTTATATATTAAGCAGCCCTAGGATCTAGAGGGCATTGACTCAAGCACTTAAGTAAAATGGCGTCCAATGGAACGGACAGCATGTAATGTAAGATAAATAAAGTTCAGTTATTTTTATGTGTATTAAATCTATCCATTGGTGGAGGGCCGAACATTTGACATTTGGCGCCCAGCGTAACGGCGCGATAGTTTTTCTCGTCAGTGTTTTGTGATTACTTCCGCAATGGAGAAGGTTAAAGGTAGAAGACGAATCGACAGAGCATTGTTTGCGGCGGCATTCCGTTGCACTTGATAAGTTTCTTGAAAAGAAAAGTATGAAGAAGCTCGAGCATCATTTGCTTCTTTGGAACAGTACTTCGAGAATATCAATGCCCAGAATGAAGAGGTTATGGAATGGATGCTGGAAAACGGTGCTAGTGAACAAGAACTAGATCAAGAAGCGCTGGCGGCTGACAAGTATCGCAGTACGAACTGTTAAAAGTGCGGCGTTTAAAAATTGATTCCCTAGACCGACAATCTATCACAAGTGAAGACTCAACAAGTAATGCTCAAGTAAATAGGAAAATAAATCTTCCAACCATAGAATTTCGTAAGTTCGGCGGTGAACTCAGAGATTGGTTTCCGTTTTGGTACCAATTCCAGCGTATTCATGAGAATATAGGGATTGCACCAGTTGATAAATTCTATTATCTTAGACAAGCTACGTTACCCAACTCCAGAGCTAGGTCTGTTATAGACAGTTTTCCAGCCACAGATGACAATTAAGTGTTAGTGATAGAAGCACTTCAGGAACGTTTTGGTAGGGAAGATCTTCTAATTGAAGTATACATCAGGGATCTTCTCAGTTTGACCCTGCCTGCTAGTAAAACATGCCGTTCACTCACGGAGATGTATGATAAGCTGGAGTGTCATTTAAGGGCACTTGAATCTCTTGGTGTCACAACTGGGAAATGTGCAGCAATCCTTTGTCCTTTGTTAGAATCGTGCATGACGGAAGACTTTTTAAGAGTACGGCAGCGAAGTTCTTTATATAGTGATATATCTAATGCAGAACAACGACTTAATAAGTTCATGTCCTTCATGAAGGTGGAAGTGCAAAATGAGGAAAGGATCCATGTGGCCATGTCTGGGTTTAAACAGTCAGCTGATAGGGCAAAGAAAGTGCAGAAAGATAGCAGTCCTAAATCATGTTCCAGGCAAGATGTACCTACAGCAATGGGTTTACTCTCGTTACTGGAAAATAAGCGTTCTGCTTGTATCTTTTGCAGTAATGAACACCATAGCAGCGCTGACTGCTATAAAGCACGTGATATGCCTCTCTCGGAAAAACTTGAAATTATTAAGGATAGGAAATATTGTTTTATTTGCATTAAACCAAATCATGTAGCTAAAAAGTGCACCTTCAAGCAAAAATGTTTGATATGTGATAAGCGCCATGTAATGTTGATGTGTCCAGATTTTAAGAGAAGTAAGAATGTAGTTAACAGTACTGACTCCCCTAGGCCTGACGTCATGACTGTACAGAAAGATGAAGCCCTTGCTAACTTAACGTGTGATAATAGTGTGCTGCTTCCTACGCTTCTGGTGAAGGTTCGTGGGAATGGATGTGAACGTACTGTGAAGGCAGTTCTTGATACAGGGTCACAACGGTCATATGTGTTGAAGGGAACGGCACGGGAAATGAATTATTCTCCTGTTGGGAGAGAAACTATTGTCCATTCACTGTTCGGAGGTCAGAAAACCGGTATTTGTGAGCACAATAAATATAGAATTCATCTTGCCAGTCTCAATAATGATTAGCCTATTTGTGCAATTTTGAGGTCTTGGACCAAGACAATATTTGTGATAATGTACTTCATATTCAGAATAGTGCCTTAGTTAATGAAATACTTGATGACACCAACAATATACAGGAAGACATAGGTACTGCAGGTCCTGTAGAAATTCTGATAGGTGTTGACATTGCTGCCAGACTCTTCACGGGTAATGTTAGAAGTGTATCATGTGGTTTGATAGCTATGGAGACCAGGTTAGGTTGGACCATTTTTGGTAAATATCCCAGTGAACAACCCAGAGTTACAACTGCTATGATTGTCACCTCAATGTTGATTAATGATTTAAACATCTCAGATCTTTGGAAATTGGAGTCGATTGGCATTACGGATCCTGTTGATCGGAAAACTAAGCTTGAATTGCAGTTGGAAGTTGACAAGCATTTTCAAGAGACTGTAAGGGTGAATGGTGAAGGTCGATATGAAGTCCATCTTCCCTGGAAGGGAAATTGAAGGCTAATAACCTGTACCCAGATTATGAACATGTTTTTGAGGAATGGCTTGAAGAAGGTGTCATTGAACGGGTTTCTGACTCGGAGATTGTTAGTGATAGCTGTCATTATCTTCCTCACAGACATGTAGTGAAAGAAAATAGCACCAACAAAATTAGATCTGTGTTCGATGCATCAGCTCGTGAAAAGAATAGTCCATCATTGAATTCGTGCTTGGAGAAAGGGAGATCATTGATAGAACAGATACCTCCACTTCTTTTAAGATTCCGTCTGAAGCAAGTGGGAGTTGTAGCTGACATCAGGCGAGCTTTCTCGCAGATTAGTATACATGCAAATGACAGGAACTTCCTACGTTTTTTATGGAAAGATGATTTGGGGAATATCATTGTTTATCGACACAGGAGAGTTGTGTTTGGTGTTGTTTGTAGTCCTTATCTGTTAAATGCAGTTATCAGACTTCATCTCTCAAGGATTCTAGATGAATGTCATGAGGGAATTTCTGCATACTCTGAGACCACAATTAAAAGTCTTTTGGATTGTTTCTATGTTGATAATGTAGTCACTAGCCTTGATGATGATCAGCTTAAAACATTCAATCACGAAGCCACCTCTATCATGGCTGATGGCAAGTTCGAATTGCGTGGATGGGAGTTCTCAGATCCAGATATACTTACAGAGGCTTGTCTCACTAATGTACTTGGTTTAATCTGGGACAGAAAGCATGACACTCTGGTCATAAGCCCAGACTGTTTCCAGAATTATCCAGAGAAAATTACCAAAAGGACTATCCTTTCCACTGCCCATAAGGTGTTTCATCCAATTGGTTCTTCTTCTCCTGTGACCCTAGAGCCAAAACTCATATTAAGAAAATTATGGAGTGTAAACATTGGGTGGGATGAAGAGGTGGATCAAGGCATTGCCAACAGATTTGTGAAATGGGCAGATGATGTCGCATGCTTGAAAGACTTGAAGATCCCAAGATGATTACCTTCTAACAGTGGACCTGCCGAATGGAGTGTGCATACATTTTGTGATGCCAGCAAGGATGCCTACGCTGCAGCTGTGTTCCTGAGGGTGGAGACGACTCAGCAAGTAAATGTACAGTTGGTCCAGGCAAAAACAAGAGTTTCCCCCGCAAAAAATACAGTCACGATACCTCGTCTAGAATTGCTTGCTGCATTGATAGGTGCTAGGCTCCATGAAGCAATAATTGAAGATCTTCCCAAAAGCTGTGTCATATTTCTGGAGTGATTCATCCACAGTCTTAGCATGGATTAGAAGAGATGATCAGTGGGCTACCTTTGTGGCGAACCGTGCGAATGAGATAAGGAAGCTGACTCAACCAGAAAAGTGGCATCATGTTCCAGGGATTTGTAATCCAGCTGACCTGCCATCTAGAGGCTGTTCAGGTAAAAAGTTGCTTCATTCATCATGGTGGGAGGGCCCTAAATGGTTGCACCAAAAGCGTAGCTGTTGGCCTTCGGCCGAAGTCAAGTTTGAAGAGGATGTTATTATTCAAGAAAGAGTACTGTTGTTTCCTCTATGCTTTGTGCAGATGCTGATTCTCTTCCAAGTGACTGGTATTACAGGTACTTTTCAAAGAGTGAGAAAATCATTAGAATGGTTGCTTGGATGGGTCGTTTTGTAAACAATTGTAGAGCTGCTGGCTCTGAACATTTTATGAAGAAGACGGGGCCTACAACTCTTTGAAGACCATGACGGTCTCCTCCGCTTGCGAACCAAGATCTCCAATAAACCGGACAACCATGACTTTCGGTATCCTGTACTTTTGCCCAAAAATCATCCCTTTGTGTCACGGCTGATTATAGATGTTCGAAGGTGTCATGTTGGCGTTCAAGGTCTTCTATCGATTATGAGGGAAAGATTCTGGGTGATGGGAGGAAGAAGAACACTACGGTCAGTGTTAATTAAGTGTGCACTCTGCAAGCGCCAGGAAGCTAAACCCTTCGTAGTATCCTCTCCACCACTTCCAGCAGAACGTGTGAGTGATGCTGCTGCCTTTGAAGTTTCGGGTGTCGACCTGGCTGGACCTCTTCAGCTGAAAAACCACGAAAAGGCGTGGATTTGCTTGTTCACGTGTGGAGTTACCAGAGCTGTTCACTTGGAACTACTCCTGTCATTGTCAACAGATGCTTTCTTGCAAGCATTTCGTCGATTTGTAGCTAGGAGAGGACGACCTGCTGTAATTTTCAGTGATAATTGGACTAACTTTTCTGGTACTGAAACTGCCTTCAGTCGAATCGAGTGGTCGAAGGTACACGAGTACTGTTCATTGGAGAGAATAAAGTGGAAGTTCAACCCACCCACTGCTGCCTGGTGGGGAGGTTGGTGGGAGAGGTTGATAGGACTAGTGAAAAGATTACTTCGGAGAACACTTGGACGTTCATCTCTTACATACTCGGAGATGGAAACAGTGCTATGTGACTGTGAAAGTGTAGTAAACTCGAGACCTCTGACATATACAGCTGATAATTCCAATGAACTAGGAGCAATAACGCCTGCCATGTTTCTTCAAGATATTCGTGAAGCTGCTGTGCCTGAGATTGATGTCATCGAGTCTTCCAGTTTGAACAAGAGGTTGAAGTACAGATTAAGACTTAAGGAGAATCTGAGAAAGAGGTTCCGTAGCGAGTACTTGGGTCTGCTGCGACAGCAGATGGATGTCAAGCAGCAAAAAATTGTTCAGGTTGATGATGTTGTCCTCATTGGCAATGACAACTCAAAAAGACTAGATTGGCCTTTAGGAAAGGTCCTAGAACTTTTGCCCGGAAAGGATGGAGTCACCCGTCTTATTCGCCTGAAGACTACATCTGGAGAGCTTCTGCGCCCAGTTCAAAGACTCTACCTCCTCCTAGAAGCCCAAGGAAGTGAACCTTCTACTTCAGACAGTGAACTGACTGTTAAAGAAGATAGTGGTGTTTCATGTGGTAGTGTGAGTGACGTAGGGGAATAAATCAGGACAAGGAGTGGAAGAATTGTAAAAGTCCCAAAAATATATTTTGATTAACTTGTCTGTTTTGTGCCAATTTGTTTCAGGTGTGAGCAGAATGTATAATGTTCCCAGGACTATGTGAAGTTAACTGTTCCACATCCGTTAACTTGGTGGGAGAATGTTGGGAACACTGATTGAGATGTCTTTGTTTATTTTATATATTAAGCAGCCCTAGGAGCTAGAGGGCATTGACTCAAGCACTTATGTAAAATGCCGTCCAATGGAACGGACAGCATGTAATGTAAGATAAATAAAGTTCAGTTATTTTTATGTGTATTAAATCTATCCACTGGTGGAGGGCCGAACATTTGACAATAATATTATTAGCAAAAAATCAAACAGATTCTGAAGTAGGAGAGAAGAAAGTACCCGGTTACTGAAGTGCTGTCCCAGCACATGCAGAGTATTTGTGTACACAATCGGAATGAGAATAGTTGCCTAAAATAATCGAACCAACGCCATAGAGATACAATTCAATTAAGACCTCTCGTGGAATTGCCTAAAATCTCGGGTAAAACATCACACCGAGTTAGTTGATTGAAATATGCAAAGAAGTCGTCGTGTGGATATCAGAACATAATTATGCAGAATACTACACACAAGGGACACGATAATATGTTACCATCTAACCTATTAAACATTCGCTGTTACCGTTTGGAATAGTTGTACGCTGGAAATAGTTGATTTAGTAAAGTACTATAGGTTAGAAAGCACCATCTCCCTCTTACGGAATTATCGCGGCACACCATCTCGCAATATAATTACATAATTGGCAAGGTACTCACAACACTTTATTACACACATCATAATAAAAAATAACTTGCAAGCTGTAAGAATCACAAAAGTATGAATAATGACGGATCACAATGAGTTCACTGTTTGGCACAGGGGGAACATCTTCCTTAACCAATAAAATAGAAGTTCACTGTATTATTTGGCGTGTATACAAGGCAGTGTAGAACATCTGCCAGACTGGTAATGATTTACGGAGGCACATATTCAAGATAACGTCAACGGATTGGTCTAGTCGTAGATGCTCATTGCGTTTTCCCTTTACGTACTTTAAGTTCGACACTACTGACGTGTACTAAGCTATTATTATATTGTCACTAACTAGCAAATCATTGCGGTGTATATTCTTGAGACATTTCTATTATGCTTTAGTCTTAGGTACTTCAACATCCGAAGTAAATGACACAATGCCATCGGTTGACTGGACAATCCTCACACAAACGAACCAGACCATATTAAGCGTATTATCACATATTTACATACGATTGCAGTACATTAACGCGAACTGTACTTTAGAGACATACAGAAGACACTAAAAATTACAGATGAGCGACAGTTTATCCCAACTTTCATCAAACGAAGCTAATCAAAGCTAAATAGTGTATCCCAGCAACGAATGTAAACAAACAATATGCCGGGGCTTCCGCATACGCCATTTTCACACTTTCGAGACCTGCATTAAGGTCTGAGAATTGTAGTTGGTCTTGGTCTACCCAAGACAGCATAAAGATATACAGTCGAAAAAGCTGGTATATTGGCTTTCACGGCCGGTGAATTAAAACTCAGCAATTCTTCTAGGGTTGTGCCGTGTCTTGTGTGGGGTTTCGCCTAGGACACCAAGCAGGCTCATCGGCGGGCTCTTGGTGTCCCCGCCCGGACCCCCACAGGAGTGACGAACTGCGCGCCACCTCCCTTTATATTAGGTGCAACTGCACCACTCGACTGCGAGAACTAAAAGCTCAAGCAGCCTTAACCTCCCTATGAAGGCTTCCAAAAAGCTGGTATATTGGCTTTCACGGCCGGTGAATTAAAACTCAGCAATTCTTCTAGGTTTGTGCCGTGTCTTGTGTGGGGTTTCGCCTAGGACACCAAGCAGGTTCATCGGCGGGCTCTTGGTGTCCCCGCCCGGACCCCCACAGGAGTGACGAACTGCGCGCCACCTCCCTTTATATTAGGTGCAACTGCACCACTCGACTGCGAGAACTAAAAGCTCAAGCAGCCTTAACCTCCCTATGAAGGCTTCCAAAAAGCTGGTATATTGGCTTTCACGGCCGGTGAATTAAAACTCAGCAATTCTTCTAGGTTTGTGCCGTGTCTTGTGTGGGGTTTCGCCTAGGACACCAAGCAGGCTCATCGGCGGGCTTTTGGTGTCCCCGCCCGGACCCCCACAGGAGTGACGAACTGCGCGCCACCTCCCTTTATATTAGGTGCAACTGCACCACTCGACTGCGAGAACTAAAAGCTCAAGCAGCCTTAACCTCCCTATGAAGGCTTCCAAAAAGCTGGTATATTGGCTTTCACGGCCGGTGAATTAAAACTCAGCAATTCTTCTAGGTTTGTGCCGTGTCCGGGCGGGGACACCAAGAGCCCGCCGATGAGCCTGCTTGGTGTCCTAGGCGAAACCCCACACAAGACACGGCACAAACCTAGAAGAATTGCTGAGTTATATACAGTCGAACTTCGAGATATCGAAAAAAAATTAAGAAAGAAAAGAAGAGGGAGGGATACCATTACAGCATTATAAACATATGAATAGACAACTGTTGCTATTTCTAATATTATTGTTACTAGAACTTCCCCTATGGGCCTACCAGCTAGGGTTTAATGCTATCGTATTAATTATTTACAAGTTTCAATCCATTCTACTACATTGTATCTATTTTGTTAAACTACTACACAATTATACAGTATTACTAGTACATTTTCATTTTACAGTACTTACAAATTCAAATCTTTGAAAAGAAGTCCGACAGTTTCTTTTGCTTCCTTTTCTGCAACACCCGGTTCTCCACGAAGTTTTCTAACCATTACTGTCACTCTTTCCTTGCTTCTTTTCCCACCGTGACACGTTTCCCCTTTAAATGCGAGGGTCTTTTCTGGCAAATAGACCAGTTTCATCGGCATTTAAAACATCACAAGGGTCGTAATCTGCCAGTAGAGTTGGTAGAATGTCTCGTCGATAGACTTCACAGTCAACCTCAGATACACTAGCACATTCACCTGACCTAACTTTCTGCACAATTCCGTTTGTATGTTTAAGTTTATCTAGCCATCCTGCACTAGCCTGGAACGATTCTATGCCGAACTCCTCAGCAAATTTATGTGCTTTTTCACGAAGTATGGAGCCTTGAAGTGAATGTTTTTGTCCCTCATACACTTTACCCACGTAAACATAGCTTCCTCCAACTGAGGGTAACTTGTGCTCTTAAAACGTTTCCTCTCCGATGAAAAACGTGACTCCTGAATAGCACTAGCAATCTTGTCTTTATTTTTCATAATCGTTGACAGTGTGTTAGCTATAATGCTGAATTCCACCGCAATATATTTCTTCCTTCTCACACCCTTTTCCACTTCGTGAATTAACTTTAATTTTTCACTTGCACTTAAAAATTTCAGAACACGTTTCTTCTCCATGTTGTTTGCATTACTGATTTACACAGTAGGTCAGAAACTACAGGACAGTGCTCTCTCACCAGGCTTATCAGCCGAGAACACGAATGGTGCGGGCATGCCATAAATAGCCGGAGTTTCCCTCTTACTGTTATTGTCTGAGGTGTACAACGACCCAAACCCGTCTCCTTGCCCTCAGGCTGCTCTGGAATGTAGCAGAGACCACACAATACTGACAGAAATAACTTCTCCAAGTACCGTACCGTACCCAAGGTGAACAAAACTCTCATATTCCAAGCCCCAAGTAACAACTCCAGTCTTCAAGGCAATTGTATTTTCACCCCAACTTCGAGATATACAGTAGAAAAATATTTTACGCTTGGGGAATGAAATATTCCTCAAATTATCGAAATATTCGAGTAATAGAACTTCGAATTATAGAACAAATGTAACATGTGAATCAGATACGATACCGTCGGGATATGAAAATTACTTCGAGTCATCGAAAATTCGAGATATAGAAGTTCGACTGTATGTGCATAAAAAACCTCATACAAAAGATTACGATATCTACTGTAAAGACACTGAAAGCTGCAAATGCTAGCCTACTCACTTTCAGATATATTAAATAAAGTTACTTGACACTTGCTATATACACAAGCCCAAAGAAATTCACAGAAGAACTAGGAAATACTCTCCAGCACTTGCCCACAGCTATACATAGTATATTAATAGGAGATATCAATATTGATATTTAAATCCTACAAGCCAATATGCCCAAAATATTAAAAATTAGTATTTAAATGTATTACATGCAAATGGTTTCATTTCGTACATAAACTCACCATCTAGAATAACCCCAAAATCCGGAACATGGTTTGAAGCCATTTTTTCAGTGTTGCCTTAGTAAACAAGAGTTTAGCGCTTTTCAGTCGGTCAACACGAATGTACCCAAAAGAGCTGGGTTATGCCCTAATCCTGAAATAAATTACATGATATTAATAAATACACTAGGATGACCAGTTTCGATCGTCAAGCGATCATCATCAGATCTATTACACTTAGACTATAAAATCTATGTTTGAAAATACAGGTGAAAATATTTACAATATGTAGGCCTACAATTATTTAGTTGCAGTATTGGTACTGCAACTGTCGGTGTATGCTAAATGCAGTATATATGATGTTAGGTGAAATGCTAAATGGTGATAGTTTGTAATTTGGAGTGATTATATGGTTGTGAAAATCAACTATGGTTAAACTGTAATATTACAGGCTACTACTTATCTGGTTGTCTTCCTTGCTGGAGCTACGCGCAGGTTTCGTGGCCACTGTTACTCCAGGTGTGGTCGACTGAGTATATACACATAATTGTACATATTGTAAATATTTTCACCTGTATTTTCAAGCATAGATTTCAGTGGCGGCCGGTAATAAGGTTGCAGTGTTGCACAACGACCAGATTAATTCATGAAAAGGAATTAATACCGCGATAATATTTTTAGTATTAAAAGCTGTATATTTCCTGTTATATGTACAGAAATTCATAATTCTGTTCTTTAATAGTTCAGGAAACCTCATAGTAAGTTACAGTATTGTGAACTGACTGAGAAAGCGAAGCGCGCCAGCCGTCTAGGAGCGCTCGTCCGCTTGGTCGTTGCCAGCCAAAAGCACCGACCAGATCTCAATAGTGAAGGGTATGGCAGAGATGCTAGATCGGGTAAGCCATATCCCAACAGTTAACACGGCTAGTCGTTGCCAGCTCATTGCAACCAGGAAGCCGAGGCGCGGCCGGAGACATCCGAGATGCTCCGTCAACTGCCAATACTATGTTTTGCAATGTTGCGCGTACTTGTGATACTCACCCTCGTATATAACTTACATTGTTTTGTTCTCATGAAGGTTTTCATGTAGACTAACTTATATTCCATTTAATCCGATGAAAATGTGATGTCTCTGAACTGCGGCATTCGTTATGAATGAGGTACCGGTACATCCGTTTTACCGCGCAATTGAATACAGTTGTTAGGTTCACTTCTTAATAAATCACATAGACTCCTCTAGAATGCATATTTTATTATTTGTTGTGGAAAGATTCACAATTCACACGACACACACCATATTGTTTTTGACACTGAACTTCACTGATATCAAAGACTATGTCAAAGATACTGCACTACACTCTTGTGCTTGCTGCCAACACAACATTCTCCCACCTTGAGTTGTGGAAACAACTCAACAAAACAATAAAATAACATAACACATATATTTTCACAAAATAAATGAACACAGAAATAAATAAGTCACTCAAAATATCTCTTTGGTTTAACCACTGGTTTTGATGAGATCAGAAGTATTAGTAGATGGTTTAACCGTCTTTGGATTTTTCTCCTTCTTCTCATTTTCATTCCGCTCAACTTGCAGTCTTAAAGCATGATCTTCTCTAGATGTCATTTCAAGTGGATACACCCTCTGTACTGGCCTCAGTAGCTCTCCTTTTGTAGTCACCAAGCGAACAACTCTCACGACACCACCTTTGCCAGGGATGACCTCCGTCACTCTTGCCAGCGGCCAGTCTAGTCTCTTCGTGTTGTCACTGGCTACTAGTACTACTTCACCTACGCAGGGTTTGTGATGACTTTTCCTAATGTGGTTCTTCTGTACTAGCTGTCCAAGATATTCATTCCTGAATCTTACCCTTAATGTTTCCTTTACTTTCTGTCTGTACCTGAATCTTCTGTCAAGTTTTATGTCCTCTATCATGTCGATATCGGGCATTCATATCTCCTTGACTTCCTGTAGGAACATTGCAGGGGTGATAGCCATCAAGTCTTCTCCATCATTGGACAGGTAAGTAAGTGGTCGTGAATTCATGACAGCTTCAATGTCACACAGAACAGTCATCATTTCTTGGTACGACAGACATGACTTTCCCAGAACTTTCCTGAGCATTTGTTTGAGGACACCAATCAGCCTCTCCCACCATCCTCCCCACCATGCTGCAGTGGGAGGATTGAATTTCCATTTTATTTGGTGTACAGAACTATATTCAGCAATTTTATCCCACTGAATTGTCTCGAACATATTGCAGGGGCCTTGAAAGTTTGTCCCATTGTCACTATAGACAATCATTGGCCTTCCACGTCTGGACACGAAGCGCCGAAAAGCTTCGAGGAATGTTGCAGTAGCCAAAGATGTTACTAGCTCCAGGTGTACTGCACGAAAAACCGCACACGTGAACAGACAGACCCAGGCTTTCTCTCCACCTTTCAAAATCAGGGGCCCGGCAAAGTCGACCCCTGTTATTTCAAAAATTGAGGCTTCTCTTACTCTGTCTATGGGGAGATGAGTTTGTTCTGCTTCAAGATGTTTTCCATGGTACCTCCTGCAGACAACACATGTTTTAATTGCACCCTTCACCGTTCTCCTTCCTCCAAGGATCCAATATTTCTGTCTGAGTCCACTGAGCAGAATCTGGGTTCCAGCATGACATAAGTCTTTGTGCTTCTCCCTAATGAGAGCGTGAACTGCTGTATGCTTCGCAGGAAGGATAGCAGGACAACGGAAAGCATAATCATCTTTGCGCGATATAATTTTTGTTTTCAGTCTCATCACTCCCTCATCATCCATGAAAACACATAGTGAGTTGAATCTTTCATCCTTTTCACCAACAAAACACTCCTTTTGTATGAACTTCATCACGACTTTTTCTGCTTCTGTGGTTTCTTCAATGGATAGTTCGGTAGTTCTTCTATTATTTTTCTGTCGACAATTATACAGAAACCTCAAGATCCATCCTATCATACGAACTGTTCTACGGAAACTTGAGAAATAGTCAAGGTGCCATTCTTGGGTATTGGACTTGTCTTCTAACACCGTCATAGTGTTGACTTTCTTTTAGGTAGATTTCTTTAGAAAGCTAACTATTGCAATGGGTCCCATGTTTCGACTTCCGGAAAATGTTGACATATCTTCGCGTTTCACATACCCCAGACCCCAAAACCACCGTCAGTTCAAAAGTTTATATATAATTTATGTATATATATATATATATATATATATCAGTTTCTTGTGGACACGATAACTGCCGTAATTTTGCACCAATCACTTTGAATTTTTTACATAATATGTATCCCTATAAAATCTCGGTCGAGTTCGTTAATGGGCAAAATCGGTCAAAGGGGGTAAAAATGGGGGGCTTTTTTCGAAAAAGTGAAATATCGCTATAACTCTCTTAATACATGAAATATCGAATCCCTTCAAAGTTCATAATATGCGTCGGATAAGTGCCAAAAATTTATGTCAAATAAGTTTTTTGATAGCACCAACCATTGACCAAAGGGGTGGGAAAAAGTGGGTTTTTCGGGAAACATTAATCATATCTCTGTTAATAGGCACAATATCAAAACCGCACAAAATGGACAATATTCCTCCAATAATTACCTAAAACTTTTGTCTGAAAGAATTTTTGATATGACCCACCATTACGCCACGGGGTGAACAAAATTATTTAAATTATAAGAAAATGCCAAGTGCCAAGAGAGGTTGCCATGACAACTTTACTTTTAATTGATAAGGGATGACAATCAGCAGTTGCTATGACAACGCCACTGCACGAGATCACATTCAGTTTTCATATGTCAGTGGGAAGCGACTTCGGTATCGGAACTGGTAGCATGCTGAACTTCTATGCCCAAGGTCGCGGGTTCAAACCCGGCTGAAGTCGTCGGATTTACTAAGAGCGCTAAAAAACCTGAGTTTGCTTTCCTTCGGAGGGGATTGAGGTGGCATCTAGTAGCCAAGTTCACAGCTGGGTGGCGTTGACGTTAGTATCTGGTAGCAACATTAGGAACTACTGCTTGAAATTTAGCGTCTGCATTCCTTACCTGAATTACAGACTAATACCGCCATCACAATTCACACCGTTTATCAGACAGATTCTACACTCACCCAAAGTACACGGGGTTATATGACCGCGTTGTCGCAGCCCCTAAACAGAGGAACCAACCAACATCTCTGCGGGAGATATAATTTTGCGTGAAGAAGTAACAGACCGTTACATAGTTACACATCAGTGTCGAAACCTTGCATAAGGATAGTGTGACCACAAGTATAACAAGTAGTTCCGTGAAGAACTGTACAGCCTATTTTCATATATCCTGCTCATGTTAATTGCCTCTATCAACATACAAAATTTTAATTGCTGTATCAGATTCGTAGATATTGAGAACCGTCTAAATATTTCAGATGGTCGCCAGGTTGGATTTTTATTTTTGTACTATTATATTAAGAGTATTGTGTACGTGTGGTATTCAAACTTCAATCGCATGATTAGAACACAAGAAGTAAAAACGAGATTTTAAAATTACGCACAGCAGCCATCTTGGGATTATACAAACAATTGAAATAAATTAGGTGACAGTGGATCAACATTTGTGTAAGCATTTAACGTGCAACGTTTCACGACACTCGGATAGTTAATTCGCGAGAAACGTTCCATTTAAATATTTATACTTCGCGTCGCCGCCATGTTGGATTCGTGCTCACCAGGTTACTGAAAGTCCTATAGGTGAACATATGTTCATAGTCTCTATGAACATAAAAATTTCAGTTTGGTTGCTGTAAAAGATTCCTATATATTGAGAACCGTCTAAATATTATGGAAGCTTGCCATTTAGGATTGTTATATGTATAGGCCATAGAGTTATGTACCATTCAAGGTCACTTATTGCCTAGGTTCATTATTCAAACTTTCACTTCGATCGCATGATTACGACACAAGAAATAAAAACGTAATTTTAAAATTTCGCACAGCCGCCATTTTGAGGTTATGTAAACAATTGAATTAAATTAGATGGCAGTACATTACAATCTGCAAAATCATTTACTGTACCACATTTCACTGCGTTCAGAGAGTTAACTCACGAGAAAAGTCTATTAAAATATTTCAAATTCGGTTGGTCGCCATGTTCGTTTTGTACTTTACAGGTTTATGAATTATACATAGGTAAACTTGTATCAGTACCCTTTATCACCGTACAAAATTGCAGGGTGATATCTGTAATAGTTTCGGGGATATAGAATGTCAGTGAAATATATCGCACAGCCGCCATTTTGAGGTTATGTAAACAATTGAACTAAATTAGACTCCAGTGCATTGCAATGTGTATAAATATTTGCTGTACCAAGTTTCATTACCTTTGGATAGTTAAATCGCGAGAGAAGTCTACTTAAAAGTCTCCACTTCGCTTGGCCGCCATGTTGGTTATGTAGTAACCAGGTTTTTGAAAGTTTCATAGGTGAACTTCTAGTAGTACCCTTTATCACCGTACACAATTTCAGGGCGATATCCGTTATAGTTTCGAAGATACTGAATGCTAGTGAAATATTTCGCACAGCCGCCATGTTGGATTGGTGAGACGTAACAAAATTCGATGGGCACGGTCGACGTCGCCGGGAATAGTGCTATGAACTTACCGAGTTTCACTGAAATCGCTCCAGCCGTTTAGATTTTATTAGGGGGGGGGGGACACACACACACCTCACACACACACACACACACACGGACAAAAGGTGATCTCATAAGCCTATTTTTTCAAAATTGAAAATAGGTTAAAAATGGACTCCAAATGACAAGAAGGTTACCGTCCCCGTAAGACAATAAAATGTTTAAAATATGTTTAAAATGAAGAAAAACAAAGTTAATTAATCTCCAATTATAAAATACTTTCACGCGATAAATGAGGTCTTTTCCTTCTACGAAAACCTGCATATTCTGCCTATTTTCGCCTATCTCCAAGTTTGTCCGGTGAAATCTACCTCCGCCTTCCGGCGTGCCGAGAGGACTTTTTTCTTTCTTGGAAGACTTCATCATCGTTTGTTGAAATTTCGGGGCTAGGCCATTGTGTAGTGGATTGTTTTAGCTATTTTGGCCCTTCCCACCATCTCTGTTGAAGTAACTGTTTTGTGCTACATCCCCTTGATGCCAGGGGGCCTGTTCCACGAATGAACTTTGCAACTTTTCACTTTGCACTTTGCACTTTTCAGTTCAGATTTTGTTCCACCATCACTTTTCAGATTTGTCTTGCAAAGTGAAAAGTGAAAAGTTAGGAATCTTTTCACTTTAGAAGACTTTTATGTTCCTCCATTGGTGCAGAAATGCAAAGTGCAAAGGAATGATTGAAAAGTTTTCAGAAATCTTTGCAAAGAGACGATTCCCTTTTCAGCTGTTATGAACAAGTCTCTACACTAGTTTCTCGGCGCAGAATTTGGTTTAGTGTTATAAATATGTTACGCAGGAGCATTTTTTAATCATCAAGTGAGGATAGTGATGAAGAATCCAACAAGAAGACGTACAAAGATAAGATGAATTTTCATAACCTCACTTTAGTATAGACAGGTTAAAAGTTCCACCTTGATCAATACTTTTATTAATTAAGATCACTGTGTGGTCATTAGTGGGACATGTTTCACCACGAAAAATAAAGCATTAAATCATGGAATAAATATACAGTTTGTTCATGGACTAAACATGATTGGATCATTCCTATGCAAAGACTTTTCACTTTGCAAAAAATTGAAAAGTAATACATAGATCATGGTGGAACAGAAAGACTTTGCACTTTGCAAGAATTGAAAAGTGCAAAGTGAAAAGTGAAAAGTTGCTAAGTTTATTCGTGGAACCAGGTCAGCCGGATTCATGGTTCCTGGAACATGACGCCACTGTTCTATTCTGGACAGTCTTCGAATTTCTTGCACTCTGTTCCAAATGAAGGTCCCCCAAGGTTCGTCTAACTTGATCTAGGACAACACAGTCGACGAGTCACTCCAATAATAAGTAACGATTTCTTTTGCAGTTAATGTTGGCAGTACTGACGTCAATAGTCGAACCCCTATTGTAGCTGCTAATAATTCCAGGCGTGGTATGGCGATACTCTTCTTGGGTGCCACTCTTGTCTTGGCTTGTACAAATCGTAGCTCTATTTTGTCAACCCTCTGTATTCGCAAGAATATAACTGCAGCATACGCAGTTTGACTGGCATCGCAGAACACGTGAAGAGATATATTTTCAACCGACTGGACACTACCGATCAAACATCTAGGAATCTTAATCTCAGACAGCTGAGGTAGTTCTGCCAACCACTTCATGAATCTTCTCTTTGTTGTTTCGTCTACTCTGGTGTCCCAACCCAAGTCAGTGGCCCATAGTTCTTGCAAGATTAATTTTGGACAGAGAAATACCGGACATGAGAAGCCAATAGGGTCAAACACCTTATGTGCAGCTCCTAGTATAGCTCGTTTGGTGATTACATCATATTTGAAATCGTTAACATGAGTTAGATTCAGTTCAATGGTATCTTCTCCTTTATTCCAAATGAGCCCTAGCACATGAGTAAGATTTTCAGCTGTACCATCCTGAGAATACTCCCACCCTCGGAGATTGAAAGATGCCTTATCCATTATTATGCTTGCCTCTCGCATGAATGAATGAAGGTAATTTCTGTTGTTAACACTAATAGCACAGTTATCCACATAAAAACATTCTTCCAATCTTTCTATTGTTGAAGTTGAGTAGGTACTATTATCGACTGTTTGTCTCTTCAACTCGTTCAAGTGGAGTATGATGGTTGCCGACAATAGGAACGGAGAACATGCAAGTCCAAAGACAACTCTATTGTGACGGAACACTTCTACCTTCCCTGTACTTTCCTCCTCCCACCAAAGGAATCTCAGAAAATCACGGTCTCTAGGATTGACACTTATTTGAAGAAATGCTTTTTCTACATCGGCCGTCACACCGATCTCATTTTCTCTGAACTTCAGTAGCGAACTAGGGATCAACTCTATGAAGTTAGGCCCTTTTTCAATACATTCGTTCAGAGATGGAGCGTTTCTCTGCTTCGCCGAGGCATCAAAAACAGGCCTGATCTTGGTGGTGCTGTTTTCTTTGAAGACAGGTCGGTGAGGTAGATAATGTCCACTATTCTTCAGTTCTTCTTCAGGTACCCTCTCGATGATTCCTTGCTCCAACCAACTTCGTAAGACATTATCGTACTCCTGATAATGTTGTTCAGCTTGTAGTTTCTTTGTAGTGATTTCTAATCTGTGCTGAGCAATTTCTCTGTTGTCAGGGAGAGGTGGATGTTGTTCACTCCAAGGCAGACACACTTCATATCTGTTATCTTCATTCAGCCGTGCAATCTCAAGGAAGTTATTTCTAACACACTCATTCCTCTCGACGATAGATTCTTTCACAACAGGGTCAGTAATTCCAAGAATTTCTAACTCCCAGAGATCAGAAATTCTTGTATGTTGGGAAAACAATGATGACACTAATAATGATGCCGAATCCCTTTGGGCCTTGTTACCTATAACTTTTCCCATTAGTGTCCACCCTAGGGAAGTCTCCACCAAACCTAGGCCACATTTTAGTTGATGTTTCCTCCCAGTGAGCAGTTCACCCGCCTTATCGGCCCCAATCAGAATCTGCACAGGCCCTCGCTCTCGTACATCAGTTAAACATATTTTCAGATCCCTTATCTCCTCACTCCAAGAACCATTCTTAATATATGGGACATCTTCACAAATTATCTCTTGGCTTAAAACTTCCAGCTCCTTGGAATAGTTTCCCTCCAATCGCTTTAAACTTATTCTGTAACAGTCGTGGTTTGCTTCTCGAGAACGTACTCCACCAAACAAGGAATGTATTAACTTTTCCTTCCTGATTGACTGATACCCCATTTCTTCGGCTAGGTCACGTGCAATGTAGGATTTAGTAGACCCAGTATCAATGACAGCTCGTACAGTTTTTTGTTTACCCTTTCCTTTAACGACAACTGCCAGGGTTTGCAAGTACACCTCAGGAGAACAAGACACATTAGCTAAAGCCTTATCCACATTATTGCCATCCTGGTGAACCAAATTCCTGTCTCCCTCGTAATTCTGTTTGGACACACTTTCATTTTCTTTGTCACGGAGCTTATAACACATTAATACCACATGTTTACCACCACAAACAATGCACCTGACAATCGATTTACAAGCTCTACTTGCATGGCCCTTCTTTAAACAATTGAAGCAACAGTGTTTATCAGTTAAGATTTTCCTTTTCTCCCCTACAGTCATTTTTTGAGCTTTAATGCACTTTGGGCTCGAATGAGGTTTAAGACAAAAAACACACTCCTGTCTCTTAGAAACATCAGCAAACAAAGCAGAAGCAGTAGGTATATTTGGTTCAATGACATCCCTTGGTTTCTTGTCTCCCTTAATCTTAGATCCTTGGGATGTGCTAATACTATACCCTTTCATAGCCAATGAAATTCTTTCTTCACTTACTACTTCATTTTGAAGAAAAGCCATAAGCTGCTGCAAACGATCTTTGGATACGGAATCACACCTGAAGGAAGTATTTCTCTGCCATGCTCTTAATAGGTCTTCTGGCAAAGATGATTCAATTAGGGGATACAGCATTGCAGTACATTTTTCTGTAGTAACGCCTAAACTTTCCAGCGATCTGAGATGTGACTCTAATTTATCATACAAGCTACTCAGTGTTGGCCTTTCTTTGGAATTGACTGCATTCGTCAATACTAGTTTGAGCAATTCACGAACATAAACTTCCACCTGCAAGTCCACTCTACCAAATCGAGCTTGAAGACTCTCTATAGCTTTGTCATAATTCTCGGCAGTGGGTGGAAAACTAGTAACTAATTCATATGATCTGGAACCTTCTGTCATAGCCTGAATTAAATATTGGAATTTATCTTCCTTCCCAATGTCATTATCCTCGTGAATTTTACGGAACTGGCTCCAAAAATATAACCAATCAATTATTTCACCAGAAAATTTCTTGAATTCTATTCTTGGAAGTCTATATTTCTTTTTATCACAAACATTGTCATTCACTACACTTTGTGGAGGGGTCCTGGAAACAACGGGATTCATAAAACGTGTTGCTTTTGTTCTACAGCTAAGGAATTTGTGTTTGTAATCATCAGCTGATTCACATTCCGTTTCTATTTCGTTATCCTCACACTCGTCGTCTATCATCTGTTGAAATATTAATCCATCTAAATTAGAGATATCATCATACTTTTCTTGAAGGATTTCAAGTTGCACTTGCACTTTTTCCGTTTTATTTTGATCATCTTCTAACAACGCCATTAGTTGATTGTGTGAGCGCGTAAATAACCGCCGCTTTACGGTTCTTTCTTTAGCGAGTCTTTCCATCTTCTTTATTCACGGGAGCCTTTTACTATGAATGAATCGTGTCACTGGTTGCCATAAAATGTTAGGTTCACTTCTTAATAAATCACATAGACTCCTCTAGAATGCATATTTTATTATTTGTTGTGGAAAGATTCACAATTCACACGACACACACCATATTGTTTTTGACACTGAACTTCACTGATATCAAAGACTATGTCAAAGATACTGCACTACACTCTTGTGCTTGCTGCCAACACAACAACAGTTTTCTCCGATATCAAGCAGTCCTATCACCTCATGGGCGTCCGCAGGAGGGGGGGAGGGCACAAGGAGGCGCCGTGCCCCCACCCCCTGAAATTGTTCATTGTCACACCAGTTTATTTCATAAATTGAAGTTACTGATGGTTAACTGATTTACATGTAGGGATAAACAGTTTTATTTAACTTAGAAATTTTGGATTATTTGAGAATATCTTCAGTTTCGGTATTTAGAAAATCGGCGAACTGGATTAACATTAATATTTTAATGAACTGCTTGATTTTTATTTTTGTCGGTAGGCCTACATTGTGATACAACTACTTTTGCCTGTTTAAAATAAATGATTTATGACGATGATTCACAAAGAACTCCTATGGACAAAAACTCTGAACTAAAAAAAATATTCCTCCCATTCATGCCATAAAGATCATGTACCCAACGGTTTAAGCACAGCCAAACAATGAATATCACGAAGCAAGTAAGAAATGAAACGAAAATTGCGCGGGGGTGTACGTCTTAATAACACCTAGTGACGAGGTAATGAAATGAAAAACATATTACTCTCCCACCCTTGAAAAAATCCTGCGGGTGCCCATGTACCAACTTAACCCCCCCCCCTTAATGAAAATAGCGCAACACCCAGAACAATTATCCATCAGCCGGCACTGATAGATTTTATAGCCTAAGTGTAATGGATCTGATGATGATCGCTTGATGATCAAAACTGGTCATCCTAGCTCTTTTGGGTACATTCGTGTTGACCGACTGAAAAGCACTAAACTCTCGATCACATACATGTAAAGTCCCACAGAAACAGCAACTTTGACCCTTTTGTTCTGCATACCAGTATCACAGATCACAGTCCTACATTTCTCATACAAAATAAATCTCAAAAATGTACTCCACAAACAGGAGAAAATACTTTGAACAATGTTAGAATAAATTACGAAACTCTAAAAAAATCCTTAACTAAGGAAACTTGGGAATCTATCATAACTGAACATGATGCTAACAAAGCAGCTGATAGTTTCATTAAATTACTGACTCAATACATCTCTGAATACTCTACTACCGGTACCATAAATAACGTAAGATCAACATTTTTTTAAATTACTCCATGGATCACAACTGGAATTTTAACTTCCATTAGAATAAGATATAAATTACATCAGAAAATTGTTAAACAAAGGGCGAGGTCTACAAACATTGATGAGGTCCCAGAAACTGTTAATAAACATAAATTGTACAGAAACTGGATAAACAGTAACTCCTCAATCCATATACTATTGAAGAGGACCAACAGTTGTTTTATACTGGATTCGCACAGATGTTTTAACATTTGATTATGGATGTTATCCGGTCCATGAGATGTATCACTGCACAGTGCAAATGCACTACGCAGGGTGCGCAGTTCCCATTCAGAGACTGGTACATTGCTGGACTCCGAAGCAGCAGTGGCAAAGGGCAATGGGTGACCCTCTCCCTCCCGCTGCAGAAATGTAGGATCATAGCTCCCAGAGCAGGATACATCACTGAAGCGCGATCCATTACTGTTGGCAATGGCGAGATTATCCGTGATTATGTCTCCGTTCATCGAGATTCCGGATATCGTCAATGATGTCGAGAGTCCGGAGATCCGACGAAGCTTAGTCCACACTTGAGATGAAGGAGTATGTGCCGTCATAGACGACACATACTTTTCCCACGACGTTTTCTTACTGTCCCGAATCAGATATCGGGCTCTAGCACGCATCCTTTTAAAGGTGATAAGGTTGGCCATGGTGTTTTGCTTCCGATAGCATTTAAAAGCTCGCCGACGATCTTTAATGGCTGTTTCAATCTCGGCTGTCCACCAAGGGACAATAGTACATAGCTCCTTTCAGCACATTAAGAATACCCATGGCTACAACTCGACAGTCACGGGGTTCTGGGATTACTCGAATCCTGCTAGGCAAGTACGATGCCAAATGCCCAGCATTATTTTATTTGGAGCCAACTTCACATTATGTTCCTTGTGGAAAGGGTTTCTTAACGAATTTACTGACAGGTAGCATCTTTCAGCACATTAAGAATACCCATGGCTGCAACTCGACAGTCACTGGGTTCTGGGATTACTCGAATCCTGCTAGGCAAGTACGATTAGCCCAGGCATTTAAGTCAAAATATCGCCTTAACCTCAAAAAAAAATGTTATAAAGCTATTTTTTTTCAGAATCCATTAATTCGACCCTAGGGAACATCATATCAAAATACTCGGCCGTACATGTGCCGGCTTCCTTGATTTCCAGGCCTGGAAACCTGAAATTCCAGGAATCTTTCATCGCTGTCCTGAAACGCCCGTTAAAACCGAACGACTCGGCCTAGGTAGACAAAAGTGGTGTCAAATGAAAGACAAAAGCATGCAGACTCCATATAAAAGGCTTTAGGCAATGTTTTTCTCATTTCGGGGGTAGATTGTAACAAAAAACGCGCGAAATTCAATTTTTTTGTAAGTTTGAATTTATTTGCACGTTTATTAGAGACTAAGACGGCAGCTCATGCAAAAAATGCACCTGAAATAAGAAAGCACATCGTTTTAGCTTTACAGATGTGGTCTTATTTTTGTTTTACGTCTAATAATTCAACAGTTACAGACGAATCAAATTTAACCCGAAGGTAAGTTGGTATTACCGGACGGAAGTAAACACCAAACAACTCTGCGTAGGTATCAAATAAACGATAAAAGCATGCAGATTCCATAAATAGTACTATAAGCAATGTTTTCTCTGCTTTCGGGATACACTGTAACATAAAATAAAAGGACAATTTTATTTTAGGTTAGAATTTGTTTGCACGTTTCGCAGACTAAGACGGCTACTTACGCAAAGATATACCTCACATAAGAAATATCAACCTTTAAGGCTTACAGAGGTATTCTTGTTTTTGTTCTGCGTCTTATAGTTCAAAAGTTACAGACGAAACAAATTTAACCCGAACGTAAGTTGAAATCGGCGAAAGAGAAGTTAGCAACATGATTGACAAGTCTTTCGCTGAAGTGAAAATTTCCAGAAAGTCAAAGGTTGTCCCCCTATCTGCTATTAACGGTACTGTGACGAACAGAAATGAAGTAACGCCCGTAAACTCGAGTCAACTATTTATGAGAATAGTGTGTGTTTTAAAAAACGAAACTGAAAAAGCGGAGTACTTTCATTATGAGCTGGCGCCAACTCCAGCCTCTCTTTTTGACGGATGTTCAATGAGCAAAACGGACAAGTCAGCGTTTGCGTCTCTCTTTAAGCACTCAGAAATTGGCGATCAACTTTGTCCAGAAACCCCGTATGTCATTGACGGAGGCTATCTCATGTACGCTGTTAGTTGGCCACGACTGGCAACATACGGAGAAATTTACAACCTTTACGTCAGACACGTTATGACTCGATACCCATCTGCAGTTGTTGTTTTCGACGGATACAATGGCCAGCCAACTACGAAAGAAGCGGAGCAAAGGCGACGCGCTGCAAGAAGGACCTGTTTTGATATCGATTTTACCGAACATTCGACATCAACAGCATCACAGCCGGACTTTCTGACGAACAGGAGAAACCAATCTCGACTTATTGATGTACTTGTTTCAAGATTTGAAGCTCTAAAAGTTCGAGTATACCAGGCAACTGGGGACGCCGATCCTCTCATCGTATACACTGCTTTGGAGATAGAGACCTTGGAGAAGTCTGTAGTTGTAGTCGGCAACGATACCGATCTTCTGGCAATGCTGGTTGCTAGGCGTCAGACGGGAGATGTCTTCATGCTGCACCCAGGGACTTCCAAGTGCCCCGGAAAGCTGTACGATATTAGTGCTATTCAAGATGAAATAGGTGACATGAAGAACTGCGTGCTGTACTCCCATGCTGTCTCAGGTGGTGATAGAACATCTGCAATCTACGGGAAGGGGAAGAAGAAGGCTTACAAATTGCTTCAAAAAAGTGTGGATCTTCGGGAAGGAATTGTCAAAACATACACGAATCCATCTGCGAGTCGCGAAGAAGTTTGCACTGTTGGAGAGAAGTTCATACGGGCACTGTATCTTGTAGGAAAAGAATTGGAGAACATCGATTATCTTCGACATCGTCTGTACCAGATGACCATTGCGCGCCAAGCTCTGACTTCTCAGTTTGAACTTGCGACACTTCCTCCAACAAGGGAAGCTCTACGGCAGCACTCAATGCGGACTTACTTGCAGGTAACTTTCATGGTTTTCCTTTATACTACACGTATACAGTATTTTTCTAGTATTTCTTAGGAGAGTTCAATATGTTGAGTTTGAATGTAGGTTCAAGAATGGCTGGGAAGAAACCACAATCCAACAGAGTGGGGCTGGCAAGCCATTGACAACTCTCTTTTGCCCGTTCCCACAACCCTGCCACCAGCTCATGACGTTCTTCTCCTCCTAATTGCCTGCAATTGCAAGACGTGGGTAGATTATAGGCTAAGGAATAACCCACCCACCAAGGGAAGATGATTAAGAAAAGGAAGTGGGTTTCGGACTGGAGAAACAGGATAGAGAAATAGGATGAGAGTTCCACAAAAGTTATAAATTTAACTTTAAATACCCTTAGAGGCAGTTGCCACTGAAAATTAACTCTCTGATACCTAAAGTAGGTACGAGCTTGGTCGAAGCTAACGGGAACCTCAGCTAGGACTTGGGCGATTTGCAAGAGAGAGGCTTTAGTGTATTTCGTCCCAAGCATGTATAAGACTACTATGGGGAAAGGTGTTGGTCTGGCAAGACTGAGAGTAACCGATTTATTGTATGTTTTTTTCAAAGAAATTCGGTTTTTTTTTCGAAATAATTCGAAGAATGCCAATAATTTAAATCAAGTTTGGTATTTCCAATTTTCGAAGTTATAGAGTTCCTGAAAAAAGCGACCCAGTGCTTCCAGGAAGGATAGTGATGCATAATTATACCTTGGAAAGTAATTTTGGTAAGTGAACCAATGGTTGCATTTGGAAATGGCTAAGCCTTTACTCAGCGAGAGGCCGGCTAAAAGCTTAGACAAAGAAGAAACACTTATCTTTTGGAAAATTAATCATAAGTTTTCGGAGAGGATCTCCACAAGCAGGTAGATGGCGTAGCGAGCTTTACTTGCCTTACTGGCCAATTAGAATTAGCTATTAAAGCTAAGAGAAACTTTAACAAGGTTGCCACTGAGAGTTCTTGCTCAAATGCAACAAGTGGTGAAATCCCTATCAACAGATTTAATGGCATCGAGTAGGGAGAGCCAAGGAGGACAGGATCTTGCTTAACCGTTGTATTAGAAAAATGAAAAAGCGAAAAGAAACTCTTAATTTATTTAACAATTCAGAAGAAGTTGATATCTTTAACAATTAAATATTTTTCAATCTTATTACAATTTGGGGTCGCAGACCTCCGACAACATTTAGAAATTGCTCCAGGCAAATAACAATTCTTAAGGTTTTTAAACCTGGTACTAAAATCTTTGTAAGATTTTAAAAAGGCAAATTAAATGATTAAAGTTTAGACATTCACAAGAGTACAAGGAGTGTACTATAAGAAATTTCTGAGAGAATATTCTAGAGAGAGTAACAACTTCGAAAATAACAATAAGAAGAACATGAAGAATAAGGTATAAGTTCCTACAACTTCTTATATTTAAGCTGAATTACTTTATAAAAATTATACAAAAGAGAGCAGGTCACTTACGGTGAAACCTAAAGAAAAAAATCAAAAGGAAGGTTCTAGACTTCCTATGTTTAAGTAGGAATCACGAGCCAAATTGGGCAGTTTCCATTTCGTGAGACCTAGAAATAACTCACTCAAGAGTTGCAAGTATTGTATTCTCTCATTAGAAGGGAGAAACAATGTAAGTTTGAAACGTGTGCTGGACACGTAATTATACAGAAACTAATTAATTACACATGAGAAAAAATGGGAGGGCACATCTATAGATTGACACCTCGTTGAAACAGACCTAAATTTAAAAGTTTATTACGGATTGTTAGTAAGAGGTTTAGGAAAGAGAAATAGGGATTGAGGAAAAATGTTCATGGCCTTATTTAAATGTAAACGGACGATCGCGACGCGGTAGAAAGTTGAACAAGCACTGGTTTTCACTATAGTTCGTTGAAATATATGAAAAGTTCACTATAGAAACACGAAAGTTTATGGCAAAGAAAGTTATTTCAATTTGAAAAAATGACTGGTTGCACTAGATGAACAAAAGTCTATTGCTTGAGAAAATAGTGGATTACAGTTAAATGCGCCATAGAACATCCAACGGTGGAAGAAAATTCGCTATTGAGCTTTAATTCAGAAGTGAGATTCTTCAATTTTAAATAGCATTCTCACAAGTGAGTGAAAATTTCATAACGGCAGGACTTGTAGATGAAATACAGAATCTGGAAGGTTCCAGAACGATCTTAGTAGAAAAATGGGGCTAATGTTAATCCAGCGGAGGAACTAGCTTGGTGAATTATAGACAGCGGGTATTTAGATAATATCCCACGTGGTGAGAAGACTTCTCATTTAACAAGCATAAGAAAGCTACTTTCTATTAAGGTTGGCTTAGACAGACAAAGCTCAACATGGCAAATCCCGCGAAGAATGATTTTTGCCCCAAATAAGCAATCTCACGCTGTCTATAAAATATCTTTAAAACATGTAAAAGTTAAAACCATGAAGATGAGGTTAAAACTTGAAGCTGTACTTATCTTGGTTACATGTCGAGGGTGAAGATCCCTTTGACGGATGCCTAGAGTGCCAACATGGCGTAGAGAGTAGAGAATGCCTCTTGGTTTGAGGAGACTGGCTCTAGGTGAGCCCTGACTGATTGAGTCAACTGCCGATTTACAAGTGAGACCTGCTCAGCGAAGCACGGAGGGTCCAAGGAAGGGAAAAGAGTGGGGGTAGGAGACAAAAGGTATACATATCAGCATAACCAACTTATCAAAAATAAATGTTCTTCTTGATGAATGGTCTTCAAAGAGTTGATAGTAGGCGATACTAGCGCAGCATGGTGAGTGAAAATGTAGACGTAGTCCTCTTGCTCAAGGAGAAAATAGCTGGCGATGGTAACAAGATCTGGTGGCGAGATAGATAAGTAAGTCTTCTTGCACCAGGAAGAATTGAGGAGCTTCAGAGATTCGCTGCGAGATGACGCTAGGTGGGTCACAGAAGATATATATCTAGAACAGACTCAAGAAGACATAAGAGATTTGCCCATCAAAGAGAAAACAGAAGATCACTGTTGGTGTTTGACAAAGAGGAAGGAATTAACATGCAAAGAGCATTAAAAATTAGATTCTCACGTACCGTGTATTCAAAGTATACACCATACTGGGAGGGGAAACACCAACAGAGAACAAATAAGCAGTTAAACATTCAAAGGCAACGGAGCGATCAAAGACAGTGGTCTTGTGATCGAACCATTAGTGGTCAAGATTTTGGCCACCCTGACTCTCCCATCTCTTCCAGGATAACACTCGGTCACTCTACCAGAGATCCATACTAGAGGGGGTGAAACATCCCTAACCAAGACCAAGTCCCCCACTTTAATGTCGGGACTGGAAAGAAACCACTTCTGTCTCCGTTGCAAAGAAGTTAAATATTCCAAGTTCCACCTCTTCCAAAAAGAATTACGGAGGGTTTCAAGTTTACGCCAAGCGATAGGTAGATTAGAATCCCTGTAAGAATTGGGAAGAGGAGGAGGGGCAGAGAGGGAGGTGCCGATAAGGAAGTGACCAGGTGTGAGTGGAAGCAGGTCATCAGGGTCATTGGAAAGCGGAGTTAATGGGCGAGAATTAACAACACCTTCAATCAGAACAGACAGTGAATTGAATTCTTCGTAAGTCAGAATTCGATTAACTAGGACTTTTCTTAAATGACGTTTAGTGAGCTTTACGCAGGATTCCCACCTACCACCGTGATGAGGAGCGTAGGGAGGTATGAAGCGCCATTTAAAACCCTTGGAATAGGAAAAGTTAGAAATTTGTTCCATAGCAGGAGAGGAAGTGAGAGCTTTCTTCCACAGGGAAGCTGCGCCCTGAAAAGTGGAAGCGTTATCAGAGAACATCTCTAAAGGGACACCACGCCTAGCAGTGAAGCGAGAGACAGCTGATAAAAAGTAAGCAGTAGAAGCATTCGTTACTAGTTCCAAGTGGATTGCGCCTGTAACCATGCAAACAAAGAGAGAAACATAAAGCTTACCAAACAATTTGCGTTTAGCTTCAGGAGAATTTCGTTGATATTGGAACGGACCCATATAGTCCACACCAGTTAAAGCAAATGGGCGTACAGGAGAAGAGCGAAAGGAGGGCAGATCGCTCATTAATTGAGTATTGATTTTAGGTTTCGCTTTGAAGCAAGGAATGCACTTGTGAATTACAGAAGAAACCTCATGAATTCCATTTATAATCCAGTACTTTTCCCTTAAGAGGCAAAGCAGAGTGCGTGTACCAACATGAAGATTACGATAATGAAAGTCACGTATAATTAAGGAAGTTACGTGATGTTTGGAAGGCAAAATAACGGGATGCTTTTTGTCCTCAGAGAGTAAAGATTGCGAGAGCCTTCCACCTACCCTGAGTAACCCATGGTCATCAAGGAACGGGGCTAAAGCACGAAGACGGCTGGATTTGGGAAGATCCCTTTTAGAAGAAAGCAAAGACAATTCAGAAGAAAAGGCTTCTTGCTGTGTCAGTTGTAAAACCTTAATGGTAGCGAGATTCAATTCATGATTGGTAAGGTGTGGTTTAGGGAGGAGAGGTTGGTCAACCACAAAATATTTCCATCTAAGGAGATAGGCGATAATTCGTATTAATTTATGAAAAGAAGAATAGCGGGACAATAAGGGATGAGAAGCGTTGGAAACAAGACACGAAGCAATGGATAGAGGTACTTTGGCGTCAGGCAGGTTGGAGTTTGTAGCTGGAGGTTTAGAAGGCCATGAAGAAGAGTCTTCGATTAGCCACGAGGGCCCATGCCAGTACAATTGGGAAGCTGCCAATTGAGAGGGTAAACAACCACGAGAGATAATATCGGCTGGATTATCCGCACTGGGCACATGCCTCCATTGACATCCAGAAGAAAGAGTTTGAATTTTGGAAACCCTGTTTGCAACAAAGGTTTGCCAGTGAGAGGGGTTCTTGGCGATCCAAGAAAGGGTGATCATGGAATCGCTCCAGAGATAGATTTGCGAGAATTCGACTTTTAATACTTCCCGTAATTTCTTAACAAGTTCTGCAGCCATGAGTGCAGCGCACAGTTCGAGCCTAGGCAAAGTGATAGTTTTAAGAGGAGCGACCTTCGATTTGGCACAAACAAGGTTGGAAACTGGAGATCCATAGAATGAATCGTGATAAACTAAATATGCACAGCAACCATAAGCTTTTTCGGAACTGTCCGCGAACACATGAAGGAAAAAGGATGCATTAGAATGAGAGCTGATTAAATTCCTGGGAATTTCAATAAGGCAAAGATCCAGCAAATTGCTGCGAAACGAGAGCCAACGATTAAGAAAAGAAAGAGGGAGAGTGTCATCCCATTCACATTTAAGCGACCACAGCTCTTGCATGAAGAGTTTGACTATAACGATAACTGGGGCAAGGAATTGAAGCGGATCGAATTTTTTTGCAATTTCAGATAGGATTTGTCTTTTTGTATTAGGAAGCTCTTCTGCGAGCGAAACTTTATAGATAAGAGTGTCAGTGCTAGTGCACCAGTGAACTCCTAGAGTTTTTATAGATTCGGAGTTTCCACAAATTTCGACAGAAGAGGGATCTACGTCTTCAATGGGAAACTGGGCGAGAAACTCAAGGGAGTTGGAATTCCACTTATGGAGTGGGAAACCTCCATTCCTTAGCAATGCTTGAAGTTCTAAAGACACAAAAGAAGCTTCCTCCAAGGTGGGGAAGGACTGCAAGTAATCGTCAACATAGAATGACATAGTTAGTGCTTCAGAGGCTTTGGAATTAAATAAATAACCATCTTGTGAGGCTAACAAGTGTAAGGATCGGATAGCAAGAAAAGCAGAGGGTTTTAAGCCATAAGTAACCGTTTTTAAGCGAAATACCTTAATGGGCTTGCTGATTTCATCACGCCATAAGATTCTTTGAAGATCTCGTTGTTCCGGTTGAATTAAAACTTGACGGTACATCTGTTTTATATCGGCTATGACAGCTATGGGAAATAATCGAAAGTTTAAGAGTATAGCAGATAGATCTGACTGAATAGCAGGACCAGAGTAAAGAGTGTCGTTAAGGCTGTTGCCATTAACGTCGGGCGATGAACCATTGAAAACAACTCGGATTTTATCTTTTACAAGGAGGTTTTTCCACACAGGATGATGATTTAGATAAATCGTTTCAAGTGGGGGGTGCAATTCATCCTCAGATTTGTTAACAACTTCCATGTGATCCAAGCTTTCATACTCATCCATGTACTGCTGTTTGACAAGGGGTTCTTTTTTGAATTTGCTCTCGATAGCAAAGAGAGCTTTTCGAGCTTTAGGCTGAGAGTTAATAAGTTTGGGGGGATTGTGTAATCTTGGCATTTGAACAACGAACCGGCCATCAGAAGAACGAATGGTGGTGTTCAAAAAAAGTTGCTCACAGAATTCATTTTCTGAAGAGGTTACATTAGGAGAATCAACGCTTTCAAGCCTCCAAAACTGTTCCAGGTCAGTATTGGAGAAATAGCATTGCGATGCAGGTTGGGGAGAATAATGGGGAAGTTGCCCTGTGACGATCCATCCAAAATTAGTGTCTCTGGCGACCACGTTTGCGGATAACTTGCGAACCTGTTTACGAAGGCAATTCCAAAAGACATTGGCACTAAAGAGTATGTCAATGGGGTTTTGTATGTTAAACAAAGGATCGGCTAACCTTAAATGCGAGGGAATGTTTAACCCTGAAATATCCACCGAGTTACTTGGAGTGTCTTCTCCAATGCTATTGAGAATTAGACAATTAAGTTTAAAGAAGTTGTTTCTATGACAAATATCTCTTATGGTTAGTTTTGAGAATTGTAAAGCTTGCGATTTTGAGCTGTTGATGCCCGACACATTTATAGAAGTGGGGTTTACGGGTAGGCCTAGTTTTCTAATCAAGGAATTAGACACAAAATCATGAGTTGCCGCTGAATCTAGAAGACCACGTGCACGGACCCAGTTGCCAAAGTTATCCTGAACTTCAATTTGGACAGTAGACAACAATACTTGTGCACTGCGAATGGACTTGGCATTTTGAATATACGATGAAGCATTAGAACTGTTAGCACTATCATTTTTCGGAGAAGTAGATGCTGTCGATGACCTTGCCTGATCATGACGATGTAACAAAGTATGATGAGCCTTTTCACAATGGTAGCAAAGTCTTGTGGACTTACAATTAGAAGCAGAATGCGTGGGCGCTAGGCAGTTGAAACAATGTTTGTTTTGAGCAACTAATTTTCGTCTGTCGTCGACTGACATTTCTTTAAAGGATTTACAGAGGTATAGGGCATGGGGATCTTTACAAAGTATGCACTTTACAGGTTCGTTTAAACTCTTGCGAGGTTCGCTTTGCGTGTTTAAAACAATAGAGTTAGCAACACCACGTTCACTAGACCTCGTTGGGTAACCAGTAGTGTTTGATTTAAATTTGGATGAGCTGAACCCGGGTTTTTGGGTATTAGACGCTGAGCGTTCACTTTTGGGTTTGATGGACATTAATTCGAATTTGGAACTAGGAGATGAAGGTTCACTTTGATTAGCTAGAGCGGTTAAAAGTTGGCATCTAGCGTTTATGAAAGTAACTAAATGCTCGTAAGTGTAGTCGTCTTCTTTAGAAAGTTCAATTTCCCAAGCTTTGAGGGTAGCAGCATCAACTTTAGAAACCACTAAATGTATTAGGAAAGTATCCCAATAATTAGTAGGTTGTTCTAATTGGGACAAAGCCTTAACGTGAAGTTGTGTAGTGTCAACTAGGGTACGTAAACTAGTGACGTCATTGTGCTGTGACGCAGGTAGATTGAATAGAGCCTTTATATGGCGTTGAATACGTAACCGTAAATTTCCATATCTTTCCCTTAATAAGTTAAAGGCAATGGGGTAATTTTCGGCACGCAGAGGAAGTGCTTCGACCAACTGTAAAGCTTGACCTCGGAGGATAGATCTCAAGTAATGAAACTTGTAAATGACTTGAATGTCTTCATTGTCATGAACAAGAGAGCAAAATAATTCATAGAAAGAATCCCAAGCAGATTCATCTCCAGAAAAATGGGGTAAATCAATTTTCGGTAAAATTGGTTTGGGCTTGTGAGTACCCTCACGGAAAGAAGTTTGTGGTTCGTGAAGGGAACCAAGAACAGAGGCGTCCTTTTTCTGCTCCTCTTCGAGTTGGCGTATTATTTTGAAAGCAGAACCTATGCCTTCGTAATATTGGTTTTCTACTTCAACTCGATCTTCGGTTTGATTGAGCATGCAAGTTTCTATTTCAGTTTGGATGTTACAATAATTTTCATAAGAACGTTCATAATCTCTTACGCGATGTTTCAACAAGTCTAATTGAGCTTCTGAGGGATCTAACTCCTTTATCTACTTTCTGAAACGGGTAATTTGCCCTTTATAGGATGCTCGTTTAGAAGTAAGATTTTCATCTTTATCCTTTTCAGTAGGAGCCATGTTATAAAAAATAGATTGAAATGTAACTCACGATACTGTGGAACCTTGGAAATGCTGTCAAGCTGGCAGCAGCAAATAAGTAGACAGAACGGGACACACCAAAGGAGACAGGAGCGGCCTCTTTCCCGTTCACAGGCTTTGCATGATGTAGTTATAGCTGAAAAATTCAAAGCAGATATTAATAATTTGCAGAGTATTGTCAAATGACACTTTTAAAAAGAAAAAATGGAAAATGGACTCTCCCGGGTTTCTGGTACCAATTTTTGGGTAGATTATAGGCTAAGGAATAACCCACCCACCAAGGGAAGATGATTAAGAAAAGGAAGTGGGTTTCGGACTGGAGAAACAGGATAGAGAAATAGGATGAGAGTTCCACAAAAGTTATAAATTTAACTTTAAATACCCTTAGAGGCAGTTGCCACTGAAAATTAACTCTCTGATACCTAAAGTAGGTACGAGCTTGGTCGAAGCTAACGGGAACCTCAGCTAGGACTTGGGCGATTTGCAAGAGAGAGGCTTTAGTGTATTTCCTCCCAAGCATGTATAAGACTACTATGGGGAAAGGTGTTGGTCTGGCAAGACTGAGAGTAACCGATTTATTGTATGTTTTTTCAAAGAAATTCGTTTTTTTTTTCTCGAAATAATTCGAAGAATGCCAATAATTTAAATCAAGTTTGGTATTTCCAATTTTCGAAGTTATAGAGTTCCTGAAAAAAGCGACCCAGTGCTTCCAGGAAGGATAGTGATGCAAAATTATACCTTGGAAAGTAATTTTGGTAAGTGAACCAATGGTTGCATTTGGAAATGGCTAAGCCTTTACTCAGCGAGAGACCGGCTAAAAGCTTAGACAAAGAAGAAACACTTATCTTTTGGAAAATTAATCATAAGTTTTCGGAGAGGATCTCCACAAGCAGGTAGCTAGCGTAGCGAGCTTTACTTGCCTTACTGGCCAATTAGAATTAGCTATTAAAGCTAAGAGAAACTTTAACAAGGTAGCCACTGAGAGTTCTTGCTCAAATGCAACAAGTGGTGAAATCCCTATCAACAGATTTAATGGCATCGAGTAGGGAGAGCCAAGGAGGACAGGATCTTGCTTAACCGTTGTATTAGAAAAATGAAAAAGCGAAAAGAAACTCTTAATTTATTTAACAATTCAGAAGAAGTTGATATCTTTAACAATTAAATATTTTTCAATCTTATTACAATTTGGGGTCGCAGACCTCCGACAACATTTAGAAATTGCTCCAGGCAAATAACAATTCTTAAGGTTTTTAAACCTGGTACTAAAATCTTTGTAAGATTTTAAAAAGGCAAATTAAATGATTAAAGTTTAGACATTCACAAGAGTACAAGGAGTGTACTATAAGAAATTTCTGAGAGAATATTCTAGAGAGAGTAACAACTTCGAAAATAACAATAAGAAGAACATGAAGAATAAGGTATAAGTTCCTACAACTTCTTATATTTAAGCTGAATTACTTTATAAAAATTATACAAAAGAGAGCAGGTCACTTACGGTGAAACCTAAAGAAAAAAATCAAAAGGAAGGTTCTAGACTTCCTATGTTTAAGTAGGAATCACGAGCCAAATTGGGCAGTTTCCATTTCGTGAGACCTAGAAATAACTCACTCAAGAGTTGCAAGTATTGTATTCTCTCATTAGAAGGGAGAAACAATGTAAGTTTGAAACGTGTGCTGGACACGTAATTATACAGAAACTAATTAATTACACATGAGAAAAAATGGGAGGGCACATCTATAGATTGACACCTCGTTGAAACAGACCTAAATTTAAAAGTTTATTACGGATTGTTAGTAAGAGGTTTAGGAAAGAGAAATAGGGATTGAGGAAAAATGTTCATGGCCTTATTTAAATGTAAACGGACGATCGCGACGCGGTAGAAAGTTGAACAAGCACTGGTTTTCACTATAGTTCGTTGAAATATATGAAAAGTTCACTATAGAAACACGAAAGTTTATGGCAAAGAAAGTTATTTCAATTTGAAAAAATGACTGGTTGCACTAGATGAACAAAAGTCTATTGCTTGAGAAAATAGTGGATTACAGTTAAATGCGCCATAGAACATCCAACGGTGGAAGAAAATTCGCTATTGAGCTTTAATTCAGAAGTGAGATTCTTCAATTTTAAATAGCATTCTCACAAGTGAGTGAAAATTTCATAACGGCAGGACTTGTAGATGAAATACAGAATCTGGAAGGTTCCAGAACGATCTTAGTAGAAAAATGGGGCTAATGTTAATCCAGCGGAGGAACTAGCTTGGTGAATTATAGACAGCGGGTATTTAGATAATATCCCACGTGGTGAGAAGACTTCTCATTTAACAAGCATAAGAAAGCTACTTTCTATTAAGGTTGGCTTAGACAGACAAAGCTCAACATGGCAAATCCCGCGAAGAATGATTTTTGCCCCAAATAAGCAATCTCACGCTGTCTATAAAATATCTTTAAAACATGTAAAAGTTAAAACCATGAAGATGAGGTTAAAACTTGAAGCTGTACTTATCTTGGTTACATGTCGAGGGTGAAGATCCCTTTGACGGATGCCTAGAGTGCCAACATGGCGTAGAGAGTAGAGAATGCCTCTTGGTTTGAGGAGACTGGCTCTAGGTGAGCCCTGACTGATTGAGTCAACTGCCGATTTACAAGTGAGACCTGCTCAGCGAAGCACGGAGGGTCCAAGGAAGGGAAAAGAGTGGGGGTAGGAGACAAAAGGTATACATATCAGCATAACCAACTTATCAAAAATAAATGTTCTTCTTGATGAATGGTCTTCAAAGAGTTGATAGTAGGCGATACTAGCGCAGCATGGTGAGTGAAAATGTAGACGTAGTCCTCTTGCTCAAGGAGAAAATAGCTGGCGATGGTAACAAGATCTGGTGGCGAGATAGATAAGTAAGTCTTCTTGCACCAGGAAGAATTGAGGAGCTTCAGAGATTCGCTGCGAGATGACGCTAGGTGGGTCACAGAAGATATATATCTAGAACAGACTCAAGAAGACATAAGAGATTTGCCCATCAAAGAGAAAACAGAAGATCACTGTTGGTGTTTGACAAAGAGGAAGGAATTAACATGCAAAGAGCATTAAAAATTAGATTCTCACGTACCGTGTATTCAAAGTATACACCATACTGGGAGGGGAAACACCAACAGAGAACAAATAAGCAGTTAAACATTCAAAGGCAACGGAGCGATCAAAGACAGTGGTCTTGTGATCGAACCATTAGTGGTCAAGATTTTGGCCACCCTGACTCTCCCATCTCTTCCAGGATAACACTCGGTCACTCTACCAGAGATCCATACTAGAGGGGGTGAAACATCCCTAACCAAGACCAAGTCCCCCACTTTAATGTCGGGACTGGAAAGAAACCACTTCTGTCTCCGTTGCAAAGAAGTTAAATATTCCAAGTTCCACCTCTTCCAAAAAGAATTACGGAGGGTTTCAAGTTTACGCCAAGCGATAGGTAGATTAGAATCCCTGTAAGAATTGGGAAGAGGAGGAGGGGCAGAGAGGGAGGTGCCGATAAGGAAGTGACCAGGTGTGAGTGGAAGCAGGTCATCAGGGTCATTGGAAAGCGGAGTTAATGGGCGAGAATTAACAACACCTTCAATCAGAACAGACAGTGAATTGAATTCTTCGTAAGTCAGAATTCGATTAACTAGGACTTTTCTTAAATGACGTTTAGTGAGCTTTACGCAGGATTCCCACCTACCACCGTGATGAGGAGCGTAGGGAGGTATGAAGCGCCATTTAAAACCCTTGGAATAGGAAAAGTTAGAAATTTGTTCCATAGCAGGAGAGGAAGTGAGAGCTTTCTTCCACAGGGAAGCTGCGCCCTGAAAAGTGGAAGCGTTATCAGAGAACATCTCTAAAGGGACACCACGCCTAGCAGTGAAGCGAGAGACAGCTGATAAAAAGTAAGCAGTAGAAGCATTCGTTACTAGTTCCAAGTGGATTGCGCCTGTAACCATGCAAACAAAGAGAGAAACATAAAGCTTACCAAACAATTTGCGTTTAGCTTCAGGAGAATTTCGTTGATATTGGAACGGACCCATATAGTCCACACCAGTTAAAGCAAATGGGCGTACAGGAGAAGAGCGAAAGGAGGGCAGATCGCTCATTAATTGAGTATTGATTTTAGGTTTCGCTTTGAAGCAAGGAATGCACTTGTGAATTACAGAAGAAACCTCATGAATTCCATTTATAATCCAGTACTTTTCCCTTAAGAGGCAAAGCAGAGTGCGTGTACCAACATGAAGATTACGATAATGAAAGTCACGTATAATTAAGGAAGTTACGTGATGTTTGGAAGGCAAAATAACGGGATGCTTTTTGTCCTCAGAGAGTAAAGATTGCGAGAGCCTTCCACCTACCCTGAGTAACCCATGGTCATCAAGGAACGGGGCTAAAGCACGAAGACGGCTGGATTTGGGAAGATCCCTTTTAGAAGAAAGCAAAGACAATTCAGAAGAAAAGGCTTCTTGCTGTGTCAGTTGTAAAACCTTAATGGTAGCGAGATTCAATTCATGATTGGTAAGGTGTGGTTTAGGGAGGAGAGGTTGGTCAACCACAAAATATTTCCATCTAAGGAGATAGGCGATAATTCGTATTAATTTATGAAAAGAAGAATAGCGGGACAATAAGGGATGAGAAGCGTTGGAAACAAGACACGAAGCAATGGATAGAGGTACTTTGGCGTCAGGCAGGTTGGAGTTTGTAGCTGGAGGTTTAGAAGGCCATGAAGAAGAGTCTTCGATTAGCCACGAGGGCCCATGCCAGTACAATTGGGAAGCTGCCAATTGAGAGGGTAAACAACCACGAGAGATAATATCGGCTGGATTATCCGCACTGGGCACATGCCTCCATTGACATCCAGAAGAAAGAGTTTGAATTTTGGAAACCCTGTTTGCAACAAAGGTTTGCCAGTGAGAGGGGTTCTTGGCGATCCAAGAAAGGGTGATCATGGAATCGCTCCAGAGATAGATTTGCGAGAATTCGACTTTTAATACTTCCCGTAATTTCTTAACAAGTTCTGCAGCCATGAGTGCAGCGCACAGTTCGAGCCTAGGCAAAGTGATAGTTTTAAGAGGAGCGACCTTCGATTTGGCACAAACAAGGTTGGAAACTGGAGATCCATAGAATGAATCGTGATAAACTAAATATGCACAGCAACCATAAGCTTTTTCGGAACTGTCCGCGAACACATGAAGGAAAAAGGATGCATTAGAATGAGAGCTGATTAAATTCCTGGGAATTTCAATAAGGCAAAGATCCAGCAAATTGCTGCGAAACGAGAGCCAACGATTAAGAAAAGAAAGAGGGAGAGTGTCATCCCATTCACATTTAAGCGACCACAGCTCTTGCATGAAGAGTTTGACTATAACGATAACTGGGGCAAGGAATTGAAGCGGATCGAATTTTTTTGCAATTTCAGATAGGATTTGTCTTTTTGTATTAGGAAGCTCTTCTGCGAGCGAAACTTTATAGATAAGAGTGTCAGTGCTAGTGCACCAGTGAACTCCTAGAGTTTTTATAGATTCGGAGTTTCCACAAATTTCGACAGAAGAGGGATCTACGTCTTCAATGGGAAACTGGGCGAGAAACTCAAGGGAGTTGGAATTCCACTTATGGAGTGGGAAACCTCCATTCCTTAGCAATGCTTGAAGTTCTAAAGACACAAAAGAAGCTTCCTCCAAGGTGGGGAAGGACTGCAAGTAATCGTCAACATAGAATGACATAGTTAGTGCTTCAGAGGCTTTGGAATTAAATAAATAACCATCTTGTGAGGCTAACAAGTGTAAGGATCGGATAGCAAGAAAAGCAGAGGGTTTTAAGCCATAAGTAACCGTTTTTAAGCGAAATACCTTAATGGGCTTGCTGATTTCATCACGCCATAAGATTCTTTGAAGATCTCGTTGTTCCGGTTGAATTAAAACTTGACGGTACATCTGTTTTATATCGGCTATGACAGCTATGGGAAATAATCGAAAGTTTAAGAGTATAGCAGATAGATCTGACTGAATAGCAGGACCAGAGTAAAGAGTGTCGTTAAGGCTGTTGCCATTAACGTCGGGCGATGAACCATTGAAAACAACTCGGATTTTATCTTTTACAAGGAGGTTTTTCCACACAGGATGATGATTTAGATAAATCGTTTCAAGTGGGGGGTGCAATTCATCCTCAGATTTGTTAACAACTTCCATGTGATCCAAGCTTTCATACTCATCCATGTACTGCTGTTTGACAAGGGGTTCTTTTTTGAATTTGCTCTCGATAGCAAAGAGAGCTTTTCGAGCTTTAGGCTGAGAGTTAATAAGTTTGGGGGGATTGTGTAATCTTGGCATTTGAACAACGAACCGGCCATCAGAAGAACGAATGGTGGTGTTCAAAAAAAGTTGCTCACAGAATTCATTTTCTGAAGAGGTTACATTAGGAGAATCAACGCTTTCAAGCCTCCAAAACTGTTCCAGGTCAGTATTGGAGAAATAGCATTGCGATGCAGGTTGGGGAGAATAATGGGGAAGTTGCCCTGTGACGATCCATCCAAAATTAGTGTCTCTGGCGACCACGTTTGCGGATAACTTGCGAACCTGTTTACGAAGGCAATTCCAAAAGACATTGGCACTAAAGAGTATGTCAATGGGGTTTTGTATGTTAAACAAAGGATCGGCTAACCTTAAATGCGAGGGAATGTTTAACCCTGAAATATCCACCGAGTTACTTGGAGTGTCTTCTCCAATGCTATTGAGAATTAGACAATTAAGTTTAAAGAAGTTGTTTCTATGACAAATATCTCTTATGGTTAGTTTTGAGAATTGTAAAGCTTGCGATTTTGAGCTGTTGATGCCCGACACATTTATAGAAGTGGGGTTTACGGGTAGGCCTAGTTTTCTAATCAAGGAATTAGACACAAAATCATGAGTTGCCGCTGAATCTAGAAGACCACGTGCACGGACCCAGTTGCCAAAGTTATCCTGAACTTCAATTTGGACAGTAGACAACAATACTTGTGCACTGCGAATGGACTTGGCATTTTGAATATACGATGAAGCATTAGAACTGTTAGCACTATCATTTTTCGGAGAAGTAGATGCTGTCGATGACCTTGCCTGATCATGACGATGTAACAAAGTATGATGAGCCTTTTCACAATGGTAGCAAAGTCTTGTGGACTTACAATTAGAAGCAGAATGCGTGGGCGCTAGGCAGTTGAAACAATGTTTGTTTTGAGCAACTAATTTTCGTCTGTCGTCGACTGACATTTCTTTAAAGGATTTACAGAGGTATAGGGCATGGGGATCTTTACAAAGTATGCACTTTACAGGTTCGTTTAAACTCTTGCGAGGTTCGCTTTGCGTGTTTAAAACAATAGAGTTAGCAACACCACGTTCACTAGACCTCGTTGGGTAACCAGTAGTGTTTGATTTAAATTTGGATGAGCTGAACCCGGGTTTTTGGGTATTAGACGCTGAGCGTTCACTTTTGGGTTTGATGGACATTAATTCGAATTTGGAACTAGGAGATGAAGGTTCACTTTGATTAGCTAGAGCGGTTAAAAGTTGGCATCTAGCGTTTATGAAAGTAACTAAATGCTCGTAAGTGTAGTCGTCTTCTTTAGAAAGTTCAATTTCCCAAGCTTTGAGGGTAGCAGCATCAACTTTAGAAACCACTAAATGTATTAGGAAAGTATCCCAATAATTAGTAGGTTGTTCTAATTGGGACAAAGCCTTAACGTGAAGTTGTGTAGTGTCAACTAGGGTACGTAAACTAGTGACGTCATTGTGCTGTGACGCAGGTAGATTGAATAGAGCCTTTATATGGCGTTGAATACGTAACCGTAAATTTCCATATCTTTCCCTTAATAAGTTAAAGGCAATGGGGTAATTTTCGGCACGCAGAGGAAGTGCTTCGACCAACTGTAAAGCTTGACCTCGGAGGATAGATCTCAAGTAATGAAACTTGTAAATGACTTGAATGTCTTCATTGTCATGAACAAGAGAGCAAAATAATTCATAGAAAGAATCCCAAGCAGATTCATCTCCAGAAAAATGGGGTAAATCAATTTTCGGTAAAATTGGTTTGGGCTTGTGAGTACCCTCACGGAAAGAAGTTTGTGGTTCGTGAAGGGAACCAAGAACAGAGGCGTCCTTTTTCTGCTCCTCTTCGAGTTGGCGTATTATTTTGAAAGCAGAACCTATGCCTTCGTAATATTGGTTTTCTACTTCAACTCGATCTTCGGTTTGATTGAGCATGCAAGTTTCTATTTCAGTTTGGATGTTACAATAATTTTCATAAGAACGTTCATAATCTCTTACGCGATGTTTCAACAAGTCTAATTGAGCTTCTGAGGGATCTAACTCCTTTATCTACTTTCTGAAACGGGTAATTTGCCCTTTATAGGATGCTCGTTTAGAAGTAAGATTTTCATCTTTATCCTTTTCAGTAGGAGCCATGTTATAAAAAATAGATTGAAATGTAACTCACGATACTGTGGAACCTTGGAAATGCTGTCAAGCTGGCAGCAGCAAATAAGTAGACAGAACGGGACACACCAAAGGAGACAGGAGCGGCCTCTTTCCCGTTCACAGGCTTTGCATGATGTAGTTATAGCTGAAAAATTCAAAGCAGATATTAATAATTTGCAGAGTATTGTCAAATGACACTTTTAAAAAGAAAAAATGGAAAATGGACTCTCCCGGGTTTCTGGTACCAATTTTTGGGTAGATTATAGGCTAAGGAATAACCCACCCACCAAGGGAAGATGATTAAGAAAAGGAAGTGGGTTTCGGACTGGAGAAACAGGATAGAGAAATAGGATGAGAGTTCCACAAAAGTTATAAATTTAACTTTAAATACCCTTAGAGGCAGTTGCCACTGAAAATTAACTCTCTGATACCTAAAGTAGGTACGAGCTTGGTCGAAGCTAACGGGAACCTCAGCTAGGACTTGGGCGATTTGCAAGAGAGAGGCTTTAGTGTATTTCCTCCCAAGCATGTATAAGACTACTATGGGGAAAGGTGTTGGTCTGGCAAGACTGAGAGTAACCGATTTATTGTATGTTTTTTCAAAGAAATTCGTTTTTTTTTCTCGAAATAATTCGAAGAATGCCAATAATTTAAATCAAGTTTGGTATTTCCAATTTTCGAAGTTATAGAGTTCCTGAAAAAAAGCGACCCAGTGCTTCCAGGAAGGATAGTGATGCAAAATTATACCTTGGAAAGTAATTTTGGTAAGTGAACCAATGGTTGCATTTGGAAATGGCTAAGCCTTTACTCAGCGAGAGACCGGCTAAAAGCTTAGACAAAGAAGAAACACTTATCTTTTGGAAAATTAATCATAAGTTTTCGGAGAGGATCTCCACAAGCAGGTAGCTAGCGTAGCGAGCTTTACTTGCCTTACTGGCCAATTAGAATTAGCTATTAAAGCTAAGAGAAACTTTAACAAGGTAGCCACTGAGAGTTCTTGCTCAAATGCAACAAGTGGTGAAATCCCTATCAACAGATTTAATGGCATCGAGTAGGGAGAGCCAAGGAGGACAGGATCTTGCTTAACCGTTGTATTAGAAAAATGAAAAAGCGAAAAGAAACTCTTAATTTATTTAACAATTCAGAAGAAGTTGATATCTTTAACAATTAAATATTTTTTAATCTTATTAACAATTTGGGGTCGCAGACCTCCGACAACATTTAGAAATTGCTCCAGGCAAATAACAATTCTTAAGGTTTTTAAACCTGGTACTAAAATCTTTGTAAGATTTTAAAAAGGCAAATTAAATGATTAAAGTTTAGACATTCACAAGAGTACAAGGAGTGTACTATAAGAAATTTCTGAGAGAATATTCTAGAAAATAACAATAAGAAGAACATGAAGAATAAGGTATAAGTTCCTACAACTTCTTATATTTAAGCTGAATTACTTTATAAAAATTATACAAAAGAGAGCAGGTCACTTACGGTGAAACCTAAAGAAAAAAATCAAAAGGAAGGTTCTAGACTTCCTATGTTTAAGTAGGAATCACGAGCCAAATTGGGCAGTTTCCATTTCGTGAGACCTAGAAATAACTCACTCAAGAGTTGCAAGTATTGTATTCTCTCATTAGAAGGGAGAAACAATGTAAGTTTGAAACGTGTGCTGGACACGTAATTATACAGAAACTAATTAATTACACATGAGAAAAAATGGGAGGGCACATCTATAGATTGACACCTCGTTGAAACAGACCTAAATTTAAAAGTTTATTACGGATTGTTAGTAAGAGGTTTAGGAAAGAGAAATAGGGATTGAGGAAAAATGTTCATGGCCTTATTTAAATGTAAACGGACGATCGCGACGCGGTAGAAAGTTGAACAAGCACTGGTTTTCACTATAGTTCGTTGAAATATATGAAAAGTTCACTATAGAAACACGAAAGTTTATGGCAAAGAAAGTTATTTCAATTTGAAAAAATGACTGGTTGCACTAGATGAACAAAAGTCTATTGCTTGAGAAAATAGTGGATTACAGTTAAATGCGCCATAGAACATCCAACGGTGGAAGAAAATTCGCTATTGAGCTTTAATTCAGAAGTGAGATTCTTCAATTTTAAATAGCATTCTCACAAGTGAGTGAAAATTTCATAACGGCAGGACTTGTAGATGAAATACAGAATCTGGAAGGTTCCAGAACGATCTTAGTAGAAAAATGGGGCTAATGTTAATCCAGCGGAGGAACTAGCTTGGTGAATTATAGACAGCGGGTATTTAGATAATATCCCACGTGGTGAGAAGACTTCTCATTTAACAAGCATAAGAAAGCTACTTTCTATTAAGGTTGGCTTAGACAGACAAAGCTCAACATGGCAAATCCCGCGAAGAATGATTTTTGCCCCAAATAAGCAATCTCACGCTGTCTATAAAATATCTTTAAAACATGTAGAAGTTAAAACCATGAAGATGAGGTTAAAACTTGAAGCTGTACTTATCTTGGTTACATGTCGAGGGTGAAGATCCCTTTGACGGATGCCTAGAGTGCCAACATGGCGTAGAGAGTAGAGAATGCCTCTTGGTTTGAGGAGACTGGCTCTAGGTGAGCCCTGACTGATTGAGTCAACTGCCGATTTACAAGTGAGACCTGCTCAGCGAAGCACGGAGGGTCCAAGGAAGGGAAAAGAGTGGGGATAGGAGACAAAAGGTATACATATCAGCATAACCAACTTATCAAAAATAAATGTTCTTCTTGATGAATGGTCTTCAAAGAGTTGATAGTAGGCGATACTAGCGCAGCATGGTGAGTGAAAAAGTAGACGTAGTCCTCTTGCTCAAGGAGAAAATAGCTGGCGATGGTAACAAGATCTGGTGGCGAGATAGATAAGTAAGTCTTCTTGCACCAGGAAGAATTGAGGAGCTTCAGAGATTCGCTGCGAGATGACGCTAGGTGGGTCACAGAAGATATATATCTAGAACAGACTCAAGAAGACATAAGAGATTTGCCCATCAAAGAGAAAACAGAAGATCACTGTTAGTGTTTGACAAAGAGGAAGGAATGAACATGCAAAGAGCATTAAAAAATTAGATTCTCACGTACCGTGTATTCAAAGAATACACCAAGACGGACTGTAGAGTTCGTTGTGTATGTATACGATCCGGACAAGAGTGCTCAGAAATGTGCTCTCAATGTCACGGACAAAATTATGATAACGCAGTACATCGTTATGAAAAAGATCAGGATCTAGATACACCCGATGTCACTTAAACTACCAGTTACCTGTATTACACCTTTTCATCCAATGCCTTTTTCCTATGATTTCGTAGGCTTAACTCATACTTAATTATTATGTGTGTAAATAAAACTTTCATCTTGTTTTGCTTCCGTAGAAAAAAAAAAATCAATTGCTCAACCTTTACTGTCCAGGTGCTAACCGAATAGGCTAAACCCCCGACGACACAACGCAATCCTGCACTGTCAACTGACAGCTACTACACGTTTAATTTTCGCTATACGTTTACAATAATAAACGTAAAGCAAACATGACAGATGGTCTGAAAAGCTAAAAATGTGGTCATTGTTATATTACGCATAATTTTTTGGTATATACCTCATTTTCAGTCATTGCTGTACCTGCTGCAAAAATTAAACCTCAAAAGTTGTGAATTTCGCGCGTTTTGTTTTTGTTACAATCTACCCCGAAAGGAGAAAACCATTACTTACAGTCTTATATATGCACTCTGCATGCTTTTTTCTTTCATTTGATAGTACTTTTGTCTACCTAGGCCGAGTCGTTCGGTTTTTACGGGCGTTCCAGGACGGCGATGAAGAATTCCTGGAATTCCAGGTTTCCAGGCCTGGAAATCAAGGAAGCCGGCACATGTACGCCCGAGTATTTTGATATGTTGTTCCCTAGGGTGGAATTAATGGGTTCTGAAAAAATTAGCTTTATAACATTTTTTGGACCTAAAAAACTTATTTTCCTGTGCTAGATGTAAAATGACCAGCATTATTTTGTTTGGAGCCAACTTCTCATTATGTTCCTTGTGGAAAGAGTCTCTTAACAAATTTATTGGCAGGTAGCTTCTTTCAGCACATTATGAATACCCATAGCTACAACTCGACAGTCACTGGGTTCTGGGGTTACTCAAATCCTGCTAGGCAAGTACGATGTCAAATGCCCATCATTATTTTGTTTCGAGCCAACTTCACATTATGTTACGATGATGTTTTTAGTTTTACGTGACCGTTAATCTCGAGATCATGAGCCACGGGACCTCCTTTTTACGTGGAATCCGAACCACAGGACATGGCATTTCACTTTGAAAATCTCACATGCATTGACCGGGAATCGAACCCGGTCCGCCGTGGTGAGAGGCCAACAGCTTGACCCCTGCGCCACCACGCCCCTCACATTATGTTCCTTGTGGAAAGGGTTTCTTAACAAATTTACTGACAGGTAGCTTCTTTCAGCACATTAAGAATACCAATGGCTACAACTCGACAGTCACTGGGTTCTGGGATTACTCGAATCCCTTTCTTGGTCCGTATACAATATTAATTTCCGCCATTCAATACATTATTAATGTATTATTCTTCTTTTCTTTAGCGTTTGTCCCATCTTGGTCTCCACGGCACTTAGCCGACGTTCTGCTTCCTTCGTGGTCGGCCAACATTCGGTACTATAAAGCGCTACGGGACGAATGACAGTGCGGTAAATCTTCGATTTTAGGTGGTCTTTCATCTGGCGATCGCACATTATTAATGTATTGATTGACGGAAAAGTTTACAAATATATTTTACAAAGTCACTGGGTTATAAGTAAAGCCCTGTGCGGATGCGGATATCCGCTGATAAACCCGCGGACATCCACAAAAATTTTCGCTATGCGAATATAGTTTGCATGACTGTGCAAATAGAGGATAATCTACGAATAATGTTTATAGTAAATTTGCGGATAGTTTTTAGAATACAATGAACTGGATTTTTTTAAAATAATTTTAGTTTTTTCTAAAATCTGCATCATTTATGTTTCTTGCTATTTCCCTATTTTCTTTCGCTTACTAGAACTACGGCTGGGTCATATGTGACCCAACTGTTAGTTCGTTTTTCTCGATCTTCTTTGTTTCTCTACCTGCTGTGCTAGATTTTTATGACTTTTCATAAATAAGGGTATTTAACAACCACACATAAGCATAGACTATACTGTGCATAAACTGGCAACATCTCATTGGCTGCAGAGGGAGGGAGAGGTACGAAACCGCTTAGTCACATCTGAACAATCGCACAGTTAGGACACTACTCACGCTTTGTTGTGCAATAGGTTGCTAGTTTTGCAGTATCGGTGTATAAATAGCGTGTGAATGTTTGACAATGGCCGCACGTCGACGGCTTACTACTGAACAGAACATTATTGATGCCATGAATGACATTTCCGATGGGGAATCTGAATGGGAACCCTTGGATTTTTCGTCTGATGATGGATCACAGCTCGTACCTTCAGATTCGTCATCAGAAGATGATGATGTTATGCCATTTGAAGCTGTAGCAAATTCTAATATGGCAGGTATGTATTTCTAAAATTTCATTTCATAATTTATGGACTATATATAGATTCTTAGCGAATTTCAGGCCTGAAAGTATTTACTTTAGAGTTTCTTTATCGCTGTGATATTTATGTTCAGGCTATCAGGTTTATATAGAGCCTTGCGAATTTTTACTTGCTGTAGATATTATTTTAGGGTGGAAAAACTAAGATAAACTTTGTCTTTGTATCTAATCAGGTCTAGTTAGTTAGTTAGTTAGTTATTGTTGTTTTAAGGGGCGGAACTACGAGGACATCTTCCCCTCTTAACACAGATTAAAGAATACAAATTTGGAATTGAATTTAAAATTTTGAGGTGGACACATCGATTTAAAAAGACAAAAATTAATAAAACAAAAAAATTAATAAAATTATAAAAATAAACAAAAATTACGGAAAAACAGAACATTATCATTCAAAAACGAACAAGTCGTTGAGTCAATTTATACTGGAAAATTTAGATTGCTGGCCCTAACCCACTCTCACTTATAAAGCGGATAACGCGATCAGCAGCCACCGCGTCATCGGCTAATATAAGTTTGAGTGTCATCTGCAAATCAAGGTTTCTTCGTAAGTCAGCAAGATTCACACACTCGGTTAAAATGTGGGCCACATTGAAAACAGCTCCACAGGTACAAAGTGGGGGGTCTTCCCTTCTCATTAGGTACCGTACCCAATTAGAGTTGGTACAGGATATGAACTTCCGACCTTTAAGATGAAAAGAGGTCCAACATGAACTGGCAATGAGGAAACCAGGAAATGATTCAGAGCATGACACAGAGCATTGATAGCTTTATCTAGAGATGTGTGGTGCAAGCGATATGTGAATCACGCAAGCAGTCACGCTGGGATGAATCAGCCCGAGCAGGTTAGCAGGGGAACTACTATTGAGTGCTGATATTAGCATCTTTTTGACAACGTTGGATTGCACATCGACACCGCAAAGTTGCGAAATAAGCCGTTTTCACGGAAACAATGCAAAATTATAACAATAGGCTTATGGGAATCAGAATGATCCAGGAAATTATGAATTAAGCGAAGTTAAAAGTGAATAATTTAGGCCCAGGAAAGAAGTACTTAGTCAGCAGTTACGTCATTAGGCGGGGCCAAGCGAAGGTAGTGGGATGAAGGTAAAAAAAAACTCAATCACCCACGCAGTTGAGGAGCTTCATAGATTTTATTTAAATTAATTAGACGATCGATTTTCAGAAAACGAAGTGGTAATGAGACGTTTGAATTATAGGGAACAAAATGATGTACTTTTCAAAAACGTACGACGTCTGGTTCAGAAGTTAGCTCCAGAAAGAAGGCAAAAGTAGTTTATTTTTGCAAGTTCCCAATAAATAGCCCAGGTTTTAACCACAGAGCATGCAGTTCTCCGATAGCCCGAGAGGGGGCGTCCGGCTGTATCAAACCTCGAATGCAGTTACCGTCAGCCCACGGGCGTGACGCTGTGTCACTATCATCATAGGCAGTCTCCTACAGCCCGAGAGGGGTGTCAGGCTACATCGAACGTAGTATCTGTCCACCCGAGAGGGGTGTGACATTGGACTATCATCATAGGCATCAGGCTACATCAAGTACAGTCTACCACAGATCTCGTATAGAGGTGGTACATCGAATGCAGTATGCGATAGCCAAGTGAGGCTACAGGATGTGTCAGAAGCAGTTCACCAGAAGCGCAGAGAGGCTCCACGCTGTCTCTCAAAATGCAGAGGCTTGCGTAACATTCGTCGCAGTTCAGTAAGCCCGGGAGGCTCAACGCATTTCCGCACAGTGTACAAGTATACCGCACACAGTATTATCAAGTTGTCGGGACGGAAGTCCGTCATCACAATAGTAAAGACTCATCGTACTCCTGTATGGAGAATTCGCAGCAAGTAACGCAGTTCGTTACCAACCGCCAAAGTAGAGCGTGTTAAAACAAATCAACGATCATCAGTATCCGCGGTAATAACAAAAAGTTGTATGTGCGTGGTAAATTAAATCCACTACGGTTGTTATCAGTGATCACTAAGGCACTTGTGCTAGATCAATATTATAAATCGCTACTCGAAAACCGTAACGAAGTAAAATTGCGCCGCGACAAATTCTAGAACAGTAACAAGCTAGAATACAGCCGTCCAGATTAGTAACGACTATAAGCTGGAGGTCATCATTTTGAAATATACAGACAGGTCTCCGAGAAAGTTAAGTGAAAGACTACAGTATTGAGGGACCGATATTGGAACAATACAAGTAAATGAACACGGGTTCGAGACCCAGAACAAACCTAGTGAACTTTAGCGAAGCTACAGCGTTTCAGATAGGAACGTAGCAATAAAAACATTCTCGTAGGAGAAGAAAAGGAAAACTTGTCACAAATAAGGACAATACGGTCACTAAGTAAGCGGGCCATAGGTTCGATAGACCGCTACGTAAACGTAGGACAAGTAAAAGTTAAAAATCGCTAATAAAAGGACAGTAATAGAAGTCAAATTAGACTATCTAAAGGATAGGACAGAGACTAGATCCAGTGAACAATTAGGAGCCGTTTCGAGTTTGCATCACGTCCAATGCAGGGCTCGGGTATCTCATCAGGGCGTGAACACCGATAAAAACGTGCCAAAAGTCACTGAGAGGTGGTGAAATTTATGCAGTGTAAATAAGCTTCAAGATATATGTGTTTAGTGTTAATATAGTGTTTTTACTAATTAGTGATGGTGTGTAGATTTAAGTAAAGGTCGATTGGACCTAAGTGAGGTGTCGCTCACAATATAAAGTGCCATGAAAGAGTACTAATCATGTCGTTAGGTGGGTGAAATCCTTCCCAAAAATGGATCAGAAGATGGATCACGAGGGTGAGTCATGATTTTTCGTTAAAATTGCAAATGTACCATGTACTGGCCAGATGAGATCGGTCGTAACTGGGAGTTACACGATCGCACTCATCGGGTATTTGAATGCACTTATATGATAAAAATGTTGAAATAATAATAATAAATAATTGCGAGAATGACCTCGAAAAATAATTATGTGGATGGGATCAATAGTGTAACGTAATAAAAACCCAAGAAATGAATTAATTAATAATAAATGATTTGGAGGAAGGAACCGAAATATATATTTAAATGACTTAAAGTTTCGCCATAGTAAAAGCAGAAAATGAATTAAATATGCATCATAAATAAATTGTTAAAAATAAATAATGAAATATATAAAATATTTGATCTTATAATTAAATGGCAAATAAGACGAAAGTTGAAATGAAAAATAAGTGAAAGTTCGTAGTGAAAATAATAAAAATAAATATTATCGAGTGGTTGTGCACTAAAATAAAGTGATAATGAAATTTGTAATGAGAAATTCAAGTAATGAACAGAACGGAATAAATAAAAATGTCTTGACGTATTTTTGTCAAATAATAAATATTATAAATCTTTAAAGATATTTGGTGAATTAAAACACCTAAAGAAATGTATTATCACTGGCTAGCGAGCCAGAATTATGAAATAAATGATAGGATGGCCAAGGTCTTACCGCTATAATTGAAATATTAATTTGAGATGTTAAATAGACCGCGAAGAACCAAGCAAGATATAGTTGATACCAAAGGGCCGAAAAATAAATAATTGAAGCTAAACGCAAATAATTGTGCGTTAATCAGGATAATTACTCTGGAGATGGAGAGTCTCATCGAAATGTTGTGGGTGAAAGATTCCCCTTTTGTATTGTTGTTGTATGTTGACGTCATTGTTGTGTCGGGTCGGTGAAATACCCAAAAATCTGTATTTACATGTTGAAGCGTTAAAAATAATAATTACATTATAAGTCCGAACAGGCTGTGTTAAATTAGTATAGTGGGCCAAAATCGTCGAATGATATACATGTGAGACCTTGAGGGGCATTGTTATAATATATATATTGAAGGCCATAATCGTCGAAATAACGCGTTGTAAGTAAATATACATGTAAGGCCATAAGAGCATTGTTATATCTAATTGTGGTAGGCAATAATCATCGAATGAAATTTGCAAATAAGACCGTTAGCGGCTTTGTTATAAAATAGTATTGATAGAAGGTGTCATATGAATTGTTGTTATATTAGGCATCCTCTCCGGATTAAGTTACAAAAATCCTGTAAAAACGAAATATAAATGAATAATAATAATATTAAAAGCATGGACAAATAACCGCTTTTAGAAATCTTGGTAATCATATGTTTAAAAGATAAACCTTGTAGGAAGCGTGGTGGCCGGTTGAGACACCATAAATCAAGCAAAGTACCACCACGGAGGCGAGAGAGCTGTCTGAGAACTGACCTACCGTACTGTGGGAGTGAGATAGAAAGTAAACGAGTTTCACGGTCAATTGAGGGTCTGTGTGAAGACTAACATAATAAAAAGGCCATTAGATAAAAGTTTTCATAAAATGATGCAAGCTGAAATTAACGTATATAATAAAAATGCTGGGATGGAGATATTTCTCCAGAGAATAAGTTTGAAACATTTACATGAATTTTTACAAGTTTGTCAAACATTCATGTTACAAGTAAAAAAGGATTCCTTCCTCGAAAGAGTAAAATATACGGGTTATGAAAAATATAGTTTAATGATGAGTAAAGATCCCACAAAAATAAATTACACAGTGCATCGTACATTGCAAAGCAAGGTCACCTAATGCATGAGAATGAAACTGGTAGAACCAGGGTTCGATTCACAGACATGGCATGTTCTTGTACAGTATTTTAAATGTGTAAAATCTAAGGCTTTGTGGAAAATTGCTGGTAAGGTCCAAAGGACTAAATGAATGATAGATAAATGAATATGATGTAACGTTAAAGAAACCGAGAAGGGTAAAGATTTTGAAATGAATATAAATAATCCAACGCCTTGGAAAGCTGTAAGACTTAAATGATAGGCGCGCTTGACGCCTCAGTGAAATATAATACAAGTAATTATACTTAGATTTAAGCAAGACAAAGTGATTACAGAGTGGTTATAGAGTTCATAGAATGATGAAATGACATTATAGTGATTTTGATAAAATTTTGCAAAGTGATTTTCTTTAAATGGCACTTGAAGAGACTATGCCAAGTGATTATTTTTTGTCTTTAAATGGCACTTGAAGAGACTATGCCAAGTGTTTTTGTTTGTTTGAATGGCATTTGAAGAGACTATGCCAAGTGATTACATTTTTGAAGGAACTATGCCAAGTGATTGATTTCTTCCTGTTTTTGAGTGAAATATTTTTCTTTTATGAATTAAATTTTTATAATATTTAAAATGTTGAGTTTTTGCTTGATATCCTTGTGAACCTGAGTATTCCATATCAGATGTTTAATCAGCGGGGGAAGGAACGTCCCATAACCCGAAGCCGCAAGAGCATAAGCCGAATGCTGATTAATCATCATCCGTGTATACGGGCACAGTACGAGTGGGTGGATCTTGTATGACCTATCCTCAGCCTATACAAAATGACGGACTCTCCGTGACCGGAAAGAGCTCCGCCACACGCGAGTAGTTCCCTTGATCGCTCTCAGTTTAATAGGCAGTGGGTCAGCTAGTCACTGACTCTCCCAAAATGCCAGAACTTGTAGGCTTAACTGAGAGCGAATATCTCTTGCGGGTACCTCCATTGGTCGAGGTGGTAGTGATACCGCCTCTATTTGCAGCTTGATCCGCTAACTCATTTCCCGCAAATCCTATGTGGCTTGGAAGCCACAGAAAGGTGATTCGAGTGTCAGCTTGGCACAGCCCGGCTAGTAGGTCGTGGATTCACTGCACTTGGGGGTGTTGTGGGAAACATGTAGCAATTGGTTGCAACGAACTCAAAGAGTCGGTACACACAAGAAAGTGGATTCGTGCATCCTGTAGTGCAAAGTGCAGAGCTTCATAGATGGCAACGAGCACCGCAGTAAACACACTACAGGCCTCAGGCAAAGAGATCTTGGTATTTGCACCATCAATAACGTAAGCACAACCCACCTTCGAACCATCCGTGTAGAGAATGCCAGCGTCCGGAAATTGGTGAACTATGCTATGGAACTACCTTCGATAAACGGAGGCATCCGTGTTCACCTTAGGACCTCGGTGCAGATCTAACTGAATTTCCGAACGCGAGACTTGCCACGGAGGCACCTCGCTAGGTGTCCGGATCATACAGGGACCACCAGCCACTCCTATTTCAGTACACGAGCTATCAAGTCTAATACCAACCGGCCGAGAGGCACAAGGCCGGTTGGCGTACCCCTGGTGGTTTTGGGTTCCGAGGAGAGCTTGATAGGTCGGGTGTTGCGGCATTTGACGCACATTAGCAGCATATGCTAAACGCATATGTTGGCGTCTATAATATAAAGGTGGAACACCTGATTCGGCGAGTAGGCCGGGTATCAGGCTGGTCCGGAAGGCACCGGTAGCCAGCCTAACGCCACTATGGTGGATACTGTCCAGCATTTTCAAGGTTGCCGACCTTGCTGAGCCGTATGCCGCAGAACCATAGTCTAGGGTTTGGTAGAACCGTAGCAGCACCGCACGGTCAGCCCCCCACGTAGTGCCACTAAGAAACTTGAGCATGTTCAGTTTCCTCAGACACGTCATTTTCAATTGCTGTATATGGTGCTGCCACGTTAATTTGCTGTCAAAATAGAGCACCAGGAAGCGATAAGTGTCAACCGACGGCGAGGCAGCATCCCTGAGATGTAGTTCAGGGTGTAAATGTAGCCTCCGGAGCCGACAAAAATGGACAACGGAGGTTTTCGCTGCTGATAAATGAAAACCCCGGTCGTGAGCCCACCTGTCGACCCGGTTGATAGCTAGCTGCAATTGCCGTTCTACGACTGCCATACTTCCAGAGCTGTAATGCAGAGCTAAATCGTCTACATACAGCGATGGAACTATCGCGGACCCGGCTGCGGCAAAATGCCATTTATAGCAATCGCGAACAAGGTGACACTCAGCACAGAACCCTGAGGAACTCCATTTTCTTGAGTATAATATTGCGATAATGTCCTACCGACCCTTCCACGGAAGAGTCCGACAGACATCAAATTCGCAATGAAAGTCGGTAGATTACCACGGAGTCCCCACTTGTGAAGGGTGGAAAGGATCCCGTAGCGCCATGTGGTGTCGTAGGCTTTCTCGAGGTCAAAGAAAACCGTGACTAGGTGGTGCTTTCGGAGAAATGCCTCCTGTATGGCGCTCTCAAGTCGCACCAGATGGTCAGTGGTGGACCTATGATAGCGAAATCCACACTGGTACTCAGACAGGAGACCTCTCTTCTCCAAGAACCACACCAGTCGACGGTTCACCATCTTCTCCAGCAGCTTACATAGGCCATTTGTCAGACAAATGGGCCTATAGCTGCTTACAAACTTGGGATCCTTTCCAGCCTTGGGAATCAGTATCACGATCCCCTCTCGCCATTGAGATGGAAACTCCCCTTTAATCCATATACGATTGAAGAGGATCAACAGTTGTTTTATACTGGATTCGCACAGATGTTTTAACATTAATTGATTATGTATGTTATCCGGTCCAGGAGCCGTATCCCTGCACAGTGCAAGCGCACTGCGCAGTTCCCATTCAGAGAATGGTATATTGTAGGACTCCGAAGCAGCAGTGGCAAAGGACAAGCGGTGAGCCTCTGCCTCCCGCTTCAGAGTCAGAAATGTAGGATTGTAACTCCCAGAGCAGGATACATCGGAGAAGTGCGAGCCAATACTGTTAGCAATGGCGAGACGGTCCGTGATGATATCCCCATTGATGGATACTCCGGGTATCGACAGTGATGTCGGGAGTCCGGAGAAGCTTAGTCCACACTTGAGATGAAGGAGTATGCGCCGTCATAGACGACACATACTTTTCCCACGTCATTTTCTTACTCTCCCGAATCAGATATCGGGCTCTAGCACGCATCCTTTTGAAGGTGATAAGGTTGGCCATAGTGTTTTGCCTCCGATAGCATTTGAAAGCACATCGACGATCTTTAATGGCTGCTGCAATCTCGGCTGTCCACCAAGGGACAAGCTTCCGGCGTGAGTTGCCGGATGAGGAAGGTATTGTTTCCTCAGCAGCAGCCAAAATACCATTCGTTATGTGAATGGTATGATCGTCGACACTCTCAAAGGCATCTTCGGCAAATACCGCTCGTGCCGTGAAAGTTGGCCAATCAGGCCGACGGAGAAGCCATCGACTTGGTAACTCGATGGCTCTCTGGTTCGGAAGAGTAACGATAATTGGAAAATGGTCACTATTACAAAGGTCGTCGTGTACTCCCCAGCGCACTACTGCACAAGGTAATATCGACACTTGAATAAGTTCCGTGTGCAACAGAGAAGTGCGTAGGTTTCCCTGTGTTCAACAAACACAGGTCCAGCTGCCTGATTGTGCCAGTCGTTTCGACTGACACAATGTTTTGTCCCTACCCCTTCCCCTGGCTGCTTGCCTCGGAAGGCGGGCTCTCAATCTGATAAACTGTTATTTCGAACATTTCAAACTCCCGCTTGTTTTCCTCTACCCTGTCGCGCCTACTTCCAGCTGCGGGAGTCACGAGAAGCTGCGAGCCTTCTCTGGTAATCTCTGGAATATTCTAGACTTCTTATCTTCCCGCCGAGCGCCAAAATGCCGCGTTGTGATTGGCCGATGTGACCGCGCATGCGCGGAGGCCAATGTGTGCTTGTGTGTCGTGGAGACACGATCGCTTCTGGTCGAGCGTTTGAACTGAACAGTTGTGTTTGTGTGGACATTCAATATGTAATACTTATAGAAAGCATGGGCGGGAATCGGATCCCGACCTGCGTTACTTCGTGGCGAATAAGCCACAGATGAAAAGGTACTGTATTTTATACTTTTGAGAACGCTAATGATGTTTTCTTTTTTCTCGCTCCCGTCGGAGTTTTCTTTTATTTGATGTTTTGTGCTTCTAGTGCGGGTAAGAAGCTTTGCGTCTGTGAACTTTAGGACATGAATATTGTGGGACTACGTAATCATATAAATTCTTATTTCACGTTATGTTGAACTATATCCTTGCTGATATTTCGCTCTTATTATACTGAGCATGGTGCGGTATTGCACGCCCAGAAATGCATCGCATAATTGCAAACACGTGGTTGATCGTGTAATCGTAACGGTCACGGCAAAGACGCCAACATAACTATTTGAAATAACTTAACATCTACCTTTGAAATACGTACGGACAAGAACCATTCTTTGAAATATTATATTGTAATATTATGTGAACATGTTGTGATTTTTGGATGGGGAATCTTTCAGGTAATTTGTGACGACATCACCTCTTGCCATTGTCGTCGGCTGGTCAAGCCATTGTCTATGTGCATCGTAGCACCAGGTCTTTTTAGGCCTAAAGCCTTCTGCTTCCTCATTGCTTGCTTGCAATGTTATATTTTATTTTGAGAGCATTCTGCTGTCCTGTAAGCCCTCCTGGGCCGATAATATGTAAATTCTGCCACTAGTTTGGAAACACGTGTTCGTGTAGTAAACAGGGGCGGCTCCTGAGGTGGTCCCCGTGTGCCATGGCACCACCAGTGTAATGAAGAGAGAATATGTGACTTTTCCCTCTCAAGAACAGTTTATATTACATTTACATTTTGAGGAAATTGTATACATATTCTGCATTTATTTGAACGAGCGCGCAAACTGACATGCGTTCTGGTGGCGCTTTATTGAATTACTGAGCCAGAGCCAACCGGCACTACCTACGAACATCAGACCGCATCAGACACTGTACTGCAATAAGGACTAGTTTGGCTTGAGTTTGTTTGTGTTGTGTTGAGACGCATATTACCCTGAGGTAGAGCCAACGGCCTCGTGACGCGGAGCTTCAATTCTATCCACGAGATAGCAGCACGTCACAGGTACAAGGACACATTACATACACGTTAGAACTGCCCCTGCTGAACTGCTTTATCTTTCAACCACTAGAGTACAGCATATGGCAGCACACCTCCAGTGGTACCAGCATGACGATTTATCACTGTGTCTTGACTATTAAATAAATTCAAACCACAAAATAGTTTTAGTTCTTTATTGTTTGACATTTAGCAACTTTTTTAGGCTCATATTGATGACGGGGATTATTTGTTCTCTCTTTGTAATGTAAAAATTCGGAATTTTCAACGAGTTTTACTGTGTTTCGTTAATTTAATTTGGCAGCACAGTTTCACGTCCCAAGCGTAAACACAAATTCTCAAGTTTGACTGCAAATGTGTATGAATAGTGTCCGTTGTTAAATAGCTTTTGTGTTCATTTATATTAGATGCAGGGGATATCCTTTCCAATCAATCCGTATGTACGATAAGTAAGGTTGTCTTAGAGGTAGGTCATCGTGTTCATTTCATCTCACCTATTTATTTTGAGACAGCAACTGAAATTGCGACAAAGAGGCTGTGGTCAGGTGTGTGTTAGCAATAGCCATGCTTATTTTTTCCTATATAGACATGTTACATAAACTTGTATAGCATCATGCGGCATTGACCATATAAACACCGTTTTAATCTAATAAGTGTGCTTTTTGAATCGATACATGCAAGCTAGGTTCCTTAATAAAATTTGATTTGTTTCATGTTTGAAGATCGCATAGCTCGAGCGCAACGTACGAAGCCGTAGGAATCTCAATGAGCTCTATGTCACCTTTCGGAACTGTAACAATGAATAAAATAAGTGAGTTGTTACAATCTCCATTTAGCGATAGGACCGCTCTTATTAATTCAAATGAAGGTGTCGATCGAGGTTTTGGAACAAATATTTTTGATGAGTAGGCCTAGCATATGTTGTTTTCTTCAAATTATTTTTCTGAGAGATTTGTTCAATTATAATTCTTAAAAGTGGTTTTTATTTAAAATGCATATGGATCAAAATATGTGTATGATATAATATCGTATGGCCTCGGTGCCAGGTGCAAGCGTTGTTGTTTGACACCCAAAGGGCAGCTTGCTTGTCGAATTTTTGTTGTTCCTTGGAGGGCCATGAAAGTCAAGGAGGTTAGATATCTAAGCTCCTTGACACTTTAGCGCTTTCTAGTAGAGAAAGGAGGAACTTTTGTTTTGGCGAAAAATCCCGAGACTAAAATATTTGTAGTAGTTATGCAATTTCTCAATTCACTTCAGCTGACACTTCAATTAAAAACGTCTTCTACAATAGCACAGTTAAATAATGTTAAACATATAACTTATTGCATAAAATATGCACTATCCGTACCTGCAACTTTGAATGATTTTATTGCAAATTTTGAATATGCTGGGACCACCAAGTGAAAAATCACCAGCCGCCACTGGTAGTAACGTAGATTCGGTGGTTTCTCATACCACGTTTCTCCACCTCATTGCTGCCACGGTTGGCAGGTTGCTGATTCTTGTTCCCGCTCTCCCGAGCCTTGATTTTATTCTTTTCTAGTTTTTGTTTTCTTACGGGCTTGCCATGCCCGCGGTTACGGCCAGCTTAAGGGGAACCTCCAACATTTTTCTTTTAGACCCAAGTGTTTATTGTGTTTACGCCCCAATCCCTTATGTATTCCCATTTTGATAAAATACATTTTATTTGTTATACCTTGTTAAACATGACTGATTATTACTTGGAGGGCATTTAGCAGTAAAACCCCACCCGCTGGATTTTTGTCCAGGCTCCACTTAACGGTCATTCTGACCGCTGCAACGTGCCCTAATGGCGGCGGGGAGGGAGCATACAGTAAGGGGGAGCAGAGCGTGGTTAAGATAACCGCTGCTATGTCCCCCATTGGTTGCTTGGCTGATTTTTGAGTCATGTTTTTTTGTTTTGGGGCAAATAATTTCATGTTACGTTAAAAGTTAACTTCCGTAAGGTTAGGAGACCTATGTGATGTGTTGTGAAGTATGCTGTGTGCATTATTTTAATCTCTGTCTGTTTTCTGTTTTTTTTTTCATGGCCTTGTGATTATCTGGAGCGCCACGAATCTATAAAGCAAAAGTTGTGATGCTGTTTTCATCAACTGTGATGAGTTGAAAATGAAGAACTCCCTAGGGCTCTGGTTTTGCTGCTTTCCCTTTCATGTCTCTGTTTCGCTGTGTTGCTTCAGAAGACCTCGCCGTGGTAAGTTCAGTTATGTACAGTAGTGTTGAGTTAACCTGTAATCCGTTGTACCCCATGTGTCTGCATCAGTATGACAAGTCATAGCGCTCAAACTCCTGTGTTTTCGGTCATTATTGTTTTGGAGTTTCTCAGTCATGTGGTGCTGTTTGATGCACTCAGTGTGATAGCACAAAAGTTCTTCTGCTAAAATTTAGTGATTTTTCTGACCGTGTATTTTTGAAATTTTGAATGCCTATCGTTGGCAGTGTTGACTTGAAAGTCATTGTTAATGTTCCTGGCAGTTGGTCGAGCCGTAAATGTCAAATTATTATTTCTGGCAGTGAATCCGTATTCTTGCGGTGTTGCCAAGTTTGAGTTAAAGCTAATTGTCAAGCTAAGTGAAGCCGAGTGCTTAAAAGTTTTCTGGCCGTGTTGCCGAATTTGAAGGTTTAAGTAATGTCTTCAGGCCGTGTTGCCATTTGGAAGTTAAAGCTTTGTGCTAACTGTGTTGTCAAGTTATGGGTAAATTTCAGGCTGTATGCCAAGTTGTGGAAGTTATTATTCTTCTAAAATTTCTTATGTCAAGTTTGATCGGTGTTAATCCGCATTTTTCGAGGCCAACATTTGTGTAGTGGTACTCCTGTTCTACTAATGTAGTTGTAGACAGTAGCTGTTTGATCCTGTAGTATCTTTGGAAGTAATACTGTCCTTATTGTTTTGCTGTGACATTTTATGTGAATTTTCAGGGAACGTGAAAGTGAATTATTAGTGTACGGTGGTACACCTGCCAGAGGTGTCTGTGCTATTTTAAAATTGTGAAGTGTGAACCTGCTATTTAGAAAATTGTATTTTGAATTTTGATAACCTGTGTCAGTGAGGTTATGTTCACGTCCGCTATGGAGTGCCAAGGTGTGACTACAGTTAGAGTGCTGTGATGATGTGGCACAAGGTTGCCAACTGTGTCGGTGACATTTTAATATCTGTTGCTGCGTGTAAAATTTTATATTTCAGCTTTCGTCGTGTGCTGTATGAACGAGTGGTGTTGTGTATAGCTGGTGGTCGATATAATTCTTTATTTAGGTTAGCACTACTGTCTTATCAGTACCCGTGAGTGGTCGATCAAGTTCTGTCGATTTCAGTGTAATTCTGTTCCTGTAAGCATATGCACGAGTGATGTCTGTACGAGTAAGTGGATATGAGCCAGCTGTTGATAAAATTCTTTATTTAGGTTAGTACTGCTGTCGTGTCTGTACCTGTGAGTGACTGAACCGATTTTGTTGACGTCTGCTGTGTTCGAGTGCTGTCGAGAGACCGGAGAGCTGTATGAGTCGAGAGAGTGTTGTGTGAAAGTCAGTTAACTTTGATTTTGATAGTTCGGTGGGAAAGCAGAATAGGATCTGCATTGCGATTGTCAATTGTGAAAATAGTGGATAGCTCGAAATTTATTTTATTTCAGAATTTGTTGATTTTCTTGCAATGACCCCGTGGACTTGGGTGTGGTTGAACCTGATCTGACGTGGTCGGACGTTGCTGCGACGTATCGCTTGTATGCTGTTCTTGTCGTATGCAGTTCAGAAGAGTTCCTGTTTTGAATTTCTTTGGTCGTACCATTTTTGATTTTCAGTCGGTGACCAAGCGAGCTGTTTCGATTTTTTTAAATTTCAGGTGGATTTTCGGATTTTGGTTTTAGAGTGGTTGTAGAAGAACGCGCTGGGACCTCATGTGTAAATGATTGTTGCTGTTGCTTTATTTTTAGAGTTTTCTTGTGTCTATCCTGGACATTGCCTTGTGCTTCCTCGAGTTGGTGCCTGTCTCCGTTGTACCCCGGCGTCCTCTGGTGACATGGTGTTTTCTCTTTGGTTGACTGGCCTGTGATGTCTATTACGTCAACGTTCGGCAGGAGGAAGTGTTATCCTTAAGTGTCATGTGTTGGAAGTGCACGCAGGTCTGAATTGGCGCTACTAAGTCTTTACTGTTACTTGAAATCTAGCATGTCTTCGCGAGGCTGAATTCTGCTCGCGTGCGTTACGACGATACTCTGGCAAGAACTGAGGCGTGAGAACCCTGCTCGCCATTTTGGATACCATTGTATCCAACTAGAGATGACCAGAGTCCATCTCTCCCTCCACTGAGGCCTGTGTTCCATTCCACCTTCAGCACCCAGCAAGTGCTGCTCCCTAAACTAGCGACGACTTCCCATACTAGCGTCTACGTGACTTCCAGGGTTCAATTTCTGGATTAGCTTGTGACCATGAATCACTTCTTCAACAATACAAAGTGCTCGTTGCACCAACCAATATTTACAGACCTCTGTACACATCCTGGCTTCAACAGTCTTATTTCCTTGAGAAATACATTCTGGCTTACAAAAGCTCACATCCAACTTAATAATAATAATAATAACTCTATTGCCCTTATATAATGTTCCTCCGAACCGCAGTCCTGGGTTCTGAACCATGGAGGCTCACAATCACGACAGGTATTTGCGAAGACTTTTATTACAGATTTTGTGTTAGAGAGTTGGTGCCTGTCGACATGTTCGATTCGTTATGGTGGTACCAGGTCTATCGGAGTTGAGTGATTGTTGGAAGTATTTGGAGTTCAGTGGTTTCATAAGTCTACATGTGAAGTAGAAATTTTATTTCGGGATGGTGTTTCCCCGCAATTTTATTTCAGGAAGGAGAATTACCTGTTGTGTTGTACATGGTTGGTTGCCAGGATGCTGTGCCCTGAGCTGAAGTTTATTGAAGGTTGCCAGGAGGTTGTTCCCTGTGCTCTGGTGATGTTGAGTTTTGGTAATTACAGGAAGGTGCATTCCCTGTTGTGTTGGTAGCCCAGGATGGTCAATGCCCTGTGGTTGTGAGGTGGTTCAGGATGGTGTATCCCTGATTTTTGGTGGACCCTGAGATGGTCATTTGCAGGATGGTGAATTCCCTGTTGCCCGTGTGGTATTTTAATCAAATTTGATGTGTGCCCCCTGTTCTTGCTCCATTGCGTGAGTATTGGCAGGCTGGTACATAATTTGGGGTAGATTTAGTCTTCTTGTCGTTGGAGCAAGTAGCAGATGTTCCAGACCTTCCGAGCGACGACTGTTTTCTGCATAGTTTCGGAATTTGTAGTTGATTTTCGAGGGATCGTAGTAGCCTTCTGTGTGAACCGTGAACTTAGTTATGATACCCCAGAGGAAGTTCCTGTGTTGGGACGGTGCTGTTTCGAGGAGTTGGTTAGACTTGAAGTGTTTTTATTGGGGGTAAATTTGATTTTAATCTTCAGTCGGTCCTGATGGACGTGTGGAAGTTGAAGTGAAGTAGTGTCATCTGAGTCTGCTCGATGGCGCTGAAGTGAAGCTGTGCGTTGTGCACGAGTGAAGTGGCGTAGCCTGAGTTAGCTCGGTTATGCATTGTATCCTTGTGTGAGGTTGGTAGCACTGGTTTGATACCTAGAGAGTTGGTGCGAGGTTTGTTTTTTGCCTGGAGTAATGGTTGCTCTAAGTGGTGCAAATTTGGTTAGCAATGTTGAGTGAATGTTTGAGTGATGCTGTATGCCTGCGTGTTGCTGTCGAGGAGAGGTCGTGGTCAGTTGTTTTGTTGGCAAAATTTTGTTTTACAAGTTCGATTAAAAAAAAAAATATTGCTTACAGGTTCTGTTGGGATGCTGTTGTTTTTGGCCCATTGTTGGGCGGTCTCTTGAGTAAGAACCATACTTATTGTTAGTGCGTTTGAAACGCTATTTTACTATAAATGTAAATGACTGTACAGGCTGACTACCCGGCAGGCACTTGTGCTTGTTGACCCTGTGTTTGTCGCACTAATCATGAGAGTAGAGTCACCCTGTCCCTATGGGAGGTTTCTTGTGTACGTGGCGCATCTGCAAATTTAATTTCTGCGGAATTAGTATGTGAATTCAGGATTTTGGATTGGGACAGTGGATTTGGTCCTTCAGACAATTTAATTTGAGTTAAGTGGGTTCCTCCCCTCCCCTTTGGTGTTTTGGTTCTGGTGTTGTCCTAAAATTTGCTGGTGTTAAATTGATATTAAAGTTAAAGCTTAATTTGCTAACTCAAGCGGTGCGTGTGCGTCGATCAGCATTCAAAATTACCTCTCGTGATCTGAGAGTGTGCCTCGGCAGTATGAGCACAAAGTGTGCTGAGTCCTCCTTGAATAAAGTGTGTTTTCCCCTGTGTGTTCTTCGGTGTGGTCAGCTGTATGTGACCCACCCCCTACATCATCGAGAAGTGTCCTGCTATATGGTAGGAAAAGTTTCGGCTCGACCTGTCCTGTCGAGCCAGCTGCTGTGTGTGGACGGTTCGCTGCTGGTGTCTGATTTGTTTCAGCTTGGTCCAGAAAGGGTGTAGCCCAATGGGGGCAGTGACCTGAGGCCTGGGTCACTGTCGGCCCCGACGATTTTCATTTTCTGGTGGTGGAGCTTGATGGCTGCTGACGGTCCTGATGGCGATACCTACCTGGTCGTCCTTACCTGGCTGGACACTCTGAGCTCCGGTGCTGGACTGTTCCACGGTGATGACATTGCTTTACATCACGACATCATGAAGATGATTCAAGAGGAGTGATAATGGGAAAGAACTGTACGAGTGCTGCATGATCTACTGACTGATACAAGGTCATATGAGTGAGTCGCAAGTGGTATACTCACCTGTCAACTTCGTCCCCCCCCCCCCCTTTCCTCCCCATTTCTTCGATGGCAGAGGGGGAAGAGCGAGAGCGGTGTCGAGGGACTTTCTCCCGGTCCGATGACTGGGTGTCTGTCCCCGACACTTCCCGAAGAGATTTCTTCTTTAATCGGCGCTGACGTCTATTTGGGGAAGTAGATGGTCCCTTCCCCACAGACGCCAGTTCCTTAGAAAACAAGGCAGCTCCTGCTGGCACCGCTCCACTGGTGGTGGTAGGAGCGGGATGGCCAGCAGATACCTGAGCATCTCTGTTTTTAGGAGAGGAAGAGAAACGGCGCTGAACCGTTCCTCTCTCTTCCGCCGATCTTTTTTCCTTTCTATAGGGGAGTTCCTCCATACGAACGGGCTTGGTTTCAGCCAGCTTCGCTCCCTTGATTGTCGTGAGAGCGGAAAGGCTAGCAGAGACAGCAGCCACCCCGTTAGCAGGAGGGCGAGACAGACGGCGACGAACCGTCTCCTTCTTCTCCCCTATCTCTTTCGTATTAGGGGGGCTGGAAGAAGGACCAGCTCTGGTCGGCAAAGTCTTCTTTCCCCCTTTATCTGGGGAAGACTTGTTCGCCGACCGTTTCGGAGAAGAAGAGGACTTCTCCGAATTCGCCGGTTTAGATGTTAAAACCGGCGCCTGCTTTTCCGTGGCCGAAGAAGGTCGTGGGACCTCTGGGTAGATTATTGGCTGAAGAATAACCTAACCACCAAGGGAAGATGATAAAGAAAAGGAGGTGGGTTTCGGACTGGAGAAAAAGGATGGAGAAATAGGAGGAGAGTCCCACAAAAGTTATAAATTTAACTTTAAATGCACTCAGAGGCGGTTGCCACCGCAAATCCGCTCTCTGATACCTAAAGTGGGTAAGGACCTGGTCGAAGCTGACGGGAAACGCAGCTAGGACTTGGGCGGTTTGCAAGAGAGTGGCTTTAGTGTATTCCCTCTCAAGCATGCATATGCCTACTATGTGGAAGGGTGATGGTCTGGCAAGACAGAGAGGAAAATATTTATTATATGTCTGTTCAAAGAAATTCGTTTTGCAAAGTAATTCGAAGAATGCCAATAATTTGAATCAGATTTAGTATTTCCAGTTTTCGAAGTTATAGAGTTCCTGAAAAAGCAACCAAGTGCTTCCAAGAAGGATAGTGATAAAAAATTATACCTTGGGGAGTAATTTTGGTAAGTGAACCAATAGTTGCATTTGGAAATGGCTAAGCTTTTACTCAACAAGGAGCCGACTAAAAGTTTAGGCAAAGAGAAACACTTATCTTTTGGAAAACCAACCATACGTTTTCGGAGGGGATCTCCACAAGCAGGTAGCTGGCGTAGCGAGCTGTACTTGCCTTACTGGCCAGTTAGAATTAACTATTAAAGCTAAGAGAAACTTTAACGAGATTACCACTAAGAGTTCTTGCTCAAATGCAACGAGTGGTGAAAGCCCTATCAAAAGATTTAATGACATTGAGTAGGAAGAGCCAAGGAAGACAGTATCTTGCCTAACCGTTGTACTAGAAAAATGAAAAAGCGAAAAGAAACTCATAATTTATTTAACAATTCTAAAGAAGTTCATAACTTTAACAAATATATAGTTTCAATTTGGTTAACAACTTTGGGGTCGCAGACCTCAGAAAACATTTAACATATGCGCCATGCAATTAACAATTTATTGGGTTTCAAACCTTTATAAAATCCTCGCAAGGATTTAAAATAGCGAAGATAAAAATTCAAAATTTTAAAGACAATTAAAGTGATTAAAGTTTAACAACAACTAGAGTACAAGGTATGTACTTTGAGAAATTCCTGAGAGAATGTTCTAGAGAGAGTAACAACTTAGAAAATAACAATAACAAAAACGGGAAGAATAAGATAGAAGTTCCTAGAACTTCTTGTATTGGAGCAGCATTACTTTTAGTAGTTACACAAATAGGACAGGTCACTTACTGTGAAACCTGAAGAGAAAGTCAAAAGGAAGGTTCTAGACCTCCTATGTTTAGATAGGAAGCACGAGACAAATGGGGCAAGTATCCCTTTCGTGAAACCTAGAAATAACTCACTTATAAGTTGAAAGAATTGTATCCCCTAAATTAGAAGAGAGAAACAAGATAATTTGAACCGTGTACAAGACACGTAGTTATGCAGAAGTTAATTAATTACACATAAGAAAAAATGGGAGGGCACATCTTTAGATTGACACCTCGTTGGAACAGACCTAAATTAACAATTTATTATGGGTTGTTAGTAAGAGGTTTAGGAAAGAGCAATTGGGATGAAAGGTAAATGTTCATGGCCGTGTTTATAATAATCGGACGAGCGCGACGCGGAAGAAATACTGAGAGAACACTGTTTATCACTATAGTTCGTTGAAGTGGATGAAAAGTTAACTGTAGTAGCGCAAAAGTTTATGGCAAAGAAAGTTATTGCAATCGTGGAAAATGACTGGTTGCACTAGATAGGCGAAAGTCTATTACCTGAGAAAGTTGTGGATTACAATTAAATGCGCCAGAAAAAATCCCAACGGTGGAAGAAAATTTAGCTATTGAGCATTAATTTATAAGGTAGATTCCTTAGTTTGAAATGGCATTCCCACAAGTGAGTGAAAGATACATGACGGCGTGACTTGTAGATAAAGTGCAGATTCTGGAAAGTTCCAGAACGATCCTAATGGAAGAATAGGGCCAAAGTTACTCCAGCGGTGGAACAAGCTTAATATTTATAGACAGTGGGTATTCTATAATATCCCCCGTAGTGAGAAGATCTCTCATTTAATAAGCATAAGAAATGCTGCTTTTCACGAAAGTTGGCTTAATTGGACAGAAGCCCAACATGGAAAATCCCACGAAGAATGATTATTGCCACAAATAAATATCTCACACTGCCTATAAAATAATCGTTAAAAGCATGAAGACAGTAAAACCGATGAAGATGAGGTTAAAACCTGAAGTATGTACTTACCTTTGTTGCATGGCGAAGGTGAAGTTCCCTTTGACGTATAAACTTAATGTGCCAACATGGCGTAGAATGTAGAGTGCCTCTTGGTTTGAGGAGACTAGCTCTAGTTGAGCCTTGACTGACTAAGTCAACTGCCGACGTACAAGTGAGACATGCTCAGCGAAGCGCGGAGGGACCAAGGAAGGAAAAAAAGTGGGGGTAGGAGACAAAAGGAGAACATAACAGAATAGACAACTTTATAAAACTAAAAGTTCTTCTTGATGAATGGTCTTCAAAGAGTTGATAGCAGGCGATACTAGCACAGCATGGTGGGTGAAAAGATAGACGAAGTTCTCTTGATCACAGAGATGATAGCTGGCGATGGCGACGAGATCTGATGGCCAAATTGATAAGTAAGTCCTCTTGTACAGGGAAGAATTGAGGAACTTCTGAGATTCGCTGCTAGATGACGCTAGGTGGGTCATGGAAGATATATATCTAGAACAGACTCACAAAGAACATAAGAGACATGACCACCAAAGAGAAACTAGAAGATCGCTGTTGGTGTTTGATAAAAAGGAAAAAATGAACATGCAAAGAGCATTAAAAATTATATTCTCTCTTACCGTGTATTCCAAGAATACACCAACCTCCTTCGGGCTGACAGTGCTCGCTGGTACAGCGAGGGGAGATATCAAAATCGTACTAAAAGAGGACATCGAGGGTACTGCACTGGAAACCTTTTACGGCAGGGGGTGATTGAGGGCGTCGCTGCAACTGCAAACGATACCCAAAATTCGGGAGCATTTATATCACGGTACCTCTTGCGAGCGTCGTGATATGAAAGCCTGTCAAGGGTCCTGATTTCCTGGATCTTGGTTCCATAATGAATTCAGGGCACTGTTTTGACCGTGGAGAGTGACTTCCTTGGCAGTTGGGACATATCGGGGGAGGCAAACACCTCTCATCACCCTCATGTGTCCCGTTGCCACACTCTCTACATACGGCCTTCGCAGTACACCTGGCGGAAACATGCCCGAATCTCTGGCATTGGTAGCAGCACATAGGTGGAGGGATGTATGGTCGCACATCGCAATGGTACGATGTGACCTTCTCCTGCTTAGGTAAAACATCACCCTCAAAATGGAGAATAAAAGCACCGTTATCGACGCTCTTCTCTCCAATCTTTCGGGTGATGCGCCTAATCTTTGTGACGCTTCTCTTCCCCAGATCCCGCAACAGTTCAGCATCGCTATTCAAAATGAGGTCACGTTGGAAAATAACTCCACGGACCTCATTCAGCGTTTCGTGATTTGTGATCTTAACGGGGATTTCGCCAAATTGCGTGCATTCCAGCAACGCTTCGGTTTGCTGTCGGCTAACGGTATGCAGCAAGAGCTGCCCGTTCCGGAGCTTGGAAATCCCGTTAAGATCACCAAATTTCCCCTTAATTTCCTCAGCGAAAATGATCGATTTAACGAGTTTGAAATAATCCCCGTCTGTCCTGGTAGCTACCAGGTAGCGTAGAGATCTATCAGTCGCAAATCTTTTATTAAAGGCTTCATCCCAAGGCGTATACACCTTGGGATTAGCTCGACACTCTAGAGTCGGCTTTCTGAGGGTGCCACCCTGTACAGGTGTCCGTGAGCGCTTAGAAGGCATCCTGGACGAAATCCTCCCCGAATACTGCCCACTCCGAACGGGGGCCATCACTGTGGGCGCCACCCAGCCAAGGCAATACCTACCTGGCATAGCAGGTATTGCCCGGGGTCCCAGTGCCTCGAACAGGCACTTCCCCCTTGGCATGCACAGCGATTTATGCAGCTCCAGTATTCGGCCATGCAGGGACCTTCGTTGTAAGGCGGATACTAACGAAAGGGTACATGGCGCACCCACCTGACGGGATGGCGCATACCGTCTAGGCTTTCTGGTCAGAAGGCCAAGTTGGTGGCCCTTCCCCTAACAGCATGCATGTTTATTTCTATAGGTCAAACCAGAAATCCAGAATCGACCTTTATAAGGCTCCCTCGAAGTCGCCTTTTACGACAGGCGGGGGATACCGTGGATGAATTCTGCCCTTCCCATCCACAGGGGGTCTGAACAAATCAAAAACTGGCAAGTTATTCGGCCATGCCAGCCCTATTAGTCGCCTCCTACGACAGGCAGGGCATACCGTGGGTGTATTCTATCCCGCACCCACACGGGGGCTAATCAGATCTCTCAATGCCAGGGACCTCTCGCGGTCGTCAAAGGAGGCGTGGCCAGGAGCACTGTTCAGTTCCTTAATCGAAAGAGGAGGCCATCGCTAACAGTCGAGGAATTGCACAATTTGACGACAACAGAGGGGGTGTGCCATCTATGAAACGAGGCAGGTTTTGTGTTGAGAGCCTGGTTCAGCTTCCAGCAGGTACAGAAATTGTATCTACACATGGCACGACCTGGAAAGTTGGGGTAATTGGTGATGTTACAGCTGGTAGAGGTGGAGCTCAAACTGTTTTCAGAGATCGCGCTGGTCCTATTGCACCTGCTTAACGTAATGCGAATGAACTTGCGTAAGTGCTTGGTGACGTATGATCACGGACAAGATTTTGAAACATATTGTGACATGTACTGAGACAGAGGCATATCGTGTAATGATGTCAGATGATTGGTGCCTAAAGATTGAGGAGATGGAAGCCTTTCTTGCTAGCCTGTACATTTGCGGTGCCATAGGAGCTAAAGGCCTAGAACTGGGCTCATTGTGGTCAGAGAAGTGGGGCAATCATATTGTAAAAGCAACAATGGCTCGTGATAGATTCAGAGAAATAATGCGAATCCTGAGATTTGACGTTAGGTCTACAAGGTCAGAAAGAATAAAAGAAGACAAATTTGCATTGGCATCAGAAATCTAGTATGCCTTCATTGCAAATGCCCAATGTAGCTATATACCTGGGGCATATACGAGTATAACTGTTGACGAGCAGCTCTTCCCTTCTAAATGTCGCTGTAAATTTACACAGTTTATGGCCTCGAAACCAGACAAATATGGGCAGACGTATTGGATGGCGGTGGACAAAGGCTCCAAATATGTTGTTAACACTTTCCCGTATCTCGGAAAATATGATGCTAGGTCAAATAACGAGCGCATTGGTGATTTTTAGTAAACAAGTAGATTGAAGAAGGGAAGAAATGTTACATGTGACAGTTTCTTCACCTCTTTATCTCTCTCCGAAACATAGAAATCAAATGAAACAAGTCTTGTCGGTACCTTGAACAAGGCTCGCAGGGAAGTACCAGTATGTGTGAAGAAAGAAAAACACAATTTGCACAGCACAGTGTTGCTGAAAAAACATGATACTTCGAAGTATATTTGGAGTCTTTGTCTACCGCCATCCAATACTTCTGCCCACATTTGTCTGGTTTCGAGGCCATAAACTGCGTAAATTTACAACGGCATTTAGAAGGGAAGAGCTGCTCGTCAACAGTTATACTCGTATATGCCCCAGGTATATAGCTACATTGGGCATTTGCAATGAAGGCATACTAGATATCTGATGCCAATGCAAATTTGTCTTCTTTTATTCTTTCTGACCTTGTAGACTCCATAAGTTAGGTCTCCCACCGAGTCTTACTTACATATAAGCACCACTTACTCGAAAAATAATTTTTGCTTGTTACAATTTCACAAAACATTTTACCCATTGACAAGATTTACAGTACCTTCTTATAATATGTATATTAAGGCTTTCACGGCCCGGATTATATAAATAATTCATGTTTTTTGGGCTAATGCCGTGTGTATTTAGGTTAGAACCATGATAGTGGCTGTACGAAATTTTAAAAAGTAGAATTCCATTTCATGTGTCCTAATCATGCAATCGAAATGAAAGTTTGAATAATAAACTTACGCAATAATCTTCATCTATTGGTGCATAACTCTATGGCCATACATATAGAACAATCCATCATGGCGACCATCCCAGATGTCTAGACGGTTCTCAACATTTACGAATCTATTACAGCAATCATACTGAAATGTTGTATGTTGATAGAGGCTAAAGCATAATATTACTTACGGGACTTCCATGAATACGGTGAGCAGAAAACCAACATGGCGTCCATACAATATATTCTACCTTTTCACAATATCTCCCAAACTATTTAAGAGGATCCAGATAGTTTGAAGAAGAGGAGGATCCAGATAGCCCCTCATATGGACCAGGGATACACTAGCTATACCAGAAGAGGTACTTCTCCTGGTACTAAGCTTTAAATGGCATTTTCTCAGAACTTCTTGTTTTGCACATAAATGTTCATTTTCTTTTTCAGTTGTCACTTATCACAGAAGTCTCAAATTTTTACCATCTTTAGCTCCGCTTGTACAAGAGATTTTAACATGGGACTTTTTTCTAGCTGAAATACATTTAGAAAAAATTGATATATTTATAATTTTTTTAATCCAAAAATTCGAGATTAAATAAATTACGGTCACAATAGTAGAAACACCGAACGCCCGTGTTAAAGTACTATGAAATGATCAAGTATGGAAATAAAATTTCATCTAAATCTACCCAGTAGTTTCCATGAAAAGGGAACATAAAGTTGTTATAAATTAACATTAAGAAGATAGGCCAACGGAACTCCCCTTAAACCACAAGTTTCGTGCACTAAAATCTAGTAGCATACCAACATGGGACATGAAATTGGCTCCAATGACCACAGAACAAGCAACATTCTTTACGACAATAAATTTAAATTTCCACGAAAAGTTTAGGATATGGATTTTGACATTGATGCAACCCAGAATATTTAAATTTGAACAATTTAGCGAAATAAATGATTCATTGTTACGCTCTAACTTTGGACAAGGGAAGTAAAGCCGGCTGGCCCATGTCATAGATTCATGGCACGTAAAAGAACCTACGGCTGCAATTGGTAGTGTGCAGCAAAATTTGTACATCATATTTGGCTATTTAGAAACGCTCTACCAAGTTCCAACGTTCGCCGCTAGGTATTAATGGCAGTAGTATCTGGTAGCCAAAGTTGGAACCAACTTACTTGAAATTGAATTTGTTGGGAGCCCTCGGGCGTTCAATCAAAAATACCAAGCTATGGCCATTCGGCAGCAATTCATATAATAATAATTTAGAGCCACGTGTTGACCTGCCCCCAAAGTTTATGTTGTTTAACACTGCCATTTGGCAGCAAAACTTAAACAATTGTTGACTTGTAGCGAACATCTTAATTTTAGACGTCTTGGTCATCAACCCTGGGTTGTTGAACTTGTCTGATAACTGTATTAGGGACAGTGATGAGGTAGGTGTTCCGGGACAACCCAGTGTTTGCCTGGAGGGAGTTAGGTAAACCTACATTCAGGATGGCCTCTGCAATCTCTGGACTTGCTGCAGCTGCCCTTGCAACCAGGTGCATGATTTAACAAGCACGGCTATGCCGCAGGGCAATTATCTAAGTAATTTAGACACGAGATGACATCAAAATTGTACGTCTTCCCACTGACATTCCTAAAAACATACTTTACTTTCATAATGTCAGTAATTGAGGTCCGTATTGACTAACTATAAATTAGAAAGAAAATAAAGGGATTCTGCATTTCCATATACTTGTATTGAACCTACTCACAGGTACATGTTTCGAAGGTAAAACTCCTTCTTTATAGATATTATTTATTTCACAAATCTTTATTCATGTAACGTATGTTCTTATAAAGGTAATTTATCTTTGTTATTTTTATGTACAGGCTGAGGAAGAAGGAGTTTTAGCTTCGAAACATGTACCTGTGAGTAGGTTCAATACAAGTATATGGAAAGGCAGAATCCCTTTATTTTCTTTCTACTTTACTTTGTCGTGAAATTTAGCAGTTGATTCATTTGGGGGACTACGTAGCCCCATGTACTAGCACATGTATGAAATCAGTCTGATATCCTGTGTCATTGTGATGGCTCTACTTGTGCATTTGGGGCTAGGATTTCGGGTAGGAGGTGGCCATATAGCCTCAGGGTGTCGAGTGATAACCTTTTTTCAAATTCCCGTACGAAAATCCTCCAAATTCCCGTATATTTTACAACTCTCTAAGACTAGAGTTCGCATACCGAATGGCTGAAAAATTAATCATAAAGCGCGAATCAAGATTTTCTGGCGTGAGTGTAACTGCATTTTTGGAGATACTTCCGCAGCCCACGGGTGATAGCGAGATTTAGGCCTAATCCGTAGCGTGAGCAAAGCGCGCGCGCGCGAGTAAACACTCTCGCAGATGGCATAAGATGCTACGAACACAAATAAAATACCGTTTACCTGAGGAGAGCTGATATAAATGACAATTTTACTGAGGAGGGTTGAGAGAGTAGAGAATAGGAGTGTCACATAATAAATGTTTACGGGAAGTGACTAAACCGTATGGTACCGTAACCGTATAGAGCTTCCACGAGTTAAAATGGCACCGTAACACTAACAATAACAAAATGGCACCAAAGCTTATGCTTAGCGAACTTCCGGTCCGCGAATCTCTATTTGATTTTCATTGGCAGTGAATCGTTCGTTCGTGATTATCTTCTTTATTATTTCGGATTGTGATTTTGTTTTTATGCATTCAACTTATAAAATAAGAACTAGATGGTTGGCCTTTCATGAATATTCCAAAGACTTCGCATCAGAGACGACCATTACAAACAGCTTGCCTACAAAGTGTGCGATTTGCACATTTCAAACAATAATTAAGTTGGTGCAATTAAATATGTTATATGGGAGAATATTATTATAATTTGCTATCCGGTTGTTATAATAGTATATTAGGCATTAACGTGACCCGTTTAAATGCTAAATTTTGAAGGAAGCTACGAGTTATAGGCTATTCGCCCTACCGGTAGGCCTAATATTTACTAACAACGCATCGTTTCTTCTTTAATATTTATTTAATCATTATAATTATAATAGCCTATTTATTAACACTTATTTAATCAATAATCATTTTATAATTCTATACATATTCCAGGTATTGCAAGAAAGATATATTTGATAGCACCGTGCCTAGTTTTCAGTACCTATGGAAAATATTACCGTAAGTTAATAAACCAAACAACTGGCGACATTTTTTTTAAATGCTCATTTACATCTTCACCCTAGTCTACGTACCATACGGTAATCACTGAAAGGGTAGGGGGTTATGACCTCAATTTCACAAATTAAAGATCGAAAGAAAATGTAAGCTCTATAGAAGCCCGGAACAAGGCGATACAATTTTCTACACTACTGAAAATGGTCAAAATTCCCTTTGTAATAATGAATGATAATGTTGGAGGTCATGTAGTAATAGATGTTACCCACCCACTATCCTTTTTAGATCACGACTTGAATAGTAAAATTGGAGGTGTGTTCGATATAACACGCGTAAATTATGAGACAAATACAGTATTGCTAACCCCGCGCATTCAGTACTGACAGCCTTCCTGTCACTTTGCCCCGCTTTTCCTCTCCACAACCCACGGTCGCCACATAACAAGACCCTACGTCCAACCGCCCCACGGCAAGAATTCTGAGCATGCTTCTCACCTACACCCTGTATTTCGAAGGATATGTCGGGAGCTTGGAACAGCTGAGCTGTGTTGCTAAGTTTTTAGTGTTGTTGTAAATCAACTGATTCGAATACTACACAGTGCTACACTTCAGACATTATTTCTGTACAATTATACGTAGCCTAATATATTTTAAAAAACTATCCTGAGTCAACCCCGGGGACATTCAAACAGAGAAATACGATACGTTTAGATGAATAAATAAATTACACGGTATTCAATTCAATAAATACGGCAAAGAGGGCAAACACTCTACAGCTAATGAATATAAAAACACTCACCATGCAATGATTATCCTTTAACATGAAACAAGAGTCTGAGTGGAGGTCGTTCACAGCTTACTACAGTAGTCGACAGATAACACCATGCACACTCACTGAATCGCGACTCTCTACGGTTAATATTAGCTTTCGTGGTAACACAAAAGTAAAGTTAAGGTAAAGACATATTTAGCACTGAGCACTCAAACAAGCCGCTCTGTGGCGATATTATTGCCGTGGTTTAATATTGTCGAGTTGTAGGCTATTGAATGACAGGCGGTATTTTGAACACTATGACGGGAAACAATAGCCTGTGCACTATTATCGATTGACACAAGCGAACTGACACCAAGAAATAAATTATCCTGTCACTTGGCAAGGGTGTCTTTGACACCCTCCATCCCTTCACTGTCCCTATCACTATCACCACCATCAATGTCTTCGTCAGAGCTTGATGAATTGCCAAGGTTAATAATCATTCCATCCACCGCGATATCCAGACCGCCTTCAGTATTTCTTTCTGTACATGCTGTACGGGATGTGTCCAGTCCTCGGGTCGAACTTCGGCGAAGTAAAAGTAACGAAACAATGACAATGAAAGGAAATCCGACACAGACAGTGGTTAACAAGCGACTGAAACAATGCCTGCCCATTCGAGAAGAATTCTGTCACTTATGTGGTGAATTTTGTAGCCACATGTTGGTGACGGGTGTTAGATAGTAAAATGTCGAGAGCTGTGAGATATTGTTTGTAGCTTTTGAAATTTATGCATGTGTGACGCATTTGCATTGAGTGTTTGCACGGACTTTAAAACAATTTGGTAAGTGCATCTCCCCTGCGAAAGAAGACCATGGAAAGGCTAAAAACAGTAAAATTCCACACGCCACAAATGCCTTTTAATTTAGATTTATAAAAATAGGCAACAGAAAATAAAATAATGCAAAACGAAATTAAATAAGTCATTTTGACAAACACTAGATTGTTACTTGGAACTTCAGTTATACACAGCACAACATTAAGTTCTTTTGACAGTACTAATTTCTGAATAGGAACTGTAGGCTAGTCATACACAAAATAAAATACAGTAAGTCACTTTGTTAATACTAGATTGTAGTTAGGAACTTAAGTCACACAAAATAAGATAAAACAATATTCAAGGATTTATTAATTTAAAGCTTCACTAGGAAAATAATCTTCTCTTCAAATTTCTCTGCTTCAGAACGGGCGTCGTTCAATATCATCTTTTTTTTTTCCTTCAAATTCCTGGAGATCTTTCGACTGACACCTCAGCCGTCGCTTCGCACCTGTTTTGCTTCCTTGAACACGGCGTAGGAGTTTCGTGCAGTATGGACTCTTGCTCACGGTTGCCTTTTCTACTCCACCAGCTACCATCACAGCATTCCAATCAGACTTGCTTCTTTGTGATTGACGATCATGCACTCCTTGTTCAGGGAGAAACCTCTGTCTAGAGCTGCATTGTTGTGATAAAATATCATTTTAACGAAGGTTGTGAGATCGTTTTTGGCAGGAAATGAGGAAGGTACTGAAGCCTCTAATTCAGATCACAGCACGTCGAGCCGTGGCTCTTTTCCGTCCAACTGCTTCAAACGCGCAGTGCGCAGTGACGGAGGGCTGCCTCAGAAGTGCGGAGTAGCTGCTCTTGATGCGGTCAGCCATCGCGCCAGAAATCAAATTCTTTTGATTACTAAGAATTTCCAGAGCAATGACGATCCTAACTTCTTCCAACTTAGGGGTCTCAGCGACCCTTATAGTGTCTAGACAGGAAATGCCGCGGGTCATCTTGTGAGCAAGAGGTGACCTCTCTTTGATTTTTGCAGCTATGAGATACGAATGTGCAAAATTGCAGCACATCCGCGTCTGGAATTTCCTGAGATCTTGAATTGTTAGCTTCTTTAAAGGCTGCTCTTGTCGAGAAACCCAGGTCTCCTCTGGGAATAACAATGCGGACTGATCCGTGTATGTCATTGTCAGCAACGAGCGCGGCCGGCGGTCGGCCAGGCAAAGCATGCATTCGACGTTGGCTGGATTCTCATCCCGCTTAGCGTTCTATCGGTGGCTCAAATTGCGAGTGGCAGCGCGGTCTGCAGGCGAAATAGAAGACTGAGCGGGAGAACTCTACCGAGCGTTCGGGGCTAAGAAGTCAGGCATTATGAAAATTTTCAAGATTTCCCGTATCAAGTGCGAATTTCCCGTATTTCTACCGAGTCACTAAAATTCCCGTATCGCTCGACACCCTGTAGCCTTAATTTAGGCACCATCCTGGCATTCACTTGGAATAAAATGGGAAACTGGAAAACCACTTCAAGGGTAACAGAGGAAGACATCGAAGAATGCTACTTGGTACGCCACGAGGTTGACTATGAAATATTAAAGCCTTCTTATTTATAAGGCAACTAGCACTGGTATCAGACTTCACCCACTATTTATTTTATGGTTGATAATGAATGCTAAATGCAGTATCATATTCACACTCAATTTGCTATTTGTGATCGAGACACACCACTGAAGGCTAAAGAAGTGCATAGGACCTATTGCTTATCAATAATGACGTATGGAGCAGAAGCTTGGCCGATGACGAGGAGAAATGAAAGCAGAATACAGGCAGCCGAAATGAAATTTTTGAGGAGTATTATAGGGAAGACTAGGAGAGATAGAGTGAGGAATGAAGACATTCGAAAGGAAGTGGAGCAGAACAGATAGAGATGGTATGGACAGGTGAAAAGGATGAATGATGAAAGAATGCTGGAACAAGTGATTGAGAGACAGATGACTGGGAAGAGAGGACACTGAAGGCTTGAGTACAGTGGATGGATTTGTGAAAGAACGGAACCTGGAGTGGACTTCAGTGGTTGAGGAAGAATGGTGGACAGGGACTAGTTTCGGGGGCTAATACTCCCAATAGGAGTATCTTTGGAGCGTCGAGCGGGATTGTAAATAATTATTTCATTATTCTTCATGTGTTTTGTATGAGCTTATACATGGAAAGTTTTTCCTTTGTGAAGTTTTGTCGGACAGGCTGAGGAAGGGGGGGTATTAGCCCCCGAAACTAGTCCCTGTAAGTAGTTAGAAATAAACAGTATTGAAGGCGGAAAATCTATTATTCTTTCAAAGCTAAGGACACATGTAATTTACTAACAAATTAAAAAAATATAATTAGAAAGAGGAGTAAGTGAAATAAAGGACGCTGCCTATATCACATTGACTGTTAGAAAAGTAGAGAGCAATAGTGTAGTCTTTTGCCATAGTAGGAAAATAATCAAAGCACTTCGCAAAACTTAGGCTGTCCCAAGCTCCTAAGGTAACAAGTGACAATTTTCACCACATAGCGCTGTTGGATATTTCGTCCATGTGTCAATCAAGGGAATAGAGAGCGATGACCCGCAGTGTTCCAGAAGCTAAGTAAGTAAAATTTGGTTCAGTTCGGTGAATCGGTGTGTAGACTTATCCCAAAAGGCCTAAACACTAGGGAATGGAGAGGGATGTCCAAATTCCAAGCCGACAGTGTTACCCGCAGGGTTTCGAAAGGTAAGTGGGAGGCATTTCTGAGGTTCATTAACCAAATTTCTTGCCAGCTTACAATGTCAGAAACGAAAAAGGATACCTCAAATGGCATACTGTTAGCAATCCCCATTGGCATGCAAGAACTTGGACCTCAAGTGGTGCAATGACCTTCCTCTATCTTGAAGCCTGTATATCGAAAACGAGCATTCGACTATGGTGATATTCCCTTCTCTATAGATCCGAGGTGTGTTTGTACTCAAATGGCAGGTAGCACATGGGAAGAAAAAAGATATTTGTAAAATAGTACATTTATCAAAGAAGCATTTATTTTTGCAAACATTTATGTTACAAGTATGTTTGAAAATATACATTAGGGAACAGGTACATACAAGATGAAGGAACTATTATTCAAGAAGCAAATGGAATAGTTTAAACATAAACTCGACTCAATTTTCTCCTACAATAAGATAAACACATCGACTACATATTGCCACCTTATTACAAAATACTTAGGGACTCAAAAAACACCATTTATTTCATAACAAAACTAAAAAAGAAAAAATAATTATAATGTCGTGTAATATACAAGATGTGCCAATAAAAATGCATAAAAAAAAACTTGTACTAACAAAAATAAAAATACATAACCACCAAGATTTCTTTGAAAGTGAAGGGCAAACTGGGGAACTTGGACTACAGTATATAGAGAGCACTACCCAGTTAAAAGAAGCACCTACACTATGGCACAGTGAAACAGAATTTCTATGAAACTACAAGCAGTATGAGGAAAGAATGCACAAGATATGTGACAGTGATACCGGCTGGTAACGATGTAATTGGTTGAATAATGGAATGATGATGAACTAACACCCAGTCCCCAAGCCAAGGGAATTTTCAATACACAGTTAAAATACAACCAGGCTGGGAATAGATATCAGAGCTTAAATAGGTTTCTCCCCAGTTCTTATTGACAAAAGGATTATTGAAGTATCTGTGATTGTTTAAAAGATACTACCACAACTACTCTGTGATAAGTGTAAGCTGCTCTATACCTTTAAACTGGTATGTTTATCGCTTTTTTCCTGAAGTTCTTTGGACTGTATGTTCATCATGTTTTAAAGCTGCCACAGTAAAACCTGTCTTCAACGGACCCTTTATTAAACGAAAGTATTTGACGGTCCCGTAAATTTAGGGGTGGAAAAAAAAAATAGAAAAAACTCTTCCTTGGACGGAAACTGTGTTACGTGGACAACGGAAATCCAAATATGAATTTAAATGGGAAATTTCAAAGTTCTAGAAAGCAGTGTTAAGAAAATCTTCAGGCACCTTGTGAAATCCACCTTGTCTTCTGTCCCAGTTGAATCTGTAGCTAACAAGGAATGTGCAATTAGGTCTTCCTCCTTTTGTTCTCCAACTTAAATGTTAAAGTGTATGATTATTTGCCAGTTTTCTGTAGCCCAAACCTTTCCCATTGTCTGCTTTAATGAGCTGTCTACCAAAAATTCCTGTTTATGTTCATTGTAAGTTATGCTTGTACAATACTGTATTAATTTGTAGCAGAAATATGTAATTACAACACTGAAAAAGGTATGTACACCATTTCATTTTCTCTCAGTACGTTATGTCCAATATGTTCACGGTTTAACTACACAACACAATAAAAACATGTTTCCCATTCGAGAACATTCATTCGACGTATTAATTACACAGGCCTACGAAATTTAAGTTTTTGAAAAATACAAGAGAAGTTTTCGCTAATTTTTATGTTATTTAATGTACTTATTTTGAAAATGACTTCTATTTTTTTTCCATCACGTGAGTTTTTTTTTGGTGTAAAATCTATACCGTATCTATTGCTAAAATAAAATAAAAACACCCTCGAGTTTAACTTTTTACATCAAATTATGGTGCAGATTCCAGAAGAAACTAAGCGACTATTGACCAAGAGGAATGTTTAAATGAACGTTCGGAACAAATTTTGAACTGAGAAAAAAAAAGGGGGGGGGGGTCTATTTAAGTACGTAGTCTTTTTCCTTTGAAAAATCTTCTTGATGTTCTTGTATTATTTTCAATCTCTGGCAAATATTCATAAAAATCCAAGACATTTTTTTAAAAGAAAACATGACTTGATAGAACTTCTGAATTAGTTTTCGAAAATCAGCACCAAAAAATACATCAAGTTTAGATATCACTCCCCTTGTATTTTTTTCATCGCAAGCCTGTGTTATTTTAGTATAGGCCTACCTCCATTAACCTAGATTTAATGGAAAAATACGTCTTGCAATGGCCATCCCAGTGTGTACTTGACAGTGTCTTGGTGAGGTGTGCTTTAACCAACTGAAGAGCCCAATAGCACACCGGGGCGAAACGCTGTCATTTTGTTGAGTTATGCCGGAACATTTAGCACAATTTGTGTTTAAAAAATTTATGAGTTCCGTTTTTTCTTTCTGTCAAAGGCAAGTTTTACTGTATAATACTATTGATAGTGCATTTTAATAGATAAACAATATACACTAAAATCTTTTCCATACTACTTTGTATACTTGCCACAGTGTTTTGTTTATTTCCTTTTATTGTCACATTAGCTTTTTAGAGCAAGTATTTTAACTACAGAAATATCTACCAAGTTTTGCTGTGTCATTTGCTAGGATTTGCCTAGGTGTACCAAGTTAACCTCATCAGCAGGCTTTTCGTACATCCAGCATTGACCCCGATGGGATAGCGTCCCATGGCTTCTTTTGGTACCTTTATAAGGAGGAGATAATGCTGAGGGAACTCGTAGCTCCCTAACAAAGAAGTAGTTATTTGCTGGAGTTCCCTTATTATGTTTGAAATATTAAAAATAAATATTGTTTGCTGAGCCATGCCCAAGTTGGTAGTTCATTTTCTAGAATGGGGTCGTTGAAGTAACATAAAAAAGGAACTGTACAACTAATTGAATATTTAGGGTATTTATGGAGGAAATGGGACTAAGGCCTTACTCTTTGCTGATGACACAGTGATATGGGGGGGATGATGAATTGGAAGACCAAGGACAGGTTAACGTTTGAAACCAGGAGATATAAGAGCATAGAATGAAAATCAGTGTGGAGAAGAGTTGGAGAAAGGGAATAATATTGCCAATTTTCAAGAAAGGAGACAGGAAGGTGTGTGGTAACTACCGAGGAATCACCATCATCTCGCATGTTGCCAAAGTAATGGAAAGAATCCTAGAAAAAATAATTAGAGTAAAGGTAGAAAGCCAAATAGAGGAGGAGCAGTTTGGATTTAGAGGGGGCAGGTCAACACTATGATAGCATCCCTAGAACTAACATTTGGGAAAGCTTAACAATTAGGGGGATAAGCAAGGAACTGAGAGACATGATAAATGTGCATAGATTGCTACAGTAGTGTGAAGACTAGAGTTGGGACATTGGGATGGTTTAAAATTGACACTGGACTAAAGCAAGGAAGTGTGTTGTCACCCTTATTGTTTTTAATGGTGATGGATGACATCATGAAGGCAGCAATGAAAGACCATAGCAGGGCAAAGATGAAGGTAATATTTGCAGATGATGATGTGATCTGGGGCGAGGATGAGATGGAGTTAAAAGAACAGTTAGACGTAATAAATGAAAAGATTGAGCAATGGGCATTGAATATAAATGTGGAGAAGAGTAAAACAGTGGTGATGAGTAGAGATAAGAAAGAAGGAAAAAGAGTAATCAAAGTTGGAGATAAGGAGTTGGAAGTGGTGAAACACTTCAAATACTTGGGAAGTGAACTGACTGAAGATGGAAGACTAGATTTGGAAATTAGCAGAAGAATACAACTCGGGAGTGCTTTCAACCAACAGGTACGGGGACTAGTATGGAACACGTATATACCAATTAAGGCTAAAGAAGTTATGTACAAAGCATATTATGTTCCTATAATGACATACGCAGCAGAAACTTTGACAATGACTAAGAGGGATGAGAGCCGAGTACAGGCAGCTGAGATGAGATTCCTGAGAAGTATGGTCCAGAAACTAAATGACAAACTGGAGCAAAACAGATTGAGATGGTTTTGGACATATCAAACAGATGAATGAAGTAAGGCTACCAAGACGAGCATTGGAACGACGGATGTCAGGGAAGGGAGGACGAGGAAGACCAAGAATGCATTGGATGGATTCGGTGAAGTATAGCATTAGAAAAGGGAACCTGGATTGGAACACTGTGTCGGAAGAGGAATGGTGGAACGACAGAACAAAGTGGAGAGGAACCATATTTGCTCCCATCCAGTGTCAGCTGGAAAAGGGGAAATGAAGATGATCAGTGAATAATATACCCCCAAAAAATGCACCTGACATGACTAATAAAATGCATTCAAATTTATACAAAAATGTGCCAACCTAAGATATTTACTTAACTAAGCCTGGAGAATGGTATCAAAATTATTTAGTATTTACTGCACACACACATTTTAAGACACAATCAATCCTCAATTAACTGGAATTAATACATAAATTATGGTTGAAATATTATGCCAATCTTTAAATTCTCTTTCATATCATATACAGCACAAACATTCCTAGGACCAAGGATAAGATGTAAGTTGTAATGGTTGTAAACTAATTCATATTAAATTTGAACTGATGTTTATCAATATCAACCAAATTTTTACCCTAAGTGCAGCATTCCCATTGATAGATTACGGTGAGGTGTTCAAATGGAGCTATTATGTTCATAACTGGGATTACTAGCACATGCTCCTTAATTCGACAAGTTCCAGGCATCCGAAAAATAAAATTACCGCAGGTATACAAACTCAAATAAGTGTGATTTAGCATTTCTCTTATACCCAATTCATCTTTAGATAACAGTGAAATTAAATTTGATAGATTCGAATCACACCATTACAAAAAGGATTACAACAAAGACTAGAGAGGATTATTAATGATGATGCCTAACTACAAAAGAATGTGTCTGAGAATAGTGGTTTTTCAAACTGTGCAGAGAACACAACAGAATGTAGGTCAGTACAACAAATCTGATGAAATACTTCGTTACAGGATAGGATAAGAAATTCAAGGGAAGAGAGAACTGAGACCAACAATCCATAAAAGACAAGCTAAATTCACAGCCACACCTTGTTACATAACTCATTCCTAACTAATCTCCTGGAAGGAAAAATCACAGGTAAGAAAGGCCGAGGACGACCGAGAAAACATATCCTGCGAGACATCACACTAACTCTTCATTATGGTTTCTACTATGAAATGAAACGAGGTACTGAAGACAGAGAACAATGGTTGCGGAGACAAGGCATTGCCTTTAGAAGTTGATGATGATTACGATGTTAGTGCTTATTTTGAGGAGATACAGTTACTATACAGGAGTTATATTATGGAAAAAAATAACCCAATAACAAAAAGAAATCCTGCGGCATAGCCTCGCTCAATAATTCCCACACCATGACTGAGATGAGCAGCTGCAATAAGCCCAGAGATTGAAAATTTGAATACCGGCACTAATAGCGGCCCTTTTGAGGGTGGCTTTTCCCACACACTCTCCAGGCAAATGCCAACATTTTCAGGAATAATTCGATTGTTTAGGCAAGCACTTCATGATAAAAATATGATGAGCCCAATTTGGTGTACCTAGGCGAAACACCGCAGACACAGAAAACCTAGAAGATTTGCTGGAGTTGAAATACTTGACCCAGAAAACCAATATTACAAAAAAAAGTATATTTAAAAAATCATTTGGGTGTTTGGGATTATAGGTCATCAAAATGCATTTTTTCCTGGTTTTCAGTTTTTTTTATAACTTCTGAAATTATTTTATATAATCTTTTAAGTAGCTGAAGTAATAATTTATATTTTGAAAAGGCAGATGAATATGAATCTTTAGATTAGATGTGGGCTATCATATTCCCTTCTTCAGCACGTCTCGTTAGACAGTACAGTATATTATCCAGAGAAGGACATCAGATTCAGGGTTTAATTTTCAAAAAAAATGTTTCTAATATCATGCTCCTGTTACATCTGCAGAAGTAGAAAATAATTTCTAGGAGATCACCCTTCACTTTTGACAATTGTGGCACTGTATTTCAATGCTAACTAAGGTATGATTAGTATTAGACTTTAATAGCAATAACCTAATGGTAATTACTTCAGTGGGACAGATAACTTCGCTGTTCTGCCCCTTAAAACATAATAATAACAAACTAATTATTTTAATAACAAGGAAAACAAAATGATAAAGGTTTAATATTCCCTTCGTAAAAATAATAATAATAGCAGCCTCTTCTTTTTGGCCCATGTCCCTTTGTTATTTTTCTATTTGGCCCACCATAGATAAAATTTGCATATCCCTGGATTAGCCTATAATTCACTGGCCCCCAAGATCACCAGATCAGATTCATGATTACATTCGTTCTTTGGGTGTATGTTATGGGTAAGGTGCATTTTGTTTACCTGGATTCCAAACATGTCTGTGCAATGGCATGGTAGGCCAAGGTGAAGTATTTGAAGATGCTTTAAGAACTCATAATTTGTACACATAATTAAAATGCAATATTATAATGATTGGAAATGATACGAACGAGTTTGCATGGCAATATATATACAGTGTTACATAAACGATGAGGACATTGGAGAAAGGAATGAATGAATGAATGAACGAGATCTCAAGTATTTAAAGCACTCAAAACTAAATGCATGCTGAAACAACCATTATCATCTACAAACTGATGAATACAGAAATGCCCATTTAAATGATTTTTGCAGTGTCTATAATCTCACCTTGTTTGCTCTGGTAAAACAGAACATCTTTTTTTTGATCTACTTAAATACAGGTACTTTTTATTGACACACCAGTACGAAACAAAAACTCGATCGAACAAAAAAAAATTAAGTATGGTACAGAAGAAACTGGTACACAATTTTTTTTAAGTTAAAAATAAAAACACAGAAGTTTAGATATAACGAGCAGATTATTTTTTGTTAAGGCACACACTCCTGGATGAGACACTAAACATTCACCAAATCAGTCAGTCAGTCTTCAAAGTTTATGAAACTTAAAAAAGTTACAATCAAGAATAATACCACAACACTTACAGTAGGTGATACATGAATGTTCTCGACTAACATTTCTATACCTTTTCAACCTTCATTCAGGATATGCTTCAGTAAGTTTAGAAAATAATTTCTTTGAGAAATGATGAATTCTATATTTGAAAACACTATATTAAAGGTGTTTCTCGTCTCTTTATCAGCAATGTTTCTCGAGGCTGCAGAATAACCCTTCTATATTCCACTTTCCTAAAAAATATGCATGATAAAGATACACCCTGTATGTAGTGATTAACTAGTATTTAGAATGCCATTTTCATACACTTCTGATTAGATCACTTTATATCCAATAACTCAAATTGATTTCCTATTGAAACTGGAATGATAAGCCAATTCAAAAGCGAAAAATTTACCACCCATTAACACAATATTTCAATGGCCCACCTAGTCAATACCCCACAACATTTTCTTTAAAACTTAATTCAATTAAAAGTTTTAGGGGAGAAGTTTTTGTAGTGACTGGGAGGACCATTGAAATATTGTAATAATTTAATGTTATGTCAATATAGACCCAATTTTAACATGGTTTATTTCACATCAATTTATATTAGAATTTACACACTTCATCTATTACTGTAAGACACTTTTTTGAATTAAAGGACATTGACATTTTATTATAACTTTTCATACAACGGAAACCTGAAAATTTTCATATACAATATTGATGAATTTTGGTGTAACAGCCTACCAATTTTTTGGAGGGGGGATGGCAACACAAATATGCCAACGTCGTTGTACTTATCTTTCTTTGTGACAAATATAAAAAAGATATATTCATGGCCACAACAAAGAGAAAATCTTGTGGAATTTCAATAAATATTACTACTGTATTTAATTGCGTTAAATAAATACACGTCCGATTAGATCACCACAGAAAAAAATTGATTTCTTATTGAAACTGGAATGATAGTATGTGTTCTTTACAAGTTTGGTAATCAAACAAACATATTTTACAGAAAAAAAAAAAAAAAACAGGTCAACAAGAAGCATGAGACTGGTAGATGCCACTTGCACCACTAACACACCACATGAAATATGCCTGATTACAGTCATTTGTTTTATCAACTGAAAAAAGAACTAATACTTCCACCACTAAAACATTGAACATGATTAATTTTTGGACACAAGAAATGATTTGTGTAGGAAGATTTTAATTTTTTACTTCAAATGAACACACCGAAAGTAGTAAAGAACACATATTGAGTCAACAGTTAAAAATACAATAATTGCTCACTAACATCAAAATGATGTCAAAGCTCTACGCAAACCTGTTAATTTTCCAAATGAACGATCAGTAATAACCGCAAGTGATAGAATATGCAGAACCCAAATGTACTAAAACATGACAAAATATCTGTTACTATTTTAAATAAAGAGACTTATTCAGCTTCAATATAAAATGCTACATATAATGAATGGCATTCTAAGGGACGAAAGATTTCTCCTGAATTAAACTCTTACCACTATTATCTTGAAAATGAAACTAAAGAAAGCTTCTCAGTCGGTCAAGACAAATTACAAATAATTTAAAATGAAAACCATTTATACGATGTAGTTTGTATAATGCACAAAACCTGAACTTAGCGATGGTTGTAAATCTTGTTGAAGGTTATCGTGTTGGACGAATTTATTATTCTCATGTAATTTTTTTCAGGTGTAGGGAAAAAACCCTCCACCGTGGCACCACAGTCCATGCATGAAGGGCCTTGGCCAACCAAGCAACCGCTGCCCAGCCATTTGGCCCACAGATTGCGGGGTGACGTGTGGTCAGTGCATAAGGTCCTCTCCGACGTTATTCTTGGTTTTCACGACCGGTCAGACAGCTATTCAATTGTCGTCACGAGGCTGAGTGCACACCGTACCAGTCCTCACGCCACGTTTCTAAAATTTAAGCGTATGCACGAACAAATGTTTATGTTACATTTCGTGTAATTTGAGATATTCACGGAACCAACATCTACCATGTTTTCTGTATATGTATTTGCAAGTAGTTTGAGCATATCTCAACAGATGGCTTTAGTATTCCTGAAATAGTGAAGCGAAATCCACTTTAAAAATCACAGAACAAAAGTCTATGTTAAATCGCTTCCTGCTCGAACGTGGCAATAAAATTAAAAAGTGTATGCATATAATGAACATATTCTAGTCAAGAGGCTATTCTGGTGTTACCAGCTGTGTATTACTAAGCTTATTTGTGCAAATTATTGTATTGAAATACCAAAACGAAAAGCACCGTCGTCGTATTTTGAAACTTACCGGTAATAAAAATACCTCGACCATGGCAAAGAAACTAGTTCATTAAAGTTGTACATTTAGAGGAACATTATTTCCAGACTAAAACATTAGAAGTAGGTTCAAACAATAACATTTAAATAACACTATTCAACTCCGTATGCCTCCATTATGTGGGAGTGAGTGAGCGCGCGCACAGTAAGTGTGTTGGTTTACGGAACAAAATTCTATGTTATGTCTCACCTTGTAGCCCCAACCTATGGACAACAGTCACCTTTATTGCCGTTTTTCTCTACAGGTAAGAAATGTTACATAGACATATGTTCGCTCATTGACTCCAATTCCTGACGGAGCCGGTAATCAAACCCGGGGCCTCCAAGTGAGAGTCAGGCACACTACCCCAACACTGCGGGGTGGCTTAGGGAATAACACCCATTACAATTGGGTACAATCGTGTTGACCAACTAAAGCATTTAATTTCTTTCTTTACGGTCAAAGGAATGAATCAGCCTTTCGTTAAAAAAATATCAAGTCGGTAACAAGTATTCAGAAGCAACTATCAGTGAGCACCATAATCATGATTAAGACGGTTTGGAAAAATACAAATCATAGCAATCGATTCCCGGCTCCGTCAGGGATTTTAGAAACTGACGTGAGGGCTGGAATGGGGTGCATTCAGCCTCGTGAGGACAATTGAGTAGCTGTCTAACAGTGAGGCAGCGCCCCGATCACGAAAACCAAGATTAACGGCTGAGAGAACCCGACGCGCTGACCACGCGTCACCCCAATATCTGCAGGCCAAATGGCTGGGCAGCGGTCGCTTGGTACACCTAGGGGCCCTTCACGGGCTGTCGTGCCAGGGGTTATTATTATTATTATTAATATTATATCACCTGGATATAATTTGCATTTTCCCAAATGGAGGCTAAAAAAAAGTATAGATCACACATCAAGCATTCCAACATTATCTTTCAATAGTGAAACAAACCGAAAAGAAAAGGAAAAAATAAAGAAATCTGCCCATTAATAAGACATTGAGCAAGAAAACAACAGTAGTTTATAAAAAAGACATATATAAAACACATATCCTAGAACCATTATATTCCTGAATAGATACTGCTCTACAGCTCCCTGGCTAAATACCTGTGACTTATGACATGAAGTTTGCAAGAACTCTTGTCTAATTGATTCCATTTTGTTCATATACCCTTTAGGTAAGAACTGAAACGAACAGGCTGGTGGTAACAGCAGTTTCAAAGGAGGAGAAAGATGATTATGATTAGGGCCAGGATGATTATCTTTTTACTGAGCTGTCTAAAACAATGCTGAAGTACATAGAAACTCCGGACGGGCCACCCCGACTTCGAATGTCATTTTTAATTTGCATTTTTTTGTTGCTATTTTTCCATTTTAAGAGCATTTTCTTAAGTTTGGTAGATTTTTTTGGTCTTATTTTAGAGAAATCAGCCTTTCAAGGTCATCCTTTTACAATTTAGTCATGTCACAGCTTTATATGAGGGAATCACATGTCTCAGAGTTAAGAAGAACCTAGTAGCTGATACAAGATAATTTAAAATATTGATTCCATTTCCTTAATCAATCTGGTGGTAACTAGTCTTAGCAACAATCGTGGCGAAATGGCTGCGATTATTGCATCAAAACTGAAAAAAGTGCTGGACAAAAACACTGCGTATAAAACATTATGCAAAATATCAGACATTCTTTCTGGTTAGAACTACTGCATGGATGGGATTGAGGAGGATTTAGCAGCAGAAGACCTTCCTCACTTCAAGTAGGCTCCGAAAACCATCAGTTGATGTTGAACGCAGCTTTTCGAGATATAAAAACTTGTTGGCTGATAACCGCAGATCATTTACAATTGACAACATCAGAATGACATTCGTAGTGCAGTGCAACTCAGTGCACATAAACCTTCTGTTAAGTGCTAGAAATCTATTTTGGATTGACTTTTCAGTTTGAGCTTAAGATGTCAATTTTGAAATATTGGTGAGAGTATTATTATAAGATCATTTTCTCCTTCACATAGTGCATTTTTCGAATGTTTGAAATATGGGTGAGTTTATTATTATAAGATCATTTTCTGCATTTTAAAGTGCATTTTTAAAATTTTTTGGTCATTTTTGAATATTTGAAGTGTGTTTTTTAAACTTCTTTTTACGGCATCAACATCCGTGCCCTAATTATGATAATCGTATGGTCTCAGTTATACAGTGGGACCCTATAGAACAGAGCTTTGCGGAGGCCATGCTGCGGACAGGTGGCAATCACTCACCGCCAGATTTATACAGGGTGACGATAGACTTTGCCTGACAAATTTTTCTGTTGTTGCCACAAAATTCCATGATATTAATGGCCGGAATCTCGCTACATTTATCGCCGCACCGGGTTAGGGCTGCAAAATAATTCTCACTTGCTCAACGCAAAATTTGTTGCAGGTTGCAGCAATTTCAAAAAATCATATCTCTCGTAAGTGAGATAAATTAATAATTCGACCTGAAAACTAATCAGGAACTCATCGAGTTTTAGTTTTAGATGTGACCGTACTCTTCCCGAGACCTTCAGTCGATGCGCACAATGAGTGCGCGACAAATCGGCCATGCCGGTCCTATTCAATGGCCTCCTAGAAGACCCGACTTGACACCCCTCGACTTTTATCTTATGGGGATACGTAAAAAATAATGTATTCAGTGAACCGGTCAGAGATCTGCAATCACGCCTGAGGCCAAAACCTACTATTGACTGGATGTTTGAAGAGCCACCAAGAAAGCACACATAGAAACATTATCAGGTTTGAGAAAAAAAACTTTTTGAGTTGGGGAATTTACCAAAAAAAACACAACATGGTGGCCATTCAAATAGGTCAACGATTTTCCAGGAGTTTTCTGGGAGTAATTCTCATTTTTTTTTCAGATTTAAAATAAGCGCGAGTGCGGGGAGGGGGGCTCATCGGTTGCCTACTTCAAGACCAAAATAAAGCAGTTGTGTTTGGTTTACTTATACAGATGTTGACAAAAATTAGTGGTGATTACATTATTGATACGCAAGCCTACACACAAATTCTTTAATTGTTGTTTTAAAAAAGCCTTTGTGACTCAAATATCCGCTTTAAAAAACAAGAGAAAAGAATGCCGCCTGCAATTTTATTGCAGTGAAGTTGTCTATACTCAATATGTTTTATAAAAATACTATCTTACACACCGAAACAAGTAGCCTGAGGAATTTTCTTTCACTAACCCTTAAGAGTGTCAGACAACGATGTATTGTTGTTGCGTATTTACGCCTCAAGTGCCAGCAACGATATATCATCGTTTGAATAGACCGCTCTTTTATACGTATTTAGTACGGTTGGATTTGCCAGGAGGCGGCACTATACGTGTGATTCCACAGAGAAAGAATAGTAGTTTTTAACTATGTCGCTAGATGACGCGTAAGTTCCCTAGTTCCGGTACAGTGAATTTTAGAAATCTGTGTTCATCCGTGCCGTGTAACATCTATGACACATTGAGTAAAATGGCGGCAAGTGGGAGAAGTAAATTTGTTAACGACAATGATCTGGCTATGTACGTAAATAATTTGAGTGAAGAAGAGGATGATGATTTTCGGATGAGGAATTAAATCCTCCAATAGATAAGAAAGTGGAAAGTGATAGCGGCGGGATTGATGTAAACATCCGACCGCGTGTTTTTAGGCCTAAGGTAAACAGTGATAATGAGCTTCAGAAAGACAGTAGTTGCGATGACGACAACAATATCCAGCAGTTTCAAGATTTCTGTGAAGTTCAGGTAGGACAAGATGCAAAATACCAACAACGTCACCTGGCAGGGTAGGGGTATATCCTGAAGCCTATCTTTTTGTAAATATTTTTTCTGTGTGTTGTGTTTAGCTTTAGCGAAGGTAACTCCCAAACTATTGCACATAATAAAGTGATATTTTACGTGTTTATTCATCTCGAATGGGAAGTGAACATTACTTATCTGTGAGTTGAATTTTTAAATATATTTTGCTTTATTTTCTTATTTGTTGTTTTGAAAAAAAAAAAAAAAAAAAAAGAACACGGTAATGTTAAAGTGTAGTTCAGAAGTGAGCGAGTTCTCTAGTGAGCATTTAGGGAAAATTTCAAGCCATTGTGAATTATATAGCCCTGCGAGTGTGAACCTGCAAAATCCTCTAAACCAGTCTGGCACTCTTGGCATACTGTGACCACTCAGGCCTGGAACTAAGAGGGTTAATGATAAGAGTGCTCACCCAAAACCACAGCGGGAGTATGATTTAAGATGGAAAGATTTTTATAATTAACAGTGGCTATTGGAGTTTTCAAATTTTTCTTCATTTCCCAGATGTTTTCCAGACCTAACAAAAATCCAGGAGTTTTTCAGGATTTCCAGGAGTAGTGGCCACCATGATACTAGTTTTAATATCAAATTATTCTTGAGTTATGATGTTTTGAAATTGCTGCAACCTTTATCGATGACCCTGTATTTTAGGTTTTTTTTTAAAGGTTACTTCAAATTTCTTCCAATTTTCTCTACACCTTGGGGAAATTCCCTGACATTGTCCTGATATTTCCAGAGAGAAAAATTTACCTTATATTTCCTTGCTTTCCCGGTTTTGTCACCACCATGTTATAGCATGTACCGATTACAACAGCTGGTCGGGAATGCTGTAATAGCATATATGCAGTTGGCAAGGTACCCTAGTTGTGATAATTAAGACTTGCTGTGAAGTACTGTAGCCTACTTCGTATCCCGTGAACGGGGTTAGGTATAGTACAAAACATTGAATTTTCCCAGTGGAAATTTATCTTCTCAGTCTTAGAGTAAATTTGTTTGTAAGTTTCAGCACCATGCGATTTATATTTGTGAGGAGGGGAACCTCTAACAAAAGATATACAGAAACAATCCGCGTACCCTGGAGGCTCTTGAGAACGAAATAACTGCACTGATACGAAATATTGTTTGTGGTTTGGGTGTTCAGTCTTTCGACTGGTTTGATGCAGCTCTCCATGCTTCCCTGTCCTGAGCTAATCGTTTCATCTCTACATAGCTACCACAACCTACATACGAAATATTAGTGAGGATAAATTCCTACATCAGTGCAACATGTGTTTAGAAAATGAAGGACAGCATTTCCAGCAACTACTTTGAAGTTCATGGAAGTAATTATGATTATTAAATACGTTAAAAAGTGTAAGTGTGTTAAATTAGTAGGGCACTACACTGCTGCTAGCACCAATGCTTTGTTCGACATGCAGCAATACACAATGCCCCTCTGAGTCTCCGGTCTATAGGGAGGGCCCTCGTCGTAATTCTCTCCCTCTCCTCGTTAATGAGCGGCTCACCTTTGAAGCCTAGCTGGGCGGATATGTTTACACTTCATTTCTTCTGGGAGCCAAGGCTTTCCCAGCTCAAGGCACAGTGTTGTCAACTCCCTACCGTAGCCACTGAGAAGAAATATGTGAGCTGTGCAACACTGGACACCTGCCTGACATACAAGCTGGCCTGCCAGGACAGGACATTGGAGTCCACGTGGGGAGATAGAGGAAGCATGCTATTGGTCAACAGAGAACAATGGTTATCGTCGGCACGTGTTACTGCCCAACGTTTGAGTCCCAGCTCGTTAACGAGGAAGTGAGAACTACACCTCTGTATAAATCTTATGATTTGGTGCTATTTAGGGGAACTATAATACAATTTTAATATTCCGTTTTCACTGCCTTTAGCAAAGAAATCAGAATTCTACTGGGTGACACATTCTGAATTAATTTTGTCTTGTAATCTTTATACAAGAGGTCTTTTCTGAGCAATCATTGTACTGCTATTGTCCATCCAGAGTTAAGAGTGTACTAAGGGCTCTTATGGGCTTTTGCAATTCGCGGACTCCCCCAGGATTGATGACTTCCCTGCCTCATGTGACAGCACATAGGTCATGAGCGGGTAGTAGTTGACCCTGGTCACACATTTCGTGATAGGGAATCCAAACATTCTCCCTATACAATATGATTTAGTAATTCATCTGAGGGTGGTGCAATGGTAAAGCTGCTTGTCTCTCACCAAAGAGGACCGGGTTTGATTCCCGGTCAATGAATGCAAGATTTTCAAAGTAAAATATCACGTCCTGTGGTTTGGATTCCATGTAAAAAATGGGGGTCCTGTGGTTCATGATCGGTCACTTAAAACTACAAACTTACTTGAATTTTTTCCAATTCATCAGAGAGTAGAGCCCGCAGACTGCTGTACATAGTTTACAGCTCCACTTAAAGTACGAAAGTAAGGGTTTTGTGTAATTAAAAAAAAAAAATATATATATATATATATATTATTTTCCACTTCTCAATACAAAAATTCTTTGAATTAAAATTCTTAAAATAATTTTTAAAACTGTATTTAAAAAAACTTTTGGAATAAATTTTCTGCCTTAAAAGTGTTTTTTTTTTCTTTTAAGAAAAGATTTAAGAAAAGGAAAGAATCCTTTTCAGACATGGAATATTTATTCCTAAAACTGTTTTAAATGAAATTTCAAAGATTATTATAAGAAATTTAAATTCGAAGAATTTGTAATTGAGATGAATACAAAAATTAAAACATACATATGGTGCATGAAATGTTTGCTAAGAACATATTTTTGATGTGAGAGAATGCTATATTTTAGGCTGATGAAGGTCATTAACCCATTCCAGTCATAATTTAATGGTCACATTGTTGACTGTGAAATCAGATTTTATTCACCTGGCACTGGTCTGAGATTACTTACACTACAAAAATATACATAAAATAGAAACCAATAATGATATTTTACTGAAATGTTGTATTCATCAGCGAGTTCCCTTATATGGTACTTTCTTTCTAACTAAGGTTTGTTTTAATTGTGCACTTAGATTGTGAACGTCCAGATGCCATCTTGAAAGTACGGGAGTGGCTGTCATTTTGCCTCGATCATACCAAGCTACATATAAGGTTCTACTGCATTATCGAATTTTCGTTATTACAGTTCTAAAACAGAGTAATTAATTTTTAAATTATAAAATTTCAAGATGGCTACTGCATGCTAACGTGGATCTGACTCGAACTGTTTTATTAGCTCATTGGAAACCCTACTGTATCTCATAAAAGGATAGACAATGGGACTATTGTTCCATTATTTCAGGATTCTGGCAAGTCATACGGAAACGAGATAGGATTACACGAACGTAAATAAAGGAATGCATCACCATGAGTAGAGCTCGTCATAGGATTTATATGCTCATGTGATAACCCGCGACCAGAGCACGTCAAATGATGTTAATGGGTTAAGGACCAAAACATGTGCCAATGAAAGTGTGAAAAAAAATTATTGAAAAGTGGAAAATGATATATTGAATTTAAATCAATACGGACAAAGGGATAAACAGAACAATCTATACATATAAAAATCAATGTTACGAGCTAGTATGTGGGTGTGTATGTCTCCTATGCATTCATATTCCACTCATCCGATTGCGATGAAACTTGGGCGAGATATTCTGTACACTTCAAGGAAGGTTTCTGGCTACAAATTATTTATGTAACACAAAAGGGCGAGGAACTTAACAGGAACCCCTAAATCTCACAGTAACCCAATTGCACAATCTGTATACTTAATGACACCGCAATGCAAGGTGTGAGAAAGACTGGCTGATTCATCACGAGATGACATGAGGAGACTGTCTGCAGCCCGCCGTGTTATCTGATATCGCTTTCTATTCCAATCCAGTTCATGCCACGGTTTTAGGCCAGGGGTTAATTATTATTTATCTACCTTTCTGTCTTCGATTGGCATTGCAATGCATGCCAGGTATAGCTAGTCATTAATAAAAACACCAGGTGGATGGACAATGGATATTGTTGCCTAATGCAGTTTGTCTGCCAGGAAAGTGATTCAATAATAGACAAGATGAGAAAAAGAAGAATTACCTTTTTCTGTCATTTATCGAAATTGCATGACAATAGACTACTAAAAAACAACTATTTAACTACTTTTGGATAAATAAAACAAAAGATAATTGAAACTCAGCAATTTTTCTAGGTTCATGCCGTGTCTTGTGTGGGGTTTCGCCTGGGATCACCACTCCTGTGGGTCCGCGCACAAACACCAATAGTCCGCCGATGAGCCAGCTTGGTTGGTTCCTTAGTTTAGAGGCTGCGACAACGCGGTCATGTAGCCCCATGTACTTTGGGTGTGTGTAGAATTTGTCTGATAACCGGTGTTAATTGTGATGACTGTATTAGTGTGTGTTATCTGTGATTCAGGTAAGGACTGCAGACTATTAATTTTTTCAAGTAGTTCCTACTTTTACCACCAAATGCTACCATCCACGACACCTAGCAGGGGACGTGGCTACGAAATGCCATCGCAGTCAATTAGTGGAAGGTTCTTTATCATCTGCCATAAATCTATGACATGGGCCCGCCGGCTTTACTTCCCCTCCAAAGGAAGGCATACTGAGGGATTTTTAACGCTCTTAAAAAATCCGACTTCGGCCGGGTTTGAACCCGCGATCTTGGGCATAAAAGCTCAGCATGCTACCAACTACGCAACCGAAGCCGCTGATGAGCCAGCCTGGATCCTAGATTCAACCCCACACAATACACGGCATTAAGCTAGAAAAATTGCTGAGTTTTAATTCACTGGTCGTGAAAGGCAATATACCAAAACATTTTTGGTTCAAAGAAGTTCAAAATGATTTCGACGAGTAGAATATTACAATGAAACAAATTGAAAATAGAGAAGATAAAAGTATTCTGTAGAACATACAAGACTTACACTAAAAATTAATCAACGGAAACAATATGTCATACCTGACGTGGAAAGGGCAGCCAGGTCAGCTAGAATGAAGAGGTTTTTCAAGAGGAGGAAGATGATATCTTAATTCCCTGTCAATCCGTAGAGGACTTCATTGAATTTGGTTTGATTTAAGTGCTCCAATGCGAGCATAAACTATGTAAATAAATATTAAATAACAATAGAGACTAAAAATGATGTCATATTCTTCTTCTGCTTTTACGGCCTCATTGGACCACTTCAGTCAATCATTTCTTGGTCCTCTTCTTCAGTAAGTTTTCTTTCCGAGTAGCCCAGTAGCTTTTCATTCGCTCTGATCTTCTCAGGCGTTCCTCAACTGTAAATACCCTTCTTACTGTATGACGTTTGTCTATTTTTGCCGGAAATCTTATTTTTATATCTTTCAGCTTTTTTACATTTTTTGTTTTGTTTTGCAAGTCATCAAGGGTTATTTCTAATTCTTTCATATCTTCTCTAATTTCCTTAATCCATCCTACTTGCTGTTTCATATTCCCAAGTTTCTCAACAATTTTTCTAGATAATCTGGTTTCCGGTGTCCTCATAATGTGACCAAAAAAAAAAGAAATTTGTTTCTTCCGAATAGTATCAGTGATGGGCTCCAGTTCTCTGTATACCACTTCATTTGGTACTATCCACTATTGTCCATCTTTCTGATATTTTTTATTTATGCATGTTCTAGCTATTCTTTCTACTTTTAAAATTTTGTCGATTCTGTTTTTCTGAGTAACTTTAAAAAGAGTTTTGCTTCCATATGTCACCAATGGTTGAACCATTGTCTTGTAATGTTTTAATTTTGTTGAGATAGACATTTTCTTTTATATGTAGACCATGTCAATTTTTGGGCTTTTATCATTATCCGTGGCTTAGGCGGCAGCACGCCGGCCTCTCACCGCTGGGTCCGTGGTTCAAATCCCGGTCACTCCATGTGAGATCTGTGCTGGACAAAACGGAGGCAGACAGGTTTTTCTCCGGGTACTCCGGTTTTCCCTGTCACAATTTCATTCCAGCAACACTCTCCACTATCATTTCATTCCATCTGTCATTCATTTAATCATTGCCCCAGAGGAGTGCGTCAGGCCTCGGCAGCCGGCACAGTTCATATCCTCGCCGCTAGATGGGGGCGTCATTCATTCCATTCCTGACCCGGTCGGAGACTGGAAGCAGGCTGTGGATTTTCATTTTTCATTTTCATATCATTGTATTAGTTCTTTCTTGCCATGCAGGTTTCTCATCCAATGTATGTCATATACTGTAGATATATAAAAAAATATATAAATAGTGATTTACAAGTAGGTACCTGGTATTTATGAACAAAACTGATGTTCCGTTTGCATGTGTGTTATAATACCAAGGTAAAAATGCATGCGGTGTTATAGCTTGCTCACTTCTTATTATCGTGTTGGAAGTCATTTTTCGGTGTTGCCTTGGTAAACGTGTTGACAGACTGAAAAGTATTTTAAAATTTCTTATCATTGCTGATATGAGTGTGTTAGTTACTCATGTTGAGTGCTGTACCATAACTGTGCTGATGCATGTGGCAAAACTTGTACCATTAAGAGCTCTAGTACACCGAACTCTGGATAGACAATAGGAGCGCCGTGGAAATTTCCGTCTTACAAACTTCAGACTTTCTCGGTTGAGAATTGAACTTGAAATCTTGTCATCTAGAGGAAGACACTCCACCACTGAGGAAGCTGAGACAATGAATTCAGTTTCCCCTCATAACAAAGTTCCAACAGAGGCTTATCATCTTGTTTATTTGTTTAAAAGTACTTATGAATATATTTCCATTGACTTTTCAAGAAATAAAAGATTTTTCCTGTACTCTTGAGAAGGCTTGGAAGATTTTGGAACAAACCGCACCTTTTAACTCCCTTTGATGTAAGAGCCTGAGTAGAGTGAAACATACAATTTAGCATTTTATATACATGATTGAGTATAATAACGCTTAAAAAATTTTCTGTCACTTTATGTCATATACAATAAAAGAAAAATATCAACCTATTCGAGTGTCTTATAGGAATTTTTTAAATTTTATTTCTATGCTTAGATGAGATTAATATCTTATGCATTTTACGTTCAAATGTGTACCACAATTCACTAGCTGAAGAACCAACACTATTTTTTACTGAAATGTGTAATAAAATAGCATTTTAAAATTAAAAAGTATTGATAAGGCCCATTTCAAGTCATTGTTGTGATTTATCAAAATTGCATGTCGATACAGATCCATTATAATCTTTAAAATGGTTCACATAGTATCAATGTACAAGTGATTGGGTGTATAATGGTGCTAGAAATGTATAATAATGAAACTAAACAGTTTTCTTTCTGCTAAGCCACAGACCTTTAATTATTAAGTTTTTGAATCCATCTTTCATCCATAATAATTTAAAATATCTAGCATCTGGGATTCAGAAACAATTATCATGACCAAAGAGCGTTCGGCAAAACACAAATCTGAGTGATGTATTGAATAATCCACCTATCCAAAGCATGCAGCTGATCCTGACGCAAACATTAAAAAAGGTAGATAAATTCGTAAAATATTATAGTTCATCCGTAAAAACATTAAACACACGGCAATTCCATAAATCTTATGGAAAAACCGTAGAAGTATATATACAGGGTCCTTTGTAAATGTGGTCAAGATGTTATACACGAACACCAGCAGTAGAGTACGTTGTGCTGTTGGCACCTTGGAAAACTTTCATGTAAATGTCGGCGTCCACCAAGGCTCAGCACTATCACCGTCCCTTTTTGTTTTATGTGATGGATACCATCACTCGAGACCTGCAACGGAATGTTCCTTGGACCCTTTTGTATGCAGATGATATAATGGTTGCAGATGTCACCCGAGAAAAGCTCCAATGTCAAGACTGGAATAACCGCCTATGTCGGAATGTGAAAAAGACGGAGTATCTGGAGTTAAACCCAAGCGACGGTACCATTCAAGTCGCTGGACAAAATCTAGTCAAGACAGAATGCTTCAGGTACCTTGGATCTCGTCAGCAGAGTGATGGCAACTTCAATGATGAAGTAAGAGCCAGGGTAAACGCAACCTGGTTGTGGTGGAAGGAGGTCACGTGTGTGCTTTGCGACAAGAAAATGCCACTTCGTATCAAATCCAAGATATATTGGACAGTGGTACGGCCAGTTCAATATCGACCATCTGACAAAATTTCAGAAAGTCACCTACACGCCATGGAAATGAGAATGCTCCGTTGGACAATGAGCATCTCCCTTATTGACCATGTCAGAAATGACAGAATTCGGGAGCAAATGGGTGTTGCCCTAATTATGAACAAAATTAGAGATAAACGGCTCCGATGGTATGGCCATGCCCTGCGTGCAGCGCCTGATACTGTTACTAACTCTGTCCATTTTAAGGTTGAAGGCCTACGCCCTAGAGGACGACCGAAGCAGCGTTGGCAAGACACAATAAATGGTGACCAGGGTGTCTACCAACTCATCTTAAAAGAATTCCCTGATTTTTCCAGGATTAATGAGAGAATTCCCTGAGTAAAGACAGTTACACATTCGCCCAGTAACAGGAAGTGTGATGAAATAGACGCTATTTTTGAGTTCGTTTTAAGCGCTCTCCAGGAACAAGAAGCAAAATGTAATCCAGGAAAGCAAATGGAAAATAGGATTAAGTTTTATGTTTACTGTTCTCGGAAGTTCCAGGAGCCAAACAGATGTGAGCAATGGCGGCACAAGGGAAACAGTTGTGAAAATAAATTTATTTCAATAGAATATTATTAGTGAACATATTGTCCAGTAAAATAACCAAGGTTTATGAAGTCATGCTGCTTTCACTACGGTAAATCCCCCCAATAAAAGGGACAACGGGAGGTTGAATACACACATCAAGGTGTGTATCATAAGAGTGTGATCATCTTAGACCAATATTTAATTTGTAAAACCATTCATTACCATTGAAATCACTGATCCTACGTAGCAGGAATGATGATATTCGGTAGCATAAGTCTGAATATAGGCCTACGCAGTAATTTACACATATCCAAGGGACGAAGGGAGGCATATTCCAAGTTCTCACTCTCAATTAGGTCCACCTCGTCATGACAAGTAATTGAGTTAATCAATTTATTAATTTATAAATACATTTAAATGGAGGAAATCATTATGATTGATGTTTCAACAGCCCAGAACAGACTATTATCAGTCTAAAATAATTTAGGTTGGTTGGTTCCTCAGTTTAGGGGCTGTGACAACACGGTCATGTAGCCCCGTGTACTTCGGGTGTGTGTAGAATCTGTCTGATAACCGGTGTTAATTGTGATGACTGTATTAGTGTGTGTTTCTATTTCTTAATTCAAGTAAGGACTGCATACTTTGAATTTTTCAAGTAGTTCCTACTTTTGCCGCCAAACGCCACCGTCAGCAACTACTAGTTCAGAACTTGGCTACTAGACGCCACCGCAGTCGGCTCCTGGCGACGAACGTAGGAACCAGAGCGTTGTTTACATTTTTAACCTAATTTAGCTTCATACAGGTGTAATTAGTGGAAGGTTCTTTAACATGCCATAAATCTATGACATGGGACCGCCGGCTTTACTTCCCCTCTGAAGGAAGGCATACTGAGGGATTTTTAACGTTCTTAAAAACTCCGACGACTTTGACGGGTTTGAACCCGCGATCTTGGACATAGAAGCTCAGCATGCTACCAACTACGCCACCGAAGCCGCTAAAAATAATTTAACAAAGTCTGCTTGATAATACAACGTAGAGTTCGAAAAGTGTTGCAAAAACATTTCCTGGGCACAATTAAAACAAAATTGGACTCGCAGATAACTTGGTTCACTAACTAAACATTCCAAAGTGACATCCAAGACACCCCTACGTAGGGGTTCAATTCCCGGTTCGGCCACAAAATTTAATTCTGGCTAAGGGTTGGAACTAGGAACAACTTAGAAGAGATGCACTTGATTCAATCTCAGTCATCATAGAAAAGGTTTACCATGGTATCACACTTCTACTCCAAAGTAAATGTCAAAATTATTTTTAATTTAAGGCCATGACCACATCCTTCCCAATTCTAACATCAACTGCCAATATACACACTGCTTTGGACATCACAATAACACATTAGAAAAACTACACACACACAAATGATGGGGATGATGATCATGCTAAAGAAGGAATACTATGTTTATTACAATGGAATAATATAATTATTAATGCTAAGAAAGAAAAATACTGATATTAAAAAATCTCCTCAGGTGAGATTTAAACTACCTCTTAAGTATTATGTCACTAACCCATATCTGTCAACTTTCCAAATGGTCTATCAATCAGTAAAAACCACAAGCAACAGAATAAGTGGGAAACTAAATGCACCAAAATGCCTGTTCTTCAGCATTAATATAAAATGCTTATGCAACCGATAACACTGTAAAAAACAAAATATATCACCTGAATTAAACTCCCACAAATATGTAGACTTTCACGACCTCGCTTTATGTAACCTGTGAACATGCTGAACGCAGTATTCAGCGAAACGTCAGGACGACAAAATGTCCTTGGAACACGACCTATAAGCCCGCGAAACGGAGATTCCTATCCCACAAATATCTTTATAATGAAATCCATTCACACAATGTAATTTGCAGATGTGCTTGACCTCCTCAACTTGCCAACTGAAGTAAATCAATAATAATAATGTTATTGGTTTTACGTCCCTTTTAACTACTCTGGCTTTTAGGGACGCCGGGGTGCCGGAATTTTGCCCCGAAGGGGATCTTTAACGTACCAGTAAATCTACTGACACGGCTCCCTCGCATTTGCGCACCCTCAAATGCCAGCTGACTGCGCCAGGATGAAGTAAATCATGGTGAAGGACAAACAAACGAATAAGGCTATTGAATGTCTGAATCATTCATAATACACAAAAATCTGTATCGAGTGAATAGGATTCAGAAACATGTATCAGGGAGCGCTGTATTCATGATCGAAGACCATTTGGAAAAATACAAATACAAGTATTTGCCAGTCAAATAACATCTATCACCTGCCTGCAGAAGCTTTTCCTGTTGCAAATATATAAAAGAAGATCTTGGCATGTAAAATCTTAAAATATTGTGATTTATTTCTATAACCATAAAACTCACAGCTAACCTTACGCCACTGGAACTCTGTCAGATACGGGTCGTATTCGTTCAAATATGCTTTTTATACACACTAATACCAGCTTCTTCAAAGGCTTTGTTCATGTTACACAGAGTTGTGCATATAGAATAGCAGGATGTAAACAAGGAAGTACATTGTCAATAATGAAAAAATTAATTTAATCTTACCATGATTACATAGAAGAAAGAGCTGTCATTTTGTCATCACACACTACAGTTAATTCATTTTGAATATGACACCAGATAGGTGATCATTTCATTGGACGCATCCCTCCAAGCCCAGAATAACAGACTGCAGCACATGGTTTAGGACTTCCAAGATTAGGCAATGTAGCAAAGGCTTTACTCTTAGGTACCCCCACAGGAAAATGTCTGGCAATGAAATACACTTAGTGCAGTGATCAGAGACTCCATATTTTTGGAATAACTGTCCACAGCAAGAGAACAGCGCTATGCCGACCACAGGGTTAGAACTATTAATGGCGTATTCAGCCACATACTTTTCACGCATAGGCACACACAGCGCTATCGTACTCTGTGAATTGAATCAGCTATCATTACACGCAACCCTGTGTAAAGCTTGTGAAGGTCTTTAATGTTTCCCTTCTTTTATAAGTTCACTTAAAGAAGTACCCATTCTTCGAAAGGTGTTTTCTACTTATCGGAGAAAATAAACCCACCCTCATGTTTCCTCACGAAACACAATAAAATTGTTTTCATATAGATTCCATTGAGCCATTCCAAATATTTTTTGGCATCCTCGGTGGATGAGTGGTAGAGTATCTATCTTATGATCCAGAGATCACTGAATCAATTACCGATTGAGGGACTCCACAGTAAAGGTCGACCAGCAACCAACAATTCCACATGCCTGACATACTCAATTCTGATCTGCGAGGATCATCATCTAATTTAATGTGTTAGTTGTAAAGCATTCCCTCTTGCTGTACATCCAGATAATGAACATATGTTACCCTGAAGAACAGTGACACAACTCCTTAAAAGTGTCCCTCTTCTACAACAAATTCCAATCCTACAAACCACTTCTTGAAATAGTCATTCTCCTTGTTAAAGCTCCCACTAAAACAAGGTCACAGCTCAACTGACATGTGACCTTCTTCCCTTACCAGACAACATAAAAACATGTCTGGAAGGAAAGCAATAATACTGCTATCCAGCGGCGATGATTGTAAGCAGAGTATGCACTTATGAATAATTCAAACTGATGCTTTTTTTGAGTTGCATAACTGTTCCTCTGGGCTAACAGTAGGTTTCTTTTTCTCCCGTTTCTATTTCTTGCAAACTTCCATAACATATCATACATCACAGGAACAGGAAGCAGTCATATAAGATTACACAACGACAGAACAAAGTTTTAACATATTTCACACTATGCAAGTGAAAAACAATTACAATCTAAATAACCACCTCTGATTGCCTTTACATACATTTACTTATCACAGATTATATATATTATCAATAATAATAATAATAATAATAAAATAATAACAACACTGGGGAACAATTTTTTCTGTTGAATGGGATTTTACAGTTGTTTCTACATATTTTTGCATCACTGATTCCAAAATTTGAAATCAGTAATCATGTGCATGATCTAGTTTTAAGCAATTTGAATTCGACTGTTAATTGTTGCAGTTAAAGGTACCTGTCGGATTTGCATTATCCTCCATCAATGCGTGCTATTTTAAACATGTTTATATTTAACACATGGGTGAAAAGCCCTGAGAAATCACGTAGTACATTCAAGAGCAGTTGGTAAAAGGCCTCGAGAAATCCACTTAGTCACGACATAATTTTTTGCAATCCTGCGTCATCTCTTGACCATAATTGAACTACTTTAAACAAGCACATTGAGTAGAAATAGATGTATATCTGCCACTTTCCTTTTAACCGTGATTTTCTTTTATTCTTTGATTTAGATTTGAAAACATCAATTTTTCTCCTGCCAGTTCGGCCAGTTACAAAATGAAGGGCTTTAATAATAATAATAATAATAATAATAATAATGTGATAGAGATTTTAGAAGACCTATTGTTCAAATGGACAAGTTTTGGTGAATTATTGGAAACTGATGAGAGAGCAATATTCAGGCCTCTAGGTGCTGTCAAGTATCCGATGTACATACATTACTTATTCAAGCGACTGATGATAAGATACTATCTAAACACAGTTGACATATTAGGCATTGACATTGAAGATGGCTTTATAAAGACAGATTCACCAAGATATCTAAAACAGTTTGAAAGCAGGCAAAGGCTAACATGCATCCATCCCACTAGATATTCAAAAGGAAAGATGGAAGCTTATAGTTTAACGTAATCGTTAATCTTGTGATCATGAGCCACGGGACCTCCTCTTTACATGGAATTTGAACCACAGGACATGGCATTTCTCTTCGAAAATCTCACGTGCATTTTTACCGGGAATTGAACCGGGTCTGCCTCGGTGAGAGGCAAACAGCCCCTAGATATTCAACGCACCTAAATCTTAACAGATATATATTTTTTTTTTACTAGCAATTGCTTCACCTTGCTTGTTGACCTGTCTAACCTAAGGGTCATGATTCCAAACATATCATAGTCACAAGCACTTCTAGGGGCATTCGGAGATAAAATCAGGGCCAGATAAATATTTATGTATGTTTTCATCATCCAGTGCACTTGAGTATTCTCAGCAGAAAATGTTCTGTCTCCAGAAGATGAGGTATGTCCAGACATCCGGTCAGCAATGTGTTAATAATATTTTATGCTCAAAGTAAATGGTCTTTTTAATTTATTGCAATTTAAAACTGTAGACTTATTCTGATGTTTCAGTGTATAAATCAATATTCTTAATAGGATGATATCCAACTTCAATATCAACATCATCATCAAGTTTCCACTCCAGTTTCCCGGGTGTGGTTTACGAGCGCTCTCCATTTTGGTCGATTCATGTACCACTGCTCCTTCAAGACTTCATCCCAGTTGATTCCCTTGGATGTGATATCTTCCTTCACTTGGTCCAGCCATCTCCTCCTAGGTCTTCCAACAGTAATATGTCTTCAATATGTTAAACTAAATGTTGCAAATGTTCAAAAGCTTCTAGTAAGAAAAAAAAACAGATCAAGACTGGCACAACCAAATTAAGTAGGAGCAAGTGTTTCTATAAAACTACAACAAAATAAATTGTTTCCCAATGTAATAATTCTAAACACAAAGAAGTATTATCAACTGCTTTCACTAAAAACAGTCTGCTGCACAATAGAAAAAAAAAAAAAAACACAACAAAACGAACTCACCAACTGGCATACATCATAAGATTGAAGACTTTTCTTTCCCCTTTTACGTATTAAATCCGGGAGGTGGCTGCTGTAGCTGTTGCTGCAGATGCGGAGGTAGTGTTTGAGTTGGCTGCTGCGGATGCTGCTGTTGGTTCATTGACAACGAAGCCATCTGCTGTTGCAGCAAACTCAACTGTTCCGGAGTTGTACCGTTCTGGTACAACTGGTGATGGGGATACATCTGATGGTAAACATATGGAGGAGGGACAACACTCGGCATTACCACTGGTCGGGAGGGATGATAGTTACAGTCGTGGGATTGAGTTACTTGGGAGCACGTTCCGGTATTGGGGACAGAAATGTTAGAACCATACAGCGACGCGGTAGGGGCGGCATGAGGCGAAGGAGAACCGTTCACTGAAGGAGCTGCACTGCCGTTAGTTTCCACCGCTAACAGTCCTGAGCAATAACCATTACTCATCATGGAAGACGGCGTGTAATTCACATTAGGGATATTGCTCATGTTCATACTGGGGTAGTACTGCTGAGTGGCCGTCATGTACAGGGGCGACTGAGGCATGGCAGTAGCAGGCTGAAGCAACAAGGTGGCCGCGGCGGCAATCTGGCTGGGATCCGTCATGTTACCTGACAGAACTTGCTTCAGAATACCTTCCTTGATAGAATTTAGACTCTGAGAATCTATCATACCTTGACCATTAGTGACACCACAGTTCGTATTATTTTGAAAACTTGGGTGTGTCATATTGGAATTGTAGTTTGGAGGTTGTTGAGAGAGAGCAGGGTTATGAGACATGTTTGCATTGGTGACGTGATGACCTTGTGGCATACTCTGATTGATGTTGTGCTTCTGAGAATTAGCCATGAACACCTGCAGAGGGTTCGAATGAACAGGAGCGCCATGGGGTAAACTGGCATATGTAGCATATAACTGCCCCATATTGGGATGATAAATAGGGCTCTGGTTCAGATGTGAACTGCTGACATTAGAATGAGTATGCATATTATTTTCAATCAAGTTGGAGTTGGCAGTAGATGTCATGACTTGACCCTGTTTAAGAGATGAATTCTGCTGCTGCTGCATATTTTGATCAATAAGTTCCTGGCTCATATTTGGCTTCATAGGAGTATCCTGCGACATATGGGAAACTCTGTTTTGGTACATATTTTGAGGCATCTGCCCGGTGGGTACCATCAGATTTGGTGGTGGAATAGAAAATCCATAAGGAGTGCCTTGGATGGGCATGTTCATAGCCGATGGAAGGGCCATCATTAATGCAGGATTCAACTGGGAAGGAGGAGGCACCAAGGTATAGTAATTATTGGGCATATACCTATGAGGTACATTGGACATCATATGCTCGTTGAGAGAATGATTCTCCATGGGCACTTGATTACCTTCATCCACTTCCTTGGAGAGGTCTTGGTCATTCGTACCGTTACAAATATCCAACTGCTGGGCCTCTTGATAGACATCAGCTGTAGTATAATCATACTCTGCTCCAGTTTCCTCCTCCGGTGGTTCTTCAGGCCATTCTTTGATGGACTCCAAAGCTTGTTGGTTATCAACCGGCATCTCGCCTCCGTATAATGGGTCGGACATAGTTGTCAGGTTTTGATCGTCGTTAATGATGACACTATCATCCTCATAATACATCTGCGGAGGGTCTGCTTCCATAATAAGCTGCTGCTGATGCTTAACCTCTAACGGCTCACAGGCTACCTCACTTTCCGATTTAAGCTCATCGTACATGTTCTGAGTAGCACTACCATCAAAATCACTCGTCTCCTGCTGATACTGTGTGTCAGATGGCGCAGCAGTGAAATACCTCTCTTGTTGAGTGACATATCTTTCCTGCTGAACAGCATGCATGTCCACAACCACATGACTTGGTTGTTTTACCTCTTCAATCTCACCTTCTTCCTTGATCTTCGCCATGTAATGGAGCACTTTATCTGACAATCTTGTTCCAGTGGTGCTGGTGGGATTGCCTCCTCCTTCGCCTCCTCCCATAGTTTCCTTCTCATTACAACCATGGCTGCTTCCAACATAAGCAGGATCCTTCTCGAATCTACTAGTAGGTTGGTTTTGCTGATAAGTATCATTCTGGTGCTGGTAAGAAGGAGACTTATCTTGGATGGGTTCTTTGGAAGAACCACTATTTTCACTGCCATCCGATGCATGTTCTTCACTCCTCGAACGGCTTTCGGAGTAATTCCTCGTTCGGTAGTAAGTCCTATTTCCAGAATAGTTCTCCTTTCCAAATGGACGTGCATTATCTTCCCGCCTGTTCCAATTAGCCTGATTTCCATCTTTATTCCAGTTGTCAGAGGAATTCCTGCTCCTTCCCTGAGACCCAGAGCCTCTCTTCCTCTGGTAGCCCTGGTAAGAGTTGTTATTGTTCCTTACTGATGTTCTTTCATTGCTATTAGTCTCTTCCCAATCCTCACGCTTTTCTTCCTGGACCCTGTCTTCCGAGTACTTTTTGCCTTGCCCCTGTCTCCAGCCGTTTTGGTGCCCATAATGGTTGTCCCGCTTAGAAGAATTGTGCATTACATTCGTTTCGTTCCAATCCTCTGATCTCCCATTTTTGGAATAGAAGTTGCCCCGTCTAGAACCTGCTCCATTCCTGTCTTCGGACTTCTCACTTCTGGGATTGGAATAGCCATCGTTTCTGGCAACACGAGTATCATTCCAGTCTTCAACTCTCCTGTTTCTAGAACCAGCAGAATTCTTATTCCGATGACCATCTGAGGTGTCACCTTGACCCCAGTTGTTGGAACTGGAATTGTTTTCCACTTTTGACATACTCGTGGCTTCAGTTCCATTCCAGCTGGCCGACACTGTATTCACGACAGACCGGCTTTCCACCTTAGCAGTATTCAAAGCACCAGCATCATCCCAATTCTCAGTATCATTCTGAGGAAGTTTGCTATGAATCTTGGCTGCAACAGGCGGAGAAGGTTCATTCCAACTTTCAGCAACCTTGCTTTTACCTTTAGAGCCACTTCTTGCATACTCCATTGTAATGGTGTCGATAGTATCCACTTGCTGCTCAATTCTAGGAGGAGATGCCTGTATTGCGAGGCCTTCATCCCAGTTCTCTTCATCTTTGCGAGTTTCTGTATTCACTACCCGACTGTTGAAACGGTTCTCTTTCGCTGAACTCTGAGGCGGCCTATCATTTGAACTGCTGTTATGGTTCCAGTTTCTACTCAGCCCTCCACCTCTCCTATTTCTGCCCATCTGGTGGTTGTTGTTGTTACTGGGACGATTTCCAAAGTTCCTGCCACCAGACTCACGTGGTCTTTCCTCGACACTGTCATGTTCTTTCCAGTCATCTTCTCCACCACTGACCCTGTCATCTTGGTATCTGTAAGGCCGGTTCTGCTGTTTCCCGGTATTATTCTTGTTATATGGGTCTCGCTTGATGTTCGCTTTGCCCATGTACTTGACATCTGTGCTCTCGTTGTTCCAACCATCTCTCCCCGTCTCTCTCGACCTACCCTCAGAATAGCTCTTCGTTCTAACACGCTGTTGAGAGTCGTGCTTCAGCCGGGAATAGTTGTTCTCACTTTTAATCACACGAGAGCCTCTGTCTCCACTGTCATTGTTTCTATAATCCCCAACTTCCTGCTGGGACTCCGAGCTATTTGGACCACCCCAGGGCCCATCTCCCACCTGTTCTCCCAAGTGGATCATTCCTTCAACCATGGTCTGGGCCTCCTCATCCCAAGACTCCCCACTCACAGCAGGAACTCTCAGTGTGGTGTTCGATGCCATGATCAAAGGTCTACAGAGGAGAAAGAATAACATTAATATAATTACCAAACATAAAAAGGAAATTTTCAACTTACACAAAGAAGAGGATATGAAGAATATGTAACATCTATTGCTGGAGTAAGACAAAGATCATGACAACATTCTAGAAACGAGAAATGTTGAATCAAAAAGATAATAATAAGAAAATTATATCCTAAAACATACCATATACATGCAAATACTACCTGCCATTGAATAATTCCTGTGAATTAATTTAGGAAGGAAATTGGTATATTTTTGGTATTGTAACGTTTTCGCTAACCCACACGTTGAGCGACAAGTGTAACGGTTATTAATGCCCCATGTTGGTAGCGACAATTGTAACGGTTTGACCGCCCCTAACTGTTGGGAGATAAATGTAACTGTTTACCTTTGCCTAAGCTATGTTGTTTTAATGGGCGCCAAGACCTCAATGCAATGTTGAAATCTAAATTTGTATTTAACAACGTCTAGCTCTGGCAGAACACCTTCAAGACTCTATTCACTCAGATCGTGGTATGATTTGATCATTAACCCAACAAACAATTGTATCAGGAGAAGGAATTGGTCTATATCTAATGCTACCTACTGAAAGCAAAGATTGCATTGTGAAAGAATTGAATTTATTATATAAAACAAGTATAGCAAAATTAATAATAATAATAAGTTTAAAATTTAAATTGGAGCGTTGTGATTTTAATATTACCGATAGAAAATTACGTGAAAACGGAGTCTGATAAATTATTGATTTTACTCTTATTCCCAAGCTATCACAGAAGTGACAAAGAGGAAATCTGACATTCTACGGATCGGAGCGTGGAATGTTAGAAGTCTGCTAGGAAGTGGAAAGTTAGAAAACTTAGAAAGGGAAATGGATAGGTTGAGGTTGGATTTGGTTGGGATTAGTGAAATGCGCTGGCAGGAAGAGCAGGACTTTTGGTCAGGAGACTATAGGGTCCTTAGCACTAAATCAAACAATGGCCAAGCAGGGGTTGGTCTCATATTGAGTAGGAAACTTGGACAGCGGGTGGAATATTATGAGCAATACAGTGAACGGATTATTGTAGCAAAAATCAATACTAAACCTACGTGCACCACAGTGGTACAAGTCTATATGCCTACCAGTCAAGCTGATGATGAGGATGTTGAAAAGGTCTACGAAGAAATAGATGACATTCTGAGGTATATCAAAGGTGATGAAAATGTTATAGTAATGGGAGATTGGAATGCTGTGGTAGGAAAAGGGAGAGAAGGGAAGATAGTAGGAGATTTCGGATTAGGTGAAAGAAATGATCGAGGAAGCAGGCTGATGGAATTCTGCACCGAACATGAGCTGGTCATAGCTAACACCTTATTCAATAACCACAATAGAAGAATATACACATGGATGAGACCAGGAGATACAGGGCGTTACCAAATCGACTTCATTATGGTCAAGCAGAGGTTTCGAAACCAGATTTTGGATTGTAAAACATATCCTGGTGCTGACATAAACTCTGACCACAATCTGGTTGTAATGAAATGCAGATTAAAGTTGAAGAAACTGAAGAAAAGTCAAAAGCCAAAAAGGTGGGCAATAGACAGACTGAAAGTAAAGGATGTAAACGAAAGATTCAAGAAGAGTATAAAGGAAGGACTAATCAAAACCCCTAAACAAACTTCAATTGCAGACGAATGGGCACTTTTGAAGAATGAAATAACAAAATCCGCAGAAGAAAACATTGGTAGGAAAGAAAGAATAGGTAGAAAACCGTGGATCACTCAGGATATACTAGAATTGATGGATGAAAGGCGGAAACACAAGAATCTAAGAGATGAAAAGGGGAAAGCAGAATACAGACGTCTGAGAAATGAGGTTAACAAGAAGTGCAAGGAAGCGAAAGAAGAATGGTTGAAAGAGAAATGTGCAGGTATAGAAAATTGTCTGAAATTAGGAAGAGTAGACACAGCTTATCGAAGGATTAAGAATACTTTTGGGGAAAAGAAGACTAAGTGCTGTAATATTAGGGACACAAATGGAAAGCCTCTAACAGATAGGGAAGAAAAGGTTGAGAGATGGAAAGCTTACATAGAGTGCTTGTATAAGGGAAAGGAGATCGAGAATCATGTAATGGAAAGGGAGGAGGAAATTGATGAGGATGCAAAAGGAGATTTAATATTGAGATCAGAATTTGACAGAGCATTAGAGGACTTAGGCAGGAACAAAGCACCAGGCATAGATGATATACCGATTGAGTTGCTACGCTGCATAGGAGATGAAGGTCTGATCAGGTTATTTCACTTGGTGTGTAGGATTTATGAGACAGGTGAGGTACCCCCTGATTTCAAGAAGAATGTTATCATCCCTATACCAAAGAAAGTGGGAGCTGACAGATGTGAAGATTACCGTACAATCAGCTTGATTACTCATGCTTCAAAGATCCTGTCTAGAATAATTTACAAGAGGATTGAAAGCCAGATAGAAACGGAGTTGGGTGAAGACCAGTTTGGTTTCAGGAGAAATGTAGGAACAAGGGAAGCTGTACTAAGTCTTAGGCTGATTTTGGAAGGCAGAATAAGGAAAGATAAGAGAACGTTCATGGCATTTGTAGACTTAGAAAAGGCTTTTGATAACGTTGATTGGACTAAATTGTTTGACATTTTGAAATCTATTGGAATAAAGTACAGGGATAGGAGGGTGATATACAATCTATACAGAAACCAGACAGCAGTCATTCGAGCTGAAGGACATGAGAGAGAAGCTGGTATTCAGAAAGGTGTAAGGCAAGGCTGCAACTTATCACCCATACTTTTCAATCTTTACATTGAACAAGCAATGAAGGAAATTGGAGAAAAATTTAAAGTGGGAGTGAAGATTCAAGGAGAAATAATTTCTACTCTGCGATTTGCTGATGACATCGTCATCTTGGCCGACAAGCCTGAGGATTTGAATGAGTTTTTGAATGGTATGGATTCCGTCTTACGGAAGGAATTCATGATGAAAATTAATAAATGTAAAACAAAAATACTGGAATGCAGCCGAAATAAATCAGAAACCTCTATGGAGATCAAATTGGCCGGTGAAAAGCTGAAGGAAGTAGGAGACTTCTGTTACTTAGGAAGCAGAATAACCAGTGATGGACGAAGCATAGAGGATATAAAAGGTAGGTTGGCTCAGGCAAGGAAAGCCTTTCTACAAAAAAGGAATCTGTTGACATCGAATATAGATTTAGGTATTAGGAAGTCATTTTTGAAAGCCTTTGTCTGGAGCGTGGCGCTCTATGGAAGTGAAACTTGGACTATTGGTGCAGCAGAAAAGAGGAGAATTGAAGCATTTGAAATGTGGTGTTACAGGAGAATGATGAAGATCAGATGGGTAGATAGGGTTACAAACGAAGAGGTATTAAGGCGAGTGGGAGAGGAGAGATGTTTCTGGCGACTGCTAATGAAGAGAAGAGATAGGTTGGTAGGACACATACTAAGACACCCAGGAATAGCAAGCTTAGTTATGGAAGGAAGGGTCGAGGATAAGAACTGTAGGGGTAGACCAAGGTTAGAATATGTTAAACAGATTGCCTCGGATGTAGGGTGTGGTAGCTATGTAGAAATGAAACGATTAGCTCAGGACAGGGAGGCATGGAGAGCTGCATCAAACCAGTCAAAAGACTGAAGACTCAAACAACAACATGAAGTTACTGAAATATTGAATATAAAACAAAGAGAAATGAGAGATTGCGTATTTCTGCGTCATCCGCGCTTACCACTGGAAATGGCCGAAGCCTTTCCCTCGTACTGGATGATGCTGTGTGCTTCCCACAGTCTTCTGGACGTCATCTCGTTGATGTTTGATGATATACTGCTAGATTTGAAGATTCTCTGGTCCGTACATCGGACCCAAACACTCGTACAATCACACTGGTTAAGTTTTACAAAAGTTAGTCCTCCACTCCACGGAACATCGGAGCGACTCCCGCGTGCAAACGTACTCGTTAAGTTGTACCCAGATAGTCCTCGTTCCACGGCGCGTTGAACGATATATGCACCTGTCGCATTCCCACTCTTAATCCGACTTCTAGCTTGCGTGGTCTCCACTGATTGGCTGCACCCCACGCGCTATACTCCCCTTCTCTGGGTCATTACACTCGGCGGGAGGGTTCCGTTCCAACTATTCGCCTTTCCTTGACGCTGCGACCCAGGATTGCGTCATGCTTTCCGACAAGATTAAGCGTGTACTTGAAATCCCAGTGAGTCACGTCTCTCGATATACCCTAACTGACGAAAACTCCGTAAAATTCCGCAATCACATAATTTTCTATGATATTGTCGTTCGTAATAATTTGCTTGATAGCGTTTTCTAAGACATAGAAAACCTATCTGAATGCTAATAATTTTTATAAAATGCTCCGAAAATACCTTAATAATAATTATAATAAATTAATAATAATAATAAATTAACATGAAAAATTCTCTTGGCTGAACAATTTGCCGCGTAAATAAATATAGAATGGCTTCCTACTGACTTATGCCAGTTGCATAAAAACCCCTCGAAAAACACGTTACAGTATTGATAATGTGGCTGTGAGAGCAGGTGTCACAATGAATATGACAGCGTCACTCTCAGGTTAGGTGAGATTCTTAAGCTCTCCAACCCCTCCCGCCTCAAAGTTACACGCCTTAAACAAGACTTCAGCTGGACATCAACAGTGTCGGCAGCCGCTTTTATAAAAGCTAATCAAATTCAAAGCATTATTATTATATTTGAATTGCAGCCAATGGCCATAGCAGGGTATTTTTAATAGGGGTCTTCTGTTCTGAAATATTGGATTTGGTACGGTTCGGTAAAAAAAGATGTACTTCGGTTCTCGGTACAAAATCGGTTCGGTACAGCTCGGCTGATTTTAACATCCTAAATTAGAGTAATTTGTAAACCATTAAGAAAAAAGTAACACATGAGTTCTAATGATTATACAGTAAACCAAATACTTGCCAAATAGCACAATTTTTATTTAAAATACAGAAAAAATGTACAGCTAATAATCTCATACAATGTTCCATTAACTTTCAAACTTGCCCTTTTAGTGTGGAGTAAGCCAATTAAATAGACATTAGGCTCACACTGGAACACTTTAATCAGAAGAGTTATTGTGCTCTAGTAGTAAAACTTCACTGATACGATATCCAGGGGACCAAAGGAAAAAAAAAACAACGCATAAATGTGAAAAACGTGTAAATAAAAGTCGGTGAATAAAAACTGCAAAATGTATGTGACAATATGGGTTATACAGGGACTTTGTTTTAAAAGCGACGGGGACCCTCGATCGCGTCGCGAGCTGGTTCTCGCCAAGCACTTTGTCGTAATGCGCTTCTTGACGCCACGGCTTTCACAGTCCATATTCTTTGGACTAAGGTATATTACAGCTGAAATAAAGAGTCAATCGGTGCTGAGGAACTTCAGAACGTAAATGACAACTTCATGAAGAGGTGCCAGCGATGTGTAGCAATGAATGGCAAACATTTTCAGCACCAGCTGTGAACTATAGGCTATAGTACTCAATGACTGTGCCGCGCGAGCTACGCATTACGGCAAAGTGCCTGGCGGGAGACAGGCTAGCAACGCGGGCGAGCGAGGGTTCCCGTTAAGTGAAAAACAAGAAATAATAATACGATTGTTTAATCGGCAATATGTAACAAAACAACTACAAGAGAAATGCACCCATATATAACAAAACAAAGAAAATTGAGTCACTTTACGAAGTAGTCTGTTATTTTGACTTGTTTTTGTTGGCCGCGGCCACGGCGTGAACAGTATTTTCAAACTGATATAATTCGGCCATTATTTCCTCAGAAATGTTATGGTGCGTCACAAAATGTTTGATAGTCCATAGAGCATTGACAGCATCATTAAAATCCACTGTATTATTCTGCGGCTCTTCATCATCATTAATAAAATACCGTAGTGTAAGCCTAAATTAATGGATTTCATTTGTCTGAAGACGCAAGATTATTATAACACAGAATCAATCGCGTATTTTTAACGGTTTGACGAGAAGTCCTAAAAAAAAAAAAAAAAAAACCCACGAATGAAAATTATAAAAGAGGAAATAATATTTTTTTTAAATATATCGGCGATCGTAAAACACTTCCGCTCATCTTAACATAAGCTTCAGATGCTGTCTAACTGTGTTTTATGGCTGCTTCCTGTTATTTTGAAAGGCTAACACAATAATAATAGCACTTGCTTATTACACAAGCTGTTCTTCCTTGTTACGACACTCTGGCAAGCGAGTGTCGCCGTGACCAACGGTGTCGCTCAAGGCCATCGTAACATAATATAGCAAGCGGTGCATCCTTCCGAACGGAAGTACAGGCGGTAACAAAAGTTTGCATTCGAACATGCGTACTTTCTCAGAACACGCAACGTATAAATGACGCTTTATATTGCAAGGGACTTAAAATATGATCGTATAAGAGTGAAAAACGAATAAATGTAAAACATATATCGGAGATAAATTAACATGGAAAGTATAGGCATTTTGCCGGGACCAGGAAAAAATCGTATAGAAAACGTATAAATATGAACCATAAACAAGAAGTTTTACTGTATTTAACTAACTATTGAAGTAAAACATTGATGATAAAGGACAATACTTTGGATGTCTAAAAAAAAAGGTTTCCTTAAATTACGGTATTTATGTCTCTTGTACCGAACCGAACGTTTTACCGAGTTTTTTATCGTCTCGAACTGAGGTCGGTAATTTCCTTTGTACCGTACCGAAACCGAAAAATCGGTGCACCGTCGACCCCTAATTTTTAATTGAACGCCCGTAGGCTCCCCATCAAGTTCAATTAGTTCCAACTTCGGCTACCTGAGATGCCACTGTCACTGACACCTAGCGGCGAACGTTGGAACTTGATAGAGCGTTTCTAATCATATAACCTTCAAATTTAGCTACACACTACCAATTGTAGTGCTAGGTTTTCTTACATGCCATAAATCTATGACATGGACCCGCCGGCTTTACTTACCCTCCAAAGGCATACTGAAGGATTTAAAGGCTCTTAAAAATCTGACGACTTCGGCCGGGTTTTAACCAGTGATCTTGGGCAAAGCAGTTCAGCATGCTACCGACTACGCCACCGAAATCAAATTCAAAGAATTAATCTTCAATTTGGAAGTGTTTGTACATCAAAAGTGGTTGTCTGAGCAGCCTGTAGACAGTACACAATTCAGATAAGTATCCACATCAGATCTTTCAACATATTAATAGCAGACGAACACTATTTCGTATGTTGTATTTATAGCCTTTTACCAGCTTGCCACGGTGGGTGTCGGATTACTAACCCCCAACTTTGCAGGTTCGCTCCTGGCAGCGGTAAGGGATTTTTGAAAGGCGGCAAAAATTTACGACACGCATGTTATATGTTGTTGGCATGTTAAAGAACCCATAATGGCAAAATTAATCTCGGGAGTTTCCGCCAACACAAAGTTCCTAATTTCTCTACCAGAAAGCGCTGTAGTGTCAAGGAGCTTAAGATATCTAACCTCCTTGACTTTCATAGCGCTTCAAGGAACAACATAATTCGACATGCAAGCTACCCTCTGGGTGTCAAATAACAAAGCTTGCACCCGGCACCATAGGTCATACAATATTATTATTATTATAGCCTTTTACCATCACAGCAGACATGGTGTCCACGGAATTTTCAATGTCAATTTTCCTGACCATTTTTCAACAAAATTCCTGAGTCGCGAAGTCAACATAACATCGGAAAAAAAGGTTTAATGAGCAAACAAATATGTTATTTTTTTTATTGCAACCTCCACCATCCCCATAGCTGCCCAATGCTCGCCTCTTTATTCATTTAAAATATGTTGTTGTTGTTTCCTATGGCTAGCCCGGATTCCAATCCATCAGCTTTCTTGCGTTCCCATGGAGTTGTGTGAGGTTTCCTGAAGTTCTAGCAGTCACATCAAGTTTGTTGCAATGTAGCAGGTGTCCCTTATCCATTTTACTTCCAGGTTCGTGACAAAGTGTGCATTCTTCAGATCTCAGGATGCTGATTCGTTTCAGATGAGCTGCAAGGCAGTCATGGCCAGTGTTAAGTCTGAAGAAGGCTACAGCTTCTCTTCTTAGTGTTAATTTATATTGATCCCATTTAGCATCAATGTCTTTCCATAATTTGGTTTCTGCTGTTTTCTTTGCCATTTCTTCATACCTGTTTTTGATAGTATTTTTCAAGATCCTTTTTGCTGACATAAAATCAGCCTGACTGACAGGTTGTTGTAGTGTGGTACCTTTTTTTGCTAATCTGTCTGCCTCTTCATTCCCTGCTATTCCAACATGAGAAGGGATCCACTGAAATGAGATCTGTTTGTGGAGTCTTTCTTTAAGTTCTTTACTTTGAGGTTTATAATTTGACGAGATGGCTTGTATGGCTGCTTTTGAATCTGTAATGATAACGCAGTTTTGATAATCAATGTTTCTGCCTAATAACTGATGGAGTGCATGTGAAATTGCTCTTATCTCAGCATCAAAGTTTGTTTTGTTTTGGCCTACTGGGAAGTAGAGTGAGAAGAGAGATGAATGTATTCCTGCTCCAGTTCTATTTTCTTTGTCTTGTGAGCCATCTGTAAATATTTTTAGCCATTGATTAGATGGATATCTTTCTTCTATTGTACAGAGGGCCAGTTGTTTTATATCTTGTGGTGAAGAGTCTTTCTTGCAAACCTCTTCTAACAAAGTAAGATCTGTAGTCACTTGTATATATTCAATGGGGTTGACTGGCATACAGAGTGGTTCAAGTTTTATTTGCAGATTGCTCTTATTGATATATTCTTTTGCGAGACTTAAGGGATCTTTTTGTGTTTTAAGATTGGGGCTAGAAACTGTTTTTTTGATCCATGTCATTTGAGGTAGTCTTTGTATATTGAGATATGCATTGGCTGTTTGATGTTTCATCTCTTCTTCTATTGGTAAGTTGTGGGTATATAGTTGCAAGGCGGTTATAGGTGTGGTTTTTATTGCACCTGTTATGATTCGTAGGGCATTATTCTGACACCTCTCGGGGCGATCAATGTTTGACTGGGGTGCTGCAGAGAGTACTTCACTGCCATATTTTATGATAGGTTTGATGTAAGTATTGTAGGTTTTGTTGAGTGTGTCTTGAGTGCTCCCCCAAGTAGCTCCTGCTAGTCTCTTCAGTAATTTCATCCATTTGCTTATCTTATCCTCCACATGTTTTATGTGTTTGGTCCAGTTCAGCTTCTTGTCCATGATGATACCTAGGTACTTTGTACTTTCACTATTTGGAAGGTCTTGATTACTAAATTTGAGACTAAAAGTTGGATTGTGGTGTCTCAGGGAGAAAAACTGGTATACTGTTTTGGAAGTATTGATTTCCATATTATTGTTTTCAGTCCAGTTTTTGAGTTTTATAAGTTTTATTCTGTGTTCAAGAAGCATTTGCTGATTTGGGCTGTTGCGTGCTGTGGTCCAAATGATAACATTGTCTGCAAACATGCTGATATTCACATTACCTACTTTCTTTATTGTTTTTGGAAGATCGTTGATGTACACATTAAATAAAGTTGTGCTTGATACAGCTCCTTGTGGGAGGCCTAGTTTTGATTGCTTGGAACCTGAAGTTTTGTTGTTGTAACGAACATTGATCATTCTTTGTGAAAGAAATCTTGAAAACCAGTTTAACATACATCCATTTACTTTGAAGTTGATAAGTTTCTTTAGCAGCATGTTTCGCCATACAGTATCATAGGCTCCTTTAAAATCAATGAAAACTGCAAGAACACTTTCCCTTTTGTTAAAGGCTTCTTTAACAGCTTGTGTAAATCTCATTATTTGGTGGGAGGAGGACCTGTTTTGTCTAAAACATGCTTGTTCTTCTGATAGAAGAGATTTTGTTTCCAAGTACCAATTGAGTCTATTTGTAATCATCCTTTCTAGAATTTTTACCAGAATGGAGGCAAGTGCTATAGGTCGGTACGAGGGGACTTGGTTTTTTGGCTTGCCTGGTTTTAAGATTGGAATGATGGTTGCTTTAGTCCAGTCTTTAGGTAGGTTATCATTTGATGTCCAAAATTTGTTGAATATGTGTAGCAGTATGTTAAGAGCAGATGGACCTAGATTTTTTTATGAATTCTGGGAATATCTCATCTGGTCCTGGTTGTTTTCTGACTTTTGTGTTCTTTATTGCTAACATTAACTCTTCCATTGAAAATTTATTGTTAAAGATATCATCTGCATTATAATTCATGAATTTTTTGACTATTTTTTTGAGAGTCTTGTCTTCTTTCTTTTTCTGTTTTGACCGTCTAATTAAAGTGAAATGTTTACAGAAGTTGTTTGCTATTTTATGACAGTCTGTAATTTCCTTATCATTTATCATAATAGGATTCAAAGGAGTGAATACGTGTTTGTTGTTAAGAGAATTGATAAGTTTGTGAGCTTTATTGCTGTCTGTCCTATAGTCAACTGTTGTTAAAAATGTGTTCCAAGATTCTCTTTTTGATATTGTTATTGCTTGTTTTAATTTTGCTGTTGCTTGTCGCCATTTAAAATATAAAATAAAGTAAATTATAATGCAATGATAATCTAGACCTACTTAATAACCTAAACTACAGTGAATTCACACATCATATTTATATTTATGGAAACATGTACGTAACATGTTTCAAACTTAAATTAACAATTAAATTAAAAGATTCTACAGATGTCACAGTTCCTGAAGTAGATCTTGAAGGAGTAGAACACACTTCTTGAGTAGAATTTACTTGATTTGGTACTTCAATAGAACTTTCAGTAGAAGGTCCCTACGCCAACGCCAAGAAAAGCGTACAAAAAATACGTAAAAGAGGTTTTTACTATGATGTACTGTAAAAATGTGGAAACTTAGGCCTACCATAATGTCCAGCGAGTTATTGCTTTTTCAGAGATTAGTTGAACTAGTAACATCAAAATATGGCCGTGAAAGACAAAATACTGTATGGTTAATAGTTAATATAAAATTCCTGACTTTCTAATACCGTATATACCCGAATGTAAGACTACCTCGAATATAAGAGGAGGCCTAGTTATCAACTGCCTCTTACAGATTTTTTCAAAAAAATACTCTCTAACTCATAACTTGCACAATATATGCCCTTAAGGTCGTGCTTTCATTTTTATAACGTCTCGTGTTATCGGAAATCCCTCTGCCCGCTTTTTCCAAGACATACTCTATAATTTCATTGTTCAAGAATGGGAGACGTTATTAAATTAAGATACGTTGATCACTCAATTACTGCTCGTAAAACTGACTGGTTGTTCTTGTAAAGATTGTTTTAAGACATATTTCCGTATGCTTTCGAACATATAATTTATCCGCTTAAAATGACGTGTATGCGTAAATCCTAACCTCAAAATATACGCTGTTCGTATATGCCTGGTAATTAAACATAAAAAAAAACCATATTTTATTATTCATTAACGCATTGATTTGTTGCGAGTTACAAGATGCCAACACCACATACTACTTTGAAAATAATAACTTAAAAAAAAATTAATACCCTGAATATAAGACGACACCAAATTTTTATAACACAAGAAGTGGGAAAAAATCTAGTCTTACATTCGGCTATATACCATTTTTTCCTGACCCACGCCATTTTTTCACACTTTTTCCTGACCAAAAACAAAATTCCTGACTTTTCCTGCCTGTGGACACCATGGCAGAGTACTTGTAGGTCGTTTCTGCAGATTAGTTTATAATTCTACTGTAGTTTAGAGCTTATCACAGCAACAGTAGCTACACCTTCATACATTAGTTTGGGGGAGGAACACTGTGTGTTGATAGGATCGGCATTACTAAGTTCTGCAAAATTAAAATTAATAGTTCTTTTACTTTTTCGGTGCCCAATGCCTTAATCTTTGGTAGGCTGAACCATATATATATATATGTACTGTTCAAATATCGTGCTGCAGAGGTCAATGAAGTACAAGGAAGTCCTCATACATGGCGAGAGCTGTTTATTTCAACATTACTCGTGTAGGGAATCCCCTCAGCATATCGGTAAGATTTTTTTCCGGGTAGTGACAGCTGATAATTACGCATGTTGCATGACGCAGTACTTTCGTCTCGTGGTAAGTATTTAACTTCCGCTCCAATGTCGAGTCCCACATGACATGACGATAGCTTGCACTTACAGTGCTCTTATCACTTCTTTGCTGTATTCCAGTATTGTGGAGCCATCTAGAGGTCTCCGAGAGAACACTTTTTCCTATTTACTATACTTCGCAGGAATTGTAATGAATTTTTAACCTTCGTTATTCTCGAATGTTTATAACAGTTTAACTGATGATATACATTGAATTAAGCATGGTGTTTGCTTCATCTTCACTCACTGAACTGGATATTTTAAAACAAAAAGAAGGAAGCTTGTAGTTTTACATGACCGATAATCGTGTGATGAGTCACGGGACTTTCTCTTTACGTGGAATCCGAACCACAGGACATGGCATTTCACATCTAAAATCTCACATGCATTGGCCAGGAATCAAACCCGGTCCACCTTGGTGATAGGCCAGCAGCTTGACCGCTGCGCCACCATGGCCCCTATATTTTAGAACAGTTAGTGGACAGTGATAATGACGATGATGAACAAAAACTGACTTGGAGGATTTAATAGTGAATAATACAACTGAAAGCGAACAGAGTGATATCCTCCTCCATATCAATGGCATGAATGCAGAGCTGCCGATCCTGATTTATCTTCATTCTTATTCAATCAAACAATTTGTGGATATAAAGCATCACGTAGGAACAATCCTGCAACCCCTTACAGCTTTTTCATTTCATATTTAGTAACTAGTTATTCAAACAAATTGCCGATTAGACTAAAGTGAAGATTGAGAAAGTGTTCGAGAAAACCTGGTATCCATCCAGAAAACGGTTTCGAAAAGTACCCCAGTAAGAAAAACTACAAGGATTAATGCAGTCTGTCTTTAAATATATTTCATATAACAATTATATTTTGTGTTCCGGCTGTTACATGGAGTAGTATAATTGTAGATGAGTATCTGCCACTTTTTGCTCGTTCATGGCCTTCTTTTATTCTTTGACTTAGTTTCGAAATGTCAATTTCTTTCTGCTGGCTCAGTCAATGACATGATGGAGCGCTCGCGCCAAACTGAATTAGCTGACGACGAGATATTAGATGAAATATTTGCAGATGATTTATCACAAGGACCGAGTGACGGTGAATTTGTGGAAACTGAAAGCGAAAGTGGAGGGAATAATCAGGTCCCTGTGTGCCGTAATTTAAGTTATGTGTTTATCTATTCGAGTGACTCTGATGACAGTGACAATATAAACATTGATGATGTGGTAAGTATTGACACTCTCAAGCAGTACTAGGAGCATTGGCGAGTACTTACACAAAATTAGAATAGAAAATCTTGACTATTTCAAAAGTTATGAACTTTTTTATAATCTAGTGCAGGGGTTCCCGTTAGGATTTTATCTCAAACCCCCTAAAGCGATCGTTATGTAAGCACGGACCCCCTGCTCCAAAATATTTTAAATCAAGACATAAAATATTTAAATTCCAAATGGGAACCTCCGTATTGGAGTACTGTGCTGAATTATTTGTACGTTAATATCTATTTATTTAATCCTATTACATCATATAAAATTTCAAAGTCGTAAAGATGGTAGTGCTACAGATAACAATGCAGTGGTTGAGTAAAAAGAAGGAACAAGTCCTATTTCTTTATCATTTTGTTAACAACATTAATGTGTAAAAGGAGCCGGCGTTCAGACGAACGTAACCTATTCTTTCCCGCAATACTTTCTCGAAGGTCTGGTTGCAATTTCGTTATGTTCACCCTGAAATCAGGACCCATATTTGCTTTTCATTACGCACATTGTGGACAAAACTTGTTCGCACAAGTAAGTTGTTGCGAACGGAATAATAATTCTATTGCCTTATCGATGATTCCCGAGCTGTCACCTGTCTGCTAACTCTTTTATTTTCATTTTACCACTTGAGATCAATTCAACGAGTTGGTCTTGTTCCTCCTCTGATAGTAGCTGAATTTTTTCAATTTTGAGATTGGAGCTGAATGGGTCTCGAATCCAGCAGTTATCGCCAACGGGCTTGGTAAAATAATCCCGAAAGTAGTTGCAAGACTACGAAGATGTTCGGTAATATTTTCTTTTACCTCGCATGTCAAATCTTCGTTAGATGACAGCAGAAACGTTTTTAGTGTGGTGAAATAGGCATGTGAGCCATTTTGGACCCTTGCTGCCCAAGTAATTACACTCTTTCCCAATCGCACTGATCTTGTCTTCAGCGCTGAGGATATCAACGTAGTCACCTTGCAAACTCAAATTCAAAACATTCAAGTGATCAAACACGTAAGCAGTTCTGCAAAGCCAAGAAAAGTAAGTGAGAAAATCCTCATGTATCGTTCCAAGAAGAAAGATTCTTACCTCATCTTTCAGCTCGGAAAAAAAAAAAAAAAAAAAACCTCTTTAAGATCCTGCCTCTTGAAAGCCATCGCACTTCAGTAAGAATGAGAAGCTGCTCATGCTCGCTACCCATGTCTTTGCAGAGCAATGCAAATAACCTGCATTTTAAGGAGCTCGTTTTGACATTGTTCATTATTTTCACCACTCTGCTCTGCAGCAGTTCAGGCAGTCGTTTGGCTACTAATGCTTCCTGGTGAATACAGCAATGTGTCCACTTTTTTCACTTCACTTCGTGCATCCGGACATAGCATTCGCGCCATCTGTAGACAGACCCAGGTGATATCATGTTTATTACAATAATCATACAGAGCTGCGAAATTATAGTCTGCTGTTGTGTGTACTAGCTCATATATTTTGTCATGAAAGACAAAAATCGCACAAAAACCAACATTATCGCCTTTGTGATACGTCAGTACTCTTATCCAACTACAGAGCAAACATGTCACACATGTGGAGCCTTGCCAACAACGTCTCTTCAATTTTGCTTGACATATCTGTAACTCGCTTTTGAACAATATTGATAAGACAGCAGGGCGGTAGGCCTACTTACAAGCTTTGCGGCAGCATCGCCCAGCATTCTCTTGCACAAAATAATTGCTGAAGGTAGAATAAGCTGTTCAGCAATGCGACAAGCTGAGATACTTCATAGGATGCAACAGTTGCATTTTCATTCACATTTGTACCAGAACTTTTGGCGATTACTTTCTGGCTTGATTTCAGTTCGAAGAATTCGATGGATTTACCTTTGTGCTCTTGAGTGTTTGGTATCTAGGTGCCTCCGGAGGTTTGCAGGTTTCATACTCTCGTTGGCAAGGGTTTCAAAGCATATCACGCATTGAGGCTTAGGACAATCTTCAGAACCACAATACGTAAAACCATTTTCGAAGTATTTTATGTGGTATTTCTTACTTTTCGCAGTAGGCTTACTCCCTGAATGACTAGGCTCAAGAGAGGCAGCTGGTGGCCCATTCACTTCTATATTTATTAGCACAGATTCCTCTTCATCACTGTCTGTAGCAGTGGGCCCACTTCGTTTTTAAGATCCACTCTTCAACTCATCATCATCATCATCATCATCATTTCCCCTTATCCAGCTCCTGCCGGGTCGGGGTATTTATGGCACTTCTCCACTTTCCTCTTTCCTTCCACAATTCTTCTTCCACGATCTTGTCCCAGTCGAGATTCCTTCAACTAACGATCCATATTCAATGGACTTTTAACCATTAAAACAATCAAAAGTTTCAACTTTCAAAACGCATGTACCTAAATATTGTTGTTGTTTCCTATGGCTAGCCCGGATTCCAATCCATCAGCTTTCTTGCGTTCCAATAGAGTTGAGTGAGGTTTCCTAGCAGTCACATCAAGTTTGTTGCAATGTAGCAGGTGCCCCTTATACATTTTACTTCCAGGTTCGGGACAAAGTGATACCTAAACATGTAAATACACAAAATGGCTGCGGAGCAGAACTCAGAGGTAAAGGAGCAGAACGCTCCTTAGCGGGAATCTTGAAAAGCTTAAAATACGCTGCACCACATATAGGTGCGCCAATTATGCTGTGGGTGGCAGCGCATAACTATTATTTTTAAGGAACTCTTTGTACTTTCTCAGTTTTCCATTTTCATTATTCCGTATGTCTAGACGACTCTTCGCGGAACCCCTGGCCAACCATCACGGGCCCCCGGAGGTCCGCGGACCACCTAATGGGAACCTCTGATCTAGTGTACTGTAGCATTCTCTGTAGAATAATATCCGGTCCATAGGGGTTGTGACATGTCTGTGCATCCGGTCACCAATGTGTTAAGTACAGCTTTCACCCATAGAAGTTGGCAATGTGATATGGTGCACACATGCTCAGAGCAGCTGTCTGTGTCTTTTCACTGTATATCATGTACAGCAGGCCAATGGCAGCATCAAAACTATGATGGGAGGAGTTCAGTACCAACCCTGACCAAATTAATGACCCCACACCAATTCTTCAAAAACTAAAATACAAATAAGTGGGTAGTTTTTGCGTATATATGGTATAGCAAGTAACAAAGCGCTTACCTCTGATCTTCAACAGGTTTTACTGGATTATCTCTTTGGACCAAGTTGATAATCCGATCCTGTTCCTCCCGGGCTGTGCGGATACTTTCCTCAATGGCGAGCTTCAGCGTCGCATCGTCGTCCTCGCCTCCATAAACAGTGAGAGAGTGTGCTGAGATATCTGCGAAGAGTTCGGAACCAGGCTTCTGCGTCCATGCATTCACCGGAGGTGGTGGCGGAGGAGGGTGGTACACTGTTCGCAATAAGACTCCATAAACATGTGTAGATTAGGTGCATATTAGAAATAACACAAAGAGCAATATAGAAGGAATGGAACAGATTTATCCAGGTATTAAGTTCTCTGCAAGGGTTCATACACACATACACCGAAAATTCACACAAATTACTAAAATTTTCAGCAAGTTGCCTTCACCAGTAAGAAAGGAGAACCACAGCTGTAGATGTATGCAGAATGGACTCCTGAAAATTTTAGTACGTCGTGTGATCTCTTTCAGTTGTGAAGGAGTTCAGAAGGAAGTTCAAAATTAAAATACCATATTTGTTCGCATATAACTCGCACCCCAATTTTAAAATTTGAAGGGGAAAAATAAAAATCCTTACACACATCTCACATTAATTTCTGACACCATCATAAAGATGGAAGTAATTCTAAGATAGGACATCACAAGTCTTGCCCGCAATGTTATTGTTTGTTTTGGCAGGGGTGCTATACTTTCTTTCATGGTATTTGTTGTCCGTTGGCTGCATTGTCAACAAGTACCAGTATTCTGTCCTCACGTTCCATTGTTGTTTCTCAGTTAAGTGTGATTGATTTCTTGTGTAGGTTGATCTCTAAGTCATGGATAAACGCTTAAGTTATATGACTGGGTTTAAACTCTAAAGTGATAAAATATGCAGAAGAATATGGTAATAGAGCTGTTGGCCAAGAATTCATTGTGACCGAATTTAATATTTGCTACTGGCGTCAACAGAAATACATGCTAGAGACTACTAACCAAACAAGGCGTTTTCAAATGTGGCAACGCAATAAAACAACCATACGGGGTGTGATCGTCAGCTGTTTTGTTGGTGCTCTACACACCAGAAGAGCTTCAGCAGTCCGCCAACTGTTTCAACAGAGCTTATGAACGTTTTGGCCTGACTGTCAACATTCAGAAAACCAAAGTGCTAACTAACTCAGCCTGCTCCTGGAACCATCCCCCCAGATTTTGATATCAACATATCTGGCTCAGCTCTGGAAAAGGTGGAACACTTCTCATACCTTGGTAGTATTCTATCAGCGAACTGTACCTCTGAGAAAGATGTGGAAAACAGAATTCAGGCTGCCCATGTGGCTTTTGGACGTCTCTCACATCGTGTGTTTCTGAACCAAGATCTAAGTATCTGCACGAAAGTATTGGTGTACCAAGCTGTTATTTCTACGCTACTCTACGGAAGTGAAACCTGGACCCTATATCGCCGGGACATCAAGAAACTGGAACGCTTTCATCAACAAAAACTTAGACCAATCATGAACATCAAATGGGATGACTATGTAACTAATATAGCAGTCCTTGAGAAAGCAATGATAAGCATTGAAGCCTCCATTGTTGGGCATCGGCTTAGATGGGCAGGCCATATCCATTGTATGAGTGACAGCAGACTACCTCGGCAAATCCTGTATAGTGAACTCAACACTGGCAAGAGGCCATGTGGTGCTCCTTTAAAACGATATAAAGACCAACTCAAGCAGACCATGAGGAGAGTAGAGATAAACCCAAATACTTGGCATACTCTTGCACTGGATCGCCCTCACTGGCTTGCTACCATCTCAGCAGCAGTTGCACAGTTTGAGCAGGAACGTTGTGGACAGGAAGAGGAAATTCGCCAGCGGAAGAAGATACGTCAACTACTACCACGTCCTCCACCCTCCATCGGATGCAACATATGTGGTCACATGTTCTATGCGAGAATTGGCCTGATAAGCCATCAGCGCCATCTTCATCGCCTGGACTAAAGATTATGGAACTGCAGGCGAGAAGCATAAACTCGGATACGAGTATCGGCCGCCGCCGCCGACACAATAAATAAGTTAGGTTAGAACACATCGAGATCTGATATGGTTAGTTACGATAAGCTGACAACAGAAGACAAAATAAAGAAGGCCTTCAGTTGAACTCTTACACGATTGGGTTATACGAGCATGGGTTATGGTGTTGATGGTGTCGTAACAATCTTGAAGACAAGCATCGCAAATGTACTGGACGGAAGTCAGGAAGAAGACTAGAATGGTGCAGAGGAGAATAGCTCGGAGATGTGTTCCACAGAAATAATAAGAAACATTATAATTTTGATTGATCATGGCATGTAATTCACAGGGAGACCCTCTGGCAAGTTTACTGCCAGTTAAGGCCAGTTGTAACATGCTAACTGGACACTGTAATAATGAACTAGCAAGTAATTTCTCAAAGACCCAGTAGACATTTATCTGGGGATTATAAAAATTAGCAATAGGAACTTGCCGAACAAACGGCCACTATAATTACCTCGTTGTTGTGGCTGGGCAGCTTTTGCAATCTCTCGACACCCAAGATCCTCCAAAGATAGAGTTGCTACTTCCTTTTTGGCTTTCTTCTTCAATTTACGATTCTTCCCTCCGGTGCCACTGAAGTAATCCATGTCAGTGTCATTCTTCTGGGGCAGAGTGTGAATCTCGGATGGCTTGCTCTTACTCCTATTACTGAAGAAAAAAGAAATCAAATATTAACATTTATACAGGGTCTTTCATATAAAATAAGAGCGCCAAGCAGCGGCGTTGTTAACCGCAGCTGTGGTCACCTTGGCCGAGCTTGTGGCGCGCCACGGCCCCCTGCTGTAGTATTGAAAGTGCGCGCACAGTACTTACGAGGGCTGGTTTTTTATTTCAAGTTCCGATGGACTGTATAAAAATAACAGATTGACATTACCAAACTTGACCTTGTAATAAGTGTGCAGGTGCTCAGTCGCCAGTCTAAACCTCAAGTGCTAACATGGTACGACAGTTATCATTGCAACATTGTATTTTTTTATGTAAAACTTATTTTAAGTACGAGTCGGCTCGGCGGGTACGTGATGCATTTGTTCAGCAATTTCCTGATGAAGTGCCACCTTCACTAGCACAGATTCACGTAATTGCAAATAAGTTTGACACTACTGGCTCAGTGCTCAATAAAAAACATGCCCGCACACGAACAGTATTAACAGAGGATGCGCTAGATGACATTGGCGAGAATCTTGAACAGTCTCCGAATAAATCACTCACAAAATTAGCACAAGTAGGGGTTTCGGTTTCATCAACAATAACTAACTACCGTATATACCCGAATGTAAGTCGAGGTTTTTTCTAACTTTTTGTGTTATAAAAATTTGGGGTCGTCTTATATTCAGGGTATTTTAAAAAAACTTTTTTTTTTAATTGTTGTTATTATTATTTGCAAAGTAGTATGTGGTGTTGGCATCCTGTAACTCGCAACAAATCAAGGCGTTAATGAAGATTAAAATATGGTTTGCTATGTTTAATTACCGTGTATACCCGAAAGTAAGACGACCCCGAATATAAGACGAGGCCTAGTTATCAACTGCCTCTTACCGATTTTTTCAAAAAAATACTCTCTATAAGGTGGCAACGATCAAAAGAACCTGCGCAAAGCTCACTTCCCCGCGCATTTACTCTGAGTTGATGTGCAACGTCACACAGGAGCGGTAGAGGGGGTCACATGCTGTCTGGCTGCCTTACCGAACACACTGCGGAGATACGCTGACAAGAGCTTCTAGGCCAATCCATTTTCGCAGTTTTATATAAGTTTTCTTTATTGTAGTCCGATAATCCCTTGTCGTATAGCGTGTACTTTATTTGTAAATGTGTTTATGTATATAGTGTTGTGTACCATGCTATTTTAGTAATAGTATCATTTGAGTTTTGTTATGGCTTCTACTTCGAAGTATGGTAGCAAATCTGGACGACCATCAAGGGGACAATGTAGAGAAATAGTATATAACGTAACTGCTCACCTACGAGGACAGAAAGCCGTTCATAAACTCAATTATAATGTTGTGGCTTCAACAAGTAAAGCAACGGGTGTTTCAAAGTCATTCGTGAAGCGTATAATAGCGGAAGGGAAAACGTCCATGGCCAAGGGTCGTCTACAGTTTCCTACGCCTGATGCATTATTTCGTGTTGTTGATATTATAGCCTCTGTGTGTGTGTATGCTTTTTGGAACAGTATATTTCTTTAAAACATAGTTTACAACTAGGAAATCATAAATACTGTATTTTCATTTAACTCCGCGCTTAATACTTTCGGTCACTTTACATTTACTCTCGTTCTTTTAATTGCATTGCGTTTGCAGCATTAATGAAGGAATAACCTCAATCGAACAGCTGGCTGCAGGTACTTACGATATGGTATGTGATGGCGATTGACAGCCAGCCGCGCCCGGGAACAGTTACGAATGCTTTACGTGATAAGCGCTTTTTTTATTTCGATGTCAATGAACTACGACCTACTGTATATCCGTTTTACGTCTCGGCATGATGGGTGAAAATCACTGACTGGGCTATTAATTATATTATCATGGAGATAGCATGTGCAACGGATTCTTGTCAGACGTAATTTAAGAATGGTGAGGTGCATAGAACACAAAGACCACTTCTATCCAGTCTAAAAACACTTATAGTGGGCGATGTATTGAAGATAGAGATATGCTCTCGCGGACTTTACTGTAGAACTTTTCATGCTGAACAATTCTTAAGCTCATAGTATACTGATATTTTTAACGGTTTGCCCAGCGTAAGCTTAAGAAGCGCATGGACGCCAAGTTCTTTTCCCGACCTTTTCACTGAAATCGTTACTGCTTGGCTTCCTTTGATCATAAATAAGTTATTTTCTACAGAAAGTTTCCTCGAGAAATACTTTACAGAATGGTGAAAACCGCATCAAAATCCATCCAGTGGTTCTCGAGATTACCTGTGACATCCAAGAATCGGGGACTCTGTTTTATACCAAGTAGAGATTGTCGGGGGAGATCGGGACGAGCCGATGTGAGCTGCGCGAACCGAAGTAGCCGAGGGTTCTTTTGTTTGTTGTACCTTTATAACTCATAACTTGCACAATATAAGCCCTTAAGGTCGTGCTTTCATTTTTATAACGTCTCGTGTTATCGGAAATCCCTCTGCCCGCTTTTTCCAAGACATACTCTATAATTTCATTGTTCAAGAATGGGAGACGTTATTAAATTAAGATACGTTGATCACTCAATTACTGCTCGTAAAACTGACTGGTTGTTCTTGTAAAGATTGTTTTAAAACATATTTCCGTATGCTTTCGAACATATAATTTATCCGCTTAAAATGACGTGTGTGCGTGAATCCTAACCTCAAAATGTACGCTATTCGTATATGCATGGTAATTCATCATCATCTTGCACAGTTTCCAGCCACTGGCCGGGTCTGTTTGGAACACAAGCCTCTCCAACGTCTTCTGTATTCCCACCATCTCTCAGCCTCTACCCTTGTCCAGTCATTTCCTCTCTTCTTCACCCTTTCTTCCACCCCCTTCAGCCATCTGTCTCTCGGTCTCTTTCCTTCTCACTTCGTCTCGTGTACCCTCCTGGGTATCCTCTTCTCCTCCATTCTTTTTACATGTCCATACCATCTAAGTCTAGATTTCTCTATATCATCCTGTAAAGGTTCCTCCTTCATTAATTCTCTGGTCCTCTCGTTTCTTATTCTGTCCGTCTTTGTAGCTCCAATACTGCTTCTCAAGAACCTCATCTCACTGGCCTGTATTTTGTTCTTCTCCCTTCCTTTCATAACCCAGGTCTCCGAGGCATACGTCAGGATAGGGACATAGTACGTCCGATATATGATCTTTTTGCTGTTCTGAGGGACATCCTTGCTCCATAACATGCTTCTCACACTCCTCCGGAATGCTTCTGCCTGTCTGCCCCGCTCATTTATTTCTCTATCATTCTTCCCAGATACTTGAAACTCTCCACTGTCATCAGCTGTTCCCCACCAATTGTTATTTCCGTTGTGGTTCTTTCCTTCTTCCTTGTTGTGATCACCATCTCACTCTTATTTATGCTAAATTTCATCCCATATCCTTCTATTATTCCTTCCCACACGTCCAACTGTTCCTGTACCTCCTCCTCCTTGTTTCCCCAAATCATCTGCAAACACCATTGCTTTCATCTTTCCTTCCCCAATTACTTGTGCCACTCGGGTCATTATGTCATCCATCACCACAATGAAAAGTACCGGTGACAGTGCACTTCCTTGTTTCAGGCCGTTTCTCTGTTCCAACCAGTCCGATCTCTCTCCTCCCACTTTCACACAGCTCACACTTCCCTTGTACATCTCCCTTATCCTCTTTATAGTCCATTTCTCTACTCCTCTATCCTCCAGGGACTTCCATACTTTGTTTCTGCATACACTGTCATATGCTTTCTCAATGTCCCGTAAGTACAACCCCTCGTCCACGTTGTGGGAGACGGGCAACAGCATAAAGTAGGGGATCGCCTGTAGGGGCGAAGTACAGTGGGGACTTTGCGTGCCCCGGGAGCGTTACGGTAGCTGTGAAGGTCCTACAGGAACCCTGAAAAGTAACGGCTAACGGGGCTCTGGTGAAGCTACGATAGGCCCAGCAAGCCAGTAGTGGATGAAACCATATGCTTTCAAGAATGGAACGAGCATGGTAATTAAACATAACAAACCATATTTTAATCTTCATTAACACTTTGATTTGTTGCGAGTTACAGGATGCCAACACCACATACTACTTTGCAAATAATAATAACAATTAAAAAAAAAGTTTTTTTTAAATACCCTGAATATAAGACGACCCCAAATTTTTATAACACAAAAAGTGAGAAAAAACCTCGACTTACATTCGGGTATTTACGGTACGAGAATAAGCATAAGGTATTACCCTTCACTTTCTGAAGTAGTCCAGTAAAGAAGTTTGCTTCCTCTTGCCCAGATGTCTCACGGAAAGAAGTTTTCTCTCAATTTGGTTGAGAGTGTTGATGAGCTCTTCATCCACACTGAAGGAGGAGAAGTACCAGCAGACAATATCCAGTCCTTAAACTGCTGCCCCAAAAGTTGGTTCTGCTGGATCCTCTTCTTCTTCTTCTTCTTCTTCGTCTTCCTCTTCAGTACTTTGCCTTTTTGCATCATCACAAAGGTCTCCAACATCCATCTGTGGTGGTGAGGTTAGGATATCATCATCACAAGTAACAAATTCTTCATGTTGTGACAGTAGAATCCTTTGATACAACCCCCAATGTCATCAGTAGCGTCTTCTTCATTAAAAACTGAAATAGCACCAAAACCTGCATGGCCAAAGCAGTTTTGAATAGTGGTCGTTGTGACTAGTTGCCATGCTGCTACAAACATATGCATGGCTTGGAGTATGTTCAATTTCATTACCTCATCTCTTTCGAGGAAAGAAACGGCTCTTTGAACCAGGGCCTTCCTGTACTTCACTTTCACAGAATGAATAATGCTAAGGTCCAAAGGCTGCAGGTGACTGGTGCAGTTAGGAGGAAAGAAAACCACTTTGATATTCCGCAGGAAAGACGTATCTGAAGGATGAGCTGGACATCTGTCTATCACCAGCACTATTTTTACTTCCTGCCGATCCCATCTTGGCATCCAAGCTTTGTAAAATTTTTCGAAATATCTCCGATGTCATCCATGCACTTTTGTTAAAATCATATTTACATGGGAGTGTACGGGTGTTCTTGAAACATCTTGGATTCTTAAATTTTCCAATTATTAGTGGGGGTAATTTTTCACTCCCGTTGCTGTTAACACATAACAACGCTGTCAGTCTTCCTTTACTTTTTTTTTGCCTCCGTGGCATTTTTCTCCGCGAACAGCGTATGTTTTGGACGGGAGCAAGTTGTAAAACACTCCCGTTTCATCGGCGTTAAAAATACCCTTAGCATCATATCCTTCAAGAAGTCGAGGCAACGTTTTCTCTTTCCAGTATACAACTGTATCGTCATTAACTTCCGCACTCTCGCCGCACATGTTTTGGAACGAAAGATTGTGCCGTTTTTTGAAGCGATCAAACCAGCCATTAGAAGCATGGAAATCGACCAAACCCAGCTTAAGTGCGATTTCTTGAGCTTTTTGTTTAAGTATGTTCCCGTCAATTGGAGCGTTCTCACTCCTTTTTCCCTCGAACCATTTCATTAAAATGTTTTCAAGTTCCTCGTACGGCGAAGAACGAATATTCTTCCGTATTTTTGCCCCAGAACCGCACTCAACTTCCGCGGTCAGAATAGCTTCCTTCTGTTTCATGATGCCAAACAGCGTAGAGGGTGCCAAGTCATATTTTTTTGCCATCTGTGACAAAGGTACTTGGCTATCCCTTTCAACATCCCTGATGATGTCTATCTTTTTCTGAAGAGTCAGCTTCTTACGTTTTGCAGCCATAATGAGAGTGGTCCGCCGTAACTCGCAGTACAACTCTTATCACAGACACAAAAAACTCGTAGCACAACTTCCAACAACACAGGAACAAAAACAGAGAATGAGCCTTCAGTTCGTACCCCTCGCGTCCGCGTGATTCCTAAGCAGTGATTGGAGCAGCGGGACAGAAGTGCCTAGCCGGTGTAAGAGCGCTGCGGCTATAGGTTAAGGCAGCTGACGTCACTGTAGACATTACCCGACTAAAACTGACCTGACTCCCTAACGGTTGGAGATAAGTATATGTGTTCGCGGACTTTTTTGTAGAGCTTGAACAGCTCTACATTTCGTACACATATACTTGGGGTCTATCAATGACGGTTCAGGCAGCGTAAGCCATGGAAGGCACGACTTTCTACTTATTCCGTAATTTTTTCTAGAATACATTTTCATTTTGTAGAATATCCATAAACATTTTCAGTTTCTTATTGCTTTTAATCTTTCACCTAAATCACGTGAAGTTTGCAAGAGACCTTTGGCCTAAATATTTATATTTCGTGAAGTTACCAGAGTCTCGCGGCATTTACGCGTAGGCCCTACGTCAGTCATGCCTCTAGGCTGTATAGCTAGTTTCAAGGTAAACCGCACTTCGTTCCCATACAGCCGTCATTCCAGTACTACCTACAGTTCAATGGACATAACTAACCAACAGCGTCTAGCGTGATAGTGACTGCTGCTTGCCGGTAACAGTGATTTCCAGCGGCCGCACCAATTTATCACGGTTCTATACATCGCTAAAGGAGCGATTTCGTTTAGCGTGTCAACTTCGGACTGAGATTACGTCAAAACGGAAGTTAATTTACATTCAAAACAAGTTTAGAAAAAAGTATCTTATCGACATATTCGTTACAACGGAATGCGCGATCGTAATTTATGTGAAATATATTCCTTAGAAGCGGACCTTTCCTTATATCGGGGTTCGTTAGAAGGGGGTTTAAATAACACTGTGCTTATGGCGATTTGGCTGGGACTTACGAAAATCATCGTTAAAAGCGGGCACGTTGAAACGGGGTTTTACTGTAATTGGGAACAGTTCACACACTACACAAACATGAGCTTTTCTTCAATTTGATCTTGCAAGTCACAGAACACTGGCTATATTCCATCATAGGTTGGAGAGGAGAGATCGAGATGAGAATGTTTCACCTTTCCGTGGTCGCTTAATACAAGGAAATTCTGAAAAATATGTCTCCCTGAAAGACTGATGATATCGTTTCTTACTTGAATTCATCACGAAAACAATAAATCGCACAAAAATTCGTACACAATTGCACGAATACCAGAACTACAGCCAACACTGCTTAAAATCAAGCTTTTCCACTGACAGACAGTCAAGCACAAAGAGTAATATAAATGCAGCGATAATCTGCGAAATGTGATTATCGATAGACAGTTCGACTTTCAGCGTAATGTCAAACACAAGGAATTAATGACAAAAGTGCAGCGATAATCTGCGAGACGGGATTATCGATAAACTTATCGGTCGACTTTCAAACACTTGCATCTCTGAATAGCAGCTATTATCGAAAATCAAAACTGAAATGCGATTTGGATGCAAAAATCGGAAACAAGCTAGGGAATTGAAAATTCGGGAAAAAAAATACTATGTTAATTCGGACAACCGGAAAACACCCCAAAAATCCACAATTCTTCCTGGAAAACCGGAAAACTTGGCAGGTATGCTTCCTCAACCACTGAACTCCACTCCAGGTTTGATTCTCACACACTTGATTCTCACTCATCACCAAATCCATCCACTGTACCCTAGGTCGTCCTCGTCCTCTTTTTCCATCACTTGTTTGGGCATTCTTTCATCATTCATCCTTTTCACATGTCCATACCATCTCAATCTGTTCTGCATATCATTCAGCTTCTATACATTCACTACCTTTCGAATGCCTTCATTCCTCACTCTTTCTCTTCTAATCTTCTGTACAATACTCCTCAGGTATTTCAATTTGGCTGCCTGCATTCTGCTTTCATCTCTCCTCGTCATCGGCCAAGTTTCTGCTACATACATCATTATTGGTAAGTAAGTCTTGTTCATCACTTCTTTAGCCTTCGCAGGTATGTCTTAATCCCCAAATTAACCCTTAGAGTACCAGACAATGATATATCGTTGTTCCGTATTTACGCCTAAAGTGCCAACAACGATATATCGTCGTTTGAACAGACCACTCTTTTATACGTATTTAGTACTGTTGGATTAGCCAGGAGTCGGCACCATACACGTTGATTCCACAGAAAAAGGATAGTAGTTTTTAACTACGTCGCTAGATGACGCGTAAGTTTCCTATTTCCGGTTCAGTGAATTTTAGAAATCTGTGTTCATCCACGCCATGTAACATCTATGACACATTGAGTAAAATGGCGTCGAGCGGGAGAAATAAGTTTGTTTGTTGACGGCGATGTTCTGGCTATGTACGTAAATAATTTGAGTGAAGAGGAGGATGATGATGATGATTACTCGGATGAGGAATTTAATCCTCCAATAGATGAGAAAGTGGAAAGTGAAAGTGATAGCAGCGGGATTGATGTAAACATCCGACCGCGTGATTTTAGGCCTAAGGTAAACAGCGATAGCTACAGTGATGATGACATTCAGAATGACATTAGTAGCGACGACGACAACAATATCCAGCAGTTTCACGATTTCCTGAAGTTTAGGTAGGACAAGATGCAAAATACCAACCCTCACCTGGGAGGTTAGGGATAAATCCTGAAGCCTATATTTTTGTAAATATGTTTTCTGTATGTTGTGAAGATAACTCCCAAACTATTGTACATACTAAAGTGATATTTTACGTGTTTATTCATCGGAAATGGGAGATTACAGAGAAGTAAACATTACTTATCAGTGAGTTGAATTTCTAATTATATTTTGTTTTATTTCGGTTTTTTATATTTTTCGTGTTTTGAAAATGTTCCAAAAATATTTTTATTTTGAATAAACATGAGCATGATAATGTTAAAGTGTAGTTCAGGAGTAAGTGAGTTCTCTAGTTAGCATTTAGGGAAAATTTCAAGCCACTGTGTTGGTTATTGTGAATTATATAGCCCTGAGAGTGTGAACCTGCAAAATCCTCTAAATCAGTCTGGCACTCTTGGCATATTGTGAGCGCGCAAGCCTGGCACTCGATATTTATTGAATGATCATATTGTTCACGGAATAATCTATTAGACGTGTTCAAGATAAAGAATGACTGTATGTTGTTCTTGCATCCACGATTATGGCCAATATGTATTAGGGAAAATTATTTCGTAGTTTATTTGGTTGCACTAACATGCAGTTCTATTCATTCCTTTTTCAATAACAGCAGTAGGGTTATTTTTATATTGGATTATATCGTGTTCGCCACTAATTTCTTTCATGCTTGACCATGATGATTACACTGATTGGAGATCGTTAGAAGAAATGAAAACATAAAAACACTTATAGTGGGAGATGTTTTAAAGATAGAGATATGCTGTCCCGGACTTTTTTGTAGAACCTTTAATGCTGAACAATTCTTACACTCATAATACATAGATAGTTTTATTGGTCATCCAGCATAAGCTTAAAAGTCGCATGAACGGCAGGTTTCTGTTCCGACTCGATTCACTGAAATCGTTACTGCTCGGCTTCCATTGATCACAAATGAATGTTTTTCTACAGAAACCTTTCTCTAGAAATCCTTTATAGAATGGTGAAAACCGCATCGAAATCCATCCAGTGGTTCTCGAGATTACCAGTCACATCCAAGAATCGGGGACTTGGTTTTATACTAACTTATGTAGAGATTCTATTCATCAAACACCTAATGTAGTGTTAAGCTAAGTAACCCAGCTGACAAAGATCCCACTGAAGGGTCGAAAAAATGTTTCATCAATAAAAATGAAAACATTTTAAATATTAACAGGTATTCAAAGCAAATTTAATTAGTTATCGAAGTTTATACGTAGAATCAACATATTTTCTATTATGGTTAATGTTTTTGCTTCATATAATAAATCTCAAACAAACATAATGTAATTCAGCCAGAAGAAATCAGAAATCCCTAACAACATTGAATTGGCAGGTGAAAAGCTAGAGAAAGGAGGAGAATTCTGCAACTTGGGAAGGAAAGATGTTATAACCCTTTATGGGATAGTGGTCTCTATATTAACCACCTGTCATAAGGACAGTTTATGCTTTCAAAGATGCATAAATTTCGGAGAATTTTCAAAAGTACTAGCATTTCTAAAAATCAAATATTATATATGTATCTACTTGACGTAATATGTTGGATAAATCCCTCAGTATGCCTTCCTTTGGAGGAGAAGTAAAGTCGGCGGTCCAATGTCATAGATTTACGGCATGTTAAAGAACCTTCCACTAATTACACCTGTGTGAAGCTAAATTAGGTTAAAAATGTAAACAACGCACAGGTTCCTACGTTCGTCACCAGGAGCCGACTGCGGTGGCGTCTAGTAGCCAAGTTCTGAACTAGTAGTTGTTGACGGTGGCATTTGGCGGCAAAAGTAGGGACTATTTGAAAAATTCAAAGTATGCAGTCCTTACTTGAATTAAGAAACAGAAAAATACACTAACACAGTCATCACAATTAACACCGGTTATCAGACAGATTCTACACACACCCAAAGTACACGAGGCTACGTGACCTGTTGTCGCAGCCCCTAAACTGAGGAACCAACCAACCAACCATGTGTTGGACAAAATTTTAAAAAAAAAACATTAACAATTAAAGTGCAAAAATAAAATATAAATATAGAAATAATAAAAATAACATTACAATAATAAAAGAAATATAAAATTTAGAATAATAAACATAATACGTGACCTGTTGTCGCAGCCCCTAAACTGAGGAACCAACCAACCAACCATGTGTTGGACAAAATTTAAAAAAAAAAACATTAACAATTAAAGTGCAAAAATAAAATATAAATATAGAAATAATAAAAATAACATTACAATAATAAAAGAAATATAAAATTTAGAATAATAAACATAACTTAAATAAAATGAAAATAATTGTAAAATAAATTGGAAATTGGTTAATTAATTAGTTCAATAGAAAAATATCAAAATGTAATCTATCAGAACATAATTGAAAATTTAAAATAAATATATAAACATTAAAATTAGAGAAACAAAAAATAACATTATTAATAGACTAATTATAATAATTAAAATAAATAAATTAAACTGTTAACATAAAAAATAGTTTTGCCCTGTATGTATGTATGTATGCCGACCCCTTATTATTCCCGTTTTCTAACGGGGTCGGGGATGAGATGCGATGGAAGTCTTTGTGGCGATGGTTTTAACGGCCGGATGCCCTTCCCGACGCCAACCTCATGAGAGGAGTTAATGAGATATGAAATGAATGATGGTGAATGAAACTGGGCAAGGATGTGGAAGGAAGCGGTCGTGGCCTGTCAGAAGGTACCGTCCCAGCATTTGCCTGGTGTTGAAAATGGGGAAACCACGGAAAACCATTTCAAGGACAACCGACGGTGGGGCTCGAATCCACGCGTCTACCGAGTCAGCAGAGAGCTAGGCCTCATGACCTAATGCTGCGCTTTAGCGAGCGCAGCCACTACTGTCAGTTTTGCCCTATAAAGGGTTAAAGAAAAGAAATCTGTGTAACTGTTGGTGCAGCAGAGAAGAGGAGAATACAAGCATATCAAATTCTGTTAGAGGAGAATGAAGATTAGATGGGTAGATCGAGGGTCAAATGAGGAGGTATTAAGAGTGGGAGAGGAGAGATGTTTCTGGCGACCGCTAATGAAGAGAAGATTTAGGTTGGTTGGGGGAAAAAAAAAAAAAAACTAAGACACCCAGGTATAGCAAACTGAGTTTAGGAAGGGAAGTTAGAGGACAAGAAAAAATTGCATATTAATTTTAAGTAACCCATACTTGACAGTGCTGCCAACATGATTCTACACATCTTGATACGTTCAATGTTTAACTGTAGGTAACTTCCATACTAAATTAGAAGTACAGAACATAATGTGGGACATGGGAGTTCAAATGAGGGCTAAACAGACCATGTTTAAAACCTATCTTCTACCACTTATGACATACAGTTTGGAGTGCTGTCAAATTAATAAGGAAGACTTGAACAAATTACAAGCGTGTGAGATGAAGTTTCTAGGAATGTCATCAGAGAGACCGAGATGGCAGAGAGGCTGAGTACTGCACGGTTCAAGTGGTTTGGACATGTGAAGTGGATGAAGGATACCCGCACGCCAAAGCAATACTTGGAGAGAAAAGTGCAGGGGGAAAGACCAATAGGACGACCCAGGAAGAGATGGCTGGATCAGACTAATGCCCGTTGCTCACGGTAAAATGTTCCTTAAAATTTATTTTACAACTAAATTTTATAAAAATTTGATGAAAGCAAGCTGTGTTGTTCACGGTAAAATTATTTTATAAAATTCGTGGATGTATCAGGATCGCCATCTACCGATAAACATCTGAACCAAGAATCAGCTGTTCAACACACATTGGTTTGAGAGTATGGCTACAACAAACAAAGCAAAAATTGCTGCTTTAGCTACAATTATGTCTCACAGTGGTAAATAAATAATATCGTATGGCCTTGGGTGCCTGGTGCAAGCTTTGTTAATTGACATCCAGAGGGTAGCTTGCATGTCGAATTTCGTCGTTCCTTGAACGCTATGAAAGTCAAGGAGGTTAGATATCTAAACTCCTTGACACTACAGCGCTTTCAAGTAGAGAATGGAGGAACTTTGTGTTGGCGGAAAATCCCGAGATTAATTTTGCCATTGAACACGGCCTAGTGAATTCAAATGGGTTCTTTAAGATGCCAACAACGTATGACATGAGTGTCGTGATTTTTGTCGCCTTTCAAAAATCACTTACCATGGTCAGGAGTGAACCTGCAATCTTGGGGTTGGTAGTCCGACACTATAACCACTCACAGTGGTAAAAAGGAAGAAAAGAAAATGCTAGGAAGTCCTGGACTCGGGAATGGATAAAAAGAAGAGAAGATAATAATAATAATAATAATAATAATAATAATAATGTTATTGGTTTTACGCCCCTTTTAACTACACTGGCTTTTAGAGACGCCGGGGTGCCGGAATTTTGCCCCGAAGGGGATCTTTAACGTGCCAGTAAATCTACTGACACGGCTCCCTCGCATTTGCGCACCTTCAAATGCCAGCTGACTGTGCCAGGTTTCGAACCTGCAACCTCGGGCTCAGAAGAGAAGAGTAGAGGAATGCTGTCCTTGGTCGAAAATGAGTTGCGGTTAGACGATCAGAATTCATATAGGAATTTTCTAAGAATGGAGGAAAGCAGTTTTAAAAAAATCCTAGATCTTGTTGGTCCCAAAATTATTCGACAGGACACTAACATGAGGCAAGCCATTTCTCCTGAAATGAGACTGCAAGTGAGTTCGAAGCCAGTTTATCTTCGCCTTCACATCAGCCTGGCTTGTGTTCGGTCGAATTTGTGAAACATATTCAACGATTGAGATTTCTGCCTCCCTTCTTGCATTTCTATTGTGGTATATGGGCGTTTTAACCTCACACAAACACTGATATTTCTGGTACTCGTCCAGTAAAACACTTGCAGCTTCCTTAGTCCAACCGGAGCCTGCCATTTTCGAAGTGTTTGTTTACAAGCGAGCTTCACAATCTTCTCACCACGTGGTGCCAGCATCATCTTCATGTCAGCTTCCCTGATTGGTTCGTTTCGTAAAATTAATTTTACGGAATAGAACATGTCCTATTTTAAGGAAAGTTTTATCAAAGGTTTTATAAAACTTGAATTTGACCGTGAGCAACAGAAATTTTATAAAATTAAATTATTGTACAATAAATTTGACGGAAAATTTTCCCATGAGCAACGGGCATAAGGAGTATCTGGAAACTAGAGGAGAAAACTAGCAAACAATAACAAGACACGAAGTGTACCAAGATAGAGCAAAATGGAGGCAAATCGTTCATAAACATCCTACAGGAAGGATACAAAGATGATGATGATGAACTTGTATACTAACGAATGAATTTCATCCAAATTTTGTATGTTCAACGAATGCTGTAGGAAGGGAAAGAAACATTTACATAAACCTCTCCAATGTCAACCCACCTCAAAACAATCTGGCGTTCCTGCTCGTTTCTCTTCCACTCCATGAGTCGCAGTTTATCCAACACTGCTCCTTTGTCCTTCTCAGCATTGCCCTTCTGGGAGTCAGCTCTGGAAATGAAGCAACATTTTTAGCAATCGAGTGAGTTTGTAGTTTTTAGCATTAAAAAAAAAAACAAAAAACAACAACACCACCACACAACTCACATTTCAGTTTCTGAATTCAGCAGTTTCTAACATCTATGACTTTCAGATTTAGCATTTTGTAGCCAATTTCTTACAAATGAGGATTCTGTAAAATATTACATGTAGCATTTTGAACTAAAACAATATTATTCAACAATACAAAATCGAAGAGTAGAAAATTGTTTGGGATAAAGTAACTCCCATAAAAGCCAAGCAGACAATGTTCAAATCCTATCTTCTGACAATTATTACATACAGTTTTGAATCATACGGGCACACAGGGCAGGAGTTCTCATGGCGACTAAGAAACGGAAATTGGAGATTAATTCTGAATGAGAGACGGTATCATCGTGACTTTACCATTTGCATCAGATGTCATCGTGGCTTTTACAAACCTTGTTTCATCTTCTGGGGGCATTACTAATTCAAATTAGAAACTCAGGTCACTAAGGCACTGGAAATATGTGCTAAATTACGTAAATATGTTTTATTTCTTTATTTTCTCTTAACAAAGGCAGCCATGTCGACAGCACATGAGGTCTCGCTCAACTGTCAACAAGGCTGACTGAAACGCATGCATTGTTGCCAACATGTGGGATACAAAATACACCACACTAATTAAAGATTACTGGTGCGTGACTACTCCCCTAAAAGTCTAATTTGTCACCCCTGGTGAAAGGTGATTTACCCAGTCACCACAAAATACAGCCACTTACTACATCCAGATCCACTATCCCCCCCCACCAAAATTATTTTCCACGTACGCCCCTGAAGGAAACATATTTCAATAGAAGTGTGTAAAATGTAACTCTGCCGTTGTCCGGTCCCAAGTCCTGGAATGAGAAAGGAGGAGGGTTTGTTGTCCAAGCAACCAACTGTAAAAACTGCTGGTAGCCTGATACCGTAGGTGGCATCCCCACCATCAGGATCGGGTGCTGTGGACTTACAATCCGCACACCTTAAAAACAAACCTGTAAAAGAATCAGCTACAAGCCTCGGAAACACGACGGATAAACAAATGACGACTTTTGGCTTCAGAAACAACACAAGAATAGGTTGTTGGAATGTACGAACCATGTTTGAAACTGGACGACTCGATCAGGTGGTAGCCGAGAAGGAAAGATACAACATCGGTGAGGACAATAGAAAGAGAAGGAAAGACAAGGACCCAAATTAAAAGGATGGCCAACAATAGAGAGATGGAAGAAGTTTGTAGCTGACCTATGTTCCTACAAAGAATAAAAGGAAATAAGTCAAGTGTAGATGGCGAGGATCTACCGCGAGTAACGAGATTCAAGTATCTTGGCTCCACGATCGCTGCTGATGGCCGACTTTTCGAAGAGGTCAATGCAAGGATATCCGCAGCTTGGAGGAAATGGCGAGCAACAACTGCCATCACTTGCGAAAGGAGGATGAAAGATCACCTTAAATCTATCATACTGTCATCCGACCTGTCGCACTGTAGGGTTGCGAATGTTTGCCTACAACGACCGAGACAGAGCGTGCGTCGACTGGGAGTCATGGAGACCAGGATGCTGTGGTGGACAGCTGGTGTTACTAAACTGGATCGCATCCCCAATGAATGCTTCAGGGAGAGATTTGGCATTGCACCCATTGCTGATAAAATGCGCGAGAGTCGTTTAAGAGGGTTTGAACATGTGCTGAGGACAGGGGCTGATACTAAAGCAAAGACGGGTTTACATGTAGGAAGTCGCCGGTAATAGAGCAAAAGGACGACCAAAACAGCGATGGGCCTATACCCTTCAAAAACATCTGGAGAGCGTCAATCTCCACCCTGACATGGCCCAGAACAGAACTAAATGGAAACATCGAATCCATGTAGCGGACCCTGCCACCAGGCGGGACAAACTCTTAAGAAAAGAAGAAGAAGAATTCAAATGTAAAATGTAAACCAATGTAATATATGGAACCAATTATTCCATTCATCACCTTTCCAGATCACATCTGGAATTGTAATCCTTGACTACGGTCAGATCATGGGTCCTAGACCAGACAATCATCTCAAGTATGAACAGTCTTCTAATGAACTCTTCCACCGCAAGGCACCATTCGGATACAGTGGGGGTCGCGTAGAAGAGTCAGGTGAGTCTGAGCGCCTGGAAACCCGAAAGTCCAAATACAAACTCAAAATTAACAAACATAGGGAATTTTCATTCTTTGCAACATTAAACATAAATTCGTTAATTAAAATTGGAAAACTTAAGCATTTAACCGATATATTGTACCAACACAAGATCTTAATAACAGCACTTCAAGAACTTAGAAACACAGATCAAGACCCCATTGAATCTGGAGGATACCGTCTCTACAAGGGACCTCCAGGACCACGAGTTATGAAAAATGTCCCCCAATTTGGTATGGGATTTTTAGTACATACCAGTATTATTGATCCAGTGGAAGACTTTTCGTCGAACTCATCAAGGTTAGCAACTTTAACAATTAGGACAGGAAACAAAATATACTCTTTGATAAACGTTCATGCCCCAACTAATGACAAGAATGTCAAAAAATTTAGAGATGAAACGGACAATTTTTGGGAAGAACTTGCCTTACTAATATCAAACATTCCATACACTCATGTTAAAATCTTGCTTGGGGATTTTAATTCAAAAATTGGTTAAGAAAGAAAATTTCGTCCAATAGTAGGTAAGTGGCCAGCTCACAAATTCATTAACAAGAATGGTCAAAGATTAATTACCCTTTGTGAACAACATGGCCTACGTCTCGGAACTACTAGATTTAAGCGAAGACCACACAAACTTATGACCTGGAAATGCTCTAATAATGCACTAGGGGAATTCCAGATAGACAATGTTGCAATGGATAAAAAGGTCTACAAAGAAATATATAACGTGAAGGTACTACGTGGGGTCGATGTTGACTCTGATCATTATACATCCAAGATAAAGATCAAGTTAACTCCACGACGTAAACAAAAATCGTCAAACTCGAACATGCAAAGGCAATATGACCCTAGGTATTTAATAAATAATGTGTCCTATAAGGAAAAGTCTAAAACTATCTTAAGTGACAAGCTAGAAACGATGGTTGACACACTGAAAACCGTTGCTGTCGAAATTGCCCCTATTAGGAAAAGGAAAAAGCATGCATGGTGGAATGCGGAATGTGACGCTGCAATTCGGAAAAGACATACAGCATGGCTCAATGATCAGCAAAAGAGGACCACACAATTGCGAGAAGAATTAACCATTGTTCGAAAGGAAACTGCTAAAGAAATTAGGAGAATTAAAAGAGAAAATCAAAAACAATCCATACAAATTATTGATGATTCCTTTAAACAACACAAAACAAGGGACTATTACAGGACATTTCGTCAATATTCTAAATACAGCCCTCCTACACTATTAATGAAAGATAAATCAGGTAAACTAGCCCACAATGATACTGATAATGCTAAAATTCTAGCAGATTATTTTAGAGAACTACTAAATGCTGATGAACCTAAGGAATATCTTGATTTTGAGCTTAATCCAAAAAATAAAACAAATTTACAGAACATTATTCCTCCTGACTTGACTGAAGTATGTGCAGCGATTAATTGGCTCAAAAATTATAGAGCAGCAGGAGAGAATTCATTGGTAGCAGAACTATGGAAATATGCAAATGAACAAACCATCTCCAACCTCCATAAACGCCTCATCGATGTATGGAATTTGGAACAAATACCAGAGGAATGGAGAATGGCTGTAATCCGCCCAATTCATAAAAAGGGTGATAGATCAGACCCGAACAACTACCGTGGGATTTCTTTGCTTGATGTAACATCCAAGATTCTATCTAGAATTAACTTGACAAGAATTCAACAACAACTCGATCAAGAACAAGGAGAATATCACGGAGGGTTCCGACCAGGTCGCAGCTGTCCGGATCAGATCATCAGTCTGAAATGGATAATGAAATATCATAGAATGAGACAAAAGGATTTGGTCATTACTTTTGTGGATTTTAAGAAAGCTTATGACAGTATCCATCGAGGATCATTACTTAACATCCTTAGGGAATTTGGGTTCCATCAAAAGCTTATCAACCTCATCGGCGTTACTTTGAAAGATACTAAATCAAAGGTTAAATTTCGAGGAGCCTTGTCTGAACCATTTGATATCCGGACTGGACTTCGACAGGGAGATGGTCTATCACCGTTATTATTAATTGTGTTCTTGAAAAGATCATGCATGAGTGGAACAAAACTTGTCCTCCAAATGTAAAGATTGGTACTAGTATAAAACTGAATTGCTTGGCCTTTGCAGATGACCTTGCACTGCTTGCAACCAGTATAGATGAGGCTAAACACCAAATTGAAGAAATTGGGTCTATTGCAGCAGCAAAAGTACGACATCAAATTTCATTTGAAAATACTGAAATAATGGCATCCTTTGATGTGAAACACAAGCTATTACATTGATTAACAATAAAGAAATTAAAGTTGTACATAAATTTAAATATTTAGGGGAGATTATAACATGGAATTTGAATGAGAAAGCATCACTCAAAAATAGATCAACAAAGTTAAGAGAAGCGCAATATATTACTTGGTCTAGTTACAAAAAAAATCACTCTCCATAAATGCCAAATTATGACATTACGAATCAGTTATTAAACCGGAAGCAATATATGCTTGTGAAACACTTTTCAAGTTAAACACTCGATCAGTTACTGACACATTAAGATAGAAGAATTCTCAGAAATATAATTAATAAAAAACATCAGTCGGATGGTCAATGGAGTCTATTACCAAATGAAGTGGTTTATAAAGAAACTGAGTCTATAGTCAATACTATGCGAAAAAGGCGAATTGCTTTTTTTTTGGTCATATCTCACGCCTGCCGGATACCAGACAATTAAAAGTTTTTTTTTTCAAAAGTAAACCAAAGAACTCTTGGTTTATGGAAATTCAAAATGATCTGGATGAACTCGGCTTGACAATGTCCCAAACTGCTAAGAAAGATGAGAAGAATATCTTGAAAAACAAGAACATCCGACTTCCCTTAAAAACCTTTACCCGCAAAACTTGCACCATAAGCGATGTAGAGAGAGCGGCAAGGTCGACTAGAATGAAAATGTTTTGGGAAAAGAAGAAAAATAAGAAGCTGAATCTTTAATATTGTTTTTGAGACATGTATATACTTGTTTTGGTTAAGTGCCCCAATGAGGGCGTAACATATTTAAATATAAAAATAAATATGGAACCAATAGGAGAAGGGGGGTAAATGTTAAATTGATTGATGGCTTTGAGGTAGAATGGGGCTAAGATGTGTAAAAATAACTCAGCACAATGGGTGTTGATTGATCTGGAAACACAGGGTGTCCGCAAAGTCTCTCCACAGCGGCGAGCTATGTGGGACGTTTTAGGTTGGCAGGACATTCATGTCGCTGTATATGCAAAGTCTCACCGCAGAGGTTGGCATAAGCATGCACTTGTTCCATGTTGACCTTCAACTGGAGTGATAGGGTGGGGAATACCGGTTTATTATTGGCGACAGTGAGTGCCTGTGCGAGACAGTGTTGACGCTGTAAGTTGTGTTCTTGACAAGTTCTTGTGTAAGCTGAGTCAAGTGGGAATGCTTACTACTGAAGAGCGGATGTTTTTAGTGGAAAAGGATCTCCATTCTGGCGGAAACTTAACAGAGCACAGTGTGGTAGTGGTGAGTACCGTATACCGTATATACCCGAATTTAAGACGAGGTTTTTTCCCACGTTTTGTGTTATAAAAATTTGGGGTCGTCTTATATTCAGGGTATTTTTTTTAAAATTGTTATTATTATTTGAAAAGTAGTATGTGGTGTTGGCATCTTGTAACTAGCAACAAATCAATGCAATAATGAAGATTAAAATATGGTTTGTTATGTTTAATTACCATGCATATACGAATAGCGTACATTTTGAGGTTAGGATTTACGCATACGTCATTTTAAGCGGATAAATTATATGTTCGAAAGCATACGGAAATATGTTTTAAAACAATATTTACAAGAACAACCAGTCAGTTTTACGAGCAGTAATTGAGTGATCAACGTATCTTAATTTAAAAACATCTCCCATTCTTGAACAAAGAAATTATAGAGTATGTCTTGGAAAAGCGGGGAGAGGGATTTCAGATAACACGAGACGTTATAAAAATGAAAGCACGATCTTAAGGGCATATATTGTGCAAGTTATGAGTTAGCGAGTATTTTTTTTGAAAAAATCTGTAAGAGGCAGTTGATAACTACTGTTGACCAAAATATTATGTGCACTCGAGTTTGAAGGTTGTTTGTGAAGTAACCAATAGACCTACATAAAATCCAATAATATCATCATTTTCGTCGTTCTATTTTACGTTAGATCATGTAGGTTTGGAATTTTTAATTTATATTTTAATATTTTTTATCGCAGTTGAAACACAAAAAGTGCCCGTTTTTAAGCGTGTTTCGACCATGCGTCACATTTAAGAATTATTATCTCACAAACCCGTCATCAGATCGAATCCAAATTTTAACACAATGTACATCGGAATGTTGTATAACTGGTTTATTAATTTCAAAATTTTGTGGGTTCAAGAACTAAAGTTGTTATCATTTTTGTAAGGTAACTTTTTCTCGGCTCGGGGTCGTTGGAAAATGTAGTTCTTGGTTGCGTTGTAATCCTTTTAGATCAAAAAGTTATGCTGTAAGACTGTGAAATACGTAAATTAATTCACTTATTTTATATCAGTTTGTATTTGTACGAGGAATTAAGCCATGGTTCACCTGCTAGCCGCTCCAGAAAATGCTGTACAGCGTTGCTGATATGGAGCCCATCACTACCGAGCGAGGCGTGCCATGAAGCGTGATGGAGCCCACCTTGGCAACGCTGTACAGCTTTCACCGGAGCGGCTAACTGGTCAACCCTGTCTTAATTCCCCATACAAATACAAACCGATAGAAAATAAGTGAATTAATTTACGTATTTCACAGTCATACAGCATAACTTTTTGATCTATAAAGATTACAACGCAACCAAGAACTACATTTTCCAACGACCCCGAGCCGAGAAAAAGTTACCTTACAAAAATAATAACAACTTTCGTTACTGAACACACAAAATTATGAAATTAATAAACCAGTTATACAACATTCCAGTGTATATTGTATTAAAATTTGGATTCGATCTGATGACGGGTTTGTGAGATAATAATTCTTAAATGTGACGCATGGTTGAAACACGCTTAAAACGCGCATTTTTTGTGTTCCAACTGTGATAAAATATATTAAAATATAAATTAAAAACTCCACCCTACATGAACTAACGTAAAATAGAACGACGAAAATGATTATGTTATTGGATTTTATGTAGGTCTACTGGTTACTTCTCAAACATCCTTCAAACTCGAGTACACGTAATATTTTGGTCGACAGTAGGCCTCTTCTTATATTCGGGGTCGTCTTACATTCGGGTATATACGGTATATAATTGTATTACTTAACTTATTATAATATAATTGTTTTCCTTGTAACAACATAGCATGAATATACAGCCAACCTAACACGCCCCATAAGGCGATACGCGCTGAGTAGAGACTTTACGGACACACTGTACATAGCAGTTAAAAGGTTTATAGATAAGATGTAGCAGAAGTAATAATAATTGATACGTGACTAGGTTTGTTCTGAATTGATAACACTGCTCCATCTGTGAGGGTAAATGGGAACTTCGATACGTCAGCGTTCGTCTGGAGATTATCTTGGTAAACTCAGGCATTGTGTTGTCTTTCTCCGCTACGAGATGGCGGGTAAACCTCTTCCACTCCAGTGTCGTGATGGTGGAGCGCTCCGTGTCTGCCATCGGAACTAACATTTTCGTATTGCAGTGTCCATTGGAGTGTGAGTGTTGGAGATGTTTATTGTCTGAACCTCAACGTAGAAAACCACATGATGTAAGGGCTATAAAAGTTGCTCCAAGTTGAGCCTAGCTCGGCTAGACAAAGGTGATTGGCCTCGTGGCAGCTTCATTCTATTGAAAATGTAACCGACTTCGTGGGAGAGCTTAGCTTATTTTTATTTTAAAAGGGGGGAAATTTATTTAAATAATTTGTTTCGGCCAACCAAGGTATGTAATTTGAAAGTGTACTAAGTGATTGAATTCGTTGTGGAAGTAACTGGTAACTGCGCAGTTTTGTATCATTTGTTGTGATTGCTTTTGTGAAGTTGAGAGCTCGTTCTTCTATTTTTATTTAGTGCTGGAATTACCAGTTGAATTGTGTCTCTTAGGTAAGTTGTGTTGTTGGTTAGAGTAACATCGAACAAAATTGCGTATTGTCAGTTATGACTACAATAATTCAGTTACCTATATTTTATTTTTATTGCATGTAATTGGTGAAGGTTTTTTTTTTTTGGTCATACCCAGGCGTGCTGCCCTGTAGGTCAACTGACTTTCATTTTTGCGAATGTCCTATCCGAGTTTTATAACCTCCTAATTTATTTATTTCTTCTTCTTGTTTCGAATGGGCCTACTTTGGACCACGCTTGTTCAACTGTTGAGCTTTGATCTTTGCCCAGTGTTGTCGCATTTTCTGCCGGTGTAACTCCTTCCTTTCATCTGTCCAAGGGGTACCTTTCTTCCGGGGTTTTTCCTGAAATCCATGGACTTCCTTCAGGGCATGTCTCACAGATTGCCTGTCTTGAAGATCTGATATTCCCAGTTCATTAATGTCTTTCTCAGTTTCTGTCAGCCAAGTGGTACGAACCTTCTTGTTCTGCCAGAAAGTGAACAGCCTATTGGTCAGTCTTTCGGGAGGCAATCTTGCCACATGACCATAGAATGCTACTCTCCTTTTCCTAGCACAGTCAGAGAGCCTTTCTATATGTTCGTAGAGCTCGGAATTGTGCCGCCTACGGTATTCCTCATCTTCCTTTACCGGACCTAGGATCTTCCTGAGAATTCTCCTCTCTCTGACTTCCATTTTCTCCGTCAGACCACTTCGGTTCAATGAGAGACACTCCATGGCATACATTTATTTATTAATTACTAACTTATTTACTTTCCTCCCGGATAGGACATGTAGGATATTCCTTGGAATACTGTTTTGTTACCATCTGAGTATGGTCTTTTCAGCTTATATCATGGTTACCATGAGAACGTTTGGAGATTGTTCTTGGTTTTCATTATTAATAGTGATGTTTTGTTTTTTTTTCTTCTTGCTAGATGACAGACAACCTTTTGGGATTTCGACTGAACCAGTCACTCTGATAATTAGCTCCCATATTATCAACTTAATTAATTATTTCTTCTTGGTTTGGGGTCCTCCCTTGACCTTAATGTATTTTGATTATGTGGTCTTCACCACCTTAAGGTAATTAAATATTGTTACCATTTTTCTTTAATTGTATTATCAATTAATTTCATGGATTTTTCTGCTCTTCGCCTGGTTCGGTACCAAGCAAGTTTTTAATTTCACATATGAATTTCCTTTTAAATTTAGATTCTTCACTTAGGCCTATCCAATATCAAATTTTGTTAATATTGCCTTTGTGGCAAGACATGGCTGTAATTTGTTCCTATGTTTTAAATATACTTTTGGTTACCCTAAGAGTTTTTCTTGGTGTTCTTGTTCACAGTAGACCTGTATTTTATTAAGTCTCTTATTACCTTGGGTTATATTCAGTCCAGTACGCTCCTTCCACATTTTTATTATTTTTATTTGGTATGATAATGTACCTTGCTTCTGGATTGCCTTTCTTCTTTTAAATGATCGTAATGGGTCATTTTTGGTAGCAGAGCGTGGTTCATTTTCTTAATCGGAACTAATTGGAGACTTAAAATACAGTGTTGAAAGTGACAAAAACACTAAGAAATATTCTTAGGCCTGTCTAGTCTGAATTTTTACTAACTCTTGGTGTCATTGTTTGTTTCATGTCTTATCGAGGGTTGATGGAAAACAGAATCCTAACGTCAGTCTCTTCTTTAAACAAGGACGAAATCATTCATGAAATAATTATTAGGGGACAAACTCCCTGTAATCATCGTGAGAAGGATTTGATACTATTGTCTTCGCTGAAATCTGTACCGGTTCGCATTCCAAATTGGGATGAATTTGACTGGACTAAAGGTAGGGACCTTGTTGTACCAAGTATTGATAAATTATTTATCTTGTTTGAGTTCTTGTCCGCTGCTGATAATAGTTCGGTTAGTCAATTAACTCGTTTTAAGTTTCGTTTAGTGTATTGGTACCATCGTCTTGCAGATTTAATCGAAGTTTGGAAGGAAAAAGACAGTGAATTTAGTGATAAATTAATTTCTTTGCGTGCTAGGTTATGCAAGTGCTATACTTATTTGTTTGAGGGAACTAAACGCAGTGATAAGACTAATCGTGTTGTTAATCCTGACGATGTACCAGATACTGGTGATTGTAGCGAATTGACTAATATTAATCGTGTCGAAGGGGAGTTGTTGAATAATTTAGGACCAATTTCTTCGTCAGTTGAATCAGTGAACATGAATTTTTTGGAAGGTACGTCTGCATTGAGTGACAGAAGACCTGAAGTTAATTCTGATAATCTGAGGGATAATTTTTCCAGATCGTTACCTGATATACCCTTGAATTGTGTTTTGAATGACTTGCCAAGTAGATATCCTACAGTTTCTAGGCCTGTACCTAGGAATGAAGGTATGTTCGAATATGCTAGGGTTGGAGAGGTTAATCAAATGGCTCCTGCCCAAATTCCTGGCGCGTCGATGCATGATAATATGTCCAGGGTATTAGATTCGTGTGATGGGGTTAAGTTTTCTAGTCTTCCACATCCTCTTAGTGCATGTCTGAAGGATTTGCAAATATGCAGTGGTAACGACATTAATCAATTGGTAAATTTTTTGAAAGTTCTAATTTATTTAATTGATAACGCGGTGGTATTTAGATTATCGAATGCCAAAATTTTTCAAATCATTTTTCCTTATACGGTTGGTTTGTTGAGGGAAAAGATTGTGGAGGCAATGAGTTCTCAGACTTCATTAGTAGATTTTCATGAGGATGTTTTAGAATCCTTCATTCCCCCTCGTGCATTAAGTGTACTTCGACATACCTTGTTTTTTAGAGTACAGAGGTTGGGAGAACCCCTTAATGATTATTTCCTAGACATTAAAACCTTTTACAGAGTTTTAAAGGTAAACTTGTCTGAAAAACAGTTAGTTTCTTCGATCATTGCTGGGGTAAATCCCGAATGTCGCTCCTATTTCATTTTAGAATCCAAACCTACTACCTTAATGGAATTAAACGAAATTATTAGGTATGCGGGAACTATCAGAGATGCTGATTCATTAAGAGTATGCAACGTTCCTCCACCAATTAACTTGGGTAATGTAATGCAGTCTGCTTATTTACCTAACAACTGCATTTCTTCGCCTATGATTTCCCCAACTGTGAGTCCAATTAACTTGGGTAATGCAATGCAATCTGCTTATTTACCTAACAACTGTGGTCCTTCACCTATGATTTCCCCAAATGTGAGTCACCCTAGTATGTTTGCTAGTTCGTACGTTTCTGCACCTATGAATTTTAGTAATCTTATTCCAACTGTTGGTTTTCCTAATACCAATGTGCCTACAAACATGTATGTACCTGAGATATCTCCTCCGATCTACCCAACTGGCAGTAACTTACAGTGGCAAATGGCATCTTCACCCAACGAGATAAGAATTAACAAAGGGAGAAGATGTGATCGTTGTGGTTCTTACAACCATATTGCTCGATGGTGTGATAGAAAATTTAGTCGCGATAAGTGATGCCATCTAAACGATATCTCCTCGGATTGTCATATATCAAAGAATTATACTAACAAAAAAGAGTTCAAAATTTTTGATAGTAGTGATTATGACAGAGATGCCTACAAAAATAATGAAATTAGTAGTCGTATTATGTGTGCGTCTAAGAGTAATTGCCCGTTTATTGATATATATATTAATAACGAACCTGTTTCAGCATTGATTGATTCAGGTAGCACTTATTCCTTTTTAGCTAGGAAATGGTTTGAAGGTATGAAATCAGTATGCAAATTTGGCGAGATGGTAAAGGAATCCAATAATGTTATCTCGGCGAATTCTACAGCTCTTAATGTGTTAGGTTATGTTATCGTCAAGATTAACATTGCTGATTTCTCGTGGAAATTTAAGTTTTGGATTGTTAACAATTTGTCCTGTAGCGTGATACTTGGGGCCAATTTTATTTCTCATACTGGCTTATTAATTGATTTGAGGACAAGGTTATGTTGGTTTCAGTTCAAACCTAAATTAAAGATTACATTTAACCAGATGCATGATAATAATGTTGTTAACTCAGCTCAACTAGATTCTAAACCTGTGACTGTTGATGATCTTGAGTTTAATAATTTAAATGAACATCAGACCAAGCAGATTAAACTTTTATGTTCGGAATTCCCCGAGGTTTTGACTGACAAACTGGGTGTAACCAATCTCTTGGAATATGAGATAGAACTTTCCGACACCATTCCTGTACGCGCTTCCCCATACAGATTGTCTCCACCGAAAATGAAAGTGTTAAAAGAAATTATAGACGATATGCTAAAGGAGGGAATTATCAGGAAATCAACTTCAGCATATGCGTCTCCTATTTTCCTCGTACCTAAACCTAATGGGCAATTCAGACCTGTTATTGATTACCGTGCGCTTAACAAAAAGGTTATTTTGCAATCTATTCCTCTTCCGGACTTACAGTCTTGCTTTGCCTGGTTCCGGGGAGCCAATTTCTTTACTACTCTCGACCTCAATAGTGCCTATTTCCAGGTACCCTTAACAGAAAGGTCTAAAGCCATTACAGCATTCACCACTGACTGGAATCTTTTTGAGTTCGAGCGCCTCCCGTTCGGCCTATCTACCGGAGCTGCAGTGCTCAGTAGATTGTTAGATAATGTGTTCGATGGTATTAAATTTAAATCTGTATACCACTATTTAGATGACGTGGTTATATTCAGTAAAACTTTCGATGAACATTTACAACATGTAAGAGAGGTGTTATCTAGACTTAGAGGTGCGGGCCTTACTGTTAAGCTTTCTAAGGTATCTTTTGCAAAGCCTCAGATCTCCTTCCTAGGGCACATAATTTCATCTTCTGGGATATCCATAGATCATTCAAGAACCCAGTCCATTAGGGAGTATAGACCACCAAGGACAGGCAAAGAAATCGCCCGCTTCATTGGCATGATAAATTACTTTCGTAAGTTTATACCTAATTTTGCCCATCGTGCTGCACCTATCAACAAATTAAGGAAAAAGGGAGTCGAGTTTGCTTGGGGTCCTGACCAGGATGCAGCTTTCGAAGATCTGAAAATGGCTTTAACCAACGCCCCCATTCTTGCCATCCCTGATTTTTCTAAGAATTTTATAATTCAGACTGATGCTTCTAATAGTGCTGTCGGTGCAGTCCTTTTACAAGAGCATGAATTAGGACGTTTACCCGTCGCATACGCTTCGAGAACCTTGAACGATGCCGAGAAGAAATACTCAGTGTATGAGTTAGAGGGTCTAGCGGTGATGTTTGCCCTGGAAAAGTTCAAGCTTTATGTGGAACACGTTCAGTTTGATTTAGAGACCGATAATCAGGCCTTAAGTTGGGTCCTGGGTAAACCTAGGAAGACAGGTCGAATAGCCAGATGGGCTACTCGCATCCTTTCTTTCAAGTTCAATGTTAGACATATAAAAGGATCTGATAATGTTATCGCAGATTGCCTGAGTAGGATGTATGGTGAAAATGATGTTGATTTGATGAATTCTGGTGAAGATGATAACATCCATAACAATCTTGCTAACGTTATCCTTTCTAACTGCCCTAAATTGTTCCGAGATGTTTCGGAATACCAGAGAGAAGACCCTGTCATCGGTGAGATTGTTGGTAAACTGGAGAAAGGAGAAGTAGTAAAACCTTACTCTTTGAAGGCCAATGTTCTGTTTTGTAAAGCTCGGAATGATAAACTGCCGAAAATTGTCATTCCATCTGTCTTAATTCCTGTCATCTTTAAATACTTCCACGAGTCTGCGATTGGCGGACATTTGGGCGTGTTCAAAACGAGAGAGAAGATTCGCCGAAATTTTATCTGGAAAGGTATTGATAAAGATGTGCGCAAAATGGTGAACAATTGTGATACTTGTAAGAGGGCTAAACCCCTTAATAACTCGAAAACTGGTCTGTTGTCATCTGATATTGCCAAGGTTCCTATGGAAAGAATTTTTGTCGATTATATAGGACCTTTTCCAGTATCGAAGTCAGGAAACCGCTTTGTGTTGGTATGCACCAACGGATTTTCTCGTTTTAATTGGTTATTTCCTACCAAAGCTGCTACTACTCAAACGGTAATCTCTTGCCTTAAACAGATCTTCGCATACTTCGGTCCATGTCAAACTTTGGTATCTGATAATGCGAAGTGCTTTACTTCACACATTTTCAAGAATTTTTTGTTTGAACTCTCCATTTCACACGTCACTAGCACGCCCTATTACCCTAAAGGTTCGTACGCCGAAAGGGTGAATCGAAATTTACGAGCTGCTCTAATTGCTTTTCACCATAAGGACCACAGTCTTTGGGACACCAGTTTAACTTGGCTTACATTTTCCTTTAACACTGCTGTTCACGAGTCACACAAAACGACTCCTCTCTAATGTTCTCCTTCGGACATAATTCTCCTATCTCAAACTTATGGTCCTTAAACCAACTATTGCCCGACCAGTACACCTTTAATGATGTAAGAACGATATGGAAGAAGGCAAGAAGTAACATGAAGGTGGCTCACGAAAAATTAGAGAAACGATACAACGCAGGTCGAAAACCTTCATCGTTAAAAGCCGGTGATGAGGTTTACATTAAAAATTTCACGTTGAAAGAAGTTGGCCCTAAGGAATCAGGCAAGTTACGGGAAAGGTTTCGTGGCCCTTATAAGATAGTTAGATATGTGACACCCGTCACTCTATTGTTAAGCGACTCCGTAAAGAAGAAGTTTTTCAGAGTCCATTTATCCCATGTGAAGAAAGGTACGGATTTGCCCAATAGTGAGAGTAATTAAATTTTTTCTAAATTGTGTAGAATGAACTGTATGTGTGAGGCATGAGTGAGTTTGGTGTGAATGTGGTAAGTTAGCTTTGCATTTGTAATTGGGTGGGGAATTAATTGTTGTTCTTGTGTCAAATAAGGTTAGGTTTTGTTTTGTTAAAGTTATCTTTTAATTCTGTTTTGCCTTGATGCCGAGTATATAAATCACTATTTCGTTGAAATTCTTCTTACGATCCTTATTATTTTCTGGTATTGAACTAGGGTTTTAAGGTGACATAAGAAAAAGCACTGAATACAAGGTAAGTATCTTAGGAAAAGGTTCCCATATGTTCTCCAGGCTGGTGTACGTAAGTCATCTTTATTGCTTGCTTGATCTGGGAGGTAAAGATTATCGTAAGTATGGTTGTTATGTTCTGGTAATGTTTGTAAAAGAAGGATGTTTGATGCTAAAAAGGCCCATGATGTTCTTTCTAAATGCGTTCTTTTAGTTCGTTTTAATTCTGCCTGAACTGGGTAAGCATAGTGTGAAGACAATGTGTAAATTAATTAAATGGTGAAAGGGAAATGCTAATAGGGCTCATTTTGGTTCTCATGAAGTGCGTGCGGTGTACGTTTTTAGTTATTCTGTTTGATCAGAGTCAGCATTTATGTATGTAAAAGTTGTGTGTTGGTAAGTGTGTTGTGCAATGGAAATTTTATGAATAATGATTTATATTCTGGTGGATTTGTTGGGAATATTTTCTTTGAGGGTGGTAATTGTAATTAGTAACCTTGGGATTTGTGAGGTTAGGTGTGAGTGTATGAAAGATTTGTGTATTTGGGTTTGTCTACACGTGTGTTCAGTTTCTATAACTTTTGGTCTTTTAATTATTGTTTCTGGTAAAATTTATTTTGTCATTTCCTTATGTTGGTTTCTGTTCCTCCCTTTTCTTGCACCTTTTTCATTACTGTCATTGTTTCTTGGCATCATTAGGATTTTCTTGGTCTATGGTATTTCTTGGCATTATATTTTGGTAAAGGTTCGGTGGTGTGATATTTAAAATTTTTGTGGATGTCATTAATCAAGTAAATTGGAGTAATTGTTTGGTCGAATTTTGGACTTAATTGTCATCTGTTTGATTTTTCCTGGTTGTCATGTGATTTTGTCTTTTCTTACTGTCGATTGTAGTTTTGAGTCTATTGTTTTCTAGTAGTTAATACAAGGTACAATTGGGTTCTAATGCCTAAGTTTCAGTCAATTTGTCATTTAGTTTTGTTTTAATTAGATGCTCTTGCCATCTAAGAATTTTGTTCTTGTGATCTACGAGGCTGAGGTGTGGATTTCGTGATCCATCTATTTTTGTTGCTCTCCTTCCTTTTGGTTTTCTTATGGTTTATGATACCAAGTGATTGTAAATATTCTCTTTTTTTTTGTTTTGTTTAGACCATGAATTGTAAAAGTTAATCTGACATTTATGTAAAAGTGAAGAATCTTTAAGCTTATTTGAGTTTTAACTAATTAGTTTATGGCAATTTGATCATTGTAATTTTATGTTGGTCTTAAAAAAAAATAAGGGGTAACCATATTATTTGGGTGGGTTATGCAAAACATACTGAACTTGACTTGTGATTAGTCTTAAGAAGAAACTAGGACATATTCTGTCGCAGTCCATATTTGTTTACAGTGGAAGTTCTGAAGACTGTCCAACCTGATCGATGTGCGGTACCATTGTGAAGATCCAAGGGCCCGGAAAATCATGATGGAAGCTGCAGTCTCTCTCTGATCGCACTCATCTTCGCTCTACTGGAAAACCATATATATTATCTACTGTAATAACATTGTATTCAAGAAGTTCTGTTTCCATGTATTTGACAAAGTAAGACGTTAATGTTATAAGCATGTCTGGGAACTCGAAAAGTGACTGTTAACGATCAGTTGGTGTACGTATGCATGTTAATTGTGGATGAACTCTATTTGGATATCCACGTACTAAAATTACTACCTCAAGTGACCTTGTAATGTTCTCTATCTCCTCTTCTGAACTTTCACGTGTCCAAAATTTGTGGAATGTGGCCACGATTCGAAGGGAGGGAGTATTGATACGTGACTAGGTTTGTTCTGAATTGATAACACTGCTCCATCTGTGAGGGTAAATGGGAACTTCGATACGTCAGCGTTCGTCTGGAGATTATCTTGGTAAACTCAGGCATTGTGTTGTCTTTCTCCGCTACGAGATGGCGGGTAAACCTCTTCCACTCCAGTGTCGTGATGGTGGAGCGCTCCGTGTCTGCCATCGGAACTAACATTTTCGTATTGCAGTGTCCATTGGAGTGTGAGTGTTGGAGATGTTTATTGTCTGAACCTCAACGTAGAAAACCACATGATGTAAGGGCTATAAAATTTGCTCCAAGTTGAGCCTAGCTCGGCTAGACAAAGGTGATTGGCCTCGTGGCAGCTTCATTCTATTGAAAATGTAACCGACTTCGTGGGAGAGCTTAGCTTATTTTTATTTTAAAAGGGGGGAAATTTATTTAAATAATTTGTTTCGGCCAACCAAGGTATGTAATTTGAAAGTGTACTAAGTGATTGAATTCGTTGTGGAAGTAACTGGTAACTGCGCAGTTTTGTATCATTTGTTGTGATTGCTTTTGTGAAGTTGAGAGCTCGTTCTTCTATTTTTATTTAGTGCTGGAATTACCAGTTGAATTGTGTCTCTTAGGTAAGTTGTGTTGTTGGTTCGAGTAACATCGAACAAAATTGCGTATTGTCAGTTATGACTACAATAATTCAGTTACCTATATTTTATTTTTATTGCATGTAATTGGTGAAGGTTTTTTTTTTTTTTGGTCATACCCAGGCGTGCTGCCCTGTAGGTCAACTGACTTTCATTTTTGCGAATGTCCTATCCGAGTTTTATAACCTCCTAATTTATTTATTTATTAATTACTAACTTATTTACTTTCCTCCCGGATAGGACATGTAGGATATTCCTTGGAATACTGTTTTGTTACCATCTGAGTATGGTCTTTTCAGCTTATATCATGGTTACCATGAGAACGTTTGGAGATTGTTCTTGGTTTTCATTATTAATAGTGATGTTTTGTTTTTTTTCTTCTTGCTAGATGACAACCTTTTGGGATTTCGACTGAACCAGTCACTCTGATAATTAGCTCCCATATTATCAACTTAATTAATTATTTCTTCTTGGTTTGGGGTCCTCCCTTGACCTTAATGTATTTTGATTATGTGGTCTTCACCACCTTAAGGTAATTAAATATTGTTACCATTTTTCTTTAATTGTATTATCAATTAATTTCATGGATTTTTCTGCTCTTCGCCTGGTTCGGTACCAAGCAAGTTTTTAATTTCACATATGAATTTCCTTTTAAATTTAGATTCTTCACTTAGGCCTATCCAATATCAAATTTTGTTAATATTGCCTTTGAGGCAAGACATGGCTGTAATTTGTTCCTATGTTTTAAATATACTTTTGGTTACCCTAAGAGTTTTTCTTGGTGTTCTTGTTCACAGTAGACCTGTATTTTATTAAGTCTCTTATTACCTTGGGTTATATTCAGTCCAGTACACTCCTTCCACATTTTTATTATTTTTATTTGGTATGATAATGTACCTTGCTTCTGGATTGCCTTTCTTCTTTTAAATGATCGTAATGGGTCAATAATAATGTTATTGGTTTTACGTCCCTTTTAACTACACTGGCTTTTAGAGACGCCGGGGTGCCGGAATTTTTCCCCGAAGGGGATGTTTAACGTGCCAGTAAATCTACTGACACGGCTCCCTCGCATTTGCGCACCCTCAAATGCCAGCTGACTGCGCCAGGTTTCGAACCTGCAACCTTGGGCTCAGCAAGCGAGAACGTTACCCCTGAGCCACGCAGCCAGACGTAGCAGAAGTGCTTTAAGACATGGAAGCAGCAAAGGAGTGAGCGGCATTGCTGTGCATTAATTCAGGCAGACTACATGCCGTTACATACCAACTCTGGTTGGAAATAGTTCAATACTCCAGCATAACAGAACTTAGGGAGGTTGCAGCGTTTGTGCATTGTCGGGTTATACTATATGGACTACACAGTGAGACGAAACAATAGAATTTTCTACTACTTAAATGCTAAGTGCTTGCCACGGTGGGTGAGTGGTTATCGTGCTGGACTAGCAACCCCAAGCTTGCAGGTTTGCGCCTGGCCATGGCAAGTGATTTTGGAAGGCGACAAAAATCACGACACGCATGTCTTACGGTACGTTGTTGGCATGTTAAAGAACCCATTTGAATTCAGTAGGCAGTGTTCATAATGGCAAAATTAATCTCGGGATTTTCCGCCAATACAAAAGTTCCTGCTTTCTCTACTATAGCGCTCCAAGGAACAACAAAATTCAACATGCAAGCTGCCCTCTGGCTGTCAAATAACAAAGCTTGCACCCGGCACCCGAGGCCATATGATATTATTAACTACTTAAATGTAGTGGTGGTACATTATAGTAAGCTAAGCTGCACTAGGCGAAACTCGGTCGCTTGGCCAGGGACCGATACCTTCCATACTTTCTTCACAATCCCTCTCATTGACAGAGTTTGATATGGATGAATTTCCAAGGTTAATCATAATTTAATCCACCTCAATATCCAAAATTCATTCTTTTATAATTTGCTTATGGTATACCATAAGTTCAGTCTTTGTGCCCAACTCTGGAAACATGGTAATACCAACTGCAAATAGTAGTCAATAGGAGTCTCCTGGAGGCCATTTTACATCAATCCCATTATGTCTATCAGTTTCTTTCTTACAAAATCAAGACTTTAGTTACCCTATACTAGACCCTATCTGTAGACATATACAGTAACCTCTTGATTACCTGGGACACACATTCTCCATGCATAGTTCGTCAAAAAAAATTAGACCGGTTCTGTGCTAACTTACCACAAAAAAATCTCCCCCACCAAATGCTTACAGTTATTTATCGTATGTCTTTTAGTGTCGGGGGTGTCCCGAGGACATGGAACTTTGATAGCGAGTTCCAACGAAATCTAACCTAGAAATTTAGTTTCACACAAGTTTAGTCTGTGGAAGGATCCTTTATATGCCATAAATTTATGACATGGGACCGCCGTCTTTACTTCCCCTCCGAAGGAAGGCACACTGAAGGATTTTAACACTCTTAAAAAATCCGACGACTTCGGACGGGTTTGAACTCGCTATCTTGGGCACAGCAGTTTAGCATGCTACCAACTACGCCACCTAAGCCGCTTGCTTACAGTTAAACGGTGTCGACAGGATCATATATATCAAGCCGCAGGCAGCTAGCCTGAGTTGTGAATGTTAACACCTACCTAACAACTGTACGACCAATGGCTCTACTGAGACAAGTACCCAAATACATAATAGAACTCAAGTGCAGGCTCTATTTTTATTTTATTTATTATTTATATAGAGGAAATTACAAGAACTAATAAAATGATAAAAGGCCAAAAATGAACAGGGTCTACATTAAAAATAAAAGAAAGTCTACCGATCACAACACAATTAAAACTACAAGACAGTGGTTCAACCAGGTGACATATGGCAGTGAAATTCATTTTAAAGTCACTCAGATAAACAGAAACGACAAAATCCTAAAAGTAGAGAGAAGAATAGCTAGAACAAGCAAAATTAAAAACATCAGAAAGATGGATAGTGGTGGATAGTGCCAAATGAAGTGGTATACAGAGAACTGGAGCCCATCACAGATACTGTACGGAAGAAACGGATCTCTTTTTTTTTGGTCACATTATGAGGACATCGGAAACAAGATGACCTATGAATGCTATAGTGAAAGTAGGATGGATTAAGGAAAAGAGAGGATATGAAAGAACTAGAAATAACCTTGGATGACTACCAAAACAAAAGAAAAACACATAAAAATAAGATTTCAACCAAAAATAGACATACGGTACAGTAAAATGGGTAGGCCTATTTACAGATGACGAACACCAAAGAAGATCAGAGCAAATGAAAAGCTACTGGGCAACTCCGAAAGAAAACTTACCGAAGAAGAGGACTAGGAAATTACGGATTGAAGTGGTGCAATGAGGCCGTAAAAAAAGATGTAGAAGAGGAAATTACACTTACAATTAAAAGCAGAAGACTACAATTTTATGGACACCTTTACAGAATGAGCAATAACAGGCTACGAGGATCTTTGATTACATCTCTAGATAAAACAAGAAGTTCCGTGAAGAACTAAAGAGCCTACTTTTCTTAAAATTTAAGATTCATGCCAATGATTAATCTATATCAGGGATAATGACGAAATTAAGTTGGTACTAATGAAATTTCTAGCCTAATTAGTTGGAAATATACATGGCATAATGTAGCCTAATAGATAGGGACCTGAAAAAATCGCATTTGCGATAAATGGGAATTTTTAAATTTTGTACAGAATCCAAACCTACGTTAATTTTAATGTGGAAAATAACCATTTTAAGTGTAAATCAAAGTGCGACAAAATGCGAATTGTGACCCAAAATGCGAAAATACCGAATTAGTGCGATTTTATAGCGAAATTACTTTAAATCTGCTAATTTATTTGCGAATTTGTTTATTAAACAAAAGGAAATGTTTAGGTGGTGGCCTAATCGCTCGCTAGCGATACCTCAGCTCGGACTCGCAGTGTGCTTCGCATATTGGTCGATATAACAATCGATTTCTGTATCGATACGAACTTTGGACTATCTATAACTTATTCAGACAGCTGACGAACGAAACTCGTTTGTGTACTTGGCGCATCGTGGCGACTGGTGGTTTGTCGAACACGTGGACTTTGCTAAACTGAAAATTTTTCGGCTTGCCGCTTGAATAGTAACCTTATTTTTTTGCAACCTTCAAGCACTTCAAGGTTCAAAGTTTTTTTTCTAGAAATGAGACGTACTGCTTTAACTGCTCCTGAAAGAGCACAGCAGTACACTAATCATGGCTTTTATTGTTCCAACTCTGCAACAATCCGCCTTAGTAACTCCCCTCACAGCCACCCAGTGCTAGCATTCAGCCTGCTTGTAGCATCTAGGACACAGTCAGCTATCGCAACCTGCAGTACTTGGTTAAATGTAAGAAACAATGTAGACAGTGAGTGTTTTATTGCACTACCATACAGTCGTTGCAGACAGTAGATGTAACTTGAAAGAGTGCAAGTCAGACTTATTTACAATACTTTCAATTTTCTGTAGGCCTAAAATGTAAGTCAAAACAAATGTGTCGCCAATAAAGTCATATAGTCGGTAAGAATCCAGAAAAAAATAGATGCTAATTTTCCAAAAATAGATGCTAAAAAGGGAAAAAATGAATGCTAATTTAAAGGAAAATAGATGCTAAATTTTCAGGTCCCTACTAATAGAGCACTACATTTGGCAGCTCTGGTGACTGAATCTATTCTTAGTTCCATCTCTTGAGGTACAAAATACAAAAATTGGATGAAGTCCAATGGATAGCATGGACGTTACATGCAGTTAGACATAGCATCTACCAGCACGTGTAAAATCATGTTGGCAACAATGTCATGCATGTGTTAGTCAGAAATAATCTGACATATTATGATCTACTGTTGTGCCAATTTTGGATGAAATCCATTTGTTAGTATAGAAGTAACATGTATTTTAAAATTGGACTTATCAGCAGGCTTAGAATCATGTTGGCAGCACTGACGTATATTAGTTACTCCAAATTCATCATAGATTTATGGCATGTTAAAGAACCTTCCACTAATTGCACCTGTGTGAAGCTAAATTGGATAGGTTAGGAATGTAAACAACGCTCTTAGGTTTCTACGTTCGTTGCCAAGAGCCGACTGCAGCGGCACTTGGCGGCAAAAGTAGGAACTATTTGAAAAATTCTTAGTTGCAGTACTTACATTAAAACACAGATATCACACACTAATACAGTCATCACAATTAACACCAGTTATCAGACAGATTCTACACACACCCAAAGTACACGGGGCTACATGACCGCGTTGTCGCAGCCCCTAAACTTAAGAACCAACCAACTATCTGTTATGGTACACATAGCACATACGAAATTTGGTTGAAATCCAATTGATAGTATAGAAGTTACACATATTTAAAAATTGGTCCTATCAGCAGGCTTAGAATCATGTTGGTAGCACTGACGTGTATTAGTTACTCCAAATTAATCTAGAATGCCAGGTACTGTACGCGTGCATAGTTTAAAGCTGTCAGCTTGCATTCTTTCTGATATATTGATATTTGGATTAAAAAAATTGAGACAACATTTATTAACAGTTGGCATCCCTGGTGGGTCTTAAGAACACGCTCAGTCATATCTGCATATGTACACATACTACATACGAAAATTGGTTGAAATCCAATTGATAGTGTAGAAGTTATATGCATTTAAAAATTGAACCTATCACCAGGCTTAGAATCATTTTGGCAACACTGCCATGTATGGCCTCCTGGAAATTAAACTGAAATATTATTATCTATATGTGTACCAATTTTGGAATAGCTCCCATGCATACCTTCCAAGATATCCAACATGGAGCTCAAATGTCAATTTCGGTTTTTCAGCAGTTGGTAGCACTGACATCATTTTCAGATATGGCCTTGAGATATTCAGGTAGAGGTCTTTACTCATACCAAATTTGGTTTCGATTGATGCAGGCGTGTAGGAGTTGATAGGGGACACACACACACAGACACACATTTGCCCAGATCGATCTCGTAAGTCAACTATTTCCTCATTTTTGCAAAATGTGAAAAGTAGGCTAAAAAATATTAAACGAGCCTTACAGTAGTTGCATATGATGTGTAACATCCGACATGTTATCCTACTGCGAAATTGAGATGAAATATATGTGGAAGAGCTTTTGGTCCCTAAAGTTTATACTGGCTGACAAGACCCAAAAACTCACTTTAAAGGCTGAAGTTCTGGAAAAATGCGTTATACCGGTGTTACTATATGTTGCCAAACTTGGGCATTAACATCGAAACAAAGACAAATGATCCAGAGATGTCAACGGAAAATGGAAAGGAAGATACTTCATGTCTCATTGAGAGATAAAATACAGAACGAAGATTTAAGAAGGAGAACCGGCATGAAAGACGCTATGACATCAGCAGACCAGCTCAAATGGAGATGGGGTGGACATATAGCGAGATTAGATCCTAACCGATGGACGTACAAAATGACGATGTGGGACCCAAGAACAGGAAGACGAAACGTTGGGAGACAAAGAATCAGATGGGCAGACTGGTTCGTAAAATGGGGAGGAAAACAATGGACAAGAACAGCGAAGATGAGGCAGGAGTGGAAAGACCTAGGGAGACTCTCATGCAGTGACCAATAAAACAATGCATCAACTAGAAAGACACCGTTCAGTGGACATGCAGCAAAGCGGTACATATCTCGGGTGTGCAATAAAGGCTTCTCACAGAGCGGTGACCTCAAGAAGCACACTGTTGTTCATGCTGGAGTGAAGTAGCACTTGTAGCACATGTGAGAAGTCATTTGCACGGCGGACAGTGCTAATGGAACATTTTGTCGTTCACTCAGGGATGAGACCGCATTGTCTCGCGCTCTAATTTGAGGAAACATCATCGTGTTCACTAGGGAAAATAACCTTACTGCATCACCTGTTACAAGGAATTCAAAAGGTTCGACTATCTTGCGAAACACTTGTTAATTCGTTCCGGGACCACAAGTGCACAACATAGTGAATGATTTGTGGGATGTTAAAGAACGTGTATAGGTATCTGCATCCAAACTAGATGTTAAAACTCCACCGGTAAGGTTTTGTATTACATTTTAAAAAGACCTATTTGAAACGGTTCAATATACGTAGATTTTACTGAAGAGTGAAAAGACTTGGCAGTTCCTGTCATTGTTCAAGTGCTTAGACAGAGTAAGCTTTGTGCTTAGTGGCAATGGGAACCTCCCAGATATTGGTTGAATGCTATTATGATTTCCGTAATACTAATGGATATTTGAGGCCTTGATATCGCCAGACTCAGAAATGAAGATTGTTGTAGCGAATGTTATGCCAGCGTAATATAATTTACTTAATCTTTAATCAGCTGCACATCTATATAGAAGGCCCAATCAGAAAGAATAACCCCGAATGCTCCTCAGGACTTGCTCACCTGATGAGTTAAAACTGAGCAATTCCCTGCAAAGCAGGAGGCCATAGCCCTTATGGGATTTGTAAGGCTATTTATTTATTTATTTATTTTATATGTGGAGTCAATTTTTTTCGGCTGTACTCCTCCAGTTTTTAATATTTCTCACGTTTCTTTTGTCGATAATTTCGTATATATACTGCTCTAGATTTACCCATCTCAGTAAATCAAAAAATCATTAAAAAAAAGGAGCGTCCTAGTCCTACAACACCTCATCTCATACAAGTCCCTAGCACTATTGGTTCGCGAGATATTAAAAAGCCTAGTTTTGGTTTTGATCCTTTGATTAAATTGAGGAGGTGTCACCCCGAGTCCTAGGACACCTCATAGAAGTCCCTAGCATTATTGGTTCGCGAGATATTAAAAACCCAATGATCTATTAGTTTTGGGACCCTTGGTTAACTTAAGGGAGTTATAAGAAAGTAGGGGGCGTCACCTCACGCAAAATGGGTTGGCACCATCTCACCGCCACCGCACGCGCTCATTGGTCAAATCAAGTAGCGCACGCTTCCTTGGTTTCCTCTTACACATTTCCGTCCCTTTCCCAAGATCACTCCCACATAAAATATCCAGCAACCGAGAGGCAACACTATGTTGGCCGACAGTACGTCGCGGTACCAATCTCCGCCGAGACTGCAGATCACAGATGTCATCATACTTAGCAGGGAGGAATTCCGGCGACAGATCAATTCTACGGAGGCTTCAAGTTTACGACTGCAACGTCGACCTAGGAGGGTGATATATCATCAAATTTCAAAGATTTGAAAATGAATCCGGTTAGCTCAATTCAGTGTTGCCAGCATTTCGCCCCTGTCAGTGTACCATTGGGCTTGTCAGTTGGTATGGAACACCTCACCAACACGCTTGGCTAGTAGCAGTACATACTGTGAAGGCCACAACCAGGCTACTACAGTATGATGCCACAAGCAGTGCCAACATACTACGCGAGCAACAGTATGCTCCCTTTATTCAATACTTAGCCCACCAAGGCTTTCCATATTTAAATAACTGTTTCCCAAGGGATCCAGAATAATTTCTATTCTAACCTTTTGCACTCCTGTGTCGAGTGATTTTTGTTTTTTTGTTGGTTGGTTCCGCAGGTTAGGAGCTGCGACAACGTGGTCATGTAGCCCCGTGTACTTTGGGTGTGGGTAGAATCTGTCTGATAACCGGTGTTAATTGGGATGGCTGTATTATTGTGGGTATTAGTTCTTTTTAAATTCATGTAAGGACTGCAACTTGGAATTTTTCAAATAGTTCCTACTTTTGCCGTCCAACACCACCGTCAACGACTACTAGGCCTAGTTCAGAACTTAGTTACTAGACGCCATGGCAGTCAGCTCTTGGCAACGAACATAGGAGCCTAAGATCGTTGTTTCCATTCTTAACCAATACAATTTAGCTTCACACAGGCATAATTAGTGGAAGGTTCTCTAACATGCCATAAATCTATGACATGGGACCGCCGGCTTTACTTCCCCTCCGAAGGAAGGCATACTAAGGGATTTTTAACGCTCTTAAAAAATCCGACGGCTTTGGTCGGGTTTGAACCCTCTATCTTGGGGATAGAAGCTCAGCATGCTACCAACTACACCACCGAAGGAGGGAAGGCCGTGGCCTTATGGTAGGTACCATCCCGGCATTTGCCCGAAGACGAAGTGGGAAACCACGTCGAGGATGGCTGAGGTGGGAATCGAACCCCCTCTACTCATTTGGACCACCCAAGGGTGAGTAGACCCCGTACCAGTCCTTATACCACTTTTCAAATTTCGTGGCAGATCTGGGAATCGAACCGCGGACCTCCGGGGTGGCAGCTAATCACGCTGACCACTATGCAGTGGAGTGGGGGTTGACACAAAAATATTTGACTTCCGCTCCGATGTTGAGTCCCAAACGACATGACAATAGCTTGTACTTACAGCGCTCGTATGACTTCTGTGCTGTATTCCAGTATTGTGGAGCCATCTAGTGGTCTCCGAGAGAGCACCTTTCCCTATTTACTATAGTTTGCGGGAATTGTAATGAATTTTTAACCTTCGTTATTCTCGTATGTTTATGACAGTTTTACCGATTATATAGACTGAATGTAAACATGGCGTCTCCTTCGTCTTCGCTCACGGAACTGGATATTTTAAAACAGTTAGTGGAAAGTGATAGTGACGACGATGAACCAACAACTTGGAAATATATTTCATATGACATAATTAGATTTTGTGTTAGATTGATTTGCAGTTCTGCTGCAGTTCATAGTGCAGAAATTAATTAGGAGTGGAGCAGGAAGCATACGCTAAGGGAAATGGAGTTCAAAAGGTTAATATGTGAAATTTGATGATGTGCTATTACGCTCATTACAAAAAAAAAAAAAAAACACCTGGATTCCTTGGGGAAACAGTTGTTCCAAAACTAAGAGGATGATGGCAGAGGAACAAGGACAGACACTATTGTATCATAGTCTTAGATTCAAAGCAGTCTAATATTGGCTAAATTCATTAATAATTTATAAAAATTCAGGCATTAGGAAAATAATTGCAACTCCTTGTCAACACACTCTCTTCATAGCGTATGAAAGAGGAAGAGTACGCTTGGACTTTCCATCAGCATCATCGATATTAACAGTAACAGACGAGACTTGTCATTATTACGCGTTACATTTTTGTCAAGTTATCGGAATTTTTATTGCTCTCCACTGTCACTGTACGGCAATTTATATTGAAGTGTTCATGAGTGAGTAGGGCTGACTTGCGTTATGTCTTACCGTCCACATGGGTACTGTGCCTTGTGACAGCGAGTTTCAGTGAGCGCAATATGCCCATGTATTTCGTACCCGGCTGTAGATCGATCGTCTTTAGGTAGGCGAAGAATGTTTAGCGTAACATTTAGCCGGATGCAATACATCGTGCAAAGTATTTCAAAAGTGGCGCAGTGTTAATCACGCCCACCTTTCCTCCACCGAAAGCCAACTGATAATGTAGCTGCTTTGCTATCACTTCTTAAAAACTACGGTTCTACACAAAGCAGCAAATATATAACCAAAGAGGCCCAGTTGCGATTTCCGGCTCTACCAAGAAATTTAATTCTGGTCTGAGGGCCGGGACAGGGTACACTCAACCCAACTCAGCCAGCCTGAAAGTGGTTTTCCGTGATTTCCCACTTCTACTCCACGCGAATGCCGGGAAGGTTCCTAAATTAAGGCCATGGCCACCTCTTTCCCAATCCTCATCTGAATTAATACTACACACACTAATACAGCCATCACAATAACGCAGGTTATCAGACAAATTCCATAAACACCCAAGTATACGGGGCTACATGACCACGATGTTGCAAAGCCCCTACATGAATCAACATATCTAACGTATTGTATGCATCAGGAAGTGTTTGTAACATGTTTCGAGTGGGAAAGGTTGTAATGGTAAAACTATCCTGTGCTAATAGTTTATGGGGGGATGTATTTTTTGAGTGTTTAGATAGTTTAGAATCTATTAAAGTGAATATGTTAGATCATGTATTGTTTATGTTACCTAAACTTGTATTCCACTACTTGAAATGTCGATTCTACTTCCACACAAAGGAGATACGGAGAGAGCTGGCCACGCCCAAGTCAGCAAAATCATCTAGAAAATACTCCCACAAGTGTCCAGTTGCTTGAATCATCTTTGAAAGTGAGTTGTATCCTTTGGTTTGTTACGTAGATAGAACCAGTAGTACATGGCTCTGTTGATCGTGGGACTCGTAGACGCAAGCTTGCGGCACAGGCATTACGAGTGCCATCTGTGCGGCGATCCACGATAACTCGAGGAGATCCTACACTTCCTCTTCTATAAGCTATGCTCTCGTGTTGACCAACTGAAAATCTCCCACTAATAGATTACTTAGGCAGCACTGCAAAATGGCTTCCAATATTTCAATAATATTGAGAGTTTACTCTGATGGAACATCATCACCAGTTACGATCTATGTTCAGGTGTTGGCGTACAGTGAAATAACTGGAAAGGCATACCCCTTAGAATTCTTTTGCTCAGCACGTCTAGAAATTTCTTCCAAGCATCTGTTGGTTTCAGCCTTCAATGCAAGAGTGCTTGCATCAAGCTCGTCTAGCGGCTTCTCCGGTTCGCTTCCCTTGATGCTCATGTGGTTCGATAGGTAGGACATCAAGGGAAATTCGTCTTTTGGTTCAGTTGTATTTGTCATGCAGCCCAATACTTGAAGTGAGCCCCCTGCACTCTTGACATCCATCTGCAAAAACAGGCAAGTAATTATATGAGTGTGCAGTACAGCCAACAGTAAAATAATATATGCAACTATGGAAGAATCCTGATCTGTTGTAAAGAAGAGACAGCCACAGAAAGAAGATGAATAATTGAATAACTTGTTGACAGTATAATTTTAAACGAAATTGCATGTGGAATATGACTTGAATAGTCTTCGAATGTTCTAACACCTATTTCCTTAATGCTTCTTCTTTATTACACGGGTAAAAAAAAAATTACATATTGCATGGTGTTGTATTTTCATTGCCGTATGACCAACATTTCGTTTTTGCACATTGGCTCATGGGTTAACTCTAAGATAACATGTTTGCTTGTACCGTACACTGTTTGTGCATACAACCTGTACAAATGGGGGAAGCGGCCAAACCCCTGCTGTGATTGTGGTACATTGAACCAGACCATTAGGCACATTGTTATGCCACAATTTGAGGAAAACTCCGTCAATCAATACCTTGTATTTTCAGAAACGGTTAGATATGGTACATGTTTCGAGCTATTTTTCTTAGCCCTTCTTCAGCCCTGACTTAAATAGTAATTAAACAATCAATCGTTATACATCTTCTTTCAACAAATAAAATGCATGCAAACTTACACTGCAAACATGTTAAAAACACTCTAAAAACACACTTAAAAACACACTAAAAAACCACCATGAAATAGCTCTGTTATGATTGCTGTGTCAAGTTTGACGAAGCACAATTCAAACATGACTTGTTTATTACAATGTAAGCTAATTGTATGCTGTGTCATTGATTATAACATTTTCTCTATAACCGGGTCCGATGACCTCTCCCGTACATTGAACGTAAGCCAAATTAGTCAATAACATTACGGTTTTGCATTAAGAGTTCTCAGAACATTTTTTCTAATCTCTGTCCTATCCATTTTTGGATAGACTTGGCGCAAGGAGAGCACACCTTATTTCACAAGCCATTCCAATAAAGAAGAAACCTCCGTCTAATATTCCTTAATAAAGAGCAAGCCCAATTAGGTCATATCATATAATCAAGCTCACATTGAGACCAACAAAGCGTCAAACTTTATGAACTATAATAGTCACAACAGATGTGTTTTATAGTGCTGTTAGTGTTTTCAATATTTTTATGTGGAAAAACTGTCCCATTAAAGAAAAAATGTCATAATCAATGATACAGCATACAATTAGCTTACATTGTAATGAACAACAAGTCATGTTTGAATCACGCTTCGTCAAACTTGACACAGCAATCATAACAGAGCTATTTCATGGTGTTTTTAGTGTGTTTCTTAGAGCGTTTTTAACATGTTTGTTTGCAGAGTATATTTGCATGCATTTTATTTGATGGAAGAAGATGTATAACGATTGACTGTTTAATTACTATTTAAGTCAGGGCTGAAGAAGGGCTAAGAAAAATAGCTCGAAACATGTACCCTGTCTAACGGTTTTTGAAAATACAACGTATTGATTGACAGAGTTTTCCTCAAATTGTGGCATAACATTTTCTTTGTCAGTACAGACCAAATGGATTCCATTATGGAGTTGAATAAAGCTGAGATTAGGCACATTGTCGAAGATTGCGAACTAAGAACGTACCTAGGTGACCCTAATGACTTTCAGTGGTACACCATCGAGCTTGGACTGGAGAAATAGTCTGAACATAAGGTCGTAATAAGGTTGATATCTGTGCTTGTAAGTACTTGTTATTAGTGTATTAATATTACTATTGTGTTTCAAGTGTAATGACATATGCTACATAAATAAATCTGTTATCGGATCAAGCACATGTATTATATTTGGTCCACCAATACATGATCTTGCAATATGCAAAACTTTCTTGACCAGATTATTATTATTTTTGTATGAGTCATTCAGCAACTGTAATATTTTGTGCACTATGATGTATAGCAAAATTGTCTACATATAGCAACGGTACAACTACTGGACCAGCAGTAGCCAAGAGACTGTTTATGGTAATCGCAAATAATGTACACTAAGCACCGATCCCTGTGGAACTCCATTTTCCTGTCCATTATATTGCAAATATGTCCTCCCTATTCAGACATGGAATAGATGGTGGAACAAAAAATTCGCATAATACATCGGCAAGTTACCTCGGAATGTCCATTGAAGCAAGGTAGAGAAGTTGCTGTAGCGCCAAGTGTTGTCATAGGCCTACTCGAGGCCAAAGAAAACTGCAACTAGATGCCGTCTGCAGAGAAGAGCTTCCTGAATGGCAGTCCCCAGTCGAACCAGATGGTTATTGGTAGTCCGAGACACCCTGAATAAACAGTGGTATTCAAAAGAGGCCCCGCTTCTCCAGAACCCACACCAGTCACCATTTGTAAGGCAAATTCCCTGTCAGTTTGGGAACCTTACCTGCCATTGCGTTTGAAGCACACCTTCCAACCAAATGTGATTAAACACATTGGCAAATAATGAATGCTGATCGTTAAGGTGCTTCAGCATCTGGTTGTGAACATTATCAGGGCCTGGAGACTTGTCATTGCGGAATGCCAGCGCACTGCAGAGTTCCCACTCCGTAAAGGGCACATTATAATTCTCTGGTTTTCGAGAGGCAAAACTGAGGTGGAAGCGTTCTGCATCGCCCTTCAGAGCCACATAAACAGGATCATAATGGTCGGAACCAGATATACCAGCAAAATAAGATGCAAGGTGGTTTGCAACGCGATAAGGATCTGTACCCAGTTCATTATCAATGGAAATTCCTAGTACTTTAGAACAGAGTGTCTCAAAGTATGGTCCGCAAGCCCACACCCGGGAGCCTGTCACTAGCTTTAAAAAATTTGAGGTATTTAAAATAAATATTCAGCAAACAAATTGAAACCTTAAGTTAATAACCAGTTGTACTTTAATCACAGTACCGGTTTCGGCCACATTGTGACCTCCTTCAGCGGTATATTATAAAATACAAAAAGAAGCAAGACTTACAAAAAAAAAAAAAAGTCTTATCAAAAGCTATCAAAATAATTACTTAAAATACTAAAAGTCTAAAGGCTGAAAAACACATTAAAAATCAGATCTGTTACAATCTCTCTATATAAAAATCTAGGTTACGTTCTAATTTGTCTGTCCCCTATGCGTTCATATACCATTCATCCGATTGCGGTGAAATTTGGGCGAGTAGTTGTGTGTACTCCAGGGAAGGTTTCTGGCTACAAATTATTTATGTAACACAAAATGGTGAGGGACTTAACAGGAACCCTTAAATCTCACAGTAATCCAATTGCAAAATCTGTATATGACACCGCAATGCCAAGGTGTGAGAAAGCGGCCCGCCGTGTAATCTGGTATCGTTGTCTATTCCAATACAGTTCATGCTATGTTTTTTGGCCGGGGGTTCATTATTATTATCTTCCGTTCTGTCTTTGGCATTGCAACGCAACAACAACCCCATTTGATAATTGCAACGCATGCCGGGATTAGCTAGTGTGTTATAAAGTGAAAGCTATAAATCTTGATAAAAAGCAGCTTGACGTTGAAACAGTGATATGCTTATTATAAGTGCATGGATATTTGCAGGTTAACAATTAATCTCGCGATCATGAGCCACGGGACCTCCTTATTGTGTGCATTCCGAATCGCAGGACAAGGCATTTTCACTTCGAAAATCTCACATGCATTGACCGGGAATCGAATCCCATCTGCCTTGGTGAGAGGCAAACAGGTTGACCGCTGAATAGTTTCGTCTCACCACAGTTAAAGAAGAGTGTAATTGCAACCTTTCAAGTAAATTGAACTAAAGTAATTGAAGCCAATGCGGAAACAAACGTCTGTTACATTTCTTACTTATGAAGAAAAAAAGCAATAAAGGTGACTGTTGTTCCGTAAACCAACACACCACAGTGCGCGCGCAGAATACAATAGGGTTATTTTAAGTTTAATGTCATTGTTTGAACCTACAGTACTTATGTGTAACTGGCAAAATCACTTCCCTGGATAAAGACTATTGATGCGTGACAAAAACCAGGGATGTAGTGTAGGCCTATATAATTACTAGTATAGCAATTATTGGTCTAGACAAAAAGCCATAGGCCTGGACAAACATTATTGATGCGTGATTACCCCCACCGTGCGTGATAAAAACCAGGAGTGTATACATTAGAGGGCCGTGCTACATAATAATTATTGGTCTGGTTGAAAATTATTCATTATTATTTCAGTCTTAGCAGGTGGGAGGATACTGCATGCGTGGGGTTGGCAATACTGTATTTGTCCATAAATCACGCATCATCATCCTCCTTCACAGTTTCGAGCCACTGGCCGGATCTGTTTGGAACATAAACCTCTCCATCGTCTTCTGTCCTCCCACCATCTCTCAGTCACACCCTTGGTCCAGTCTTCTCCTTTCATTCGCGCACAGTCCTCAACAACCTTCAGCCACCTATCTCTTGGTCTTTTCCCCTCTATTTTCATCTCGTGTATCTTCCTGGGTATCCTCATCCCATCCATTCGATTAACATGCCCATACCATTTAAGACTTGATTCCTCTATTCTATCCTGTAATGCTTCCTCCTTGACTAATTCTCTGATTTTCTCATTTCTTAACCTGTCCACCTTCTCCAATAACGTTTCTCAAGAATTTCACCTCACTAGCCTGTATTCTGCTTCACTCCCTTCCTTTCGTAACCCAGGTCTCCGAGGCATACGTCAGGACTGGAATGTAGTACGTCCTATATATTGTTACACATCCAAGGGCGTATAACACCTTTAGGAAGTGTACACACATATTCCTATAATTTCTACAGATACGACTACCATTCTACAGACATCTACAAATACTCATTTTAACAGCTACATTTATCAAACCATCTGCCTAACACCCTACACCGATTTCACCCCTTAAACACCCCCAAGCTGGAATCAACAGCAACTACAACACTTCTAATTACACCAAGCCGGCAGAGTTATGTAATGGCTCTTGCCCAAGTTTGACAAACACATCAACATGTACACAGAAGCTGCTACCAAAACAGCTATGCAGCCATAAGTTTACTGCAGAGTCAGCACTTCGGAAATGGTTAAGAGGATCACCTCCCAAGGGGAAGGTATCTGTTCTGGTCGGAGACTCTGCCCAACGACAAGCTGACATAGCACCTCCGGTAAGTGTATCTCAGATTTCCACACACACCAGTTATACATCCTTCCCATTGCCAGACCTTTTATTACTTTGTAAACACTTGTACATTATCCTGTTTAAGCTGTCCCCACAGCTGAGGGAAGCACACTTGAAACCTTACTTACACTACTGAACTAGTACATTGCACCAACGCCCAATTGTTATCATTATTGCCCTCATCCATTTATACTGCCGACCTCCCTACACTTCCGTCCGTAATCACCGACCTACCACATATCGCTGTTTCAGCATTAGCAAATTGCCTGCAACGCAAGCGACCTTGCCTTTCAGAGAGTGCACGCGACCACGGCTCACTCAGACGCGATGTCAGCAGTAGTAGCCTTGCTCGTCCACGAATAGCTTGCCAAGTATTGTTTTCCACCCCAGGGTGAATCCTTTACTTGTAATCATTAATTCGTAGAGCTTACCCTTTGCCTACGACGCTTCTCAACACCAGTCCAGAGATTCCACACCCTCGTTTAATCACCCCTAGCTACACACACCACCCGCTTCACAAACCCATCCCCCTGTTCAGCCAGCCCTCGTAAGGGTCTGAACAATATAATCACGCGTATAATGGACATATATGACATGATCTAAAAAGTGAACGGTGGGCAGGTTATAGACAGCGAAGGAATAAACATTTATTACTACATCATTTCCAGATTATTTTTACCATCTTAACCACAGGTATTTTAGCTAATTTCAATAGTTTACGAATCCCCCCTCGGATTTGGTCACATCAAGTGATACCGCTCGGAACACCCCACCGCAAGAATGCAAAGCAGCTGCACGATTCCTACTAGGCGACGAGTGCTGCAAATTCAATGCATACCAAATGCAATTGGTGCCGATCTACTGAAAACATGTTAAAACGCTCCAAGCAGCAAAAAGTTTGGTTCAAGTATTCGCGAACTCAATCAAATGTACGTGACAGGTCGGTCGCGAAAATATGGTGGACACAAGGATGATAAGACTTCATATATGTATTGAATGTTGTTGGCAACTCTAGGTGGGCTCTTGTTGAAGGACGGGCAACTTTAGATGCTAAACACATTATTATGTGCAGGAAAGTGCTAGAAACAGAAGATTTTATGAGACTTGAAGCTAGAAACTATAAACTATAAATTTGAAAGTAGTACCTCACCAGATTCAAAATGAAATTCGGTCACCAGTTACCGAGAAAAAAATAATTTGTTCAGGAATATGTAAGAAGTGTGTAGTCGGTACATTGCTTTACATACTTCAGTAAGTAGAGAAACATTTAAATTTGGAAGATATAGCGTAATACTGTTGAAGTCGATAAATCAACAATTGTACAAGTTGACTATAAAGATTTATTAATCTTTTAATAGGCACATGATTTTAAACTTAGAAGACCTGAGCTCCACAGATTTGAGGTAGCAATGGGGAAGTTAAAGAAAGACAACCACATGTAGGCCTACAATTTAGCGACCCCTAAAAGTAATTTTTGCCACATGGGAAGAACAGCTGTCAATTCGACCCTGCTAAGTCGCCTAGTTTATAGTGCATGGGAGAATGTAGGGTACTGGTTATTGTAAGTAATCCATTAGTATGTATTAATAAATAATTCTTCTTTGTAAAATGCCAGCCACACGATCATATACTTCGAAATCGGCTTTGCGACGCAAAGTAATAAGACTCCATTCCGTCTGAAAAGCTTTCTTTTTGTGAAAGTAATGCATTGATATGGCAATTGTTGAATTTGAAGAGCATAGCAGAAGGAGGGATCTATACTACTGAAATAACATATATGATGCACTGATCTCTATACATGGATAGCTGGTAGCTAAGGCAGCAGTAAGCCGAATAGACGATGACAGGTATAGCAAGATGGCAGCGAGCGCATGGTGCAATATTGCGAATCTGGGTCTGTGATTGGTTACTGGTGGTTAGATGTTATACATGTATTTATACTGGCAGTAAATCTTTTGTGTTTCTTGTAGTTGTAAAATGGGATGAATTTGGTTATTTAAAGCGTAAAATCTTGGTTTTAAATACCATTTTGGTGACCCATCATCCCAAGCCGGTAATACCTTTACTTCTCAGGCAGATAGGTCACTTAGCCGTAATTTTGAAGTTATTGTGAAGTTAAGTATATATATGCGGTGGTGCTGAAGCAGACGCGATCGGGCTATGCTATTGCGTGTTTAAATTTGATCCCATTTCAGGGTTTTGCGGTTAATAGCTTAATAGTTGTAAAACGGAGGGGAGAGTATACTGAAATTGATTTGACTTAAAGTGCATTTTTGGCTTTGATCTACTTCCCGTTATTATTAAGTTTATTGTGCTGCTAGCGTGATTAAAAGCTGTAGTATTTGATGTAGAATGCTGGGATTACTTGGGGGAAGTGTTTGTTATTTCATGGAAACAGGAATTCATTACCAAGCACCGATTATGGTATGTCAAATCTAGGCCTGTATAGTGAGCTATGTTTATAGGTACATCATTTGAAGAATACATAATTTCGTACTGTACATGTATACCGTATATACAATTTACAAGAATGTGTCCAGAAATTGTTTTTCACTCGTTACTCTGTTACTGATCGCTAATTGCGTGTACTCAGCAACTAAGTTGATATTTGTCAGCCGTTATTATACATTCATTTTTATTGATATTCCGGAGATTTACTGACCTCGGAATGACGTGTCAGTAATTCCAATGCCCTTATGCCATGAGTGAACATATCTCTATATTTTTATTTGCTCCAAAGCACCATTAATTAAGATTTAAAATTGACTAGATTATCATTGCTTCCCCATAAGGAGAGCTCGATAATGGGTACGCCAACATGGCGGACCGCGGGCTCAACCTGGCGTACTTTCTCGTGCAGCGGAGAGCTGCCATCAGCGATCCATGTATAGAGATCAGTGATATGATGATATGAGTTCAATTTTGCTCAATGAACAACGGCAGCCATGTTCCTCAAGAGCTGGGCATTCGTCAACTGTTACACGGGCGGAGACATGACACATTCATGTCGCAGTAGTGTTGGCAGCATGTAAGAAGAAAGATACACCACCAAATGAGGTCGGTCATATGTGTGACTAAAGCCATTGGTCTAGAGAAAGATTATGCGTGACTATGGCTAACGCGGCCAGCAGGCTAGAACCATTGTCAAAACCCATTGGAATGGACAAAACAAAGGTTAGAATGGTCGGGTTGAGGTACGGCCTTGACCACGGGAAGCTAACGGGGCACTGCTGACGACATGTTAGGCTGTAACCATTGTCAAAAGCCATTGATCAGGACGAGTTGATGGGTGGGTTATAAACAACGGAGGAGTGAAGTACATCTGCACAGGATGTACTTCACTCCTCCGTTGTTGATGAGAGTAGGTACTCTTCCCTTTTCATAACTTTCACAAGGCAGATTTTTGAAATTATATTATTTATGATTCACATACCTTTCTGGGAGTCATTAGAAGTTTATTTCAATTTGAATTGTCACTGCTGCACACATCGATGGCAGCACCCGTTGCCAACATGTCCCATACAAAATTCACCACACGACACGTGAATAATGAAATAAAAGGCAAAACCATTGGCCTGGATAAAGATTATTGCTGCGCGACTACCCCCTTTGAGACACTAGTTCAGGAAATGAAGTCTAATAAAGATAGCATCTGGCAAGAATTTTACGCGACTGATGCGATGACATCACGGGACTGGACAGAGAGCTCCTACGAGCTGAGGCACCTGGTAACGAGATTCTCGGTACATGGTTTCCACTTCAAAGTGTGTAATAACAAAAGATTTCATCAGCCAGACTTAAATTGTGTATGTGCCCTATGTGGTAGAAGATGTGATCGATACCAAGTGATGTGGTGTGGGCAGAGGAGGTTATCTCTGTCTCAGTTCTGTTCAAACTAGTTGTAATTTCATACTGCATATTTTGTGCTTTAATAAATTTATTATATTTGGGATGGCTGGGTGGGTCTCAAAGCGGAGGAGTAAACATCTATTACTACATCATCTCCAGATATTTTCCCGACTATTAATTCAGGTAATTTGGTTAATTTCAGTCTGTCTGTCAGGTAGTCAGCCCGAAGTCTAGTTGGATCCCCAGGAAGTACCACTGTTAGGTTATGTTGATAGATACCCACAAAAACCCAAGGTAGCGCTATAGTGAGGCGTACTAGGCAACATTAGAAGTGAGGTAGTTTGCCATTAATTTCAGTAGTTTAAGAATTTTATAGAAAGGAGTACCTAGTGTAAATTTTTTACCCTTTGAATCATTACAGAAGGTATTCATGGCCAAAATCAGTAGTTTAGTGAATTTTTCCATACTGTAGTTTTTCGTCTCCTCAACTGTTACCAATTGTTCTTGCTCATTCTGCTGTAGGCATATAACACAACATGTTCTTTCGTTTGGATGGTATTTAGATTTTTACATATATTTTTATTTGTGACAAATAGGAATAAAACTAGATTTTAGCACAAACACATTAAATAAAAGATATTGAATGTTCTTGTCATAGGACCAGTGTGTATCTGGGGAAGGGTCTCATGCTCATGATAACTACTAGGCTAAGGACTTGGTGAGTATTATTGGGAAGCAGTATAGAGCATGATACATTAAACAAAATGGCGGCATCCATGATGTCATGAACGACAATAAAGCTTTAATCGATGCATACGTGTTCCAGATCCCCTTCCTTGTATTATAAGCGGTAATTTTCGTCGAGGCAGATGTCTAACCAAGAACTGACGGTAACAGTAATGGTAAGGAGACTAAACCCACGATAAAATATTCTAAACTACAGTAGGCCTACTGAAATTAGCCATAAATTCCTTCTGTAATGATTGAAAATAAATCTGGAAATGATGTAGTTTACTCTGTTGTCTATAACCCACCCGCCTTCCCTTTTTAGATCACGACATATCCGCGTGAATTATGAACAAGTATTGCCAACCCCACGTATACACTACAGTACTAATTGTATAGGCTGCATTGTAAAACAGAAGACCAGTAAATTACTATGTAGTACGGCCAGGCCATATGGCTATGCACCCCTTCTTTTGTCATGCACAGTAAAAATAGCCATGCATAATCTTTCACTAGACCAATGGGTTTTGCCTGGACCATTAATTACTGGGTAGTGTGGCCCACATGCAGCCCTGATTTTTGTTACGCACAGTCGAAATAGTCACACATATTACCAATCTTATGTGGCAACACTAATGTGACGTCAATGTGACAGTTGAGACCTCATGCGCTTGGCTGTTGTTCAATGTACAAGAAACAAAAACACATATTTACACAAATTTAGCACGTATGTGCAGGACACTAGTGATAATGGACAGTAATTATGATTTGTATTGACCCCAGATTATGAGAAAAGGTATGAAAATCATCTATTATTATCTGTATCAAAGGCAGGTTCTTATTTCATGCACTTTTAATGAAGCGACTAATAGCTTTATAAGAGTACAATGGTTAAATTGAACAACTAAAAGTAATTTATGAATATTTGTAACCACATCTTTCACTTCAACACATGTAACGATGCACTGTTTTGAACCTCATAGAGCTGACCAATTCAAACCACACCATCAAACATCAACGCCCGTACGTCATCCTTAACGTCCTCTACTATACTGAAAAAAAATTCCCCAACACACAAACGTATCGCGGTATATAGCCTACTCGAATACATTATTGTCTGTTCTGCGACAGGGTCTTAAAAAATTACTGTCAATTTTGAGAATGTTGAGCCCAGGGTTTGCTTACAATTATTATAGTAAAAGGTAGGAAGGTAGTGGAACACCCAGGACAAAAACCGGTAGCGCTGCACACCGTGAGAACATGTGTATAAAAAAATTTGAGTCATGAAATTAGCCAACGTACCTGTAGTAATGGTTTCTGGAGATGATAAATTAATAGATGTTGACTCGTCCGCTGTCATAGACCCACCCAGCCATCCCAAATAGCAACACTACTTATATAGTTGAAATGAAGTCTCTAGGAGACATCTTTCTCACTAAGTCAGGAATGCCAACCCCACGCATTTGGTACTATCTCGCACCGGGTATACAAAGAAACAAAAGAGCGTTGATAATGTAATATACTATTGCGCCAAATCCAACTCGTCAGTCGTACTTTAACCATGGATTGTGTGACATGTGAAATTACTTCATAAATTCTATCTTATTAATGTTTTACATACAAAAACAAACCTAACCTGGGGCATACGCCCCAGACCCTGTGATACTAGCAGTAATTTTCGGCCAGGCAGTACTTGACGTCTTTACGTGTGAAATGGTGAATTTTGTGTGCGACATGTTGGTAACGTAGTCACATGTCTGTCTGTCGAGTGTCCAAGATGGCGTCCGTAGTGAAACGAACATGATAAAAATTCTTTATTTTCGTAAAAAAAAAAAAAAAACATTATTGAGGTGCGGCAATTGTAGTTGAGATTGTGAAACGACTCCCAACAACTCCGAGAAAGGTATGTAAATCATAAATCTTATATTTTCAATAATATACCTCGTTAAAAGTTACGAAAAGGCATGTTCTCACGGCGTGCAGAATTACCCAAAAACCCACCAGCCACCACAATCCAAACCGTATTATAATTATTAAGCAAGCAGATTGACTGTGCAGCTGATCGAAAGAACATGCACTGATGCCTTCTAAATTAGCCAAGTTCATCAAACAAGCATGTAACTATGTAGCCTACTTAAAATCACCAGCAATGCAATTACAGGCTACCTCTAGATTAAAATGTTGGAATTGCAAAATAAGTAAACCTACAAATAACAATAAACAATCGCAGTTACTCTCCAGTAGTCTATTCTGATGTAGGGTTCAATACGAGAAAACTAATATAAACTTTTCCAACTACATGTGAATCTCACAGCGACTAAAATTACAAGTAACACACAAATTATGTCATATTCCAGCGACAATCAAAAAATTAAAAGCGCTTACATGATTGCCGAAATCATATCGCCTATTAACACCTGACATGAAATTACAAAGTCTAGGTGGTCATTAACCTGAGAACTTCAGCTCCAAGTTAAGCCAGTGAAACAATTAACGCTTAAAAAGACCCAAGTTCCAACTGTTAAAGGACCAAAATATTTCAACGATGCATATCAACTGCAAGAAATCGCCAGTACATCAAACCATTGAAAATGCAAAATAAGGCGCATTATCCTCGACACGGATAACTTCCATTTGAAGCAGCGTACTATTTATTTCTAAAGCTTAGTACTCGTTCCACAACAAAGAAATACAATATGCACTTCGGAAGAATAGTAAAATGAAATGATGGAAGGAAGAAATAATATCGAAAGGTGCGAAAACAAGTTCTTGACACCTGAAGCTGCATTCTTTGTTTAACTTTGTAGTTCAATCCACGTGCTTGTGAAGCTTCGTAGGTAGGTCAAACATATCCCAGTACTTTCTTAATACATAAACAACTACAGAACACAAACCATAATGATCAAAGCACGTTGTTACGGTTCGTAGTTAACGAATTTTATCTCCATATACAAAGCTATATTCAAACGTCTTACTTGCATGGCTGTCACTATAACTCCGTCATCTAGAATTCAGCACAATTCAGATCGAAAACACTTCACAGAAAAAATGCGTTCCGTTTACCACTGATCGTTAATAGCAAGTCTCACAATTTCACTCACGAAATCCCGGTGTAAATTACGAAAAATAACCATCCACGAAAATTTCTTTGTCGTAAGACATTTTTGGCGCTACACCACAGAATAATGATATACAAACATTTATTATTCTTAGAAGTTCCATGAAGTAAGTGAACGATCGCTTTCGAGAAAGAGACATTCGATGTTTACACAAATGTTGCAAACATGTTGGACAGAAAAAAGCAGTTTGGAATATTCAACTTTACCCCTGCTATATAGTTATTCGAATGGAAATTAAGTATACCGTTGTTTAGAAAATGAGCTGAGTTCTTACGCAGTCATCATAACTGGAAGCATTTCATGTGTTTAAGAGGGGTATGTTTACGAGCCTGTAAGCAGTGTATGTATTTGATGTTTATTTGTTCTTTGATAATTTTTATAATTTTGTAATTTGCCGGTAGAGCGATAGAGCTATATGTCAATAATATTTGTGTTTCTAAGTTTTGTTGGTTTTGGTAGGTAATTGTCAAGATTGTGTTATCTCAATGTTTCGTATCTGCGGGAATGTATCTGTTATCGTTTTCAGTGCTAGTATAATGAGTAAAGGGGATTAACTAACAATAGATTGTAAACACACCTTACGATCTGTGCTTGCAATTTGCACTTGAAGGAGTAGCCCTAAAGAGAAAAACAATCCAAGTTCTAGGTATTGCTGCCGATAGACAGAATGCCCGGAATTAAAGATGAACGAGATGATAGTGATGGAGAAGAGATGGAACAGGAATCTGGAGATAGCGACAAGTCAACTTCTACTTGTGAGAGCAGCGATGCGCCTTCGGATTCTGATGATAGTTCAGGTCAGTATCAATATTTCTATCTTTATTGTCAACTCTTCTTCCTTTTCAATGCTCCCTTCTATCCATGGACCATCTATAAATTCCTGTGATTTTTAGTCCTATTCTATGCTTGTCATCTCTTCAGTAGGATGCTTTCCTTGGTACTGGTAACCTATAACTTTATTTCACCAACTAGTGACACATGGGTTGTCGACCATGGAACTCCAGCTAAGTCTGGCATTGGTTCAACTTATGCCCGACTCCTCTCTGTCATCTTTCCTGTCGACCACCCTTGGGTGAATGTCATTCTCTTTCAACCTCAACGGTTTTAGGATATCCAAGTTTTTATTGTTGATGTAGATCAGCTGATTCGAATAATACACAGGGCTACACTTCGGACATTATTTCAGTACTATTATGCGCAATATAATGCAAATGTCAATCCTGAGTCAACTACAACCTACCTATAATTAACAGACTAACTAGCTAACCAAGAACACTATGAAACTAGAAAATGGCTTGACTCGACTGAACTCTATTAGGAATGATGCTGTGCGGAATGCTTTCAAGGTTGCCCCAATCACAGAGAATCACGTCTGCGGTGGTATGGACATGTGCTGTGTAACAGTGAAACCTCAGTCGCAAAGACTGCCCTTCAACTGAACGTGGAGGGATCGGCGACCTCAAACATGCTGGCTGTACCGGGTGAGAGGTGATATGCGGCACACTAAACTCCGACCTCGGAATCGCTGTGGATCGATTGAAGTAGAGGAATCATTGCCGGAAGGCAGACTCAGCATACAGTACCATTTGGCCGGAAATTCCACGCCAGTCATCACCCCTCTGCCTCTTGACCAATCCATGTTCACATAGTTGATGTCATAATACTCTGCGTTGTAATATTACAGCCCACGTGCTTCAGTCCCTGGTCAGCTGTATCTCTGGCTTGTACAGTTTTGCAACCTCGTTCTTAGACCACATGGCGAGGCGAGAACTGTCGATCCCATTCTGGCAGCTTCCAGAGTATAATAGCAATCATTCCATATTCATTTTCATTATCACCCATATCATAAGAGACAGATGACCTAGATATTTAGCCCCTGAGCCTGAGTGTTGCCTCTAACTTAAGTGTGCCGCTGAACTTGTTAACATATTCTAACCTTGGTCTACCCCTACAATTCTTATCCTCGACCCTTCCATCTATAACTAAGTTTGCTATTCCTGGGTGTCTTAGTATGTGTCCTACCAACCTATCCCTTCTCTTCATCAGCAGTCGCCAGAAACATCTCTCCTCTCCCAATCGTCTTATTACCTCTTCTTTTGTAACTTGTGTTTGTTGATTATAGCAGCTGGAGCCATGCAAGACGAAGAGGGGGCCCAGCGATGACAGAGTACAGTTTACACCTAAGTCAAGCAGCATTGCGCTTCTTACTTGTGATAGGCAATTTATGTTGTAAACAGGACAATTAATATTTGAATTACATTTCTTATTGTTTTGCAACAGCACAGTTAAGCATAACAGGAGCTCATATATCCATCATCATCATCTTGCGTAGTTTCCAGCCACTGGCCGGATCTGTTTGGAACACAAGCCTCTCCAACGTCTTCTGTCTTCCCACCATCTCTCAGCCTCCTCCCTTGTCCAGTCTTCTCCTCTCTTCTTCACGCTTTCTTCCACCCCCTTCAGCCACCTGTCTCTCGGTCTTCCTCTCAGTCTCTTTCCTTCCCACTTCGTCTCGTGTACCCTCCTGGGTATCCTCTTCTCCTCCATTCGTTTTACATGTCCATACCATCTAAGTCTAGATTTCTCTATACCATCCTGTAATGGTTCCTCCTTCATTAATTCTCTGGTTCTCTCATTTCTTATTCTGTCCATCTTTGTAGCTCCAATACTGCTTCTCAAGAACCTCATCTCACTGGCCTGTATTTTGCTCTTCTCCCTTCCTTTCATAACCCAGGTCTCGAGGCATACGTCAGGATAGGGACATAGTACGTCTGATATATGATCTTTTTGCTGTTCTGAGGGACATCCTTGCTCCATAACATGCTTCTCACACTCCTCTGGAATGCTTCTGCCTGCCTCCCCCGCTCATTTATTTCTCTATCGTTTCTTCCATTATCTTGTATCAGGCTTCCCAGATACTTGAAACTCTCCACTTTCTTCAGCTGTTCCCCAGCAATTGTTATTCCCGTTGTGGTTCTTTCCTTCTTCCTTGTTGTGATCACCATCTCACTCTTATTTATGCTAAATTTCATCCCATATCCTTGTATTATTCCTTCCCACACGTCCAACTGTTCCTGTACCTCCTCCTCCTTGTTTCCCCAAATCATCAAATCATCTGCAAACACCATTGCTTTCATCTTTCCTTCCCCAATTACTTGTGCCACTCGGGTCATTATGTCATCCATCACCACAATGAAAAGTAACGGTGACAGTGCACTTCATTGTTTCAGGCCGTTTCTCTGTTCCAACCTGTCCGATCTCTCTCCTCCCACTTTCACACAGCTCACGCTTCCCTTGTACGTCTCCTTTATCCTCTTTATAGTCCATTTCTCTACTTCTCTATCCTCCAGGGACTTCCATACTTTGTTTCTGCATACACTGTCATATGCTTTCTCAATGTCCAGGAAGGCCATCAGTAGATCTGTTCCATACTCATAGTGCTGTTCTTGTAACTGCCTTACAGCAAAAATCAAATCCACTGTGGACCTTCCTGCTCTGAAGCCATGTTGTTCTTCCCTCATCCCTCCTTCTATGCTTGTCCTAATTCTCCTTTCCAAAACTTTCTCAAACATCTTTGCACAATGACTCATCAGTTATTTATTTATCTATTTATCGTATGGCTTTTAGTGCAGGGAGTGTCCGAGGACATGTTCGGCTCGCCTGAGTTTGTAGCTGCTTCCAGCGGACACCCTAAAGGGTGAGCTACAAGTTCCGTTCAATTTCAAGTAGTTCCAACTTTCGCCACCAGATATCAATGATACTCATCAGTGTTATTCCCCAATAGTTTCTGCATTCTGTTCTACTACCTTTCTTGAAGATCGGGACAATTATTCCTTTTTTCCAGTCCTCTGGGGTCTTCCTTTCCTTCCATGCTGTCCTGATCACTCGGTACAACCATTGTATCCCCACCACTCCTGCTGCTCTCACCATCTCCACACTCAACTCATCCACACCCAGTGCCTTCCCTCCTTTCATCTTTTTCACTGCATCTTCCACTTCTTTCCATGTTAAGTCCTTTTCTGTTTGCAGTTCATCTTCCTCATATATCCACAGAGAGTAAAACGATGACTGTGGCTACTATAGTAGAACTGAGTCATATCCTACCTGTGCTACTGTCTTGTGGTATACATATCGAAATGTAAAGTCCATATGTTATTGTTTGAGTCTTCAGTCTTTTGACTGGTTTGATGCAGCCCTCCATGCTTCCCTGTTCTGAGCTACTCGTTTCATCTCTACATAGCTACCACACCCTACATCCGAGGCAGTTTAACATATTCTAATCTTGGTCTATCCCTGCAGTTCTTATCCTCGACAAGTTGGCTGTCACCGCGGAGGCCCGGGTTCAATTCCCGGCTCTGCCAAGTAATTTAATTCTGGTCTGAGGGCTGGAACGGGGTACACTCAGCCTTGTGAGGCAAAACTGAGAAGAGGCGGGTTTGATTCCCACCTCAGTCATCCTGGAAGTGGTTTTCTGTGGTTTCCCACTTGTACTCCAGGCGAATGCCAGGATGGATCCTAAATTAAGGCCACGGCTGCGTCCTTCCCAATCCTCATCTGAATTACAAATACACACAGTAATACAGACGTCACAATAAGACAGGTTATCAGGCTAATTCCAAACGCACCCGAATACACGGAGCTACATGACCATGATGTCGCAAAGCTGCTAAATGAATCGACAACTCTCCTCTTCTAGTCATCTTAACAACTCTCCATTTATAACCCTATCTACCCATCTGATCTTCATCATTCTCCTGCAACACCACATTCCAAATGCTTCAATTCTCCTATTTTCTGCTTCTCCAACAGTCCAAGTTTCACTTCCATAGAGCACCACGCTCCAGTCAAGAGCTTTCAAAAATGACTTCCTAATACCGTACTTAAATCTATATTCGATTGTTATGGGGTTTGAAGCCATTTTTTCAGTGTTGCCTTAGTAAACACAAAAGTTTGGTGCTTTTCAGTCGGTCGATACGAATTTACCCAAAAGGGTTGGGTTATACCCGAATCCTGAAAAAAATTACATGAGATTAATAAATACACTAGGATGACCAGTTTCGATCGTCAAGCGATCATCATCAGATCCATTACACTTACAGTAGGATATAAACTCTTTTGGGTAATTTCGTATTGACCGACTGAAAAACACCAAACTTTTGTCTATATTCGATGTCAACTCATTCCTTTTCTTTAGAAATGCTTTCCTTGCCTGTGCTAACCTACTTTTTATATCCTCTTCGCTTCATCCATCACTGGTTATTTTGCTTCCTAAGTATCAGAAGTCTCCTAATTCCTTCAGCTTTTCACCTGCCAATTCGGCGTCCATAGGGATTTCTGATTTCTTTCATCTGGATTCCAATATTTTTGTTTTACATTTATTAATTTTCATCCATACAGGCTTACTTAAATTGGTCTTGGCATTCTTTCTACCAACATATTTTGGAAATGCTTTTTTTAATTGTAGAAATGGACGAGGAGGAATGTGAAAGGAGGCGGACGGAGTGCGTGGAGAACCTTGTTGATCTTGAGAGGCAGTTCACTCTGTTACGGGAGCAGTGAGTAACCTTTGTCAATTTTCTGATTTATTCCCCTGTCCCCACTCCCTCCAGATTTTTGTACTTTTTTTTATTAGTGTGTTTTTAACAATAATTACATTAGACTTCGGAATGAAAAAGGATTTCCAGGCATACGCTAAGGTGTATGTTTCACAAAACTCAAGCTCCTAATCCAGAGGGAGTTAGAAGGTGTGGTTTGTACCAATATCCTCCAAATCATCTCAATAGAACAGGAAAAATCTTGCATTTCTTGAAAAGTCTATGGAAATATATTTATTTGTTTATAAAGTGCTTTTAAAGCTAGGAAAGAAAACGGGAGGAAAATGGCTCCAAGATCTCCAACAAGATCTCAAAGCAGTTGGACTCAAGATAACAGATGCGGAGTAGAAAAATAAAATTAACACCGTTCTTAAAACTCACAAATTTTCTGCAGAAATGACACATAGAAAGCCGATGGAGATTTCATATGAGTTGAGAAAATCCCAATCTGAAAGAATGAGAAAGTACTGGAAAGAGCGCCAGAACCAAGCAGTACTACCTTCAAAGAAGAAGTGATTGTGGAACGACTCAAGTGGTCCAATGTGACCAATCAAGATTAATAATAATAAAATGCTTTTAAACAAATAATCCAGACGATAGCCTCTGGCAGAACTAATAATAATAATGTTATTGGTTTTACATCCCTTTTAACTACTGTGGCTTTTAGAGACGCCGGGGTGTCGGAATTTTGCCCCGAAGGGGATCCATAACGTGCCAGTAAATCTACTGACACGCCTCCCTCGCATTTGTGCACCCTCAAATGTCAGCTGACTGCACCAGGTCGGGCAGAACGGTTTGGCATACAGCCCGCATAGCACTAGAGCCGGGCGGGTAGTATGTACACATGGGGCGCACACAACCAATTATGTGAGAGTTCTTGACAGGTCCGCTAGTAAATTCTAATTCAAGTGTGTTGAATTCAGAAATGAAAACCAATTTTACCCAGTATGTGCATATCTTTTGTAATATTCAAATAAAATTCAAACCTTATCAGTGACATTAGAGCTTGAAAAATACAGGTTTCCAAATTATTTAGAGGAATATTAGCTTATTAAACAGAATACAATTATCAATTTCAATATGCATCCATTAATTTTCATTTGAGACCTTTGCCTTTCTGCATCCAGTCTGCAAGCCTCTGTTTCTGAAAGAGTCACCTGCATGATTTCCTATTAGCAATTAGCACTGTGGCCGCCTCATCTCTCACCTTGAGAACGTTAATAGCTGGATCTAACCATCACCTTCTAAGTCTACCTCTGCTTTTCTTACCCTCTACAGCAAAGTTCATTAATCTGCTAGCTATTCTCTCCTCTCTCATTCTCATCACCTGACCCCACCATCTGAATTGTTGGCCTCATCTAACATGTTCATTTCTAAATTAGCCTTTATCTCTTTATTGTGATTCCCCTCCTACCATTCTTGTTCTTCTTCCTAGCGTGTTCCCGTTGGAACGGGGTCCTCTTTTCGCGTCAATGCACGCCATTTCTTTCGATGAAGCGCTTCCTGTGGGTTTAGGCTTCTTGATCTCAGATCTGAGTTTATGGTAGTGTCTAGCCATCTTAGCTTAGGTCTCCCACGGTGTCTCTGGCCTTCAACAGCGAGATGATAGGCTGAGCTGATGACTGAACCATGTGATGCTCGTATGACATGGCCATATATAATTTTCAAAAGAAAAATATGTATTGTCCGTTGAGCCATTATATATTTAAACACAAATTGTGCTAAATGTTCCGGCATAACTCGACTCCCATAGTGCACTGGCTTTGCTCGTGACGTGGATGCACATGTGTCAGATGCGTCTTGCAATGGCCTTCCCAGTGTGTACTAGACAGTGTCTTGGTGAGGTGTGCTTTAACCAACTGAAGAGCCCAATTGCACACCGGGGCGAAACACTGTCATTTTGTTGAGTTATGCCGGAACATTTAGCACAATTTGTGTTTAAATGACATGGCCATACCAACAAAGTCTCCATTCCTGCATTTTCTCATCGATCGGAGCAACACCAGCTAATTGTTGGATAGTTGTGTTGTTGATGTGGTCTAGCAGAGAAATGCCTAACGATCTTCTCAGCATCCGCGTTTCCATGACAATCATGTAGGTGCTGGCCAATACTCCATATCATACAATGCAACTGGCCTCACCATTGAATGATATATCTGTGATTTTAGGTGGATGGGCATGTTCTTATCAAAAAGAACACCAGATACTTCTCTGAATCTCATCCACGTTGCGTTGATTCTTGCTCGCACCCTCCTACCATTGCTCCCACCTATTTGTTCCAGTCATTCATACTATCATATCAGTTATCTCCAGCTTATGTATGAGATATCGTGGTTTCACTTCCTTACACCAAGGTCGGTCTACATACTGCCCAATGCAGACGAGTTTTGTCGCTACACCAACTTCTTTCTTGCAGAATGCAGTAGATCACAACTGTTAACTAGAGCCCTACGATGATAACCACAACTTCATCCGCCCCGCATCCGCACTACTGTTATCCGCCCTGCATCTGAATGACTTTTATCCCCATCCACACGTTTGTTATCCGAATCTACTGGCATTACAATAATATTTTAATTAGATAAAATATTAAAGCAACACATTTGCCTCCGTGGCTTAGGCGGCAGCACGCCGGCCTCTCACCGCTGGGTCCGTAGTTCAAATCCCGGCCACTCCATGTGAGATCTGTGCTGGACAAAACGGAGGCAGACAGGTTTTTCTCCGGGTACTCCGGTTTTCCCTGTCAAAATGTCATTCCAGCAACACTCTCGACTATCATTTCATGTCATCTGTCATTCATTTAATCATTGCCCCAGAGGAGTGCGTCAGGCCTCGGCAGCCGGCACAGTTTATATCCTCGCCGGTAGATGGGGGCTTCATTCATTCCATTCCTGACCTGGTCGGAGACTGGAAGCAGGCTGTGGATTTTCATTAAAGCAACACATTTAGTTTTGGGGAGAAAGTCGTTTCCCTAGGCTATGTATGTCAAGTTCCATGTTTAAAATGAATGATTTGCAGCCAGAATTGCAGCCCCTTTCAGTTCGGAGTGTTAATTGTGCTTAATGACATAATTTGAATGAGTTTAGCGTAAATCATCATGTTACATTTGTCATGAAAAAAAAAACCATAACGGGTCCTGGTAATGATATCCAACAAGTTCGCATTGTATTCTAAAAACTATCCGCAAATTTACCCCAAACATTATCCGCTATTCGCACAACCATGCAAACTATATCTGCATGGCGAAATATTTTGCGGATATCCACGGGTTTATCCGCGGATATCCACATCCGTGCAGGGCTTTACTGACAACTCACTGCATTGATCTTTCTGCACCTTGACTCTATTTCTTTTCCCATACAGTGCTACCATCCTGAGAAAATACACAGCCTAAGTACTTAAAATGGCCTCCCTGCTCCAATTTAGTTCCTCCTACCGGACATTCTATTTTCTTGTGTTTTTTTTTCCCTACCATATATCCCTTCATTTCTGTTCAAGCTCTAACATGGTACAGTTCAAATTTTAAAAATGGAGGAAATTTTGTGACATGTAAATAATGGATGTTGTTAAAATTTGTGAAAACTTATGATGAAATCTTACATCCACTCAAAACAACTTCAGTGAACAAGTAATTTACTTCCTTTAAGGAATTTTTGATTCTTTGCGTGTGCTTAAGATGAAGAAGACTTGGAGAAATATTCATACATTTACATTTGTGACTGTTTTGCCTTTCAGTGTCCAGTCTAGTATTCGAGTCTCTGCTTAAGAACAAGTCGCCTCCGTGTTCCCCTATTAGCAGTTAGCACTGTGGCCTCCTAAGGGAGGAAATTCCTTTAAACTAGCCTACCTGATTCTGGTTGGTTGGTTCCTTAGTTTAGGGGCTGAAACAACACGGTCATGTAGCCACGTGTACTATGGGTGTGTGTAGAATTTGTCTGATAACTGGTGTTAATTGTGATGACAGTATTAGTGTGTGTTATCTGTGATTCAGGTAAGGACTGCAGACGATCAATTTTCAAGTAGTTCCTACTTTTGCTACCAAATGCTACCATCCACGATACCTAGTTGCGAACTTGACTACTAGAAGCCATTACAGCTAGCATCTGGTGCCGAACATAGGAACTAATATAGTGTTATCAAATCTAACCTACAAATTTTAGCTTCACACAGACTTAGTTTTTTACATGCCATAAATCTATGACATGGGCTCGCCGGCTTTACTTCCCCTCCGAAGGAAGGCATACTGAGGGATTTTTAATGCTCTTAAAAAATCCGATGACTTGGGCCGGGTTTGACCCCGCATTTTTGGACATAGAAGCTCAGCATACTACCAACTTCGCCACCGAAGCCACCCTACCTGATTCAAAAGGTACAACATGGAACCTCACTGCCACGAAGGTGGCATGGCACTTAAACAGTAGTGATGTTTTCGTAGGTTGTTCTCATTGAGGTTGCACGAATCCTGTCTGTTCCCACTACTAAACTGAAAAGACAACCACCAGAGGAAGAAGACAATGGCAACTTGATCTTAGTTTTGGTGGTGCGAAAAAGAAAGCCATGAAATATATTTACAAAAACCCAAGAGAAAGAAGGTCGCTTTAAATTATTTATTGAAAAACATCTGAAAATAGATGAAGATCTGTTTAGACAATACAGGAGACTCAACTGGTTTTGAGGTTGGTTGTTGGGGATTTAATGCCTATATAATGTGTATATGCATCAGCGCTCAACAGAGGGCTCATCGTCGGCGAAGCGCTTCCCGCCAAGGTGACGTTTCAGCTTCGAAAAGAGGTGGAAGTCGCTCGGAGCAAGAAGCGGATGACATGTTGAGTCGAATCATCACAGGAGATGAAACATGGGTATCCCATTCCACCCCTGAAACCAAGCAACAGTCAATGGAATGGCGACACTCAACCTCTCCTGTCAAGGTCAAACCCAGAAGAAGTGAAAACAGCCGTGAATTCTTGGTGGTCAGAGCAGGCGGCAAACTTTTTTGCAGAGGGATTTCTGAACTTGGTTTTATGGTTTGACAAGTGCCTAAATAACAAGGCAACTAAGTAGAAAAATAGAGGAAGGTATGTAAAACCTAAAAATAAATGTGGTTTCAAAATAAAATGTTCGGTTAATTTAAAAAGAAAAACGGCCCTTACTTAAAGAATAGCCCTCATATTTCGGTCCATATTTCCAGGGTCCATTTTACTGCGTTTTTATAAATTGTCACTTTTGCATCATGTCAACCTGGATATCTAGATACAGTCTTCAGGTTTTTCATCATCTGACAGTGAGTAAGACATTACTGCGGCAGAGCTGTCAGACTGCTTATTGCGCATCTGGGAGGCCCCATTGCGCACGTAGCTCTACGCAGGCGGCGGGGTGTGAAATATATCCCGTCTACACGGGGAACAGTAGAGGTTCCAAATTGTACCTTATAATTTCTTTTGCAAAGAAAATATTATTGAATAGAATACCATGCCAAAGCTGGCTGATGTCTCAAACTACTGAAACATTTTTATATTTATGAAGAAATAAGGCACTAATTATTAAGAAAAATACATGGTTTTCCAAAAAACTATAAATTTTATGTTTATTTTGTGAAAAGCAATTTTTTTTTTTTTTAGAGCCAACTTCATATTTTACTACGAATTCAAAATAGCTAAACTTAGTCATAAAACGTGGAGATATAACAGTTGAGCAGTTTTGGACAAATTTCACATTTATTACTTATGCTAAAAAACCATAACTTCTAAATATTGACTTCCAAGACAGAGTACACCAGGACAGAAACCTGCAACATACCCGGCAAAAATCAAGATGTCCTGTTGTATAAGATGGATTTTTATAAATTTGATTGAAGACTCAACTTTCGGACTTATTCCTGAATCCTTGAGGGTAATGGTGCTAAATTTATACTATTATATAAAATTCTAGTGGTGTCTTCTCTCTTATCTGTTACTCTTTAACGTGAAAACAACTCGATCGATTTACCGAAATTTTAGGAATAGGTAAAATAAAATATGATCCACCTTTAAGTCAATAATATATTGAAACCAATGATATATGTTATAAATCTGTTCTGAGGGCTGGAACAGGGTACACTCAGCCTCTTGAGGCAAAACTGAGAATAATAATAATTTTACTGTATTTGTTTTATGCCCCTTTTAACTACTGTGGCTTTTTGAGATGCCGGGATGCCAGAATTATGCTCCAAACCTTTAACATGCCAGTAAATCTATTGACACGGCTTCCTCACATTTACGCACCCTAAAATGCCAGGATTCGATCCTGCACAAAACTCAGAAGAGGTGGGTGCGATTCCCACCTCAGCCATCCTGGAAGTGGTTTTCCACTTCTACTCCAGGTGAATGCCAGGATGAATCCTAAATTAAGGCCACTTTCCCTTTCCTGTCTGCCTTTCATGGCTCTGATTCTTTCCCAGTCGCTCAGTCCTCATTCTTCAAGAGTCGAGGGCATTTCCTTTACTCCTGTCTTTTATTTGCCATATTCTTTATTGTTTATTTTTGTTGTTGTTTGTTTTCCATTTCTCCTTGTAGAGCAGGTATAAATTGTGCTCTGAAAGAAGTTCATTTTCCGTATTGACAGATTCACTATATAACAAAGGAGAAACTGTTCCGCCTAGTCAATACATTTATTTACAACAAGTTATAAACTTGTTATTATATGGCACATGTTTCGGGCCTCTAGTACTGGTCCCTTCTTCAGCTATAAATTAAGATGCAAAATCCAGCATAATTAAAGATATCATAAAAAAAAAACATAAAATGATGGATGAAATGAGGTGCAAAAGAACACTAATGTTACTTTTCATCGTTAATATGTTCTTTTTCGCCTCATTTCATCCATTCACTCATCATTTTATGTTTTTTTATGACATCTTTAATTATGCTGGATTTTGCATCTTAATTTATGGCTGAAGAAGGGACCAGTACTAGAGGCCCCGAAACATGTACCATATAATAACAAGTTTATAACTTGTTGTAAATAAATGTATTGACTAGGCGGAACAGTTTCTCCTTTGTTATAGAGCAGGTATAAGTCGGTAGTTAGTTCTAGTTAGATTTAATTCTAGGCTCATATTCACCATCACCCAAACCATTAGGGGCTGTTAACTTAGATTTTTGGCCCCCTTAAAACAACAATTATCATCATCATAACCTGTGGATCTTGTAGACTGTACCGCGAGCGCATCACCCAGGTGGACACCAAGCTGAAGGAAGTCCGAGCCGGTCGGGCGCAGGAGTGGTTACAACCTCTAGAAGACCTACAAGACAACATGAGAATAAGACTGGAAGTGGCGAAGATACTGCGAGAACTTCGGTTAACCAACATCCGTAACCAGTATGAAGCCGAAGAGCTGGCAGCATATCAAAATTATGAGGTAACACTTTTTAATCTGGAAATTATTTATCTAGTGTGTGGCATAGGACAGCATTCTTTGAGGTGCTATCCACAATGAAGGGTTGTTTTTGGAGTAATTACCTACTTACCTTGCATTATCAGCTGCCATCACTTGAGAGCCACAACCCTTCATTTTAACCAAACATTTGTACAGAAATTTGACTCATTTAAAGGCCTCATTTCTAACTTGCAGGCCTACCGTCACAGTGGATCAAGAAATACCTTGGAACCCGCTTATAATGGATTCGATGCGACTGAAAAAATCCATTATAAGCGGGATTCCATTATATCCGAGATTGGCAGTCGAAGTAGGGGTAGTCTAACTTATAGAATCGAATGTTCTCGAATGAAAACATGTTGTAATTGTGTCCATTTGAGCTAATATATTTTAACAAATGAGGAGCCTATTTCCAAAAGTCGACATGTGCATTTTTTTAAGTTATTGAGAAAAACAAAAAAAACGCTTGAACGGTAAAGTTCCGGAAATGTTATGTTATTCTTGGTACAAACTCTAACATAAACATAAAAAATAGGTCCAGAGGTAGATTCAGCAATGCGTTTAGGAGATATTTAGCATTGAAATTCGCAGATGTCGTATTTTGGAAGTACAGTAAAACCCCGTTTTAACGAATTCCCGCTTTTAACGAAGATTTTCGTAAGTCCCAGCCAAATCGCCATAAGCACAGTGTTATTTAAACTCCCTTCTAATGAACCCCGATATAAGGAAAAGTCCGCTTCTAAGGAATATATTTCACATAAATTACGATCGTGCATCCCGTTGTAACGAATATGTCGATAAGATACTTTTTCTAAACTTGTTTTGAATGTAAATTAACTTCCGTTTTGACGTAGTCTCAGCCCAAAGTTGACGCGCTAAACGAAATCGCTCCTTTAGCGATGTATAGAACCGTGATAAATTGGCGCGGCCGCTGGAAATCACTGTTACCGGCAAGCAGCAGTCACTATCGCGCTAGACGCTGTTGGTTAGTTATGTCCATTGAACTGTAGGTAGTACTGGAATGACGGCTGTATGGGAACAAAGTGCGGTTTACCTTGAGACTAGCTATACAGCACGACTGACGTAGGGCCTACGCGTAAATGCCGCGAGACTCGGGTAACTTCACGAAATATAAATATTTAGGCCAAAGGTCTCTTGCAAGCTTCACGTGATTTAGATGAAAGATTATAAGCAATAAGAAACTGAAAATGTTTATGGATGTTCTACAAAATGAAAATGTATTCTAGAAAAAATTACGGAATAAGTAGAAAGTCGTGCCTTCCATGGCTTACGCTGCCTGAACCGTCATTGATAGACCCCAAGTATATGCGTACGAAATGTAGAGCTGTTCAAGCTCTACAAAAAAGTCCGCGAACGCATCTACTTATCTCCAATCGTTAGGGAGTTAGGACAGTTTCAGTCGGGTAATGTCTACAGTGACGTCAGCTGCCTTAACCTATTGCCGCAGCGCTCTTACACCGGCTAGGCACTTCTGTCCCGCTGCTTAGGAATCACGCGGATGCGAGGGATGCGGACTGAAGGCTCATTCTCTGTTTTTGTTCCTGTGTTGTTGGAAATTTGCTACGAGTTTTTTGTGTCTGTGATAAGAGTTGTACTGCGAGTTACGGCGGACCACATTCATTATGGCTGCAAAACGTAAGAATCTGACTCTTCAGAAAAAGATAGACATCATCAGGGATGTTGAAAGGGATAGCCAAGTACCTTTGTCACAGATGGCAAAAAAATATGACTTGGCACCCTCTATGCTGTTTGGCATCATGAAACAGAAGGAAGCTATTCTGACCGCGGAAGTTGAGTGCGGTTCTGGGGCAAAAATACGGAAGAATATTCGTTCTTCGCCTTACGAGGAACTTGAAAACATTTTAATGAAATGGTTCGAGGGAAAAAGGAGTGAGAACGCTCCAATTGACGGGAACATACTTAAACAAAAAGCTCAAGAAATCGCACTTAAGCTGGGTTTGGTCGATTTCCATGCTTCTAATGGCTGGTTCGATCGCTTCAAAAAACGGCACAATCTTTCGTTCCAAAACATGTGCGGCGAGAGTGCGGAAGTTAATGACGATACAGTTGTATACTGGAAAGAGAAAACGTTGCCTCGACTTCTTGAAGGATATGATGCTAAGGATATTTTTAACGCCGATGAAAAGGGAGTGTTTTACAACTTGCTCCCGTCCAAAACATACGCTGTTCGCGGAGAAAAATGCCACGGAGGCAAAAAAAGTAAAGACAGACTGACAGCGTTGTTATGTGTTAACAGCGACGGGAGTGAAAAATTACCCCCACTAATAATTGGAAAATTTAAGAATCCAAGATGTTTCAAGAACACCCGTACACTCCCATGTAAATATGATTTTAACAAAAGTGCATGGATGACATCGGAGATATTTTGAAAATTTTTACAAAGCTTGGATGCCAAGATGGGATCGGCAGGAAGGAAAATAGTGCTGGTGATAGACAGATGTCCAGCTCATCCTTCAGATATGTCTTTCCTGCGGAATATCAAAGTGGTTTTCTTTCCTCCTAACTGCACCAGTCACCTGCAGCCTTTGGACCTTAGCATTATTCATTCTGTGAAAGTACAGGAAGGCCCTGGTTCAAAGAGCTGTTTCTTTCCTCGAAAGAAATGAGGTAATGAAATTGAACATACTCCAAGCCATGCATATGTTTGTAGCAGCATGGCAACTAGTCACAACGACCACTATTCAAAACTGCTTTGGCCATGCAGGTTTTGGTGCTATTTCAGAAGTTTTTAATGAAGAAGACACTACTGATGACATTGGGGAAGATTGGGGGGTTGTATCAAAGGATTCTACTGTCACAACATTTGAAGAATTTGTTACATGTGATGATGATATCCTAACCTCACCACCACAGATGGATGTTGGAGACCTTTGTGATGATGCAAAAAGGCAAAGTACTGAAGAGGAAGACGAAGAAGAAGAAGAGGATCCAGCAGAACCAACTTTTGGGGCAGCAGTGGAAGGACTGGATATTGTCCGCCGGTACTTCTCCTCCTTCAGTGTGGAAGAAGAGCTCATCAACACACTCAACCAAATTGAGAGAAAACTTCTTTCTGTGAGACATCTGGGCAAGAGGAAGCAAACTACTTTACTGGGCTACTTCAGAAAGTGAAGGGTAATACCTTATGTTTATTCTCATAGTTCTCATGGTCTGCCTTCACAAATATCCTTATTATATGTTAGGCCTCTGTTCCTTCAGCTTACAATTACAAGTCAGTGAAACTAGGCTGTCTTCTGAAGGCAAGATTACTGAATCTGGAACAGGATATACCATCTTCTGGAAAGGAAAGGAGGAGGGTGAATGTCGTATTCATGGTGTGGGCTTCGCTGTGAAGACCAAACTGGTAAATTATCACCAACTTACGCCCATTGCAATCAGCGAAAGGCTCATGACTCTCCGCATACCACTCTCAGGAGGTTCCTTTATGACACTCATCTCTGCCTATGCTCCAACCTTAGATTCTGATGATGAAGTAAAGGCTCAGTTCTATAATCAGCTAAGTGAAATCATCTCCAAGGTACCATCTGCAGATAAACTCTTGCTCCTCAGTGACTTCAATGCCAGAGTTGGGAAAGATCACAGGCTATGGAATAATGTGATGGGCAAACAGGGACTTGGAAAATGTAATCCGAATGGACTGTTGCTTCTTGGTCTTTGTGCAGAACACGAACTTTTCATTACCAACACGCAGTTCCGGCTACCTGACCGCTTCAAAACCACGTGGATGCATCCTCGTTCCAAACATTGGCACATTCTTGATTTTATCATTACCCGGCAATGTGATAAGGAGGACACTCTTATTACCAGAACAGCAAGGAATATAGACGATTGTTGGACAGATCATAAACTTCTTATATGTAAGCTCAGGATATCCATCAGACCTAAACCACCTAAGAACATAAAAAATTTGCCAAGAAAGAAGTTTAATACACCTAAACTTCAGGATGATTCCATGTACAAAGATTTTGGAAACAGGATCGTCACCCAGTTATCAGAAAACCCAGTAACACAATGATATTCAGCAAGAATGGGCCACATTACAGAAGATTATCACACAGTCAGCTGAGGAAACCATTGGTTTTATAGTGCGGAAAAGACAAGACTGGTTTGATGACAACAATGAGGAAATTCTGTCCCTCATCAATGCCAAAAGGAATGCCTATCTTGCCCATCTTCAAGACCCAACTTCCAACATAAAGAGAGATAAACTACTGGAAGTCAAGGGTAAATGCCAGATGCAGATAAGGCAGATTAAAAATACTTGGTGGCAACAGAAGGCTCAGGAACTGCAGAGACTATCGGATGCTCGAGACTTGAGGAACTTCTATGCAGTACTCAAGGAAATATATGGACCATCTCGCTCATCATCTGGTACACTGAAAAGCGCTGATAATTCTACTACCTTTACTGATAGTCAAGAAATCTTGGAACGCTGGAAGGAGCACTTCTCCAATCTCCTAAATCTTCCATCAGAAGCTGCTGATGACTTCCTCTGTGATGTGCTGCAACAACCTGAACAACTGTGGTTGGCAGTACCTCCTACTTATCATGAATTCAGTGCAGCTTTCACCCAATTGAAACCCAGAAAAGCACCTGGCCCAGATAACATCCCTCTGGAACTAATTCAAGCCGGAGGTCATTCCCTCAAAACAAGAATTTTCATGCTTGTCCTCAGAATATGGGAATCAAGAAAGCTACCTGGAGACCTAAAGAATGCCACTATCGTCACTATCTTTAAAAAGGGTGATCGCAGTGTTTGTGGCAACTACCATGGTATATCTCTGCTATCAATTGTGGGGAAGATTCTTGCAAGAATTCTACTTAACCGCCTCAAGGTTATCTCTGAGAAGATCCTCCCAGAGTCACTATGCGGATTTAGAGCTTCCAGAAGCACAATTGACTTGATTTTCTGTGTGAGACATCTACAAGAAAAATGTAGAGAACAACAGAATCCACTCTTCTTAGTCTTTTATGACTTGGAAAAGGCATTTGATTCGGTTCCAAGACCAGCCATCTGGGCGTTGCTGAAGCGGTTTGGTTGCCCTCAGCGTTTTGTAGATCTAATCAAGGCTCTCCATGATGGCATGACAGGTCAGGTTTGCCATCAGAATAAGATGTCCAATGAATTTCCCATTCCCCATGGACTGAAACAAGGATGTGTATTGGCTCCAACGTTTTTTGCGCTGTACTTGGCTGCAATGCTTTATGATTCACCCACAAACATCCCAGGTGTGGAGGTCAAGTATCGTTTTGATGGAGGGCTTTTCAACCTAACTCGGCTCTGCTCCTCGAGGAAAACTCAGGTTACTAAGGTTACTGACATGTTTATGCAGATGATGCTGCGTCGCCAACTCTCACACCAGAAGAGCTGCAAGAGTCAGTTAATTGTTACAAAAGTGCATGTGATCGCTTTGGTCTTACCATAAATGTCAATAAGACTAAAGTCTTGGCACAACCTTCACCAGGCACACCTCTTCCTCAGTTCAATATCTCCGTCTCAAATTTGCCGGACAATTAGCGCATCGGGTCTTCATGAATAAAGATATGTCCATGAGTACAAAGCTTATGGTGTACAAAGCAGTAGTCATTTCTACATTGTTGTATGGCTGTGAAACGTGGACCCTTTACCGACGTGATCTTAGGAAGCTTGAGCGTTTCCACCTACAAAAACTTCGATCAATCCTGAGGATTAAATGGGAAGACCGCATTACCAATATTGCTGTTCTGGAAAAGGCTCAAATCAACAGCATAGAATCATCCATAATAGGACACCAATTTAGATGGATTGGTCATGTCCATCGGATGGATGATATGAGATTACCTCATCAAATGCTATATGGTGAGTTATGCTATGGCACCAGACCTCATGGTGGTCTTAAGAGGCACTACAAGGACCAATTTAAGCAGACCCTGCAATTGACAGGTCTTGATTCACAAACCTGGGACATGCTGGCTGAAGACCGCTCAACTTGGCGCCGTATCATCTCGGATACTGTAAAGACGTTTGAAAGGGATCGACGCACACATGAAGAGGCCAAGCGTCAAGCTAGAAAACTTCGAGCAGCCGAACCACGTCCTCCTCCAGCAATACTATGTGACTTGTGTGGACGCTTGTTCCTTGCCAGGATTGGACTCTTTAGTCACCGTAAACACATCCACAAACTGGACTGAAGGAAGAAGATTTATACTCGGATTCGAGTTAAAGCCGATGATGATGACAAGTCAGTAATACATATTTCTCCTTTCCTTGCTGCAGCTTGTGCTCCCAATGGACCACTAAGGAATCCGTTACCTGTGCTGTTTCGTAAATATTTTCTGTTATTCTTGTGTTAATTTGACTTTTTAGTATTTCTTAACATGTTCATTTATTATTTCTTGCCATTACATTAGTTGAAGACATAAATGTACCGGTATCATTATTTCTTGTGATATATAGCCTATTTTCTTCGAACCCCCTTTTAAGGAAAACCCCCTTCTAAGGAAGAAATATCAAATCCCCCTGAGATTCATTAAAAAGAGATTCTACTGTACGTTAATGGAAAATCGTATTTTGGAACGAACTTCTATCATATGACGAGTTTTGGAACAAAACATGGATTTTGCTTAACAAGCATTTTAAGCCACATAATTTTGTTATGCACTCCTAATTTAATATACACACAATTTACAGTGAATACAAGTTTCCAGCAAATTAGATAAAAAATAGTATGCAGTGACAAAATAATACACAAGGAGCAATAAGTTACATAGATTAGATTCTCAAGTCGTCATCCTCCTCCTGGGGTTCACAAACAAGATCGTCTTCCACATAAACTGTCACGTTTTCTGGATCCATGACTTTCTTATAATATTGAAGTTCTTCATTATATTTCCACTCTACCCCATAGTGAAGTGTTAGTAGTTTCTTAACATCATTCATCTTCTCTTCTTTGACGGCTACTCCAAGAGGCAACTGAATTTTGTCGAATGTTACCGTTCTTCCCTTTTTAGTTATCCCTTTAAAATCAATTAAGTCACTCCTATAATTTTGCTCTCCACGAAGAAGAGTAGAGTATTTTACTTCCCTAAACACAAATCTCTTGCAGGATGGAATTCTGTAATGCCATGACCCTGGTGCTTTAAAGGAAGATTGGACGCTACCTTTCCAGTCATACACCGGACAATCAACACCTAGCGTGTTCACTGTGCCAAACTGCATGACAATTCGAGTGTAGGTGTCTGGTTTTACAATAGTGTCTCACACATTAATCTCCTTTTCAATTCTCCCGAAGACTCGGTCTGGGGGTATGAAGGAGTGTCCTACAACGGTAAATACCATCTCCACTTCTTTAACTTGTGCGGGGGGATCATTATACAGCCAATAGGAAACCATTCCAATCATGATACTATTTTTATTTTGACCCCCCACAACCGTCAGAAGCCAAATTAACTTTTGTGATACCTGTAAGATCAAGATGATTAAGTCTGTCATAAACACAGGATGCTATTTCGTTAGATTCTTTTGGACGAGAAGATTCGAGCCACTGGTATATAAAGGTGTTTCGTGTAGTTTGACTCTCATGCGATGTTCCTACACAGATTGTAAAATTGTACATATACAATAGTCTGGAGTAATACGTGGCTTAATCTGGAAATTTTGGAAGTGGTACATTTTTCTGGCAATCGAAACTTAATATCAGTTCATTATCTTCCTGATTACGTAGAACATCATAAGACGCTTGTGCTCTTAATTTATGTACTCATAACTCGGTTATTATATTATTCTTTTCTTGAGGAATCTTGCAGTGCTTCAGATTAGCTTTCAGCAACAAACATTTTGAGCAAGCATCAGTCGCTGGAGTGCCAAATCCAATATTATATGTCCGACAGAAATAATGCCTAAAGTAAGCTGCCTTAACTCGTAGCTCAGTTGATACTGACTGGTTGTAACTTCTCCACAATTTACTAATATTCAGCTCACTTGATAAATACTGGCGACCTTGACTTGTCCTCTACAATAGTGTAATTCACCAACATCATTTAATTTCTCTATGAAAATGCTCATACCTAGTCTTTCATTTTCACTGTACTTGCTACGAGTATCTCCTCCTCGTTTATCTATAGGCAACAAATACTGCGTTGAAACAGTGCATTGTCACGTTAGAACAAACTTGGCGGGAACACTTATAAAGAAGTTAATTGGCGCGGACATTGCTAAGTACTACAATCAAAAGTTCGCGGGAAACACTGCCTCGAAGTAAAGCAACAGGAATGTCGAGTATTGGAACACACTTTGGAAGTTGCATCAACTTTCTTATGCAAAATGTCGGATTTAGGAACGAAGTGCAGATGTCGGATTATGGAAATAACTTAACAAAGCAGATGTCAAGATTTGGAAATAAAGTCAAACTTTAATATTGATTTTTAACCACAAATATCGTGTTTTGGAACATCTTCCACCATCCATTTGATGCGTTTCTCCAAGAGGAATATGAAATCAAAAAAATCTACTTTTTGTAGAAAATGTCAGATGTCGACTTTTGGAAATAGGCTCCTCAAATATGATGAAATGTTCCAGCTAGCTCAAAACAGATTGCCAGCGTTTCGTGCCAGTGTACCAATGGGCTCTTCAGTTGGTTAGGGTACACCTTACCTAAGAGCCCATTGCACAGTGGGTCAAAATCAAAATCTGGGGGACAAAATTATTTTTACGTTTTAATTATGAATTTAGAGTGAAAGCAACGTATATAATTTGTTTACTTCATAATAAACATCAGTTAAGACCTTTTTTAAGCTACGTCTACACATGCAAGAAATTGTCTATGACTAAGAGTTGGATAGAGCATTCAGTTATCTCTTCAGAACAATTTTCTACCCTTAATTTACTTTTAACAAAGTCACAAAGTTCCACTTTTGGCATAATCGTCAAATCCAGTGCTTCAAACAGTTGTAAACGTGTGAGAACTGGTTGCGCGGCATCTTCTAAAACATCAAATAACTAAGTAAGTTGCAAAAAGATTCAAAAAATCTTATGACAGGCGTAAACTACAAGACTTTATCTACATTTTAACATTAAGTAGAAAGTGACGCATAGTGACGCGACATACTAAAAATCTAAGTGAAAATATAATTTTAAAAATGATAGTTAAATATTATATAATGCAAATCTTGCTAAAATTACATAACAATTACGCCCATTAATAAATGAAACACGTTACAAAGTTCATACCTTCAGCTTAATGTTCCATCTTAAAGCATCACACTAACCTCAAAGACAACCACTTACATTCACCCTCCAATTCAGACTGCTCAAACAGTGGTGACAGATTTACACTAAAATGCGTTTATATCCGAGAATAGTGAGCGGCAATTATATGAGAATGCTGTAGAATTAATACATTTTGATTTTTTAATTATGAAATTAAATAATTTTGTCCTCCTAGATTTCGATTTTGACCCACTGTGCATTGGTACACTGGGGCGAAACGCTGGTAATCTGTTTTGGGCTAGCCGAAACATTTTATCATATTTGTAAAAAAAGAAAAGTAGTCTCACTTCATAATATACAGTATCAACATACAGCACATTGGTTTTTATCATATGAAACACTAACAGACCTCTTAAAGTAGTTTTACCAATAATAATGTGACATGATTTCACAATATCAGCTGTTCTTGTGTGCGGAAACATTCGATTCATTTGGTCTGTCTCGGTGCTGTACAGTATGTCAGCTTTCCCATGGTCGAATGAGTCGCAAGAAAGCAAAATGGCCATACGATTGTTGTATTGACCCGATCTTTCCCGAAGTCAGGCCGCCGAACACCGCAAACTTAATTGTATCGAGATCGATTAAAGTGTTTATACTTTCTGATAAATGAAAAAAGAACTTACCGTAAATTAATACTGTAACGTTAAATCAATTTTTATTGGCAAAATGCACTTTAAAATTCGGCCAAACATCTGTTTTTGAAACTGACATGCAATAAACAGTCTTCTTGAAATACAGTATATACATCGAATATAGATTTAGGTATTAGGAAGTCATTATTTGAAGGCCTTTGTCTGAAGCGTGGCGCTCTATGAAAGTGAAACTTGGACTGTTGTTGCAGCAGAAAAGAGGAGAATTGAAGTGTTTGAAATGTGGTTTTTACAGGAGAATGATGATCAGATAGGTAGATAGGGTTACGAATAAAGAATTATTAAGACGATTGGGAGAGGAGAGATGTTTCTGGCGACTGCTAATGAAGAGAAGAGATAGGTTGGTAGAACACATACTAAGGCACCCAGGAATAGCAACCTTAGTTATGAAAGGAAGGGTTGAGGATAAGAACTGTAGGGGGTAGACCAAGGTTAGAATTGCCTCAGATGTAGGGTGTGGTAGCTATGTAGAGATGAAACGATTAGCTCAGGACAGGGAAACATGGAGAGTTGCATCAAACCAGTCGAAAGACTGAAGACTCAAACAACAACTTGAAATACAGTTTAAAAGAATACATGGTTCATTACGAGTATCTCTTGACAGTTCTGAGTACTGCAGAAAACAAAACTTAGGAGTTCAGAAGAGACAAATCTAAGAGAAAATCTATTATACACGGGCAAAAAATCCATTGGGACCAGGAAATAACTCCACTATAAGCGGGTAAATTTAAACAGTGAGGCATAGGAAAATTCAAGGAACCGAGAAAAAAATCCATTATTATCCGTCCGTACTTTTCTTTCTGAATTTTACTGTCGGAATCTGTGAAATGAAGAAATTTCGAATGCAAGGAAAATCTCTCTTGTGACATAACATTTGGAATGAAAGGGGTTTGAAAGACATATTTCCAATTGAAATATAGCTTTATGCTGGACTTCTGAACAATACCCATCAGTGTAAGAAGTGCAAGATACACCCTTACCTCATTGGAATTAGGAGGGGTCCAGTTGGAGAGCCGAGATGTCTTTAGTAATTGGAGGCGCAATCTATGTTGCTGTAAGTATTTATCAGCGTACACATTGGTTTCACGAACAATTAGGTCTATTAGTACATCATCTACAAACATTTCATGGATGCCAATCGGTGTTCCTTCCTCTGGATCCATTTTATTTTCACATACACTGTCACAATCAAAAGGTACCGGCGGGTTTACAATATCGCAGTCGCCCCATGTATTCGTATTTCTAGGCGTATTATCACGAATTACATCGTCAGCGTCGCTCTCTTCACTGCAAGTTATCGCAAACTCATCCTTTATAATGCTGTCACACTCTGAATCACTTTTGTTGGCACTACCGTATTTTCCCGCATAATCGTTGCCACCGCGTAATCGTCTCACCCCACTTTTCACACACTAAAATAGGTTTATAACGTTTCATCGCTTAATCGTTGCATAGCATATTCATATTTGTGCGCCAGCCAGTTGCACATGCTGCCGCGACTTCAGAAGAAAATATCTCGTCTTTATGCTTGCGGGCTATGAACTGTGACGTGAGCGGGAAGCTTCATCACTTAGCACATTCCGCGAGCGTATAATCTGGCGTGATCTTGTCGGGAGAAAGTAATCTCGGTTTTTATGCCTGCGGGCTATGAATTGTGACGCGGCGGCCAGCACACATTCCACAAGCTTATATGCCTAATCTGGCGTGATGTTGTCAGCAGAAAGTAATCTTGTCTTTATGCCTGCGGTCTATGAACTGTGACGCGAGCAGCCAGCCTTATCACTTAGTACAATCCGCGAGCTTATAGGCCTAATCGGGCGTGATCTTGTTAGCAGAAGGTAATCTCGTCTTTATGCCTGCGGGCTATGGACTGGGACGCGAATGGCCAGCGCTCATTCTGAGAGTTTATAGGCCTAATCTGGTGTGATCTTGTCAGGAGAAAGTAATCTCCTCTTTATGCCTGCGGGTTATGAACTGTGACGTGAGCGGCCAGTTTCGTCACTTAGCACATTCCGCGAGCTTATAGGCCTAATCAGACGTGATCTTGTCAGGAGAAAGTAATCTCGTCTTTATGCCTGCAGGCTATGAACCGCGACACGAACGGCCATTCCGCGAGCTTTAACCTGTCGTGACCTTGTTAGAAGAAAGATGCCTGTCTCTGACTACAGGCTATGACTCGTGCTACGCGAATGACTGGCCCGTGCAGCAAATAATGATACAGTATATTCTTTGAACTTAAATATTCTTCGCATAGTCGTCGCACCCTGCTTTTTTCCACGAATTTTAGGCTAAGAAAGTGCAACGATTATGCGAGGAAATACGGTATTATCGAGCAAATTAGCTATTTCTTTGTCATCAATAACTCCGCTAAGACCTGCCATGTTTACAAACACACGGTTTGCTAGAGCGGGAACACGTATGCAGAGATCTAAAAAATGACTGACTGTGAAGATATGCGACACTTCCTGGCAATACTAAGTTGCTCAAAGTGTAGGTGAAAGTTGACTCTTCCTGCCATCTTACGACCAAATAAATAACTATTACGAAATCCACGTAGCGGGCATTTCAAATTCCACGCTGTGAACGTAGCAGGGTAGTGGGCGCACCATTGCGCCATACACGCTAAGGGGGTTAACCTATTTGTTACTCAATTAGTTTATCAATACGGAACCAGAATGAACCTTTTAGTATTCTTGCTATGCTCCATGCACGAGTGCTTATCTGTTGACTGTTACATTACTACCGTATAAGAATATTCCTAAACAAATCTTATACAAAGTAATACATAGTGTCCACAGGCAGGAATAGTCAGGAAAAATCAGGAATTTTGTTTTTGGTCAGGAAATGTCAGGAAAAAGTGTGAAAAAATTGCGTGAGTCAGGAAAAAATGGCGAAAAGTATTAGAAAGTCAGGAATTTTGTATTAACCATACAGTATTTTGTGTTACAGCCATATTTTGATGTTACTAGTTCAACTAATCTCTGAAGATAAAAAGCAATAACTCACTGGGCATTATAGTAAGTTTCCATTTTTACAGTACATCATAGTAAAAACCTCTTACCTATTTTTTGTATGCTTTTTTGGCGTTGGCGTAGGGGTGTGGCGACCCCATCACTATAGTTTAGGTTATTAAGTACTTTGATTTATGTATTATTGCATTATAATTTACTTTATTTTGTATTTTAAATGAATAAAGAGGCAAACGTTGGGCAGCTATGGAGATGGTGGAGGCTGCAAATAAAAAAGATATATATATTTGCTCAATAAACCTTTTTTCCGATGTTACGATGACTTTGCGAGTCAGGAATTTTGTTGAAAAATGGTCTGGAAAAGTCAGGAAAATTGACATTGAAAATTCTGTGGACACCATGTAAATATCACCTAGATGTTAGGCCCCTTAAAACAACAATTATCATCATCATCAACAAATGCCAAAAGAGAGAGAAATAATAGTTACTACGTTTATTAAGACGATAAAAGTTTTACTACAGCCAATGAATTTAGTAGTCATCTTTCTGGTAAGTTTAATGTAAAATACGGTATATGATTCCTAGAGATACAAGAAAATAGCAAATATGACACCCCCCACTTTACTCTGTCTGTCCACCATCCTTCCTCAACCACTGAACTCCACTCCCGGTTCCGTTCTCTCACACTGTCCTTCACCGAATCCATCCACCGTACTCTAGGTCTTCCTCTTCCTCTCTTTCTAGTCATCCGTTTCTCCATCACTTGTTTTGGTATTCTGTCATCATTCATCCTTTTCACCTGTCCATACCATCTCAATCTGTTCTGCTCCAGCTTAATAGACAGCTTCTGTACATTTACTTCCTTTCGAATGTCTTCATTCCTCACTCTGTCTCTCCTAGTCTTTGTACCATACTCCTCAGGAATTTCATCTTAGCTGGCTGTATTCTACTTTCATCTCTCCTCATCATCGGTAAGTAATAGGTGTTGTACATCACTTCTTCTGCCTTCAGTGGTATGTCTGTAGATCCCAAATTAAACTCCGAACCTGATGATAGAAAATATCAGGGCAAAATATGGTTAAAATGGGTCATGATTACAATTTCGCTAAAAACATTTTCTTTCTTAGTTATAATTACGGTAATTGGAAAGATACCTACCATCAAATTTAGGGGGTAAAACATTGCAATTGTGGAGAACTTCAAGTCGTCAGCTGTTGTATCTGAAATTAGGTAGATTTCATTAGAAAGCTAACTATTGCAATGGGTACCATGTTTCGAATTCCGGAAAATTTCGACATATCATCGCGTTTCACATCCCCAGACCCCAAAACCACCGTCAGTTCAAAAGTTTATATATATATATATATCCGTACAAAATGGACACATATATAGGATGGATGAGAACAGACTCACTAAGAAGATTTTCAATATCGTGAATGCAAGTAAATTAAAGACCAGTTGGATTAAAGAAGTACATGAAGACATGGAATTAATTAAAATCTCTGAAGACGACATTAAGGACAGAGAACAATTTAGAAATAAAATCAGAAACACGAAAATTGTACAAGTTTCAAGGAAAGATACATCAGGGAAAAAATGGACAGAGGAAAGGAAGAAAAAGCACAGTGAACTAATGAAGAGGTTTTGGGAAGAAAAGAAGAGAGGAAAAGGAAGTGAAGCTGTGGTTGGCTCTAGTTCTCACGCTCTCCTGAAGGGGAATAATCGGAAATATCAGTTTCTTGTGGGCACGATAACTGCCGAAATTTTTCACCAATCACTTTGAATTTTTACCGAATATGTATACCTATAAAATCTCGGTCGAGTTCGTTACTGGGCTAAATCGGTTGAAGGGGGTAAAATGGGGGCTTTTTTCGAAAAAGTGAAATATTGCTATAACTCTCTTAATATGTGAAATATCGAATCCATTCCAAGTTCATACTATGTGTCGGATAAAGCCCAAAAATTTATGTTTTAAGAGTTTTTTTTATAGCACCAACCATTGACCAAAGGGGTGGGAAAAAGTGGGTTTTTCGGGAAACATTAATCATATCTCTCTTAATAGGCACAGTATCAAAACCGTACAAAATGGACAATATTCCCCTAATAATTACCTAAAACCTTTGTCTGAAAGAATTTTTGATATGACCCACCATTACACCAAGGGATGAGAAAAATGATTTCGGAATTATAAGAAAATGCCAAGAGCTATCAGAGGTTGCCATGGCAACACTACTAAATTGATGAGGGATGAGCCATCAGACGTTGCCATGACAACGCACTTGCACGAGATCAGATTCAGATTTCCATCTGACTAAGTGTGAAGCGTCTTCGGTGACGTAACTGGTAGCATGCTGAACTTCTATGCCCAAGGTCGCGGGTTCAAAGCCGGACAAAGTCGTCAGATTTTCTAAGAGCCCTAAAAAACCCTCAGTATGCTTTCCTTTGGAGGGGAAGTTCCAACGTTTGTTGCGAGTTGCTGGTTGCGGTGGCATCTAGTAGCCAAGTTCACAGCTAGGTATCGTTGACGGTAGTATCTGGTAGCAACATTAGGAACTACTGCTTGAAATTGACCGTCTGCAGTCCTTACCTGAATTACAGACTAATACAGCCATCACAATTCACACCTTTTATCAGACAGATTCTACACTCACCCAAAGTACACGGGGTTACATGACCGCGTTGTCGCAGCCCCTAAACTGAGGAACCAACCAAAATCTCTGCGGGAGATAAAATTTTGCGTGAAGACGTAACAGACCGTTAGATAGTTACACATCAGTGTCGAAACCTTGCATAAGGACAGTGTGACCACAAGTATAAAAATGGACCCCAAATGACAAGAAGGTTACCGTCCCCATAAGACAATAAAATGTTTAAAATATGCATAAAATGACGAAAAACAAAGTTAATTAAGCTCCAATTATAAAAACTTTCTCGCAATCAATGAGGTCTGATCCTTCTACGAAAACCTGCATATTCTGCCTATTTTCACCTATCCCCAGGTTTGCCCGGTGAAATATACCTCCGCCTTCCGACGTGCCGAGAGGACTTTTATATATATAGAGATGCCAAGACCCATCAGAGGTTGCCATGACAACACTACTAAATTGATGAGGGATGAGCCATCAGACGTTGCCATGGCAACGCACTTGCACGAGATCACATTCAGTTTTCTATCTGACTAATTCTGAAGCGGCATCGGTGACGTAACTGGTAGCATGCTGAAGTTCTATGCCCAAGGTCGCGGGTTCAAAGCCGGCCGAAGTTGTCGGATTTTCTAAGAGCGCTAAAACTCCCTCAGTATGCTTTCCTTTGGAGGGGAAGTTCCAACGTTCGTTGTGAGTTGCTGGTTGCGGTGGCATCTAGTAGCAAAGTTCACAGCTAGGTGTCGTTGATGGTAGTATTTGGTAGCAACATTAGGAACTACTGCTTGAAATTGACCGTCTGCAGTCCTTACCTGAATTACAGACTAATACAGCCATCACAATTCACACCGTTTATCAGACAGATTCTACACTCACCCAAAGTACACAGGGTTACATGACCGCGTTGTCGTATCCCCTAAACTGAGGAACCAACCGAAATCTGTGCGGGATATAAAATTTTGCGTGAAGAAGTAACAGACCGTTAGATAGTTACACATCAGTGTCGAAACCTTGCATATGGACAGTGTGACCACTAGTATAAAAATGGACACAAAATGACAAGAAGGTTACCGTCCCCATAAGACAATAAAATGTTTAAAATATGCATAAAATATGCATAAAATGACGAAAAACAAAGTTAATTAAGCTCCAATTATAAAATACTTTCTCGCAATAAATGAGGGCTGATCCTTCTACGGAAACCTTCATATTCTGCCTATTTTCGCCTATCCCCAAGTTTGCCCGGTGAAATCTACCTCCGCCTTCCGGCGTGCCGAGAGGACTTTTTTTTTACCTTCAAGTCCTCTTCCCACTTACTGGGGTCGATGAATACCGTATTTGCTCGCGTATATCTTGCCCCCACGTATATCTTGCGCCCCATTTTTTAATTTGAAATTTCAGGTGAAAAAATGTACTCGCATATATCTCGCATTCATTTCGACACCGTCGTATAAATGACCGCAATAACCTTGAGGTAGCAACACGTTCGATTTAGGGGGCCACAACAGTCGTCATTGTCCAGGAACTTACCCGAAGCGATACCTTAGCGCGATTAGCGTGCCACAACAGTCATCAATACGAAATGTTATCGTTCGTTTTGGTGGCAGGGGTTTTCTTTATTGTTGTCCGTCAGTTGCCTTGTAGTCATCAGTACCGGTACTCTGGCTTCGAAGATAAAGGAAATCTGTGCTATACAACTCGTGCCAACATGCTCGTATGTTTGGAAGATTGCGCAAGTAGGCCTACTATTACATCACAGAGAAACATAGTTCAGTCTTCTTGAAACTCAATGATTTCGTCTTTACGCATTGCGTCGCATCAGAGCTCGGCCACGAGCAAACATGCAGTGCGGCGCGAGTGTTATGGCACGAGGAACATCATTAGTCTGTGGCCGCGATCGGCTAAGTTCGAGCTCGCTCGTTCATGTAGTGAGGAATCGATATGGAAGATGATCGATTGTATCGATCGCTAAGCGTCTGCGCTCTAAATTCCTTTTCTGCCTTGAATCATCCTTAACGAGCGTATGACGTCTTTTTCATAGGTTCTTACTGTCGCATAACCATAACGAATTATAATAAATGGTGTCGACGGACATTGTTTTGAAGAGCTTCTTGAAGACATACATCACAAATGCATTGGACCGAAGTCAGAATGAAGCAGGATGATGACCAGAATGATGCACGCGAGAGTACCTCGGAGATTGGCAGCAGTGACGGGAGTGACGATGAATAGGGCGAGTACCGTATGCCAGTTGCCTTGTTTCAATAATGCAAATTTTGTGGTTTTTTTTTTTCGGGAATACGGTCATTCCCCGCGTATATCTCGCACCGAAAATTTTCGCACATAATTTTGGTAAAAAAATGTGCGAGATATACGCGAGCTAATACGGTATGTCTCTGGCAACTAGACAGACTGATCCTATCATGAAACATTGTTTGACCACGTTTACCATACTCAGGTAAGGAAAGTATTTCTACAAAAAAGGAATCTCTTGACTTCGAATATAGATTTAGGTATTAGGAAGTAATTTTTGAAAGCCTTTGTCTGGAGCGTGGTGCTCTATGGAAGTGAAACTTGGACTATTGGTGCAACAGAAAAGAGGAGAATTGAAGCGTTTGAATTGTGGTGTTACAGGAGAATGATGAAGATCAGATGGGTAGATAGGGTTACAAACGAAGAGGATTAAGACGAGTGGGAGATGTTTCTGGCGACTGCTAATGAAGAGAAGAGATAGGTTGGTAGGACACATACTAAGACACCCAGGAATATCAAGGTTAGTTAGGGAAGGAAGGGTCGAGGACAAGAACTGTAGGGGTGGACCAAGGTTAGAATATGTTAAACAGATTGCCTCGGATGTAGGGTGTGGTAGCTATGTAGAGATGAAACGATTAGTTCAGGACAGGGAGGCATGGAAAGCTGCATCAAACCAGTCAAAAGACTGTAGACTCAAACAACAACAACATATGAATAGCTGGAGGAGGGCATGGTTGAGTATGATGCAACTTGATGCTTAACCTTTTCTTGTCTGCAATGTTTTACAAAGTGATCAGTAGCAGCAGAAATGGTTTAGTGCTAAAGTGCTAAATCTATGGCAGTATCCTCCTAGGTTCGCGAGATTATTCTTGATGACTTCATGGTTTGTTTCAGCTGGTCCCTAAATTACTTCAAAGGAGCTCAGTGGGATCTTGTACCAGAGCTAAGTTCATCATCAAAACTTGGCAAGGTATCTTGGAACCATTCTTACAGTGGACATGTCCTGCCCATCTCAGATGGCTCGTTGCCATCTATGAAGCTCTGCAGTTTGCACTACAGAATGCACAAATCCCCTTTCTTGTGTGTACCGACTCTTTGAGTTCGTTGCAGTCAATTACTACATGTTTCCCGCAGCACCCCCTAGTGCAGCTAATCCACGACCTATTAGCCGGGCTGTGCCATGCTGACACTCGAATTACCTTTCTGTGGCTTCCATGCCACATGGGAATTGCTGGAAATGAGTTAGCGGATCATGCTGCAAAAGAGGCGGTATCACTACCACCTCGACCAATGTAGGTACCCGCTAGAGATATTCGCTCTCAGTTACGCCTACAAGTTCTGGCATTTTGGGAGAGTCAGTGGCTAGCTGACCCAATGCCCAGTAAATGGAGAGCGACCTGCGTGTGGCGGAGCTCTTTCCGGTCACGGAGGGAGTCCGTCGTTTTGTGTAGGATAAGGATAGGTCATACAAGATCAACCCACTCGTCCTTAATGAAAAGGGAAGACCCCCCCAATTTGTACCTGTGGAGCCGTTTTCACCGTGGCCCACATTTTAACCGAGTGTGTGGATCTTGCTGACTTTCGAAGAAACCTTTGTTTGCAGATGACAGTCAAACTTATATTAGCCGATGACGCGGCGGCTGCTGATCACGTTATCCGCTTTATAAGTGAGAGTGGGTTAGGGCCAGAAATCTAAATTTTCCAGTGTATATTGACTCAAAGACTTGTTCTTTTTTGAATTCTGAATTTTTTGTTTTTCCATAATTTTTGTTTATTTTTATAACTACTGTATTAGTTTTATTTAATTTTTTGTTTTATTAATTTTCGGTCTTTTCAAGTTTAGGTGTCCACCTCTAAATTTTAAATTCCATTCCAAATTTGTATACTTTAATCTGTGTTAAGAGGGGCAGATGACCTCGTAGTTCCGCCCCTTAAAACAACAATAACTAACATGTCAGATGATGGTCTATGTTGGAGGCTTCAATACTATTACTGTGCACCTTCTTGAGAACTGTAGTGTTTCGTTCCAGTTGATGTTCAACATGGATCTTCGCTTCTGTTGGTGAAAGCGATGAAGCTTTTTGATGTCCTTGGTCCATGTTTCACAGCCATTCAGTAGCATGGTGAGAACAAACAGCTTGGTATACCTGTTAGATCTTTGTTGTTGAAGACCCAGTGTGATAGACGGCAGAAGGCAGTATGGGCAGCACAGATTGTTGCCACCACGTCCTGTTCACAGGACCAATTCTTAGACAGCATGCTACCACGGTAAGAAACATGGTCTACCTGTTCAAGTGTTGAATCTAACATAGTTATACTGAACTCTTTAAGTGTTGTCCTTGGGGCAGGCCGTGCAGGTATCTTGGTTTTCTAAGCATTGATGGTTGGACCAAAATGATCGTAGGCACTCTTGAAGCAGTTGACTGACTGGTGTGGGCAGGCAATGCAGTGTCATCACCATACTGTATTTCCGTTATCCTGGTAACATTAGTTGGGTTGGTTGGTTCCTCAAGTTTAGTTGCTGCGACAACGCAGCCATGTAGCCCCGTGTACTTTGGGTGTGTGTAGAATCTGTCTGATAACCGGTGTTAATTGTGATGACTGTATTAGTGTGTGTTATCTGTTTTCAATTCAAGTAAGGACTGCAGACATTGAATATTTCCAAGTAGTTGCCGCCAAACGCAACCCTCAATGACTACTAGTTCAGAACTGTTACCAGATGACATTGCAGTCGGCTCCTGGCGACGAACGTCGGAACCTAAGAGCATTGTCAAATGTTTAACCTCACCTACAATTTAGCTTCACACAGGTGTAATTAGTGGAAGGTTCTTTAACAAGCCATAAATTTATGACATGGGACCGCAGGCTTTACTTCCCCGCCGAAGGAAGGCATACTGAGGGATTCTCAACGCTCTTAAAAAAATCCGACAACTTCGGCCGGGTTTGAACCCGTGATCTTGGGCATAGAAGCTCAGCATGCTACCAACTACGCAACCGAAACCGCCAACATTAGTTAGTGATGATGATAATTGATAGCGGCTTCGGTGGCGTAGTTGGTAGCATGCTGAACTATTGTGCTCAAGGTAGCGGGTTCAAACCCGGCCGAAGCTGTAGGATTTTTTAAAAACGTTAAAAATCCTTCGGAGGGGAAGTAGATTTATGGCATGTAAAAGATACTTACACAGACTAAACTTGTGTGAAGCTAAATTGTTAGGTGAGATTTCGTCGGAACGCTCTATCAAAGTTCCAATGTTCACTACTAGGTATCATTGATATCTGGTAGCGAAAGTTGGAACTACTTGAAATTGAACAGAACTTGTAGCTCACCCTAAAGGTGTCCGCTGGAAGTAGCTACAGACTCAGGCGAGCCGAACATGTCCTCGGACACTCCCGGCACTAAAAGCCATACGATAAATAAATAATGATAATTGATTTAAAGGGCCTAACATCTAGGTTATCGGCCCCTTATGGTTTGGGTGATAGTGAAAGATGAGATGAGAATGTAATGAAAACTATAACTAATATTAATTACAGTCTTACAAACTAAAAGAAGAAATGGTAAACAAATAAAGAACAAGGCAAACAATGGACAGGAGGGAAAGAAATGCCCTCAACCCTCGAAGAATGAAGATTGAGGGACTTGGAAGAAAGGAGAGCCAGGAAAGGCGGATAGGAAAGGGAAAGAGGAGAGGGTTCGCCCCACAAGCAATGGAAAAGGGGAAAAGACCGGATCCAGCTCAGGAATCCCTCGGGTTTGCCAACTCCCAAACTCACAAGTCGTGAGCCCCTGAGGGTGTAGCACTATCCAGGGTGCACCAGAAGTGCACACCCTGCCTCCTTGAGGGCCTTGAGCAGAAGGCAGGAGATAGGAAGAGAACAGAAGAGGTCGTGACTCCACAAAGAATGAGCGAGGAGGAAATAGGAGACAAGGGCCAATTAAGGTGGGAAAGTAAATGACTCCCTAATCCTTGGATACCCTAATACCATCAACCCCTGGCACTATACAGCCCATGACGGGCTAAGGCCGACCAAGCGACCGCTGCCCAGCCATTTGGCCTGCAGGTATTGGGGTGACGCGTGATCAGCGCGTCGGGTCCCCTCGGCCGTTAATCTTGGTTTTCGTGATCGGGGCGCTGTCTCACTGTCAGACAGCTACTCAATTGTCCTCACGAGGCTGAGTGCACCCCCTTCCAACCCGCACGTCAGTTTTAAAATCCCTGACGGAGCCGAGGATGGAACCTGGGGCCTCCGGGTGAGAGGCAGGCGCGCTACCTCAACACCACGGGGCCGGCCCCTAATTCCATCGGGGTCGGAAAAGAACAAGAGTTGACCAAGGGTGGTCAATAGGAAAGATAAATAGAGAGTAGCCCGGCACAAGTACCGTATTTACTCGAATACGACCCGCCCCGAATAAGACCCGCACCCTGATTTTGAAGAACAAAATTTAAAAAAAAAAAAAAAAATACTCAAAATTATTTACTATCTTAACTAAATAAACAGAATAGCATTTATCCAAATAGTTTCCAACAGTTTTGAAGTCGTCCTAAAATAACACACATCAAACGATTAAAAATACAAATAAAAGTACACAAACACTTCATTCATTGTCATCAGTTATCACCATCACTTTCCCACTAAATGTCGTCATCACTGCCATCCATAGCATTCGAAATACTGCATTTCTTGAAGCTCTTCCGCATGAGATCTCCAGAGATACGATTCCATGCCGTCAAAATCCACGAACACAGCAGCTGAACTTCCGGGCGCTGAATACGACCAGTTGGAGTCGGTGTGTGCTTATCGGCCGCCATCCACTCCGTATACAGCTGTTTCAAGGCTGCTTTGAACGGGCAGTTCACGCAGACATCCAGTGGTTGTAGCATAGACGTCATCCCGCTCAATCACGAATACATGACTCGTCAATATCATATTTCCTACCGGGCACGATTTCCAATAACTTCAGCTTCCCTCACAACTTTCAATTTCTCACTCACAGTAAATGACCGCAAACGTTTCGTAGCATTCATGTTTACACTCGGAGAACGTGCGCGTGACTGTATGACGTACGGTAAAACAAAGTTATAGCCGGAAGAAGGCTAGCACCATCTAGCGGATACTCGCAACACCCGATATCACGCGCGGCGGGCAATTAAGATCTTTCAAATTTGGATGACTCAAATAAGACCCTCACCCCAATTTTTCACGTCCGAATTTGTTTAAAAATGTGCGGGTGGTATTCGAGTATATACGGTAAGTGGAAGCAGTGCCGAACTCTGCTGGGGTCCCGTGGCCGTCAAACCACGTTCCACTAGCCTTGGGCCCCTGGGGGAAACATTAGTTAGTCTTAGGGATCATAGCTTACAAGGGGTGGATACGATACATGGGTCACCGATTCGAACGATCTTTAGTACACGTGCAGGACATGGCCAGGCGTATATCAGGTGCAAGTAGGAAGGTGCGCTTCTCAGCCGCTTTTGAGAAATTAACTAATTGCAATTACAGTGCGGCGTCTATGTGCGTTGTACTCTAGCAAGGACCCAAAGAGCCCTGCTTCGTAACCGCGGGATCACTGGATCGAATCCTACAGGTGAGCCTTTGCAGTGTGTTGTGTGGTTTTTTTTAATTCAATGAACGGAACAGACTGGGCCTTCAGTGTATAAATGTATACATATACCAGAATACACCTGACCGTGTATAATACCAATGTATTTGCAATGCCAATACTATGCATTATGTAATGTCACAAACATTGACCTGGATACGATGATTTCAGAATCCCTTCTCCGGCTCACATAACACGTTATTACAATTGACTGCAAAATAAACAGTATTTACGACACCTACAGTTGAACGAATTGCCAAAGTTAACAAAAAAAAACCATACAACCCAAAGACTCACCAGTGGGATTCGATCCACCGATCCCGCGCTTACGAAGCAGGGCTCTTACCCTGCACTCGCGTTCGTTGGATTCTTGCTAGCATGCTACGCGCATACAGTAGACGCTGCACAGCGTTTATTGCAATTTATTGAAACGACTGAGAAGCGCACCGTACTACTTGCACCTGATATACGCCTGGTCATGTCCTACACGTGTACTAAGGATGGTTCGAATCGGTGACCCATGCATTGTATCATCCCCTTGTTTGCTAGATTAAAGAGTTTTCCATCGAAACAGTATTAGATCTCCACACCTGTGTTGTTAGCAGATGTTTCATGCAGCATGGCAACCAATTAATAAAGAGAAAATAGGAGTGAAGCAAGAACACAACCTGCCTCAATCCAAGAGTGACAAGAAAGACATCTGAAATGCTTTTTTGATGGAACAGCACTCGCAGACATGTTTTCATGGAGCTCCATGAATCCATTTCGATAACAAAGATGGATCATATGTACACAATGGTCAGGGCAGACAAAATGCTTCGGCACTGCTCAGATAAACCATCTCTAGTTCATAAAATATCGTACTAAAGGGCATGGTTTTTGTTGTTCTCTGCATTTTTCTAGTTGCCTTGCACAAAATCGGTTGCGCTTCAGGAGATACCGTAACAACATTGAGATTCTGGAAGAATTCTTTCGGTGATAACTTGTTCAGTAGATGATCAAAGGGGCTGATACACCTGGAACGCACGCATTTTGTAAATTACTCTGTATATATGGAATCATATCAGGGATTTGAATTAAACTTTGTACACTTCTAGTACGAATGCTGGGCTTTCATTAGATGTATAAAGTTTTAAATTTCAATGTATACAAGTGTAATAAAATTTGCATATTAAAATATTTAAAAAATCTTTCTTGAATGTTACAAAAAACAAAATTTCTTGAAAACTATCAGATTGGCATAAACTATTTTTTCCTTAAAGGCAACACTAAATTACCACTGATAGACCTATATAAACTTGGTGGAAGAATATGTTACCCTTTTACAGGTATTTCATTTGAATATTGTAAGAAATTAAGAATTTCACATGATGTTCTGGTGCACTGAGCATATTTTTCCAAGGAATTCAATAATGGAGGTTCATTCTCTATAATCTACAGTGAGTTTCTCTCATGAGTTGGCAGGCCGGTGCGCCCAGCTGATCTGCCTCCCGTTGATTCATCACTTCCCGTTGCACAGCGCGCACTTCGCAGTTCTGGTCCAGGCTTAGAACGTGTATTAGGTGATCTGTCGGTCCAACTGTTCTTAAGTTGTGAAGTGTTACTTCGGGGTATAATTCTCATAATGCCTCCACATGTGTACATGGTAGGGGAAAGTGTATTTATTTACAATAATTATGTGAAATCAGAGTCTTGAGGGAAATCGTTAGACGTTTCATAACACATCTTGCAAGTGTGCGCCCTCCACATAGAAAGACTGTGCGGAAACTCGTGAACAAATTGAGAGGAACTGGTTCATTACTCGATAAGAAGCGAAGTGTTAAAAACCGTATACCTAACGAGGAAAAAGTAAATGAAATCGCAGAAAAATTAGCACATAGGCTTACAAAATCCCTAAGACGACTTGGACAACAAACCAGGGTTCGAAGAGCTCAGCATGGTGGGCTACGAAAATCTTGAAATAGAAACCATACAAGATTACTGTAGTACGCGGACTGCATCCACGTGGTCAAGATAAGCGGGTACGTATTTGTAATTGGATGTTGCGAAACGTTCATGATGAAATAAATGATCCACGTGTAATATTTTTCTCGGGCGAGGCTTTACACGGGTATGTTTCAACACAGAAACTATACTATGCCGAGCGGGGAGTGATGATTCAACGGGAGGCAGATAAGCAGGGCGCGCCGGCCGGCTAACAGATGAGAGACACTCACTGTAGTTCCAACAAGGGGTATTCAGAATTTCATGCAATTTAGACCATTAGTTCTTGAGTTACTTTGTTTTTGGTGTGAAAAAATTAAACTTTTGGGAAACTGGCTCTAAACATAGTATATACATTTCCACTTGCACGCCCACACAGCTGACTGTTCAGTACATGCATGAATTTAAATGAAATATCTCAGTCAAAATCGAAAATTTCGCTATAAAACTTCAGATTTAGGTAAATAAATGTGTATTCTTTCATTCAAGATAAAAAAAAAACATATTCCCAGGTGTATCAGCCCCCTTAAACAGAGTTATTGCAAAAATCTTTCCATTGATCGATAGCAAAGCTATGCCATGATAGTTGCCACAAACACTATGATCACTTTTCTTGAAGGTGGAGGCAGTGGTGGCATTCTTAATGTCGCCAGCCACTTTTCTGGTTTTCAAATCAAGAATAGCCTTGTCCTTAACAGTAAACCACCACTCGGAATTAACTCTGAAGGGATGTTGTTTACTCAGGGCTCCACTCAATTCTCAGTATTTTGGTGGGGCTGTGGAGGTTTTCGTGGCAACAGTGGAATTGCTGTTTAAGAGCATGTTAAAGTGTTCCTTCCAGTGTTTCAGGACACTCTGGCAGTCAGTAAGGATAGTAACATTGTCAGCTGTTTTCAGAGTACCAGACAAAGAGCGAGTAGGTCCAAGTAGTTCTTTAATTCAGCATGAAAGTTCCTCAGATCCCGAGCATCAGACAGTCTTTGCAGTTCCTGAGATTTTTGTTGCCACCAGATGTTCCTTTTTTCTCTTATTTGTGCTAGGCATTGTCACTTCATGATAGCTGTTGAAGAAGTGATGGATGGGCTTCCTAAATTTCAGTTTTGAAGCACAATATTTTGTCGTCAAACCAGCTATTCACAAAAATGATGACTTGCTAATAATAATTTGCAATGTGGCCCATTCTTTGAGTGTTGACTGGGTTGTTCTGTAGCCAGTCACAGATTTCATTCTGAAGTTTAGAAACATTGAGCTTTTGTTTAGGCAGGTTAAGTTGGTACTTAGGTGGCTTTCATTGAAGAGAGATCAGAGTCGTATGATCTGTTCAACAGACATCAACATTTCTTGTTGTCAGCACATTGCTGGGTGGTGACATAGACCAGGATGTGCCAGTGTTTGGACCGAGGATGCGAGTCTTGATTCGACTAAGCAGTTAGATTCTATTATTTAAACTAGTTTCCATGATACCTTGATTTAACCTGAAGTTATGCATTGAGCTAACCTCATTGCTATATGAAGTTTTTTCCTTCCACGCTCGTCTCGTTTGTATGCAGGCATTTGATTTGGCTTATGGACCTGTTAAGCATAAGGCTTCTTCATTGGTTGTGTACATATGGTGAAGTATTGTGATTTTTGCCAATTCAAGCTTCGACCGGTGTTTTGGAGCGGATTTACGAATGAACTGTCCACTGATTCTCTGTGTTTCGATGGCTGAATATCATCGCTGTTTCATATATTTTTTAATTTTGCTTATATGGTGCACCATCATCATCATCATCATCATCATCATCAATGTCCCACTCCAGTCGCCCGGGTGTGGTTAACAAGCCTCTTCCACTCGTTTCTGTCCTTCCACTTTTCCTGCTCCATTACTTCCTCCACATCCAATCCAGCTTCTCCGATGTCCTTCCGAATCTGATCCATCTTCTTCTTGGTCTTCCAACTGTTCGCTTACCCTTAACTTCTCTTTCCAACTCCCTTCTTGCCGCTCGTTCCTTTCCCATTCTCTTCACATGTCCGAACCATCTCAGTCTTGCTTTCCGTATCTTCTGTACTAACGGTTCCACATTTAGCTCCTCTCTGATTTTAACATTTTGAATTCTATCTCTTCTTGTCTTTTTTACAGATGTTCTTAAAAATTTCATTTCTGCTGCTTGGATCTTACTATCTTGTCTCTTGTTAGTTACCAGCGTTTCCAGTCCGTATGTTACAATTGGTATGAAGTACTGTTTATATAGTGTTAATTTCGTTCTCCTGGGCACTTTGTCATCCCATAAAAGCTCTCTGACTTGATGATAGAATGTTGTGCTTTTACTTAGTCTGTTGTTAATTTCAGGGTTGATTTCATTACCTCCGTTAACAATGCTACCCAGATATGGGAACTGTTCCACATTCTCCAACCATTCTCCATCTATGTTCACTTGGCTTCTCTTTTCCTCTTTTCCACAGTGCAGGACTACAGTTTTCTTTTTACTAATTACCATTCCAAACTCCTTCAGCTTTTCATTCCAAATGTCCAATCTCCTTTGTACTTCCTTTTCTCCCTCTCCCCAAATCACCACATCATCTGCAAATACCAAGGCCTTCACTTCATCACTACTGATACTCTGTTTTACACGTTTTATGATTTCATCCATCAATATAACAAATAATAATGGTGACAGTGCACTTCCTTGTTTGAGGCCTTTTTTTGTATAGAATGTTTCAGAATCACCATGGTGCACCATATTAAGTCAAATAGCCATTTGTTTTCTTGAGTGCTACGCTATTTTATATCTTTCTTCAGATATTTGTCTTGGCTGATGAAGGGGATAAAAGCTATTAATCCCTGAAACATGTACCAGGAGCAAATGTAATTATATTTTCTTTTCGTTTATGTATTGACTAAGGCGGATATATAATTTGTTGTTAAAAACTATTAAGCAGTTAGAAGTGACTGTTCATTTGCATTGCATTTACCAAGTCCTTGGTCGTCGTCTTTGGACTGGTTTGGTGCAGCACTCCATTCCTCCCTGTCCTGAACTAATCGTTTCATCTCTATATAGCTAGCACACCTTACATTCGAGGCAATCTGTTTAACATATTCTAACCTTAGTCTACCACTACAGTTCTTGTTCTCGACACTTCCTTCCATAACTAAGTTTGCTATTCCTGGATGTCTTGGTATGTTTCCTACCAACCTATCTCTTCTCATCATTAGTCACCAGAAACATATCTCCTCTCCCACTCATCATAAATTATTTATTTATTTAGTGTATGGCAACTGGAAGGCAACTAATATACCTATAGTTTACAAATTGTATAAAATTATAAATACTAAATCTACAAGTTAACGTCGAAGGGCTGAAGCCGTCACTTCAAAGAAATCTTCTGGACTCCCAGAATAAGCTCATCTGCTGGAGGATGTTACAATGTGTTTGATGGTCTGATGTTCACTGCCATGGTCACATTGGGAATAAGCCGCCAATCTCCGCCGGTGGAGGTTCTCTGCACAAATGCCATGGCCTGTACGGAGCCCGTTAAGTGTCTTCCAAACATGCCGCGGTAGTTCCATGCCAACTGGCTGTCTACCTGGTCTAACGAGAGCCTGGTAGTCCTCATGTGCAGCACTTGTCCACATTCCTGACCATTTCCTGTTCATGTTGAAATTCATTGCTTGCAACAATTCTGCCAGTATGATGGGTGGCCGTCTGGATTTTAATTGGCTTTTTCTAAGTACATGTACATCAGAGTGGATTGGAAGCTGAGGATTGATAATTATCTTTTTATATTCATTTAGGAGGGTGTTCTGTCTCAGCAGATTTGGTGGCGCTATGTGACTTAGAGGTCTTAATATCTCTTCATTTGTTACTCGATCTATCCATCTTGATCATTCTCCTGTAACAGCACATTTCAAATGCTTCTCTTCTCCTCTCTTCTACTGCGCCAACAGTCCAAGTTTCCCTTGCAAAGAGCGCCATGCTCCAGACAAAGACTTTCAAAACTGTATTTTTAATACCTAAATCTATATTTGATGTCAGCAAATTTCTTTTCTGTAGAAATGCTCTCCTTGCCTGAGCCAACCTACTTTTTATATTCTCTTCGCTTCATCCATCACTGGTTATTTTGGTTCCCTATGTAACAAAAGTCTCCTACTTCCTTTAGATTTTCACCTGCCAATTTGACGTCCATAGGGGTTTCTGATTTCTTTCGGCTGTGTTCCATTATTTTTGTTTTGCATTTATTTGATTTTCATGGTTGGTTGGTTGGTTCCTTCATTTAGGGGCTGCAACAACGCAGTCATGTAGCCCCGTGTACTTTGCGTGTGTGTAGAATCTGTCTGATAACCGATGTTAATTGTGAAGGCTGTATTAGTGTGTGTTATCTGAAATTGAGGTAAGGACTGCATACGATCAATTTCAAGTAGTTCCTACTTTTGCTACCAAATGCTACCATCAACAGCACCTAGCTGCAAACTTGGCTGCTAGATGCCACTGCAACCGGTACCTGGCGATGAACGTTGGAAATTAAGAGAGTTAATCAAATCTGAAAAGAGTTGCTTTGAGTGAGGAGATATATACAAGGTTTGGCTAAGGATAGTACGAGGATAGAAATGGACTGTATGTATAGAACACGAGGTAGGTAGCTGATTCATATCACTGGATCTCTGTGGAATTATTACTACAGTATATTTACACAACTTAAATAAACACGTCATACACGATAAGAAAACACTCCCTACACATATTTACACACAAAAGAAACACTGAATGTAGGCGTTTGTTACACCGACTACGCCATTGTCTAACATCACGCAACCGACCGTTACCGCTCTCACTCAGAGACACACTGTCTTACTCTCCCCCCCCGGCAGGGAAGAAGTTAGCAGGTATGCTGCCCCCTACAGCGGGCAGTGGTTACGATGAGCACTGTCCTAATCTGACATCTGGTGAGGGCTTGCTAAACTTGAAGTAAGCAAGATACAATGTTCAAACAAAATCTAACCTCCAAATTTTGCCTCACACAATTGCTGTTAGTAGAAGGTTCTTGTACATGCCTGGCTTTAGTCCTCCCTTCTTAGGGGGCGTGGTGGCACAGTGATCAAGCTATTTGCTTCTCACCAAGGAGGACTGTGTTCGATTCCCGGTCAATGCATGCGAGGTTTTCTAAGGGAAATGCCATGTCCTGTGGTTTGGATTCCAAGTAAAAAGGAGGTCCCGTGGCTCAAGATCACACGATTAAAAGGTCATGTAAAACTACAAGCTTCCTTTTTTACTTCCCCTCCGAAGGAAGGCTCACTGAGGGAATTTTTAACGCTCCTAAAAAACCCAACTTCCTAGGTATTTAAAACTATCTACTTGTTCAATTTCATCCTCTAATTTTATTGTAATTTTTTCACCTTTTCCACCTATGACCATATATTTTGTTTTTTTCTCATTTATTTTATAAATTTTATCTAGGTGTTTCAACATTTGTGTTGCTTGTCTTTCACTCTCACCCATAACCACCATATCATTACTCTTTGCTTGTCGACCTCATGGGTTGGCTGCGTATTGCAAGGTTGAAGCTGGATAGACCAAGTTAGAAAAGATCTCCTAACGAGAGGACTGACGTTCCTAGATATTAAAGGAGAAACCTGTAATGGACAGAGTTAGATGGAGGCATATCGTCCACTCAAATCCTACCCGGCCTGCTGGAAAGATCCCTAAATAATGATGATGATGGGTTGACCATCTGTGTGCAGCCTTCCAGTCGGACAAAATATGTGACTTCCGAAGTTTAATCCACATTTTCTAAGACCTTCCCCGTGCAGGGTGTGATCCTGAAGGCCTGGCCAAGCACAGATGGAGTCAAATTATTAACCGACAATCCGCGTTGAGTTGGGGCTGTATGTTCTTGTCATATTACCTTAGTGGAATTTCTGGCCAGACAATGAGTTTCAAGCACCTAGGATCAATTCAAATTTTTAAGAAACAAAAATTGTCCAGGTATGGTATCTCAGTGTCTTTAGCTCCGGTGTACCATTGGGCTCTTCATTTGGTCTGGCACACCTCACCAAGACACATGCTGTGAAGGCTTATGAACCACGAGCAATGGCAATGTGTTTTGAGGGACATGGCTGTCTTTTTTTTTTTTTTCCTTCAAAACCTTTGCCTTCCTAGCAGATCCAAGTGGATCGTCTATATTTCCGAAGGAACTTAGTGGTTTCATACTCCAACTGAGCTGATTAATATCAATTCATTTTAATTCAAAGGAACCAACACTGGGGCAATCCATGCGCATCAAGCTACTTTTATCTTGTAACCAATAAATGAGATACGAGAGATCTTTCATGAGCCGACGTTTCGGGAATGTTGTGGATTTTTGTCGCCCTCCTAAAATTCTACTTCTTTGGTCGGGAATCAAACCCACAATCTTGAGATTATCTCAACCACTGACCCACCGATAAAGCTAACAGGACGAATAAAGTAGGAACACGGAAGGAGAAAAGAACCATGTACGGTTATATGAATCTATAGGAAAACACTGCAACATGGATGTTGTATGTCCACCCAATAAAAGTTAATTGTTGTGCCTTAATCGTGTAAAACTTACTTTTGATATGCCCCTCGTGTTTTTGTCCTATTGGCTGATCTTTTCTGGATGTTTCCAGATGTCTGTCGTCTACCAGATGATCGTTCAAATAGTGAGGGAATGTCAGAGAAGATAGCTGTCCTTGACAAAGGGATACCAAACAGGTACAGCTTAATGATCAGTATTTAACTGTATAGTGTTTATGGTGGATGGATACCGGTAGTGAAAATTGGGGTCATTGGAATCCAGTCTGTAAGCGTTTCATGAGGGAATATTTCATTCTGAAAGAATTTGTTTTTACATTAAGGTGTTATCATTACAGTGGAACTTGGATAATTCGAACCTCAAGGGACCAGTAAAATAATTTGAATTATCCAAAAATTTGAATTAGGAAAGTTCTTTGAAAAGGGTAGAGAATATATTCAAATTCAATTTTTCCGGTTCCCGCAACCTTTTTCAGCCATTGTCACTCTCACATTCACAACCGAGAATTTTGTCTATATTTTTTATGTATGTTGACAACGTGTTTGGAGGAATCCCGAAAGCCTTTGCAATTTCAGATTTTTTCTTAATTCCCTTTTCTACTTCTTTAATCACCGCTATTTTCTCCTCCAAAGGCAAAGTTTCGTATGGAACCCGAGGCTTTGATGACGATATCTTAGCTCTGTACACACACTTTAAAACACAGGCAAAACCAAACTTCTAAACAACGACAAGTCTAATCAAACCACTCCGAATACTGTAGTACACAGCATGCACTGCCATATGTAAGAGATGACACTGTTATGAGATAATAAGGAGCATTCCAAAACAATGAAAGGGTTGGGCATTGACCTTGGAGGGAGCGTCGCAGGCGTGTTGTTAGTCACATAGGCAAAACAATCAAGTAGGGGCCGCATGACAATGATTCATTGTTTTTCGGGAATCCCTGACCCAACTATTTGGCTTCTGATCGGCTTTTTACAGTTAAAAACCTCGAATTATCCAAAATGTAATTCGAATTAACCACAATGTTTTAGCATTGAATGTATATAAAATGCTAGGGACCAAGAGAAAAATTTGAATTAAAGAAGATTTTGAATATTATAGAAGTTCGAATTAGCTACGTTCCACTGTATTTATTTACCTGCAATTTAAGCATAATATTCAGGTGGCAAAATTTACAGTGAGAGCCGTCTCTATAGAACGGAACTTCGCATGTGCCATATGATGGCTGAGGCACTGGCGCTAGCAGCAGCATAGCACCCAACACATTTACACTTTTTTACTTATTTAATAATCATTACTTTCATGAATTTCAGAGTTGATGCTGTAAAAGCTGTCTATTTTCTAAACACACATTGCATAACGTAGGAAGTTTTGGTACACTCCCTGTAATTCATCCTCACTGATATTGCGTATTGGTGCAGTTATATCGTTCTCGAGAGCCTCCAGAGTACACAGATCGTTTCTGTATACCTTTTGTTTGAGGTTCCCCCACAAGTAAAAATCGCATGGCGCTGAAACTTACGAACACATTTACTGGAAGACTGGTTCTTGAGATGAAAAGTTTCGACTAGGAAAATTCGATGTTTTGTTGCATACCTAACCCTGTTCGCGGGATAAGAGATAGGCTGCAGTACTTTACCATTTATAACATTACCTCGTAACACATATTTCCAACGTTTTCATTCTATTATTTCTCTACCTCGCAAATACATACCAAACTACCAGTTATAACCTAACCATTTCAACTTAGCCGCTTCGGTGGCATAGTCGGTAGCATGCTGAACTGCTATGCCCAAGATAGCGGGTTCAAACCCGGCCGAAGTCGTCGTATTTTTTAAGAGCGTTAAAAGTCCTTCAGTATGCCTTCCTTCGGAGGGGAAGTAAAGCCGGCGGTCCCATGTCATAGATTTATGGCATGTAAAAGATCCTTTCACAGACTAAACTTATGTAAAGCAAAATTTGTTAGGTTAGATTTCGTCAGAACGCTCTATCAAAGTTCCAACGTTCGCCACTAGGTATCATTGATATCTGGTGACGAAAGTTGGAACTACTTGAAATTGAACTGAACTTGTAGCTTACCCTTTAGGGTGTCCGCAGCTACAGACTCAGGCGAGCCGAACATGTCCTCGGACACTCCCGGCACTAAAAGCCATACGATAAATAAATTCAACTTAGCTAATTTCACGTCCACATCTCTTCTACAAAACACTAGCTAGACCTGTCCTCACATATGGAAGTGAAGCATGGACAATCCAAAAACGAGATGAAACTAGGATCACTGCTGCTGAGATGAAGTTTATGAGACGCATAGCAGAATACACACGTTGGGACCACAGAAGGAATGAGGACGTGATGAAATAACTAAAGACGGAACCTGTATTCAACTACATAGGAACCTATAGGAAGAACTGGAGAGACCATGTCAACAGAATGTCTAGAGAACGAGCCCCGAAGTAGATTATACGACACCAACCAAAGGGGGTTCGATCTATTGGACCTCCAGCTAAAAGATGGAATGAGACCGTAACAGGCCACCTGGCCTGACTGGCAGATGATGATGACATCTCTTCTATTCCATGCTGTTTTTGTCAAGACTTTTTCATGTTTTTCTTAACACATTTTGTAACAGATGGTTTTTTTTTTTAATTTGTGAGCTTTTGGAACAAGAATATTTTTAGAATCCTCTGTTATGACAAAATTTATATTAAGTGTATGTTCTTGTACATTTACATAATTACGCTTAGGAAGGTCACAATGTGGATAAAACCGGTACGGTTTTGTGTACAAAATATATTGACTTACAGTTGATCAACTTTTATTATAAATACACGTATATACTTTACCACAAGTCGTAATTATCTCAACTAAGGTATCTTGCCAGCTCTGATTGTAATAAATACAATGATAGCTGTTGTGGTATCGCCAAATGATAGTCAACTGGTGGTGACTAATCACTCTCTGCTCGTCACACGTCACGGCGAGGCTCTGTTCTTTAGGGAAGGCTCTCACTGAACAAAAAGGCATTTAAATTCACCTTGGCTTAAACAATCAACTAATAACTGATCTGACAAACTATTTGTGAACATATGGACTCCAGTTCACTAGCATAAACAAGGACATGAAATTACTCCATAAATTTGATGAGGGCTCTCTTATGAAGCTATTCGAAAAATTAGAAATTTTCAATAACAAAAGACTTTTACCCCATTAAAGATCTTAATGAAGATTATTGGCTTTCACGGGCAAGGAATTAAAACTCAGCAATTTTTCTAGGTTTATGCTGTCTTTTGTGTGCCAATATACCTTCTTCTCGGAAGCCTTTATAGGAAGGTGAAAGGCTGCTTGAGCTCTTAACTCTCGCAGTAAAGCAGCTCAGGTGCACTTCATAAGAAGGGAGGTAGTGCTCAGTTTGCTACTCCTGTGGGGGTCCGAACACCAAGAGCCCGCTGATGAGCCACCTTGGCGATCATAGCGAAATCCCACACAAGACACGGCATAAACCTAGAAAAATTGCTGAGTTTTAATCTTAATGAAGTTAATTATTCCTCCAATAATCTGACTAATGCATTAAAAAGCTCTGAAAACCATTCAGATTTTCCTGTTAACGTATCCCCTCTCCCGCCTTGTGATATCCCCCCCTCTCAGCTGTCTCCCCTTTGTGTTTAGTTTAATCGTAAGTTCGCCCTACAAATTGGCTTAGTTTTTCCATATGGAATGGAGATCATAATACTGTATTTGTCCCTGCCACACGTTTTCATTTTAATGGTTTGTTTGAACTGATCTCAAATTATAAAAGCCGCCTTGTCAAACATTAGAAGGTAGTTTAATAATTAAATTAACACTTACATGTTTCGTTATATCAATGATAACTCTTTTCAGCGTGATAAAATCTTAGAAACTATGTTAACAAAAACCAAAAAGAAAATGGATATCCTTACAAAAAGTCATTCATTTAAAGAAATGAAGGTCACAAAAAAGAATTCATAAATAATTATAGGATGTGTGAAATATTCCAACCGTAAATGAAACTATAACATTGTACCACATCCACCTGAGATGTCAGTCACTTCAATAAATTTTGCACATAGGAAAGTTTGCTTCAGGACATAGAACTGGGTTTTTCATACTTCTAATCATATTTTTTCTAAGTTAGAGGCCATCAAATGAAGAATGATTGTAATACAATGGGCCAAATGGAAGACAATATCTGTGTTTCTGCAACCTGTTTTTATGCTTGTATTCTTCATTCTGTCTGCTGAAGGGGAAATTGATCCCTGAAACATGTAACACTTAAGTGCAAAAATGCATATTTTTATTAGTTTTCCCTCGAAGTGACTACAGACTACTCCCTCGGCAAATCCTGTATAGTGAACTCTACACTGGCAAGAGGCCATGTGGTGCTGCTTTAAAATGATATAAAGACCAACTTAAGCAGATCATGAGAAGAGTAGAGATAAACCCAAATACAAGTTCACAAGCGAAATGAAGAAAAGCCGAGTTGCACTTCCAGGTAAACTCCAAACACAACCATTCTTCTCTAAAGTTTTTAACTCAACACGACTCGACAGTTTGCTGCTGGCTGTATCTGGGGCAATAAGCTCGTCCGCTAGCTAAGCTGTAACTGGGGTGATACACTCGCCCCTAGCTAGCTCGTAAACTGTCGCCTCAGTACCTGAATGGAGATTGTTGGAAGAAATGAAAACGTAAAAACACTTATAGTAGGCGATGTATTGAAGATAGATATATGCTCTCCCGGGCTTTTATTTTGTAGAACGTTTCATGCTGAACAATTCTTACACTCATAGTATATAGATATTTTTAACGGTTTGCCCAGCGTAAGCTTAAAAGGCGCACAGACGCCAGTTTTTTTTTCTCCAACCTTTTCACTGAAATCATTCGTGCTTGACTTCCTTTGGTCATAAATAAATTATTTTCTACAGAAACCTTCCTCGAGATATCCTTTACAGAATGGTGAAAACCGCATCAAAATCCATTCAGTGGTTCTCGAGATTACCCGTGACATCCAAGAATCGGGGACTTTGTTTTATACTAAGTAGAGATTATACGCCAATCAATATAATTTAATATAATATAATCCATTATTTAAGAAAGGAGACAAAACGAACCCAGATAACTACAGAGGAATTACCCTTCTGGACTGCACATATAAAATTTTCTCTCGTATAATTTACAACAGGATCAAAAACATTCTGGAACCACAACTTGGAGAATATCAAGGAGGATTTCGCCCTTACAGAAGTTGTCCAGACCAAATCCTTAGCCTGAAATTAATAATGGAATATTACAAAAACAGAAATAAGCAACTCTTTATCACTTTTATAGATTTCAAGAAAGCCTATGATAGTATTCATAGACTGACACTGCTAAAAATCCTCAGATCATACGGTCTCCATCCTAAATTGATAAAAATCATTCAATTAACATTATCAAACACAAATTCGAAAGTTAAATTTAGGGGAGAAATATCAACAGCTTTCACAGTAAAAACTGGTCTCAGACAAGGTGATGGATTATCCCCTCTGCTTTTCAATGTGGCTCTTGATTATATCATGAAGGTTTGGCAAAAGGAAAACCCTCCTAAGATCAAAATTGGAACAAAACCATCAATAAAAATAAACTGCTTAGGATTTGCAGATGACTTGGCTCTTTTAGCACTAGACAAGGAAGAGGTTTGTACTCAGATCACTAGTCTCCAAGAAATTGCTCAAGGGATAGGATTACAGATATCCTTTGAAAAAACTGAGATCATGCCTATGAAACCCTTAGATATAAATGAAGTCTATATAAATGATCATAAAATTAACCTAGTTCCTCAATTTAAGTATCTTGGAGAAATTATAACACATAACTTAAACGAAAAAGTAACTTGGATAAATAGAACAAATAAAATGAAAAAGGCACAATCTCTAACCTGGTCAACATATAATAAAAAATGCCTATCAATAGCTACTAAGATCCAACATTATAAAACTGTAACTCTCCCTGAAGCCACTTATGCTTGTGAAACACTGTTCCAAATTAAAAATGAACAAAGAACTGATCAGCTCCTCAAAACGGAAAGAAGAATCATTAGAACGTGCATAAATAAAAAGTATCAGGTTGAGGGAGTCTGGAGGATTCTCCCAAATGAAACTGTCTATCGTGAGATTGATCCAATCACCAGCACAATGAAGAAGAAAAGAATTTCATATTTTTTTCACATCTTACGGCTTCCAGAAAACAGAATTGTACGCCAACTGGTGATGAGAAATCTAGGAAAGAAAACTGGAGGTAAATGGATCCAAGAAATCCAACAAGATCTCAAAGCAGTTGGACTCAAGATAACAGATGCCGAGGAGAAAAATAAAATTAACACCATACTTAAAACTCACAAATTTTCTGCAGAAATGACACACAGAAAGCCTATGGAGATTTCAGATGAGTTGAGAAAATCCCGATCTGAAAGAATGAAAAAGTACTGGAAAGAGCGCAAGAACCAAGCAGTACTACCTTCAAAGAAGAAGTGATTGTGGAACGACTCAAGTGGTCCAATGTGACCAATCAAGATTAATAATAATAATAATAATCCCTCTTCTGTCCAATCTTAAATTGACTGTGACGTTTGCGGAACGAAAAGTTCACAGGCGAAATGAGAGTTGCACTTCCAGGGAATGGCGAGGTGAATGAAACTCAAATCCCCCTTCCGTCCAATCTTAACTTGACACTGTTTCACAGGCAAAATGAAGAAAACCCGAGTTGCACTTCCAGGGAAACTCCAAACACAACCACCCTTCTCAGAAGTCTTAACTCAACACGACTCAACGGTTTGCTGCTGGCTGTATCTGGGGCAATAGGTTCGCCCGCTAGCTAGGCTGTAACAGGGATGATAGACTCGCCCTTTGCTAGCTCGTAAACTGTTGCCTCAGTAGTTGAATGGACACGGTTGGAAGGAATTACAACGTAAAAACACTGATAGTGGGTGATGTATTGAAGATAGACACATGCTCTCATGGACTGTTTTGTAGAACTTTTCATGCTGAACAATTCTTACACTCATAGTATTTAGATATTTTTAACGGTTTGCCCAGCGTAAACTTACAAAGCGCTCAGACGCCATTTTTTTTTCGACTTTTCCACTGAAATCGTTACTGCTCGGCTTCCTTTGATCATAAATAAATTATTTTCTACAGAAATCATCCTCGAGAAATCCTTTACAGAATGGTGAAAACCGCATCAAAATCCATCCAGTGGTTCTCGAGTTTACCTGTAACATCCAAGAATCGGGGACTTTGTTTTATACTAAGTAAAGATATAGCGTATGGCATGGTACCTCTACTTAATGACAAGCTAAGGAACACATTAAACATATTATAGCATTTAAAAGAACAATAAATACTAAAATCAATTTTGATGAGGATACATATTCAACAAATAAAATGTTCAGGTTTACAAGGTAATATTTAATTTTAAAATCCAATCAAGAGCAGGCTGCGTTGCATCATGACAGTCTTTCAGGTTCCCATTATAGGCTCGAAGGCTGCAGTCCTCCACAATATATTGGATGGTCTGTCTTTCAAATCCACAGTCGCACTGAGGCTAGGAAGCCTTATTCCACTTGTATACGCTGTCTGTGCAGACCCCATGTCCCATTCAAATCCTGTTGAGTGATTTTCATGTATGGCGTGGTAGTTCCATGCCAGCTGGTTTCTTGATAGGATCAATGAAGTTTCTGCATTTCTCATGGAATAAATTATTCCACACCTCAGACCACTTGTTGTCAATCTGAAAATTATTTAATTGTAGAGATTCCGCTGTTAGGATGGGTGGTCGGCGGGATTTCAAGCAACTTATCTTTACTGTAGGTATGTCAGAATGAATAGGAAGCTGTGGAGCGGAGATTATCTTTTGAAATTTCCTCAGGAGAGAGTTTTGTCTACGTAAGGCAGGTGGTACAATAGGACTTAGAGGTGAAAGTCAGTACAGAGGAGTGGTCCTGATGCAACCTGATATTATCCTCATCGCCGAATTCAATTGGACATCAATCTGCTTCACATGTGGACTGTTAAGCCACACCGGTGCACAGTATTCAGCAGCTGAATAGACAAGTCCTAAAGCAGAAGATCGTAATATTGTTGCTGTAGCTCCCCATGTGGTTCCACATAACTTTTGCAAGATGTTATTGCGTGATCTTAGTTTTGCTGCAATGTTCTGCAGGTGCTTCTTGAAGGACAAAGTCCTGTCGAGAGTAACGCCTAAATATTTTGGAAAATTTTGATGATGGAGGACTTTTCTCATTAAAGATGACATTCAGCTTTGTATTTGCCAACCTGTTGTTTAAGTGGGAACCAGTAACTTCAGTCTTGCCAGCTCCGTATGTAATGAATGGTATGACAGCGTGTGGTGGTTCCCGACCCACTCTTGTGTAATAGGGATGTAGCGGGAGAAAGTTCGCGCCAGATAGTGCTCGTGTAGTACTGGGTAAGCGCAAGGCGATCGTCTTATGTTTCTCCCAGTCAGCTGCGACGAATGTGTAAATTGTGACCGAGTTTTCTAAGCTAAAGTAAATTATATCTTCTCTAATTTTACTCCAAGACTATATTAATTAATTCTATAGGTATATCTCCTAATATATGATAAACTATTTTCAGCGTTTAAGCGTTAAACAGCTGCAAAATGAGCTACGGACTAGAGGCACTAAAACCAGCGGGAGGAAGGAAGAATTAATAGCCTACAGCGGTAATAACAAAATTCTAACACGCTATATTATTCAAATAATGAATATGAGTCAGCATGCTTTATCCTAAAGATTACAATTACTAGAGTATTGTAGGCCTATATTGATAAATATATCTCCAAAAGACTTAAATCATAAATTGAGATTTAAATATTCACTTGCTCCCCCTGCTTACAGACTTCGATTCATGTATTTTTTTAGGTTGATAGCTTACATGAAACTGTCGTGTTTTAAGGTAAACATAATCAAAGAAAGTTGATACCGGTAATTAAATGTGTACCTCGAAAATGCATCGCAACGTTTGGTTCTTATGTAATTTTGTCAATTTCGCAATAAGAATCGTTCCCTTACCCCTGGGAAAGGACTTGAGGGTACAATTTTTTAAAAGTTTGGGAATCCCTGCTTTAGGGCCACGAACTGTTTCCATCCATCTGACTATGTCTCAAGAATGTAGAAGTCAGTCGCTACCACATTCTCCGTCAGGCAGATGGAAATTGACGATTAATTCCGATTTCAAGAAACCAACCATAATACGTTTGTGACTGTTAATGTTGCGACATTTATTCTTGAAGTATTTGACCGAGTAGCCTATTGATGTCTTTGAAAATGGGAGTCAGAAATGTTACTTTCATTTCTTCGTGTATATTGACGATTGCTTCCCGTACTTCAATGGAGATGATTTCTGCAGATTCCGATATTGTAGGCTTAACGTGATAATCCGGCAATTTTCTTGTGTATGGCCTCTTCCTAAATAATTATTTTTGTTGTGTTCATGGTCCACGGAAAAAGCGGTAGAACAGCGCCCGGTTTTTATCTTGCTCTCTCACCTTCAAATAGGCCTACAAACGCATAAATTCACTGGATGTTATCGAAATGTCTAATCAGTTTATGGGTACAAGATAGGAATTATTTTCCATTGTAAGCCACACTTATCCAACACAGTTATCGTGAAGTCATTGGGTTGTAAATGATGGAAACACACTTAAATATATTCGGTCAGATTTTTCTCACCGAAATGTTTCCTTCTAAAAGCATGTGACCATTTCTTCCTCATTTCTTTATTTTGTGGAAATTGGTGAAACGAAAACGGGCTTCCCTGATTTTTGCAAAGAGGAACTCTGCAATAGCTCGGCATAGTTACGAAAATAACCATTTAAACAACTTAAATTCGTGGATATTAGCGGCATGAGAACATAGACAAATGAAGAGCGCCTTGCGCTTACCCAGTACAACAGCAGTGCGCTCTATCGGTGCTAGTTCTATACATCCCTATTGGCATCTGGCGCTGACTCGATGCTCTCCGCCCGTCACACGACCCTGGCGAGGTCCCGTTCTGTAGAGAAGGCCCTCACTGTAGAATGGTTTATTCTTGTACTTGTGCCCTTCTTCAGCAAAATCTAATATTAACATTCAAAAAACATAGCCTAAATTGCGAGTATTAATGCCTTATACAGGGCGCTAGGGAATGTTCTCCGCAGTGCGTACGTGATGCTGCGAGAGGTAGAATCAGCAGTTTAGTTGGCAGCACGGTGTCCTTAACACGGTGAATCCCACGCGTGAGGGTTGTAGGCTGTCGAAATCGTCAGTGTTTATTGCAGTAAGCGAGTGTTCAGATAGATTATTGGAAGAGTGCAACAGTATACAGGCGGTAATGTTAGGTAGATTTCATTAGAAAGCTAACTATTGCAATGGGTACCATGTTTCGGCTTCCGGAAAATTTCGACATATCTTCGCGTTTCACATCCCCCAGACCCCAAAACCACCGTCAGTTCAAAAGTTTATATATAATTTATGTGTATATATATATATCAGTTTCTTGTGGACACGATAACTTCCATAATTTTGCACCAATCACTTTGAATTTTTTACCGATTATGTATACCTATAAAATCTCGGTCGAGTTCGTTACTGGGCTAAATCGGTCGACGGGGGTGAAAATGGGTGGCTTTTTTCGAAAAAGTGAAATATTGCTATAACTCTCTTAATATGTGAAATATCGAATCCGTTCAAAGTTCATACTATGTGTCGGATAAAGCCCAAAAATTTATGTTTGAAGAGTTTTTTTATAGCACCAACCATTGACCAAAGGGGTTGGAAAAAGTGGGTTTTTCGGAAAACATTAATCATATCTCTCTTAATAGGCACAATATCAAAACCGTACAAAATGGACAATATTCCCCTAATAATTACCTAAAACTTTTGTCTGAAAGAATTTTTGATATGACCCACCATTACGCCAAGGGATGAGAAAAAAGATTTCGGAATTATAAGAAAATGCCAAGAGCTATCTGAGGTTGCCATGGCAACACTGCCAAATTGATGACGGATGAGCCATCGGGCGTTGCCATGACAACGCACTTATCAGATTCAGATTTCCATCTGACTAAGTGTGAAGCGTCTTCGGTGACGTAACTGGTAGCATGCTGAACTTCTATGCCCAAGGTCGCGGGTTCAAAGCCGGACAAAGTCGTCAGATTTTCTAAGAGTGCTAAAAATCCCTCAGTATGCTTTCCTTTGGAGGGGAAGTTCCAACGTTCGTTGTGAGTTGCTGGTTGCGGTGGCATCTAGTAGCCAAGTTCACAGCTAGGTGTCGTTGATGGTAGTATCTGGTAGCAACATTAGGAACTACTGCTTGAAATTGACCGTCTGCAGTCCTTACCTGAATTGCAGACTAATACAGCCATCACAATTCACACCGTTTATCAGACAGATTCTACACTCACCCAAAGTACACAGGGTTACATGACCGCGTTGTCGCAGCCCCTAAACTGAGGAACCAACCAAAATCTCTACGGGAAATATCATTTTGCGTGAAGAAGTAACAGACCGTTGCATAGTTGCACATCAGTGTCGAAACCTTGCATAAGGGCAGTGTGACCACAAGTATAAAAATGGACCCTAAATGACAAGAAGGTTACCGTCCCCATAAGACAATAAAATGTTTAAAATATGCATAAAATGACGAATAACAAAGTTAATTAAGCTCCAATTATAAAATACTTTCTCGCAATAAATGAGGTCTGATCCTTCTACGAAAACCTGCATATTCTGCCTATTTTCGCCTATCCCCAAGTTTGTCCGGTGAAATCTACCTCCGCCTTCCGGCGTGCCGAGAGGACTTTTTTACTACTGAAGAGAGAGCTTTTTTGGCGGAATACGTTTTTCGCAAATGCGATCGGTTTACAGAAAATGTAAAACTAAAATTTCAGGCATGGTTTCCTAATTCAAAGTTTCCAAACCGGTATACTGTTCAGGATTTGATAAGTAAATTTCGTGTGACTGGCTCAGTTCACAATGTACCGGGAACAGGGAGGCCTACGCTTTTAAGAGACAAAAAATTTGATGAAATCTCCGATAGTCCAAGAAAATCAACACGCAAATTAGCTCAAGAAAGAGGAATCTCTAAGTGGACAGCACATAAAGCTGTAAGAAACAAGCTTCAGTTGTTCCCTTATAAAGTTAGCAGTTGATACAAGCGGCAGCCATGCTGCCAACGTAACTGCTGATGCTACCTCTCGCAGCTGCATGTAGGTGCTGCGCAGAACATTCCCTGGTGCCCTGTACTAACCATTATTATATATCTCTACGATGGGCAGGTTTTGGCCCAACGGCAAAATGAGCGGACGAGGAGCCAATCACTCTCTTGACTCCCAACGGTCATAGAGGCGGAAGAGGCCACGCCAGACGGACTGGCTGTAAAGGCGCACCTCAGTAGTACTTGAGTATGCGGCAGTTCGTTGCAGTCTCTGTGTTCGGTCCTGCATGTCTCATTCTTTGTGAGCCGCAGAATAAGGCTCAGAGATCATAGTGTGTGGGTCTCGTCCTGGCTAGCTGAGATCCACCCTAAACAAAGTCACGCCAGTGGCACTTCTTCCGAACATCACTTTTTAAAGTCCAACGGGGATGGGATATGGACGGTGGGGGCAGGTTATGGGTGTAACTGGAAGCCCCTAGTTCGGACCTGCACGTTGACAGCAGATGTGTGATGGTCGTCTTCCGGAGACTCTGTGACTACTCAGGAATTCGGTCCTGCATCTGTGTTTGGGCAGGCCTATTTAGGATCACCGCTGCCCACCCCACATGGGGAAGGCCCTAGAAAAGGTGGGCTAAACATCGGAAGTCACAATCTTGGTCCGGCTGGGCAACCGCACTCAGCAGGTCACCCTTCATGCGGTCGAAACTCAAAAACAGTAAAGAATCAAATTGATTATTGGATCATGGAACATCAGAACCTTGCTTGATTTGGACAATAACATTAGACCTCAGAGAAGGTCAGCTCTCGTAACCCTCAACATTGACATTGCTGCTCTCAGTGAAACTAGGCTGTCTTCTGAAGGCAAGATTACTGAATCTGGAACAGGATATACCATCTTCTGGAAAGGAAAGGAGGAGGGTGAATGTCGTATTCATGGTGTGGGCTTCGCTGTCAAGACCAAACTGGTAAATTATCACCAACTTACGCCCATTGCAATCAGCAAAAGGCTCATGACTCTCCGCATACCACTCTCAGGAGGTTCCTTTATGACACTCATCTCTGCCTATGCTCCTACCTTAGATTCTGATGATGAAGTAAAGGCTCAGTTCTATAATCAGCTAAGTGAAATCATCTCCAAGGTACCATCTGCAGATAAACTCTTGCTCCTCAGTGACTTCAATGCCAGAGTTGGGAAAGATCACAGGCTATGGAATAATGTGATGGGCAAACAGGGACTTGGAAAATGTAATCCCAATGGACTGTTGCTTCTTGGTCTTTGTGCAGAACACGAACTTTTCATTACCAACACGCAGTTCCGGCTACCTGACCGCTTCAAAACCACGTGGATGCATCCTCGTTCCAAACATTGGCACATTCTTGATTATATCATTACCCGGCAATGTGATAAGAAGGACACTTTTATTACCAGAACAGCAAGGAATATAGACGATTGTTGGACAGATCATAAACTTCTTATATGTAAGCTCAGGATATCCATCAGACCTAAACCACCTAGGAACATCAAAAATTTGCCAAGAAAGAAGTTTAATACATCCAAACTTCAGGATGAATCCATGTACAAACATTTTGGAAACAGGATCGTTACCCAGTTATCAGAAAACCCAGTAACAAATGATATTCAGCAAGAATGGGCCACATTACTGAAGATTATCACACAGTCAGCTGAGGAAACCATTGGTTTTATAGTGCGGAAAAGACAAGACTGGTTTGATGACAACAATGAGGAAATTCTGTCTCTCATCAATGCCAAAAGGAATGCCTATCTTGCCCATCTTCAAGACCCAACTTCCAACACAAAGAGAGATAAACTACTGGAACTCAAGGGTAAATGCCAGGCGCAGATAAGGCAGATTAAAAATACTTGGTGGCAACAGAAGGCTCAGGAACTGCAGAGACTATTGGATGCTCGAGACTTGAGGAACTTCTATGCCGTACTCAAGGAAATATATGGACCATCTCGCTCATCATCAGGTACACTGAAATGCGCTGATAATTCTACTACCTTTACTGATAGTCAAGAAATCTTGGAACGCTGGAAGGAGCACTTCTCCAATCTCCTAAATCGTCCATCAGAAGCTGCTGAAGACTTCCTCTGTGATGTGCCGCAACAACCTGAACAACTGTGGTTGGCAGTACCTCCTACTTATCATGAATTCAGTGCAGCTCTCACCCAATTGAAACCCAGAAAAGCACCTGGCCCAGATAGCATCCCTCTGGAACTAATTCAAGCCGGAGGTCATTCCCTCAAAACAAGAATTTTCATCCTTATCCTCAGAAGCAACTGAAGGCTTGGGAAGAAACAGTGGGAGAGTACGGATGGAAGTTCAACATCAGTAAATGTGAGATCCTGTTAACGACCAGGAAAAAGGACAGACCAATGAGTGGGATAACACTTGGAGGTGGACAGCTGAAGAAGGTGGAAAGTCTCAAGTACTTGGGAAGTATAGTGGAGGAAAATGGGAGAAATGACAAAGAGATTACGGAACGTGGCGGACAGGCAGAAGCATTTCTGAGAACCATTAGGAGCTTAGTGTGGAATAAAGATGTCCCACAAAAAAGCAAGGAAGTGTTATACAGAAGCTACTATATCCCGATACTGACCTATGCTTCAGAAACGTGGACAATGAAGAAAAGAGACATAAGCAGAATACAGGCAGGTGAAATGAAGTTCCTGCGAAGTAGGATCGGAGTAACAAGAAGAGACAGGGTGAGGAATGAAAAGGTCAGGGAAATGGTGAAAGAGGAGACCTTGCAAGGTAGGATTGAGACATCAAGACTGAGGTGGTATGGACACTTAAAGAGAATGGATGAGAAGAAGATTCCCAAGAGGATACATGAGATGCAGATGCAGAAGAAACGACCAAGGGGAAGACCAAGAGATAGATGGCTGAAAGGAGTGGAGGAATGTGTCAAGAAGAGAGGAGAGGACTGGACCAGAGTGACAGCGGAGAGGTGGTGGGAAGAAAAGACTAAGTGGCGAGGCTTATGTTCCAAACAGACCCAGCCTGGGGCTGGAAACTATACGAGATGATGATGATGATGATCCTCAGAATATGGGAATCAAGAAAGGTATCTGGAGACCTAAAGAATGCCACTATCGTCACTATCTTTAAAAAGGGTGATCGCAGTGTTTGTGGCAACTACCGTGGTATATCACTGTTATCAATTGTGAGGAAGATTCTTGCAAGAATTCTACTTAACCGCCTCAAGGTTATCTCTGAGAGGATCCTCCCAGAGTCACAATGCGGATTTAGAACTTCCAGAAGCACAATTGACTTGATTTTCTGTGTGAGACAGCTACAAGAAAAATGTAGAGAACAACAGAATCCACTCTTCTTAGTCTTTTATGACTTGGAAAAGGCATTTGATTCGGTTCCCAGACCAGCCATGTGGGCAGTACTGAAGCGGTTTGGTTGCCCTCAGCGTTTTGTAGATATAATCAAGGCTCTCCATGATGGCATGAACGGTCAGGTTTGCCATCAGAATAAGATGTCCGATGAATTTCCCATTACCCATGGACTGAAACAAGGATGTGTACCGGCTCCAACGCTTTTTGCGCTGTACTTGGCTGCAATGCTTTATGATTCACCCACAAACATCCCAGGTGTGGAGGTCAAGTATCGTTTTGATGGAGGGCTTTTCAACCTAACTCGTCTCCGCTCCTTGAGGAAAACTCAGGTTACTAAGGTTACTAACATGTTGTATGCAGATGATGCTGCGTCACCAACTCTCACACCAGAAGAGCTGCAAGAGTCAGTTAACTGTTACAAAAGTGCATGTGATCGCTTTGGTCTTACCATAAATGTCAATAAGACTAAAGTCTTGGCACAACCTTCACCAGGCACACCTCTTCCTCAGTTCAATATTTCCATCTCAAATTTGCCATTAGAACAGGTTGACCACTTCTCGTACCTGGGCAGTACCATTTCTGTGACCTGTACCTGTGAGCAGGATGTGGATAAGAGAATTGGCGCAGCCCATGCAGCATATGGACGATTAGCGCACCGGGTCTTCATGAATAAAGATCTGTCCATGAGTACAAAGCTTATGGTGTACAAAGCAGTAGTCATTTCTACATTGTTGTATGGCTGTGAAACGTGGACCCTTTACCGACGTGATCTTAGGAAGCTTGAGCGTTTCCACCTACAAAAACTTCGATCAATCCTGAGGATTAAATGGGAAGACCGCATTACCAATATTGCTGTTCTGGAAAAGGCTCAAATCAACAGCATAGAATCATTCATAATAGGTCACCAATTTAGATGGATTGGTCATGTCCATCTGATGGATGATGTGAGATTACCTCGTCAAATGCTATATGGTGAGTTATGCTATGGCACCAGACCTCATGGTGGTCCTAAGAGGAGCTACAAGGACCAATTTAAGCAGACCCTGAAATTGACAGGTCTTGATTCACAAACCTGGGACATGCTGGCTGAAGACCGCTCAACTTGGCGCCGTACCATCTCGGATACTGTAAAGACGTTTGAAAGGGATCGACGCATACATGAAGAGGCCAAGCGTCAAGCTAGGAAACTTCGAGCAGCCCAACCACGTCCTCCTCCAGCAATACTATGTGACTTGTGTGGTCGCTTGTTCCATGCCAGGATTGGACTCTTTAGTCACCATAAACACATCCACAAACTGGACTGAAGGAAGAAGATTTATACTCGGATTCGAGTTAAAGCCGATGATGATCTCTACAAAATTAATTGTCTATTGGAAAAATTAAGTTAAAAACTAAATGGTTGGTTCCTTGGTTTAGGGGCTGCGACAATGCGGTCATGTAGCCCCGTGTACTTTGGGTGTGTCTAGAATCTGTCTGATAACCAGTGTTAATTGTGATGGCTGTATTAGTGTGTGTTATCTGCAATTCAGGTAAGGACTGCAGATGATCAATTTTCAAGTAGTTCCTACTTTTGCTACCAAATGCTACCGTCCATGACACCTAGCTGCAGACTTGGCTACTAGATGCCATCGCACCTAGCACCTGGTGGCGAAGTTGGAACTAATAGAGCATTAGTCAAATCTAACCTACAAAATTTAGCTTCACATAATTGAAGTTAGGGAAAGGTTCTTTTATATGCCATAAATCTATGACATGGGCCCGCCGGCTTTACTTTTAATGAAAATGAAAATCCACAGCCTGCTTCCAGTCTCCGACCGGGTCAGGAATGGAATGAATGAAGCCCCCATCTAGCGGCGAGGATATGGACTGTGCCGGCTGCCGAGGCCTGATTCACTCCTCTGGGGCAATGATTAATTGAATGACAAATGAAATGAGTGTGGAGAGTGTTGCTGGAATGAAATGTTGACGGGGAAAACCGGAGTACCCGGAGAAAAATCTGTCTGCCTCCGTTTTGTCCAGCACAGATCTCACATGGAGTGACTGGGATTTGAACCATGGACCCAGCAGTAAGAGGCTGGCGTGCTGCCGCCTAAGCCACGGAGGCTTTTTTTTTTTTTTTTACTTTTAATAACTATAGTAAATACAGGGTCTTTCATATAAAATAAGAGCGCCAAGGCCCCCTGCTTTAAGCGTGTGTACAATCCTATATGATGCAGCGGCCTTGCTAGCGTGTGTACAATCCTATATGATGCAGCGGCCTTGCTAGCGTGTGTACAATGCTGAAATCTTACTTTAGTTAGTTATTGTTGATGAAACCAAAACCCCTACTTGTGCTAATTTTGTGAGTGATTTCTTCGGAGACCGTTCAAGATTCTCGCCAATGTCATCTGGCTCATCCTCAAACTGTTCGTGCGCGGGCATGTTTTTTATTGAGCACCGAGCCAGTAGTGTCAAACTTATTTGCAATTACGTGAATCTGAGCTAGTGAAGGTGGCACTTCATCAGGAAATTGCTGAACAAATGCATCACGTACCCACCGAGCCGACTCTTACTTAAAATAAGTTTTACATAAAAAAATATGATGTTGCAATGATAATTGTCTCACCATGTTAGCACTTGAGGTTTAGACTGGCGACTGAGCAGCTGCACGCCTATTGCAAGGTCAAATTTGGTAATGTCAATCTGTTATTTTTATACAGTCCATCGGAACTTGAAAAAAACAGAACAAAAAAAAAACAGCCATCGTATGTACTATGCGCGCGCTTTCAATACTATAGGGGTTTCGGTTTCATCAACAATAACTAACTAAAGTAAGATTTCAGCATTGTACACACGCTAGCAAGGCCGCTGCATCATATAGGATTGTACACACGCTTAAAGCAGGGGGCCTTGGCACGCCAAAAGCTCGGCCAAGGTGACCGCAGCTACGGTTAACAAAGCCGCAGCTTGGCGCTCTTATTTTATATAAAAGACCCTGTATAGCCTGTTGCATTTTTTGGAAAAAAAAAATTTATTGTCTAAAATGTTCCTAAGAAATGCAGGTGCGCCATGTCACGTGATAGGCTCCATCCTTGCAACGCTGTACAGCTTTCTCCGTATGGGCTACCTGCTGAACCATGTCTTATTTTCCCGTACAAATACAAACCGATATAAAATAAGTGATTTAATTTACGTATTTCAAAGTAATACAGCATAACCTTTTGATGTATAAGGCTTACAACGCGACCAAGAACTACATTTTCCAACCACCCCGAGCCGAGAAAAAGTTACCTTATAAATATGATAACAACTTTGTTTCTTGGACACACAAAATTTTGAAATTATTAAACCAGTTATAAATCATTCCAATGTATGTGGTGTTATAATTTGGATTCGATCTGATGGCGAGTTAGTGAGATAATAATTCTTAAATGTGACGCATGGTTGAAACACGCTTAAAAATGGGCACTTTTTGTGTTCCAACTGCGATAAAAAATATTAAACTATAAATTAAAAATTCCAAACCTACATGAACTAACGTAAAATAGAACGACGAAAATGATGATGTTATTGGAGTTTATGGATGTCGTGGTTACTTCACAAACAACCTTCAAACTCGAGTGCACATAATATTTTGGTCGACAGTAAATATAATATAATTAACAAAATAGTGAATTTGGTCACAATAATAATTCAATAGAACACAGGTTAACATTATGTAAAATACACCAGCGGACCCGTGCGAGAAATCTCGCATGTTCATAAACCACACTTTCCCCAATGAAAAATGAAAATCCACAGCCTGCTTCCAGTCTCTGACCGGGTCAGGGATGGAATGAATGAAGCCCCCATCTAGCGGCGAGGATATGGACTGTGCCGGTTGCCGAGGCCTGATGCACTCCTCTGGGGCAATGATTAAATGAATGACAAATGAAATGAGTGTGGAGAGTGTTGAAAAAATGAAAATCCACAGCCTGCTTCCAGTCTCTGACCGGGTCAGGGATGGAATGAATGAAGCCCCCATCTAGCGGCGAGGATATGGACTGTGCCGGTTGCCGAGGCCTGATGCACTCCTCTGGGGCAATGATTAAATGAATGACAAATGAAATGAGTGTGGAGAGTGTTGAAAAAATGAAAATCCACAGCCTGCTTCCAGTCTCTGACCGGGTCAGGAATGGAATGATTGGAGCCCCCATCCAGCGGCGAGGATATGAACTGTGCCGGCTGCCGAGGCCTGACGCACTCCTCTGGGGCAATGATTAAATGAATGACAGATGAAATGAAATGATAGTGGAGAGTGTTGCTGGAATGAAATTTTGACAGGGAAAACCGGAGTACCCGGAGAAAAATCTGTCTGCCTCCGTTTTGTCCAGCACAGATCTCACTTGGAGTGACCGGGATTTGAACCACGGACCCAGCGGTGAGAGGCCGGCGTGCTGCCGCCTAAGCCACGGAGGCTATCTGTGGAGAGTGTTGCTGGAATGAAATGTTGACAGGGAAAACCGAAGTACCCGGAGAAAAACCTGTCTGATGGAGTGACCGGGATTTGAACCACGGACCCAGCGGTAACGTGCTGCCGCCTAAGCCACGGAGGCTTTGCAAAAGTTTTGCAAATCGAAAACTTCTTACAAAAATTTATATTTAAGAAATTAGAATGCAATTTGTCACTGATAATGTCATTTGTGTGCTGAAACACTCACCGGTTATTCAATATTTATAAAATTATACGATTTGAGTACTCATTCCTTTGATTTACTGTTTCTGAAATCCATGCAAAATGCTAAAGGAAAGACCTCATAATGTTAAAATGACATGAAACGGGCGTCACAGCGACCAAAATGTGAAGTGGACATAAATTATTGAGCGTATTTTCACACATCAACAGTATCTGCAAATCGCATACTTCGTACATTTTTTTAAAGTAATTTTTTATAGAAATTATTGATTTTTATGGAATTGGTGTGCAATTCGTCACTGCTAATGTCTATTCTCTTTCATTTGAATGCTCATTTTCACGATCGGTAGCTTGTGAGTGTCGCAGGAGGGATCTATACTACTGAATTAATATATATGATTAACAATAATACAACAACCATAGAAGTGAACATTAACATCTGCAAAAATAAGATTGACACCTTACGCAAGTTTTTAAGAACTTACGTAATCTGAACATTTGTGCCTAAGTGAGCAGGAACTGAAGATGATCGCTTGACTATCGAAACATGTCATCCAATTAAGAACCCCCCATTTTTGTGCATAAAAGCGTGTTATTCTGTGTTAAATATCTGATGTAATATTTTTCATGATAGGGCATATAATTGTTTTCCTGCCTATTGTAATTGCGCACAATTTGTCTTGATCGTTTCTTTAATAGTAATAAATAAATATTTTTAAATCGGGGACATTCACCTGCGTTGTATCTGAATCTGCGGTAAATCCGACCGCATTAAAATAAGGATTTTTTTTTTCATTTATTTTGCACCCACATTGGAGCACTATAATCAATCTATATACAGTCAAGTCGTAGAAATATTAGTTACAAATTTGGCTTCTTCTACTACTCTCAGAACTGTTTAATTCTTTATGACCTGGCGGCCCGTTCTTCATCCATTAAGGTGTATCGTTTGATTTAGAAGTTTTTAGACTAAGTCTCACGTCTTTGTTTCTTAGGATCCTCTTCTCTTCCCTGTGTTCAATTTGTTGCATTGTCAAGCCTAATTCATCTAGATCATCTAGGACTTCTTTGAACCAATGATTTTTGGTTTTACTTTTCGAAAAGTATTGAAATAGCTGTTTGAGTACCCTGGTCTCTGGTAATCGAGATATGTGACAGAAAATAGCAACTCTCCTTTTCCTCATTGTATCAATTATTGACTCAGTTTCCTGGTATACAATTTCATTACGTAGTAATCGCTATTGGCCATCTACTTGATGTTTTTCGTTTAAAATTATTCTGAGGATTCTTCTATCTTTCTTCTGTAATTTATCTGTAGTTGATTTCGTGTTCAGATTGAATAGGGTTTCACTGGCATAGGTTGTAACGGAGTTGAAGTGTTTAAATTTTGCATTTATCGAGAGAGATTTCTTTTTGTAGGTTGGCCAAGTGATACGTTGTGCTTGTTTCAATTTAGTGATTCTATTTTCAACTGATACTTTCTCTGGAATAAGCAAGTGCCAAACTCTGTTTCAAACATACTTTGTCCTTATATTGATTTATGGGTTGGAAACATGCACAACTACCAAAAAAAAGATGACAGTAGACTTCAGGCTTCAGAAATAAAGTTTCTAAGAATCATGCTTCAAAAAACTAGGAAAGACAAAGTAAGAAATGAGAAGATAAGAGAACAAGGTGGAATAAATCAGTCCCTGAAGGAGACCATAACTAGGGCACGTTTGCGATGGTTTGGTCACGTCAAACGTATGACAGAAGGAAGAATTGCAAAAGAATGGTTGCATACTGAGATTCCTGGAAAGAGACCTGTTGGAAGACCTAGGAGGAGATGGCTGGACCAAGTGAAGGGAGATATCACATCCAAGGGAATCAACTGGGATGAAGGCTTGAAGGAGCAGTGGTACATGAATCAACTAAAATGGAGAGCGCTCATAAACCACACCCAGGAAACTGGAGTGGAAACTTGATGATGATGATGATGACTTTCTCGTTTAAGCTCCAAGTTAGTCTACCCACGATATTTGAATTTATTGACAACCTTAATTTGTTCGTTATTAGTCAGTGTGATAGTTGGTGATTCTACCTTGAAGGATGGATTTATTATATTTATTTTCATAATTTTGTTGACATGCCTTGACTTTTGATTCATATTTTTACGATCCTATGTTTCTGTTAACAGAGTGAGAAGAGCCTACTGTGGGATTCCATTCAAGGGGACTTGGAGGAAAAAATCAGACGTTTGGAAGAAGATCGAAATAATGTAGATATCAGTGCGGATCTTTGGTTAGAGGAGCAGAACTATGGCAGTAAGCTGATGAAACGTGGCAAGATGTACGATTCGTTCACGTCATCTCGCCGCAAGCCCGTCACGGTTACGGGTCCGTACATTGTATATATGTTGAGTGATGCGGATATTCTCGAAGACTGGACGACAATCAAGAAAGCTATGTCTGTAACTAAGAGAAAATCAGATTGTAAATTCATGTAAATATTTATTATAATAGATTAACCTTTTGAATAGCCATAGTGCGTGTATTGTACAGATGTGCCACCATCAAATCAAATTTCAAACTAACTTGAGAAATTGAAATTGTCTGGCTATCTCAGCCCAGCGATTTCAGCAAGTATTAACACTATTTCCTGTTCTCTGTTGATGTTTGTTGGAGTCATGGAATTGGAGGGTGCCCAGATAAGTCTTCATCTTCCACACTCTGCCTTCCTTCACTAAACATTGTACACCAGTGCTCAACCATTTAATCATTGTAACAATACTAGCCTGACTCTAGAGAGAAAGGATAGATGAATTCTGCTACTTGGGAAGCATGGTTAGCCAAGATGGGGGTGTTTCTTAGAGATGTGGTGAGTCGTATAAATAAAGCAAAAGGATTGTTTGCATGGTTACGACAGATTTGGAGAGATCCCCCCTCCCATATCCGCATTAAAACAAAGCTTAGAATCTTCAATTCAAATAATAATAATATCGTATGGCCTCGGGTGCCTGGTGCAAGCTTTGCTATTTGACACCCAGAGGGTAGCTTGCATGTCGAATTTCGTAGTTCCTTGACTATGAAAGTCAAGGAGGTTAGATGTTAGATATCTAATCTCCTTGAACACAATAGCGCTTTCTAGTAGAGAAATGAGGAACTTTGTGCTGGCGGAAACTCCCGAGATTAATTTTGCCTTTATGAACTCGGCCTACTTAATTCAAATGGGTTCTTTGACATGCCAACATCGTATGACATGCGTATCGTATTTTTGCCGCCTTTCAAAAATCACTTACCACGGTCAGGGGCAAACCTGCAATCTTGGGGTTAGTAGACCGACACGCTATCCACTCACCCACCGTGGCAAGCTTTCAATTCAAATGTCAAATCTGTATTACTGTATGGGAGTGAAACCTGGAAAGTTACCAAAGACATTACCAGAAGGCTACAAATTTATATAAACCATTGCTTGAGGTACATAATGAGAATATAGTGGCCAAATCATCATCATCATCATTTTCCATCTCCAGTTTCCTGGGTGTGGCAAACAAGCGCTCTCCATCTTGCCCGATCTTGGTACATCATTTGTTCTTTGACATCGTCCCAGTTAAAACCATTCTTCTCCACCTCTGATCGAACTGTCTTTATCCATCGTCTCCTTGGTCCTCCTCTTGGTCTCTTCCCTCTGGCATCCAGGTTGAGGTACTTCTTAGGCTACGTCCTAGGTGTGAGCGTCCAGCGTGCACGCACTTCCACGCGCTACCTGCTTGATGCGGACAAACACACACATGTGTCTGTACGGCCTTGGAGCGTTCTCACGTGCGTGCTTCCCAGGTAATGCTACCAACGCTCTCGAATAGGAAGCAGCTACCAAACAAGTTTGTCCGCGATTGTGTATTCGGCAGAATGTTGACATCAGAGGCTCTGTTTCAGAAGTTTTTAAGAGACCCGTTCTATGGGACAGTAGAACTAAAGGCTACCACAACAGGGACATGGTTGCATACCTGCCAACTCTCCCGATTTAGGCGGGAGACTCCTGATTTTACACCAATTCCCTCCCCGGCCCTCCCGCTTAACGTATTAAATCTCCCGATTTTTTAAACTCTCGAGCGTAATTTCGGACCAAAAGTGCGAGATGATAAACTTCAGTCATCCATCGAACAGGTCGACTTTACGTGTGTAGAAGTTTTGTATCGATAATTTATAGATAATTCTCCATAACTACTCATACCATTTAGTTGGATTTGAATATCTCTTTGTTAATTCAGCGTGTGTTTTCATAATAGCCTGTGGGTGAGAGATAGTTGTAGGCTGCGGAATATTGTATCTGTTTAATACGTGAAATTATTTGTGCAACCTATAACTTAGATGTTGGCATTAATATGCCGGTAGGCTATTGTAATTTTTTGGAGTAATTTTATCGTTTTCTCGGTAATAAGACTTTGTCGAAGAAATATGATTAGACAATGATCGTGTTCAAAATCTCCCGATTTTTCAGTTTGAAAGGTTGGCAGGTATGTAGGTTGACAAGGAATGGAACATCATATCTCGCATTCTTGGAATCAGCAGTAAGTACAAATTATAAATTTAATTTCCATACAATTTATTTACCACTGACACAAGGAGGTGTACATTATTTATATAGTAATCAGTGATATAATTCAACTGATGGTTAAACCAGAATGAACATAAGCACCATTACATATATTATTGACTCAGATTACGTCTCGAATGGCTTCTTCTTGCCAAGGAACAGACCCACTAGGACTATTGAAATATTCACAATACAAATCACAAATTCTTTTGGCAGAAGCCGTACTAGAATTATTATTTCTAGAATGGCATACAACAGAAATTCTCAAGTGGTCAGTATCCAAGTTGCGAATTCCTGTTGAAGATTTGCGTGTACCCTCTAAATCTATTATAGTATTGTGTAGTACAGTAATACATTTTACAATGTCCACACCTGTTTCTACTTTCGTTTCAATAGCTTTGTTCAGAATTCTCCATTTTGCTGCACAAATTCCAAAAGCGCATTCAACAATGCGCCGTGCACGTGACAATCTATAGTTAAATACAGCTTTATTTTTGTCCAATGTCCTTCTACTATACTGTTACATCAAATAGGTAGTTAGTGGGTAGGCTTCGTCACCAACAAAAACATGAGGTAAAACAATATTACTGTTGGCAAGAACCTATTCGCCTGGTAATAACATACTTTGTGTTTCCAAACTATGATAAAAAACTGAGTATCGAAAAACTCCGCCATCACTTTGCTTACCATAAGCTCCCACATCTACAATTAGAAATTTTAGGTTTGCATCTACAACTGCCTGGAGAACAATAGAATGGTACTGCTTGTAATTGAAGTATTGGCTGCCTGAGTTAGGAGGACATTTCACTCTGATGTGCTTACCGTCTATACTCCCAATACAGTTGGGGAAATTCCAAGAATCATTAAAGTCCTTTGCAACTTTCTTAAATATGGTTTCTGTTGGAGTAGGCATATGTCGTGACTGCAGAGTTGTCCATATTACGTTGGTCATCTCTTTAATTATTGATGAAATTGTAGATTTACCCGTGCGCATTGAAAATCCCAGTTGTCTGAAAGATATCCCAGGTGAAAGATATCTGTAATATAAGCATATTATTGAAAGTATATAATATAAAAGGGCCAGAATGTGTATGCAGTGTCATGGTCAGAAATATATACGGTACACTAATATGTAGTAAAATGTACTTTGATGTGAGAGAAAACGTTATGGTGAGTGGTCAAGATAAATGAGAAGCTCTCTACAATTATATAGATTGGAGCAATTGGCCCCCCTGTTCAATACACGTTCCTCCAATCTATATATTAAACATTCAATACGGACCAAAAAATGAGGTTATTAACATGTAATCTCTACAAATAGCATTACACCCATAATTATGAAAGGTATAAAAATTAATATAACATTTCTTTACAGAGGAGGTTAGCTAGTCCAAATGGAAAAGCCTGAGGGATTACTTCAGAAAAGAAGTTAAGAAAACAGGAAAACTCAGAACGGGAGACCCTGCCCCAACACCTACACCACGGTGGGTACATTTCAAGGCCATGGAATTCCTTAAGGATATCATGGAACCAACGAAAACATCTGGAAATATTCAAATTGAAGACAACACACAAACTGAAGATGCAACAGATGAGAACAGCCTACACGATGCCTCAGAGGTTGTTGATCCAGATCCTACAGTTGCACCTGAAGCTCCAAATCCTCCGATAAGGAAGAGACCAAAAACATTAGACTATCGGCAGGAAATGGTACAATTAGAGAAGAAAAAATGGAGTGGATGTTTAACCATGGAGATAAAGAGAAAGAGGAGGATGATGATCTTTGCTTCTTCAAATCTTTGTTGCCATACATGAAAAAACTCCCTCCTTTAATGAAACTCAGTTTAAGATCACCGTTTCAGAATATGCTCATCAACGAATTAAACACTCTTGAGATGCAAATTAATTATGGTCATCCTTCTCCTTCTTCACTCTCAGACTCAACTTCTACCGACAATGCAAACTATCATCTGACATACACTGATTTTAATTGTTAGATTCAGTAAGTGTAGCCTAATGAACATTGTGAGAATATTATGTTACTCTACGGAATAATATTAATAAGTAATAAATAAATGCAGTCAGACGTTTCATAGGTAAATTAATTATCAAAGTCACAAAAGTCTTTCTTCCACAGATATTGGTTTCTGAAAATTAGTAGTAGGCTACTGTGCAAAAGGTGTGGTCGAATAAGCTCCACTATGCAGTGCTTGATTTGTAAAAAACGAGGTTCCGGTACTGTGGGTTACCGGGTGTTGGTGGGAGGGGGGTAGGGGCTTTGTGGAATATAGCGTTCTAAATACGATAGTTTTACTATTTTCTGAACACCTTTATGAATTAATCAGATTTTCTTTCTATAGGCCTACCTAGATATCCAACATTCCGGCAAACCTCACACCCCAGCGTTTTTTTGTGTACAATAAGCCAACTGTATTTTTTTTTACAAAACTCGTTCCTTTGTTCTAAATTCTAACAATCTGGCCACTGTATATCACCTTCTTTGATGTCGTCATTAGAAGAAGAAGATGAAGTAACGCTGGAGGATGTTGGCTGTGTTGACTCCTGGTGATGTAATTCTATTTGGAAGTGTCGTGCAATTTTCAGTTTCTTCGTCTAGTTTAGGTTTCTTAGGTTTACTAAAATAATTAGTTATTTTATGCATTGTAAAGGCACGTACACGCTCAACAACACATAATTAACGAAATTTACGCACTTTGATTCCAAACCACTACACGATTAAACAGAACAAAACCTTAAAACGGTGACAGGCAATCGAATGTTCTGACTGCACTGTCATTGATGGATATTAGTGAAAGCTGAACTGTTGCGCGGCAAGGGAGGGGAAGGACGAGTCATCTAGCACCTTGTGTAGTGCTAGAAGTACAGTCCAGTCAAAGACCAAGTTGACCTTGACTTACAACTAACATTCCACATTTCTAAAATTTATGTTACCATATATTTGACTTTTCCGGAGCCTCCGTGGCTTAGGCGGCAGCACGCCGGCCTCTCACCGCTAGGTCCGTGGTTCGAATCCCGGTCACTCCATGTGAGATCTGTGCTGGACAAAACGGAGGCAGACAGGTTTATCTCCCGGTACTCCAGTTTTCCCTGTTGAAATTTCATTCCAGCAACACTCTCCACTATCATTTCATTTCATCTGTCATTCATTTAATCATTGCCCCAGGGGAGTGCGACAGGCTTTGGCAGCCGGCACAGTTCATATCCTCGCCGCTAGATGGGGGGCTTCATTCATTCCATTCCTGACCCGGTCAGAGACTGGAAGCAGGCTGTGGATTTTCATTTGACTTTTCCCCCGATCAGGGGTTTCGGTACGCCGTACCGTTGCGTACCGTCACAAATCTAGCACTGCCACTATGTAATCGAACATTGCAGGTAACATTCTGCAGTATTCAAAAAATTTATTGGGGTCAGATTTGAGCTCATTATAGAGGTGATGGAACTGATGCCGGCTTTTAAATATAAAATGCTTCCTTTGCTTCGTATTCCCACTTAACTCAATTTTCAACGCACTATTCTCCATGAGAAACATAAGTCTTGCTCTCCTAGCAGAGGTCATCGTGCTACTAGACTGGTAGCTACGACAATAGACACATGGAAGTGTGTGAAAGCGCGTGCACGCTAGACGCTCGCACCTAGGACGTAGCCTTAGCTGTTCTAGAGCTATCCTTCCTCATTACATGGCCATACCACTGAAGTCTGCGTTTACCCAGAAAGTTGGTAACAGGGACCCTGATACCAGCTGTTGCTCTGTGTACCTCATTTCTGATCTTGTCTCTCCTGGTACTTTGGTTCATAGTCCTAATAGATCTCATTTCTGTGGCTTGAATTCTACTGTAATCCTTACTTAGCAATGTACATGTTTCCATACCATAAGTAAGGATTGGAACAAAGTAGGTGTGATACAACGTTGCCTTTGCTGTCATGGGTACATTTTTGTCCCAAAGTAAGTGCCGAACTTGGTTATAGAAATGTTGAAACGGGTTTACTTTGCTCCACGTTGAGAGTACAAGTGAAACGGTTTCTTTAGCCCTCACTTTTGCGTGACAAATGTAATGCTTCTACTGGCCCTGTCTTGCACTTTGAAATATTTACTCTGCCTAAGATATGTTGTTTTAATGGGCGCCAAGACCTCAACGCTATGTTGAAATCTAAATTTATATTTAACAACACCTAGCTCTGGTAGAACACCTACAAGAATCTATTCACTCAGATCGTGGTATGATTTGATCATTAACCCAACAAACAATTGTATCAGGAGAAGGAATAGGTCTATATCTAATGCTACCTACTGAAAGCAAAGATTGCATGGTTAAAAGAAATGAATTTATTATATAAAACGAGTATTGCAAAATTAATAATAATAATAATATATTCTGAATTTAAATTGGAGCGTTGCGATTTGAATATTACCGCTAGAAAATTACGTGAAAACGGATTCGGATAAATTACTGATTTTACTCTTATTCCCAAGCTATGAAGTTACTGAAATACTGAATATTAAACAAAGAGACGAGAGATTGCGTAGTTCTGAGGCATTCGCGCTTACCACTGGAAATTGCCGTAGCATTTCCCTCGTACTGGATGTTGTAGAGAGCTTCCCACAGCCTCCTGGTCGTCGTCATCTTCTTCGTTAGTTGATGAGATACTTGTAGATATGATAACTTATGGTCCGAACATCGGAACCAACCACACTGGTTAAGTTTTACAAAGATAGTCGCCTTGCCTCCACGGCGCGCAAACCATATATGCACTCGTCACATCCCCTCTCTGGACCCCGTCTTCTCCACGCCCGCTCTTCACTGATTGGCTGGGCCACCACGCGATACTTCCCCACCTCCGGGTCATTACACTCGGCGCGGCGATGATGCCGATTACCGGTCCAGGCCATTTCGCCTTTTCTTGAAGCTGCAACCCAGCTTGCGTCATGCTTCTCGACAAGATTAAGCCTGTAGCCGAATTCCCAGTGAGTCATCTCTCTCATAATACCCTAACTGACAAAACTCCGTAAAATTCCGTAATCATATAATTTTCTTACGATAATGTTGTTCGTAATAATTTGCTTGATAGTGTTTTCTATAACATAGAAAACCTATCTGATTACTTATAATTTTATAAAAAATGCTCCAAAGAAATACCTTAATAATAATAATAAGTTACATGAAAACTTCTCTTGGCTGAACAATTTGCCGCGTAAATAAATATAGAATGGCTTCCTACTGACTTATGCCAGTGGCGTAAAATCCCCTCGAAAAACACGTTACATATTTGCCTCGGATCATCGGATGATTTACCGTGACGAAGGTCCATTATCCGATTATCCCAGACACGTTAATAAATCCCCATCCAAAATACATATTACATAAACGAAATCACCCTAAATTACATATATATACACTCATAACTTTTCTTTACGCACTTTGCGTCAAAGTTTGTTGTCACTATGGATTGCACTTTGCAACCAGTCCAATGTTTTTCATATAGAATAATGTTCCACGGATATTTCCGCCTCTCAAATTTCTCTATGTTGGAAAAATAGACATAAATAATGTGTGAGCACTATGTATATAAGATGTCACATCACACGCATCAAAGGTGTTCTGATATATTTATCACCACAGAACTTCCTAATTTCACTGAAGGTCCCTTCCTTATGGTGAAATTTAATCTCACTGAGCTCACGATCACACTATTGTGGCAGCGCATCGTGACCATAATACTTAATCTCTCTTTATATAAGACGAAATTAATATTGACTTCTGAAAAAAAAAAAAAAACAGTGAGTGCGCATTACATATAACACCAAATATTTCTGTGCCGTCTTCTTAAGTTCCCGTAGACCATATTCTACTTAATACTAGTTCTCAACTCAGACCAGTTCTCCTCACTCAATAATACCTTTGTACAAATTACTTTAAATTACACACTTACAATTCTTACATGGCGAGGCCGTAAACAGAAATCACGTGTGCTGTTATGTATGAGTTTCATGAAGGACTGTCTCGCCTTCTGATGGCCCATCTTTTGTCTCGTGGACGCCTTAAGCAAAAATACCCTGTTCAAGCGCTCACCCATCTCTAGGAGACAAATGGGAATTCACCAGCGCTACCAAATTCTGGCCTTGGTGTATCGAGACATTTTAGTGCTCAAGAGCATCCGACAATCCCGTCATATTTCCCTGTACCTTAAAAACTCTCAATTACTTACATACTACCCCCCTGTGTGACTTCTGATACGCCTGCCTGGAAGACCAGATCTTCCACGCACCAAATACCACACTTACTCATTTGATAGGCTGGCTTGCCAGCTAAACACACTTACTTTATGACACATACTTTCGTAGACTATGTATATTATACGTCCCGTATAATCTGTTTCCCTTACTATCCTCCAGCACATATGCTGTTTTGCCAATACGTTTGGAAACTATAAATGGGCCCTCGTAGAGATAAAAGAACTTGGACATGACTTTCTCTAGCTTATTTGACTATTTCGGCACTCTAAGTAAGACTCTGTCTCCCGGCTCGAATAGGTCAAATTTAGTTTCTTTTTGTTGGCGAATTCTCTTTTGTGCTGACTTAGATAAATTCTGTTTCGCCAACTGGACAATGTAATCCATCCCCGGTTGCTTACCCTCATTTAATCCCAACCCCCTCGCTAGTTCATTTTGTGGTCTTTTTCCGAAGTGAACTTCGTATGGCGTCAATTTCGTGCTCTCATGCTGGACAGAATTCAGCCAAGTCTCGACCTTGGGAAGATGTCCAACCCAGGCCGTATGCTTGTCATGCATTAGAGTCCGAAAAAGACGAGCCACTTCCCTTAATGGACGCTCTGCAGAATTACCCTGAGGGTACCTTACAGAGGAATGAACGTGTGAAATACCAGCTTCCTGCATACTGGTTCTCCATTTCTTTGCAGTAAACTGTGGTCCACTGTCAGATAGTATCCTGAGAGGAACGCCAAACTCAGGTACATACTTATTAATGATCAGACGGCTACACGCTAGTCCCGTGGCTTTCCTTAGCGGATATAGCTTGACATACTTACTAAAAGCGTCAATAACTATAAAAATGTACTCGTAACCGTACTGTCCTTTAACGATCGGGCCAAATAAATCCACACACAGTAGTTCGCCGGGACTGCTGGTGAGAACTGCAGATCTCTCCCCCACTAAATATTTAACTGGATATTTACTCCTTTGACAGGTGTCACACTTAGCTAAAATCCTCCTAACATCCCTTCCCATTTTACTCCAAATAAAGTCACGACCAATTTCATAGAAGACCTTGGCAGCACCAAAGTGTCCTAATTCCCTATGAATGAACCAAATTAGCTCCTCCCGCAAAGTGGCAGGAACACATATTGCCCACCGATTATTCCTACATTTCCTTGCAAGAAGCCCATCCTGCATCTTGTACGTGAACTGTCCTACTTTCACATACTCTTCTTCACCTATTTCCAACCTAGCCAGTGGCTCCCTTAACTTAACGTCATCACGTTGCTCCACTAGCATATTTCTCAGTGTCTGTAACGATGCCCTGTTGCTACTGTCCACACCTGCACATATTAAAATACCGTCCTCTGCTTTAACCACAGGATAATCCCTACATAAATTAGTGTCCCTTGATAGCATGTCCGCAAGAATGTTATCTTTACCTTTAATATATTTTACTGTGAATTCGTATTCCTGCAGAGCAAGAATCCACTTACTAACTCTGTTAGAACTGAGTTTACAAGTCCTCATATACAGTAATGCATGGTGATCTGTATGGATCTCCAATTTCCCCCCTATTAAATACATTCTAAATTTCCCTAAACTGAAAACAATACCTAAAAGCTCTAACTCAGTAATCGTGTATCTTTTCTCTGCTGCTGTCAGTCCTCGCGAGGCTAAAGATACAATGCACAGATTATCCTCATCATCTTTCTGACATAATACTCCAGCAATGCCTATATGTGAAGCATCTGTCATAACCACATATTCCTTATCTTTCAAAGGATATTTCAGCACTACAGCTTTCTCAAAACCTTCCTTCAGCGCTCTAAAAGCCTGATCATGCTTGGACTCCCAACTCCACCGAGTCCCACTTTTAAGCAATTCCCTGAATGGTTCTACCAACCCTGAGTATTTAAGATCGAATCTCCTGAAAAAGTTGCAAATTCCCAGGTATGTTTTTAACTGTTTAACATTCTGTGGCACCTCTGCGTTAAGTATCTTATTAACCCTACTTTCCTCTGGTGTCACACCTCGACTCGACACTCTATGACCTAAAAATGTCACTTCTGACTGACAGAATGACGACTTGGACAGCTTCAAAGTGAACCCTGCCTGATCTAACTTCTGAAAAACTATATCTAAATGACGTAGATGCTCCTCAAAATTGCGTGAACTAATTACCATATCATCAATGTAAATGGTTACAAACGCTCCTGTGTCATCCCCTAATGCGATGTTTAAAGCCCTAATTAAAGCTGCTGAACTACTCTTTAACCCATAAGGTGTTCTACAAAATTGATAAAGGTTATATTTATGACTAAAAGCTGTAAATGGTCTATCTTCGTACATAAATGGCACTTGCCAAAAACTGGAACTCAAATCTACACCAGTGAAATACTTCTTCCCCTCAAATGTTTGCATTAATTCCTCTATTGCCATAGATTTCAGCTGATCTGAACTAATTCTACTGTTAACCAAACGAGCATCTAAACAAATACGAACTGTGCCGTCGGCCTTGGGTACCGTGATCAAAGAATTAACATATGGACTGTTAGAGTGCTCAATAATCCCATCTTCAAGCATCTGGTTAATTTGTGCCTCAACTGCACTCTGATAAGCGAAAGGTACAGGATATCTATGTCCTGTGAATACTGACCTATCAATAACGTTCAATGAATGTGTATAGCAATTGGCCATACCAATGCGATCCTCAAAAACTCTCCTATTACACCATAACACATCATAGAGCCGAACACATTGTTCCACCTCTATATTTCCCTGAAATGCAGCATCACGTAACGAGTTCTCTAGACTACCGTTCGTAATCACACTGCCCACAAAAGATGGAGAACCCCGCTCTACGGCTGGCGATATCTCATTTAAAGTACAAATCACACCTACAACACTACTTCTCTGAATATGGTCATTGAACGCTACTTCTACTTCAGAATCTCCCCATTTAAATTTCAAATTCCCTACATCATAACATAAGTTACCAGACACTCTACTTAGCCACCCTGAACCCAAGATAACACTGAATACTAAATTTGGAATTACAAGACAAATCTGGTTTTCTATATGATTATTAATTTTAATGTCTACTGAAACTTGCTTAGAAATTACTTGAGACCTCTTCCCAACAGCTGTTATAACAAAAGTGCTTTTAATTGGCATCTCCTCAAAATTTACTCCAGTTCCTTTCATTTTATCATAAAATGCACTACTTATGCAACTCTTCATACAACCACTATCAATTAAAACATCTGTGTACGCCTCGGACACGTTAAATTTAACTATGGGGCTCTTACTAACCACCTCCTGAATAATACCTTCATCATTTAGTTCACATAATAATTCATCTCTTACATTTAGGTCATAGGGTTCCTGTATAAGTGTATGGACAGGGCATGTTACAGACTGAGATTCTGACCTTACATCGCAGCCTGGTTCGTGTTTAAAGCATTGCTACCGCTTGGTGTAGTACTACTCACTACGGCACTGGTCTGGTTGTTCTGGGTTGTATTAACGGTATCTCTCTGTCCGTTATTACCATTGGGCTGATTCCCTCCTTGACCCCTGTTCTGGTTATTATTATTATTATTTTACCTCCCTTGGTTACCCCTAAAATCATTATTTCGGCCTTGATTTCCCCTGAAATCATTATTTCTACCTTGGTAGTTTGTACCATACCCATTTCCTCTGTACTGGTTTTGCTGATTATTATTATTATTTTGGTTCCCCCTATTTTAAAGTTGGCCCCTTCGCCACTGTTCCCTTGAACTTCCTGGTTCCTATTCTCATTAGGCCTGTTATTATTGTTACCCTGGTTCCTACCGAAATTCTCCTCGTAACCACCTCTTCCCAAAGCATCGAATGTACTCAATAAATTCTCCACTTGTGAAATAGATTTAACATTTTGGATACAGGCAGCTTCTTTGATTCTATATGGAAAATGTCTTAGTAATAGCCTGACTACATCACTTTCCTCCTTCAAACCATCCAAATATTTACACGTCAATACCTGTCCTAAAAAGTACTCGGTCATAGTGTAGTTTCCTCTCGGGTTATATTTCCCACACACAATTCCCTCACGATGTTGAGACTAATTACCTCATTCCAAAATTTCTCTAACTTTAAAATCTGAAATATTCTCTAAATTGTCTCTGTAGACAGCAAGCCAGTTTCTTGTCTCCCCTACAAACACTTGCTCAAAAATCTCAACTACCTGGCACCACTCAATACTACCATCTTCCAACCTCTCCCCGAATGTATTTTCTATTGTATTCATGAACTCCATTGGACAACCCTGCCGATTACTGAATTTGCCTAGTTCTATTTCCCTGTGTGTGCTATTCATATAAACTGGCCTACTCTGACTATTTTCGTGCCTAATTCTAGCTTTCAACTTCTGTTCTAATTCAACAATTTTCTCCTCAGCTTTTCTTTCAATATTAGTTACAGTTAACCTAATGCTCCCTTCCGATGCTTCAACTTTACCACTTAATTTAGCTTGTTTCTCATTAATCTCATTAATGCTTTCCTTATTCCTCTCCCTTAAAGCATTAACTTCAGTGATTATTTCTGCATGTACTTTATCAATTCTTCCCCCCAGCTGTTCTTTAACCTCTTTAGTTGCTACCTGAATTTTGTCGATTTCTCTCCCCAATTGCTTTTTGACCTGCTGTGTTTCAAGTTGCACTAGTTCTTTTAAATTTTCAGCCTGTGTACTGATTCTAATTTCTAACTCCTCCTGTACTTTTCCTAATTTTCTGTCTACGTCTGCAATAATCTCTTTAGCCTTCTCTTCCATCACCCCTCTGATCTCACCTCTAATCAGATCAAATTTATCACTAATTTCCCTACTGTTTTGTTCAAGTTTAGCATTATTTTGTTCGAGTTTAGCATTTAAAGTTTCAGTACTCTCTCTATTTTCCCTACTGTTTTGTTCAAGTTTAGCGTTTAAAGCTTCAGTACTCTCTTTATTTTCCCTACTGTTTTGTTCAAGTTTAGCATTATTTTGTTCGAGTTTAGCATTGTTTTGTTCAAGTTTAGCGTTTAAAGCATCTGTGCTAATTTTATTTTGTTGCATAAACTGAAGAAGCAAACTCTCTAACCCTGCTTGACTGTTTTGATTACCCCCCTCAGTATCAGGATTTACCTCCGACATCCCTGTACTGCTTTCATTTCCAAGACTAGCCATACTGCTCGTATCTTCACTATCCAACTGGTGACCACTACGCAACTTCATCTCTTCCTCAACACTACCCATGCTGATACACACCGATAAATGAAAACCCCCCCAAAATACAGGCACAGAAATATATACCCTTCTCCTTCCACAAATATTATTAGGTTTTCGGCCCCATGTTGGTAGCGACAAGTGAAACGGTTTCTTTAGCCCTCACTTTTGCGTGACAAATGTAATGCTTCTACTGGCCCTGTCTTGCACTTTGAAATATTTACTCTGCCTAAGATATGTTGTTTTAATGGGCGCCAAGACCTCAACGCTATGTTGAAATCTAAATTTATATTTAACAACACCTAGCTCTGGTAGAACACCTACAAGAATCTATTCACTCAGATCGTGGTATGATTTGTTCATTAACCCAACAAACAATTGTATCAGGAGAAGGAATAGGTCTATATCTAATGCTACCTACTGAAAGCAAAGATTGCATGGTTAAAAGAAATGAATTTATTATATAAAACGAGTATTGCAAAATTAATAATAATAATATATTCTGAATTTAAATTGGAGCGTTGCGATTTGAATATTACCGCTAGAAAATTACGTGAAAACGGATTCGGATAAATTACTGATTTTACTCTTATTCCCAAGCTATGAAGTTACTGAAATACTGAATATTAAACAAAGAGACGAGAGATTGCGTAGTTCTGAGTCATTCGCGCTTACCATTGGAAATTGCCGTAGCATTTCCCTCGTACTGGATGTTGTAGAGAGCTTCCCACAGCCTCCTGGTCGTCGTCATCTTCTTCGTTAGTTGATGAGATACTTGTAGATATGATAACTTATGGTCCGAACATCGGAACCAACCACACGTACAACCACACTGGTTAAGTTTTACAAAGATAGTCGCCTTGCCTCCACGGCGCGCAAACCGTATATGCACTCGTCACATCCCCTCTCTGGACCCCGTCTTCTCCACGCCCGCTCTTCACTGATTGGCTGGGCCACCACGCGATACTTCCCCACCTCCAGGTCATTACACTCGGCGCGGCGATGATGTCGATTTCCTGTCCAGACCATTTCGCCTTTTCTTGAAGCTGCAACCCAGCTTGCGTCATGCTTCTCGACAAGATTAAGCCTGTAGCCGAATTCCCAGTGAGTCATCTCTCTCATAATACCCTAACTGACAAAACTCCGTAAAATTCCGTAATCATATAATTTTCTTACGATAATGTTGTTCGTAATAATTTGCTTGATAGTGTTTTCTATAACATAGAAAACCTATCTGATTACTTATAATTTTATAAAAAATGCTCCAAAGAAATACCTTAATAATAATAATAAGTTAATAATAATAATAAGTTACATGAAGACTTCTCTTGGCTGAACAATTTGCCGCGTAAATAAATATAGAATGGCTTCCTACTGACTTATGCCAGTGGCGTAAAATCCCCTCGAAAAACACGTTACAATGTGATGCTTTCAATGTCCTATTTAGAATTTCTTGTTTGATGGTGTTATTCTTGGAGACCATACTTCCAAGATACTGGAAGTGAGAAACGGATTCTAGTTATGCTCCCTCCAAATATATGTTTGAACTTTTCCTCTCTCTGCTAATGGTCATTTCAACAGTCTTGGCCTTGCTGATCTTCAGGCTAAATTCTTTAAATTTGTTGTTCCAAGCAGTCAGTCTCTCCTGTACTTCCAATTCTGTTTCTCCCCATAAGACCACGTCATCTGCAAATACCAAAGCTCGTGATTCATTTGCAGTTTCCTTAATAGATTTTAAAATTCTGTCCATAACAGTGACATACAATAGTGGTGACAAGGTACTTCCTTGCTGGACTCCCCTTTTTGTCTCAAACCATTCAGAACGACCATTTCCTATTTGGACACAACTATAACAACTCCGATATAACATCCTTATTTTGTCAACCAGGTAGTAGAGCACTTTAAAGTCTTCAAGACATTTCCAGATCTTATTATGGGGAACACTATCGTAGGCCCCTTCAATGTCCAAAAACACCATCACAAGATCCTTTCCACGTTCCCAATATTTCTCAGCCAAAATCCTTACAGCAAAAATGAGATCAACTACAGTGCTTCGACTTTCCTGAAACCATGCTGTTCTTCTTCTAATAAGGGTTCAACTATCTTCCTCAATCTGTTTTCTAAGATCTTTTCCAACATCTTCTGAGTATGCGATAGCAGAGTAATGCCCCTGTAGTTTCCACATATCTTACGGTTTCCCTTTTTGAACAGTGGGATGATGATTCCTCTCGTCCAGTCATCTGGAATACTATTCTCCTCCCAGATGACTGACAGTACTCTGAAAATCCATTGTAGGCCAGGTGTTCCAGTAGCCTTCATCAAATCTGAGGTTATTTCGTCAAACCCTGAAGACATTCCATTTCGCATGTTCTTCAGTGCCATCTCTACTTCCAGCCATGTTTAAGGTTGGTGTTCCTCATGAATTTTTTTAACTGTGCCACCACTAACATTACTGTTGTCAATATCACCATTCAGCAGCATGCTGAAATGCTTCCTCATTTCCTTTCTAACTTTGAGGTTTGTTCTTAACACCTTTCCATCATCAGTTTCCAGAGCAACAATATTAGTATGCTCATGCCTTTTATTCTTAACCACCCTATACAGTAGTTTTTTATTGCCTTGGCCATCCTCCTTTAACCTGGTGGTAAAGTCAACCCATCAATTATCCTTCTCTTCCTGGATCAGTCTTTTAACAGCCAGCTTCTTATTCCGATATTCCTGAGACAGATGTTCAATTACAGTGTCATTACGTACATGTCCAGTTTGTTGTTTTTCCCGGTCTATTTTCTTTTTATCATATTTCTTTCTTTTATTGCTGCCTTTACCCTATCATTCCTCCATGGTGTTTCCTTTTCTCTCTGTGTAGCACTTGTTTTCCACAGATTTCAACACCCTGTGTAACAAAAGTGTCTTTGAAGAGCTTCCATTCTTCCTCCACCCCAAGTTTTTCTGCTTTAGGTATATTACTCATGGTCCTTTCTTGGTTCTCCTGTTTATTTTCCAAGTCTCTCAACAACCAAGTCTTAATCTTTGGCATTTTTGTGTGTTTGACTGTTGGTACACACAGCTCAGCTCTGCAATGAGCAGTCTATGATCACTGTCAAGACACTCACTTGGAATAACTTGAACATTAGTTACAGACTGATTAGCTTGTTGGTCTGTTATTATATAATCAATCACAGTTTTAAGCTGTCCATTCCAACTGTATCGAGTAATTTTGTGACTCTCTCTTCTGATACCAAGTACCGTATATACTCGAATACCACCCGCACATTTTTAAACAAATTCGGACGTGAAAAATTGGGGTGCGGGTCTTATTTGAGTCATCCAAATTTGAAAGATCTAAATTGCCCGCCTCGCGCGATATCGGGTGTTGCGAGTATCCGCTAGATGGTGCTAGCCTTCTTCCGGCTATAACTTTGTTTTACCGTAAGCACGCGGCATCATACAGTCACACGCACGTTCTCCGAGTGTAAATATGAATGCTACGAAACGTTTGCGGTTATTTACTGTGAGTGAGAAATTGAAAGTTGCGAGGGAAGCTGAAGTTATTGGAAATCGTGCCCGGTAGGAAATATGATATTGACGAGTCATGTATTCGTGATTGGGCGGGATGACGTCTATGCTGCGTGAACCGCCCGTTCAAAGCAGCCTTGAAACAGCTGTGTATGGAGCGGATGGCGGCCGATAAGCACGCACCGACTCTAACTGGTCGTATTCAGCGCCCGAAAGTTCAGCTGCTGTGTTCGTGGATTTTGACGGCATGGAATCGTATCTCTGGAGATCTCATACGGAAGAGCTTCAAGAAATGGAGTATTTCGAATGCTATGGATGGCTGTGATGACGACATTTAGTGGGAAAGTGATGGTGATAAAAGTTCCGAAGTTGGTACTTCTGATGACGATGAATGAAGTGTTTGTGTACTTTTATTTGTATTTTTAATCGTTTGATGTGTGTTATTTTAGGACGACTTCAAAACTGTTGGAAACTATTTTGGATAAATGCTATTCTTTTTATTTAGTTAAGATAGTAAATAATTTTGAGTAAAAATTCTTTTTTTAAAATTTTGTTCTTCAAAATCAGGGTGCGGGTCTTATTCGAGGGCGGGTCGTATTCGAGTAAATACGGTATTCTGGATAACTAAGTTGTTTCGCACACACAAGTCTATCAGGTACTCTCCCTCAGAGTTCTGATTTCCATATCCATGAGGTCCAATAATGTTCTCACACCCCTGCCTCTCCTTTCTCACTTGAGCATTTAAATCACCCATAATGAGGACATTGTCTCTGCTATTAAATCCTCTAGGTCGTCTAGGGACTGTTCTTTCTCCTCTATAGTACAAGGTCTGAACTAGTAGTTGTTGACAGCGTTTGGCGGCAAAAGTAGGAACTACTTGAAAATTCAATACAGCCATCACAATTAACACCGGTTATTAGACAGATTCTACACACACCCAAAGTACACGGGGCTACATGACCGCATTGTCGCAGCTCCTAAACTGGGGAACCAACCAAACTCTATAGTACACCGTGTTTGTGGTGCATAAACTTTGAGTATCCAATAGAATGTATTGTCAACACGTTGTTTCATCTGGATGATTCTATCACTCACATACCTGATATCTAAATGTATGTCTATATCTCTATGTAGCAGGAGTGCAACTCCATTTCTGGCCTCTGTATGAAGTGTAACACATAATCATTCCTGAGGGTTTTCTTGCCAGAACCTTTCCACTTGGTCTCACTAAAACCTAGTATCCTTAGTTTCCTCCTAGCTATTAGATCAACAAGTTCTTCACATTTACCATTGAGTGTGAGGTCATTGATAGTCCCAATTCTCATTTTTTGTTTCTTCGGCTTCTTTGTTTTCAGGTATCTACGATAAACTTCAGGTTTTTGACCGTCATACCTTCATGGGATACCTGAAGAACTGTCATGCCTGGCGTTTCCATTTTTGCATCCGAGGCTTGTTTTGGTTTTGAAAGCTCGATTTGATACACCGCTGGCCAGCTACGTCTAACAGGGCTTCGCCAGAGCCCCGTTAATCGTCACATTTTAGGGTTCTTGGAAGGCCTTCGCAGCTACCATAGCGGTCACGGAGCACACATAGTCCCCTACAGGCAGTCCCCTACTTTATGCCGTTGCCAATTTCGCACAATGTGGACGAGGGGTTGGCCTTATGGCCAAATATCATCTCAAATAAAGACCTTTGGGAGGCCACAAGCCCGAGTCCTGTACAGCAACAGATAAGAAGAAAATGGAGATGGATCGGCCACACCCTGAGAAGACCTCAAGAAAGCACAGCAAGGCAGGCATTGAATTGGAATCCGCAAGGTAGTCCCAGACAAAGCAGACAACAGATCACATGGAAGAGAACGATAGAGAAGGGGATAGCCGGAGTCAACAAGACATGGAGAGAGGTGAAAGTACTGGCAGGGGATAGAAGAAGCTGGAGAAATTTTGTCGAGGCTCTATGTTACTCCTGGGAATTAAAGGAATTAAGTCAAGTAAGTCAAGCTCAACCATTTGATCTCCAATTATAAAATCCGCCTTGTCAAACACTAAGAAGTTTAATAATTAAATTAAAACGTACGTGTTTCGGTATAACAATGATACCTTCGTCAGCGTAGATTAAATAAAAAGAAAATTAAAAACTATGATAACAACTATGCTTGGGAGAACAAGCAGCAAAAATAGGGCATCATATCTCTTATGAAAAAACTAAATTTATGACTAACATAAAAAATGCTCCACATGAAATTGATATTAATGCTAACAAAATTGCTAGAGTAAAGGAAATTAAATACTTAGGCCAGGGGTTCCCAACCTTTTTCAACCATCGTACCCCTTTAAAAAAATTAAACATCCTGCGTACCCCCTACTAACCTTTCTTATGTAGTAATAAAGGTTATTAAAAATGTAAAAGGTATTTAGTTAGTATGGTTAACCTTTGTAATTTTATAAGGAAAGATATTTTAATAAAACAAAATATAGTTGTTGTTTTTCAGTTCCGTTTCCCAAAGGGTGATTTTTGCAATCATTGCGTTAGTTTTCAACATAGAACATATCAGAAACACTACCTTGCATACACTTATTCCAAATGTTCCGTTTTTCAAAAATATCACTTAAATAGGCCAATTTTAAAAGCCAACCAAAGTCATTGAGTAACGGTACTGATGATAAATTAGAATTGTGCTCGGTAAAGAAAAGATGCAATTCTTTGTGGAGTTGAAATACACGCGCAGTAAATAACTCGCACAGTAGTCACGGCACGAAGCTCACTGCGCATGTGGATCGAGGAGAAGGAAGGCCTGCCGCGTACCCCTTAAGGGTAAGCGTACCACAGGTTGAGAACCCCTGACTTAGGCAAATGGGTTACAAAAAATGGCAATGAAAATAAATCTGTAACATCAAGAATCCAGAAAATGGAGTTTGCTTTCCAATGCACAAAAAATGTTTATAAGAAGCAATGCTTGTCATGTAATAGTAAAATATCATTCCTGACGTTCAGCCTTTCCTGGACTTCCAGCTCACTATTTCCCCAGATAACTATATCATCTGCAAAAGCAAATGCTTTTAAGATCCATATTGGTGTTCTGCTTCACTTCCTTTACGATTTCATCCATGATGGAGATGAATAGTAATGGTGAAAAGTATTTGAATGTAAATAAATGAAAGTAAATGAGCTTTTGTAAGGATATCCATTTTCTCTTTGTATTTGTTATCGTAGTTTTTAAGATTCTTTTTTATTTAATCTACGCTGACGAAGGTATCATTGTTATACCGAAACATGTACGTTTTCATTTATTTATTTACATATGTTACACCCTCATTGGAGCACTTAACCAAAACAAGTATATACATATCTCAAAAAACAATATTAATGATTCAGCTTCTTATTTTTCTTCTTATCCCAAAACATTTTCATTCTAGTCGACCTTGACGCTCTCTCTGCATCGCTTATGGTGTAAGTTTTGCGGGTAAAGGTTTTTAAGGGAAGTCGGATGTTCTTGTTTTTCAAGATATTCTTCTCATCTTTGTTAAACTTCTTAGTGTTTGACAAGGCGGGTTTTATAATTGGAGATTACTATCAGTCAACAAGGATAATATTTAATACCATATTCATAATGGTTCATGTCCATGCATTTTTCAACCGTTTGATAGTAAATGACGTCATCTCCATACTCAACAGAAATGTTTGCATGAAACCATACATTTTGTGAATACATTTATATACCTGCCAACTTTCCCGATTTAGGCGGGAGCCTCCCGATTTTCAATAGTTTTTCCCAAGTCATCTTGCAGATGACATAGCAATTGTAGCGGACTCCGAGAAGATGTTGTCCAGAATGTTAAATGTATTGTCATCAGCGTTGTTAAAGTTACGTTTGAACATTAACTCTTTCCTTCTCAAAGCGCCCGAATGTGCCCGGATATGGAAGTCAAAGCTCCCTGCTAAAGCGCCCGTTTATGTTCTGTCATTCTCCTGCCACCTCTCGTATTGGTGTGGAATTAAAACTAATTATGAACTATATGTAATATGTCAGGGAGGCGTAGGACAGCATTTAGAAGGCATAGTGTTAGTTTTAGCTGTAACAATGAATGTTTAATCCTTGACCTTTCTCCCAGCTGTTGCGAGGCTGGTCTCTCATATGTCGATGTTCTAACAGAATTGAATAGAAGCGATGTTAGTGATTCGGAAAGCTCGTGTGGAAGTGATTTTCTGTGTGGTTTAGATGTAAATGATAGCGATATTGATGAGGATACAGTAAACTACCGTACTGTAAATGCCGGTGGTGACGGTAGCCTACAACCAAGCATTCAACCTTCCCTGCCTTTTACTCCGCCAGATGATTTTACTGGCGATGGGAGTCGACATTGGGAACTAAGGACTCAATGGAGCAGGCTACCGAGGTGTATATATTAGCATACTTAAATTAGGATTTGTAGTATGGGCCAATGTGACTAATCCTGGGAGAAATAAAAAGATGCTGAAGTGGTTCTGAACCAGAGACCTCAGGAAATAAAATGAAAAACAATGTAAATATGTGTATAGTTTGTGCGAATTCCATTGCTAACACTTTTTTAAAACTTAGTTTCATAATTGTTTATGTGGCCAGATCATGTAGTTTTAAAATTGTGACCAGATTATATGAGGGCAGACTTCAAACCAAGGACCCCAGGTGAGTGTAATTTACTGTAGGTCATTGCAAGACTGTAGGTAATTCACTTGTAAAATGTCATTTTATTTAAATGTACTGTGTTATATACAGTTGAACCTGACTTATACGTACATCAAGGGGAAGAAAAAAAAGCTACTCATAACTCAGAATTACTTAGAAATCAGACTTACACATTACATATTTACTGAAAAACCAATGGAATAGACCTACATGTGTAAATCCTAGCAAACAGCATACATAGTACTTGTTAGTTAGTTGTTGTTTTAAGGGGCGGAACTACTTGGTCCAGCCTTAAAGAAATCAGATAGTTTGGCTGGTTTCACTTTTCTTGCATTAATAAACCTCCTTTTGCAAACGTAGTAATGAATTCAAAGCATTTTCACTACAACGTTTCGCACTGATGTAACGCCTACACACATCGATTGCACTAACACTTCACTTAGTTCAGGTGTTTCAAGATTCAAGTCATGATCTCCATCTCCAGCACTGTCACTATCGCTTGTAGCCGGTCCGTCGCCACCGCGTTGTTGGCATACATCAGCAATAATCTCTTCATCCTGTTGTACCCCACATACAGCCAGATTATCATCGAAATGGACAAAAATATCGAAATCTGCACCCTCCGGTAGCGATAGCTCATTGTCAGACATAATTTCGTCCCCATAATCATCATTAGAGGCAGCCTCTTCCAGAAAGACACCAGCTTTGCGGAAACAGTTGCTGATTGTGGAGGATGACACCTGCTTCCAGGCAGCCGAAATAAAGTCCATGGCTTGTAGTAAATTAATGGAGAGAGTTTCATTTCCTGCATCACTCAGTGTTATTAAATGTTGAACCAGCATTCTTTTTATAATGCACTTTGAAATTTGCCATGATGCCCAAATCAAGTGGTTGTAGAACACGGGTACAGTTAGGAGGGAAAAGTTCAACTCGGACATTCTCCTGAACGATTTGAGGTGGATGTGCTGCATATCTATCCATAAGAAGAAGGATTTTCTTCTGTTTCTTTTTCATTTTAATGTCCAGTTTTTTCAACCACTGTTCCATTAGAAGCATACTCATCCAAGAATTTCTGTTGGATTCATATTCCGTAGGTTTTGTTTTCCCACCCTTAAAACACCTCGGATTCTTCGATTTTCCTATCACAAGGGGAGGAAGTATGTCTAATCCATCTGCATTGGTGGCAAGAAGAACTGTTCGCGAATTTACTTTTCTTCCCTCCATGGCAGGAGTCACCTTTTACAGCTAATGTTTTATTAGGAAGGAGACTGTAGAATAAGCCGGTCTCATCACAATAATTGTAGATGTTTGTAGGCTGGTAATCGCTTATGATACCCGGCAGAACCTCTTCTTTCCAGTGTTGCACCGTGACGTCGTCCACAGCTTTTGAGTCACCGCAAATTGTTCTCCCTGTGATTCCATGACGATCTTTAATCCTTGCAACCATCCTGACGAAGCCTTGAAATCAACAGTGATACTCATCATTTTAGCGTTTGCCTTCAGCATGTCGCCACTAATTGGTAGAGCTGCAGCCCGCTTTTGCTGGAACCATGTGAAAAGTGCTTTCTCCAAATCTACGTACCTCCCTTCTTGCTGACGGCTGCACTTTGCTGATTTCAAACCCAGTTTTAAAAACTAATCCAAAATAGCGTTTTTTTTTACTGATGACTGTACATAGCGTGGTATAAGCAATTCCTAAGTCTGAAGCAATTTCAGTTTTTGTTTTGTGCGGATTAGCGTCCACTTCTCGTATGAATTTTACTTTCTCATGTAGTGTATAACTTTTCCTTCTTGTGTTCTCCATGGCTAATCAAAAGCAACTGAATGATAAAACTACTGTTCAAGAGTACACTCCAGATACCGGCACAGAGGACATTTTACTTGTCCATTGTTCCCACGAAAGAAAATCTCATATTAATTAAAACACAGAGTTTTACAGAGTGACATTGTAGACCCTTACTTACTGGCGGCGTAACAAAGGCCGACCGAGCGAGTTCCCTTCGCTCTCTATCTCGCCCCTCCTCTAGCTGCGTCGTTTTTTACCTTCACAATGCCGCTAAAGATTAAGTTACCAGCCGAGTCGACGGTTTCATCGCGGAAACAAAAGAAAATAAATTTGTTTGAATATGAGTATTGTTTTTGTGTGAACAATCTAGAGCATGTCCCACATGAGACAGAAACTCTGTTCTGTTTCAGCACCGAAACCCGACCGCTCTGACTACGACGACAAAGAGGAAACTATATAAATACAGTACTGAAGTTTCTTTTATAACAACACGTGCTCATTAAATTACAATCAGGCTACGCAAAACTCAGATGTATTTCACTGACACTTCATACATATAACAGCGAATTACGTATAAATAAGGTTAAATTAACACGCTTTTAAATTACATTTTGCCGGGACTAAAAGAAATTACGTACAAATACGAAATACGCAGAACAGGGTTATGTATAAAGCAGGTTCAACTGTAGTTCCAATGTTATGTGCAAGACTTTATACCCATGTCCACAGTACTTCATTTTCTAAAATAATGGGTGATTTCTGGGGATATCAAACCTGGAAATGCAACACCATAAGGGTTAATGCTAAGAAGACCAAGGTGTTAGTTGTGAGTAAATATCCTGAGAGCATTCACACAAACATTGAGCTTACTGACAAGATAGTAAAGCAAGTCACCAGTTTCAGTGTCCTTAAAAGGGGGACTCCCGCGCGTGTGGGCTGTGTCGAAAGCGAGCGTGTATGTCTTCAGTGTGTATTGCAGTAAGCGAGCGTTCAGATAGATTATTGGAAGAGTGCAACAGTATACAGGCGGTAATGTTAACTACTGAAGAGAGAGTTTTTTTTGGTGGGTTTTTCGCGAAGGCGATCACTTTACAGAAAATGTAAAATTAAGATTTCAGGCGCGGTTGCCTAATTCAATTAGTATATCAATACGGAACCAGCATGAACCTTTTAAGTTCCTAATTCAAAGTGTCCAAACCGTGATACCGTTCGGAATTTCATAAGTAAATTTTGTGTGTCTGGCTCAGTTCACGATGTACCGGGAACAGGCAGGCCTATGCTTTTAACAGACGAAAATCTTGATGAAATCTCTGATATAATGCTGCGTAGTCCAAGTAAATCAACACGAAATCTGAGGTATACAAAACTAATCCAAGAACGATTGAGGAACTTAAAGTGAATATCATTAATTATATGCAGTCCATTCCGCAAGAAACTTTAGCGAAAGTCTTTGACAGTATGTGTCGACGTGTTGATGTCTGTCTTCGAACACAAGGACAACACTTCCAGCATATGTCATGAATGGCTGTGGTGTGTACAAAGTTTACTGTTTGTTTGTTATGATGCAAGCGGCAGCCGTGCTGCCAACGTAACTGCTGTAGCTAGCTCTCGCAGACGCATGTAGGCGCTGCAGAGAACATTCCCGGACTCACTGTAGAAGGAAAGATCACAGGGAGGAAAGGCTGAGGTTGACCGAGAAAATGTTTCCTTCAAGACATCACACTAACTCTTCATTATGCCCGTTGCTCACGGTAAAATTTTCCTTCAAATTTATTGTACAATGATTTAATTTTATAAAATTTATATTGCTCACGATCAAATTCAAGTTTTATAAAACCTTTGATAAAACTTTCCATAAAATAGGACATGTTCTATTCCGTAAAATTAATTTTACGAAACGAACCAATCAGGGAAGTTGACATGAAGATGATGCTGGCGCCACGTGGTGAGAAGATTGTGAAGCTCGCCTGTAAACAAAGTCTTCGAAAATAAAACATGGAGGGCGTTGTCGTTTGGGGGTAAAATTTACGGTCGATTCGCATTATTAACGCAAAGTGGTCACGAAACTTGCTTTAAGTACATTTGAAAATATGCGTGGTACTGAATGAATTCATTCCAATCAATATTTTAGATATAATTGTAATAATTGGATATTTACCCATACGCGCTGATAAGAAGCGCAACAAATTGCCTTTTAGTCAATTGGAAAAGTGTGCTAGTGGTATCGCGCTCGCCTGTTGATCGGAAGATCCCGGGTTCAAGGCTATCCAGGGGCGGAGATTTTTTACTTCCTTTTAATTATTTTATAATTTCCTCCTTACGTTGTACAGCAATTTTGTAACTTTGTTTTGTGTTTTCTCCCATTTCAAATTCTTATTTTCCCTAAATACTGCAACCATGGACGGATACCATACGTGATAACTATTAGAATTTAAATAGTTAAATATTTATCCCATAATAATAATAATATGACACGTTCTGTATTTACAAGATATAGCTAGCGCTTATCACACAGACGCCGTTTAAATGAAATATAGTTTAATTCTGATGTATCTATTCGTAGGCCTACCCACATAACAAATCTACTTGTTTATGTTGCCCCTAGGATATCTACCTGAACGAGAAAAGCAATCCGATTGGTTGTTGTACTCAAACTTCCATGAAAACTGCCAGGAAAAATGGCACCTGTTCAATTTCGTGAGTTGTATGGAAGCTATTATGGAAGGCAGAACCTAGCATGGAAGGTACATATCACATATAGACGCGTCTATACCAGCGTGTACACCAGTACTAGTAGAAGCTTTCATACTAACTAGTGTCGTGTGATACGGGCTCCCAAGGTGTTAGTGTTTTACTGGACGAGTACCAGAAATATCAGTGTTTGTATGAGGTTAAAACGCCCATATACCACAATAGAAATACAAGAAGGGAGGCAGAAATCTCAATCGCCGGATATGTTTCACAAATTCGACCGAACACAAGCCAGGCTGATGTGAAGGCGAAGATAAACGGGTTTCGAACTCACTTGCAGTCTCATTTCAGGAGAAATGCCTTGCCTCATGTTAAGTGTCCTGTCGAATAATTTTGGGACCAACGAGATCTAGGAGTTTTTTAAAACTGCTTTCCTCCATTCTTAGAAAATTCCTATATGAATTCTGATTTCTAACCTCAACTCATTTTCTACCAAGGAGAGTATTCCTCTAGTCTTCTCTTCTTTTTATCCATTCCGGAGTCCAGGACTTCCTAGCATTTCTTTTCTTCCTTTTTACCACTGAACGACATATAATTGTAGATAAAGCAGCAATTTTTGCAATTTTTGCTTTGTTTGTTGGAGCCATACGGTACTCTCAAACCAATGTGTGTTGAACAGCTGATTCTTGGTTCAGAAGTTTATCGGTAGATGGCGATCCTGATACATCTACGGATTTTATAAAATAATTTTACCGTGAACAACACAGCTTGCTTTTGTCAAATTTTTATAAAATTAGTTGTAAAATAAATTTTAAGAAACATTTTACCGTGAGCAACGGGCATTATGGTTCCTACTGTGAGATGAAACGAGGTGCTGAAGACAGAGAGCAATGGCTGCGGGGACAAGGCATTGTCTTTGGAAGTTGATTAATCCTCACGATTTTTGTAAATTATTGGCGAACTTCAAACATTTTCCTGGTTGGTTTCTCTGTTTAAGCCCCCCCCCCCCCCAGGGGCTCACATCTAGTGGGGCGTGGGTTGGCGACCACGGGACCCCAGCTGAGTCCGGCATTGCTTCCACTTTCTTGTGCCGGGCTCCTCTCCGTCTTCTTTCCTGTCGACCTCCCTTGGTCAACTCTTGTTCTCTTCCGACCCCGACGGTATTAGGTTATCCGAGGCCTAGGGAGTCTTTCACTTTCCCGCCTTAATTGGCCCTTGTCTCATCTTTCCTGATACCCTCCTTCTGTAAGGGGTCAGCCTTTTTTTCTTTTCCTTTTACCTCCTGCCGTGTGCTCAAGGCCCTTAAGGAGGCAGGGTGTATGTAGCCCCACCACTTCTGGTGCACCCTAGATATGCTCCACCCTCGGGGGCTCACGGCTGGTGAGTTTGGGAGTTGGCGACCCCGAGGGATTCCTGAGCTGAGTCCGTTTTCCCCTTTTGTCCCTTACCTTTGGGGCGGACCTTCTCCTCTCTTCCCTCTCCTCACCTCTTTTCATTATATTTACTTTTCTCTTTAAGATTCCCGCACTGTTTTTGTTACTTGGTTCACCATGTATCTAAATTCCCTTCAAGCGATTTTTTTTTAAGGCATTTTTAATCTACATTGCATTTTGTATGTTTTTTCGATCTAAATTACATCTCGCGATTGTTTTCAACCTCAATTGCATTTTGTAAAGATTGACAATCTAAATTGCTTTTAAGTAAGTCTTTCAATATGGCGGAGGGACCTTTGTGAGTATTTTGAATTTTAATTGCATTTTGTAAGTATTTTCAACCAAAACCGCATTTCGCACGAATTTTGAATCTAAATTGCATTTTGTTTGGCGGGCATTTTGCACATATTTTGATTCTCAGTTGCATTTTGTGGGTATTTTGAATCTAAATTACATTTTGTCAAGTATTTTCAATCTAAATTGCATTTTGTAATTATTGTCAATCCACATGAATCCTTTGAATCTACTGTACATTTTGTAAGCATTTTCAATTTCAATTGCATTTTGTAAGTATTTTGAATTTCAATTGCACTTGGTGAATAATTTGGATTGGAACTGGGATATTTCAATCTGAATTGCATTGTGTATTTTCAATTTCAATTGCATTTTGTAAGTATTTTGAACCTTAATTGCATTTTGTACGTATTTTCGATCTCATTTGCATTTTGTAAGTATTTTGAATTTCAGTTGCATTTTGTAAGTATTTCGACGCTACATTGCATTTTGTAGCATATACAGTACAATGTTCTGGCTTGACATTTTGTAAAAAGAAACTAAAGCTAGCTTATCAACTAATAAAACAAAATATAGAATACACTAATTATTAAACAAACCAATTAGCAAACATTTTATACAACATGAATAATACAAATCAGAATATAATATTTAATTAAATAACCTACCTAATGTATTATTATTATTATTATTATTATTATCTTGATTGGTCACATTGGACCACTTGAGTCGTTCCACAATCACTTCTTCTTTGAAGTTAGTACTGCTTGGTTCTTGCGCTCTTTCCAGTACTTTTTCATTCTTTCAGATCGGGATTTTCTCAACTCATCTGAAATCTCCATAGGCTTTCTATGTGTCATTTCTGCAGAAAATTTGTGAGTCTTAAGAATGGTGTTAATTTTATTTTTCTCCTCGGCATCTGTTATCTTAAGTCCAACTGCTTTGAGATCTTGTTGGATTTCTTGGATCCATTTTCCTCCAGTTTTCTTTCCTAGATTTCTCATCTCCAGTTGGCGTACAATTCTGTTTTCTGGAAGCCGTAAGATGTGAAAAAAATATGAAATTCTTTTCTTCTTCATTGTGCTGGTGATGGGATCAATCTCACGATAGACAGTTTCATTTGGGAGAATCCTCCAGACTCCCTCAACCTGATACTTTTTATTTATGCACGTTCTAATGATTCTTCTTTCCGTTTTGAGGAGCTGATCAGTTCTTTGTTCATTTTTAATTTGGAACAGTGTTTCACAAGCATAAGTGGCTTCTGGGAGAGTTACAGTTTTATAATATTGGATCTTAGTAGCTATTGATAGGCATTTTTTATTATATGTTGACCAGGTTAGAGATTGTGCCTTTTTCATTTTATTTGTTCTATTTATCCAAGTTACTTTTTCGTTTAAGTTATGTGTTATAATTTCTCCAAGATACTTAAATTGAGGAACTAGGTTAATTTTATGATCATTTATATAGACTTCATTTATATCTAAGGGTTTCATAGGCATGATCTCAGTTTTTTCAAAGGATATCTGTAATCCTATCCCTTGAGCAATTTCTTGGAGACTAGTGATCTGAGTACAAACCTCTTCCTTGTCTAGTGCTAAAAGAGCCAAATCATCTGCAAATCCTAAGCAGTTTATTTTTATTGATGGTTTTGTTCCAATTTTGATGTTAGGAGGGTTTTCCTTTTGCCAAACCTTCATGATATAATCAAGAGCCACATTGAAAAGCAGAGGGGATAATCCATCACCTTGTCTGAGACCAGTTTTTATCTATTGAAAAAAAATATAGCAAGTTAAAAAAAGGACTACGTTCTTTATGTGAATTATGATATGATCTATTATTGAAACGAGTACATGAGTGACATGATTACTCGAACTACTATCAATTCCACGGAAGTTGTATCTTGGGTGTGTGTGTGTAGAATCTGTCTGATAACCGGTGTTAATTGTGAAGGCTGTATTATTATGTATTATCTGTGATTCAGGCAGAACCTCCGTGGCTTAGGCGGCAGCACGCCGGCCTCTCACCGCTGGGTCCGTGCTTCAAATCCCGGTCACTCCATGTGAGATCTGTGCTGGACAAAACGGAGGCAGACAGGTTTTTCTCCGGGTACTCCGGTTTTCCCTGTCACAATTTCATTCCAGCAACACTCTCCACTATCATTTCATTTCATCTGTCATTCACTTAATCACTGCCCCAGAGGAGTGCGACAGGCTTCGGCGGCCGGCACACTTCATATCCTCGCCGCTAGATGGGGGGCTTTATTCATTCCATTTCTGACCCGGTCTGAGACTGGAAGCAGGCTGTGGATTTTTTCATCTGTGATTCAGGCAAGGACTGCAGATGATCAATTTCAAGTTATTTATCGTATGGTTTTTAGTGCTGGGAGTGTCCGAGGACATGTTTGGCTCGCCTGAGTCTGTAGCTGCTTCCAGCGGACACCCTTAGGGTGAGCTACAAGTTCCGTTCAATTTCAAGTAGTTCCAACTTTCGCTACCAGATATCAATGATACCTAGTGGTGAACGTTGGAACTTTGATAGAGTGTTCCGACGAAATCTAACCTAACAATTTAGCTTCACACAAGTTTAGTCTGTGGAAGGATCTTTTACAAGCCATAAATGTATGACATGGGACCGCCGGCTTTACTTCCCCTCCGAAGGAAGTCATACTGAAGGATTTTCTATGCTCTTAAAAATCCGACGACTTCGGCCGGGCTTAAACCCACTACCTTGGGCACAGCAGTTCAGCATGCTACCAACTACGCCACCGAAGCCGCTAATTTCAAGCAGTTCCTACTTTTGCTACCAAATGCTATCATCAACGACACCTAGTCGCGAACTTGACTACTAGATGCCACCGCAACCGGCACCTGGCGAAGAACGTTGGAACTAGTAGAGCGTTCAACAAATCTAACCTACAAATTTCTCTTCACACAATTGTAGTTAGTTGAAGGTTCTTTTACATGCCATAAAGCTATGACCTGGAGATAAAATGTCGTATAGAGAATGCCTTTTTTTTTTTTTTTTTTTTTTTTTGTGAAATTCAAGAAAATCCTCACAAGTACGGACTTAAATCTAACCCTTAGACTTCGGTTTGCCTAAGCTGTTCTATTTGGTCTGTATTTCTATATGGGTCTGAAGGATGGACAATAAATGCGGCAACAACAAAGAAGATAGAGGCCTTTGAAATGTGGATTTATCACAGAATGCTGAAGATTCCATGGACTGCACGAATAACTAATATTGAAGTACTGCATACAATGAACAGACAACGAAACTTATTATGCACCTTTAACAGACGAAAAACTGTATAGGCCTACCTGGGGCATATCTTGCGGAACACCAAATATCGACTTCTCAATTTGATACTGGAAGGAAAGATCGAAGGTCAAAGAAGAAGGGGCAGAGGAAGGTTTTCCTATGTGATAGCATAAAACAGTGGACAGGATTACCCAGCATCGATAAATTGACACATCACAGTTCATAAGCAAAAGATGCACAATGTGGTCGCTAACATCCATTAATGGATAGGCATCCGGAGAAGAAGAAGAAATCTATAACATGGGCCCGCCGGCTTTACTTCCCCTCAGAAGGAAGGCATACTGACAAGGGGAGGATACGATGCATGGGTCACCGATTCGAACCATCTTTAGTTCACGTGTAGGGCAGGACCAGGCGTATGCCAGGTGCAAGTAGTAAGGTGCGCTTCTCAGCCTTTCCGAGAAATTAATTAATTGCAGTGCGGCGTCTATGTGCGTTGTACGTTAACAAGGAGCGCGTGGTGCAGTGGTAAGAGCCCTGCTTCTTAAGGCTGTGCGGTCAAAAATTGAATTTTTATTTTTATTTTTACTCTTAATCTCTAATGTAGATCTTTGTGAGATATTATATGCGTTTTGAAGAAAATAACGACGGCTCGTTTGCTGAGGACATGGCTTCAAAGTGGCTATTTTGAGCGTTAAAGGTACAATCTCCACGACGAAACTAATAATCGGAAGACACCGAAATTTATGTACAACAACCCCTGTAGTAGTACCTGCAATAGGAACAATTCTTATTACGAAATTCAAATTTTGTATTAACCTCTTCAGATTTGAATACCATTTTTAGTGAGAAAAAATTGTTATATTAACTTCAAAGTTTTATTAATTTGATATGGCTCTTATTCTGAGCAGTAGAAAAGTTCGATAAAGAAATTTGGTTCAGCGATATACCCGTGGTGATTGTACCTTTCAGACTCTACAAAACGCAGGTTGAATCAGTCACACACACACACGCGCGCGCACACACACAGCGGTAAGACAAGGTCTTGGGCAAGAGCGCGCTCGGGCACCTGCCTTATCCTCTCCTTCAACACCTTTGCTATCGCAGCTTCCGCCTCCCTCCCGCCCTGACTCATCATGCCAGTCCACACGACCACAGACTAGAACAGAGTTTACCAACCTTTTGAAGTTCACGGCACCCTTGGGAATAACATTAAACACAAGGGGCACCCTTCCTTGAATAAAAAAAAAAAAATTATGTTTCATATGTAAATTTATTGAAATATTTTATAATAAGTAACGTACACCATAACATAATACAGTCTACTTTACTACAGTCAGTGAGTAAAAATACATCAAAATTTTGTTCGATAAATCGTTAATATGAAACTTGTGATTGATGCTTAGAGCACAGGTACGTGATATCGGGCCTTGCAGTTGACAATGAAACACGCAAATCATCCTCAAGGTTATTCAGTCTATTTCTTGCTTTGGATTTTATTGTCACCAGAGCAGAGAAGGCTTGCTCGCATAGATAGGATTTTGGAAAGGGCGAAAGTGTGTTAATTGCTTTCTTCATTAGGTTAGGATACTACTCTCTCCGCTGAAGCCCAAAAGTAGCCACCGACGCCTCACTCTTGGTGGACTTACTTTTGAGTGTGGAATCGGCACAAAGATGAATAAATTCATCTCGTTCGCAACCAGTGAAATCTATTTCCTCGCACTATCTATGAAATCAAATGGTGAGACAACCCAGTTGACATTCATAGTGGAAATAGATGGAAAGTATGTATCTATTGCTTCTTGCAATCTTGATAAGTGATCACAAATGCGGTCTTTCAGCTTACCCAGATCGTTATCTACTGCCAGATGAAGAAAGTTTGAAAGATCTCCTTTCTGAACTGCAGACGTCCAAGAACTAAGTTTTCTTTTAAAATCTTTCATTTTATTGGTTGAGGAAATTATTGTTTCCTGTCTACCCTGCATTGAAACATTCAGTTAATTCAGTTTATGAAAAATATCTGCCAGATACGACAGTTCCAAGCACCAAGAATCAGTTAGTAACAGCTCATAAAATGTATCTTGATTTTCATCTGTAAAAAGAGTTTTCACCTGTTCTCTAAGTTCAAGAAACTGCTTCAATACACGACCCCGCGACAACTACCTTACTCTGTATGAAGTAACAAAGAGGTATGAGGTGCATCCGTTGCGAGACATAACTGTTTAAAAATCCTGCACATTAAAGGTCGAGACTTGATGTAGTTCACCATTTTCACAACTTCGTTAAACACTGCAGCAAAATCTTGAGCTCTTGCAGTAAAAACCTTTAAATTTCCCAGACATAGATTGTGCACCATCTGTACATATACCACAACAGTCTTTCCATGCCGGCCGAAGTCGTCGGATTTTTAAGAGAGTTAAAAATCCCTCAGTATGCCTTCCTTCGGAGGGGAAGTAGATCCGGCGGTCCCATGTCATAGATTTATGGCATGTTAAAGAACCTTCCACTAATTACACCTGTGTGAAGCTAAATTATATATAGGTTAAACATTTGACTAGCGTTCTTAGGTTCCTACGTTCGTCGTCAAGAGCCGACTGCGGTGGTGTCTGGTAGCTAAGTTCTGAACTAGTAGTCATTGACGGTGGCGTTTAGCAGCAAAAGTCGGAACTATTTGAAAAATTCAAAAGACTGCAGTCCTTACTTGAATTAAAAACAGATAACACGCACTAATACAGTCATCACAATTAACACCGGTTATCAGACAGATTCTACACACACCAAAGTACACGGGGCTACATGACCGCGTTGTCGCAGCCCCTAAACTTAAGAACTAACCAACCAGTCTTTCCATGAAAGATCTTGGTCATTGAGAAAGGAATTAATAGAAACAAAAATATCATGTCCTGAGGTTGTAGTCTCCAGCGGTCTACAGAACAGAAACGCCTCATTAATATCTTTATCATCAATATATCTGGTAAAACCAAGGAGTTGCAGTTTGTCACCACTATCGATACTCTCATCTACTTGCAAAGCAAATGCTCTATCAGTTTTTATTTTCCCCACGACTTGTTCGTTGATAATGCAAACATTTCAGATATCCTGCGACTGATTGTGTTGTTGGAAAGAGGAAATTTCGAAATTTGATTACTGCTCCTTCACCAAGTATTGTTGAAACTATAATTTTCCATGCAGGACCTATGATTTCCTCTCCAAGAGTATGAGGTGTGTGTGTGATTTTTTTTCCTATCAGTTCTGCTACTTTAAACGAGGCTTCAAGAGCAGTATCACTTATGGTCATTCTCTTTACCATTCGCACAGCTGTTTTTTTTTCTCCCCTTCTAGTACACGTGAAAAATACATCACACTCTTCCCAGACCCACTAGGATGCTTAATTGTGAGATGCCACTTCAGTTTGCTAGGTACCATTGCCTCGTGTTTCGCCACAAACTAAACACACAGGGATAGGGTTTTCCACGTAAATCCATACACTACGTAACTGTCCTGGTATGTTCTTTTCTTTCGTTTGTCTTCTTTATGTTGAATTCGACGGTTCGGGAGTAGGAGCCGACTGCTCACTTTCACTCTCCAGGTGTTTACGTTTAACAATGAACTTGTCCATAGCTAAACACTGCTACTGTAATCAACACCAAGAAAACATGTTAAAGTGGCGTAGGAACGGGTACACTTTTATATATTTATATATATGTAAGTGACTGATGTGAAACAGCTTTTGTCAAAGCATTTCGGCCCTGAGTGGCACAACAGAGAGGATCTAGGCTTCTACCGAGACTTGCTACTATGTGGCGAAGACATAGCTCGACAAAATGTATCTGAAGTAGAAGAAGAAGAAGAAGAGCCCATGGAATGACGTTGCTGTGCAGTCCAATGGACTCTATTTCGCCTAGTTTGAAAAACTGTGAGCATATTGTGAATGGAAATTTAAGGTTGAAAGGTTACTTTTATTGTATACTGGGTAGTTTCTTAGAGAACTTTAAAATATAGCAATAATTTCACTTTCACATAGAAACCATAATTACTGACTTAATGAAACTACTCCAAAACTACTTAAGTCCTAGCTCCTGTATCAAAACTGCTTAAGTGCAATATATTTTCTATTATTACGTAAAAACTGCTTTTACTGTATTTTTAAAACATACATAAAATGAAAACTAATCGTATTTTGTAACTATTATACAAACTGTTTCTATTTAAACGCACGCGGATAACTCAAGACAGTTTTTTGCCCTTTCTCACAAATTTCATGAAATTGACTTAGGTAGTTCTGGAATAGGACGACTCACATACATATCTTTATAACCTCTGTTATTTATTTTATTTGTTATTTAATTTCCAATGAATTTGTTATTATTAAGTCCCTTTTTTTTTGTTAAATTTTATTCTTTGTTTTCTTACTGTCAATACTTTATATTGTTATACAGTCAGTATAAAATGGTGTACTTCGTACCTGTATCAGATTATTACTAAAAAAAGATGTTTCAATATAGAACAATATGATATGTAAATGATTTTTCAAAATCTGAAATAATAAAATTTATTTTCATAGGAATATTTGCTCATAATAAAATATGTGTGTGTTTCGTTTACAGAATGTTAAAAATTATTTATGAGTTACTTTATAAAATTCTGTAAGTTATATTCGCAGAATAAATCATGTTTAAGATCAATAGAACTTTATAGGCCAGGCGACAGGTCGAAAAACAAAAGCCTCAATAAGGAAATAATTAGTGGAAAGCTGGAAATTGCTTTAATCGCTTTATTTTGACCCAGATATTACTCTCCCAACTTTTCCCCCTCAAGCGAAGTCGGCGTTGGCCCTTCTGGCCCTAAGAAGGTACCATTTTTCCTTTTTTTTTTTTTTTTTTTTCTAATATCTCCCAAACCATCAACTTTATCAACAAAATGCCTATTATGAAAATAATCTAAGAGTACATTTTCTACAAAAATGCTCTCTACCTTTTGTCTCTAATGTGAACTGTTACGATGCTACGACCATTCAAATTGGAGCCCTTTTAGATTCTTGCGGAAAAGCTATGGAAATGATATGCCATATCAAAGTTTCTACATATTATAAAATATTTGTCAGCATTCCAGGTGCACAAGCTGTTAACTTGTTACAAGTATAACAGATTTTCAATGTAAACAGCTGTGGCCTCAATTTCTCCGTCATCGCTTTCATCGTCTGTATCGGTACTTTTGTCCGACGTCACAGGGTGGTTAGGATCTGTCAATGCGAGACCTCCTTTTTCGGGAAGGACTAGAAGTGAAGCTTCTAGTCTAATAAGAAAATGAACTTTACTAAGTAGGAATAGATTGAACATTGATGAGTAAATAGGAATGGAAACAGTTTGCCAATAACAGTGGTATTTTATTCAAAAACCAACTTTAAAAAGATTAACAATAAATAAATATATAAACATGTAATGGAAAGGTGACCTTTGACAGGCCAACAACAAGCGAACAAGATTTCATAAGTTTGAAAAGGATTAACAATAAATATATAAATATGTAAGGGAAATGTGATCTTTGACAGGCCAACAACAAGCGAACAAGATTTCATAAGTTTGAAAAGGATTAACAATAAATATATAAATATGTAAGGGAAATGTGACCTTTGACAGGCCAACAACAAGCGAACAAGATTTCATAAGTTTGAAATGACAAGAACCCTGAGAATAAGTAACCACTTGTGGCCAGTTAGTCTGAAGTAGAACTATGCAGGGTAAAATAGTGAGTAACTATAGTGCTCAAATGAAGGCTTAAAATTTAGCCTAGGACTGCACACAGAGAGTAAGCTAGTTTATTTACAGAAAAATCAATATTTACATGCCAGTAGGGATAGCATCCCACTAGTTGCCTGATAGTTACAAGGCGAGGTTGTTTACAATTGAAATGGGAGCATTCCCACGAACACTTTGATAGATTAAATGAAGAACAAGCCATTCACTTCGTCAGATAGGTGAACTGGTGTTAAGCCCAATAGTTTGTACAAAAATAGAGAAAAGAATGATTTGTTTTGAAGGAAAGTTAACATGCGAAAGAGAGAGAACAGCCGTTTTCTCATAGCCTACAATTTAAAGGCATAATACATGCTTAAACCACTTAATAGAAAGAAATAAGTTGAGTTTGGCATAGTTTGACAAGTTGTTTAAGTCGGGTAACATAACCCTAAAAAGAAAGATACATTTTTAAGATTTAGAAATTTTTGAGGTTATAATAAACACTTAGCTTGTTGGCGTTGGTGTAGAGGAATTTCCACATAATATAAATAGAGGAAGAGCGTGATGATCACTTTTTTCCGTCTTGGAAATGTTGAAGACTTCGTGCCCAGCACAAAATTGACGTAGGCCAATCATCGATGTAAACTTATATAGACTTTGTAGAACTCGGTTTTGATCACTTTTTTCCGTCTTGGAAATGTTGAAGACTTCGTGCCCAGCACAGAACTGACGTAGGCCAATCATCGATGTAAACTTATATAGACTTTGTAGAACTCGGTTTTGATCACTTTTTTCCGTCTTGGAAATGTTGAAGACTTCGTGCCCAGCACAGAACTGACGTAGGCCAAGTATCGATGTTAACTTAAATAGATTTCGTAGATTTTAGAATGCACTGCTGGTTTGACTAGAAGCATTTTGCGATGTATTACCACACAGCGTTGAGACACATTCAAGCGTTGTGCAAACAGCGTGAAGACAGCTTACGACAAGTGACTGGCATAGTGACTTGCTGGAGACAGACGAGACAGACAGTTGATGTAGGCCAGGGCAGGCTATATACCGGAGATCACGCGGAATGCGTGACGCGGACAGGTGGCGTCGGCCAATCCGAGAGCATGGAAGATTCTCGAAAACTGCTGAGGCCAATCAGAGCAAGGGGCCAACTGAAAATGAACCTCGTGACCAACATTAGTTCCGGAAATCATTACAGTGCCATGGAACACGTGCTAGCAAGAACAGATTGAAGAAAAATGGAATGACATGACAGGTGAGAGGTTATGTTATAATAAAAATAAGTGAACTTTGTAAATTTCACTGAAAAGTGAACATACTGCCAGAGGGGCAACAGAGAAAAAAAAAAATAAAAAAAATAACATGAGAGAGAAGAGCTAGAGTGGCAGAGGGCAAATGACTGAAATAGGACGAACACAGTGTCCTGATGAAGTTTTAAGTTTGACCACTCGAACTCTAGCATCTCTGCCATAATAGCATTTTATAACACGACCAGTTTTCCATACAAGAGGAGGACTTGGGTCTTTGAGAAGAACCAAATCACCCTCCTGAAGGTTAGGCTGAGAGAGCTGCCACTTGTTCCTCCTTTGGAGCGAGTGAAAATACTCAAGTCTCCACCTCTTCCAAAATTGAGCTTTAAGGGATTCTATCTTTCTCCACAAGATAGGCAAAGACAGATCAAGTTTACGATCAAGCAACGGAGGAGACGCAGCTAAGGAACTGCCCACCAGAAAATGACCTGGAGTCAAAGGAAGGAAATCACAAGGATCGTTGGAAAGAGGAGAAAGAGGTCGTGAGTTGACAATTCCCTCAATGAGTATAATTAAAGAATTGAATTCTTCGTAAGTTACATTACTAGAGCCTAGAGTTTTCTTTAAATGTTTTTTTGTGAGTTTCACACAAGATTCCCATCGTCCGCCATGATGGGGAGCATAAGGAGGGATGAAATGCCATTTGAATTGGTTTAAGTGCGAGTAATTGGAGATTTGTTCTTTCGCACGAGGGGAACAAAGGGCTTTATACCATTGCTGCGAAGCTCCAACAAAGGTTTTGGCATTATCAGAGAAGACTTCTGAAGGAATGCCTCTTCGTGAAATGAATCTAGAGAAAGCGGAAAGAAAGTATGAGGTGGAGACACTAGTTACGAGCTCAAGATGAATAGAGCCAGTGACCATACAGACAAATAGAGAAACGTATAGTTTTCCAAGGATTTTCCTTTTAGCACTGGGGTGATTTTGTTGATACACAAACGGACCGGCGTAATCAATGCCGGTGAAGGAAAAAGGCCTGCAGGGAGCTGAACGAAATGGGGGAAGGTCAGCCATGAGTTGCTGATTAGGTTTAGGCTTAGCTTTGAAACAAGTAATGCATTTATGTATAACAGAAGTGACTTCGTGTAAACCATTAATAGGCCAGTATTTTTCCCGTATCAAGCATAGAAGGGTTCTAGAACCAACATGCAAGTTTTGATAATGAAACTGACGAATGATTATCCGAGTAACATGATGTTTAGACGGAAGGATAATAGGGTGCTTTTTTCCATCGGAGAAGTCAGAAAGAGAAAGTCTGCCGCCCACTCTTAACAAACCATCGTCATCTAGAAAAGGGCATAAGGCAAAAAGCCTGCTGTGTTTCTTGAGAGTTTTACCTTTAGCCAATATGTTTATTTCGACTGAGAATGCCTCTCTCTGGGTGAGCCAAAGAACTTTGATGGTGGCAATTTGCAGTTCAACAGCCGAAAGAAAAGGCTGAGGGAATAGAGGTTGATCTAGTACTAAAATTTTCCATCTGAGCACATAAGCAGTGACGCGCACTAGTTTTTGAAAAGAAGAGTAACGTTCCAACAAGGAAGGAGTGTTGGCAGTTACAAAGGCAGAAGCTTTTTTGCTGATTTCAGGAATATCCTCTAACGGGAAATTAGAGTTGGAAGGTCGGTTTTGAATTCTTTCAGAAAGCCATGAAGGGCCGTGCCAGTACAAACAGGATTGAGATAGTGACTTAGGTGAACAACCACGAGAAATGAGGTCGGCGGGGTTGTCTTTGCTAGAAACATGGTTCCATTGTTCTGGTTTAGAAACAGTTTGAATTTTCTCAACTCTGTTAGCTACAAAAGTTTGCCAATTAGAAGGAGGTTTAGAAATCCATGCCAAAGCAATAGAGGAATCTGTCCAAAAATATGTGTGCGAGAACTTACAGTTGAGTGTTTGTTTGAGTTTGTTAGCTAATTCGGCAGCAAGTAGTGCGGCACAGAGTTCAAGACGAGGTAATGAAACTGGTTTCAAAGGCGCAACCTTAGATTTAGCACATATCAAATTGGAGAAAAAGGGGGAGCGGCTTACAATGTAAGCACAACATCCGTATGCTTTGGTCGAACTGTCAGCGAAAAGGTGCAAATCCAAGACAAGAGAGCAAGAGAACGGAACTAGCACTCTAGGAATGTCTATTAATGAGAGATCACAAAGACTGTGCCGAAAGGTAAGCCACTTTTGTAAAAGCGAAGGAGGAATGGGATCATCCCAATCCGAGTTCAATGACCATAGCTCTTGCATAAAGATTTTAGCTAGAACAATTACGGGTGCAATGAACTGAAGCGGGTCATATATCTTAGCTATTTCTGATAGCACTTGTCTTTTGGTTTGTGGAGGTGAGGAAGACAAATTTACTTCGTAGAAGAATGAGTCAGCTTTAGGATACCAGTGTATTCCCAAAACTTTAGTAGCATCCTCCAATTTACAAAGCTCTACTGGAGTATCAACAGGACATTGTGGCAAGAGATTGGATAGAAGTTCCTCAGAATTTGAGTTCCAACGATGAAGTAAGAATCCTCCTCTGCTAAGTAAAGTTTTTAAACTTTGAGAGAGTTCGATAGCCTCAGATACATTCTTGAAAGAAAAAAGAAAGTCATCAACGTAGAAAGAATTTTTCAACAAAATAGGAGTTTCAGAAGTAAACAAGTGACCATCTTGTTCGGCAAGATGTTTCAAAGTACGAATGGCAAGAAAAGCCGATGGTTTGAGCCCATACGTTACGGTTTTTAATTTAAAGATCTTGATGGTTTTGGTAGGAGCATCACGCCAGAGAATTCGTTGAAGATTTTGTTGTTCGGAATTAATCAGAATTTGTCTATACATTTGTTGTATGTCAGCTATGATTCCAATTGGAAATAGACGGAAATTTAAAAGAATAGACGAGAGATCAGACTGAATGGCAGGTCCAGATAGGAGAGTGTCATTTAAGGAAATGCCATTGGCATCAGGGGCAGAACCATTAAAAACAACTCTTATCTTTTCTTTGGTGGAGGGAGTCTTCCAAACGGGATGGTGATTTAAATACACTGAATCTAAAGAAGGGTCGAAATCTTAAACAGTCTCCATATGGTTTGAAGCTTCATAATCCTCCATGAATTCAAGGTATTGTTTGCGAGTGGAAGGATCTTGCTTGAGTTGATTCTCAACTGCAAATAAAGCTTTAAGAGCTTTCGGATAGGAATCACATAAAGAAGGAGGAGAAGAAATGCGTGGCATTGTGACAATAAATCTGCCATCTGGGTTACGAACAGTGGTTTCTAAAAAATGTTGTTCACAAAATTCATCTTCTGAAGAAAGAGAAGGAGTAGATTCAATGGACTCGATTTGCCAAAAATTTTCCAGACGCTGATGAAGATCTGCATTAGTGAAATGGCATTGAGAGGAACCTTGAACAGTTTGAAGAGGAATATAACCTGTGATAAGCCAGCCAAATTTAGTATGGTGGGCGTAGATACCAGATGAAATATTAACCCTTGACGGAAGAAGATTTTGCCAAAATGTGTTAGCGCCAAAAAGAATGTCAACGTGAGAGCTTTTATAGAATTGAGGGTCAGCCAGTTTTAGATCATAGGGAAATTTCCATTCGTCAATGGAAAAAGAGCGACTGGGAGTAGGACTGCCAATACTCGGAATGGACAGACAGTTTAGATGAAAGTTAGTGCCATATTGGACTGAATCTTTCACCTGCAGCTTGACATAATTTAAGGAAGTAGACTTGCTGTTGTTGATACCAGATATTTCAATATTGGTGGAGAGTGGTTTGAGACCTAACCTTTCAACTAATGATGAGGTTATGAAGTCATGAGTTGCCGCATTGTCGAGCAAGGCTCGTACTAAGTGCCAATTGCCGGAAGAATCTTTAACTTGGACCTGGATCGTAGATAACAAAACTTGAGCACTACGCCATGAGGGGGTTGTTTGATTGTAGGATTGGGCAACGGTATTTACAGTAGAAACAGAAGAGCTTGGTGGAGAAGCATCACTAGTGAGGCTCAGCGCAGGTTGGGCATTAGGATTTGAAACTGTTCCAGGAATAGACCGTGGCTTTTCGAAGCGGTGCAAGGTAGAATGATGTCTTAGCTTGCAATGCATGCAAACTCCTTTTGAAGGGCAGTCCGCTAAGATATGCTTTGAAGAGAGGCAGTTGAAACAAGATTTGGTTTGCGACACAGCTTTTCTACGATCGTCAACTGAAAGGCCTTTGAAGGTATTGCAGAAATATAAAGGGTGCAAATTATTGCAAAGAATGCATGAGGTTTTATTACCTTGTATAGAGAAAACATGAGAATGTGAAGCTTTTTCCGAGAAATGCTTGATGGGTTTACTTTTGCTGACATCGGTGGAACCTTCAGCTTTATTGATTAAAGCAGAAAAAATTTGACAACGTTTCTTTATGAAAGAGATCAACACTTTAAATGTGGGTTCAGGTTTGTCCACTAAATCGGATTCCCATGCTTTACGAGTATTAAGGTCAAATTTGGACGTAGTGAGATGTATAAGGAAAAGATCCCAATGTTCAACAGGTTGTTTAAGATGTTCTAGGGCTCTTACATGAAGTTCAACGGTGTCTCCCAGATTTCTAAGGGATGATAAATTATCAGGGCGTGAAGCGGGTAAATTAAACAAGGCGTTCATATGGCGTTGAATTCTAAGTTTGGCATTGCCATATCGCTGTTGGATGAGGTCAATAGCTACCGAGTAATTTTCGGTTGTGAGAGGTAAAGCTTCAATTAACTTTAAAGGAGGACCCTGAAGAACAGACTTTAAATAATAAAATTTTTGAATCTCAGGGAATGATCTATTATCATGTATTAGAGAAGAAAAAAGTTCAAAAAAGGAATCCCACTGTTTTTCCTCCCCTGAAAAGGTAGGAAGTTGGATTTTATGAAGGAACGGTTTGCTAACTTCGGTGTTTTGATGGGTTGCTAATTGCTTAATTAAATCCTTAGCTTCGCCATACATATTGTAATACAGTTCTTCAACAGAACTACGATCCTGTTCTTGATCAGGTTCGATTGTTTCAATTTCGGTTTGCAACACATCATACTCTTGAAAATGTTGCTGATAAACATTAAAACGTTGAACTAGAACGTCATAATTGTGATAATCAAAAGATTTGGAACCTAAAAACTGCTGAAAACGAGTAAGTTTGTTTTTACAGGCGGTTCTTTTGGCTACAAGCTCTTTAGGAAGAGACATGGCGGAACTTTGAGTACTTTCACTCACCGATCTGCTAGACTGCCGAGCGTCTGTGGTAGTAGTAGTAGTATTGGTACTGGTAGAGGTGGTAACAAGGGACATCTCCGCTCACCCCAACACAGCTTTCATAGCGATAGCTGAAAAATACAATTAGCATTAGTGACAGAAGTGAAAAGCTGCAATAGCTTATCGAATGGCTTGGCAACCTGTTTCATACAATAAACAATTATGAAGGTTATTTAAAGGTCCCGGGTTTCGACACCAACATGGGTAGGATCTGTCAATGCGAGACCTCCTTTTTCGGGAAGGACTAGAAGTGAAGCTTCTAGTCTAATAAGAAAATGAACTTTACTAAGTAGGAATAGATTGAACATTGATGAGTAAATAGGAATGGAAACAGTTTGCCAATAACAGTGGTATTTTATTCAAAAACCAACTTTAAAAAGATTAACAATAAATAAATATATAAACATGTAATGGAAAGGTGGCCTTTGACAGGCCAACAACAAGCGAACAAGATTTCATAAGTTTGAAAAGGATTAACAATAAATATATAAATATGTAAGGGAAATGTGACCTTTGACAGGCCAACAACAAGCGAACAAGATTTCATAAGTTTGAAAAGGATTAACAATAAATATATAAATATGTAAGGGAAATGTGACCTTTGACAGGCCAACAACAAGCGAACAAGATTTCATAAGTTTGAAATGACAAGAACCCTGAGAATAAGTTACCACTTGTGGCCAGTTAGTCTGAAGTAGAACTATGCAGGGTAAAATAGTGAGTAACTATAGTGCTCAAATGAAGGCTTAAAATTTAGCCTAGGACTGCACACAGAGAGTAAGCTAGTTTATTTACAGAAAAATCAATATTTACATGCCAGTAGGGATAGCATCCCACTAGTTGCCTGATAGTTACAAGGCGAGGTTGTTTACAATTGAAATGGGAGCATTCCCAAGAACACTTTGATAGATTAAATGAAGAACAAGCCATTCACTTCGTCAGATAGGTGAACTGGTGTTAAGCCCAATAGTTAGTACAAAAATAGAGAAAAGAATGATTTGTTTTGAAGGAAAGTTAACATGCGAAAGAGAGAGAACAGCCGTTTTCTCATAGCCTACAATTTAAAGGCATAATACATGCTTAAACCACTTAATAGAAAGAAATAAGTTGAGTTTGGCATAGTTTGACAAGTTGTTTAAGTCGGGTAACATAACCCTAAAAAGAAAGATACATTTTTAAGATTTAGAAATTTTTGAGGTTATAATAAACACTTAGCTTGTTGGCGTTGGTGTAGAGGAATTTCCACATAATATAAATAGAGGACGAGCGTGATGATCACTTTTTTCCGTCTTGGAAATGTTGAAGACTTCGTGCCCAGCACAAAACTGACGTAGGCCAATCATCGATGTAAACTTATATAGACTTTGTAGAACTCGGTTTTGATCACTTTTTTCCGTCTTGGAAATGTTGAAGACTTCGTGCCCAGCACAGAACTGACGTAGGCCAATCATCGATGTAAACTTATATAGACTTTGTAGAACTCGGTTTTGATCACTTTTTTCCGTCTTGGAAATGTTGAAGACTTCGTGCCCAGCACAGAACTGACGTAGGCCAAGTATCGATGTTAACTTAAATAGATTTCGTAGATTTTAGAATGCACTGCTGGTTTGACTAGAAGCATTTTGCGATGTATTACCACACAGCGTTGAGACACATTCAAGCGTTGTGCAAACAGCGTGAAGACAGCTTACGACAAGTGACTGGCATAGTGACTTGCTGGAGACAGACGAGACAGACAGTTGATGTAGGCCAGGGCAGGCTATATACCGGAGATCACGCGGAATGCGTGACGCGGACAGGTGGCGTCGGCCAATCCGAGAGCATGGAAGATTCTCGAAAACTGCTGAGGCCAATCAGAGCAAGGGGCCAACTGAAAATGAACCTCGTGACCAACATTAGTTCCGGAAATCATTACAGTGCCATGGAACACGTGCTAGCAAGAACAGATTGAAGAAAAATGGAATGACATGACAGGTGAGAGGTTATGTTATAATAAAAATAAGTGAACTTTGTAAATTTCACTGAAAAGTGAACACAAGGCGCTCAAGATTAACATCGATGTCTCCGTCACAATCATCCATATCATCTTCCTCGGCAGCATTTGTACATGACCGTCCCATACAATTCATGCAGATTCTGGAGCATCGGAGGCCCGTTTTCCTGCAACCACAAGCTGCGTTACATCCTTCCGAACATTTGCTGGACACTGTGTTTAGAAGCGTTTGTGGCACCGGATCCCTCGTAGGTATGGGAGCCAAACCACATTGAGAATTTTTCCAGCCCCAATCCAGTGGATTTGTATCATTTCCATACCCTGTTTGGATTTGATGATATGTTCTTAAAGAGTGATCACGTGCCGCTGATTCGGTGGGAGGTAAGCTTGCGAGATTAAATCGATGTTTGCTTAGAGATTTTTCAAACAGTTGGAACCGCAGCTCATTCAGGGTATTTCCCGTGGTTTTGTTGTCATAAAGCCCAGCCAAAACCAACTGGCCCGCTTTGTCAATTTCATCGGGGTTTGCGTTCATGTCTCGGAAAACCCTAACAGCTGTCTGCAGTTCCTCATTACTCTTCAGCAGTGTTGCGAATTTCATTTTGCACTGCCTGTGAAACGAAGACGTTATATCGCACCCACTAAACGCATGCAAAAAGAGGAAGTTTTCTTGCACACATGTTGGGAGATTGAAACTTGTTGTGCAAAATAGTTGTTGTTTGGTTGAACCTTGGCCGGGTTTCATAAAATACATTTTCGTGGAGGGTGGCACACAAGCCGCCAAGATGACCAGGATATCTATATCTTCAGCCACTATAATGACTGAATTGTCGGGCCGAGATAACTCGAGTGGGGTGGTAACGATCAGCACATCGGCATGTGGAGCTTGTCTGGTTTCGATTCCTTCGCTTTCGAATTTGACGCGAAACAAGTCGATCAATCTTCGTTTGTTTGTGACATTAGACAAAAAGTTTGCTTGTGGCATAGGTGCCGTCATGGACTCATAAAAAAAAAAACATTAGCAGCTTCATGCTTGTGCGATCGTCGAAGACGTTCAACGGACTTGGTACTGCGAGCTGCTGGGTCGTCAGGATACCCAACGAAAATAATGACACTGTTTTTAAAGTATCTTTTAACGTAACTCGCATATTTGGCACTAATGTCGACAAAAGTATCGGTTTGGTGCCAAATTACACGGTGCAGAAGATATCCTCCGTCGAGAACATGATGTAGGTCCTCAAATATGGGCTCATCGGTTACAGGATCGAATAATTTATAGAACACAGACTTTTGCGTCGACGCATTCCCGCTTTATCAAAGATCGCAACCGGATACGGAGCTAGTTCAAACTGGAAATATTGTTTCAATTCTGCATCGGATTTCTTTGCAAGGCAAATGCATTGGAAAAGCACAAGAGGATCACCAGGAATATCCGTGTTGCGGATTTTTAGCCTATTTTCAATTTTGAAAAAATAGGCTTATGAAATCACCTTTTGTCCGTGTGTGTGTGTCTAAACGACTGGAGCGATTTCAATGAAACTCGGTAAGTTCATGGCGCTATTCCCGGCGACCTCGACCGTGCCCTTCAAATTTTGTTACGTCTCACCAATCCAACATGGCGGCTGTGCGAAATATTTCACTAGCATTCGATATCTCCGAAACTATTACCGATATCGCCCTGAAATTGTGTACGGTGATAAAGGGCACTACTAGAAGTTCACCTATGAGACTTTCAAAAACCTGGTGACTACAAAACCAACATGGCGGCCAAGCGAAGTTGAGACTTTTAAATAGACTTTTCTCGCGATTTAACTACCCAAACGTAATGAAACTGGGTACAGCAATTGTTTATACAAATTGTAAAGCACTGGAGTCTAATTTAGTTCAATTGTTTACATAACCTCAAAATGGCGGCTGTGCGAAATATTTCACTGACATTCTATATCTCCGAAACTATTACAGATATCACCCTGCAATCTTGTACGGTGATAAAGGGTACTGATACAAGTTTACCTATGTATATTTCATAAACCTGTAAAGTACAAAACGAACATGGCGAACAAGCGAATTTGAAATATTTTAATAGACTTTTCTCGTGATTTAACTCTCTGAGCGCAGTGAAATGTGGTACAGTAAATGATTTTGCAGATTGTAATGCACTGCCATCTAATTTAATTCAATTGTTTACATAACCTCAAGATGGCGGCTGTGCGAAATTTTAAAATTATGTTTTTATTTCTTGTGTCGTTATCATGCGATTGAAGTGAAAGTTTGAATAATGAACCTAGGCAATAATTGTCCTTGAATGGTACATAACTCTATGGCCTATACATATAACAATCCTAAACGGCGAGCTTCCGAAATATTTAGACGGTTCTCAATATCTATGAATCTTTTACAGCAAACAAACAGATTTTTTTTATGTTCATAGAGACTATGAACATATGTTCACCTATAGGACTTTGAGTAACCTGGTGAGCACAAATCCAACATGGCGGCGACGCGAAGTATAAATATTTAAATGGACGTTTCTCGCGAATTAACTATCCGAGTGCCGTGAAACGTTTCACGTTAAATGCTTATTCAAATGTAGATCCACTGGCATCTAATTTATTTCAATTGTTTGCATAATCACAAGATGGCTGCTGTGCGTAATTTTAAAATCTCGTTTTTACTTCTTGAGTTCTAATCATGCGATTGAAGTTTGAATACCACACGACCACAATAATCTTAATGTAATAGTACAAAAATAAAAATCCAACCTGGCGACCATCTGAAATATTTAGACGGTTCTCAATATCTATGAATCAGTTACAGCAATTAAACTGAAATTTTGTATGTTGATAGAGGCAATTAACATGAGCAGGATATATGAAAATAGGCTGTATAGTTCTTCACGGAACTACTTGTTATTTTCGAATTTACCGCGCGGAGAGGCATCACGCCATTTTTTCTAAGGAACTTCACATCGTGAAAATTGTTGCCGGTTATGCCTTTTTGTGCTGCTATTCCAATTTCATAGGTCATATGACAAGTGATTTGTCCATCCGCGACAACTCCTGTGCTTAACGAAACAACGTGTTGTCCACGAGGAAAGGGCTCTTGAGTTGATAACCATCCAACAAATTTTCTCAAGTCCGCATCATCCCGCGAGATCCGCGCACACCGTGCATCCACATGCTGTTCTGTAGTCGAAAACTCAATATTGCCAAATGATACTAATGGTAGGTATTTTTCCACAGCTGTTTACATTGAAAATCTGTTATACTTGTAACAAGTTAACAGCTTGTGCATCTGGAATGCTGACAAATATTAAAACATGTAGAAACGTTGATATGGCATATCATTTCCATAGCTTTTCCGCATGAATCAAAAAGGGCTCATCTTTGAATGGTCGTAGCATCGTAACGGTTCACATTAGAGACAAACGGTAGGGAACATTTTTGTAGGAAATTTACTCTAGATTATTTTTTATAAGAGGTATTTTGTTGATAAAGTTGAAGATTTGGGAGATATTTGCAAAAAATTGAAAAATGGTACCTTCTTAGGGCCAGAAGGGCCAACGCCGACTTCGCTCGAGGGAGAAACTTGGGAGAGTAATATCTGGGTCCAAATAAAGCGATTAAAGCAATTTCCAGCTTTCCACTAATTATTTCCTTATTGAACTACCTGTCGCCAGGCCTATTATGCGAGTTGCAATCTTCAATATATATCAAAATAATATATATATTACAATTTGCCTTACGTCGCACCGACACAAATACTGTAGGTCTTATGGCGACGATGGGATAGGAAAGACTAGCAGTGGGAAGGAAGCGGCTGTGGCCTTTATTAAGGTACAGCGCCCATTTGCCTGGTGTGAAAATGAGAAACCAGGGACAACCATCTCCAGGGCTACCGACAGGGGGGTTCGAACCCACTATTTCCGGAATGAAAGCTCACAGCTGCACAACCCTAACCACAACCTCACTCCGTGAATCATATCATACTATATCAAAATATAATCATAATAGGCCTATATCATAATATATTCTTTTTTATTGGGCTGGACGGAGGGAGAATACCTACTGTCGACCAAAGTATTATGTGCACTCGAGTTTGAAGGGTGTTTGTGAAGTAACCAATAGACCTACATAAAATCCAATACCATCATCATTTTCGCCGTTCTATTTTACGTTAGTTCATGTAGGTTTGGAATTTTTAATTTATATTTTAATATTTTTTATCGCAGTTGGAACACAAAATGTGCCCATTTTTAAGCGTGTTTCAACCATGCGTCACATTTAAGAATTATTATCTCAAAAACCCGTCATCAGATCAAATGCAAATTTTAACACAATATACATTGGAATGTTGTATAACTGGTTTATTAATTTCAAAATTTTGTGTGTCCAAGAAACAAAGTTGTTATCATTTTTGTAAGGTAACTTTTTCTCGGTTCGGGGTGGTTGGAAAATATCGCTCTTGGTCGCGTTGTAATACTTACACATCAAGAAGTTATGCTGTATGACTGTGAAATACGTAAATTAATTCACTTATTTTATATCGGTTTGTATTTGTTCGTGGAAATAAGGCATGATTCACCTGCCAGCCGCTCCGGGGTAGGCTGTACAGCGTTGCTGAGATGGAGCCCATCACTGCCGAGCGAGGCGAGGTCGTATTTCCCCGTTCAAATATAAACCGATATAAAATAAGTGAATTAATTTACGTATTTTAAAGTCGTTCAACATAACTTTTTGATGTATAAGGAATATAACGCGACCAAGAACTACATATTCCAACCACCCCAAGCCGAGAAAACGTTACCTTAGACAATAGATAACAACATTGTTTCTTGGACACGAAAAATTTTGAAATTAATAAACCAGTTATACAACATTCCAATGTGTATTGTGTTAAAATTTGGATTCGATACAATGAAGGGTTTGTGAGATAATAATTCTTAAATGTGACGCATGGTTGAAACACGCTTAAAAACGGGCACTTTTTGTGTTCCAACTGCGATAAAAAATATTAAAATATAAACTAAAAATTCCAAACCTACATGGACTCACGTAAAATAGAACGACGAAAATAATGATGTTATTGGATTTTATGTATGTCTATTGGTTACGTCACAAACAACCTTCAAACTCGAGTACACATAATACTTTGGTCGACAGTAGTCCACAAATTGGCAATACGGCTCGGAAAGCAAGTCTGGTTTGTTTTTCAGATGCAAAGCAACGCTATCAGTGAGAGCGAGAGAGAACAGAAGACGTTGAGTGACGAGGAGAAGCGGGGGGAGTAGGGGCGGAAGGAGGTGATAATTGAAGGGTAGACACGTCACTAACACAAATGCAGCGGCTGCTATCGGTGATACAGTAGTGCTGCCATCTCTTGCCATGCGATTGACGGCGGTGGCGATCGCACAGCCTTAAGGCTGAGCGATTGCATCTGCTGACAAACGCTGGACAAGAGATGGCAGCACTGCCGTCCCTTACCTGCCACCGCAGTTGAATTGCGGCTTCCCCTCCTCCCTTCCACAACTCCTCATTGGCACACAATCTTCCCCTCTCTCAGTTGTATAAGCCTCACACAGCGATCGTCTCCGAGCAGTAAACTTATTGGAACCTTGATCTATGTCGTCCAGCTGGATAAAATGTGGCCGGGGCGTTTGATTGATAGGCCTATGCATTTCAATTTTTTTTCTGCTACAAGGGAAAATATTAACTTACTGATTGTTAAGTGAAGTGCCATGTGTTCAGATTTTCTGCATCACGTCAGGTTTCCTTTCTTGTAATTTTGAAAAGAAAATCGAAAAAACATCAAAATTGGCAAAGTTTATCATAAAAAAATACATATAATATTAGTAACACAATATACCTGAAATTACTGCTTAGGTATTGAGGAATGTAGAATCCAAATCTGTATTCAGAGTTTCTCTATCGTGTCCCTTTCTTTTGTAATGTTTAGAAATAAGAACGAAAAACTTCAAAATTTGATCAAGAGTTTCAATGAAAATGAAAATCCACAGCCTGCTTCCAGTCTCCGACCGGGTCAGGAATGGAATGAATGAAGCCCCCATCTAGCGGCGAGGGTATGAACTGTGCCGGCTGCCGAGGCCTGACGCACTCCTCTGGGGCAATGATTAAATGAATGACAGATGAAATGAAATGATAGTGGAGAGTGTTGCTGGAATGAAATTTTGACAGGGAAAACCGGAGTACCCGGAGAAAAACCTGTCTGCCTCCGTTTTGTCCAGCACAGATCTCACATGGAGTGACCGGGATTTGAACCACGGACCCAGCGGTGAGAGGCCGGCGTGCTGCCGCCTAAGCCACGGAGGCTCATCAAGAGTTTCAATAAAGTACCATATTATTTTTTAAAGCCACGTCCGTTGCGTAGTGGTCAACGTGATTAGCTGCCACCCCGGAGGTCCGCGGTTCTTTTCCCGGCTTTGCCACGAAATTTGAAAAGTGGTATGAGGACTGGAACGGGGTCTACTCAACCTCGGGTGATCCAAATGAGTAGAGGGGGTTCGATTCCCAGCTCAGCCATCCTCGAAGTGGTTTTCCGTGGTTTCTCACTTCGCCTTAGGGGCAAATGCCGGCATGTTACCTACCGTAAGACCACGGTCGCCTCCTTCCCACTTCCTTGCCTAACCCTCCCACTCTTCCCATCCCTTCATTAGGCCCCCGTTCGCTTTGCAGGTGAGTCCGCCTGGGCGTAGTGCTGGTCACACACCCCAGTTGTATCCCCGACCCAGTCTTTCAAGCTCCAGGACAACGCCCTCAGTGGCGGTAGAGGTGGGATCGCTCGATTAGTCCGTGGGAAAAGCCTATCCTGCATGAGTAAAACGATAGCTTTTTAAAAAGTGTTTTAACACCGCAATATAAAGCTACTATAAAACCTTGAATTATATTAGTACAAAGTACTTCCAGCCATTCAGATGGCCTCTCACCAAGGCGGTCCAGGTTCGATTCCCGGTCAATGCATGTGAGATTTTCGAAGTGAAATGCCATGTCCTGTGGTTCGGATTCCACGTAAAAAGGAGGTCCCGTGGCTTATAATCACAAGATTCACGGTCACGTAAAACTACAATCTTCCTTCCTTCCTTTTCCATTCAGATGTTCAATTTGTCGTTTGAGTTGTGCAGTTCTAAAGGAAGTAATTTTATGACACCACTTAACCTCCTCAGATCCACTACAAAAGAACAACATATTTTCTGAACACAGATTTACTGCGCTGGATATGGCACACAAAATGAAGACACAATTATAGCTTACAGTATACCTACCAGTTTCAAGGAATGGAATTAATACAAATGTAGAAATACATTGAGTTTTTTTGTTTCTTTCTAATATTAACCAAGAGAAAAAATATAAACTAGGGATATTTTGCTCATAATGTTTAATGCCAGTTATTTTATAAGATTTCAGGGATTCCATTTGTGTAAATTACCAGCTTTAACGCAATAATAATAGTATAATTGATGTAAAGATATATATAGCCTATATCAGTTTCAGTAGTTTGGCATTTTCATAATTTCCAAAAGAGTTCTTTCTTTAAAAAATTGCGCGCGTTGAAACGAAACTACATATGGGCTTTGTAACTAACCATAGGGGGGAAGAGTTTCTCTGTAGCAAAGTGGTTGCATATCAGTGATATAACTATAAAATTAAAACACAAAAGAAGTGTTTGGATGGATCATAAACCTTTTTATTGTGCACTGACAAAACTGCAATGGAATGCAAAACATTATAAAAAAATAATGCAGTAAACCACAAAAGGTGATTTATGCAAGGTGTCCGGGGTAACGATATAATAATATAAAATTTAATAACTAGAGAAATAATGGAGATATTTATTGGCGGTTTGTTTCTACAACTAGGGTAACTCAAAACGTTTTCTGTGTTTGCTTGCGGTGGTACCACATGCGCATGCGCGTAACTTCATTGTTCACGAGAAGCGCGCCAGTAGCCATGTGGACTCCACAGCAGAAAGTGTTCAGTGTTCTTTCGCTCGCGGAGCTAAAATCCGTTACACTCGTACTACGTATATTTCGGCGTGAGTATGGTCTGTTACCACTGATGATGTTCCCACTTACGTAACAATCAAGAAATGGGATTTCTCTAATCGTGAGTTCCCTGATCGCTGGATTGGTAGAGATAGTCCATCAATTGTTTGGCCCCCTAGAAGCCCCGACATTACGCCATTTGATTTTTTTCCTGTGTGGGTTTTTCAAGAATCAAGTGTACCAGACACCAGTTCGTGATCTACCATATCTGCGTCTTCGCATTCGTGCAGCTATTGCAAATGTTACGCCTACAATGCTGCAGAACACTTGGAGAGAAGTGGAATACAGATTAGATGTCTGTAGCGCCATTAATGGGGCGCATATCGAGATGTATTAGGTATGTAAAGAAACATTTTGAGTTTCCCTATTCGCAGAAACAAACCGCCAATAAATATTTCCACTACTTCTCAAGTTATAAAATTTTATATTAGACTATTATAAATTTAACCCGGACACCTTGTATAAACAAAATAACTGCTCATTCAGTAATGAAATTCCAAGTTCACGTATGCAGAATTTTATGAAGTATTTAAGATTCTGTGAACAAAACACGTACTTTCACAATTAAGAGCCAAAACACTGAAAACACATAATTTTTTCTACATATGTAAATGAAAGTTAATCTACAAAATTATAACATCATTTCGAAATAAGAAACCATCTCGGGAAATTTTACAGAAAATACCCTTAAATTACGCACTATTAACCAACAAAAATTATTTTTAAAACGTACAGTAAGCAGCAAGATTAATGGCAATCAGCTGCATAGATACTCTAGCAATAACATGAAAAACACAATCACACGCAGCTAATTATAATATTAGCCTACTTTCGATTTTTGCAAAAAAATGAAAGTAGACTTATGAGATCAACACAAGGCGAAAAATTGTGTGTCTGTGTGTGTGTGTGTGAGTGTGTGTACTCTGAATGTATGTCCCCCCCCCCCATCAATTCGAACACGATGAAACCGAATTGAACGAAATTTGGTTTCTATCAATGGGCACATCAGGGTCATGTTTTATATCGCCGCCATTTTGACGGAAAAGGAATGGCGTCCACCCAAATATTAAAAGCTTAATTCTAATTACGGCCAACCTAATCATTTGATCTCTACCAAATTTTGCAACAACATACCTTTTTGTGGGAAGCATCTTTTGACTGAACTACAAGGTCATCAGCCCAATAGTTTGCAGATAGTAGTTAGTTAGTTATTGTTGTTTTAAGGGGCGGAACTACGAGGTCATCTGCCCCTTGCAGATAGCGGCCATGTATATGTGCAAATCGATTCACCATATCAATTCAAACACGGTGAAACCGAAATGAATGAAATTTTGTACAGAGGTAGCACTAGCAAAGGCCACCTCATATTCATGTTTAATATCCGTATAGCACGTTGTATTTCAACAAGTTACTACAACCAACATTCAATTATACTCCTTGAAAAGGACAAAGAGTTATGAGAATACCCATGCATTTAGGAGAAAGTCGGCTATATGTTCTTATTGAACATTAAGTATGTTAAAGTTGTTATGTTATTTATTATTTCATTTCAAATAATATATAATAATCTATTATTCACGTCTCAAATCAAAGAAACTTACAAGGAAACTGATAAAAAATATATATATTTAGGCTACGTATTCTGAACAATTTACAGTACGTTCAAATATAATTCAACAGTACCGTATTAGCTTCTTGTTGTTGCATATTTTAGGAGCTGAGACATCGTGGTGTGTAACCTGTGTTATTGCGATGGCTGTACCACTGTGTGTAGTTGTAAATTGGGGATAGAACATAAAGAGGCGGTCATGGACTTAAATTAGGAACCACCCCGACCACGGAAAACCACTTCCAGGATGGCTGAGGTAGGAATTGAACCCTCCTCTTCTGAGTTATCTCACGAGGCTCAGTGTACCCCGTTCCAGCCCTCACACCAGAATTAAAATATCCTGGCAGAGCCGGGAATCGAACCCGGAGGTCCTCCAGGGTGACAGCCAAGAACGCTAGCAGCTACACCACGAGGTGGTTTGTGTTTTACTTGTCTGTGAATGTATCTTATGGTTTCCTCTTCTTTCGTTTGTTGGTATTATTTGTTGCCTGCTTTTGTTGTGCCTCTAGCACAAATGAGGGATCTCGGATTTCCATGCCTCGAACAACTCGACTGTCTACAATTTCTGGCAAAATACACACCTTATAAAATTGTACCAGGTTTAGAAGCATTTTGGTTGCCATAATATCTCATCCTTTTCTATCCTTTTTTCTTCTTTCTTCGTATAAACTACAATATCGCACCATTTTCTCCTGGTGATATTCAATTGACCTTGGAGCTGGCAGAAGTAGCTGTGGCTTCGTTTCAATTGCATTTTCTGTCGGACAGTTCCAAGCACAAACCTTTTTTTTTTTCTTCTTCTGAGTCACCTCGCCTCTCAAATCTGATTCAGTGACGAAATTTGAAAAGTGGTATGAGGACTCGAACGCGGTCTACTTAGCCTCGGGTGGTCCAAATGAGTAGAGGGGGTTCGATTCCCACCTCAGCCATCCTCAAAGTAGTTTTCCGTGGTTTCCCACTTCGTCTTCGGGCAAATGCCGGGATGCTACCTACCGTAAGGCCACGGCCTTCTCCTTCCCACTTCCTTGTCTATCCCTCCCACTCTTCCCATCCCTTCATCAGGCCCCTGTTCGCTTTGCAGGTGAGGCTGCCCCAGTTGTATCCCCGACCCAATCTTTCAAGCTCCAGGACACTGCCCTCAGTGGCGGTAGAGGTGGGATCCCTCGCTTAGTCCGTGGAAAAAGCCAACCCTGGAGGGTAAAACGATAGCGAAAAAAACCAACTACATTTTTGAAACGTGTTTTAACACCGCAATATAAAGCTACCGTACTATAAAATCTTGTATTTCGTGGTATTGTAGAATAAAGTGTGAATGTTATAGGAATACACTACTGCCCTATCACTCAATCACGAAATACAAACGCAGAATTAGGAAATGTAACAAGAAAGGGGCGAGATATATTCTTCTATTCCTTTCTCAAGACTCGGTCTAGTTAGACTGAAGAGTCAGTGACTCAGCGCGCCGGAAAAGGTTTTGGAAGAAGGAGAATTATTTTGTTTTCCTTGCACTCCACTGTAAGTAGAATGAAATATGGAATGCTGCGTAAGGAAAGGAATGACCCGCAACTGGAGGTGTGGTGCGGTGCGGTGCGGTGCGGTGCGGTGCGGTGCTAGGTAGTAGGGTGGGGGAATGACGCTTGTGCAAGTGGTAGTGCGGGTAGCCTATCGTGTAGCCTGTGTAGTTACCGTTTTGCCGAGTTGAAGACTAGTCAAAGGTACATACGGCACGGGTTTATCACTAAAACAGTTTCTTTCATCAAACATTGGAACTGCTTAGAATTACAGCCTCGACAAATTGAATAAGTTTGAAGTTATTATAGCAATTTTTTCACAATAAAAAAGGTTATTGAAATATGATCCTTTTATAAAATATGTTGAATTTCGAAATAAAAATTGTTCATAATGAAGCTACTATTACAAGGGTTATTGCAAAGAAATTTCGAAATTCTCCGGTTATTAAATTTGTCGTGGCGTATGTACCTTTAACCCTCAAAGTAGACACTTTGAAGCCATGCCCCGAACAAACGAGCAGTCTATATTTTACAAAAGTGGCATATAACAAGTCCCAAAGACCTATGTAGTAGATTAAGAAGAAAAAATAAAATTAAAAAAATATTTTATTTTTCGGTAGCACAGCCTTCGATGAGCTTTTGCAGTGTGTTTTTTTTTTTCTATAAACATTGGCAATTCATAACAATGTAGGTGTCATGAACAATGTTTATTTTGCAGTCAATTGTAATAACGTGTTATGTGAGCGGGAAAAGGGATTCTGAAATCATCGTATGGGGGACAACGTTTGAGGCGTACAGTATCGCCATTGCAAATACATTGTTATTATACACGGTCAAGTTTATTCTATTATATGTTCCGGTATATATTTATACATTGAAGGCCCAGTCTGTTCCGTTTATTCGATCCACGAATCCCACCCTTAGGAAGCAGGGCTCTTACCGCTGAACCACGCGCTCGTTAGATTCTTGCTAGCGTACAACGCACATAGACGCCGCACTGCAATTGCGAATAATTAATTTCTCTGGAACGGCTGAGAAGCGCACCTTACCACTTGCACCTGATATACGCCTGGTCATGTCCTATATGTGTACTAAAGATTGTTCGAATCGGTGACCCATGCAATGTATCCTCCCCTTGTGAGTGATTTTTAAAATTTTAACGCTCTTGAAAAATCCGACTACTTCGGCTGGGTTTGAACCCGCGATCTTGGGCATAGGGGCTCAGCGTGCAACCAACTACGCCATTGAAGCCGCCAACATTTTCCTGTATTTTTGGAAGTGTTTATACTGGGCACACAATGTATGTTATTTGAGTACATGAACTCGTAAATGGGCTTAGTTTCAGTGCAAGCGATTGTTCATTGACTTTGCTGCAACTATTTTGTCACATTCTAGTGTTTCTGCTCGGTGTTCGATTTTTCACTCTTGCCGAAAAATACAATTTATTTTTAGCCTACTTTCGATTTTTACAAAAAATGAAATTAGACTTATGAGATCACTACAGGGCCAAAAATTGTGTGTCTGTCTGTGTGTGTGTGTGTGTGAGTCTGTGTGTGAGTGAGTGTGTGTACTCTGAATGTCTGTCCCCCCTATCAATTCGAACACGGTGAAACCGAATTGAACGAAATTTGGTACAGAGGTAGAACAAGCAAAGGGCACCTCAGTGTCATGTTTTATATCGCCGCCATCTTTACCAAAACTGAATGGCGGCCACTCAAACGTTCAAAACGTAAAATCAAATAGCGACTAACCAAATTATCCGATCTCTACCAAATTTGGTAACAACATACCTTCATATAGGACGCGTCTTGTGACCAAACTACAAGGTCATCCGCCGTACCATTTCAGGATGGCGGCCGTTCGAATTATGCAAACTTTAAAATTCATATCATGGGACCCACCAGTTCCGATTATCGAGCCGAGAATCGATTTAACTGTTCTAAAGGAAGAGGCACGTTCGAAATTAAAAGTTTATTTTGTAATACTATAGTGCAGAAGTGATTTTAAAAAGCTGAGCCGTCTCGGTAAGAAGACAAGATGGCAGCGGATATCTTGTGCCTGACTTATATTTCACTAATTTGAGTATTGAATGCAATATAGCGTACTGATACAAAATAAATATACTTTGTATGAAATGCTTTATAAATAAATAATATACTCCACTGATGAAATCGTTTAGTCTAAATCATTATTTGCTAACACGTTATATGTAAGTCATTTTATATAGAACGATATTCGTTGGCACAAATGGCTCCGTGGTAAAGAGTTGGCCTATCACTCATATGCCTATGGTTCAAACCCCATCAGAGTTTTTTTTTTTTGCTTGAAATTTTATATATTTATTGTTTTGTAATGATTCAGACGTTTTAAAATTAAGCGTTATATTGTGCATATTACGGTAAAAAATATATATTTAATTAAAACATAATTCACCAGCAGATTTGCTCGAGACATCTAGCAGCCAAAAAGGTAACTGCACGCCGGCCTATTTATTAACTTCAAGATTTTATTGAAAAGTTTCTTCTTATGGCCACTAGAATGCACTCGCCCTGTTAGGGTTATATTGTTCGATTCTTCTCCACCAGATGTCACGACTGGTCTACGTGGTACTCCATTGGTTAGTGCCGTATACCATTGGCATTCTATGCGCATCGAACTTGAAGAATGGCAAGATGATACTACGATAAGTTTTTACTTTTTATTTTAAAGGGTTTGTAACAGCCTATTGTGCGTTTGAAAATGTTATTTGAAGTAAAGAACAAAACGATTTCACATAGTAACTGAATTCTAGCCGTTGGTGCTAGTTCAGGTTATTAATTAATACTTTTATTTCAGGCAAATAGCAATCGAAAATATCCACATAGTTTGTATACACACGTCTCTGTAGGGTCATGGAAAGATTTGTTAATTCAATTAGGGTTGTGAAAGCCATGCACAACCAGACGTGTAAAGACATGCCTCAACTCAAAGTTGGATGTTGCCCACGGCAGGTCGATTATGTAATAATAATAATAATGTTATTTGTTTTACGTCCCTTTTAACTACTGCTGCTTTTAGATACGCCGGGGTGCCGGAATTTTGGCCCGAAGGGGATCCTTAACGTGCCAGTAAATCTACTGACACGGCTCCCTCGCATTTGTGCACCCTCAAATGCCAGCTGACTGCGCCAGGATATGAACCTGCAACCTAGGGCCCAGCAAGCGAGAACGTTACCGCTGAGCCACGCAGCCAGTCCGGTCGATTATGTCTCCAGATCCATAACATTCTTGAGATACTTCTTATCTATCTTCAATGATGGTAGTAGTTTTTTTTTCTAGGTTGTGGCGTTTGGTAGAGGTAAATAGTTTCTAAGGTCTTCAACCAAGAAATGATTCTATTATACTCTTTGATAATAACAACGAGTTATAACTATACTCATACATTTAGGAGAAAGTAGGCTATATGTTCTTTACTGAACATCTTGTTTTCTAAACAGTTTTCGTAAAAATTTCGATACATGATTGAATCCAGCGAAGGACAATATTTTTTATTCTGTACTGTTTGTCGATGTAATGTTTTTTAAAACTCAGCAATTCTTCTAGATTTGTGCCGTGTCTTGTGTTCGGTTTCGCCTAGGACACCAAGCTGGCTCATCGGCGGGCTCTTGGTGTCCCCGCCTGGACCCCCACTGGAGTAGCGAACTGCGCGCCACCTCCCGTCATGCCTGCCAACTCTCACGATTTAGGCGGGAGACTCCCGATTTTACACCACTTCTCCCGCCCTCCCGCTTAACATATTAAATCTCCCGATTTTTTTTCAAGAATCCTACGCGTCATTTCGGACTAAAAGTGCGAGATGACAAACTCCAGTCATCCATCATACAGATCGATTTTACGTGTAGTGTCTTTCGATACCGCAGGTTCATTTTGTATCGAAATTCTCCATAACTACTGGTACCTCTTAGTTGGATTTGGATACGTTTCTCTTTGTTTGAAATAGTCGATAGTTAATTCAGCACATGTTCCTAGAATGTTTTCATAATAGCCTGTGGGTGAGAGGTAGTTGTAGCTGTGGCGGTTCTTGCTATGGCGCAATGAACCCCCACTAAATTTGACAATATATTTAGCATTTTGTCCCTCTACGTAATAGAAATATTTGTAAGAAAAGAGCGCGGAGTTCAAATGCAGGTAACGAGCGCAAGGATGTCGAGCCGGCGCAAGATCTCGTTTGAACCCCAAGTCTTGGTCAATCTTTCCTGCAGGGAATTGAAGTCCGAAACGGGGGAGGAGCTTACGGTCAGCTGTTTGCAATATGGCGGCGATATAGTGACGTGAAGTAATTGGGTGTGCGTTTGTTATGGCTTCTAATTTATGATGGCAAAATACTACATGTTTCCTTTCATTGATAGAAATATTTTTACAATCAATTTAAATGCAGTGGCTAATTACTACCAGTTAAAAATATTACCCACCTGTAGATAGTTAATTTACTGTCTGCTGTTACATATGAAGCCTATACTTGGGAGCCTAGCGGTATCGATGTTTTTATTAATTTCACAATATATATATCTCACATAACACAAAGGACGACTCCCTGATAATAAATTGAATCAAGAAACCCTGAATTTGCATGAATGTTTTGGGTTCAAAGAAGCGTTACTTGGGATGCTCAAATCATACTTCAATATTGCAAATATTGACCCACATACTTGCTGTTCAAAGGCAAGAATGTTAATTTATTAATCTCTCGCCACAGGCAAGTTAAAATGGAGACATCCTCTTTATCAATATATTTAATTAAATATTTAAAATACAGATATTTAACAATGCTGGAGTCTCCATTTGAACTTGGCAAACGGAACAGATCAAAAACTACACTATAAGCCAAACCAAATTCACTCCTCAGCTCGACATAAACCATAATACCAATTAAAACCTATACAAAACATACTCTCCTTACTGTTGTACAACTTTCAAACCAACTATTCGCACTCAAATCTGTAAAACCCTGAAATGGGAACTAATTAAAGTTAGAATAGCCTAGGCCGATCCGGTCTCCTGCTACATTACCGCATATGTTTAATTAACATCACTATAACTTCAAAATTACGGCTAAGTGACCTATCTGCCTGAGTAGTATAGGTGTTGCCGGCCTGCCTGGGATGATGGGTCACCAAACCGGTACTTAAAACTAAGATTTTACATTTTAATTAACTAAATTCAACAGTAGGGAGATCATAGCCAAAAACACAATTTAAGCCAAATCATACTTCAATGACCTACATACTTGCTGTTCAAAGGCAAGATTATAAATTCTCTGGCAAATTAAGGCTAGGAACAGCATTTTTCTTAAGTTTTCTAACCATTCGGCTATTGTCAATCGGAAGAACCCCTAAAATAAGTTTACGAAGAGCGGATTACATTCTTTGTACGGCACAGAAGTAATAGGCTATAAGTTTATCAGTATTTTTGATGTAGCTAAATCCATGAGAATACAAATTAGAGACAATAACTATCAATAATCAACAGTACCGGTGGAAAGAAGTCGTCTTCACAAAAATGCAGAGTGCACACTGTCATGTAACATGTAACACGTTTTCCAATTGACAGCGCCGAAGCCCATCTTTCTCCCTGAACTTTTTGTACAGGAAAGTAGTGACGATATTTCGTAGCCGTTTTATACGATTTGCAACCGTATACAGAGCAGTACCTCCTCGAATTTGACAAATTTCTTTCTGTTTCCATCACGACGTCAATGCTTCACCATCTAAATAAATCTCACCAGTCACAATGTTACAGCTTCAACATTCTGCCGCGTGGCTGCGCCATCCAACTTTTCTGACGTAACGTAGATTGTGGGCATGGTACATGCAGCGGGGGGTCTAGAAGGGAAAGAGAACGGTGGATACAAGCGAAACTTGTATCTGTCCTACACGCATGCGCACTGGTACTGAATTCTTTCATAAGCCCAGCCACTGCCGGCAATGAGCCCAGCACAGGCTCTTCAAGGTTGCGCGAGAGGTACACACTCTGCCATCTCTTGACGTGTGTGTAAAATAATGCGGTCAATGTGAATATACTGTGAAAGTCGCCTCTAGGGGCGCTTTTGAATCGGTGCATCATGGCTGCCAAATTAGAATGTTTATATGCGCCCGTAATTTATCCGTGAATTTATCTATATAAAGTAAACTACCTACCTATTTGTTGTATTTGAAGGCTAATTAAATAAACGATTCGGTTAGATTGAAATAATACCAATAAAATAGCAGAAAAAGGTGTCTTGTTACGCTCCGGAGCAACCCAAACCGCTTCTGTAATTCCAATATTTTATCAGGTTTAAGTTAGTTACACTGTCAAGAGCGCGAACGTAAATTTCTTTCAGTATTCCCTTGTGCCTATTAACTGCGTGAAATTAGTGACTGTGTAATTCGATTATTTTTACGTGTGCGTGTGTGACAGCCCAACAGGTAGGGAGAAACAATATGGCTTTAAATAGTGTCCAAAGGCTTATGAAAACTAACTTTTCCTCTCTTTCGTTAGAGCAAAAAATAGAGATTAAAGCAACCAGACTAAAAATAAAGATAAGAGGATTGTTCGGAAAAACCGGACATATACAAGAGAGCAGAATGGATTTGCGGGTGTAATATCGTTAATAGATTTTTCTGTTTCCCGTGTTTGTGTTTCTCAAATGGGGATGGAGAAGGAAACTGGACAAAAGTAGGTGTCACAGACCTTGGCCATTTGTCACAGAAAATAAAGAAACATGAAAGTTCAAAAACACACATGATTGCTCAGCTAGAATTTGATCTCCTGGGTAAGCATGATATTCGACAGCAGCTTGACAGTGCTTACAGGCAATCTGTGGAAAGACATAATGATCAAGTGTGGAAGAATCGTTATATACTATCAAAAATCATTGACTGTGTAAAATTCTGTGGTGCCTTCGAATTAGCACTTCGTGGGCATGATGAGACAAATGAATCGTCAAATCCTGGCATATTTAGGGGCCTCGTCAATTTTAGTTCAGAGCTAGATGTTGCGCTTAGAGATCACATGTCTAAAGCAACAGTTTTTAAGGGCACCTCGAAAGAAATTCAGAATGAATTACTCTCTTGTATGCTTGAAATCTGTCATGAGAAAATAAAGAAAGAAATATTCACAGCGGACTTTATCTCGATAATAGCAGAGAGACGACCGATGTGTCAACGGCTGCGCAGTTGGTCATCGTGTTGCGTTACGTTCTTCCAAGTGGCAAACCAGTTGAACGATTCTGGAGTTTTCTCTCACCCGATGATCATAGTGCTAAAACATTAGCAGAATGCCTGAAATCTACTTTAAACAACGTACTAGACAATCCGGATAAATTAATTTCAGAGTTATGACGGGGCAAACGTTATGAGTGGACGCCATTCAGGAGTTCAAGCTCTGATTCGGAAAGATTTTAAGTATGCACACTACGTTCACTGCTACGCTCATATGTTGAACTTGATTATGGCACAAGCTACGAGTCAGAATACCGAAGTACGCATGTTCTTCGCAGATCTGAATGAAATACCCAGCTTCTTTCATAACTCCCCACAAAGATTTGTAGTGCTGAATGAGGTTGTCGGCAGGAGGGTTCCTCATGCTTCCAGTACAAGGTGGAATTTTAAATCTACGAGAATAGAAGCGCCCTTATTGAGTGTCTAGAACAACTCGAAAGTACTTCTCGACAGCCATCTACAATTACGCAAGCACGATGATTGCGTTTAAAATTAGAACACTTGACTTTTCAATTCTGGTTGGCTGTATTTTACCAAATCATGCCTCATGTTGACATATTGTATAATCAGCTGCAAAAGAGAACATCAGACCCTCTCGAGACCAGGAATGCAATTTCGAATTTTGAGGCTGCTATTAAAAATATTAGGGACAGTAAAATTGATGAACATGACGCCTTACCTCCACCGGCCAAGTTACAAAGAATACAGCCACGAGTCCCAAAAAGTGTTGCTGCAAAAGAGATTTGTGACACAGTAATATTTCACGCCAAAGAACGGTTCGAGTTCACTAATCACCTTCTTGCAGGAAATCTTTTCTCATCAGAGAGTTTTGCCACGTATGAGAAGCAGTTTCCACATTCTATTCTTCACAAAGCCTGTTAATCATATCCATTCCTCAACAAAGCAAAACTTAGAACCGAATTAGAGATTCTGTATATGCGAGAAGATTTCCGGGCTGTTTCAGGCGCTATTCACCTCTTGCAGTTTCTCCTAGAAAATAGGTTAGCGAATACCTTCAGTGAATGTGTCAAACTCTTGAAAATTATTGTTACCGTTCCTATGACAACATCAGAAGCTTCTCAACTCTGAAGAGAATTAAGACCTTCTTACGCAGTTCGATGGCTGAGAACAGACTAACAGCACTGGCTATGCTATCCATAGAAAGAGAGTTTGTCAGGGACATTGTGGATTTCAATGAAGCAGTGATAGACAAGTTTGCCTCTGTTAAGGAGCGTAGAATGGATTTTACATACAAGCAGTCTGCATAGGGTGAGTAAATCTATTAACATTTCTAATACTCTCATTATATGCTGTGCTTGCACCTTAGATTGCTGTAATATTTGAAGTGTTGCATGTTCTTAATCAGGCTCATTCCCGGATGGAGCCTGGCATACAGGTTCATGTTTGTGCGTGTGTTTGAGAGAGAGATCGAGAGAGAAAACTTTGATTTTCACTAATTATGCTGATCCAGGATTCAAGTTCTGGTTGAGGCGAATGATTTGAACTCATGGTGTTTGAAATAGCTCATTGTAATGTTCAAAACTATCTGTACGAAACTTGAGGTACCACATGTGTACTGTTTATTTTTGTAGACGATTAAGGGTCCACCATTTGAGGTGAGTGCGCTTTTCTATTGAACCCCCAGTCCAGAAGTGACGAGCCGCCACTGAGTTGTAGGCTGCGGAATATTGCATCTGTTTAACAAGTGAAATTATTTGTGTATAATTTAGATGCCGGTAGGCTATTGTGATTTTTCGAATTGAGTGATGTCGGTTCTTCGGTAATATGGCGAAGAAATATGATTAGACATAGATCATCCTCAAAACCTCCCGATTTTTCAGTTTGAGAGGTTGGCAGGTAGGCTATGCAGGGGCGGATCCAGAGGGGGTCGCCCCCCCGCCCCTAAGAGAAAAGAAAAGAGGGAAAAAGAGAAAGGAAAGAGGGAAGAGGGAGGAGAGAAGCGAAGGAGGAGACGCACAAAACGAACTATAAACAACGATTTTAACCTAACTAGTATTCAGTTAATAATCGTGCAATATACAGTATATTAAATTACCTAGCCCCGACGCTCTCTTCTCGCTACCCCGCTCGCTTATTTTCCAGCACTGTTGCTATTGTTGTGACGAGCCGAGCTGACTGAGCACAGCGCAGCCGCCGCGCCCGCGCCTGTCCGAATGGAGCTGAGTACAAACGAACAATCCCCTTCGGCCCGCTCCACCCGCGCCTGAAATATGTCTATCGAGGTAAATTGTATGAAGGGAAAATGCGTAATTAAAGGGAAAGTAAAAGGAAGAAAAAATACGAAATCCCAGTATCCGAACAGGAAGATATCGCCCGAAATGATGGGAATGTCGATGGAAAGAGAAATAAAATTAATACTGAAGGGCTAGCGCAAGAATCGCCAATCCCGAAAACTGGAGAAGAGAAGCTAAATGATGACAATACTGAAAAAGCAAACAGCGTGACGGAAACAGAAACCGAGTGAGAGCTACAGGAAGGAAAAGAAACAAAGAAAGCAGAAACAGATGAAGAAATCCACAAGCAAGAGATAAAGATGGAGAAGAAACTAAGGAGGATTCGAAGAGAAAATTTCAGGCCAAATATAAAGCCAAGAAACAAGTTGCAGAGAAAAAGAAGAAAAATGTAGCAGAACCAGAGGATGAAGATGAATACGACCAACAAACATGAGATGAAGATGCAGATGCAAGAACTATACAGGAGAAAAGGAAAACGCAAACCAAAGAGAGAACCAGCCAGAAACAAGAAACCAAAGGAGTCCCAAAGCCTACCGTAACCGGCAGAGTCGTGGGTAAATCTGTGTTGAGTATTCTCAAGCATCACAGTCTTATCCTATGTCGGTGTGTTGGCGTATGTACTGACGGGTGCGCTATGATGGCGTCAGAAGCTTGTGGTGCTGTCGCCGAGGTGCAAACCGAAGCAGAGCATGCCGTTAGGTGCCCTTGTTATAACCACGCTCTGAATTTGTCCATTTCGAAGTCCTCGAAAGTCGACGCCGTGCGAAATGCAATAGGAGTTATGAAGGCCACTATTACGTTAATTGATTCTTCCTCAAAACGCTCCTATGTATTTAAAGCAACTCTAGGTGAACTTTTATGTGGACTTCGTGAGACGCGGTGGATCGAACGGCACGACGGTTTAGTACAATTTCGCTCTTTACTCCCGAACATAGTCGAGAGTTTAGACTCGATTACTTTATGGAAAGACTCAGAAAGTGCTTCTAAGGCAAAAACGCTCATAGCTGCTCTTTGTGAGAGTGATTTTATAGTTACCGTCATTTGCTTGTCAGAAATCCTTGGAGACACTAAGACACTCAGCATGTTGTTTCAAAAAAGGGCAAATAGACTTGAAGGAAGCCCAGGATGCGCTAGACGACACTATTACTGTGTTGAGCAAGAGGCGCGAAGAGTGCGAAACACAATTTGCTGAGCTCTTCCCAGAAGCTCTGGCAAAACAACTTGGAACCGAACTTCTGCTCCCACGCATCGCACAACGGCAAAAGCACCCGAAAATCATCCAGCGTCAACCGTAGAAGGCTACTATCGTCGGGCCGTTTTCATACCCATTTTAGACTTCGTCCTAGAAGACCTAAACACTCGCTTCCCTAAAGCAACGCAAGAGTACACAGCCAATCAGCAATGATGCCAATATCATCATGGACGTCAGCGGATGTGGACACAATCGCTGCAAAGTACTTCAAACTTCTCAATCAACATTCTGCCGCGTCTGCGGCAAGGCTTCTACAGGCTGAACTTCGTATGTGGAAGGCAAAGTGGTCCCGGGAGCTTGAAAGCTATGGAAGCTTTAATTGCCTGCGATAAAGAGTTGTACCCCAATATTCATCGATGTCTCAAGATTTATGCTACTTTACCCGTCAGCGCCGCTTCATCGGAAAGGTTATATTCTTCTTTGAGAAGGCTGAAGACGTAGTTGCGCGAAAAAACCAAATCGGCGACTAGAGTTTGTTGTTAGGTTAAAATTGTTTTTATGAACAAAATTGCTGTATTTGTAATATTTATGTACAATTAGCAATACACATGTACCTGTCATAATTTCGGGTAGCCTTGTTCTTATTTCGCTCAACCTATACCCCTAAAATAAAGGTTAAATATGGTTTTAAACTCCCATAAATCTGATTAAATCGTGTCTTTAACTATCTTTTTCTCGTCGATCGATTAAAATTCCTCGAGCCGGGTTTTTATTTAATCTTGAAGGTATTGTCTAAGCTATATAATTATTTTTTACGGATGTCAGTTAGCAAACTATATAACTCTGATTTTACTCTCCTACCCTTTAATTACATTAATACAGTAACTATAAACTATGAACCCGGTATGATAGCGTTTTGGATAAAATAAAAAATCTATCTTTACGAAAGCGCTCCAGCGATATTATTGGCATGGCAAATGATAAAAGAGAGTGCAGTGTCGGATTGGTCATTTGGGAAGAACGGGAGTTCCCATCGAGGCCTCGGGCCAGGGGACTATGAGTGCCGAGGCCCACCCTTAGGCCCTTGCGCAAATAGGCCTGTGACCTCAGTTATTAGCTAGCTAAGATATTCTGCGTCTTTGTTTACAACTTAAGAGAGGGAGGGCTACTCGCAAAGGGGACAAAGTCAATCATTACTAGGGCCCGGATTTAAAAAAAATGCATATGCGCATATGCATATTTTGACATATTTTGAGGTTTAGTGCATATTCTAGACGTTACAGCATATTCCGGTATATATGTCTGAATTTAAGGACAATTACAAGAACTACTAAAATAAATCTGTTTTGTGCATCCCTAGCTAGTTGCCTATATTATGTGCATCCCTCACTAATTGGTGTTTTCGACTCTCTGTGTAACGGCACTTTACCTTCACAACTGACAATGGCAACAGATAGCTTAGGTATGGGTAGGCAGGCTGGCTGGTCTTCCCGGAATTCCTTTCTCTACCACAGTAGATAATAATCTCAGAGGGTTGGGCAATTGGTCAGGACAGAAGTATCTTCAGTTCACTAGTTACGTTCCAGTTTAATGCTCTGCATCTCAAGTGTTAGTTTCTAAAAATGCCTAAGGAAAAGAGCAGGAGAAGAGATTTACTAAATCAGTGGGTGTCGGGTAATAGGGACTATTCAACAGATGGTGTCATCGTATACTGTCAAGTTTGCTCAAAGGAAGTAAAATGTGAAAAGAAATTTCAGCTTGAACAGCATTCAAAAAGAACTGCACATATTAGTAGAGGAGCAGGGAGGGTTCTGCTTCAAATACCGTTATTTATGCAAATGAGGGGGCGTGTCAAGGTCAATGACCTTGAGGTTGGTCATGGTCAATGACCTTGAGGTAGGTCATTGACCCCCAAGGTCGCCGGGACCCCGGAAGGTAAACAAACCTTGGAGGGTCCAGGAACCGGTTTGAGGGGGTGTGGGTGGAGGGGAGGGGGGAGGGAAGGGTGGGGTAGGGGATGAGGGGAAGGATGGAAGAGGATCTGCACGAGACCCTCCTCGACCCAGTCTCTCTGTTGGACTGAGCGCCTTCTCTGTTATGGTCTTGTGCTATATACTGTAGCTTTGTTTTGTACTTGATGAGATCCGAGTGTAGCCGAAGGTTTCCGAATCTTTGTCGGTGAATGAATCGTCAGATTTGAACGGTCAACTGGTGTGTGTGTGACGTCATAGCAGATTATGTGATGTGGGGTAGGTCATGGTTGGAAGTGTTCTTAATGGGAAAACATGAATGGAGATGGATGGTGGTGGTTGTTGAAACCTGACGTGGTAGGTTGGTTAGGTGTGAATGGGTCTGAGAGACAAACAAAATGGGGTTGAAAGCGCTCAATGGTAAACAAACATCAATGGTATCTGGAGTAGTGAATGGGATTGAGAGAGAGGGGGAATGAACTGGTTGTTGAATGTGCTCAATGGTAAACAAACATCAATGAATCTGGAGTAGTATTTCCTGTAAATGGTAGGGCGGGTGAGGATACAAAACGCATGGCATGTTGGGTCGGCCAGCTCGACATGAAATAAAAACAAGAAGGCGTACACCAGATCTGATTTATTAATCCATGTGGCATTAAAACTATTTTTTTTTCGATAGCTTCTTCCTCCGCTTCCTCTTCATTTTCGCTGTCACTTTCATTTTCCTCCTCCATCATCATCATCATGTGGACGAAAAACTCCGCCATGACGTGGTCATTTGAAAAACTATAAAATAGAAAAAATGTCTATCAATGTCATTAGAATACCCAATCTAGCGGCGAGGATATAAACTGTCTTGATGTTTGTGTCAGGGAAAACCAAAGTACACAGAAGAAAACCTCCTACGTTATGGAGGCATACTCCTTGCACTTCTCTGCATCAATGATTAAATGACAGGCAGAAGGTAGGAAATAATGGGAAAAGAAGACTGGCCTCTTGCAGAAGGAGGGAATCAGAAAAGATGTGGCAAGGGCCTTGGATACTCTAATACTGTTGGAGTTGGAAGAGAACAAGAGTTGGCCAAGCGAGGTTGACAGGAAAGAAGACAGAGAGGAGCTTGACACAAGTAAGTGGAAGCAATGCTGAACTCGACTGTCACCTCTGTAGTTGTAAAACCCACGTTCTGCTATATGTAAGCTTTTGGAAGCTGAGTTTAAAAAATGTTTTGCAAGAAGAGAATAATACTGTTAATTTTGTTATCCTTAATTCAACCTTCTTGATTACTCTTGCTTCAAAGATCCTGTCCAGAATGATTTACAAGAGGATTGAAAGCCAGATAGAAACGGAGTTGGGTGAAGACCAGTTTGGTTTCAGGAGAAATGTAGGAACAAGGGAAGCTGTACTAAGTCTTAGGCTGATTTTAGAAGGTAGAATAAGGAAAGATAAGAGAACGTTCATGGCTTTTGTAGACTTAGAAAAGGCTTTTGATAAAGTTGATTGGACTAAATTGTTTGACATTTTGAAATCAATTGGAATAAAGTACAGGGATAGGAGGGTGATATACAATCTGTACAGAAACCAGACAGCAGTCATTCGAGTTGAAGGACATGAGAGAGAAGCTGGTATTCAGAAAGGATTTAAGGCGAGGCTGCAACTTATCACCCATACTTTTCAATCTTTACATTGAACAAGCAATGAAGGAAATTAGAGAAAAATTTAAAGTGGGAGTGAAGATTCAAGGAGAAATAATTTCAACTCTGAGATTTTCTGATGACATTGTCATCTTGGCCGACAAGCCTGAGGATTTGAATGAGTTTTTGAATGGTATGGACTCCGTCTTACGGAAAGAATTCATGATGAAAATAAATAAATGTAAATAAAAATACTGGAATGCAGCCGAAATAAATCAGAAACCTCTATGGAGATCAAATTGGCAGGTGAAAAGCTGAAGGAAGTAGGAGACTTCTGTTACTTAGGAAGCAGAATAACCAGTGATGGACGAAGCAAAGAGGATATTAAAAGTAGGTTGGCTCAGGCAAAGAAAGCATTTCTACAAAAAAGGAATCTGCTGACATCGAATATAGATTTAGGTATTAGGAAGTCATTTTTTGAAATCCTTTGTCTGGAGCGTGGCGCTCTATGGAGGTGAAACTTGGACTATTCGTGCAGCAGAAAAGAGGAGAATTGAAGCATTTGAAATGTGGTGTTACAGGAGAATGATGAAGATCAGATGGGTAGATAGGGTTACAAACAAAGAGGTATTAAGACGAGTGGGAGAGGAGAGATGTTTCTGGCGAATGCTAATGAAGAGAAGAGATAGTTTGGTAGGACACATACTAAGACACCCAGGAATAGCAAGCTTAGTTATGGAAGGAAGGGTCGAGGACAAAAACTGTAGGGGTAGACCAAGGTTAGAATATGTTAAACAGATTGCCTCCGATGTAGGGTGTTGGAGCTATGTAGAGATGAAACGATTAGCTCAGGACAGGGAGGCATGGAGAGCTGCATCAAACCAGTCAAAAGACTGAAGACTCAAACAACAATTCAACCTTTGTGTTACCCTACACAGATCTCACATGGAGTGAGTGAGATTTGAACCGCGGACCTGCGGTGAGAAGCTGGTATACTACTGCTAATTTACATAACAGCGCAACACTATTGTAATGTATGAGTAATTATACTGTTACAACTCTTAGATATTGAAAGCCCTTTTGACAATAGACTGGTATCAAGATTGATGATGTAGGCTATTAACTTTTATTTTTGTTAAAGCAGTATGTTTTGGTAATACAATGGAAGCCGTTATATTTGACAACGGCAATAAATTTAGCGTGTCTCCAACCGGTAATACAATGCGCATTAAATTACAATAAATTGGTCTTGTTTCTTAAGTCGGACAGAGAGAAAAAAAAGTTGTTTGTTCCAAACAATGTCTGAATACTAAGTAGGTTGCAATACACTGTATTTTAAAATCGTCAACATGTGTGCTTATGTAAGATAAAATGTAAGTATTACAAGGTTAAAGCGCAGCATTAGGTCATGGGACCAAGCTCTCTGCTGACTCGGTAGACGCGTGGGTTCGAATCCCACCGTCGGCCGTCCTTGAAATGGTTTTCCGTGGTTTCCCATTTTCAACACCAGGCAAATGCTGGGACGGTACCTTCTGATAGGCCACGGCCGATTCCTTCCACATTCTTGCCCAGTTTCATTCATCTTCATCCATTCCATCCCGACGCGCAGGTCGCCCACGGGCGTCGAATAGAAAGACCTGCACTCGGCCTCTGAGGAGGCCACACGACAAAAAAATGAACAAGTGTTGAAGAAAGTACTACTTGCATACAATTTGCATTCTCGACTAGTACAAGTTATTACACAAAGGCTACACCCGGCTAAGTTTATAAAACCTTAACACCTATCTAAGTGTTCAAAGCTACTTGACCAGAATTTGACAAACGCTATTAACATTAACAGCAATAGTGCTAGCCACTTGCAGTCAGTCTGCGAGTAAGCTTGACATTGCATTTAAACAATAGTGTAATAATTACCTTGACTGCTTATTGAGAGACAAGAAAAGACTTAATGTTTTGTTCCAATTACCAATCAAATCACGCAGTGATCTTATTCCAGATCACAACTTTTAGTTGCAATAAAACTTTTTTCACAACAGCAGTGCCAACTCGCAAATTAATTGAACATGTTTGATGTTCACCAACGTTCCTTTGTACAACTATGTGTATAGCTGTGTAGCTCAACTATACTGTTCTTGGCTGCTATTAGGCTTTGAACTGGAGGGTCCTGGGTTAGATTTTTGGGAGGTCTGTGGGGATTGTATTTTTTTGGTGGTTAATTCCCCTGGCTTGGGGACTGGGTGTTTGTGTTGTCTTAATTAAAAATATATATTCCGGTCCCATGGTTAATTGGTTAGCGTTCTAGGCTTTGATTTATTTTTTTAGCCTGGTATCAATTTAAAAAAATTGAATATTACTTACATGAAAATGTCTAGAGACGAATCCCAATTGTTGAATTCTTCTTCATCAGCATCGATAAAACTCTCCTGATCACACATAGCAGTGAATGACAATTCTTTGTAAAGTAGCAGGTTCATTTATACTAAATATGGAGGTCATCCAGTTACTGACAAAGTGGACAAACCGGGGCGTTGCCTCTGATTGTAAGGGTATATAAGCCGTAACATTATTGTTGTTAGCCAGAGAAGTCCACGAGTTTGTAGTATACACATCGCTTTGCTGCAAAGATCTTCTATCAGGTAATATTGAACACAGTACTTTTAGTATCTCTAACTGTCGATGGTTACACAGTTGACCTCAAAAATTTACCAAGTGGATAATAATAATATCAAATGGGTATATAAAACAATTATTGCAACTAACAGTCATTACCAGGTTTGACGTCAGTTAAAAGAGGTATTACCTTATCTCGCTCTATCCAACTGATTACTGGGAACTAAGCGCTTTTAGGAGACTGCTCGTCTTAGCAAATAAGTTTTGTATACACATTTGATGGTTTAGTCTATAGATCAGGGTTTGAGTTCTCTCTCTGTGGTTAACAGCCGTGAGGCTGGTTGGCAGCAGCTCGACATTCTTCCCGTCTCTCAGTCTTCCTCTTCAGTTCACAGTATGAGCCACTACCCATATCTTGCAGTATTTGACTCATGTACTCCAGTCTGGGTCTTCCTCTACAATTCTTGCCGTCTACTGTTCCCTCGATTATAAGCTTAATCAGTCCATTGTGTCGCAGTATGTGGCCCACGAGGTGATTCATTCTTCTTTTTAAATATTTAAGGAAGCATCTTCTCTCTCCCACTCTTCTAAAGACTTCCTCATTTGTGACCATTTCTTTCCAACTGATTTTCATAATCCTTCTATAGCACCAGGTTTCAAATGCCAGTAGTCTTTTCCTCTCTCCTATTGTCCAAGATTCGCTGCCATATAGCGCGACGCTCCATACATAGGTCTTCAACATTAGTTTCCTCACATCAAGACTGATGTTCCTTGCAGTAAATAGGTTCTTTTTATAGAAAGCGTTCTTGGCTTGGGCAATCCTACTTAATATCTCTCTGCTGCTTCTTCCATCATTCGTTATTTTACTTCCCAGATAATTAAACTCATTCACTTCTTGTATCTTTTCATTTCTTAACTCTATTGATGTCTGGTTTTCGCCATTTCTACTGCAGACCAATATTTTTGTTTTATTTGTATTTATTCTCATATTAAATTCTTCCTCCATTATTTTGTCCATCTTGCTCAGGATCTTTTGTAAGTTTGAGTTAATGTGCTAATAAATAAAGGTGGAGGGTACCTGAACCTTTTTAATAGTTTACCTAAACACTTTATAATTAACTTTCAGAACCAATATGTCTGCTATAAAAGTTGCGAATTCCATTGGCAGAGCAACCGGCCTGGAGACTAAACAATTACAGGACCTGCCAGTTAACGAGTCCTATTTGGTGACAGCTGTTCGCAGGGTAAAAACGAAATATGGGGGAAGAATAGTTTGTGAACTAGAAGATTTCGCTGTCTTCTTACCTGCGAGGTTCATGGAACTCAACGACGAAGCTGTAAATGACCTCAACAAAGGAACCATCTACCTAAAATATTTGGGACTGGAAAATAAAAGATGTTTGGTAGAATTTATTGAAGAATCAAATAAAATTTAAAATTTGTTAATGTTAAAACAGAATTTGCAGAGACAATAAACTTTGTTTGTTTTCATTCTCTGCAAACTGTTCAGTGATTTGCTGTTTTTGTATTAAATGTAATTGCTATAAGTGTCATGATGTCAGCACCAGAACTTAGTTGGCAGGACGTGGATAGTTGTTTTAATAATAAGTTATGTAGCACTAAAATTAATAATGATGGTAAGTTTTTAGACCCAAATGAATTTTTAAACGCTAGCTACAACATTTTTCAAAATAAAATGCAAGACTGTTTAAGAGAACATGTAGCGTTAAAGATTAACGCTGAGTTTTTATGTGATTTTGTTATTTTAAAACAAGGTGTTGAAATAACAAAACCGATTTATTTACATACGAAAATGTGTGAATTGTACCGCACTGATAATATACACAGTTGGTATAGTAAAAACATTGTTGATAAGCTCATGACGCGCTTTGCCGAGTTTCAAGAATTGGAAAGTGGCAAATCGCTGGAAGCTATCAACCATTTTAAAATTAATGTATGCACCTTTGATCCCATGAACAGTGGTTCAGCTCATGTTAATTTACCTAAACAGTTGGAAAAACATCATGCAGTCATCAATGTGGATAATAATGACGTTTTTTGCTTTGTTTGGTCCTTGGCTGCTGGGTTAAGTCCTGCAACTGAAAATGTTCACAGAATGGGACAATATCACCAGAAATTTATGGAATTAATGATCAGTCTAAATTTAGCAGACATAGAATTCCCAATGGACCTCAACGCCATTTCTCGTTTTGAATCTAAAAATCCGCTTTACTCCATTAATGTATACGGAGTTGAAGGGGTCAAAGTTATTGGTCCATTGTATGTGACAAAGGGAAAAAAAGAAAAGCATTTTAATTGACTGTACATTGAAGGGGAATTGTGCAACCATAATTGTTATATCAAAGATCTTCCTAGACTAGTTCGTTCACAAGTTACAAAAAAAATAGGGTATACATATGTGATCGCTGTTTGCAATATTTTACTAGCAATCAAAAGTTGGCAGCACATACTATTGATTGCATCACACAACCAGCGGTAAAAATTACATTTCCAGAAAAGGATAAAGCCAGTATGAAATTTCAAAATGTGTCTCGTCAAGAACCACTTCCATTTACAGTATATGCAGATTTTGAATGTTTAACCACACCCATTGACACATGTAAACCAGATCCGACACGTCCGTACACTCAACAAGTACAGCAACATGTGCCATTCAGTTGTGCCCTAAACGTGATTTGTTCATACGACCCTTCACTTTCATACTTCAAATCTTATCGCGATGCAGATGCTGCTGCTTGGTTTTTAAATGAATTAGACGCCTTGGCAGATCGGGTGTACAATATCCTGCAAAATCCAATTCCGCTTCAAATGTCGGACGCAGACGAGGCGGTTTTTGCAACAGCAACCACTTGTCACATTTGTCAAAAACCAATAGCACCTTGTGACACGCCAGTGAGAGACCATAATCGGTACACTGGAAAATTTAGAGGAGCGGCTCATAGTGTATGTAATTTGGCATATAAAAGAGCACGCTATATTTCTTGTTTCTTACACAACATGTCTCGGTATGACAGCCATTTAATTATTAAGGAATTTGCTAACCTTGAAAACCAAAAGTTTAATTTAATTCCACAAAATCATGAAAATTTTATTTCGTTTTCGAAATGGCGAAATGGAATCAGTATACGATTTTTAGATTCGTATAGATTCCTCGCATCATCATTGGATGCACTTGTTCAAGGGCTTCACCCAAACAATTTGCATTTTGTACGTCAACACTTTACTGATGTCAAACAATTTGAATTATGCATTCGAAAAGGGGTGTTTCCCTATAATTATGTAAACAATTGGGCATGTTTACAGGAAACTGCACTCCCTTCAAAGGACAAATTTTACAATGACTTAACAAAAAGTCATATTTCTGAAGAAGACTATTTACACGCCCAAAAAGTATGGAACGTGTTCAAGATATCAACTTTGGGCGAGTATGCTGATTTATACCTCAAAATTGATACACTACTTTTGACAGACGTGTTTGAACACTTTCGCAAACTGTGTCTTGAAATCTACAATCTAGATCCAGCCCATTACTACACCCTTGCCGGATATAGTTGGGACTGTATGTTGAAGGTGACTGAAATAGAACTGGAACTATTAACAGACATCGACATGTTACTCTTTTTTTAACGTGGAATACGTGGTGGTCTTGTTTTGCTTGTGCAAAAGCACGCCAAAGCAAATAATCCATATATGGATACATACAAACCAAACCAACCTACAACATACCTCACCTACCTAGATTGTAACAATTTATACGGATATGCTATGGAAAAACCTCTCCATATCAAAATTTTCGATGGCTGACTTCAGATGAAGTTTCAAATTTTAATTTAAAAGATGTGTTGAGCAATGACACGCGTGGCTACGTTCTAGAGGTCGACTTATTATATCCCTGTGAGATACACAATGATCATTCTGATCTACCATTTTGTGTTGAAAAATTACAACCTCCCAGTTCACGTTCCAACAATAAAAAGTTGCTGGCAACGTTAAATTCAAAAAATCGGTACGTCATACACATTGAAAATTTAATGCAATGTTTGAAACATGGTTTGAAACTGCAATCCATTCACCGCATTATTTGCTTTGACCAAAAACCATGGTTACAACCGTACATGCAATTGAATACTCATCATCGGCAGCACGCCAAGACCACATTTGAATCAAATTTTTATAAATTAATGAACAATGCGTGCTACGGTAAATCAATGGAAAATATTCGAAAGCATAGAACTATTCATTTGGTAAATCATTGGGACGGTCGATATGGCGCACGAAAATATATAGCTATGCCTAATTTCCATTCTGTACGAGTTATTGAAACTGATTTAGTAACCATTGAATTGTCAAAGACAGAAATCATGTATAACAAACCAATTTACTTGGGAATGGTAATACTTGACTTTTCAAAATTTGTAATGTATCAATTTCATTATGAGTTTGCCAAACAAAAGTTTGGAGATGTAAAATTACTGTATATGGATACAGACAGTCTTATTTATCAAACCAATAAGATAGATGTTTACTCAGTGATGAGAGAACATCCAAATTACTTTGATACCTCAAACTATGAGGTTAACAATATGTTTGGCATAATTCCCATGAATAAAAAAAATAGGTCTATTTAAGGATGAGTGCGCCGGTGATGTTATGACAGAATTTGTGGCTTTGGCGCCGAAAATGTACGCATTTTCAACACAAAAGAATAAAGGTCAATGCAAAGCGAAGGGTGGTCTTCGTAGCGTCACACAATTCCTCAATGTTGAGGAATATCGATGTGTACTCTACGCAAACACCTCTCGCTTATACCAGCAAACACGCATTCTTTCAAAGAACCATAATATTTTTACAGTAAATCAAAATAAAACATCGCTGACAACATAAGACAATAAACGTCTGTGGGATGGTGTAAATAGCTTGCCTTTTGGACATTTCCACACCTAGTAAAAAAGAACACACTTTCATTTTCAATTCTTTTTATTAAAATTGTATGTTTTTTACAAGAAGAAAACTAAACCATATTTTGTGTATACTATGAACTGGTGGACTGACTCTCAAATAAATACTTCACAATATTTGATTCATGTTTATTACTTTGTCCTTTTCCTCACTAATCCACCAAGAATCATTAGCTTTGACTTCATCGCTCCTGCTACAATCAAGGCTGCAATCTTCTCACCAATAGAAGCAGTAGATGACATCACACGCTGCATGGCCTTTCTTAGAAGAATGCGGTCTGCAACTCGACGTACTTCTATATTCTTGTTGTTGTAAGCAATGTCATGATCTCTACACGCTGCATCCAATACGTTGATTCCAGAATTCCCTTGTGCTAGACGTTGGCTTAGTTTAGTTCCAGGTCCACAAAATTGATAGCCAGGAATATGCAGTTCAATGGGAAGTAGATCAATGGCCTTGTTAACTAGACCATGACCAGCAAAGGTCTGGCATATCTTTTTCAAGCGTTGTCTTACTTTTTGGTGCTGGCGATACTGCCGCTGCTGTCTCTTCTTCCTCTTCTTCATCACACCCATGAAATGACGAAGCAAAGTCTTTACAGGACGGTATATGTGTATGCCCGTGGTACAATTTGATGAGCTGACACGTTCCACACTGTTTAATGGAGGGCATTTTAGTGATAGACACTTGCTGGTGATGATTAAAGTCAGTGCATGGTTGTAGTTCGCGCAGACCAGGATCTCTGGTCCACTCACTAGGTACACTGTGCCAAATATTTTTCACCGCGTTTGAAGCAACATAAAAAAGGAACGCCTTGGGCAAAGCGTTCAATTCCTCATCTGTGAAACTGTCTAGCTTCTTTTTGCAGGCGAAAAACTTGACAATAGCTCGCTCTGTGGGGTTGGCGTCCAAACCTTCAATTGCAGCCATAATTCTACACATCCGCACTGATCGCTGGTATGTCTCACACTGTAGCCGACGTTACAGCGCTTTACACTCAACATGCAAGTTTTGACATGCTTTGCGAGCTAGAGGTTCATCAGGCACGGACAGGTTGTACAGTGCAGGACATCCCAGATCATGAAGGTCAACAAGTTGACAAGTTGAATTAACATACTGACGCAACCATTCCTTTTTTTTTCGCTTCCCTTTACAAAGACAAGGTCAGCGCCAAACAAGTGAGCTTTCAGAACAAGTGATAGATGATGGTAAGGAATGTCACCTTCTTTCCAGACTAGTCCCAAATTGCGTTGCAACCACTCTGTTTGTCTTCTGTCCTCGTCTGACTGCAAATGCAATGGAAACGGTGGTTCAAAGATAAAACTGGTTACTCTTGGTGCCCACATGGTGGTGCAGTCAATAATTCCAACTTCTTTAAATACAAACTTGTTTCCGTTCACCTTGAAACCCTGCACGTCGACAATCAATGTTTTCGGCATGGCGACGGATATCAGACCTTCCACTACCGCTGCTTCTTAACAACTAACTGATTGGATAGGAGCGAGAAAATAATATACACACAAAAATCAATTACACAATTTTATACATAAAGTTATCAGTACATCGCTTACAATTTTTTATCATAGGATTTGGACCATCCCAATCACAATGAGAATCTTCTCGATGCATAAAGTGTCTACGACAGGGACGGCAGGCTGCAACATCCGCCGACATACGGAGGTGTAATGGTAGCTTATCCCAATTAAGATCAATGTCGTGTGCACCGTACGCGGTCAGAAATCCAGCTGGTAAATAGGCAATCAGATGCTGCGGCATTTCACGAAGAAATTGCGCTTTATGGTAGGCGCGTATTGCTAAACTCACCAGGGTGCGATAAATCTCAAATGCTGCATCAGCGTCTCGACCTGTTGAGCAACGATCGCATTTGCAGTCCATGCAATCTACCCGCTCTCCAACATGACAAGATGAAGCTTTGACAACGCCATCGTCCACATTATTTGTTTGATTGGTGATGGGCTTGTTGTTGTACCCCCTGTCATGAATACCAAACGTAGACATGAATCCATCCGGTAAATAGTGAACCAGATGCGGCGGCATTCTAAGCACAGTATGATTCTTGTGATAGGCAGTTATAGCTTCACTCACTAGGGCGCGATAAATGGTAAACCTTGAATCTTCATCTGAACTTGGTGAATCACTTTCACATTTGCAGACCCGCCTCGCAGAGGGGGTTGTGACTTCATCGTAGCTTTCCATGACTGTGAAGGGCAATGGAGGAAGACATGCTATTTATACTCTGGTCACCATGTTGGACAGCGGTTGATAAAACACTTGCGCCTCGTGAACAATAAGGCAATAGGCGGTTGTTTTTTCTGGAATAACTGTAGATGTTTCAAATTCTAGTCTGATATCAATAGTTGTTTCCTTCATCGACTCCTCCAAATACGAACAGTCCATCACCACCAGAGGCGCCTTGGACTTGAAGTCTTGTGGTGATAATAGCGGACATGCCTCTTTCTGATAATAGGATGACTGAAAGTTTACAAACATGTCATAAAGCTTACCATATTTGTTCTTGTTAAAGTTTAAATCCATTCCCTCATAGGGAAAGGTAACACCGTTCAAAAAGAGTCGTATATTTCGTAATTGGATGTGGTCAAATTTTGATGCATCTTTATTCTGTTGATATTTGCGATCTGTTTGAAATCCAACCAGGACATAGAGGGAACGCTCTGTATACCGTGAGGTTTTTATAGACCAAGTATGTGTATCGGAGAGTGGTAATACCGGGTATTCATGCAGCTCCCAGCTTCTAAATTGAATGGGTAAAGCTGTATCCTTCTCCACAATCTTGAGCAGACTCAATTTTTTCTGATCTGATAGAGTAACGTGCGGTACTTTCCATAGAATTCGTTGCAATAGAATTTTTGTATCTATTGGCGCTGTATCAGCTCCCTTTAGCGCATTATAATCACTCCTGTCTCGTACAAGAATCAGATCCTGTCTTGCGTTCACAACAATGCGCTTATGATCCTCTGCAAAGCCTAGTATTAATTTTAGAGGTAAATGTCCAGTAAATGTACCATCATCGTTAATCATCCAGTCGTTGGTTGAGTTGGGACACCAACCAGCCATACAAAAAGCTTTATTCTCTTCGCTTCCATACGAGGGATAAAGTTTCATGACACTTGTTATGCCAACATTTCGAGTAGTATCCACTTCAATACCGTTGATCACGTAGCGAACCTCAGAAAACAAAAAGGCCAAAGCATTGTTGGCCAACTTTGACGTTGTTGGAATGGTACCATCCAATTTGGTGAGTTGCCCTTCAATCTGGATGTAACTTTCATGTGGAAGCGTGTAGATATCTTGTTGGTTAATAGTAATGCGAATCTCATCATTATTATTTAGTCCCTGAGTATACGGTTGGTAGGAATGGTGTTCAATTCTTACAATACCCTCCTGTACTTCGACAGGGTTTGTCACGTCTAGAATCGAATTCATGACGTAAGGTGTAACCAAGTTGTTGTAGGATCTGCTCTTGACACGTGTTAACCTGTACACGTGTTGAGCACAACTAACACCTGTTCTTGACAGCGTTGCCGCTTTATACACTTGTTTCATGCTGGCTTCAGATACAGTTTGTACGTCACAGGTGTATGAGGGTCTAACCGAATGAGACGTTGGTTTCTATTCACCAGTCTTAAGGTAATATTCCTGATGTTGGTCACACTCACAGGATGATAGAGCACCACCGACGGGTTTTCGCGGATGATGTAACCACCAGGTGAAGTAACAATAAAATCATAAAGCGAATGCGAGGGATCTTGATTGGTGTAGACGTCTGTAATAATATTACACGTGACAGATACGTGATGATCTTCAATTATTTTCACCGGTTGGTCAGACTTGTGTATCACGTTCGGTACTAACACTTGTGGTGAATAGCCTAACAATGGCCCAATCGAATCTGGTTGAGATTTAAAATCAATCCTAAAAGAAGAAAGAATACTGCAGCGATGTGTCACGTTGTTGGCTATGAGTTCAAACTTGCGTGTCCCGTCAAGAAATGCTTTTAGACTAAATTCCTTGGTGAGAGTTGTGTAGATGTGATCGTGAATATCATCTACGGTGTAGCTGCCAGATGGTAGAGTTAACACATAGTCATCGTAGTAGAACTTATCATTGACGTCTTCAATTATGTTGCAGATTCTATTATAGCCTTCAAACGAAACAAGTCCCAGCACGTAGGGTCGTCGTCCCAATTCAATAGGAGGATAAAAGTCAACAGTTACTTCCGCACCTTGTCCGTGCACTGTAAACGTTCTACTTTCTGTTGTCATAATGACCACGTCACCCGCCATGCTCGGTCTTATATAGAACAGTCAAACATAGACGACCGCACTGTTGCGTGTTAAAATTTTGCACTCGTTTCACATTATAGTGTATTGTTGCACTGCTTCCAAAATAGCGAACAAGCTCTGTCGGAGGAGGAAGGTTTCCAAAATTGCCAAAGTACCACACGGTTCGCCCATGCTTTATGTAGGCCATATAATGCGTTCCCGGTCCTTGACTGTCATCCAAATTAACAACTGCACTTTCATGGCTCCGTGGTCGAGACGGTAGTTGGTTGCGCATAAACACACCTCGAAAGAGGGAGATCTTTAGCTGTTTTGCATATCTTATAACTTCCTCATGCGTCATGGCTCGTCGTGGCAGTGCATCGATTAACCGTTTTTTGGCGACATGTAAATGCCGAGTCCTTTCTTGTAGGGTGCTAGCTTCATGTTCACACCTTTACCGCGCAGTGCTATGGCCTCCATAGTTTTATTATGCCTTTCACTTTCCTTCAACTGTTGCTTCGCCTCCTCAACAGCTTTCACCGTTCGTGCTACCGCACTTGCTCCTCCAAGAAGTAAACCCAGGGCTGCTAGTCCAGCAAACAGTGCAGGTAAAAATCCACCACGTTTCGGCACAGGAATAACTCGGGCACGTTTTCTAAAACGTAGTTTACTTTTGGGATTCGCATGCAATCGTGCTGCTCGGAGTGCTTTCTTAATAGCCAACTCACTATTTGTTTCTCCGCGCGAAGCTTGACGTGCCGCATGAAGAATAGCTTTAAAGCCTCCCTTTCTTGACAACTTCTTCCTCTTCTTCACCACATATCTCTGTTTCACCATCGCGACCAAAGAACAAGATAACCTCACACCGCAAAGTATAGAACACAACTAACACTAATCAGGAAGGGAACCTATAATTATTTATTCAATGGTGGCTGTATATTCAAGTTCTATATACAGAGGAAAATCGTTCATCGTTTTCCCCGCCTCTTTTTCTTCAGACGAGAGTTTCAAGTGAAAGAATAATTTGTCTCCGGCTTTCACCGGTTGATCAATAAGTGGTTGAACACTACCGTTTAATCGTACCTCTAAATGTTTCAAATCTGGTGCATACTCAATTACACGAATGGCACCATCATACATTAAACGGTAATTGTCATACCCCGAACGTAGTATGTAGGCGAGGTTATTGGGATCTTTTACCGGTTGGTTTACAATGTGAAGCAGAAATATAGAGGGTATTGATTTAATAAAAAGCGATAACCGTTGTTCCAAAAATCGTTTGGTCGTCACGTCGTGAGGTTGCACAGGATCAGCAACTTCGGCTATTCGTCTTCGCTTCATCTGTAGAGCGTTCTCCTTAATTTCCCACACCTTTTCCATTTCAGAGTTTAAAAACCGTTTTGTACAAACATCTTGATCATCTTCAGGATCGGCCACATGCACAAGGCGTGCATTATTTGCTGTATAGCCCTTTCCAGTTAGCGTGGGCACAATACTGAGCACCTGTTTCACCTTGTTATCTACATAGTCCTTTCTAGCAGCGTCCATGTTGTTTGTTGGAAGAGCCAGCTGAGTGATTCGACGTTGGTGTACGTCATAGTCCTTTGCTTCTGTTAACACCACAGCATTGGTTAACACATACGCTTTGGTGCACACATCTTGATCGTTCACAGGATCTGCTACGCCCGTAATACGTTTATTCTGAGCCTCATAATCTCCTTTGATACGTCGTAAGCGGAAATAATCTACATACTTTTTTGAACATGCGTCTGAGGGTAATATGGGTTCTGTTATGTTGGTCAATCGCTTTCCATTAAAGTTGTAATTGCCATCTGTTGTGCGTGGCAATACATTAGCATCAACATATCGTTTAGTTGCCGGATCTGTATCATAATTTGGATCGTTTGTCAAAGCAAATCGTTCATTTGTTTTAAGAGTTCTTCCAAAGGCGTCCATGGTTACACTGGAACTGAAACACCCGCTTGCCTCATGTATATAGAGACCAGCTCTTCCCCTTTCACATTTAGTTGATATGCAGATTATTAAGCAACAACATTCACTTCCGGTGGGAGACTTGGTTTCACACCTCTTCTCAACATCGTCCGAACAACGTCATGGATCACTCTTCCCATCCTCCATTCGCTGTCTCATCGCCGGCCCGTCAGGATGTGGAAAAACCAATCTTCTGCTTACCCTCATCACCTCCTTAAACGGAGTGCGCTTTCAAAATATCTATATCTTTGCCAAATCGCTGTATCAACCGCTGTATGTGTTCTTGGAACAGGTCATGTCAGGTCTGCGCAACATGGGCTACTTCACATTCGCAGCACACGAAGATGTCATTTCTCCAGACAATGTTCGCCCCCATTCGCTTATGATTTTTGACGATGTGGCCACAGAACGACAGGGCATTATTCAGGCTTACTTTAGCATGGGACGTCATAAATATATTGATTGTTTTTATCTCGCTCAAACCTATTCGCGAATACCAAAACAGTTAATTCGTGACAATGCCAACGTGATTGTTCTCTTCCGACAGGATGAGCGCAACATGCATCACGTCTACGATGATCACGTGAACCCAGACATGACCTATCAAGCCTTTACACAGTTGTGTGCCATGCGTTGGAACGCTCATCACCACAGTTGTCTTGTTATTGATAAGCAGAGCAACATCAACAATGGGCGCTACCGCATGGGATTTGATCATTTCATTCGTATTTAAGTAGCTGCATTGCTTTTCTGAACATCATTTGTTCAGGTGTCATGGCGACAACAGGGAGTCAATTAAAAAAGCACATAATCCGTGCACGAAATAGCATTCGACAAAAGTTTCGCTATCTAAAACGTGCACATGCCGACAGTGAACTGTTTGTCGAAAAACATTTAAAGTCACCTCTGGAAGCTGTGTTGAAAGGAACATCAAAGCCTAGTACACGCTCAAAAGAAACACAAACAATTGAAGAGGAGGAAGAAAATGATGAAGAACCTGACGATGTTTTTTCTCCATTGCTTCCGTCTTCTAGCTCCAAAGAATCACCGCTGCCCCAGTTTTTGAAAACATCAATAATTGCTGAAACACCCACTAGACCCAAAGAAAAGCAGCCTACTCTTAAAGAAATATTAAATACGCCCGAACAATATGTGCGGTTAAAATCCATTTTACTACAAAATTATGGTGCGTTGGTTACCCCCTTCCTTGAAGATCTTTTACTAAGAAAACTGATACTACCTATGGTGTTCGCTATGAAAACAATAAATTTCGAATTGGTGATTCACCAATCAAGATAAGTGACAATGTTTTGCTTGTTAAAACAGTTCGTTACAAATTGACGCCAGGTCTTTTAGAACTTTTATTTTCACGTACACCTTCTACCGAGGACTATGATAAAGAAGATCTTGAAAAATATAAAAACATCTTGATGGCTACAAATGGTTTTAGACGTAATTATAAACATTCTGAAGCAGTAAATGCTAATAAGAGCTTCAAATATAAAACCATCTTATCAAAATTGTTTCCCACCTATGCAAGTGTTCGCCGTGCAAATTCAGCGTCCGGTATCACATTTAATACTTTGAAACCTTTCATCGATTTCGCCTATTGGAACAATCCAAATAAGTTGGTTAAACGTCTGCAACTGTTGCGTGCATCAGAACAGGCTGGTCATACCAGACACGAGGCGGAAGTTTTAGAAATAGAAGAGGAGCTTCGTCATGCTGGCATTATTGTCTAATGAGTCAACGTGTTCATACACCCTCGCCTGTTAAGGCTGCCATTGCTCGCGAGTTGCATAGACCAGCTCGTCGTCTCTACCATCGTTGTCATGTCATCACACGGGGCGTTGACGATCTTTGGCAAGCTGATCTGGTTGAAATGATTCCCTATGCCAAAGCTAACAACGGGGTCAACTATCTGCTCACCGTCATCGACGTTTATTCCAAAATGGCCTTTGTTGAATCTGTTCGGAATAAATCTGCACAACTGGTCACCGCTGCATTCAAGACCATCATTCAGCGGTCAAGACGACAACCTCGTTTGCTTCAAACAGATCAAGGCAAAGAATTTTTCAACAAGACTTTTTCCGCTTATCTCAAATCACTTGACATCCATCACTATTCCACTTTTAGCAATCTAAAGGCAAGTGTTGTAGAACGTTTCAACCGCACACTCAAGACGCGCATGTGGGAACAATTTACAGCAAGAGGATCCTATCGCTGGCTTGAACTTGTACGCGACCTGGTGACACGTTACAACAACACTAAACATAGAACTATCAGAATGAAACCACGCCTTGTAACCAAGAACATTGCGCAATTGGATCGCATTCATCACAAAATCAAAACAGCAGATCCGCGACGTCATCGATTACGTATTGGTGATTATGTGCGCATCAGTAAACATAAAACAATCTTCTCCAAAGGATACACACCAAACTGGAGCACAGAAATATTTCGTATTCGCAAGGTAAAACTTTCTAATCCAGTTGTTTATTTACTTGATGACCTCAACAAGCAGCCAATCCAAGGAGGATTCTACATGGAGGAACTGCAAAGGACGCAATATCCCAAGCATTATCTTGTTGAAAAAATTGTACAAAAACGTGGCAATAAACTTTTTGTTAAGTGGCTAGGTTTTAATGCCACATATAATTCATGGATTAATAAATCAGATCTGGTGTACGCCTTCTTGTTTTTATTTCATGTCGAGCTGGCCGACCCAACATGCCATGCGTTTTGTATCCTCACCCGCCCTACCATTTACAGGAAATACTACTCCAGATTCATTGATGTTTGTTTACCATTGAGCACATTCAACAACCAGTTCATTCCCCCTCTCTCAATCCCATTCACTACTCCAGATACCATTGATGTTTGTTTACCATTGAGCGCTTTCAACCCCATTTTGTTTGTCTCTCAGACCCATTCACACCTAACCAACCTACCACGTCAGGTTTCAACAACCACCACCATCCATCTCCATTCATGTTTTCCCATTAAGAACACTTCCAACCATGACCTACCCCACATCACATAATCTGCTATGACGTCACACACACACCAGTTGACCGTTCAAATCTGACGATTCATTCACCGACAAAGATTCGGAAACCTTCGGCTACACTCGGATCTCATCAAGTACAAAACAAAGCTATATAGCACAAGACCATAACAGAGAAGGCGCTCAGTCCAACAGAGAGACTGGGTCGAGGAGGGTCTCGTGCAGATCCTCTTCCATCCTTCCCCTCATCCCCTCGTCCCCCACCCCACCCTTCCCTCCCCCCTCCCCCACCCTTACCTCCCCTCCCCCTCCCCCACCCCTCCCCACCCCTCCCCTCCACCCACACCCCCTCAAACCGGTTCCTGGACCCTCCAAGGTTTGTTTACCTTCCGGGGTCCCGGCGACCTTGGGGGTCAATGACCTACCTCAAGGTCATTGACCATGACCAACCTCAAGGTCATTGACCTTGACACGCCCCCTCATTTGCATAAATAACGGTATTTGAAGCAGAACCCTCCCTGCTCCTCTACTCATATTAAAGCAAAGGAGGAGAAGAACAGCACACCACAACAACTACTTCTTACGCAGGTAAAGCCTAAGTCCGGTATTCTTAATACATTTTCAAATGATCTTTGTAGGGCTTTCGTATGCAGCAACATTCCATAGAATAAATTAAACAATCCAGTTCTGCGATCATTTCTTGAGAAATATTGTGTAAATCAAAAAATACCAGATGAATCAACTCTTCGGAAAAATTACCTACCTCCGCTATATGAATCTACCCTGGAATTGATCCGTTCTGATATCGGAAGGAACTATGTCTGGATATCGGTAGATGAGACAACGGATTCATGTGGCCGTTAGCCTACATAGCAAATTTCGTGGTTGGTAAATTACATCCAGACGAACCCGGTAAGCCGCATCTTCTTGCTTGTAAAGTACTAGAGAAAACCAACCATAGCACAATAGCAAGATTTGTAAATGATTCTCTGCGACTATTGTGGCCATCTGAAATTGAGGATAATTGTTGTAAAATCCTTGTACTGTTCACAGATGCAGCTTCGTATATGTTGAAAGCAGCAAAGGCCCTCCAAGTATTTTATCCGAAACTCATACGGGTAACCTGTTTAGCGCACGGATTACACCGCATTGCAGAAGAAATACGCACACCGTTTCCAGCTGTTAACAATTTAATTGGATGTGGGAAGAATCTGTTTCTGAAAGCACCAGCTCGTGTCCAATTCTACAAAGATTGTCTACCTGAAGTTCCTTTGCCACCTGAACCTGTCCTGACTAGATGGGGGACATGGTTATCTGCAGTATCATTTTATCAGGAGAATTTTAATGAAGTAAAAGAAGTGGTTACAAAACTTGAAGATGAGTATATTGCGTGTGTCCGTGATGCAAAAGTTGTGTTGGAAACCGCTACTGTTTATCAAGATGTGAATTTCATTCATGCACATTTTTCTAAACTTCCAAAAGCCATTGAGAGCTTAGAATCTTCTGGTACTCCCCTCCATGAATCACTTGATCTCGTTGAGAAAGCTGTATCTTCATTGAATTCCGCTCCAGGCGAAATTGGAGAGAAGATTAAATGCAAGTTAGAAAAGGTGTTGAATTCGAACCCAGGACTGAAGAAGATTAAGTTAATTAGTCAATACTTGAGTGGAACTAGGGTATCCTTGCCAGATGTATGCTCCGAAACTTTAGTGCCCGTGTATAAGTATAATCACGTCAGTTGATGTAGAACGATCATTTTCAGCCTATAAACTCATTTTGACGGACAATAGACATAGTTTGTCTTCAGAAAACATTGAGAGACTACTAGTTACCTATTGTGATGCTTCTTTTTGCAACAAATGATACCTGTAAATGGGTAAGTGAATAAAATTGCATGTTTTAAGTGCATATTTCATTATTTTCCGTGCATATATTCTAACTTTTTAGTGCATGTTTGCATGCATATTTTCAGGTTTTTTAGTGCATATAAATCCGGGCCCTAATCATTACCAATGGGGAGATCCGGGGGACTTTTGACCCCCTTCGGACCATTCAAGGCATCTGAGGCATCAAGGGGCCTCAGGGCCTGAAAATTAATGACCTCGGCCCTTGTGCGAGTAAGCTTATTATATTGTATCTAAAAATGGGGGAAAAGGGGTGGGGGTAAGTTCCGAAGGGGGCTCATTACGATCACAGTATTTCAATGCGCGCGATCCCCGTGTCAGTAAACTCCCCATAAAAATATTTTTCAGCGTAAAATTTGGAGCAAGTTACTGGTGAGAGGGGGGGGGGGGGGAGGTAAGGCCCCTACTCTCCCGCTCCCGTCGAGGGCTCTTAGGGCCAGTCTGATACTGATAGAGTGTACGTAAGTATAGGTAAGTATGAGCAAACAAAATATTGTTTAGTGACCACACAGAAAGTAGCAAAGTAACGAAAAATATCACATTTCGAAAAAAATTGACATTTTGGTAAAAGTATGCGCAAATAATTCGATGTTTCTTGTTAACTTTTAAATGTGCATTATGGTATGTTACCCCCCCCCCCCTTCCTCCATTTTGAGGACAGATATCATGATCGCCCCCTCCAAGATCAGTGTCTGGATCCGCCCCTGAGGCTATGTAAGGTGCAACTGCACCTCTTGACTGCGAGAACTAAAAGCCCAAGCAGCCTCAACCTCCCTATGAAGGCTTCCAAAAAGATGGTATATTGGCTTTCACGGCCAGTGAATAAAAACTCAGCAATTCTTCTAGGTTTGTGCCGTGTCTTGTGTGGGGTTTCGCCTAGGACTCCAAGCTGGCTCATCGGCAGCTCTTGGTGTCCCCGCCCCGACCCCCACTGGAGTAGCGAACTGCGCGCCACCTGCCTTTATATAAGGTGCAACTGCACCTCTTGACTGCGAGAACTAAAAGCCCAAGCAGCCTCAACCTCCCTATGAAGGCTTCCAAAGAGATGGTATATTGGCTTTCACGGCCAGTGAATTAAAACTCAGCAATTCTTCTGGGTTTGTGCCGTGTTTTGTGTGGGGTTTCGCCTAGGACACCAAGCTGGCTCATCGGCGGGCTCTTGGTGTCTCCGCCCGGATTCCCACTGAAGTAGCGAACTGCGCGCCACCTCCCTTTATGTAAGGTGAAACTGCACCTCTTGACTGCGAGAACTAAAAGCCCAAGCAGCCTGAACCTCCCTATGAAGGCTTCCAAAAAGATGGTATATTGGCTTTCACGGCCATCTTAATGTTTTTTATATCACATGGTAGAAAAAGTGATGTTTTGAAACGCGTGAGAACAAAGAAGCACCAAGAAAGCGTAATATATAAAGTATATTTTAAAAGAAAATTAAATTAAATATGGTGTTAAAAGTGAAAGTAATGGGATGATAAATGCCGAATGATTATATTGACGTCATTCATTATGAAGCATAGTTTGCCAATTAATTGAACTAATATACACTATTTGCATCACCTGAGTTTCATATCAAAATCTCCCGATGTTTGGTTTGTAAAGTTGGCAGGTAGGCCTATGCTTTTAAAAGGTGGCTTAATATTAATAAGTTAATAATTAATATCATATGGCCTCGGATGCCGGGTGCAAGCTTTGTTATTTGACACCTAGATGGCAGTTTGCATGTCGAATTTCTTCGTTCCTTAGCACCGGTACGCTATGAAAGTCAAGGAGGTTAGATAACTAAGCTCTTCGACACTATAACGCTTCCTAGTAGATAATGGAGGACCTTTGTGTTGGCGGAAAATCCCGAGATTAATTTTGCCATTATGAACAAGGCCTACTGAATTGAAATGGGTTCTTAAACATGCCAACGTATGACATGTAGGCCTTTGTCGTGATTTTTGTCGCCTTTCAAAAATCACTTACCACGGCCAGGAGCGAACGTGCAAGCTTGGTGTTGGTAGTCTGACACGATAACCACTCACCCACCGTAGCCAGCAATAAGTTAATAGCATTTGCAGCACACTACTCGGAATCCATTCAAGAAATGAAGATACAGTAAGTTATTGTTTATAGATTTAAATGAGGAACGGCTAAGTTGATGAACAGTTTAACACCCCTCCCCCCATTTGTTAGGGAAGTGTATAAGTAAGGTTAAGTACCTAAATAAGAGACTGTCTCCTATTACGAGATTCCTGGTTATTTCTTCCAGGATTTGCTGCCTCCTTCTGAAAATAGCTTGAACGTGCTGTTTGTGGCTATAAGTAGAGCACTGCGCGGATAAACAAAACGTTATCCGCATCAGCCCGACTGTTATCCACCTCGCATCCTAACGTCCGAATCTACTGACATTACAATCTTCTTCTTCATCCTCGACTTTTCTCGTTACGCGTGTTCGGCTTTCTTAATCGTGCGGCGCCAGTCGTTTCGTTGTAAAGCATCATCAACGGATAGACCCAATACTCTCATGTCTATCTCATTGATGTTGACCTTATATTGAGGTTGTCGTCCTGTGATGGAAGGAACAACGTAGCATTTCAAATCCATGCTGTATTGACTATCCATGGAATAAAGTTGTATACGATTGATTCCCTTTGCTTCGACCTGGGCACCACTAACACCGCTGAATTGTTGATTCTGGCGAAACCACTGTAAACTAAGCCTTTTGCTAAAAGTCGTTGTTACCAAATTTAACTGTGCACCAGGGTCTAATAATGCTCGGCAGGTGATTCTCTTTCCTTTATTGTCCACTACATTCACAAGCGCAGTTGACAGAAGAACTTGTGATGTTCGAACTCTTGTTAAATTGACGCTTGACCCTTGGCCTAATGTAGATTCTTGCAACTGAATTAAGCGATTTGCTTCTGAAGTTGTGGCCTTTTCTTGGCTTTCTGAACTGGCACTGTCTTTGTGCAGTAATGTGTTATGCAGTGAGTTGCATTTCTTGCATCTTGTTCCACGGCAATCTCTTGCTAGATGTCCAAATTTTAGGCAGTTTAGACAATGTTTCTTTTTAATTAGTAACTGTCTTCTCTCATCAGGCGTTTGCTTCAGCAACGTTTCACACTAAAAAATGAAATGGTTTCCTTCACATATGTTGCATTTGAATGAAGGTGTGTTGACCATTAAAAAACCTTCCTATCCTGTTTATTTTCCTTCTGTGTATACTTGTTTCCCGGACTCTGCTTGTTTACTGTCTTTGATTTGAGGGTTTGTTTCAACAACATCAGTGATTGACATCGTTCGGCTAAAAACTTTGTGAAATCTTGTAGAGTTGGCATATTTTCTGGTGTGCGATTCTTGATTCTTTCTTGCCAGTCACGCTGTTCAAGATAATCTAGTTTCTGCTTAACTAAATGGATTATTAAGGTATCCCAATGATCTACAGGCTGATTACGTGATTTTAACGCTGATTAGTTTGGATGTGCCAATTCAATTTTCGCATCGAGTCGGCTTTGTTTTCCTTCTCGATTTCTGGAAATTTGAAAAGTTCATCCAGTTGTATTATCATCATTTGGTTGTCGTATGTAGCGTTTAATAGATCCCAAGCGTTGGTATAGGTCTCTTCGCCTATGGTGAATCCTTCGATGACACTTTGAGCCTCTGCATTCAGTACTCCGACAAGATACTGGTGCCTCTGTACATTTGATAGGTTTGAATTGTTGTGAATTGTGGATTCAAAGCTATTTTTGAAAAAAACGCCACTTTTTGTAATCACCGTCGAATTCTGGGAGTTTTATTTCTGGCAATTTTGACACATTAAAATGAGTTGTTTGAGGAAGTTCTTGTAATTGAAGGTTCTGGGTATTTGGGGATCTTTGTTGTTATTGTGCTATCTCGATGATAGCGTGTAGTTGACTGACTGTGTTGAAATATTGTGTTTCAAATACAGCGCGTTCACCCTCACATTCTGCCAGAAATACGTCCGCTTCAGTTTCATTTTCTGGTATATTGTGCCCGTTTAGACCGGAGTCCGCACGACCACATATGCATTTTACCAATAATCAGTCAGCACGAGGGTCAAAATATCCCGGAGCGCCAGATGGGTTAAAGCAAATCGCAAAAACGACATCAAATTAAAAAAATGCTTTGCTGATTTTTGGCTCAATGCAACAATAAGGATAGAAGGAGATTTAATTGGGAGTAACACATCCTGTAAAATTATCTCAGTTTATTTTGAAGTTAAAATCTGACTGCAAAGATGCTCAAAGCAGCATCATCCACGTGTGGCGATCCACACTCTTATTTACACACAATATACAGAAATTTTCCAAACACATTTGACGATCTTTTTGGAAACACAAGTCCGATTAATAGTCCTGTAGACTGTGTTCCAAAATTATTAATATTTAATTCCAGTTCAAAGTTAATTGTCTATACTGGAAATATCGTAGATCACTGTTTGACTATTTACATGATATTAACACTCGTAGAATAAATGTTCATAGAATTCTAAACTTTCACTTATTTTTCCAGTTTCAAAAAGATATCGTCGAAAATATTATTATCATTGAAGCAATACAAATTATTTACACATATTAATAACATCTGAAAAGTATTTGACCTTGAGCATAGCATCGAAGAACTGTGCGAAGCACAACAACAATTAATCGTTCTTCTGACATTAAACTTTCGAGAAGTGGCTCGATTATGAACTTCAAGTTCCTAACAAAATATATGATTTCTGAATCATCAACTTGATCAATAAACGGTTGAACCATTCAACTATTCAATTTTCCACTTGGGAACATTATTATAAAAATATTTATATTCATGACCATTTTTAGCAATTTTCACAACTTGCAATTCTTCGACAGAATGCGGAAATTAGAATTGTAGTTTTATAATGAATTCATTTAGTTCATGGCACTAGGATTGAAAATATCCTTCAAATTACTCGTGGTTAAAGAATTATTTTAATTGGCAGTGGCCCATTCTATTATTTGTGTAAGAACACAATATTACAACAACAACGGAAAAGGTCTTCCTCTGAAGAAGAATAAACTACTATCATGACAAATCCGGGTTCTAGCAAAATCAAAGTCTAAATGGAATTCGTAAACAAGGTTGAAATAAGAACTGATGGTTTCAAGAAATAACCTTCGGGTCATTCATCCGACGAAATGTGTAGTTCCAACACTCCTACTATAAACCTGAGCCATCGAACCTGCTATTTGATTGATGCTCGAAAAAACCTCTTCATTCCTGCGACTTAACATGCGCACCTGGGAATGGCATTTCAACTACTCCACACATATAAATTTTCTTCCCAAAATTTATACAATAAATCAAGCCTCTGCTTGTTATCAACACTGGAAGATTAATAAACTTACAAGTTTATTTTATTTTACCATTCAGTTCAACCCGTGAATTTACCATACATATGAAAATCTTTATTTCACTTTCGAGTGTATTTACGTCATGATTTTATATAAATACAAAAATATCCTATTTGATACAAATATCATTTGCTTCCCGTTTCATGCCTCTCCGTGTTATCTGAAAAATATACTTTACTCATAGCAAATATCAACTGTTCAACCAGAACTGAAATGTTGGTTGAATGCGGGCTTGCGTTAACCACTCTCCTTCGGAAAATCTCCTGTTCCAGACTAGAAATGATTAAACTACTTCATAGGCTCTTTCTCAATACATATGATTATTAGAAAATATAATATCCATGAATTATTTAGAAAAATTATGAAAATTATTATTATTATTATTAGTGGATTATTATTATTATTATTATTATTATTATTAGTTATATTATTTTAAATATGTTTAATTATCATCTCATTATGTGAGAATCCACATGTTCGAACCTTCGAATATGGAAAAAATATCCATTCCTCAACAAAAATAAATTTAACTTTTACAGTTACATCGGCTGATTACCGTGATTTCCCAAAAATATGAAATATTCAAATAAATGCTCGAAATGCTCGGTCATCGATCCTAAACTGTTCTGAGTGCTGAAAATACTCAGAATAACTCTAATAAGTCTTGCGTAAATCATTGCAAGCTTTAAATACGACGAAAAAAGTATGTTGGTCATCTGCAGAAAAATAGTTTGTTCCAATTAGCTAGGCATAAAATAATTCAAATGTGGCTTACATTTCTTGATGATCTTGAAGCGTAGTAAACCTGGTCTGTACCAGATTTATCCATAGACATGCCCTATCGGACAAGCACGTATAATCCTTGTATCCGCCGCCATCATATACCCACAATTCGTCTAGTCAGACATAGTGGTAGTATCTTTTGACGTTTGAATAAACTGTGGTTCCATTTTAATATGAGCTTCTATCAAAGCCATAACAGTTTGTTTAAATAGGGTCAGATCTAAGTGATCTCTTCTTAAATATGTCAGTTGTAACATAACTCACTGTAATCTTATCAGTACAAGAAAAACACTGACAGTCTAAGCAATTAACGGCTGTTCTGAAGATCGTTCCCTGGGCATGGTTTATTATATCACCATCTACCATGCGCTAGGCAACTTGTAGTTTCCCTTGCGTAGACTAATGAACGCCACCGTTATAGACTAGTCTTCAGTGTACTGACAGATCGAAGTGGTTAACTAGTTACAAATATGAAAACTGACTTGAAATGGATTTAATCATCCAAGTATTATGTTACTACTGGACTGTGACAAAATACTATTTTCTAGACAAAGTCTAGCATATGTCCTTGTAGAAATATAAATATTTCCACCAATGTCTGTAGAAAAATCAATCACCTCAGTGATTCTCCTCACCAGAAACTTACTAAGTTCCAACTCGTAGCGCAGCACTTTTCGTGACTATCACGACTTTAAAAAGAACTTCTGCGTAGATCCGGCAACCATGTGCCTTGGCTCAGCGTAGATGCAACTTGCTCGCCAAGTGCTTGTGTTAGAATGAGCTCACCATGCCTCGGCCAGCTGCCTTTTATTCAAAACTGCCAGGGTCACGCGTCATCACGTTGTAATCTAGAAATCCTCATATCTCTGGTATCCCTGGTCCGATTTACTTGATACTAATTGCATTCTCTTTCTTTTGGCCGTGCCAGTAATCTGATCCAAGTCTCAAGTCTCTACTCCATGGTTAACTATTTAATCAATAAATAGCCTCGACCTCTGCTATTACTCGCTACGTCACTTGACATCCAAGTATCGGTAAATTATTTCCAAATGCTTCGAGAAGCAATGTAGCGCGATATTCAAATATCTCAACTTTCAAAAGCGGCTACAGCCTTTCCCTTGATATCTAGGTGTCTGAATCTTGGAATACCCATTCCTAGAGTTGGGCACAATATGGTCTTCGATAGCCTGTTGAATGTCGTCAAACTCTTTCCAAATGCCCTCTATTTTTTTCTAATTTTACCGTTGCTTCAATTGGTGTGGTGTGTTCTGAGATCGAGTTGGCTGTTCTAGTCACGAATCCTTTTACACGTGCGCGACTTTGTTTTAGCTTTGTGAATTGCGACATCCTGAATTGCGATTAAATATAAAGTTGCGTAGGTCTGTGCAGTGACCAATGCAATGAAGAAATTCATATTGTATTCAATGAATTATATGAATTTGTACAATGGGATTTGAAGTACGGTAGACCTAGCTCAATGTTTTATTTGTTTTGGTAGTATGACTCTTAGATTATATATGACACTGCTTGGGCTATTGCGTTTACGTTTCAGCTGTCGATTGCGACGTATATTTGTAACCTATGAATGTCTCTCCAATTATGATTTATCTGATACTCACAGGAGTCGAGAGTTCCGCTGTTGGGCGCCAATGTTAATGAGTTGGAGTTGATTTTGGTGATGTAATGAATTTTTGTCCTCTTTTATGAATATGACCTTTATTTATTGTTTATTGCCTTGTATCATATCAATGCTAATGGTTGCTGTCTTACAATAATTGACTGCCGACAGCGCAGCGCTATGGCCTATCTAAAACCACGGCCTACGGGATGCTGCTCTCCAAGGATCTTACAAAAGTAGTCCATACTTAGAGGGCGCTCATAGCAGCCCCTAGCAGCTAACACATATAATACACTCTTTTCTTTATTTTCGTTTTAATAACAGTCATTTTCATTTTTCTACATTTTAACTTAAATTTTTACTTAAATCACTTAGGTCCCTTTTGTATGCATTAGTTTAAAACGAACAGGGCAGCCCAAATTCTTGATTTGTCATGCATATTTACACACAGAACACAACTCTTTCCTTATTTTTGCTAGGTGTAGTTTTAATAGCGTCTAGCTTAATTTTAATCCGATAATTTAAATCTATATCTGAATCTTCCAGTTCCTTTTCCAGCCGATAATTAGATATAAACAAAGAGTCAATATTCTCCATTTCCAACACATATCTAACTTTATGTCTATATACAATTGGTTTTATTCCCTTTATAATTAGTTTTTTTATTTAGACAATTTACCCTCTAGCTTGGTGGTTCCCACGGACTCAGCGAGGGAACTCACCACTACCGCCTCTCGGGGCAGTGTCCTGGAGCCTGGAACATCTGGTCGGGAGGGATACAACTGGGGAGGTGTGATCAGCACTTCGCCCAGGCGGCCTCACCTGCAAAGCGAACAGGGGCCTCATGAGGGATGGGAAGGGATGGAAGATTGGGATGGATAGGCGAGGAAGAGGGAAGGAGGCGGTCGTGGCCTTACAGTAGGTATTGCCCCCGTAAATTGAATTATTTAGGGACAAAATGAGAGTATTTTCCGTCCCCATGATAAAATTTAACCAGCAAATATAATTTCTGGAAGTGTGACACAGGAGGGTGGTGTTACAAGCTCGAGGCTGTGGGAGAGCCCGATCACGTGATATATTGCACAAGTGACGCTTCTAGAAGGCTATATTTAGCATAGCAACAGCGAGTTTGGAAATTAATATTATAAATATTGTTATAAATTATGCTATTGGATCCCAGCCCAGAGCCAATGAGAAGAGGTCTTATTGAAGACGGGATCAACTTCAATTACACAATATGATGAAATTATGCATTTAGGCCCTTAGAAGAAGATTTTCTTATTTGGTAATGAAGAGAATATTAAAAGAAATTATGTCTGATACTTTAAAAACCGCAGATCGGTTAATCTATGCAGTAATAAGCATCAGTAATCTACGCGCTAAAATTATGGTGGGAGATTGATACGGCCGCCAAAAACTCGACTTGGAGGGAGAGATCCAAGGATCGATGTTCATATTACAGCAGTCTTTGAAGAGTGAGGAAGTGTTTCTACTGGGTTAACGGAGATCCCAAGGCTTAGTCTGAGTGCCACGACTGTCGACTTGTGGAGACGCGAGGATAGCTAGGTGGAACGTAGGAGATCACCGCACTTCCATTCAACGTGAAGTTGCGAGGAACATTGAATTGATTATATCTCATATATAATTGAGATCTGAAGTTAAATAAGCGAATATATATAAAGAACAGGTCGCATACTATATATTGTGAAAGGTCGAGCGTTTTATAATTCACCGTTTCGACAATATCAGCCTGTTAAGATAGATTTCCAAATGTGTTGGAAATAAAGCTGATTGTCATTTTAAATTGCAACGTGAAGTTGGCGAACGCAGTTCAAGTGAACAGTAGCGGAGAACTTTTAATATTGGCGCAACACATAAACATTAACAGAATGACTATTATTATTCTTCAAGTAGTTTCATACAATATAAGTAACATTGTTGATATGATGAACTAAATAGTCATGCGCCAGAGACATATTCGATAACAGGAGTTAAGATACAACGATGGAGCTTCGTTAGACAACGTATTCTTGAATACAGACGTAGTGTACGGTCCATCGGGTGCATTTTCGTCAGTCTACGAACACTAATATAACATCAATTAGCAGTGGAAATATTTCATTCAACATTTATATGAATATTTCCATAATTATATGCCAATGATGAAGCTGATACATATTTACGATGGAGAATGAAGACTCTACAGAAGAGATTTGTCAAGATGCTAGGGTAGCCAGCAACACAGAAGAATTTGGCAGAAGGATGTCGTTCGAGCCCAGGCGAATGTTGGTGAATTCCAGAGAGGGACGTTTCCTATCTCTGAGGTCGCAGATCCGAGGTTCGAGTGCAGATCCATCTCAGTGTCTTGTACTGAGGAAACATCTAAAGTATTGTGGGAATACTTACATAGATCTTCAAGTTTTCGTCCAAATAAGGTATCAGTGTATCTCAATTGTAGTATAGAGCTTGATTAGTAACATCCTGAGCCAGCGATCTTATTCCATATTTCCATATTTACTCATTTCATGTATTTCAGTGTTTTCATGTATTTTACACTTCAGATGTGTGTTGAGATTTTTATGCTTCAAGATTATTTAGGAGATGATTGCCTTTCATCTATTTCTCAATTTTATTCTACGGATCAGTTGTGGAACTGACTTTTTTTAGGAATCATATTGCCTCATAGAAGACTAGTCGTTTCGACTATCGAATTTTAATAATTTTATTTTAAACCAAGTATTCTGACATTGTGTCATAGCTTCAAATTAAATTCTTATTGAATTTAATTTGAGCACTTTAATGTAACAACATCTAACTTCAAGAACAGAAGAAACATCGAATGATATTGTTATATCATTATTGTACATAAACTGTCGACGATCTAAGAAATACTAGTCGTTTGATAAGACCGAAGTCTTAATCCCTATGAACATTCTTTGTGTAGAGTGGAAAAACATTATGACATTGACAAACCTTTTTATTATTTGTAAAGCTAAGAGCTTTGTTCATTTAATATGCTAGAGGAAATACCTTTTGATAGAAGATTATTCAAATCTTTGGCTAGGAATTCAAAGCTAGTTTATCCCGGTCAAGATTGAATTCTATCTGACACTATAAATAACATGTGTGCTATTTTATTCTATTTGTGTAACATCACGTCATTTTGTCGACATGATATTACAACGATAAACAATTTAAAGCTTGACAAGTGAGGTGAGACAGGAGTATTATTTTTATTACATGTATTTGCGACAGACGAGTTAACAGTCAATTATCTTGTTGTGGAGTAAACTTTAGGAGGTTGATCACGACTGTCTAATATCGTTCATTACAATTGAAAGTTTCGTTTGAAGAACTTAAGCATGTATAATTGTAGTCCAGTAATCATGTGTAATGATACTGAGGGTCATGCCATTATTTGAGAGAAGTTCCTACATAAGATATGTTAATAACAATTAATCCTTTTGGTTATTGTTTAACATAGTAGATGATAATTGTTTATGCCATATATACTGTTATATGAGGATTTTTAGAGCTATGAAGTGCTCATGCGAGGGAGTTCCGCATTTTAAGGGAAGTCAAAGTATTGTTGTTCTTTGATAAGAAGGCATGGATCATGATAAGAGCCGTTGTATACAAGTAGTCCAGTTCTTGTGAAGTAACGATTTAGCTGTGTTAACAGGAGGGTTCTAGCGGAAATGCAACTTGAGAAAGATTGTCTACTCATGTCTATAATCTTCTTCTTCTTCTTTCTAGCGTTGTCCCGCTGGTGCAGGGTCCGCTTTTTTGGTCATTGACCTCCATTTTGTACGGTTTTGTGCGTCAGCTGGATTTAGGCCGGTAATTTTTAAATCACCATTTATTGTGTCTTGCCAACGCTGCTTCGGTCGTTCTCTGGGGCGTAGGCCTTCAACCTCAAAGTGAAGGACAGAGTTATTAACAGTATCAGGCGCTGCACGCAGGGCAGGGCCATACCATCGGAGCCGTTTCTCTCTCATTTTGTCCACAATTGGGGCGACACCCATTTGCTCCCGAATTGTGTCGTTTCTGACATGGTCAATAAGGGAGATGCCCATTGTCCAACGGAGCATTCTCATTTCCATGGCGTGCAGGCGACGTTCTGAAATTTTGTCGGATGGTCGACATTCAACTCCATACAGCGCAACTGGCCGTACCACTGTCCGATATATTTTCGATTTGAGACGAAGTGGCATTTTCTTGTCGCAAAGCACACCCGTAACCTCCTTCCACCGCAACCAGGTTGCGTTTACCCTGGCTCTTACTTCATCATTGAAGTTGCCATCACTCTGAAGACGAGATCCAAGGTACCTGAAGCATTCTGTCTTGACTAGATTTTGTCCAGCGACATGAATGGTACCGTCGCTTGGGTTTAAATCCAGATACTCCGTCTTTTTCACATTCAGACATAGGCCGTACTGGGAGAGGCGGTTATTCCAATCTTCAACTTGACATTGGAGTTTTTCTCGGATGTCATCTGCAACCATTATATCATCTGCATACAGAAGGGTCCAAGGAACATTCCGTTGCAGGTCACGAGTGATGGTGTCCATCACAAGAACAAAAAGGGACGGTGATAGTGCTGAGCCTTGGTGGACGCCGACATTTACAGGAAAGTTATCCGAGGTGCCAACAGCACAACGTACTCTACTGCTGGTGTTCGTGTATAACATCTTGACCACATTTACAAATGACTCTGGCACACCATGGTTGCGGAGGGCATACCAAATCAACTCATGAGGAACACGATCGAAGGCCTTTTCAAGGTCAAGAAAGGCAATATGCAGAGGCTTTCTTTTCTCACGGTGCTTCTCCATCAGTAACCGTGCTGCGAAGATGGCGTCAGCGGTTCCAGCCCCCTTGACAAACCCGCACTGGTTGGAGCTGATTTCGGTGATGGCACGTCGGCGTCGATCAAGAATCCTCTCAAAGCTCTTCATTGTATGTGAGAGAAGACGTACTGGGCGATAGTTTGAACATTCCGCTGGGTCTCCTTTGTTCTTGAGAATCGGTACTGTAATGCTTGTAGCCCAGTTAATAGGGATGTGGCCAGAGTCCAATATGGCATTGAAAAAGGTAACAAGCCAATCTATCGCAGTAGATTGCAGTTCTTGAAGTTTCCAGAAGTCAGTAGGGAGGTTGTCTGGTCCAGGAGATTTATGGTTTCTCATGCTTTTTAGGGCAGTGGTAACTTCCTGTGGAGTGATTTGGGGAATAGGCCCACTAGTTGGGACACCTTCTGGGATTGTTGGATGCGGAAACTCTATGTTTGAGATCTCCTCGAAATGCTCTTTCCATCGCTTGAGAATAGCATGTTTGTTGTGTAGTCTTTGGCCTTCCTTGCTCTTTATGCACACATAGTGTTCAATATCCCTTGCTGTTCTTGCTTGGGCTTTGGCCAGACGGTAAATATCCTTTTCACCATCTTTGGTGTCCAAGTTAAGATAGAGGTTGTTGTAGTGGTTGGCTCTTGCTTCAGCCACGGTTTTCTTTGCCTCTCGTTTAGCAGTGACGTACCTTTCTCTGCTCACGTCTGTCTTTAGAGAAAGCCAGCTTTTATATGCTTTCTTCTTATCCCGGACCTTATCTTGTACCTGATCTGTCCATAGCCATGTCTGCTTGTCAATAAGGCGACGCCCTGGCTTTGTGGTACCCAATGTTTCTGCTGCAGCAGTAGTCACTGACTCACAGAGATCAGTCCATGTGGTGTCGATGGAATTTGGAATGACAAGAGGAAATGTTATACTGTTAACCAATGCTGGTTTCTGGTCGCGTATTTCCACCACTTTACTTTTGTTGAGACTCTTGTACATCCACCTATCCTGCGCTTACTGATCCTCAGGTCTGCAATGAGTAGTTTGTGTTGGGTGGCAACGCAATCGGAAGGTATAACCTTCACATCTAAGACTGTTCGGAAGTTACATCGCCGTAACAGTACAAAGTCGATCTGGCTTCTGCTGTCACCACTGGCGTATGTTACGAGATGACTGGTGCGCTTCTTAAAGAAAGTGTTGCTCATTAGAAGGTAACTACTCATGTCTATAATAACATTATTAAATTTTATTAAACCCGAAGTTATGTAATTACGTACAGTTGACCTTAATTAGTCGACTGTATTATACCGACAATATATTGAAACCTATATTAGACGATGTGTAAGCAGTATATTAAAACTACGGAACGTTAGGGAAGGGTTATGTGAAAAACCAGTGTATATATTTAGTTAAGAATTGTACAGTAACCGAGAAGCCAGAATCTCGAAAGTGTCGCGTTAGCAGCACTGAATAATGAATATTATTATGAACATATTACATGTAAATATTTTTTTTGAAAATGATTTAATTAGTAAAATAATTTAGTAGAATGTATTAATCAATTGTTTTGAAATAGCGTGTGTTTTATGAGTGGATGTTTTTGGTATGAATGATTGTTCACTGTTAAGAGTAAATGTGCAACCGAATTGGTCATGAACAATTACGGACTGCGAATGAAAGAGTGTATACAATTTTTTAGAATGATTGTTTAAGAAACAGAGTAGTTATGTGAACTTTTGTAAGATCTAAATGTTAATCTTTACGTGTTTTTAATAAACGCACACACAAGCAGTCTCTATCAGGGCTAGCGAGAATAATTCACCGTTAGCATTGGAGAGCGATGACATAATATGAACAGGTGTACACTCACCGCCTTGTATATAAATTGTAAAACAGTTTCGAGTGCGGCGTGGTGCTGAGGTTTCATTGATGAAACAAGACCAGCGCAAGTGCGTTCTACAAACGCAGGCTAGTGAATGAAACCATGTGTCTGGAATGCCACGAAGGTAAGAGCCTTCATTAAATGGTTTTACTTTTACGCAGAGTAGGCCTAGAACAAGCCAAGATTTATACTCATAATTTTTAATACAGCATTGTAATAAGATGTAGAGTTGAAGGGAGGTGTGAATGATTGCGTGTTTTTAATTTTAATTTCTATTGTTAAATTCGTTTATTGTTATTTTGTTTATACTAGATTAGTTTACCCTATTGTTAATAAATTGTATTCAGTTTGTTTTCCATTGTTGTTGGAATGTGATTCATTTTAAATATAGAGAGAAGAGTAATGTGGATGTATTGTAGGCGAAGCTGAATTCCCAGTCCCAGAGAGAGGTAAGTAAAGGTGAGTGCCCCGTGTAGTTGGTTGTTGATCCACAGTATTCTAGTAACTGGAGTATGTAAATCCCTAAAGGCCATGTTGGAAGAACGATTCAGTTTTCGCATAATTGAAAATAATTCCACTGGAGATCCTCCTCAAAGGAAAACACATCAAAACTACAGCATGGAAAAGAGCCTATCTTGAGAAGGTACAAATTAACCATTAGATTTGAACGCTAAACCAAGTTGGAGTTTCCCATAAGAATCCACAAAAATGTAAAAACTGAACGAGCTCACAAAGGGAGTCGAAATTAAAAGAATTTCAAAAATCTGGATTACCAGAAATAAATTCACACAACCGTAAAGAATCATACTAGAAATCACTATGTTCCAAGTCTATGCTCAACCTGACAAAAATATAGACCTGCATCCACTGAATACAGCATTGTAATAAGATGTAGAGTTGAAGGGAGGTGTGAATGATTGCGTGTTTTTAATTTTAATTTCTATTGTTAAATTCGTTTATTGTTATTTTGTTTATACTAGATTAGTTTACCCTATTGTTAATAAATTGTATTCAGTTTGTTTTCCATTGTTGTATTCTAGTAACTGGAGTATGTAAATCCCTAAAGGCCATGTTGGAAGCGATTTCTAATGTAGTATTTGCCGGAGCTATTAGAAATAGGCAATTCAGCGGGGCAATGAATATTCCAACTGGATCCTTTCCGGATTATCGGGTACAGTACTGGGACCGTATTTTGTATTTAGTTGGATATAGGTTAAGTTGGCAATAACACTGATGGCAGTACTGCGACATTCCTTTGAAATGCAGGTGCGCGGTAGGACTGTGGCGAGGTTAGGAGCTGTCAGCAGCCCGCCGTACAGACCGACGACCACATGTTTGATATTTTAATACCTGTATTGAATAAAAGATGGACACAGCACCACTGTCGTTATTTTGAACACTGTGGTAGAGCAATATACACAATGCAGTATGAAACAAAGAATGGGAAATGCATCCTGTGGATAAAGGAATATAACTGAGAACTTTTATATGAGTATAAAGGCATACAGTATTATAACATGTGATTATCGAACTCGGCAATGATACATGTATCGATAGTTACTGTCGATCAGAGAACAAGGTGCATTGTGGATCACCTGGATACAGTATGATTTGCGGGAGCAAACGAACAGTTGATTAGTGAATACAATTTCAGCCAGGAGGGTCACAGAGCTCTCTGGTCTGAGCACATGTACGTGCGTTGCCGTAAAATCGTGTTTGTTCGGTAACGTGGAGTTTATCCGACATATACATGTTACAGTGTAACCCATGATAGGATTTTCGTCTGATCTTATTATAGTTTCAGACAGTGTTAACCTTCAATTTGAGCACAGTGAACTTGTATTCACGTATGATAACTTCTTCTTAAGCCAATGGTACAACAACGTATTCTACATTGCAGTACAGAATAAACAGCTTTAGCCATGATTGACATAAATGATATGAGAAGAGAGAGATATTGCCACGTTATGAAGATGCAGAATATGGGCTAAACACAGACAAGAAATGTAACACATAGCAGCGTTGAATACTCAGGATGATTTCTTGATTCCAATATGAGCAACTAGAGTATAAGGCTTTATAAGAGAAGATTGAAGAGATTATGAAAGTCTGAATGACAATTTGTACTGCTACATAATGAAACTAGCTTGGCTTACTACATCAATGTTGTCGTGCTCTTTAGAAAGTGAAAGAACTATGAACTTTGTCAAACGAACATCTGTTAGCTTCGTCTCGTTCGCGACCGATAATCGGGTCTTCTTGATATCCAGTCGTTTCGTGATCGGTGCAGCTGAGCAGATAGGGTTCGATCCCAGGCAGGAGTATGTGTTATAGCATTCTCACTTCATTCAACTAGAACTTCAACAAGATAGCTGGAAGTTTTCTTTTAGTAGACAGTATGAATTTGTCATGCTTTGAATGTTCCTTTTCACCAATTTTGATTAGAGTAGTTAAAAATTACAGATGAGGGCTAGGGTGATTCTTTAATCATTTCTGTCCGAGTATGTAATTCACTTTGTAGTTCAATTTAGTAGTTATTGTAGTGTTACTTTGAACATTACCTTGCTTTCAGTAAGACATAATTTGGGAACAAGATAGTTTGTTGGGATGACAACATGAGAAATTTATAGGGAGAAGACGACGTTAAAATTATATAAGAATAATTCTAGCTCAAGCAGATGTCCCATAATCCGTCGTAGGCTATACGTGAATTTGACTTTGTACAAATTCTATGGACTTTTTGAATTTGACTTTGAATATTTTTGAAAGCTCATGCAAGTTTTTGGATAGACATGCAGGTCTATATTTTTGTCAGGTTGAGCATAGACTTGGAACATAGTGATTTCTAGTATGATTCTTTACTGTTGTGTGAATTTATTTCTGGTAATCCAGATTTTTGAAATTCTTTTAATTTCGACTCCCTTTGTGAGCTCGTTCAGTTTTTACATTTTTGTGGATTCTTATGGGAAACTCCAACTTGGTTTAGCGTTCAAATCTTATGGTTAATTTGTACCTTCTCAAGATAGGCTCTTTTCCATGCTGTAGTTTTGATGTGTTTTCCTTTGAGGAGGATCTCCAGTGGAATTATTTTCAATTATGCGAAAACTGAATCGTTCTTTTCACAGTGGTCGGTCGAGAAATACGAAAGAAATACTTTGTTTGAGAAAATGTAATTAGTAATGATATGCAATGTAAGGAGAGAAATGTTTAAACTATATGTAAGTCATAATCGAGATGACAGACTTCGAATTCTCACATAGTTATTTAGACTTGTGAGTACAATATTTTATCACTGTTCTGATAAAGATTATTCTCGACACTTTAAACTTTTGGCTAGTTTGAAGCAACATATGTATCCATGATTGTATAAAAACTTGTGTAATATTCGTAATGTTTGGAATTTATTAAGAGCTGTTAAGCGATGATATGGTAATAATGGAATTTTGTCTGCGTATTTGAATTGCAATTTAGGAGATATTTGACATATGTGGATAGTCAATATCAATTTTTCCAGCACTGAATTAGCTTTAGAGCTATTGCTGAGTGCACTACGGTGTATTAATTTGAACGTGAAATTGAGTCACGATTTTAGCTAGTGGAAAGCTAATGTACAATTTTGAATCCAACATTTAAGAAACCAAGTATTGTAACAACATCGTTAATATTTGTTAGGATTTAGTAACAATTGTTTTTAGAATAGAGTTTAATTGGAAAGACTGTAATATTAATACTTGTATAAACTTGAGCTATTTATAACTAAAATATTGAGTGATAGAAAATCTAATATCTGTGAGAAAGTGAATTGAAACACAATCATTATAATTTACAATATGACGTCCGATTAGCTTAATTGTTTGCCATTTAGGACGGAACGAACTTGAAATTGAAACCACATAAATGTATACGAATACATGAAATTAACAGAGATGAATAATTCTAGGCGCAACTAAATCTCATAAATGAAATGTAATTATGTAAAATATGTATATATTAATTGCTACGATTGAATAGAATATTTTTATAAATGTGTCAAAAGGTTTACGATCATATTAGAATATTTTGTGTGTAATTTTTTTTTTTTTTTGGAACTTCGTTAATAATGATGAGACGATAGGCAGTTTGTGTGGCCTAATTAAGGCGGTTGTTACTTAAACATTTTTCATGCTTCGGCAGAGGCATAAGATTATAAACTTTTGTTCAGTGGAGTTTCTACTTCACGACACTGCGGTTTCAGATAATAAACTTTTGTTAAATTTTAAAAAATCATACGAATGACTTAGTGATTTCTATTCGAATTAGAATGTGCTTCGAGAACCAGTGGGTCATTAGCTAGGATGCTGTTTATCGCGCCCGAGATTATATTAATTTAATTATCTTTAAGAGTCTTGGTAGCTCACTTTGGGCTATTTTTCATTTTTTTATAGACCACTGGCATCTTCTTATCACATTTTTTTTTAATTTTTGTGGTATTCCTATCCATGGTCTATCCTTGGTGGTGGGTCTTGGGGGTTATTTTCAGCCGGGGCTTTCAGATTCTACGATCCTGCGTTTTCTTCGGATTTCACCAGGTAAGACCACGTGGATATGGGTGCACATTTATATGGCGACCCACCTATTGGGGCGATCGAATTGTTGTAATTCGAGTGTCGTAGTGGATGGGCACATTAATTTGGAGACCTAATCGTTGTGACATTCGGATTGGTATCCTCGAGCACTCTAATGGATAGTCATCTTCGTAAAAGAACCCATTTTTCATGCGGTTAACGAGTTACCCGTTCGAATTTCTAGTCGTCAGCATTTGTCTTTGGCACTGCTACGATTATAGAATTCGTTGGGAATTCGCGTTTCTTAGAAACTTGAACTTGAGTTTACTCAATCTACTGTACCTGGTATACAGATAGAAGTATCGTCATTTAATTTAAATTCATTAGATTTTTTTTGTTGTGCTTTAAATGTAATTGTAAATGATTACGGTTTGATCATAAGAGACATGCCTTGGAAACTTTTATAGATCAACGTGGTCATATGGGGCAGCATATGGGGATCGTTTTTCACTCCATGCTTGTCGGCCATTTTATGCTTGTTACCGGCGATGATAATTGGAAGATCATCAGTCATATTAAATTCATTTCTATTTAACAATAAATTCAATAAGCTAGACTTGAGATTATAACTTTTATTAGTTCTAATATGAATCACTATGCGCATATACCTCCTATTTTCTTATAGATTTAAATTAGTTAATAAGTATAGCTGCAAAACAAACTATATTGTTCATATTGGTGAAAAGGGTCATTCTGAGTATGTCAATTCTGCTATACATGTGTTGCATTTTTGTATTCCTCCATTTAGTATTGTAAAATGTCAGGTGCGGCGACTATGGACGATGTCGTGGCATTGTTACATGCCTTACAGGAAAAGCAAAGCATGCAGGAGCAGGACTTAGCCGATATTAAGTCAAATGCTCAAACCAGCTTGGACACCTTAAACGAAACAGTGACTAAAAATACAAACTCAGTTCAAGCTGACATGTCCCATCTTCATTTATCCCTTAAGCGTTTACAGGATAGTAACCGCAAAATTTCTGACCGATCCAAAGAAATTAAGGAAAAAATAAATGATGTAGAAACTAGTGTAGATAGTGTTCAAGGAGATGTAGGGCTTGTACAATTAGATATAAGCAATGTTAATGTAAAGGTTAGCCATGTACGCTCTAGTGTAGCCACTGCGGAGGCTAAGCTTGATTTAGCACAAAACGATATCACAGATACTAAAAGTAAAATCATTAGTATTGAGGCTAAGCTTGATGCTACTCAGGAAAGGATAATCAGTACTGAGGCTAAACTTGATCTAGCACAGAGTGATATAACTGGCACTAAAAGTAAATTGATAAGCACTGAGCAAAGGACAATTAGTACTGAGGCTAAGCTTGATGCCACTCAGGAAAAGATAATTAGCACTGAGTCTAAAATTTTAAACACAGAAACACTTGTAACCAGCATGCAGTCAAATATTTCAGGCATAAAGGAGGACGTCAGAAATGTTAGACTGGAACTGGAAAACAATCAGAAGGAGAATAAAACTAGCTTAGATGCCCTTCAGTTACAATTTTCTAACGAGGCTATCACCACACAAAGGACCATATCAAAATTAGAGGGTGATATGGTCTCTTTTAGGGAAAAAGTGGATGATCATAACAAGGTTTTGAGAAAGGATCTTGAAATCGATCTCAAGGCCATTGTTAGTGAACAGGTCACAATAATAAGAGGTGAAATCACAAAGATTAATGAAGATGTCATTAATAATGTCAAATCCGAATTAGAATTAAAAGTTGCTAAGGCCGAAATTAGGTTGAACAAGGATATTTCTCAGGCAAGAGAAGACGCTGAGAAAAGGAGCGATTCAGTTCAGTTATCGAATACCGATAGCATAAATAACCTTAGGGAAAACCTTGAATCCCAGGTTAAGAACGTTACTCTCAAGTTAGATCAGGTCAGGTTAGATGTAAATTCGGAGAGAGAAAAAAAGACGTCAGAGTTGAATGAAATCAGGCAGGAGTTATCCAAATTCAACTTAAGTGAACATGTAGACATTAATGCTTTAAGAAGCGAGTTTAAGGCACAATTCGAGTCACTAAAAAGCACTATGAATTCCGATATGGCAGGTATAGTTCAGAATCTTAGCGATGGGTTAGATACTACGTCCCCAGCAAGGAACTTCATAGCTCGTTCGAATGGGACAGGAGTTGTAGAACAGCCTAGACAAGGGATAGAGGTTCCCAATACGAGTACTCACGAATATGCTCCTAGAGACTTTAGAACATCGACACCCAACGATAGGTCTAATGTCACAATTGTGAGAAGTTATGATGAGAAAATTAAAAAGTTTTCTAATTCAGAAAGCTTAACTCCGATCGAGTTCATACGAAATTCACAAGACTATTTTGTGGAACATCATGTAGCCAGAGACAGGGAGCTACGGATAGTGCAGAGGCATTTAGAAGATGGTCCTTTAAATTGGTTTCGCGCATTTCGTTACACGTTTGACAACTTCGAGCAGTTTTCAGAATCATTCATAAAGCGATTTTGGTCAATCGAAACTCAACATGCTGTGAGAGCTGAGATTTACTCGAGGAAGTATAGTAGTACTGGTCATACTAGCTACTCGGAATTCTTTACATCTCAGTTGGCCAGTCTCCGTTTTCTTGAACCACCTTTGACCCAGGAAGAGATTCTAGAGACCATTTCGGGTCAGTTACCGGTAGAGGACAGGCGTAACATTGTTTCGTCTGGAGTAGCCGATTTAGCCACGATGGACGATCTACTTCGTAGGCTGGATCATACATCCATTTCACCCACGATTATAAAAAGCGGAAGGACGGAGAGTAAAGCCGTGAACGCCGTGGTTATGGACAGGCCTCAACAAACCGAAAGGACAGGTCAAAACGAGTCAAAATGGACAGGTCACAATAGGAACAATAGGTATTATGACCAACAGAGAGATTATAGGAATAATCAAGAGCCATATAGGAACTATCAGTCTAATTACTATCGAGATCAACAAAGGTAATATCAGTATAATAGAGACCAAGATAGATACAGACCTTATCAGGATAGGGAAAGGAATGAACGATTCAACAACAAATATTCTGACAGAGAACAGAATCAACAGAGAAATAATGGATACCGAAACCAGAATAATGACGGTAGATCCAATGTCAATGAAGATAGACAGGGCTATTTCCAAAGGCAACAAAATAACCAGCAGGGTTACTCACGGTACAAGAACTATCGTGATAAGAATTATCAGACCCAAGAAGAAAAACAAGAGTCTAGAAAAGACAGAGAAAAAAGGGAAGAGCGAAACAACAAACAAAGAGACACGGAAAGTGATCAAGAACCAGGGACAAGCCAACATGCTGAGAGGCAAGAGAGGCGTCCGGATGAAGAAAAAAAACGCCAATCTTAGATTCCAAGAGGAAGTAAAAGAGATATTCATCTCCGTTCAACATTGTAATTCATGACCCTTAGGAAATACCATAGAAAGGTAGAGCAATGACAAAATACTGCTCATATTAAGAATATCTAGAAAGATGAAATAAAAGTATTGTCACACTTTTATTTGTTGTATTTAGTTGGATATAGGTTAAGTTGGCTATAACACTGATGGCAGTACTGCGACATTCCTATGAAATGCAGGTGCGCGGTAGGACTGTGGCGAGGTTAGGAGCTGTCAGCAACCCGCCGTACAGACCGACGACCACATGTTTGATATTTTAATACCTGTATTGAATACAAGATGGACACAGCACCACTGTCGTTATTTTGAACACTGTGGTAGAGCAATATACACAATGCAGTATGAAACAAAGAATGGGAAATGCATCCTGTGGATATAGGAATATAACTGAGAACTTTTATATGAGTATAAATGCATACAGTATTATAACATGTGATTATCGAACTCGGCAATGATACATGTATCGATAGTTACTGTCGATCAGAGAACAAGGTGCATTGTGGATCACCTGGAGACAGTATGATTTGCGGCAGCAAACGAACAGTTGATTAGTGAATACATTTTCAGCCAGGAGGGTCACAGAGCTCTCTGGTCTGAGCAAATGTACGTGCGTTGCCGTGAAATCGTGTTTGTACGGTAACGTGGAGTTGATCCGACATATACGTGTTACAGTATAACCCGTGATAGGATTTTCGTCTGATCTTATTATAGTTTCAGACAGTGTTAACCTTCAACTTGAGCACAGTGAACTTGCATTCACGTATGATAACTTCTTCTTAAGCCATTGGTACAACAACGTGTTCTACATTGCAGTACAGAATAAGCAGCTTTAGCCATGATTGTCATAAATGATATGAGAAGAGAGAGATATTGCCACGTTATGAAGATGCAGAATATGGGCTAAACACAGACAAGAAATGTAACACATAGCAGCGTTGAATTCTCAGGATGATTTCTTGAATCCAATATGAGCAACTACAGTATAAGGCTTTATAAGAGAAGATTGAAGAGACTATGAAAGTCTGAATGACAATTTGTACTGCTACATAACGAAACTAGCTTGGCTTACTACATCAATGTTGTCGTGCTCTTTAGCAAGTGAAAGAACTATGAACTTTGTCAAACGAACATCTGTTAGCTTCGTCTCGTTCTCGAACGGTAATCGGTTCTTCTTGATATCCAGTCGTTTCGTGATCGGTGCAGCTGAGCAGATAGGGTTCGATCCCAGGCAGGAGTATGTGTTATAGCATTCTCACTTCATTCATCTAGAACTTCAACAAGGTAGCTGGAAGTTTTCTTTTAGTAGACAGTATGAATTTGTCATGCTTTGAATGTTCCTTTTCACCAATTTTGATTAGAGTAGTTAAGAATTACAGATGAGGGCTAGGGTGATTCCTTAATCATTTCTGTCCGAGTATGTAATTCACTTTGTAGTTCAATATAGTAGTTATTGTAGTAATACTTTGAACATTACCTTGCTTTCATTAAGATATAATTTGGGAATAAGATAGTAGAATATAGTTTGTTGGGAAGACAACATGAGAAATTTATAGGGAGAAGACAGCGTTAAAATTATATAAGAATAATTCTAGCTCAAGCAGATGTACCATAATCCGTCGTATACGTGAATTCGACTTTGAACAAATTCTCTGGACTTTTTGTATTTGACTTCGAATATTTTTGAAAGCTCATGCAAGTTTATTGGATAGACATTCAGGTCTATTTTTTGTCAGATTGAGCATAGACATGGAACATAGTGATTTCTAGTGTGATTCTTTGCAATTGTGCGAATTAATTTCTGATAATCCAGATTTTTGAAATTCTTTTAATTTCGACTCCCTTTGTGAGCTCGTTCAGTTTTTAAATTTTTGTGGATTCTTATGGGAAACTCCAACTTGGTTTAGTGTTCAAATCTAATGGTTAATTTGTACCTTCTCAAGATAGGCTCTTTTCCATGCTGTAGTTTTGACGTGTTTTCCTTTGAGGAGGATCTCCAGTGGAATTATTTTCAATTATGCGAAAACTGAATCGTTCTTTTCACAGTGGTCGGTCGAGAAATACGAAAGAAATACTTTGTTTAAGATAATGTAATTAGTAATGATATGCAATGTAAGGAGAGAAATGTTTAAAATATATGTAAGTCATAATCGAGATGACAAACTTCGAATTCTCACACAGTTATTTAGACTTGTGAATACAATATTTTATCACTGTTCTGATAAAGATTATTCTCGACACTTTAACTTTTGGCTAGTTTGAAGCAACATATATATCCATGATTGTATAAAAACTTGTGTAATATTCGTAATGTTTGGAATTTATTAAGAGCTGTTAAGCGATGATATGGTAATAATGGAATTTTGTCTGCGTATTTGAATTGCAATTTAGGAGATATTTGACATATGTGGATAGTCAATATCAATTTTTCCAGCACTGAATTAGATTTAGAGGTATTGCTGAGTGCACTACGGTGTATTATTTTGAACGTGAAATTGAGTCACGATTTTAGCCAGTGGAAAGCAAATGTACAATTTGGAATCCAACATTTAAGAAACCAAGTATTGTAACAACATCGTTAATATTTGTTAAGATTTAGTAACAATTGTTTTTCGAATAGAGTTTAATTGGAAAGACTGTAATATTAATACTTGTATAAACTTGAGCTATTTATAACTAAAATATTGAGTGATAGAAAATGTAATATCTGTGAGAAAGTGAATTGAAACACAATCATTATAATTTACAATACGACGTCCGATTAGCTTAATTGTTTGTCATTTAGGACGGAACGAACTTGAAATTGAAACCACATAACTGTATACGAATACATGAAATTAACAGAGATGAATAATTCTAGGCGCAACTAAATCTCAGAAATGAAATGTAATTATGTAAAATATGTATTTATTAATTGCTACGATTGAATAGAATATTTTTATAAATGTGTCAAAAGGTTTACGATCATATTAGAATATTTTGTGTGTATTTTTTTTTTTTTGGGAACTTCATTAATAATGATGAGACGATAGGCAGTTTGTGTGGCCTAATTAAGGTGGTTGTTAGTTAAACATTTTTCATGCTTCGGCAGAGGCATACGATTATAAACTTTTGTTCAGTGGAGTTTCTACTTCACGACACTGCGGTTTCAGATAATAAACTTTTGTTAAATTTTAAAAAATCATACGAATGACTTAGTGATTTCTATTCGAATTAGAATGTGCTTCGAGAACCAGTGGGTCATTAGCTAGGATGCTTTTTAACGCGCCCGAGATTAGATTAATTTAATTATCTTTAAGAGTCTTCGTAGCTCACTTTGGGCTATTTTTCACTTTTTTATAGACCACTGGCATCTTCTTATCACATTCTTTTTAATTTTTGTGGTATTCCTATCCATGGTCTATCCTTGGTGGTGGTGTCTTGGGGGTTATTTTCAGCCGGGGCTTCCAAATTCTACGATCCTGCATTTTCTTCGGATTTCACCAGGTAAGACCACGTGGATACGGGTGCAGTACCATCCCAGCATTTTCCCGAAGACGAAGTGGGAAACCATGGAAAACCACTTCGAGGATGGCTGAGGTGGGAATCGAACCCCCTCTACTCATTTGGACCACCCGAGGCTGAGTAGACCCCGTTCCAGTCCTCATATCACTTTTCAAATTTCGTGGCAGAGCCGGGAATCGAACCCAGGACCTCCGTGGCGGCAGCTTACCATGCTGACCGCTACGCTACGGAGGCGACCTTTATAATTAGTTCTGTTCCTTTTTCCAGACTTTCTAACCGGGAGCACTTTCGGATTTTTATTTGGCCTTTGATTTCCTGCATAGTAATGTTATTAAGCAGATCGACGAGATTGGTGACTTCTAGTCACAAGAATAACACGAGCTAACAATTGGCTCGGCAATACAATAACACTAGCGGCTCACATGGCACGCATAATAAACCTCAGTACAAGCCTGGCAACAATGCTCAGTTCTGTCCGGCTATAACAATGGTTGCGGACATCAGATCATCCGTCAACGTGCACTCTACGGGCACTACAATAACACAAATAACTTGCCTTTTACAAAATGTCTTCAAGGCCATTATAACATGGGGATAAACCTTTAATCATTTCCTAGAATTCATAAAGTTATTACAATCAGAACTGTCGCCTCAAATAGCGAGCTTACAATGTGCCGTGCTGGTCACTTATTTTACAAAATATCAAGATAGCTGATTGCCCTACATTGAGTAGCGTTCCTTGACCTTGTCTAAATGCATTCCTCACAGTTTTATGACGTCAAGTTACGTCTGAAAATAATCAATAGTCTAAGTCTCACATGTGACCACGCGGTGACTTGTGGGTGCAATAACAGGTTTCGCTGGCTCGACCTTGAGCACGTCATACAGCATTGGTGTGCAGCTAACGGCACATGAATGCTCTGCGTCTGGCAGGCAAATATTACACTCATTTATAGCAAGGATTCACATCATAAAGTCCTAATATGTGATCCGTACACGTAGTTAAATAATTACACAAATTAAATAGTGCTTGGATTTACGCAGTACAACGATGCAACATGTTTAAAATAGGAAGTAAACTTCAACGAGAGATATCCTTACATCCCCAACTGCTTGGACTTTTTCAAAAGACATTCTACTCCTATTTACAAGTTTCATGAATAATGATGGCGTGTCAACTCCTGGACACAAATAATAATTAAACTCACAACACTTTCCACTCCTGTGCTGTTTGAAATGATACGTCGTAATGTAAGGGTTCGATGCTAGTCTGGTAACAATAGTTATTCCCATAATTTGTTCTAACTTGGAACTCAGTGGCGTCAAAGAACCACAATACTTAACATAATCCATTTATAAAGGTGGTGATTAATCTTCAATACACCAAATGATTACGACGATAAAAGTGGTGAAAATTAAATAAAATACTAAACAGGGTGTTTAAAAAGTACCCTAATTATTTACATGGATAGCAGTTCATCCAGTTAAGACCAGTCTAGGCTGATAGAAAAATAGCTCAACAGGCTATGACAAGATTAATAGGTTCAAGACTGACGTTTTAATACGTCCAATAGAAATGTACCAGTGGAATAAATCCACATGCACGGTGTCTCACCAATATCTAACCATTCTTAAAAATCCAAAAGACACATGATGAATCAAAACTACTAACCCTACCTGATTGGTTGTCAATAAGTTCGGTTGATTTCTACTCTAGATTTACCGTAATAACACAATTTTGTTGCCTCTAATAAATATAAAATATGTACCCATCTATCTGACACAGACATAAAAATCATAGATACTGTATTACAATCAATTCTGAAGCTGGACATTTCATATAACCTACTTACGTTAATTGCCACTATCAACATACAGCATTTCAGTTTGATTGCTGTAATAGATTCGTAGATATTGAGAACCGACTAAATATTTCGGATGGTCGCCATGTTGGAGTTTTATATAAGTAGGTCCTAGAGGTAGGCTATGTACTGTTACATGAAGATCATTGTGTACCTGTAGCATTCAAACAGCAATCGCATGATTAGGACAGAATAAGTAAAAACAAATTTTAAAATTTCGCACAGCTGCCATCTTGTGGTTATGGAAACAATGGAAATAAATTAGATGCCAGTGGATTAACATTTGTATAAGGATTTACTGTACCAAGTTTCACTGCACTCAGATGGTAAATTGCGAGAAACGTCCATTAGAATATTTATACTTCGCATGTATGGGAGCCCTTGAGGGGAAAGGGGCAGGTTTGGTCTGTTTAATGGTGCTCTGAGGACGTCTACTGAGATCCTCAAGTCTCTTTATTGGTAGAATTTAATCCAACACTATGGGCTTATTGGTTACGATTTCACGCTGTTAGAATGGATAGTCTGTTTTCAGCGTGTGCACATCTTTGGAGTGGTATTCGATTTTATTGTATTGTGTGATGTGTTCTAAATAGTGCTGTGCGATTGAATAATTAATATTCTCAATTTAACCCAGCTATAATAATTATCTTAAGTTAAGCCTACCATATTACGTCCTACACATCATAACAAGTAGTTCCGTGAATAACTATACAGCCTATTTTCATATATCCTACTTAGGTTAATGCCACTATCAACATACAAAATTGCAGTTTGATTGTTGTAATAGATTCATAGATATTGAGAACCAACTAAATATTTCGGATGGTCGCCATGTTGGATTTTTATATATGTAGGTATATATATACCTACTGTTACATGAAGATTATTGTGTGCGTGTAGTATTCAAACTTCAATCGAATGATTAGGACACAAGAAGTAAAAACGAGTTTTTAAAATTTCGCACAGCTGCTATCTTGTGGTTATGGAAACAATTGAAATAAATTAGATGCCAGTGGATTAACATTTGTATAAGGATTTACTGTACCAAGTTTCACGGCACTCGGATGGTTAAATTGCGAGAAACGTCCATGTGAATATTTATTCTTCGCATCGCCGCCATGTTGGGTTTGTGATCACCAGGTTATTGAAAGTCCTATAGGTGAACGTATGTTCATAGCCCCTATGAACATTAAAAAAAACAGTTTGATTGCTGTAATAGATTCGTAGATATTGAGAACCGTCTGAATACTTCGGATGGTCGCCATGTTGGATTGTTATATGTATAGGCCATAGAGTCGTGTACCATTGAAGGAAAATTATTGCGTAGGTTCATTATTCAAACTTTCACTTCGATCGCATGATAACAACACAAGAAATAAAAACTTAATTTTAAAATTCGCACAGCCACCATCTTGAGGTAATGTAAACAATTGAACTAAATTCGATACCAGTGCATGTCAATGTGTATAAACATTTGCTGTACCAAGTTTCATTGCGTTTGGATCATTAAATCGCGAGAAAAGTCTATTTAAAACTTTCAAATTCGCTTGGCCGCCATGTTCGTTTTGTAGTTAACCGGTTTTTGAAAGCCCCATAGATGAACTTCCAGTAGTGCCCTTTCTCTCCGTACAAAATTTCAGGGTGATACCGGTAATAGTTTCAGAGATATAGAATGACGGTGAAATATTTCGCACAGCCACCATCTTGAGGTTATGGAAACAATTGACCGAAATTAGATGTCGGTGCATTACAAGGTGTATAAACATATACTGTACCAAGTTTCGTTGCGTTTGGTTGGTTAAATCGCGGGAAAAGTCTATTTAAATGTCACACCTTTGCTTGGCTGCCATGTTGGTTTTGTAGTTACCAGGTTTTCAAAAGTCACATAGGTGAACTTCTAGTAGTTCCATTTATCACCGTATTAAATTCGAGGGTGATATCGGTAATAGTTTCGGAGAAATTGAATGCTGGTGAAATATTTCGCACAGCTGCCATGTTGGATTGGTGAGAAATAACAAAATTTGAAGGTCGGGGTCGTCCGGAATAGTGCTATGAACTTACCGAGTTTCATTGAAATCGCTCCGCCGTTTTGTTTTTATTAGTGAAGGGGGGGGCACACATGCACACACAGACACACAGACAAAAGGTGATCTTATAAACCTATTTTTTTCATAAATGAAAATAGGCTAAAAGTCATGAGTCGCCACTGACAGACGTAACAGTGAAACAGGATATCATACAAATTCTATACACACCCAAATACACGGGGTTATATGAATATGTGTCTTAGCCTCTAAAATAAACAATAATAGCACACATGGCTATCCCGCGGGTCAAACATGGCGCTCGCCCGCCCGGAGAAAGTATGTGCACTACAGTAAAGATAAGTCACAGCTCTGAAATCCCAAGGATCACTTCACTGTGGCTGCAACCGGTTCTTATCTGCAGCGCTCAGTTAGTGTTAGCCCAGCCTGCGATGAGGACAGTCGTCATAGGAGGAAACAGTTGCGTGCTTCCTCGTCCAACCTTGACTTCGGTCTCACATCGTTTCGTCCTTCTCACGGTCAGAAGGTAAGATCTATCAAGCATTATGACTAGGGCTCGGATTTTTAGGTGCTAAAAATCGGGAAAATATTTATTTTTTATGTATTAAAAATACCAGAAATATGTGACAAAAAAGTAAAAATATTTAATTATAATTTAGTTTATTAATGTGATTGTAAACAATGTGCAGCACTCACAAATGGAATTTATGCTATGTCTCACTGACTGCTGAAGCATTACAATACACAACGAGTTACATCTTCAGGTTGTCCATCATAAATGACCAACGATTATCGCGACACACTTACTCTGAAGGCGCGAAACTGCGGCAATATGTTTCTTGCCCTTGAGGTGTTGTGTAACTTGAGATCGCTGTTCAGGCAAGATTGCTTTCCCACATGGTTGGCAGAACAGAACGCCCCCATCAGAGGTAAAATTATCTTTAAATTCTGCAACAGACGATAACTTGCAGTTGTTTTTATTTTAGGCATCGTAGAACTGCCTTACACTTCACAGTGCCAGAAATGAACTGCATGTGAGTGACACTGGTTCCAGGTAGCTGGGGGAGGGGGAGGTCTAGCACGTGGTGCAATATGGGTATGGACAAGGAAATCCCTGGCTTCCACAGTGAGTGGCACGGGGCGACAAGTTAAGAATAACACAGTTGCAGGCTGACATACGCTCTGCATGAAGATTAGATAGCTCACAGTTTCTTCCCCGTTGAAGTAACAAAGAACTAAAATGCAATAAACTGAAAGATCTAGGCATACTGATTTAAAAAAAAAGGAAATAATATGTCTTTTTATGTGCTAATAAGTGAAAAGCAGGAATTTATGTATTTATAGAAAAAATGCTTAAAATATGTATTTACATAAAAGAATATTTATTTACCTAAAAATCCTAGCCCTAATTAAGACTATATAGGAGTAAAATTTGTATGTAAATACATATTCTTTCCCTTTGCTTATACATAACTAAAAATGATAAATGTCCGTGAATTAGTACCTTAATAATAATAATAATAACCCCTGGCACTACAGCCGGTGAGCCTCCGTGGCTTAGGCGGCAGCACGCCGGCCTCTCACCGCTGGGTCCGTGGTCACTCCATGTGAGATCTGTGCTGGACAAAACGGAGGCAGACAGGTTTTCCCTGTCAAAATTTCATTCCAGCAACACTCTCCACTATCATATCATTTCATCTGTCATTCATTTAATCATTGCCCCCAGAGGAGTGCGTCAGGCCTCGGCAGCCGGCACAGTTCATATCCTCGCCGCTAGTTTGGGGCTTCATTCATTCCATTCCTGACCCGGTCGGAGACTGGAAGCAGGCTGTGGATTTTCACTACAGCCGGTGAAGGGCCTAGGCCTATCAAGCGACCGCTGCCCAGCCATTTGGCCTGCAGATATTGGGGTGACGCGTGATCAGCGCATTTGGTCCCCTCGGCCGTTAATCTTGGTTTTCGTGATCGTAGCGCTGCCTCACTGTCAGACAGCTACTCAATTGTCCTCGCGAGGCTGAGTCTACCCCGTTGCAGCCCTCACGTCACTTTCTAAAATCCCTGACAGAGACGGGAATCGAACCCGGGGCCTCCGGCAGGCGCGCTACCCCAACACCACAGGGCCGGCTTCAGAATTAGCTGTCATATTATTACAAGGGCCCGGATTTAAAAAAATGCATATGCGCATATGCAAATGCATATTAAGAACGGTAGTGCATATTTTGAACATTAGTGCATATATGGATATAAATTTTTCTCTCGTGTGTGATCGATTAATCCAAGATTTCTGAACGAAATGAAAAATCAAGTGAAAGATGTAGTTACAAGAGTATTGACGATAGTCATACTGCGTGTGTTCGTGAAGCAAAGTGCGCATTCGAATCTGAAACTGTATATCAAGATATCAGTTTCATCCATGTGCATTATTCGTCACTTTCGAAGGCGATTAAGGGCCTAGAAACACGCGGTGCACCCCTACACGAATCCCTTCAGTTAATTCAAAACACCATTAGTTCTTTAAATGGTGTCCCTGGTGAAACTGGAGAAACAGTGAAAAGGAAACTCAGTGCGGTGTTGGGCTCAAATCCAGCACTGAAGAAGATTCAATCCATAAGCAACTACATAAGTGGAATCAGGCAGTCTTTACCAGAAGAATGTTCAGAACAGTCAGTGCCAGTGTACAAGTACTGCCCAGTTACGTCCGTCGACGTAGAACGATCATCTTCAGCATATAAATTAATTCTGTCCGACAACAGAAAGTCATTGACCCCTGAAAACATTGAAAAACTATTGATAACCTACTGCCATGCAATATTTTGCAAGGAATGAAACATGTCTAAAGCTGCGTTAAAATTAAATAATACGTTTGGTAAGTGTATGTTGTTTTATTTGCAGTGCATATTTTCATGCATATTTTCAACATTTTTAGTGCATATGTGCATGCATTTTTTGTAGTTTTTAGTGCATATGAATCCGGGCCCTAATTATTACATTTCACTAGCAGACCCGTGAGAGAACTCTCGCATAACGGGTTGTGTGCGCCCCATGTGCACAGACTACCCGCCCGGCACTTGTGCTATGCGAGCTGTAGGCGACTGAGTTCTCGCAGGGGCTCTCGTCTTGTTTATTTGTTTAAAATCACTTTATAAACAAATACATATATTTCCATTGCCTTATCCTGTGCTATTGAGACGATCTGGAAGATTTTGGTACAAACCATACTTTCTAACTCCCTCTGATTTAGGAGCTTGAGTTTTGTGAAACATACACCTTAGCGTATTATTGAATAAGATTATTACATATTTTACATATTTGATCATGATGACATGATTGTTTACATATAATTACGGAAAAACTTTTCAAGTGAGTTTGGTCACGAATCGGCATTCATAAAGTTGACCCACTCTACTTTTCTTCATATAATAAAATTACACATTCTGTCTCTTATTGTAAAAAAGAACTAGTTTTTCGCAAGTGAAATATTCACTGCCAAGTTACAAAACTCGTTTAATCCACTTGTGAATAAGAATCATTTTCATGAGAAACGTTTCCTGGACTTCGCCTCACGTATCTTTTGTTTTTGTAGTTTTCTACTTTTTGCTTTGTATTTCTGGTTTTTGGTTTTGTGTTTGCTTTGTGCTTTTGCTTTTGAATTTTACTTTTTGCTTTTCTTTCTTGGTTTTGTGTTTGTTTCTGCTTTTGCTTTTTTGAATTTTGCTTTGTGCTTTATGTTTCTTGTTTTTTGTTTTCTGCTTTTCCTTTTGAATTTTGCTTTTTTGCTTAGTCTTTTTTGTTTTGGTTTCTGCTTTTGCTTTCGTGCTTGAATTTTGCTTTTCGCTTCGTGTTTTTTTTGTTTTTGGTTTTGTGTTTGTTTTCTGGAAAATCAAAATAAAACAAAATAAACAAAACAAAATAAAAACAAAACCAAAACAAAAACAAACAATTTAAAACAAAATAAAACGAAATAAAGTAAACCAAAACAGAATTATAAAAAAGTAAAATAAAATAAAATAATTAAATAAATAGTTTTACGACATGATCCTTATTCACAATTGGATTGAACGAGTTTTGCAACTGGACGACTCAAATATGTTCACTAGAAACTCCAGTACATGAAACGGATTCTCCAAGCAATTCATAAGCTGCTGAGAAAGGGCCAGGGAAGAATTTCCAAAAATATATTACTGGAGATAAGGGGATAGGAATCACGTCTCACCCTGCCGGAGGCTCAGCGGCGGGACTTAGTTTATTTCAGTTGTCCAGTGAGTGTATGAGAGACTACTTTCTAACCTGTTAATCACAAAGGCTGCTATATCACCTCCCACCCCGCAAACAAAAAGTGCCCCTCACAATACTTATTCTTGAGTTTGCACGCATTTTCTCATACATTACACTGGCATTTTCTTTAAATTTGCTGTAATATGGACATGGACATGCTTAATTAATTATTGTAGCACACTTTATTTTGGAAAAATATATCTACTTAGTATAAAACAAAGTCCCCGATTCTTGGATGTCACGGGTAAACTCGAGAACCACTGGATAGATTTTGATGCGGTTTTCACCATTCTGTAAATGATATCTCGAGGAAGGTTTCTGTAGAAAATAATTTATTTATGATCAAAGGAAGCCAAGCAGTAACGATATCAGTGAGAAAGTCGAAAAGCAAACCTGGCGTCCGTGTGCTTTTTAAGCTTACGCTGGGCAAACCGTTAAAAATATCAATATACTATGATGAGTGTAAGAATTGTTCAGCATGGTAAGTTATACAAAAAGGGCCGTGAGAGCATATCTCTATCTTCAATACATCGCCCACTATAAGTGTTTTTACATTTCATTTCTTCCAACAATCTCCATTCAATTACTGAGGCGACAGTTGACGAGTTAGCTAGTGGCAAACTGTTGAGTTAAGGCTTCAGAGAAGAGTGGTTGTGCTTGGAGTTTCCCTGGAAGTGCAACTCGGTTTTTCTTTTTGTTCCGCAAAATACACAGTCAAGTTTAGATTACGTCTGACAAGAATTCGTTGCACATGCATCTCCATGATAATATAATTAATAGTTCCGTCAGTTATTTTAACCCATCATGTCGAGGCGTAAAACGGATATAGGTCGTAGTTCATTGACATTGAAAAGAAAAAGCGCTTATCACGTAATGCATTCATAACTGTTCCCGGGCGAAGCTGGGGCGGGTTGCTAGTATTGAATCAAATCAGGTATCTTCAAATAATATCATGTGTAATACATAGCGGACCCTGCCACGAGGCGGGACAAACGCTAAAGCAAAAAAAGAATATAATGTGTAAGTTTAATACAGTATACTCTCGATTATCCGAGCGTGTATTATCCGGTTTGTGGATTAACCCTGCACGTTTTCGCCTAATTAATACAAATAATTGAGGATGCAGCATACAGTACAAAAATGTCTCTGTAATTGATACTCTACAATACATTAAATACGTTTGAATTTATTTTTTCGTAGTGTAGACCCGGTATTTTCGTGCATATTTTTGCAGTGTAATCCCGGTGGGGGTAAGTTATTTTTAGTTCGGTACTTTGTGACAGGTGGACGACTACATGTTTTGTCAAGTTTTTGTAATAGCGAAGTGTAAGTTCCGTAACGAGGTTGGGGTAGGCTTACTTCAAGGTTGCTGGAAGGCAAGTGCTATCGGCTTTCCATTGAGGGATCCGCTTAAATGGTCAACAGCTGTTGCCATACATTAAGTTACATGGTAACAGTATACGAGACCAGAACCAATGGTTCTAATACTTGGAGTTGGCGTCTGACACTTCTTAGAGGGAGGTCCTTTTACTGCCTGCCTGGGTGGGATAAAGAGAGGTGGGGGTATGGTTGTCATGGTAACGGGGGTTGGGCGACTGTGGTTGCCATGGAGATAAGTCGCCCCACCTCCGTTTCCATGACAACCATACCCCCACCTTTATTCCACCCCGGCAGGCAGTAAAAGGACCTCCCTCTAAGAAGTGTCAGACGCCAACTCTGGTTGGTTCTTAAGTTTGGGGGCTGCGACAACGCGGTCATGTAGCCCCGTGTACTTTGGATGTGTGTAGAATCTGTCTGATAACCTGTGTTAATTGTGATGACTGTATTAGTGTGTGTTATCTGTTTTTTAATTTAAGTACTGCAACTTAGAATTTTTCAAATAGTTCCTACTTTTGCCGCCAAGCGCCACCGTCAACGACTACTAGGCCAAGTTCAGAACTTAGCTACTAGACGCCACTGCAGTTGGCTCTTGACAACGAACATAGAAACCTAAGAGCGTTGTTTACATTCTTAACCTATCAAATTTAGCTTCACACAGGTGTAATTAGTGGAAGGTTCTTTAACATGCCATAAATCTATGACATGGGACCGCCGGCTTTACTTCCCCTCCGAAGGAAGGCATACTGAGGGATTTTTAACGCTCTTAAAAAATCCGACGGCTTCGGCCGGGTTTGAACCCGCTATCTTGGGCATAGAAGCTCAGCATGCTACCGACTACGCCACCGAAGCCGCTAAAACGCCAACTCGAAGTATTAGAACCATAGTGTTAAGATTATGAACACTTCTGTAATTAGCTAAAAAAAAACTGTAGTAATGGTAGGGTAAGCTAGTAGTCCCGTGAAGAACAAAACAGCCTGCTTTCATATATCCTACGTATGTTAATTGCCACTATCAACATACAAAATTTCAGTTTGATTGCTGTAATAGAATCGTAGATATTGAGAACCGTCTAAATATTTCGGATGGTCGCCATATTGCAGTTTCATATTATATGTAGGCCATAGAGATATTACTATTACATGAAGATTATTGTGTAGGTGTAGTATTTAAACTTCAATCGCATGATTAGGACATAAGAAATAAATGCGAGATTTTAAAATTCCGCACACCTGCCATCTTGTGGTTATGAAAACAATTGAAATAAATTAGTGTAATGTATTTTGTATCCCACATGTTGGAAACAATGTGTGCACTTCGGTGAGTGCGCCTTGGTGACTGTTGAACGAGACCTGTCGAACATGGCTGTCATTGTTAAAAGAGCAATAAATAAAAACATATCTACGTAATTTAGCTCATATTTCCGGTGCAGGGTTAGTAATTTAAATTGGTAATGTCCCCCAGAATATGAAACCGTATGTAAAAGCCACGATGATGTCACATTAATAATGCATATTTCATTTAGGACTTGTGACTTCATGGACAACAGTCCGGGCACTTGAATGTGCGTGGAATCTATATGATAACCTGGGTTATTGCAGTGATAGTACCCCTCAGGGGCGTATATAAGGGGGTTGCCCGCCACCCCCCCCCCCCCCCGAAATTTTTGTCGCATATAATATTTGTTTGTATTTATTTTTATTTTTATTTAGTCAATTTACCCTCTAGGTTGGTGGTTCCCACGGACTCAGCGAAGGAACTCACCACTACCGCCTCTATGGGCAGTGTCCTGGAGCTTGGAACATCTGGTCGGAATGGATACAACTGGGGAGGTGTAATCAGCACTTCACCCAGGCGGCCTCACCTGCAAAGCAAACAGGGGTCTCATGAGGGAGGGGAAGGGATGGAAGATTGGGATGGAGAGGCTAGGAAGAGGGAAGGAGGTGGCCGGCGCCTTACAGTAGGTACTGCACCCGTATCCACGTGGTCTTACCTAGTGAAATCCGAAGAAAATGCAGGATCGTAGAATCAGGAAGCCCCAGCTGAAAATAACCCCCAAGACACCACTACCAAGGATAGACCATGGATAGGAATACCACAAAAATTAAAAAGAATGTGATAAGAAGATGCCAGTGGTCTATAAAAAAATGAAAAATAGCCCAAAGTGAGCTACCAAGACTCTTAAAGATAATTAAATTAATCTAATCTCGGGCGCGTTAAAAAGTATCCTGGTTCTCGAAGCACATTCTAATTCGAATAGAAATCACTAAGTCATTCATATGAATTTTAAAATTTAACAAAAGTTTATTAACTGAAACCGCAGTGTCGTGAAGTAGAAACTCCACTGAACAAAAGTTTATAATCTTATGCCTCTGCCGAAGCATGAAAAATGTTTAAGTAACAACCGCCTTAATTAGGCCACAAACTGCCTATCGTCTCATCATTATTGTTGTTGTTTGAGTCTTCAGTCTTTTGACTGGTTTGATGCAGCTCTCCATGCCTCCCTGTCCTGAGCTAATCGTTTCATCTCTACATAACTACCACACCCTACATCTGAGGCAATCTGTTTAACATATTCTAACCTTGGTCTACCCCTACAGTTCTTGTCCTCGACCCTTCCTTCCATAACTAAGCTTGCTGTTCCTGGGTGTCTTAGTATGTGTCCTACCAACCTATCTCTTCTCTTCATTAGCAGTCGCCAGAAACATCTCTCCTCTCCCACTCGTCTTAATACCTCTATGTTTGTAACCCTATCTACCCATCTGATCTTCATCATTCTCCTGTAACACCACATTTCAAATGCTTCTATTCTCCTCTTTTCTGCTGCACCAATAGTCCAAGTTTCACTTCCATAGAGCGCCACGCTCCAGACAAAGGCTTTCAAAAATGACTTCCTAATACCTAAATCTATATTCGATGTCAGCAGATTCCTTTTTTGTAGAAAAGCTTTCTTTGCCTGAGCCAACCTACTTTTTATATCCTCTTTGCTTCGTCCATCACTGGTTATTCTACTTCCTAAGTAACAGAAGTCTTCTACTTCCTTCAGTTTTTCACCTGTCAATTTGATCTCCATAGAGGTTTCTGATTTATTTCGGTTGCATTCCGCCTCTATTGGCAGTGTCCTGGAGCTTGGAACATCTGGTCGGAAGTTAAAAAAAAATACACACAAAATATTCTGTTATGATCGTAAACCCTCTTGACACATTTATAAAAATATTCTATTCAATCGTAGCAATTAATATATACATATTTTACATAATTACATTTCATTTATGAGATTTAGTTGCGCCTAGAATTATTCATCTCTGTTAATTTCATGTATTCGTATACATTTATGTGGTTTCAATTTCAAGTTCGTTCCGTCCTAAATGGCAAACAATTAAGCTAATCGGACGTCATATGGTTAATTATAATGATTGTGTTTCAATTCACTTTCTCACAGATATTAGATTTTCTATCACTCAATGTCTTAGTCATAAATAGCTCAAGTTTATGCAAGTATTAATATTACAGTCTTTCCAATTAAACTCTATTCTAAAAACAATTGTTACTAAATCTTAACAAATATTAACGATGTTGTTACAATACTTGGTTTCTTAAATGTTGGATTCAAAATTGTACATTAGCTTTCCACTAGCTAAAATCGTGACTCAATTTCACGTTCAAAATAATACACCGTAGTGCACTCAGCAATAGCTCTAAAGCTAATTCAGTGCTGGAAAAATTGATATTGACTATCCACATATGTCAAATATCTCCTAAATTGCAATTCAAATACGCAGACAAAATTCCATTATTACCATATCATCGCTTAACAGCTCTTAATAAATTTCCAAACATTACGAATATTAGACAAGTTTTTATACAATCATGGATAAATATGTTGCTTCAAATAAGCCAAGAGTTAAAGTGTCGAGAATAATCTTTATCAGAACAGTGATAAAATATTGTATTCAGAAGTCTAAATAACTGTGTGAGAATTCAAAGTCTGTCATCTCGATTATTGTTACAAATCAATTCTTCAACTCATGTCTACAATCACTTTTATTGTACACAACAAGGAGCATCACTATCCAGTTACATTCAGTTACTCAAACCCTGTTCCATCTTGTTCATCGACGCCCCAAGGGTGCCAACTTACAAAAAACAAATTTAATTACAGAAATACATTCGCAACATTCTCCCGCCTTGAAACGGTAGGTTTCAACTAAAAGCACAAAATAATACAAAACCTAGGAATAAACATGGAATTAACAAATATTTACAAATTCAGTTTGGTTGGCCTTTTAACAACCCTGCCCCTTCTTGTCAGAGCAACAGCTTCACTCTCAACTACTTGAGGGGGGTTACTAGAGTCACAATCAGGCACCAAGTCAACAGCATTGGGACCACACAAAGAACCATCACTATTTTCATAAGGAGATCCAATCTCCATCAAGCACAAGCGTTGGACTGGTCGCAACAACTCACTCTTAACTGTTTTTACCTTTGCCACTCTAGTTACTCCATCTTTACCAGGGAAGATCTCAAGCACTCGAGCCAATTCCCAATCAATTCTTTTCTTTTGGTCAGACACAACCCATACAACATCTCCCACCCTGACATTCTTAGAAGACTTAGCAGTGTTTAACATCAGAGACCCTAGGTATTCCTGACGAAAACGTTCTTTTAGGTTTATCCTAACCTCAGCTACATATTTCACCCTAGCAGAAAGACCCTTTTCATCCACTTCGTCAAGATCAGGCACCTTTGTCTCAAACTGCTCCTGCAAAAACATAGCAGGCGTTATAATAAGCCCATCACGCCACCACAAGAATTTTAACATTTCTCGATCCTCAGGGTTCAGTCCAATCATTAAGAAAGCCTGTTTTATGTCTCCCACAACACCGACCTCCTGTAACCTGAAACGTAATAGGATAAGTACGATACTAGCAATCAAGTTGGGTCCCGTTGCTAAACAATCATTTAGAGAGACGTTTCCAATACTTTTCGCCGATGCATCAAAGACTGGGCGGATTTTAGTTGTTTTCCCATAATTTATAACTGGTCTGTGAGGTAGAAAGTGCCCCAATGTTTTCATCAGATGTTATTTCAATAATCCCATCTGTTTCCCATTGTTTAAAAACAGTATCATACGCATCATAGAATCCATTGTTATCTAAACGGCTTACTGTTGATTTCAGACGACTTTCAGCTATTTCACGATTAGTGGGAAGAGGGGGGTGCTCATCAATCCAGGGCAATGTTACTACATACCGACAGTTTTCACCTTCGAAACGAATTGTGTCTTCAAAATTTCGCAAACATCTATCATCTATGTCCGACCTTTTTGTTTCTGTCTGTTTCTCAATTCCAATAACTTCTAAGTCCCATAAAGGATGGTGTAAATTGAGCAAAGAGGTCACAAAGTTTGTCATACTGCTTACCTCTTGCCTCTCTGCGGTACCCAGGAGACACCATCCAAGCTTCGTCTCAAATGCTAACAGCTTCGAGTCAATACATTTCACACCTGTAACAAGTTCGCCCATAACATCCGCTCCTAACAACACATCAATAGGTCGGTTAACTCCATCATCTGTCAATGTAATACCATGTGCAGCCACCTTCCGTAACAAATGCGGATCATTCACAGGTGGTATCAAACCACAAATCTTCTTCTCCATAAGTGCCTTAAGAACAAAACTGTTATCACCCTGTAAGCTAGTTAGTTCAATTTCATGAATTGGATGTGATATTTCAGATGACACACTCCCACCAAACAGCATATGACAAATATTTTCACGACCACATTCGATCAAACCCAATTTTTCACAGATGGCTTCCGAAATATAACTGCGATGTGAAGCAGTATCAAGTAATATTCGAACAGTGACACCACGCAATTGTGCTACTAATGTTTTTAAAATGACAGTTCCACTAGGCCCTGCAAATAACGATGCTGTTCTGCTGGGTTCACCAACACACATGATATCATGGTGCCTCCCTTTACATTTACCACAATCTATTCTTTTCCTACACTGCTGTCTCGAGTGACCTCCCTGCAAGCATGCAAAACAAGCTCGTTTTTCTTTTACAGTTTTACGACGGTCCTCAACCGACATTTCTTTAGAACACTTGTAAGAGGGATGGTTCTCATTACAAAATAAACAGGTTAGGGTTACTTTGTGTGACCGTCCTGTTTGCTGATAACTTACCCGATTCTGCCTGACAGTAGGAGTGAAAGAAACGAGAGCTGCTGCTGTTGGCTCTGTTCTGGGCGCAGTGAATTTATCAACCTCATTCACCTTAGCATGATTACGCAGTCTTTGTTCACTCTCGGCTTCTTTGCCCAGAAAACACAAAAGTTTATCAATTTTATTACCACTATCATCGTCCTCATCTGCTGCTCTTCTTTCCCATATTTTCAAAACGTCAATGGGGAGACATTCTTCAATGAGTGGAACTAAGATTGCTGCCTCATCAGAATTCATGCCTAATGTTTCTAGGGATCTCAACTTAGTACTTATATTATTATACAGGTCAGTCACAGATAAATCCGAGCGAACCAATTGCAACAAATCTTTATACATACAATTTATAACCATCTCATCTTTACCAAAACGATTCTTTAAATGTTCCAAGACTTTAACATAATTTTCACTTGTGTGTGGATAACTGTCAACTAACTTCTTAGCCTGTCCCTTCACTGACATTTTTAAGTAACTAAACTTATCAACATTCGTAATGTTAGAATCCTCATGAATCCTTTGAAATTGTGTCCAAAAATTTATCCAGTTACCTGGACCCAAGTCGAATACCTCAAGCGTGATTTTCGGTAGCCTTAACCTCTCTGACGACATGGTTGACGACGCCGAAGCCACGTTGCTCTGTACGCTGAAATTATCTCCTGCACCAACACAACTGGCAACACTGGGTTTTAATCCTTCCACTTTATCCTCGGCTTCAAGAAGTGCTTGCAGAAGATCTTCTTGAACGGTAACACAGTGCATTGTTTCTTCGATACAGGCATCCTCGTTTCCGTCAACATTCAACAACTCGTTCAAGATGCTTTCGTCCAATTCTTTTAAGGTATCCGCAATTGTTCGGAGAGTATTTATTTTCACACGTAATTTTTGGAAATCGGCTTCAACTCCGACCGCTCCAATAGCTTTCGTCGCACTTGCCCGATAGGCACTTCTCTTCTTTTTCAACTTTTCAATCGTGGCCATTGCGAGGCAACAAATCCAAAACAAAACAAAACAGGGAAATTGTTTACCAAACCAACTTTTTCAATACAATCCTGTCAATGGTCGCCAAAATGTTACAAATCAATTCTTCAACTCATGTCTACAATTCAAGAACAATCACTTTTATTGTACACAACAAGGAGCATCACTATCCAGTTACATTCAGTTACTCAAAACCTGTTCCATCTTGCTCATCGACGCCCCAAGGGTGCCAACTTACAAAAAACAAATTTAATTACAGAAATACATTCGCAACAATTATGACTTACATATATTTTAAATATTTCTCTCCTTACATTACATATCATTAATTACATTTTCTTAAACAAAGTATTTCTTTCGTATTTCTCAACCGACCACTGTGAAAAGAACGATTCAGTTTTCGCATAATTGAAAATAATTTCACTGGAGATCCTCCTCAAAGGAAAACACGTCAAAACTACAGCATGGAAAAGAGCCTATCTTGAGAAGGTACAAATTAACCATTAGATTTGAACGCTAAACCAAGTTGGAGTTTCCCATAAGAATCCACAAAAATTTAAAAACTGAACGAGCTCACAAAGGGAGTCGAAATTAAAAGAATTTCAAAAATCTGGATTACCAGAAATAAATTCACACAACCGTAAAGAATCATACTAGAAATCACTATGTTCCAAGTCTATGCTCAATCTGCCAAAAATATAGACCTGCATGTCTATCCAGAAACTTGCATGAGCTTTCAAAAATATTCAAAGTCAAATTCAAAAAGTCCATAGAATTTGTTCAAAGTCGAATTCACGTATACGACGGATTATGGGACATCTGCTTGAGCTAGAATTATTCTTATATAATTTTAACGTTGTCTTCTCTCTATAAATTTCTCATGTTGTCTTCCCAACAAACTATATTCTTCTATCTTATTCCCAAATTATATCTTAATGAAAGCAAGGTAATGTTCAAAGTAATACTACAATAACTACTATATTGAACTACAAAGTGAATTACATACTCGGACAGAAATGATTAAAGAATCACCCTAGCCCTCATCTGTAATTCTTAACTACTCTAATCAAAATTGGTGAAAAAGAACATTCAAAGCATGACAAATTCATACTGTCTACTAAAAGAAAACTTCCAGCTACCTTGTTGAAGTTCTAGTTGAATGAAGTGAGAATGCTATAACACATACTCCTGCCTGGGATCGAACCCTATCTGCTCAGCTGCACCGATCACGAAACGACTGGATATCAAGAAGACCCGATTACCGTTCGTGAACGAGACGAAGCTAACAGATGTTCGTTTGACAAAGTTCATAGTTCTTTCACTTGCTAAAGAGCACGACAACATTGATGTAGTAAGCCAAGCTGGTTTCATTATGTAGCAGTACAAATTGTCATTCAGACTTTCATAGTCTCTTCAATCTTCTCTTATAAAGCCTTATACTCTAGTTGCTCATATTGGAATCAGGTAATCATCCCGAGTATTCAACGCTGCTATGTGTTACATTTCTAGTCTGTGTTTAGCCCATATTCTACGTCTTCATAACGTAGCAATATCTCTCTCTTCTCATATCATTTATGACAATCATGGCAAAAGCTGTTTATTCTGTACTGCAATGTAGAACACGTTGTTATATCATTGGCTTAAGAAGAAGTTATCATACGTGAATGCAAGTTCACTGTGTTCAAATTGAAGGTTAACACTGTCTGAAACTATAATAAGGTCAGACGAAAATCCTATCACGGGTTATACTGTAACACGTATATGTCGAATCAAGTCCACGTTACCAAACAAACACGATTTCACGGCAACGCACGTACATGTGCTCAGACCAGAAAGCTCTGTGACCCTCCTGGCTGAAATTGTATTCACTAATCAACTGTTCGTTTGCTCCCGCAAATCATACTGTATCCAGGTGATCCACAATGCACCTTGTTCTCTGATCGACAGTAACTATCGATATATGTATCATTGCCGAGTTTGATAATCACATGTTATAATACTGTATGCATTTATACTCATATAAAAGTTCTCAGTTATATTCCTTTATCCACAGGATGCATTTCCCATTCTTTGTTTCATACTGAATTGTGTATATTGCTCTACCACAGTGTTCAAAATAACGGCAGTGGTGCTGTGTCCACCTTGTATTCAATACAGGTATTAAAATATCAAAAATGTGGTCGTCGGTCTGTACGGCGGGTTGCTGACAGCTCCTAACCTCGCCACAGTCCTACCGCGCACCTGCGTTTGAAAGAATGTCTCAGTACTGCCATCAGTGTTATTGCCAACTTAACCTATATCCAACTAAATACAAAATACGGTCTCAGTACCATCCCGGCATTTGCCCGAAGACGAAGTGGGAAACCACGGAAAACCACTTCGAGGATGGCTGAGGTGGAAATCGACCCCCCTCTACTCATTTGGACCACCCGAGGCTGAGTAGACCCCGTTCCAGTCCTCATACCACTTTTCAAATTTGGTGGCAGAGCCGGGAATCGAACCCAGGACCTCCGGGGCGGCAGCTAACCATGCTGACCGCTACGCTACGGAGGCGACATATTTGTTTATTAATTAAAACATTAAAAAGCAATATACTTATCATGTACTATTGTTACTAAGCGACGTATGGCAACGTTGCAAAGCAAAGCAAAGGTGGAGCGATGTAAACAGTGTGACCGCTTATTATTCTCCAGTGCCTTCGCTCTTATGAACCTACCAAGAACAGCAACAAGTGCCCTTGAAGCGTGTGACAATTTTTTTGCCCTAACTTCTATACCCTTATCAAACTTATCGCAAAGTTGCCTCTCTCTGTAGCTACCAGTACCACCGAACGGAATTGGAGTTTGAATTGGTTGAAAACATACTTAAGATATTCTACTTCTGGAAACAGACTCAACGCTCTAGTATTGTTATCTATTCACAGAGTATAAACCGATTTGGTATTGCTTCAAGAAACCTTGACTTTATATTACAGTGTTGGTTTTAAATCAAAACAGTAATGTTAATTTTTTCCATGTAAACACTATCAAGTGAGCAAGATGTTTGTACTGTATTAATAAAAAGTAACATAAAATGCTCTTAGTTGTAGGATCAGGCACTCTTACAGCTGCACTACCGCATCAGCACCACACTCTCATATCAGGACTGGGAAAATGTAGATCGTATCACCTTCTACTCTGTGCGTTCAACATTTGAACAGTCTAGCATCCGGCAGAAGAAAAAGTTTGAGCGTTTTCAGAGAGACCAACCCGCGCCGGTACCTGCGCCTACGCTGGACATCTCACGGACAATTGTTAACCTGACCAATCGCCACCTGTCAGAAGGGGAAATCTCTATACTAGCGAAAGGAGGAAATTACGCAGTGACCCCTCCTTCGATCCCCGTGGAAGACATTGTCGCCAATATTGAAGCGGCAATCCGTGAGCTACCATCTGAACAAGCAGATGAAATCCGTCATGAAGCCTCACGTATAATCAAGAAGACACCGGCACCGCAGAGTAACCTCACACCTCAGGAGAGGAAGGCTATAAAGACTCTCAATATGGACGAGAGCATAATCATTCTTCCTGCAGACAAAGGGAACGGTTATCTTGGACATGGACGACCACACTGCCAAGGTTTTGGAACTTTTAGACCCGGGTAACTACCGCAAACTACGGAGAGATCCTACCGACCGGATTCTTCGTGAAACAAACGGCCTGATCAAGGTATCTTCGCTACCTGAAAAAACGTAAAGAAGGGAATCACCAGAAGTGAAGCTTTACCACCAAGACTTTATGGCTTACCTAAGATACACAAAGATAATGTTCCTCTTCGTCCTATCGTGAGTGCTATTGGATCACCAACTTATAGCATCGCCAAACATTTAGCTACCTTACTTCAACCACATATCGGCGGTACACAGTCTTTCGTCAAAGATTCCGGCCATTTCATTGAAAAATTGAAAGCTATTCAACTAGAAGCTGGTGACTTACTAGTAAGTTTTGACGTGGTCTCTCTTTTCACGAAAGTACCTATAAAGGCAGCCCTGGAGTACATCGCACGGATTTTTCCTGATGATATCACCGCCTTATTCCGCCACTGCCTCACCGCTAGCTATTTCCTGTGGAAGGGTGATTTCTATGAACAAATTGATGGGGTCGCCATGGGCAGTCCCCTGAGTCCGGTGATCGCGAATTTCTTCATGGAACAATTTGAACAAACAGCACTAGAGACCGCACCTTTGAAACCTAAAGTGTGGCTACGATACGTGGACGATACTTTTGTAATATGGGGCCATGGTAAAGATCAATTAAATCTGTTTTTACAACATCTTAACAGCCAGAACTCTAACATTCAGTTAACCGTGGAGTTAGAAAATGAACAGAAAATCGCTTTTCTCGACGTTATGGTAACGAAGACCGCTGATCTAACCTTGGGACATACAGTTTACCGTAAGCCGACCAATACTGACCGATATTTACATAAGACGACCAACCACCACCCACGACAGAAATACGGAGTGATAAAAACACTGGCTGACCACACGAAAAGAATTTGTGAAAAGCAGTGCCTAAAACAAGAAATTGAACACCTCAACGAGGCCTTACGCGCCAATGGGTACAGCCAGAAAGATATCCAGCGAGCACTCCATCCGCTACAAGGGTAATTGGAGACAAGCAGCCCCTGGCTAGAGCTTTCCTTCCATATATAAAAAAAAGGTCACGGACAGAATAGGGAGGCTACTCGAGTCCTATGTTATAAAGACCATATACAGGCCTACACGAAAAATTAAGGACATGTTTAGGTCCGCTAAAGATAAGCGACATCCTCATACGGCGGCAGGGGTTTATAAAATCCCGTGTGATTGTGGCCAAGTAGTATTACCACTCGCCTCAAGGAGCACGAACGACACAGCCGGCTGGGACAAACAGATAAATCCACTGTAGAAGCACACTCGCTACTCGCAGATCACGATATAAGATATGGAGACACCGAAGTTCTGTCCACCACGGTGCCTTATCATGCCAGGCTACAAAGGGAGGCCATTGAAATCCTGAAGCATACTAACAGCTTCAATCTTAAGGAGGAAGCAGAACGTGTGAACAGAGCTTGGCTTCCAGTCCTTAATCCCCTCAAGCCTGCCCTTATTGACCGCCGTAGACGAGAAGATGCAACAGACGAGCAGCCCTGTCCTTGATGCATTACTTTTATGTGGTAGCCTCTATGTGTGGGTTGTTGACTATTTATATATCTTCTGTTTACTTGTTTTACCTCGCTTAATGTAACCTGTGAACATGCTGAATTCAGCGAAACGTCAGGACGACAAAATGTCCTTGGAACACGGCCTATAAGCGAAACAGAGATTCCTATTTATAACATGGTATTTGTGTGTTGTGTTGTATTTTACAACTCTTTTTCTATTGCCACTAATTGTAGGCTGTATAAACTTAGAATTTTACAATTAACTCTTATCTAAAATAATTACACAAAGTTGTATGCTCTAAGATATTGGTTGATATTTCTGGGTATTTTGTGGTGACAATCCCTTGAGAATACTCACAATTTTCCAGGATAGTCAGCCCCCGCCCCCCTGACTCAGCAGGAATTTTATGTAAGTTATGATCTAAAAAGGGTATAACGGGCGGGTTATAGACAGCGGAGGAGTAAACATCTCTCACTAAATCATGATTTTTCATTTTTACTAATGGTATTTTGGTTAATTCCGGTAGTTTAAGAATGTTTCTCCCTCCAGGATTTGGCCTCCTCAGTGTTTGATAAAATGGGCATGATACCATTGCAATAACAGTCCACCGTTTAATATTTAAAAATCCCTTTCGGCACGCCAGAAGGCAGAGGTAATTTTCACCGGGTTCTGACGCATCCCGAATGCGAAATGGGGCTTTGCTCTTTTCAGACTCTCCCTTCAGTGTATTGTAAATATAGTGTAAGGCACAGATAAATAAATATGAAATGAAATGAAAGAAGAAGTTTCAAATCATTAAATTTACCAATGTTATTAATAATAATAATAATAACATCGTATGGCCTCGGGTGCCGAGTACAAGCTTTGTTAATTGACACCCAGAGGGTAGCTTGCATGCCGAATTTCGTCGTTCCTTTGAACGCTATGAAAGTCAAGGAGGTTAGATTTATCTAAGCTCCTTGACACTACAGTGCTTTCTAGTAGAGAATGGAGGAACTTTGTGTTGGCGGAAAATCCCGAGATTAATTTTGCCATTGAACACGGCCTACTGAATTCAAATGGGTTCTTTAACATGCCAACAACGTATGACATCCATGTCGTGATTTTTGTCGCCTTTCAAAAATCACTTACCACGGCCAGGGGCGAACCTGCCGTGTCGGGTTGGTAATCCGACACGTTAACCACTCACCCACCGTGGCAAGCTACCAATGTTATTGTTGTATACGTAGTAAAGTTCCACAAGTTTAGCCGGATCTTCTTATAATTCCGAAAATATGTAGCTAATCCCTTGGCGTAGCGATGGGTCACATCAAACACTAGCAGTAGTGCCGGCTTCACCCAGTGGATTTGTTTGTTTTACAGAACTGGCGCGCTCAAGGATAAGGATCGGAATAAATGAAAGTAAATTTGAAAGCACCAACGCTTATTGTAGCTGATAACATGAGTATACTGCAAGGTTAGTAGAATACAGGTTGGCTCATAACTCTCGGCCAATGGGAGCGCGCGCGGGAATACGTCACTGGCCTGCTGCGTTTGAATCAGTCAATAGTCCGTAGCGCATTACGTGCTCAGGAAATAACATTTTTAAGGGTAGCAGCCATTTCAGAGTATCAACTAATGAATTGTTGTGAATCATAGATGACGCTGAACGCTAAATTACATGACTAATTTAATTACAGTATACATCTCCTTCAACATAATAAAACTGGTATATACAAACATACTCACAGCCGACTATATCTCCAACAGGCGCAGATCCACCCATCCCCACTGCTTCACTAAGCACTGCATTATTATTATTATTATGCTGTCATTGCTGTTCATTGCTGCCTGCCACTCTCGGAGTCGGCAAAACTGTCACTGATAACAGCACGCACCACAATGTTGGTGACCCCGCGGAATTTAATTCTCACTTTCGCCAACCACATCAACACTATTAAGTGGAAAACCCCAGAGTAAACAAATTTACCCAATTCTACGTATTTGTCAACAAATTTGACATTTTATTATATTCAATGTAACTGAATAAATTGAATATGCTACAAAATACTATAATGAGAACATGTAAATAACCATTATCTTCATATCTTTGCGGCGGCCAGAGAAATAGTACAGTTTCCACTGTTTATAGGGAGGAAAGTTTCTAAATAATATTTCAACTAATAGCCGCTAAGCTACATTTATGAATCGTCGCCAAGTTTAGTACATAAGATTGTGGAAGGCGTTGAACTTGTTCTTATGATGAGAGAGAGTATAATTTTTGGTCAGATACAGCACAAACGACATTGCAAATTTACAATTAACTAAATTAGTACGTTCCAAAAAAAGTAAATTAAAAAAATCAAAGTTTCTTTTTTTTTCATTTCCTGTAAAATTTGGTTTCTGGTGCTTGCAAGGTCCAATTGATGTTTTTGTCTCCTACAACCAGAAACAATTCACTAGAATGTCCAGTTTGTGCACCAATACTTCATGAAACAAGTTTCTTGATCTTCTTGTTCACTTTTCTCTCTTGATCACCCGAGTTTTGTCTTTTCAATATCGATGCTTCTCTTTTTTTCGTATTAAGATATTTTATTCTTATAAATACTCTTTGGTGGCAGAAGCTTGCAACTAGTTTTCGCGGAATGCTAGCGATCTCCTTTGAAACAATATCAGCTGTAACTGCAATTATACGTTTTCGAAATCTGAACGTATCTCCATGAAACTTCTGATACATTTCCTCCATTTCTTCCACTTGTTTGAGCCAATTTGGTGAAGGTTGTATGAGACCGCCAAAAGATAAACTTCTAACCCAAGACGGTGCACTCTCCCAATGGAAGTCATCTTTCTCGATCTTACGCGTGTGCTTGCATAGATCGGGAAATTCTTCCTGATGCTTCTTTGCGAGGAAGCCAGCGATGTATTCTAGGCCATCTTTCTCTGAACAGAATTCTTGAGAAGGCATTACGTCATTTAAGGAAGTTGAGAGGATATCTGCACTTTCCTTTTCTTCATTCGGAAGGTATTCACTTATTTTAGGCTCCTTTATTCCCGCCTCTTTCACGACACTTGCTAACAAGAATTCATTATTTTCTTCGTTCACATTCAAGGTATTGGTGTTGTTGTGTACAATACCGGGGTTTTTCCTTAGCAGTATCATCCGCAACCTATAGAGTGCATTTAAAGGTGAAGGGTGGTCATGGATTCCTCCTCTTGTTCTTATCTGAGAAAAGAGATTCTCTAAGCAATCTTTATTTAATCGATGTGTCAAAATAAAGTCAATCGAGTATTTTTCTTTCATTCTCACGTACAGATCGCTCAGTGAACGTGAAGAAATTATGACGCCTTTCTGAAACAACTGCAATGATTTCTTGGATGTGCATCTAATCCCAAACATTGTGGCTATCATAGTTACTAAAATTTCTTGTTGGGCTTCCAAATTCTTGCCGTAGGGTGGAGCTAATGAAGACAGTGCGTAAGAATTCATTAACTGGAACCAACTATGCACTAGACGAATGAAACTTGCAACATCTCTGGCTTGTTGTAGGTTACTTCCTGGTAAATACCGATCCAATGCTGTTGCTACAGGGTGGGGAAAAAAGCTGAGCAGCTAACGACACATTCTGTCTCTGAGTTCTTTCACAGTTTATATGTAGTGGTGTAATTTTATGGCATGAGTTAATTTCTGAAGATGTGCTTTCTATTAATTTAACTACCGGTTGTTTCTTGATAACGGTACCATCTTGAAGACAGAATCCAGTGTCAATGAACCAGTTACGAATCAATTTAAGCAGGGGATGTGCGTCTGCGAAAAAGTAGATTTTTTCCTCTGTCATCGGATGCACGAAGTGTGTAGTTTCAATGGTAATACCGAGTTCTTTCCACAGTGCCATATTCCCCCCGCCGCAGTCCGAAACACAAGCAACTTCATCATATTCAATATTATGTAGTGACATAACCGCTTCATTTATAATGTCTTTCGACATTTTCTTGTCGAAATTAATGTACACAGGTTGCTTCCAGTTCTGAAATAACCCTCTTGCCATTACAACTTGCATGCATGTATGTGGGCCCTCGACTTCGTCTGCTTTAGCATCATATTCATAGAGTTATGACACTTTCATTTCGTCGAAAGAAAGAACAGTGACTCTCTCTCGACCATTCTTCTTTCGTCCACTAATTTTCATTACTTCTATTACGTTTTTCAATAAACCGTTTCGTAATTCAACATTGCCTGCCCAGCGCTTCAAAGTTGATAATCCAGGTAATGGATATTTCAGTGTGTCTCTGGTATACTTGTATGCTCGGATGCTTAAATATCTTAAGGTAAATGCCTTCGCTATTTCCTCGTTTGTCCATCTTGCCTCTGTTTTCTGTTTCCTAACAATGTCGACTTGATTTGGTGTCAATAAATCTTTAAACGTATCTTTAATTTTCTTGTCAAAGTCACATTCATACTGCTGAATTGAATTCTATAATTCCCCGTTTCTTAATTGCAAACAGTTTGCTCGAGTCTCTAAGTGTTGCATGTTTTCCTTCAGTTTTTTGGTCCCTTCAAGTAATGCGTTGTATTTAATGAGAAGATCGTTATATTTTGTGTCAGTACCATTGACATTGACGTCTTTGACGACGGAATCATTGTCACTGGAAAATGTCGAATCCAATATTTCGTTTAGTAATTGTTTGTTTTCTTTTTTCTGGGAGCGTTCTGTACGTGAAGTTGTGTCTTGGCTCTGTGTTTGAGGCAGTAAATTTAATGAAGGTATTGACGCATTTTTTAATATTCTAGGGTGAGTATGTGTCAGTCGAGCTCGAATTTCGTCCTCAAAATCACTTGGTATGAAATGTTTGCTGCAAATCCGTTTGTTATTCGGATCGAATTTATCTTTCCTATGGCATTTCTGCACCCACGTTTTCCTACGATTAGCATCCTTTGGAAAACTGAAGAAATATATTTTTTTTCTCCCGTTTTCTTAACAATTTCTGAATTACTTTTGCTGACTGCAACACTGCAAAATTTCCCCGGCATTTTAAACAACTGAAAGAAAAGAAAACCCAACGTAAAGAAACAACTTACCCATGGGCTAGAATATGCAAAGATAGATTCCATAGTAATCTGATGTAATTAATTTACATTGTATTCACCTGTTTATTAATGTATAATACACCACGTAACACAATTCATATCTTGAACAATAGAAATACTGTATTAACAAACAAGTAAATAACACACGTAGTTTCCTCTGTCCACTGTGTAAATGGAGACTGGGGTGACTCTTGCAGGCCCGATGACGCGTTACCCCCACCCTACTGCGAGCGGAAGGCAAGTTACGAGCCAACCTCTCTTCTACTAACCTTGAGTATACTGCACCAACACCATCGCCCTTATACAGAGGCATACTATTGTCATGATAACTGTTTTAAGGGACCTAAGAAATCTTTTTGCACTAATTACTCCCCGTGACTGCAATTTATAAGCAACTTGCAATTCTGCACAAGAACATTGGTAGGGGCGACGTGACGCGGCCCGCATTACAAGGCAACAATAGACTTCGGTATTATTGAAGCCGTTCTGGAGTGCTTGTTCTTCCGGCTTACTGAACAAAAATCAATCTTTAAGGTTACCTGAGAGGTGTACCCTAATGATACATAGTCTAAACTATTCCTCTTGAATCAGGCTATCATAGACAAAAACAAGTAGTTTCGTGACGAACTAAACAGCCTACTTTTCTTAAAATGTAAGATTCATGCCAATCTATATAGACCTATCTGCAATAATAACGATATCAAGTTCCTAATACCAACATTTCTAAGTACTGCAGTTTGAAATACACCTAAAATAATGTAACCTAATACAGTAACTTACTACAGTTGGCAGCCCTGGTGACTCTGAATATATTCTGAGCTCCCTCTCTTAAGGTATAGAATGAACATACAAAATTTGGTTGAAGACTAATGGATAGTACGGACGTTACATGCTGCTTGATATTGGATTTATCAGTGCGCGTAAAATCGTGTTGGGAACAATGTCATGTATGTGATGCTCAGAATTAATCTGAAATAATACGATCTATTATAGCCTAGTGCCAATTGGCAATAATTGTTAGTATAGAAGTTACATTTAATTAAAATTGAAACTATCAGAAAGCTTAGAATCATGTTGGCAGCACTGAGGTATATTAGATACTCCAAATTAATCTAGAAAGTCAGGTACTATACGTGTGCAAAGTTTAGAGCTGAAGGCTTGCATATATTTCTGATATATTGATATTAGGATTAAAAAACAAATAGAACATTTATTAACAGTTGGCAACCCTGCTGATTCCTACGAATACGCATAATCATAACTGTTATGGTACACAAAGCACATACGAAATTTGGTTGAAATGCATTTGTTATTATAGAAGTTATATGCATTTAAAAACTTGACCTATCAGCAGGCCTAGAATCGTGTTGGCAGCACTGAAGTATATAAGTTACACCGAACTTGGGTAGAATATTAGGTACTATAAGTGTGCAAAGTTTAGAGCTGTTGGCTTGCATACTTTCTGATATATTGACATTAGGGTTAATCAAATAGAGAGAACATTTATTAACAGTTGGCAGCCCTGCTGCTTCCTACGAATAAGCATAATCATAACTGCTATGGTACACAAAGAGCATACGGAATTTGGTTGAAATCCATTTGATAGTATAGAAGTTATATGCATTTAAAAACTTGACCTATCAGCAGGCTTAGAATCGTGTTGGCAGCTCTGATGTATATAAGTTACACCGAACTTGGGTAGAATATCAGGTACTATACGTGTGCAAACTTTAGAGCTGTTGGCTTGCATACTTCCTGATATATTGACATTAGGGTTGAAACATAGTGAGAGCATTTATTAATAGTTGGCAGCCCTGGTGGCTGTTTAGAATATGCATAGTCATATGTGTTGTAGTACACATAGTACATACGAAATTTGGTTGAAATCCAATCGATAATATAGAAGTTACATGCATTTAGAAATTGGACCTTCCGGCAGGCTTAGAATCATATTGGCAACACTGGCATGTATGAACTTCAGAAAATTAATCTGGAATGTTATTATCTATACGTGTACCAATTTTGGAATAGTTCGCCTGCATAACTTCTGAGATATCCGACATAGAGCTGAAATTTCAATTGCGATTTTTTAGCAGTTGGTAGCACTGACGTCAATTTCAAATATGGTCGTGAGATATTCAAATATAGATCTTTACTCTTACCAAATTTGGTGTTGATAGCTGCAGCCGTTTAGGAGTTGATAGGAGGGGACACGCAGACCGACAGACATACAGACAGAAGGACAGACAGACAGACAGACACACATTTTCCCGGATCGATCTCATAAGTCTACTTTTTCCTCATTTTTGCAAAATGTGAAAAGTAGGCTAATTATTTTTCGAATCCGACTAGTACCGGAAGTCCCAGAGATTAGCGCGTTTAAACACATAAATACACAAACAAACACACACACTCTTCAGCTTTATTATACAGTGTAACGTGGCTAATTCGAACTTCTATAATTCGAAATCTTCTTTAATTCGAATTTTTCTCTTGGTCCCTAGCATTTTATATACAATCAATGCTAAAATATCGTGGTTAATTCGAATTATATTTTGGATAATTCGAAGTTTTTACGTGTAAAAAGCTGATTGGAATCCAAACAGTTGAGTCAGGAATTCCCGAAAAACGACGTTATATCATTGGCATGCGGCCCCTACTCGATTGTTTTGCCTACGTGACTTCGAAAATCAAGATGGTGACGACGCATCTGGCTATGAACTCGTGGAGGGAGTTCCCGGAAAAACTGTTCCGAGTGCTGCCCAAGCAACAAACCAAATCACAGAGCTAAGGCGTTGTTTGACTGTAGAAATGACGTAAGTGATTCTGTTTCCCGTTTTAAATTTGTTAGATTCTTTTGTGATAGCCAAGATACTTAATTGCAAGATACAGGTAAGAATCTCAAACTTTTTTGAAGAAAAAAAAAGTAGATTTCTCTAAGACTTAAGTAGAATGCTGGATTACTATTCTACTGTCGTTAAATAGGTGAATAATACATATTGGTTTTATTATAACATTTGAAACTTTTGGGGTTATTCACAATACAGTCATTATACAGCACCGTTGTCTGTTAATCTGCTTTGTTGAACGTCTATCAATATGTAAACGTAATACTGTACATAAGCACTTTACTTGTTAAAAAACTATGTAATATTATGTTTAATAAAGGCTCTTGGATAAAAACCTAAAATTTAATTTTCTCTACCCTTTTCAAAGCAACTTTCTTAATTCGAATGTTTGGATAATTCGATTTTTTTTTACTGGTCCCTTGAGGTTCGAATTATCCAAGGTCCACTGTATTAGTATATATTCTTTCCGACGAAAGTCTTAAAGGAGTATGGACCATTTAACGGTTTTCATATTGTGCCTTTTAAGGAAGGTATGATTGTTTTCTCTTAAAACTCTTTCCCACCCCTTTGGTCAATGGTTGGTAGTATGAAAAACCTTTACTATGATAAGTATTTGGCCCTTGTTGAAAATATAGTATGAAATTTGAATAGATTCAATTTCGTACACATATGAAAGTTATAGCGATATTTTACGTTTTCGAAAAAGCCCCTCGGTTCGATTTTGCCCACTGACGGACTTGACTCAGATCTTAAATGATTATTTTGTGTGTAAATTTCAAAGTGATTGGTCCAAAATGTTGGTAGTTATTGTCTACAAGAAAGTTATAGTGAAACCTCTCTACAACGGACACCTTTGGGACCTTAAATACTGTCCGCTAAAGAGGGGTGTCCACTATAGAGAGGGTTAGAGAAAATGATTGCAATTTAGCACATGTACTTGTGCAGTATGTGTACTTACATGAAGACGTAGGATTACGCGCGGTAAACAGTCCAGTTTCGTCCGCATTAAAAATATTTTTCGGCGAATAACCGTCAGTGATGGAAATCAATTTTTCTTCCCAGCTTGAAACATTATCCATATCAACAGTGGAGGATTCTCCACAAATTGCTCTAAATTTTATATCGTGGCGCTTTTTGAAATTCTCGAGCCAGCTGTTTGAGGCTTTGACGTCTCCGATACCTAATTCTGCCACGAAATCCAATGGTTTGGCTTTTATCATTGGTCCGGACACAGGGACGTTCTGACTTCTTATTTTGCTGAACCACTTCGTAACTGTCTAATTTGCAGCTCATTACCATTAAGACGCCATACCTTAATTATCTCTTCTTATTTTTTCACAATTTCTGCTGCCTGTGTCTTTCCAATCTTAAACACTTCACATGGTTTCCGTTCAACACATTTCTCACGTTTGTGATAATCTACGATGTCTACTTTCTCTTTTAAAGTTAAACTTTTACGATGAGCCATTTCAAATGCACTCACTTGCTACTCTAACGCACAGCTCCTGCAATAGATTTAAACCTCGGATACTCGCGCGCGCGGGCTACAGGTGTAGCCCAGTGAATTATTTTGTTGTAGTGCAGAGTATATTCTTTGCTAGGAATATTGAGAATCTCTGTTGCTGCCTTTTGACGCTGTATTTAACAGACGGGTGTGATTCCGACTAAACTAATTGCACCAAACTGACACCAGATGCATTAGAAGTCGTCTGGGCTACAATAGTAGCCCGCGCGAGCATCGCTGTTTCAGAATTAAGCGTACAAAGGAAACGTTGCCTCACAGGAGGTGGCCATGAAGATGACTTTCAAATAAGTCATTGTTTAGATCGTGTCGTCTCAAAACTCACGAGTCTTAAAACTCACGAGTCTCAAAATTCACGAATTTCAAGATGAGGGTTAGTAAAAGTAGGTTCTAGCCGGTTTCTGTACTTGGGCCAGTCTCAAAACTCACGAGCCAATTTCTTCTTTGAAAACACAAAATAACGACCTCCATGATTCCAATGAAGTTTTTAGGCCTGCTTGATGTTACCAAGCTGAATGGCTGAGTTACACTTGGAGAATTTGGTCTGAGGTAGGTTGATAATTCCTGGTAAAACAATACAAACGAAATCCCAGGCAGCGTGAGTCACCGTACAGCTCACACTCAGGGGCGGTTCGACCTTGTACATTTAGAGGGGGGGGGGGGGGGTGAGAATTTAAAAACTGCCGACTGGCTGTTTACATTGCCGACTAGACGCTTAAAAACTGAGCAACGGGAGGGAAAGAGGGGGGGGGGGGCGGCAAACAGGACAAATATACTTAAATAACGGCTTTCATTTAAAATGTATTTTATTAGTTCCAGAATTTTTATTCGCAGGAAAAATTGATAAATGAACAAAATAAGTGTTGAAATATTACAAGAATAAAACAAATCTAGTTATTCTTTCTAAATCTCTACTCTACGATGTTTTAACACGGACCACTTCTCCAATATCTCCGTAATTTCAATGTCGTCGACCTTACCTTTCATTGAAAACAACATCATGAGGGAGTCTATGCGATCGTCACCCATCGATGTCCGCAAATGATTGAAAATGAGCTTCAACTTGCTGAAGGACCGTTCGGAAGAAGCAGAAGACACTGGGGATGTTAAAATCAGTCGAACTACTTGATAACCACACGGGATAATCCTCTTAACAGCAACTTTTGCGATTTCTTTAAAAGATGAGCACTGTTTACTGACATCAAGCAGGATTTCAAGCTCAGCCAGCACAAGCTCTTCGTCTTGAAGGATGATTTTCGGGTGTGATTGCTTTATAGATCGAACGCGCTCGATGGTGCAGTTTTTTCTGTCAGCGGGTATCTTGAAAATTATGTGGAATAGCTCTAGCAAAGGAATTAGTTTTGCGTGATTGTCTAGCACGCTTGTATACATCCACAAGTATTCAGAACTCCTTTCTGTAGAATGTAAGGAAAGAAATTGCTGCAGTTGTTTCAGCGTGCGCGTCATACTTCTTTGCAAGTCGCCGGGTCCTGTGGTGCTTTAAGAAGTCTTCCTCCGCATTTACTTGCATACTTTTCGCAAATGACGATGCACTCTTTATTAAAACATTTATCTTGCCGTCGTTGCTGATATCTTCAAAAGACTTCAAAGCGCTCTGAATCAGCTGCTTCGCGTCTATTACATTCAGCTCCTCCGCTTCTAAAAGCTCGGTTACGTTCTTAATTTTAAACATGATGTTTTTGGTAAAGTACATGCCCGATGCTGCAGATAAAATAAAAGTCTAGAAGCCTTTTGTGCAAACCTGACGCAAAAGTTTGGGTTTTACTGTCAAATTCAGAATCGAATGAAGTTTTCATTATTTCCAATGCTGTGACTATCTCTTCATAAGACGTAGAAACAGCTCTCACCGATTCGGCGCGCGCAGTCCACCTTGTTTTTGATAAATTCTTAAGTTGAAGTGAATTTTTAATTTTATCCAGCTCTTTCTGCAAGCTTAAATGTCGTTTCGTGCTACCCGTAAAAGAAAAACGTGCAATGCTTCAACAGTGTCAAAAACTCTGGGACAAGCGCGCTAGCATTAATAGAAGCTGTCTCTACGAAAATGTTTAATCTGTGAGCTTGGCATGGAACGTACGGAATATCTATTTTGCACTTCTCTGATAGCTTTTTTGAGTGCCGTTGTATATGCCAGACATTTTACTAGCAAATTCGTACGATTGAAACGCTAGTTTATTGTGTGGAAGTAAAAGTTCTTCTGAATTTAAAATGAAAAATATTTTTTTTTCAGCCAACTCCTCTCCAGTGTTTTTTGTTTGTTAAAACAGCGTCTCTTTTTAAAATACGCTCCCCAGGAACGAGCTCTTCATCTTTTTCGACGACGTATCGGATATTCAACGCGAGGTGGTCTTTATGTGACATATCGGGATTAGTATCTGCTATAACGGAGAACATATCAGCGTTCTAGATCTCTTCTGCAATTATTTCACAAGTTTTCTCTCCAAGTAGATGGATGAATTCATTTTGAGAGTCCTTGCTCAGATAAATAACGTTCTGCTTCCGTGTAATCACTTTTTCCTATTCATGACTGGACTATGCCGTGAACGTAACTTTACAATTTGCGTGAAGTTTCCATTAACTTGAGTGATTCCATCCTCGTGACCTCGGAAAGCCAAACCTTGCCGACAAAGGGTTCTTGCTGTGTCAATAAGTATCTGGATAACTTTTTTGTGGAACTCCTTTTCTTTTTCTTCCTGAATTCTGATCGTCCGTAAACGTTTATCAAGGAAATCGTCTTGGTGGCATTTTCCATTGACAAAGTGGCACAAATCTGCTATCACTGCTTGATGAGTTTCTGAAGTGAAGAGTTCTTGTAATTTGCCCTTTTTCTTCTTTCCGCGACTTTTCAATTTGTGCCACTGACGTACTCCAGCGTGCGATCAGCCTTCACTTTTTTCTGGTTAACACTATTAAACATAAACATGGCTGAAAATACGAATGTATTTATTGTATTATTACAAAATGTTCCGTGTCGGCGAAAACTCACGCCCCACTGCCACTGTATTTGCACCTAGTTATTACTGTAAAAGTTGCTGGTTCAGGAACGACTGCTATCTCTCATTCTCGGTGACCACTGCACCAGGGGGATGACAGTTCATAGGGAGCGCGTGGGTCGCGGTAAAGCTCTGCTCTGGATGTTCTGCCAACCAATTAAGAATTAATTTTAGTACTAAGGTTCCATTGTTGGCACTCATGAACGCTGACATCAAACCGACTGGTGGAAGCGGGAATAGTCTGTTTTGATTGATTTTCCTCGTGGTGTTGTGGGTTGTTTTGATTTGTTCGATATTTTGATTATTTATTTGAATTGAATTGGGAGTCAATCATGCCCCTGCAAGGGAGGAAAAATTGCCAAGCACCGGGATGTAAGAATTATAATGATAGTAAGAACAATACGGCAATTTTCATCTTCCTGGTGTTGACCATGTGTAAAACTAGTGGGCAATATGCACTAGGCCTACTCTCGAATAAAAATATATAGGGAATACATGTGTGCATTTAATCTCTTGTTTGTTTTCTTACCCATTCTCCTTTGCATTGCAATAAAATTTGTGGTTTAGGGCACTTAAGGGCTACGGGGAGGGGTAGGTGGCAGCCGGCATGCTAGGCAAAAAGTGAGGTTATGGCAATATATTGTGCATTTGGACAATTTTCTTTATATTCATCGAATATCCCAACAATTCTGCAGAGTAGGAGAGCAATGTTTAATTAAGCTCTAGAACGGCATAACTGTGTCCTTCGTGACAAATCTATTGCCAACATTGATATATATCAAAATGTATTATTTTCCTATCTGGACGTATATTCAACGCCTAGCGAAAGGCGCAGTTATGTTTGTGTTATTTTCATGAATAATCAATAACTCAACGCAGAACATACTGTTCAATTGCGTGTAATAAAGGCTACTATCATACGGCTTTTTAGCCTACTTTTCACATTTTGCAAAAATGAGGAAAAAGTAGACTTATGAGATCGGGCAAATGTGTGTCTGTCTGTCTGTCTGTCTGTCTGTCTGGCTGTGTGTGTGTCCCCCCCTATCAACTCCTAAACGGCTGCAGCAATCGAAACAAAATTTGGTAGGAGTAAAGATCTATACCTGAATATCTCACGGCCATATTTGAAAATGATGTCAGTGCTACCAACTGCTAAAAAATCGCAATTGAAATTTGAGCTCCATGTTGGATATCTTGGAAAGTATGAATGGGAGCTATTTCAAAATTGGCACACGTACAGATCATAATATTTCAGTTTAATTTCCAGGAGGCCAAACATGGCAGTGTTGCCAAAATGATTATAAGCCTCCTGATAGGTCCAATTTTTAAATGCATATAACTTCCACACTATCGAGTGGAATTCAACCAAATTTCGTATGTTGTATGTGTACATAACCAGATATGACTGAGCGTATTCTTAACACCTACCAGGGCTGCCAACTGTTAATAAATGCTCCTAATTTATTTTATCCAAATACCAATATATCAGAAAGTATGCAAGCCGACAGCTTTAAACTATGCACACGTATAGTACCTGACATTCTATATTAATTTGGAGTAACTTATATACGTCAGTGCTACCAACATGATTCTAAGCCTGCTGACAGGTCCAACTTTAAATACATGTAACTTCCATACTATCATTTGGATTTCAACCAAATTTCGTATGTGCTATGTGTACCATAACAGATATGACTATGCGTATTCTAAGGAGCAACCAGGGCTGCCAACTGTTAATATGTGCTGTCCCTATTTTTGTTACCTTAATATCAATATATCAGAAAGTATGCAAGCCAATAGCTCTAAACTTTGCACACGTATAGTACCTGGCATTCCAGACGAATTTGGAGTAACTAATATACGTCAGTGCTGCCAACATGATTCTAAGCCTGCTGATAGGTCCAATTTTAAAATGCATGTAACTTCTATACTAACTAATAGATTTCATTCAAAATTGGCACAACAATAGATCATATTATTTCAGATTATTTCTGACCAATACATGCATGACATTGTTGCCAACATGATTTTACGCGCGCTGTTAGATCCAATGTTTAACTGCATGTAACGTCCATGCTATCCAGTGGACTTCAACCAAATTTTGTATTTAGTACCGTAAGAGACGGAACTAAGAATATATTCAGTCATCAGGGCTGCCAACTGTAGTGCTCTATTAGGATACATTATGCCAGGTATACAGTATTTCGAACTAATTGGAAATTTCGATATTAGCAAATTAATTTCGTCATTATTCTAGATAGGTTCATATTCTGTAGAATAATCATTGGCATGAAAAGTAGGCTGTATAGTTCTTCACGGAACTTCTTGTTACTTTTTATGTTGCCAGACTTGCCCGAGCAGTACATAGCCTCAGGCGTTGCTCTCTCTCGGAAATTCTATAACCAAAAGTGACGAATCTCTTATAGTTTACATGATCCTTGCACTGCACTGACCTTAGTGAGCACCCCACCCCTTGAGGAATCTTGGAACCGTAAACCTGCCAATTTTGTCACAATAGCACGGATATCCGAGGACGTGCCGAGACAAGCGGTAGCAGGTCATAAGTTATGATTCATAACATTCCTCCGACAGTATCTCAATGAGTTGGCTTGACCTGAAGTTATCAATGCCCTCACCAACACCTTTTGTATAGCCACATGGCACAGATGTGGGCTCGCTTCGCTGTGAAGCTGAGTCGCTCTGCATAATGAACGCGGGATGTTTCATCCACCCAGGAACGTGCCGATGAGTTCATCCCTTGTCCTTGGTCCCACATTGATCATCTGTCATTCTTTCTTCAGTTTCCATACAAAGAAACGAAATGGCAAGTGGCCGCCGGTGCACCGAGGACTGGAAGTGAAATATTTAAAATGGTTATTTTGCCGACTCTTCCCCGTTCCGCACTGGGCTATTGCCTGGCTGTACGAAATTATTGCAGCGTCCGTTTGTGCCGACTATTGGTAAAAATGCCGACTATCAGTATAATATTTTTTAAAATTTAAATCGGACCAAATCGTATATGGCCATGCCCCGTTTTGCTTTTTTAAATGCTGTTTTGGGAAATGTTACGACTTCTTCAGGATTTGCCGATTGCCGACTGCCGACTAATATCGTGCTTGCCGACTGAGAAAATACCTGAGGGGGGGGGGGGTGAGACCCCCAACCCCCCCATCCCCACCCCACCCCATCCCCCACCCCACCCCACTCGAACCGCCCCTGCTCACACTTTCTGCGCTTATCGGAGGCACGTGCTCTTCGGAGTCGTGAGTTTTGAGACTATTTGTTTCTATTTTTAGCTCGTGAGTTTTGAGACGTAACCGTTTAGATGAAAGTAGTGATAGGTTGAGTGTAGCGGAAATAAAGCAGGCTGTTGCTTCTTGTGTGGATGAGGGAGGGATAAATCAACAAGGCCTAGATGCGCAAAGTGCAATAAAAATCTTCTCGAATCATTGTGTCCATTTGCATTGAATGCTTGGGTGACACATTTGTGCGAGCATGCTTATGTATTTTCTGGGCTGTAGTTGTAGCCAAAAGGGGAAAAATAAAATTCAAGAATTCGAGAAAAAAATAAATGAAAATCCTGAAATTGTTCATAATAAGTGCTGATTGTCTAAGGAAATGGCTACGTCTCAAAACTCACGAGCTAAAAATAGTTACAAATAGTCTCCAGTGGCGGCCGGTAATAAGGTTGCAGTGTTGCGCAACGACCAGATTAATTCAAGAAAAACAATTAATACCGTAATAATATTTTTAGTAATAAAAGCGGTATGTTTCCTTTTACATGTATAGGAATTCATAATTCTGTTCTTTAATAATTCAGGAATCCTTACAGTGTGGTAAGTTACTGTGAACTGACTAAGAAAGCGAGGCGCGCCAGCCGTCTACAGGCGCTCGTCCGTTTGGTCGTTGCCAGCCCCAAGCACTGACCAGATCTCAATAGTGAAGGGTATGGCAGAGATGCTAGACCGGGTAAGCCCTATCCCAACAGTTAACACGGCTAGTCGTTGCCCGCTGACTGCAACAAGGAAGCCGAGGCGCGGATGGAGACATCCGACATGCTCCGAACTGCCGAAACCATGTCTTGCAATGTGGCGCGTACTAGTAAGACTCTCAGTTCTCGCCCTCGTATACAACTTACGTTGATTTGTTCTCGTGAGGGTTTTCATGTAGACTAACTTATATTCCATTCAATCCGATGACAATGTGATGTTCTCTGAACTGCGGCATTCGTTATGAATGAGGTACATCCGTTTTACCGCGCAATTGAATACAGTTTTCTCCGACATCAAGCAGTTTTTTTTAACCTATCACCTCATGGGCAGGATGGTGGGGAGTGGGGTGGGGGAGGGGCCGTGCCCACCCCCTGAAATCCCAAGAATATTTCGATTGTTCATTGTCTCACCAGTTAATTTCATAAATTGAAGTTACTGATGATTAACTGATTTACATGTAGGGATAATTCCACAGTTGTATTTAACTTAGTAATTTGGGATTATTTGAGAATATCTTCAGTTATTTAAAAAAATCGGTGAACTGGATTAACATTACCATTTTAATGAACTGCTTGATTTTTATTTTTGTCGATACTTGGTGGTACAACTACTTTTTGCCTGTTTTTAAAAAATGAACATTATGACGATGATTCACAAAGAAAAGCGAACTCCCATGGAAAAAACTCTGAACTAAAGCAAAATCCTCCCATTCATGCCATAAAGATCATGCACCCAACGGTTTAAGAGCAGCCAAATAATATCACGAAGCAAGTAAGAAGTGAAACGAAAATTGCGGTGGGGGTGTACGTCTTAATAACTGCTAGTGACATGTAGGTAATTGTATGTATGTCTACCCCTTATTATTGCCGTTTTTTCAGCGGGGTCGGGGATGAGATGCGATGAAAGTCTTTGTGGTGATGGTTTTTACGGACGGATGCCCTTCCTGACGCCAACCTCAGGAGAGGAGTTCATGAGAGATGAAATGAATGATGGTGAATGAAACTGGCAAGGATGTGGAAGGAAGCGGCCGTGGCCTGTCAGTAGGTACCGTCCCTGCATTTGCCTGGCGTTGAAAATGGGGAAACCACGGAAAACCATTTCAAGGATGGCCGACGGTGGGGCTCGAACCCACGCGTCTACCGAGTCAGCAGAGAGCTTGGCCCCATGACCTAATGCTGTGCTTTAGCCAGCGTAGCCACTACTGTCGGCAGTGACATGTAGGTAATGAAATTAAAAATACTTGCATCCCCCCTAGAAAAAAAAATCCTGCGGGTGCCCATGTACCACCTCCCCCCTCCCTTAATGAATATAGTGCAACACCCAGAACAATTATCCGCCAGCCGCCACTGATAGTCTCAAAACTCACGACAATAAACTAGTAGCCGAATGAACATTATAATATTAGTCTCAAAGCTCACGACTCCGGAGAGCACACTGCCCTTCAACCTATGTTTTCCACCCAGTTTTAGAATGGAATTTCGTTTGTATTGTACAGACGTCACAGTGACGCAGGTTATCAGACACATTCTATGTTCACCCGAGTACATGACCACGATGTCGCAAAGCCCGTAAAAGAATCATCTACAACATCTTGATGAGAGAGGTGCCAATTACAAGAGGGCAAGCAGTTCTGGCTGGCTCTAACAATGGACCTTTTTCCAATGAACTGGCTTGGCCATGGATACCTATAGCCTTATGGCTTGGTTCGTGAGTTTTGAGACTGGACCAGGTACAGAAACCGGTTTTATCCTACCTTTATTAACCATCATCTTGAAATTCGTGAATTTTGAGACTCGTGAGTTTTGAGACGACACGAAGGAAATTATCTAACCTAGTAGGCTTACCTTATTTTTGTTTAATTCCAATCCAAATATACACTAATGTAAGTATTTAGGTTTACATAAAAATAATTTAACAGTTCTAGTTCCATTAGTTTTATTTCTGTTGCAGTTTTACTGAAGATGTGCGATATAATTGAATTTTCTTCTTAGGTTTGTATTTTCTCTCCATATGAAAATAAAAGCCCACATAAAATCCTCAGATTTAGCTTAGAATACTTGTATACACTACTATTTAACATACTATTAAAACTGAACACCAAAAATAATGTGCGAGTCCATCAGATCGATTAATTGTTTGGGCTACATATGTAGCCGCGCGACTAACGCTGTATCTATTACTAGCACGAGTGTCGGAGGGTTAAGAAGTTTCACGGTAAAACTGACCAGATAATGAAAGTTTGAATTCCCTTATCCCGACCATTTCAAGTTGAAGAGAACAATGAAAGCGATACCGTCAGGCCTAGGTTTATTTTTAGAGCAGTGCAGAAGATAGACGTTGGGAAGGTCAGCGATAACTGGCTTCCAGGAAGCACAAGCACAGGATGTGTCGAAAGTACATTAATACAACAGAGTTTTCATACACGACTAATAGAACTACATATTTGGCGGCTTCGGTGGCGTAGTTGGTAGCATGCTGAGCTTCTATGCCCAAGATAGCGGGTTCAAACCCGGCCGAAGCCGTCGGATTTTTTAAGAGCGTTAAAAATCCCTCAGTATGCCTTCCTTCGGAGGGGAAGTAAAGCCGGCGGTCCCATGTCATAGATTTATGGCATGTTAAAGATCTTTCCACTAATTACACCTGTGTGAAACTAAATTGGATAGGTTAAGAATATAAACAACGCTCTTAGGTTGCTACGTTCGTTGCCAAGAGCCGACTGCGGTGGCGTCTAGTAGCTAGTTCTGAACTAGGCCTAGTAGTCGTTGACGGTGGCGTTTGGCGGCAAAAGTAGGAACTATTTGAAAATTCAAAGTTGCAGTCCCTACTTGAATTAAAAAAACAGATACACACACTAATACAGTCATCACAATTAACACCGGTTATCAGACATATTCTACACACACCCAAAGTACACGGGGCTACATGACCGCGTTGTCGCAGCCCCTAAACTAAGGAACCAACCAACCTAGAACTACATAGATGCGATTTCTTTTCAAAACAAGTGTCTGCTAAGAGAGGTTGGTTATTTTGATGTGTAACATCTTTCCGCTCAGTTGCTGGATAGTTTTGTGGGAGTGATTTTGAAAATTGGGGACGGAAGTGGATCGGAACGATCGAGCTGGCAGTGGTGGATCAAACGGAAGTATGCACTGCCCGCTCGATCGATCAAACGGAAGTGTACTAGCTGGCAGTGGTGGACAACGGAAGTATGCACTGCCCGCTCGATCGATCAAACGGAAGTGTACTAGCTGGCAGTGGTGGACAACGGAAGTGTGCACTGCCCGCTCGATCGATCGAATGGAAGTGTGCCCTAGCTGTCAGTGGTGGATCGAACGGAAGTATAAGACGCACTGCCAGCTCGATCGATCGATCCAGCTGGCACTGGTAAGAGAAACAATCAGCGCGCGGTGTCGAAAATTGATACCATGACGCACTCTCGGCCAAGTGAAATGTATATGACATACTGAACGGAAAACGCTCATGCGAACTCTGGTGTCAAGTGATTTAAACAAATGACATGGTACATGTTCGAAGTCTTCGTATCAGTATTTAAATGGTAAAATGCCTTAATATCAAACATTGTAAGTAGTCGGCATGGCATTGGCATAAGGCATTTTAAACTCAATGTCACTCAGGAACATTATCGAAACAAGCAAAATATAAATGAAACTTAATTCCGTAATGCAGTATTATTGGAACGTGGAAATACGTCACCATCTTGTGCACAATATTTGCGTAGTCGAAATAGCCGTGGGGTTATTGCGTATGAATGTGAATCTAGAGATCTTGGGTTCGAATCCTGGGCGGGGTAGATATTTTTGTTACCAGATTATCATTTTAAACGATATTTATCATATCAATATGACTCATTTTAACAGAATCCATATGAAATTACGTGTTGGTCTGTGAATCAAGAGGACCTGTTTATAAGGAATTTAAGGTTATGAGCGGTGTCGCGTCTATTACTCTAGTTGATCCATATCGTATTCTTTATTAAGGCTAGTGCTGGTGGAAGCTACAAATCAACTAATAAAATGAGTTCCGTATTATAATCTACAATATCTGTAAAGTACTCCCTTTTACAATAGATTAATATTTGTGCCAAAAATAGTATAAAATACCGGTGTAGCAACAATTTCACGTGAGGTTTCTTCTATGTCAGATGTTACACATCATATGCGACTACTGTAAGGCTGTTTTTTTTTAATGCGGCCGGGATGTCCGTGTCCGTAACAGCAAGTGTCCGCAGAAGAGAGATTAATTACTATTATACTTAATAGGGGTTTGGTCACGGACCTAGAAAATCGTCCGTTATGAAGGGGTGTCCGCCTTAGAGGAGTGTCCGTTTAGAGAGGTTTCACTGTATTAGTACATTATTTATTATTTACAAAGTACAAGGTGCACTTTAGACGCGTTTACACGAATTTATACGTCTTCGGCGTAATTGGTGAGTGTAATTGTCTTTTAGAGCAGTTCTTCAGGTGGTACTGCGTACATTTCAATCCACACAGTTGGCATATGCAGTTGTCATCCGGTGTGTGGTGGCTGTCAGTCGTGCAGATCTTCCAGTGAAAGCCATGAGCGGCGAATGTCGTCGTAGTCAGATAGTGAAATCCGTCATTTCATGACAATCCTAGGCACTTCATGAAGAGCCGGCATATGATGTAAAAAGGTACAGTTGCACTATCTGACGCGTGGTTTCATGAAATGACTAAATTTCGCCGTCACATAGGTAATTCATTTTGTACATCATCTGATGGGAAATCAAACCCGTCACTTCATAAAGTAGCGGCAGCGGTGATCACGCGTGAGGGAAGTGTGATTTCCAAGAATTAATTGGATAAAAAGGGCTGTTATTTCCTCAGAATGTGAACACTGTGAGATATGGTACAAATGTCTAATGGTCTGGACCTAATTTATTCCCTTATTCCCTCCCCAGCATCTTGACCTTACGTCTAGAAGGAATAGTATGCTGCCGTACTGAGAACGGAAGAAGAAAGTCGTTCAGATCCATTTTGTTTTTAATACATGAGAGATAGATAACCAATAGTATAATATGACTTTGTTTGCTGTTCCACCCCTTAAAACAACAAAAACTAACTCAGTTACGGACGCGCAATAAAGAGATTTTGTACAACTCTTAGCAACTGAAACTCTGAGTGAAGTGGTCTCGTAATGGGTAAAGCATTTGGGAAGGGATCTCGAGACATGGAATAAAGTACCATCCCGGCATTTGCCGAGAGGGTGTGTGGAACGACCTGGGGGCAACGCCACAGTCAGCGACGGGATTCGAACCAGCATATACTCGTTAAGTAGGCTTATGAAATCAACTATGGTTACCTGGGATAGGAACTTAATTATGGTCTGAGGTTTGAATCGGGGTACACTCAGCCTCGGGAGGCAAAACTGACCAGAGGCGGGTTCCATTCCTAACTTAGCCATCCTGGAAGTGGTTTTCTGTGGTTTCCCCCTTCTCCTCCAGGCAAATGCCGGGTTGGTTCCCAACTTAAGCCACGGCCGCCTCCTTCCCCAACTTAACCTGAACTACAAATACACACACTACTACAAATACACAATAATACAGATTATCAGAGAGATTCTACACACGACTCAATGACCACGTTATGGAAGTACCTCAAATGAAACAACAGCGTCATACTTGGTCTATTGTCTCTCGGCGCGACACTTTCGCAAGAAGTAAGACGGGCATATGCAAAAGCTTTTACATTTGGTTGATTTAGTGGAGGGTTCACCTTCGAGAAAATCTCGAATTTCAGCCTATTTATTATAGACAGAAATATTTGAAAGAATGATGCTGCTTTCTTCTCCATTGTGTGTATCTTACCTGTTAGCGTTCCAGTTTTGTTGTTACAGCCGAGTCTTGCAAATTCGGCCTAATGTGGACCGAAGGGTGGCCGAGTTCGCGAAAATGCCGGGTTATCGGGAAATGTGTTTAAAAGAAGAAATAAGCTGTTTGTTTTTGTTTAAAAGTAATGCAATGCAGTATATTTATTTGTTTTAACGGAAACACAAGTTTTAAAACGATTAAGCCAATACAATTACAGTACTTGAATATATAGTTCAGTACTGTGCTACTGTACTGCATAACAATCAAGGGAAACAATTAAATTATTAAAGAAAACTAGGCCTACAAATTATTTTTGTAATATGTACACTGTACAGTATATGTACAAAACAATTCCTGTACGGTACGCAAATAGTTTTTTTGTTCACTTAATGAAAATTACCATTTACCTTTTTTTTTTTGCAAAAAAGTAAGTACCGTAATGTTCTTTTGCTTTTCGCTTTGAAACCTGTTTCTTGAAGCCTCCTCACAAAGACGGCGAAGAAACAGAATGTCCATGGCGGAGAAGACGGAGAAGACGAAAGAAAACATAATAACGCTCTGAGCGGAAACACAAAAACAAACAAAAATTATGATTTTTTTTCTTCTGTCAGGGTGGCCAAGAAATCCGGAGTGCCGGGTTACCGAGTGCCAAGTTTGCGAGACTCTACTCTAATTAATTTAGGGGACTTGGGGCACCTCAATCATCAGCCCCGTGTGATTGGGTGTGAATTGAACTTATATTTATATGATGACTGTAGGGGTGGATGGAACTGCATTAGGGACAGGGATGGGGTAGGCGCCCTGGTACTTGAAGTAAGGTACTATCCCGGCATTTGGGTGAAGGGAGTGTGGAAAAGCCACGGGGAGAAACCACACTCTGGATAACCGTTGTCATCGCCGGGTTTTACACCTACCATCTCCCGACTTGTTGCAGCTACCTTCGTGGCCGGGGTGCAAGATTTGGACGAGCAAGGCTACGTCGCGGGACTCATTCCGGTTTCAACGGGCTTGGCTTGGGGATGACGTTCAATCAATTTCTATGTGGCAGGTGGTTTCAAGGCCAAATGCCCTTCCTGATGCCAAACTAATGAATAGTTAATGAGAGATGGATTGAAGTGGTCTGTGGCCTATTAGAAGGAACCGTCTCAATATTTGCCTTAGAGTTTAAAATGGGACACTTTATTTTATTGGCCGCTGTAAGTGGGGTTTGAACCACTCGAACAAGTCGGTATATAGCTTGGTTTTCATACCCTAGGGCGGCGTTCTCAACCATTTTGAGACTGTGACCAAGTACCCGAGCACCATTAAATCAAAAATAATAATACTATAATAATAATAATAATAATAATAACAATAATAATAATAATAATAATAAAAATAATGCAACAAGCATGCGCCTCTCTTTCCTTTTCCTGTCTCTGTCGCCCTTTGAAGTTATGAAATATCTAGTGATTCACCGCTCACCATACATGCAGCAACTGCTTGCGTGACTCATGCACATAAGATCATTTATGTATGTACAGTCGAGTCGAATTAGCATCTTTCGCGTTACTCATAAAGCAGGGATGTCCAATTGTGATTACGGATGGTAAAAAAATACTATTTTACAAAAATTTTCGCTGTCAAACCTTCCAGTGAAAACCCTATTATTATCGTTCATGCAACATAATTTGAATTAAAGAATGGATCTCCGGGGAGGTTTTGCTCGCGAGCACTTTTTTGCTCGTATGAAGGGAGCACCAAATGTCATTTAAAGAGCAGTGTGGAGCTCCCGAGCACCAGGTTGAGAACGCCTGGCCTAGAGCTTCGCGTTAGTGAATGTAGCTACCGCTGTTGGTGACGAATATTGACAAACACACATAATTACTATTATTACCATAACATGCAAACTCTCCTTCACTTGTCTCCCACAATAAATATTAGCCGATATGAATACAGCCTTTAGGCCACAAATATTTCCTCTTTGGTTGATTGAGATTCCAGAGCTAATTCAATCGTTATAATCCAAAGAACTTACTATTTATTTAATTTGGGGAAGTTCTAAAAATAAAGTGTAGCCTCAAACCACGGCACCCTGCAGGTTGTTGAACGTTTCTTGCGTGACAGCGTATACTAGCTTGCTAATGCCCCCTCCCCCAGACCCCCATCCACAATTCAGACAAAGAAATGAAGCTGTTGCCAGTTTTAACCCAGCAAAAATCCCTCGACAAATATTTTACAGTATACTATACAATCTAAGTATTCTCATGTATGTGTGTATTCATTTATTTATTTATTTATTTAACAATAACTTATGAAGGTACACAGACATACGCCCAATTATGTTTCTTCTTGACATATCAAGTTCAAACATTGCATCAAGAATTGAAGAACAAAAAGGAAAAACTACAGAATAAATTATGGAAGTATGCATTACAGATTAGAAAAAAATACTGTACAAATAAAAAATGTAACAATAAAAATACAAACTTCTAGAAAAAAGAGAGATAGAGATTATTATTAATAATAATAATAATAATATCGTATGGCCTCGGGTGCCTGGTGCAAGCTTTGTTAATTGACACCCAGAGGGTAGCTTGCATGTCGAATTTCGTCGTTCCTTTGAACGCTATGAAAGTCAAGGAGGTTAGATATCTAAACTCCTTGACACTACAGCGCTTTCAAGTAGAGAATGAAGGAACTTTGTGTTGGCGGAAAATCCCGAGATTAATTTTGCCATTGAACACGGCCTACTGAATTCAAATGGGTTCTTTAACATGCCAACAACGTATGACATGAGTGTCGTGATTTTTGTCGCCTTCAAAATCACTTACCATGGCCAGGGGCGAACCTGCAATCTTGGGGTTGGTAGTCCGAAACTATAACCACTCACCCACCGTGGCAAGCTAGATAGAGATTAAAGAGTAACCGGTATTCCACGATTAGATTTAGGTTGTTATGTGAAAATTAAAATCGAAAACCAAAATAAACAAGCATTAATTTATTTCTTGGAATAGAACAATATTAAAAGAATATTAATGAACGGCTTCATTGCGTCAGTCATTTTATGAAGTGCCTCGACTGTTAATGTAAAAGCATTTCTTACACCATCTGCCTGAATCGGTCCGTCACTTCATGAAGAAACGCGTCAGATGGTGTAACTATCCCTTTTTACATCATATGCCGGCTTTTCATGAAGTGCCTAGGATCTTCATGAAATGACGGATTTCACTATCTGACTACGACATATACATGATGATGATGATGATAATTGTTGTTTTAAGGGGCCTAACATCTAGGTTATCGGCCCCTAATGGTTTGGGTGATCGTGAAGATGATAATGAAATGTAAACTATAACTAACTACTAATTTATATACTAGAAGTAGAAATGGTAAACAAAAGGAGAATAAGGCAAATAAAGGACAGGAGGAAAAGAAATGCCCTCAACCCTCGAAGAATGTGGATTGAGGGACTTGGAAGGAAGGAGAGCCATAAATGGCAGATAGGAAAGTGAAAGAGGAGAGGGTCCTCCCCACAGGTAATGGATAAAAGGGGGAAAACCGGGTCCAGGTCAGGAATCCCTCGGGGTCGCCAACTCCCGAACTCACCAGCCTGAGTCCCTGAGGGTGTAGTACTATCCAGGGTGCACCGGAAGTGGTGGGGCTACATACACCCTGCCTCCTTGAGAGCCTTGAGCAGAAGGCAGGAGATAACAGGAAAAGAAAAAGAAGGCTGACCCCTCGCAGAAGGAGGGTATCAGAAAAGATGAGACAAGGGCCAATTAAGACGGGAAAAAGGAAGAGACTCCCTAGGCATCGGATACCCTAATACCGTCGGGGTCGGAAGAGAACAAGAGTTGACCAAGTGAGGTCGACAGGAAAGAAGACGGAGAGGAGCCCGGCACAAGTAAGTGGAAGCAATGCTGGACTCAGCTGGGGCCCCGTGGTCGCCAACCCACGTCCCACTAGATGTGAGCCCATGGGGGGACGACATATACATGCCTGAGCTCGAAGTTTGGACCTTTCCATGTGTCTATGCTTCCTTGGAGTGGATATCCCATGGAATCTGCCGTGTCTTTTCTTTTCTTTCTTCGAGGACGAAGATGGAGGCAGGTCTGTCCTGTAGGTTGAAGGTGGATTTGATGTCATCCAGGGAGAATGATTCATTGGCTATTACGTATGCTAGTCTGTTTTCGGTGAATTTGGAGATCTGGAGGATGCGTTTCAGGTATCTGGCTTTCAGACTTTCAAGTTTCCTCATGTTGGATATGTTAAGGATTTTCCATATTAGTTGGTTGGATGCCGTATATTGACTTTCAGTTTGAAACGGGCCATTGCAGTGTTGATTGATAGCTGGTGGGGTTTTGGTATCTCGTACATAGCTTTTGATGAGGCAGTTGTGCTTTCCTTAATATGAATGTTGAATGTTGCTCCAGTGGTCTGTAGTGTTATCCTCAGGTATTTGAATGAAGGTGCCATCTCTAATACTGTGTTCCCGTACGTGAATTGGTCTGTTTTGGCTGTTCGCCCTCCTCTTCTAAATGGCATTAGTCTACTTTGGTTTTCATGTCATTTATCTTCAGTGAGTTCCTGTCTGCCCATTGGGTGAGATTATCGAATGCTGCTTGAAGGTCCGTTGGGGACCTCGATAGGAGTACATTATGCATCAAGCCTATAATGGCAATGATTAAGACACGAGTATGTTTATAAAACGAGCGAAGCGAGTCATATAATTTCCATACGAGTGTCTTAATTACCATTATAGGCGAGTTGCATACGACTGTTTATGTTCGACGATAATCTTATATCTTATCTTATATCTTATATATATAAATGAATGTTCGTTTGTTCGTCTTTTATGCGTTCATAAACCATTCATCCGATTGCGATCAAATTTTGGTGAGTTGTTGTAAACACTTCCGGGATGGTCATAGGCATAGTTAATCAATTTCACAATAGATAGCGCGCGAGTAGTTTAAACAAATGCGTAATGGCGATGTGTTCATATACAATTCGTCCGATTGCGATCAAATTTTGGTGAGTTGTTGTGCACAGTCCCGGAAACGTTATAGGCGTAGTAAATCCAATTTACAATAGATGGCACGCGAGTAGCTTCAACAAAATGGCGTGCGTTTGTTTCAAGAAAGTCTCACATGTGTTCATATACCATTCATCCCTTTGCGATGAAACTTGGGTGAGAAGTTCTGTACACTTCAAGTAAGGTTTCTGGCTTAGTGAATCCACTTAACAATAGGTAGCGCACGAGTAGATTCAACAAATGAGCGACGACGGGCGATGCGTTTCAACAAAGTCCTGTATGCGTTCACATACCATTCGTCCGATAGCGATGAAACTTGGGTGAGAGGTTGTGTACACTACAGGCAAGGTTTCTAGCTTAGTAAATCCATGTTATAATAGGTAGCGCACGAGTAGATTCAACAAATGAGCGACGACGCGCGAAGCGTTTCAACAAAGTCCCGTATGCGTTCATAACTATTCGTCTGATAGCGATGAAACTTGGGTGAGATATTGTGTACACTACAGGGAAGGTTTCTAGCTTATTAAATCCACTTTACAATAGGTATCGCACAAGTCGATTCAACAAATGAGCGACGACGGGCGAAGGGTTCCAACAAAGTCCTGTATGCGTTCACATACTATTCGTCCGATAGCGATGAAACATGGGTGTGAGGTTGTGTACACTACAGGCAAGGTTTCTGGCTTAGTAAATCCATGCTATAATGGGTAGCGCACGAGTAGATTCAACAAATGAGCAACGACGCGCGAAGCGTTTCAACAAAGTCCCGTATGCGTTCATATACTATTCGTCTGATAGCGATGAAACTTGGGTGAGATATTGTGTACACTTCAGGGAAGGTTTCTGGCTTAGTAAATCCACTTTACAATAGGTATCGCACAAGTAGATTAAACAAATGAGCGATGACGCGTAAAGTGTTTCAACATAGTCCCGTATGCGTTCATATACCATTCGTCCGATAGCGACTAAACTTGGGTGAGTTGTTGTGTACACTCCAGGGAAAGTTTCAGGCTTAGTAAATCCATTTTACAATAGGTAGTGCACAAGTAGATTCAACAAATGAGGGAAGACGCGCGAAGCGTTTCAACAAAGTCCCGTATGCGTTCATATACCATTCGTCCGATAGCTATTAAACTTGGGTGAGATGGTGTACACTTCAGGGAAGGTTTCTGGCTTAGTAAATCCACTTTACAATAGATATCGCACAAGTAGTTTCAACAAAAGAGCGACGGCACGCGAATTGTTTAAACAAAGTCCCGTATGCGTTCATGTACCATTCATCCGATTGCTATGAAACTTTGGTGAATTGTTGTGCACACTCCAGGAAAGGTTTCTGACTTAGTAAATCCTTTTTACAATAGGTAGCGCACGAGTAGATTCAACAAATGGGTATCGGCGCACGTATAGTTTAAAAAAAAACTCCGTATGCGTTCATATAGGCTACCATTCATACGATTGCAATGAAATTTGGTGAAATGTTGTTTCCACTCCCGCGAACATTTCTGATTTAGAAAATTCATTTTACAATTGGTAGCGCACGAGTAGATTCAACTAATGAGCGACAGCGCGTGAATCGTTTCAACCAAATCCCGTATGCGTTCATATACCACTCATCCGATTGTGATAAAACTTTAGTGAGTTGAGTACAATCCTGCGAAGGTGTATGAAGTAAATCCGTTTTTCAATGGGTGGCGCACAAGTAGATTCAACAAATAAGTGACGGCAAGCGAATCGTTTAAACAAAATCCCGTATGCGTTCATATGCCATTCATCTGATTGCGATGAAACTCGGATGAGTTGTTGTGTACACGACAGGGAAGGTTTTCGAATTAGTAAATCCATTTTACAATAGGTAGCGTACGAGTATATTCAACAAATGGGTGACGTCGCTCGAATCGTTTCAACAAAGTCCCGTATGCGTTCATATAGAATACTATTCATTTCATTGCGATGAAACTTTGTTGAGTTGTTGAGCACGCTCCCATGATTTTTTTTGAGATAGTAAAGCAATTTTGCAATAGTTTAGAAGTGGTTAACGGAAAAAGAAAAAAATATTGGGAATCCAAAAGCACTTCAACAAGCAAAGTTACAACGCCAACACATTCTTTGATTGGCATTGCAACGCATGCCGGGTGCAGCTAGTATAATATAACTATTTTATGTTCGAACATAAATATTCATAAATATATGTCGAAATTTCGCCAGTTTTATGTACTGAACAGACCATGACCTCCTCGAATACCCCACTATGACACTGGCCACGCAGTGAAATTTGAAATAGGAGGTCGTGGAAGTCAGCGCAGGTGCGATGCTATCCTTACCTAATTGGTCACACAACTGTTTCTTGAGTTTTGATTGGTGGAAAAAACTGTAAGTTATTATAGTACAGCTTTCTGACATTTACATTTCGCCATGGTCGAACATAAAATAAATTGTTACTTATATAACAAGACTTGAAGGAATTAGAGAGGGTCAAAGCAATATATTTTTAACGATTTCTAGACGTATCCAAATTCGCTCCATCTCGTTTGATATGACAAGAGAAACCTTCTTTATAGATGTTATACGGTTTGAGACGTTACTACCAAATAGACAACAAGCTATCAGGAACTCTTGGAGGAAATGAAGATAAAGAAGAACGAAATATGGGAAGATTTCTGTTCAACAGATGTAATGACAACAGCGGAGTGGACAAATAGTGGGTACAAACTGAGACATTCGGTGACTCGATTCGCCGTGCATGGGTTTCACCATAAGATTTTGAAGAAATAGGAAGTGTCATGAACCGAACGTAGATTGCGTGTGCGGGTGGTGTGATGATTTATGTGACAGATACCACGCTATTCGGTGCAAGAAAAGGAAGCTTTCTTTAACTGAACTCTCAGAATAACGTATTATGTATGGCTGTTGGCTGCAATTATACTAATAATATAACCTTTTGAACTGATTGTAGTTTTGGGGACAGGGGGATGTGATACACGAAGATATGTCGAAATTTTCCGGAAATCGTAACATTGCAATAGGTAGCATTCTCATGAAATCTACCTAAGAAGGCTGGAACATTTCGTGCTTCCTACATTCTATAACTTAACACGGGCAAATAAAATTACTTAAATGCACTTAAATTAGAAATCATACCAACATTATAGAACAAAATCAGTCATCGGATTATAGTATCCCTCCGAACAAAAGGTGTGTGCTAGGAATAATATTATTAGAAAATTAACAGGCACATCTTGGGGTGCACACCCTCATGTCCTACGCATATCTGCTCTGGTCCTCTGCCTATCATCTGCAGAATATGCATCCCCCATATGGAGAAACTCTGCATATGATAAACAAGTAGATGTTGCTGTGAACGAGACCAGTGGCATAATTACAGGGTGTTTGAGACCAACACCAACGGAAAAACTCTATCCTATCGCAGGAATCGTTCCTCCTCACGTAAGAAGGCAAGTAGCTGCAGAACGTTGGAAGCAAACAACCGATCCACGTCACCCCCTTTATGGTCATCAAATACAGTCCGTTCGACTCAGGTCAAGGAAGATTTTTTTAAGAACAACTGCACCCCTTGTTCATACGGCTGGAAAACGAAGGCGTGAACTGTGGGAACAACAAGTGCCTAATCCAGCCATGAGTCTAAGAACCTTATGCAGGTTTTCACCTTCGCTATCCCATCTGGAAAACCCTCAACTGACTTCGCACAGGTGTTTCGAAATGCAAATCCAACCTTGTGAAGTGGGGCTACGCACAAGGAGAAATGGTCTGTGATTGTGGACTACTGCAGGATGAAGAGCACCTTCTGGTTTGCCAGAATTTACCATCACCGTGCACAAAAGATGTTTTGCAGGCCAATGATAAAGCTGTTCTTGTAGCTGAACATTGGATGAACATTATTTAACAATGTATCTGGATACGGAAATATATATATAGTTTCCCTAGGCGCATTGCCTCCTAACATTGAACATTCTGTGATATTTCGTTGAATACTTAGTTATTGTTGTTGCTGATTCATTGGAGGGGTTTGGACATCGTGGTCATTAGCTCCGTATACTTGGGTGGAGAGTAGAAGCGTTTGAAATGTGGTGTTACAGGAGAATGATGGGTAGATAGAGTAACAAATGAAGAGGCATTAAGACGAGTGGGAGAGGAGAGATGTTTCTGGTCAATGCTAATGAAGAGAAGAGATAGGTTGGTAGAACACATACTAAGACACCCAGGAATAGCAAGCTTAATTATGGAAGGAAGGGTCTAGGACAAGAAGTGTAAGGGTAGACCAAGGTTGGTTGGTTGCTTGGTTCCTCGGTTTAGGGGCTGCGACAACGCGGTCATGTAGCCCCGTGTACTTTGGGTGTGTGTAGAATCTGTCTGATAACCGTTGTTAATTGTGATGGCTGTGTTAGTGTGTGTTATCTGTTTTTAATTCAAGTAAGGACTGCAGACATTCGATTTTCAGGTAGTTCCTACTTTTGCTACCAAACACCGCCGTCAACGACAACTAGTTCTGAACTTGGTTACTAGATGCCACCGAAGTCGGCTCCTGGCGACGAACGTTGGAACCTAAGAGCGTTAGTCAAATCTGACCTATAATTTAGCTTCACAAAGTGTAATTAGTGGAAGGTTCTTTTACATGCCATAACTCTGTGACATGCGACCGCCGGCTTTACTTCCACTCCGAAGGAAGGCATACTGAGGGATTTTAAGGCTCTTAAATATCCGACGACTTCGGCCGGGTTTGAACCCGCGATCTTGGGCATAGAAGCTCAGCAAGCTACCAAATACGCCACTGAAACCGTTATAGAGCATCTCTACCTTAAAAGACAGTACGCATTAAATGGATCGCGCTGATGCCAGATCTACTACATATACACAATTCTGCAAGGCCGAGCACATGATGTAACCTAACTCGTATACAGGCGTGCTTTTACGCAAAACTCGGGAAATTTCCAAAATATTTGTTGGTTGTATATTAGTACCTCATGCCTTGGAGCTAACCACGGTACAATATTTAGATATGATACACCGAAGCACAGAGCGCGATTTTAATGCACACATTACAATAATTTATCATTTTCAATTATTCATGAATATGATAATATTATAATAATTTGTAATATTACATTTTCTCGAATATCATAGGTTACAATAAATTATAATATGACATAATACTAATAATAGTAATAATAATAATAATAATACACACATCAAAAAAAGTTTTGCATCACCTCGGTTCCCAGATCTCCGGCATATAGACGTTGACTGTGTATATTGTATCAAAGATACAGTCCCTTTGACTGTTCATAGATGTCACTAAAACTGCTCAAAGATGTAAACAACCATGCATGAGCAGGGCCTATTAGACGGAGGGGGTACGACAGCCGATCAGTTCCAGTCATTCCACCAGGACGAAGGTACGCTGCTCATGTTGTCTGTAGTTCTACCATGCCTAGAAGGTCAATACCGCAGTTCGATCGCGTCCGCATTGTTACTTTGTGTCAAGAAGGGCTCTCAACAAGGGAAGTTTCCAGGCGTCTCAGAGTGAACCAAAGCGATGTTGTTCGGACATGGAGGAGGTACAGAGATACAGGAACTGTCGATGACAGGCCTCGCTCAGGCCGCCCAAGGGCTACTACTGTAGTGGATGACCGCTACTTACGGATTGCCGCTCGGAGGAACCCTGACAGCAATGCCACCATGTTGAATAATGCGTTTCGTTCAGCCACAGGACGTCGTGTTTCAACTCAAACTGTGCGCAATAGGCTGCATGATGCGCAACTTCACTCCCGACGTCCATGGCGAGGTCCAGCTTTGCAACCCCGACACCATGCAGCGCGGTACAGATGGGCCCAACAACATGCTGAATGGACCCCACAGAATTGGCATCACGTTCTCTTCACCGATGAGTGTCGCATATGCCTTCAACCAGACAATCGTCGGAGACGTGTTTGGAGGCACCCTGGTCAGGCTGAACGTCTTAGACACACTGTCCAGCGAGTGCAGCAAGGTGGTGGTTCCCTGATGTTTTGGGGTGGCATTATGTGGGGCCGACGTACGCCACTGGTGGTCATGGAAGGCTCCGAAACGGCTTTACGATACCTGAATGACATCCTCCGACCCATAGTGCACCCATATCGGCAGAATATTGGAGAGGCATTTGTCTTCATGGACGACAATTCTCGACCTCATCGTGCACATCTTGTGAATGCGTTCCTTCAAGATAACGACATCGCTCGACTACAGTGGCCAGCATGTTCGCCAGACATGAACCCTATCGAACATGCCTGGGATATGTTGAAAAGGGCTGTTTATGGACGTCTTGACCCACCAACCACTCTGAGAGATTTACGCCGAATTGTCGTTGAGGAGTGGGACAATTTGGACCAACAGTGTCTTGATGAACTTGTGGATAGTATACCACGACGAATACAGGCATGCATCAATGCAAGAGGACGTGCTACTGGGTATTAGAGGTAGTGGTGTGTACTGCAATCTGGACCACAAATGCTGAAAGTCTAGCTGTATGATGGTACAACATGCAATGTGTGGGCCTCATGAGCAATAAAACGAGCTGAAATGTTGTTTGTGTTGATCTCTATTCCCTTTGTATTTAAAGGTTCCGGAACTCTTGGAACCGAGGTGATGCAAAACTTTTTTTGATGTGTGTATATTGTGGTCCACGTAATTTACCCAATTTTGTGTGGTCAAGTGGTGGTATGCAGAAGAAATTAAATTCTTCATTTCGTGTTTCTTGAATGAGACGTTGTTCAATTTTATATAGTTCTTCACTTGCGTCCAGACCAATTTGATGGGATTAAGTTCACTGTGGTATGGAGGCAAGCATGGAACATATTTCTCTGCTGTGATAGCCTACATTGTCTATTACTAGGATAGATCCTTCGGGAACATTGGGCAACAATTGCTCGGCGAACCACTTTTCATACACTTCACCTGTTATTTCGTCGTGGGTGTCTGCCGTGCTCTTTTGGCACAGAAACGTTAACTCTGCACCATTAACGAAAACTTGTTCATTCCCGGGACGAACAAAGGCAATCTACGGAAACCACTTTGAAGATGGCAGAGGTAGGAATCGAACCCGCCTCTTCTCAGTTTTGTCTCATGAAGTTGAGTACACCCCGTTCCAGCCCTCAGACCAGAATTAAATTCCTTGTCAGAGCCGGGATTCAAACCCGGGCCTCCGCGGTGTCAGCCAAGAATGCTAGCCATTACGCAACGAGGCGGACATTGTATAAAGAACACAAGGCCCACTTCATTAGTTTAACAGTTTAACTTCACACCATCACCTACCCTCCATCAAACGCAGTCGGGGATATACGCGTCACCTGGGTATACAAATGTTCGCTGCGTCAGCGCTGCGCTGGACGGGAGGAGTACGCGAAGTGCGATAACTTATCAATGCTATCAGATATCGAGCTTTGGTTTGTTTTAAAAACTATTTCAGACATTAAGAAACATTTCATCCCGCTTAGTCACCAACGCAAAGTCAACAGCAAAAACGATTGTCGCTATCTAACTTCTCTGTGACACCATCCCAGATTGTTCAAGTAACATTTAAGAAAGAAAATCATAACTTTCTTATTATGAAAATAATTACTGCCCTGAGAAATAGGGTATCTTCTACCAACATCAGGCAATCTAAAAATAAATTCTTGATCTGTTGTGATCATTAGTTCATTATCTATGACGTGATAAGTTTTATATCTGCAAAAATATGGATTCGCGCTAAAATATCGTAATTGTGAAAATTGGGTCATGTGTTAATTATTTGTGGCTTTTATTTTTACATCATCATAAAGAGCGCAAAATTCTCTATAAGACCACGCAAACATTTTCTTAGATTCGTCACTTTCAATTATTGGAAAATGGCAACATCGCCGGGGTAGGAGAGGACGAAGATAATTGCAGGACATATGAGTGCGAGTGAGAGGCAAATACTTCATTTAATCCCGTACTGTCTTTTAAGGTAGAGACGCACTATAGACCAAGATTAGAATATGTTAAAAAATTTGTCTCGGATGTAAGGTGTGGTAGCTATGTAGAGATGAAACGATTAGCTCAGGACAGGGTGTTATGGAGTGCTGTATCAAACCAGTCAAAACACTGAAGACTCAAACTCACACACCCAGGAGGTGTAGAATTTGTCTGATAACCTGTGTTATTGTGGTGCATGTAGTAGTGTGTGTATTTGTAATTCAGGTGAAGAATGGGAAGGAGGTGGCCGTGGCTGGAATTTTCCTGGAGTAGAAGTGAGAAACCATGGAAAACCACTTCCAGGATGGCTGAGATGGGAGTCGAACCCGGACGCTAGCCACTATGCCACAAGGTGATATAAGTTCGATGAGAGATATTTGTTGCTGTTGTTTCATTTGAGGGGCTTGGTCATCATGGTGTAGCGGGTAGCATTCTTGGCTGTCGAGTTCCTTTCCCACCGCAGCCATCCTGGAAGTGGTTTCCCACTCCTACTCCAGGCAAATGCCGGGACGGTTCCTTAACTTACGGCCACGGCCGCCTATTCCCATTCCTCACCTGAATTACAAATATGCATACACTACAATAACGCAGGTTATCAGACAAATTACATACACTGTATCTTCTCTATATAGAATGTTACGTGATAGTGTGTATGTATGTCCCTTATGCGTTCATATACCATTCATCCGATTAGGATGAAACTTTTGTGAGTTGTTGTACACGCTCCCACGAATGTTTATGCATTAGTAAATCCATTTTACAATAGTTTAGAGGCAGTTAACGGAAAAAGAAACAGAAATATCGTGTATCCAAAAGCAGTTCAACAACCAAAATTACAACGCCAACACTTTCTTTGAAAATGAAAATCCACAGCCTGTTCCAGTTGTCCGACTGGGTCAGGGATGGAATGAATGAAGCCCCCCCCCCCCCCCATCTAGCGGCGAGGATATGAACTGTGCCGGCTGCCGAGGCCTGTCGCACCCCTCAGGGGCAATGATTAAATGAATGAGAGATGAAATGAAATGATAGTGGAGAGTGTTGCTGGAATGAAAGTTTTGACGGGGAAAACCGGAGCCTGTCTGCCCCCGCTTTGTCCGGCACAAATCTCACATGGAGTGACCGGCTTGCTGCCGCCTAAACCACGGAGGCTTGCCAACTCTTTCTTTGATTTGAATATATTTTTATTTCTTTGATTGACATTGCAACGCATGCCGGGTACAGCTAGTACAGGGTCTTTCACTCAAAGTGCGGCCGGCAGCGCGGCGCGTAGAGGCAGCTCGCTGAGCTTAGGGTCGAGAGTCCGAAGCATCAATCCAACAGCACTTCCTTCCTTATCTTAATTATGACATATGCTGTGACAGCAGCGCGCTGCGATCTGCTCGTCTGACCTTTATAGCTGCACGTTCTACCTAGAGCGCTGGGCCGGCCGCACTTTGAGTGAAAGACCCTGTATATTATATAATTATAGCGGACCCGTGCGAGAAATCTCGCATGTTCATAAACCATACTTTCCCCAATAGGTTTATAATGAGGGACTTAAAGAGAAAGGTTCTTATGTTTTTATTTCAACCAAATGATTATAGAACACCAATTACATTTCAGTTAGAATTCCAAGTTCTACGTTCCCAAACTTAAGAAGGCAATTACTGAAAATTGGATCATCATAGCACTCACCGGTTATTCGATATTTATGAAAATATACGATTTGAGTACTCATTCCTTTGATTTACTGTTTCTGAAATCCATGCAAAATGATAAAGGAAAGACCTCCGAATGTTAACATGACATGAAACAGGCGTCACAGCGGCCAAAATGTGAAGTGGACAGCAATAATGGAGCGTGTTTCCCTGCAACAACAGTATCTGCAAATCACGCACTTCGTACATTTTTAAAGCATTTTTTTAAAGAAATTATAGATATTTATGAAATTAAGATGCAAGTCGTCACTCCTAATGTCTATTCTCTTTCATTGGAATTCTCATCTGTCACCACGGTCGCTTGAGAGCGCCGCAGGAGGGATCTAGGCTATACTACTGAAATAATACATATGATACACACCCAAGTACATGGGACAAAATACGACGATACCCAAGACCCTCAAATGAAGTAATTATTTTGATTCGATGCACGGTCAGTTCTCGCGTCTAGGTGGTGTGGTTCCTTTTTTTTTTTTCACGTGCTCGGCTAAAATAATTTACGTCATCAGTCATCAGGTCTGATCTGATAAAAAATACTGAGTGCGTATTAGGTTCTTAAATGTTCCCTGGTTGGTGTCAAATAATGTGTGATTCTGTCAAGAAGCTGAGCGGACCAGCGCGCGCAGCGATCAGACAGTTTAGACGTTCAAGGTCATCGCGAATAGCTGGGGTTGACCTCGCCTGCCAGTCCCGATGACGTCACGTGGTGGGGAAGCACTATTGTAGCTCCCTGTTATCGTCTGGTCTGACACACAGTCATCTGAAAGTGACGGTAAACACGGGAATATCCCATTTGCTCATGGCTGTTATCAGTTAACTTCTGGTTTAGTTTCTGTAAATAGGTACTTAAGCAGTGTTACCAACTTGCAACAAATCACTTATAGATATACTTAATGTACCGGTATTATAATGTGACTAGCGGACCCGTGCGATGTTCATAAACCACACTTTCCCCAATAGGTTTATAATGAGAGACTTAAGGAGAAAGGTTATGTTTTTATTTAAACCAAATGGTTATACACCCTGGGCACAAAGTCCCGTTACCCCTATACATTTCTGGAAAGACATTGATATTTTTAACATTTTCTGATTCAGATATAATCTTTCTGTTTCAGATATAATCAATGGCTGATACTAGAGACTATAGCATTGAAGAACGCATTGTCACAAGCACTTGGGTTCATGAGAGAACAAGAACAGGGAAAACGTTGGAACAGGTGCGTACTGACATTGAGCAGCGATTCGGACGACAGCCTCCTCAAAAGACAACACTTTTACGTTGGGAAAAGAAACTGTTCGCTACTGGCAGCGTGAAGGACAAACCAAGAAGTGGTCGACCATCAACAAGGCAGGAACAATGCCGAGAAGTCGCGGAGTCAGTGGAAAGATCACCAACGAAGTCAACTCGTAAACGATCCGCGGAACTGGGTATACCCCGGTCAACTCTGCGCAAACACATGAAACATGACTTAAAGTTGCACCCATATCGACCAAAGAGTTGTCTTTTGAGGAGGCCGTCGTCCGAATCGCTGCTCAAAGTCAGTACGTACATGTTCCAATGTTTTCCCTGTTCTTGGTCTCTCATGAACCCAAGTGCTTGTGACAATGCGTTCTTCAATGCTGTAGTCACTAGTATCAGCCATTGATTATATCTGAAACAGAAAATGTTAAAAAAATCAATGTATTTCCTGAAATGTATAGGGGTAACGGGACTTTGTGCCCACCCTTCGTTTCAGTCGTCCCTACGGCCAAAATGCGAACTGAACAGCAATGATATCGCATATTTTCCTACAGCAACAGTATTTGCAAATCGCACACTTCTTACAAAAAATGATATTTATGAAATTAGAATGCAATTCATCACTGCTAATGTCATTTGTGTGCTGAATCCATTGATTGACAGCTTAGCCGTAACACTCACCGGTTATTCGATATTTATCAAATTATACGATTTGAATACTCATTCCTTTAAATTACTGTTTCTGAAATCCATGCAAAATGATAAAGGAAATACCTCAGAATGTTAAAATGACATGAAACAGGCGTCACAGCGGCCGAAATGTGAAGTGGACAGCAATGGAGCGTATCTTCCTGCAGCAACTATATCTGCAAATCGCACACTTCGTACAGATTTTTAAAAGTCATTTTTTAAAGAAATTACAGATATTTATGAAATTAGAGTGCAATGCGTCACTGATAATGTATATTCTCTTTCATTTGAATGCTCATTTTTCACGATCGGTCGCTTGTGAGCGCCGCTAGAGGGATCTATATTACTGAAATAACATATATGATTTGTTTTACGTCCCTGTTAACTACGGCGGCTTTTAGAGACACCGAAGTGTCAGAATTTTGTCCCAAAGGGGATCTTTAATGTGCCAGTAAATCTACTGACACAGCTCCCTCGCATTTGGGCACCCTCAAATGCCAACTGACTGCACCAGGATTCGATCCTGCAACCTTGGGCACTCGCCCCTAATTATCCCCATTCGAACGCGGTCGGGGATGTAGCAGGTGGTTTTTATGGTCAGATGCCCTTTCTGACTCCAACCTCATGAGAGGATGAAACTGGGCAGAGATTTGGAATGAAGTGGCCTATTAAAAGGTACCATCCCAGCATTTGCCTAGAGTTGAAAATGGGGAAACTACGGGGGAAAATATCAAGGACGGCTAACTGTGGCGATCGAACCCACGTTTGCTGAGCTGGTTGGCGTCAGGATGGGCATCCAGGTGAAAAAAGTACCTGCTACATCCACGACCCAGTTCGCATGAGAAAACCCATAAAATTCTTAATACCAACGAAATGCTGGTAATAAGATTATTTGTTAAAATATCTACATTAAAATCAATTGAAATAGTTCCACTAACTGTCGTCTGATAGAAAATAAGAAATTTTAAATATAAACGTTTCATGAGGCAATCAAATCAAGGATACAGAACTCTGCTTACACAGGTACTTTAGGGACAGCATAAGTGTCACGAGTTAGTGAGAAAAGGACTATGTTCGTCATGGAGAATATTTGTTGAAGTAAATGTTAGGTTAGGTATTAAATACAGAAAATATAATTTGAGTTTTAGTTCTTTTTAAAATAATAATAATAATAATAATAATAATAATAATAATAATAATAATAATAATTGCCGATGATATTGCCGTTATCTCAAACGACGTAGAAACCGATAGAGCTCAAGTTGAAATGTTGAAGGAAATTGCCGAACAAACAAACTGGTCTGCAGATATCGTTTGAGAAAACAGACGTAATGTCTAACATCAAAGAGGCCCCACCAAAACTCCATACAAAATACGGGGACATTACCCGAGTAGACAAATTCAAATAACTGGGTGAGATCATCATGAAAAATGGGCTGGACAAAGAAGCACTTCAGGAACGAGTACGCAAACTGGAAACAGCCTACCAAACATCCCGCACAATCTACTGTACAACAAAAGATGCCTTTCCCAAAACACCAAGATACGTCACTATGAAACAGTTCTGAAGCCAGTAGTTCTACATGCAGCCGAAACCCTATCTCTAGATGCCAACAAAGGATTCCTTGAAGAACTGGATAAAAGAGAGCGCAAAATTTTGAGAGAAATCTTGGGATCAAAGTTGTTGTTTGAGTCTTTAGTCTTTTGACTGGTTTGATGCAGCTCTACATGCCTCCCTGTCCTGAGCTAATCGTTTCATCTCTACATAGCTACCACACCCTACATCCGAGGCAATCTGTTTAACATATTCTAACCTTGGTCTACCCCTACAGTTCTTGTCCTCGACCCTACCTTCCATAACTAAGCTTCCTATTCCTGGGTGACTTAGTATGTGTCCTACTAACCTATCTCTTCTCTTCATTAGCAGTCGCCAGAAACATCTATCCTCTCCCACTCGTCTTAATACCTCTTCGTTTGTAACCCTATCGACCCATCTGATCTTCATCATTCTCCTGTAACACCACATTTCAAATGCTTCAATTCTCCTCTTTTCTGCTGCACCAATAGTCCAAAAAAGGAATCCATCAAAAGAGATCACCTGAAAAGAATGGACGGAAGAAAGTTAACTAAAGAGATCTTTAACTTTTTTGATTCAAAGCCTTTGTCTGGAGCGTGGCGCTCTATGGAAGTGAAACTTGGACTATTAGTGCAGCAGAAAAGAGGAGATTTGAAGCATTTGAAATGTGATGTTACAGGAGAATGATGAAGATCAGATGGATAGATAGGGTTAAAAACGAAGAGGTATTAAGACGAGTGGGAGAGGAGAGATGTTTCTGGCGACTGCTAATGAAGAGAAGAGATAGGTTAGTAGGACACATATTAAGACACCCAGGAATAGGAAGCTTAGTTATGGAAGGAAGGGTCGAGGACAAGAACTGCAGAGGTAGACCAAGGTTAGAATATGTTAAACAGATTGCCTCGGATGTAGGGTGTGGTAGCTATGTAGAGATGTAACGATTAGCTCAGGACAGGGAGGCATGGGCAGCTGCATCAAACCAGTCAAAAGACTGAAGACTCAAACAACAACAACAACAACCCCAAAACCACAATTCCCTGGTTTAGAAATACCAAAGAAGACCTGCAAATGCTACATATCTTAGCTGAAGGCGCCCTTAACAGAGATATTTTCCGGAAGAAAATATTGATAAACGGGCAAAGCCGAGACGAGCAACCGAAGAGAAGACACGGTGCCCCTTGGACAGAGGAGCGTTAGCAGGCCCACTCACAAAGATTGAGGGAATTCTGGGCTCTGAAGAAGGCCAAGTTCAGTGTCAAATGCAACAACACTTAACATGGTTCTTGATGGCCCCAGCGAATTATATAGTCTATATCAGGGTTTCCCAAACTTTTTCTGACCATCGCCCACTTTCAATTTTATATTTGTTTTCGCCCACCTCATTTCAAAAAACAGCACAAATCTTAAAATTACTAACACATACATTCAAATACCTACATATAAGTTAAGAAATGAGGATTTTTACGGACAATTTTCTCTTAATAGTTACATCATGTTTATTTAGATATAGCCTAATTATGTACATTACAATTTTGCAAATAATAGGTCTAAAAGAGGAATAACAATCAATGAAATGAATTAAAGAAAAATAAATAAATTAAAACTACATGCATTTTTATATCTAATTAATTAAACAGTCGCCTCCGTAGCGTAGCAGTCAGCATGGTTAGCTGCCGCCCCGGAGGTCCTGGGTTCGATTCCCGACTCTGCCACGAAATTTGAAAAGTGGTATGAGGACTGGAACGGGGTCTGCTCAGCCTCGGGTGGTCCAAATGAGTAGAGGGGGTTCGATTCTCACCTCAGCCATCTTCGAAGTGGTTTTCCGTGGTTTCTCACTTCGTCTTCGGGCAAATGCCGGGATGGTATCTACTGTAAGGCCACGGCCGCCTCCTTCCCTCTTCCTCGCCTATCCATCCCAATCTTCCATCCCTTCCCATCCCTCATGAGGCCCCTGTTCGCTTTGCAGGTGAGGCCGCCTGGGCGAAGTGCTGATCACACCTCCCCAGTTGTATCCCTCCCGACCAGATGTTCCAGGCTCCAGGACACTGCCCAAAGAGGCGGTAGTGGTGAGTTCCCTCGCTGAGTCCGACCAACCTAGAGGGTAAATTGACTATATGTCTACCCCTTATTATTCCCGTTTTCCAACGGGGTCGCGGATGAGATGCGATGGATGTCTTTGTGGCGATGGTTTTCACGGCCGGATGCCCTTCCTGACGCCAACCTCGTGAGAGGAGTTAATGAGAGATGAAATGAAGGATGGTGAATGAAACTGGGCAAGGATGTGGAAGGAAGCGGCCGTGGCCTGTCAGAAGGTACCGTCCCAGCATTTGCCTGGTGTTGAAAATGGGGAAACCACGGAAAACCATTTCAAGGACGGCCGACGGTGGGGCTCGAACCCACGCGTCTACCGAGTCAGCAGAGAGCTTGGTCCCATGACCTAATGCTGCGCTTTAGCCAGCGTAGCCACTACTGTCGGTAGAGGGTAAATTGACTAAATACATAAAATAAAATAAATTAATTAAATAATTAAACAACATGAATACTTATGTCTAATTATTGTAATTTGATAAACTAGTGTAGTTGTAAATAGGAAACATAATTTGATATAATTAAATTACTTGTTTGCATTTTTATTTTATTCCTTGTTTTATAGGCAAACATTTCTCGGTCATATCTATCTATATATATAAAATAGTTTGTCTGTCTGTCTGTCTGTGGGTGTGTATGTCTCCTATGCGTTCATATACCATTCATCCGATTGCGATGAAACTTGGGTGAGATGTTGAGTACACTCCAAGGAAGGATTCTGACTTAGTAAATCCATTTTACAATAGGTAGCGCACGCGTAGATTCAACAAATGAGCGACGATGCGCGAAGCGTTTCAACCAAGTCCCGTATGTGTTCATATACCATTCGTCCGATAGCGATGAAACTTGGGTGAGATGTTATATACACTTACGTGAAGGTTTCAAAATGAGTGAATACATTTCACAGTAGATAGCGCACGAGTAAATTCAACAAATGAGCGACGACACGCAAAGCGTTTCAACAAAGTCCTGTATGCATTCATATACCATTGGCCCGATAGCTATGAAACTTGCGTAAAATGTTGTGTACACTTCAGGGAAATTTTCTGGCTTAGTAAATCCACTTTACAATAGGCAGCGCAAGAGTAGATTCAACAAATGAGCGACGACGCACGAAGCGTTTCGACAACGTCCCGTATACGTTCACATAGCCTACCATTCATCCGATTGCGATGAAACTTGGGTGAGATGTTGTGTACACTCCAGGGAAGGTTTCTGGCTGAGTTCATCCATATTACAATACGTAGCGCAAGAGTAGAATCAACAAATGAGCGACGACACGCGAAGCGTTTCAACCAAGTCCCGTATGCATTCATATACCATTCGTCCGATAGCTATGAAACTTGGGTGAGATGTTGCGTACACTTCATGGAAGGTTTCTGGCTTGGTAAATCCACTATACAATAGGCAGCGCACAAGTAGATTCAACAAATGAGGGACGACGCGCGAAGCGTTTCAACAAAGTCCCGTATAAGGTCATATACCATTCTGCCGTTAGCGGTGAAAATTGGGTGAAATATGGTGGACACTCCAAGGAAGGTTTCGGGCTTAGTAAATACATTTCACAATAGGTAGCACACGAGTAGATTCGACAAATGAACGACGACGCGCAGAGCATTTCAATACAGTCCCCTATGTCTTCATATCCCATTAGCGTTTCAACCAAGTCCCGTATAAGGTCAGACACCATTCTGCCGTTAGCGGTGAAACTTGGGTGAAATATGGTGGACACTCCAAGGAAGGTTTCTGGCTTTTTAAATACATTTCACAGTAGGTAGCACACGAGTAGATTCGACAAATGAACGACGACACGCGGAGCGTTTCAATACTGTCCCCTATGTCTTCATATCCCATTAGTCCGATACCGATGAAACTTGGGTGAGATGTTGTGGACACTTACGTGACGGTTTCTAACTTAGTAAATACATTTTACAGTAGATAGCGCACGAGTAGATTCAACAAATGGGCGACAGGGCGCGAATCGTTTAAACAAAATCCGGTATGCGTTTATATACTATTCATCCGATTGCGATGAAACATTGATCAGTTATTGTGTACACGCCAGGGAAGGGTTTCGACTTAGTAAATCCATTTCACAATAAGCAGCGCAAGAGTAGATGCAACAAAGGGGTGACGACGCGCGAAGCGTTTCAACAAAATCCAATATTGCGTTCATATAACCTTCTTCGATTGCGATGAAACCTTGATGACTTATTGTGTACACGACAGGGAAGGGCTTCGACTTAGTAATACATTTCACAATAGGTAGCGCACGAGTAGCTTCAACAAATGAGTGACAGCGCACGAATCATTTAAACAAAACCCCGTATACGTGCATATACCATTCATCCGATTGCGATGAAACATTGATGAGTTATTGTGTACACGCCAGGCAAGGGTTTCGACTTAGTAAATCCATTTCACAATAGGTAGCGCACGAGTATATGCATTAAATGGGTGACGACGCGCGAAGCGTTTCAACAAAATCCCCTATGCGTTCATATAACCTTCTTCGATTGTGATGAAACCTTGATGAGTTATTGTGTACAGGCCAGGGTAGGGTTTCGACTTAGTAAATCCATTTCTCAATAGGTAGCGTACGAGTAGAATCAACAAATGTGTGACAGCGCATGAATCGTTCAAACAAAATCCCGTATACGTTCATATGCCATTCATACGATTGCGATGAAACTTTTGAAAGTTGTTGTGCACGCCCCCACGAATGATTCTAAATTAGAAAATCCATTTTACGATAGCTTAGAGGCAGTTAACGGAAATTGAAAAACATGTTGTGTATCCAAAAGCACTTCAAGAAACAGAATTTCAACGCCAACACTTCCTTTGATTGGCATTGCAACGCATGCCGGGTACAGCTTGTTGTATATATAAATAACTGAATTATTTGCCCACCAAATTTTTCAAATCGCCCATCGAATTCACATTCTGTCAGTTTCGCCCACTGGCGTGCTAAAATCGCCCACTACTGGGCGAATTCGCCCAGTTTGGGAAACTCTGGTCTATATAATAATAATAATAATAATAATAGAATACATTGTTTGTTAATCCTCCAAATGCTTATAAAGTGTTAATTATTTAACCAAATATGTGCATCGTACACATAGTTATTAATAAAGCCCCGGAAGTTCATGCACCATTTAAAAAATAAATATGCATGCAAAAATGTGCTAATTATTGGTCAAATATGCATCACGGTTCAACAAATATGCTCTGTGAAATAACTACAATCAGTCCGTTTTCTTTAGCGTTTCTATTTTGAATATAAATAAAATATGAACAGATGGACATATAACTGGCCACACCTTTTTTTATAGGTCTCAACTAAGTTCTAAATACAGTAGTAGGAAATGTTATTTTATGGAACTTCAAGCGTTGTGGACCTCCAATAATTATTTCAGGTTCGTCAGGAGGAAGTAAAACCCAGCAAGAGATATGTTCACTCAGATGAATGGAAGGAATCCCATGAAGGCATGGTGGGCTACTACTCTTGCGCTGCTTATTGTGAAATGGATTTACTAAGTCGAAACCCTTCCCTGAAATAGTTGAGATCTCTCGGTCCCTAGTGGCCACAACGGTAAAAGTAAGTAAGCAAATGTTAATGCATGAATGTAGAAATGAATCTCATGTAAATAAATTATTTATGTTCGACCCTGACTATTATATGCCAGAAAACTGTACTATAATGAGGCTCATTATAACACTATTTTTCATTATGAAACAGTTTCTCCCACCAATCAGAGCTCAAGAAACAGTTGTTTGACCAATTAGATGTGCTGAGTTCCACGGCCTTCTAATATAAATTTCACTGCCTGGCCTAGTGTCATAGTAGGGTAATCGAGGAGGCCATGGTCAAATACAAGGCATTGTCTGCGTCTCATGCGCTCTGTTCAGTACATAAAACTGGTGAAATCTCGACAGATATTTATGAATATTTATGTTCGAACATAAAATAGTTATAATAATTATCGTCGAACAGTCGTATGCAACTCGCCTATAATGGTAATTAAGACACTCGTATGGAAATTATAAACATACTCGTGTCTTAATTATTGCCATTATAGGCTCGTTGCGTAATGTACTATTATAATGTTACTTTTTAAGTATAACTGATATACAATTTTAATGGCCATTAAAGTTTGAAAATGAAAAAATAAAATGCAATCTTACACAGTGAATGCTGAATAAAAATAATTCATATTAACTTGAAAAAAAAAAGACTGAAACGTGCTAGGTATTGCAATAATTTCAGTATTATTCTGTGATAGACTCTCGGAGTCCGAATCAAAATATACGACTTGAAGAACATGAAGTAGCCCAAAGCGGTTCAAAACAGTAGGAACTTAGAATATAAGCCCTTCTCAAACACAGATATGCACTTAGACAGGCGAAGGAGAAAAATATGAAGCATTATGCCGAAATAACCAAAATATGCGTACAGTGAAACCTCTCTAAAAGACCACCCCTATTAAAAGACCACCCCTCTTAAAGACCGATTTTTCTTGGAACCGATTTAAAACCTCATAAGGTCAATGTATTTGTTACCTCTATTTAAGGACCACCCCTCTCCCCGACCACATTTTCTCAGTCGGACTCTTTCAAAAGACCACTTGTCGTCTGCCTTCCCATTGGAGATGGTGATGAGGGTGATGATGTAAACAATGGTTCTGTTGGCACAGAACTGCATCAGCATACAATGTCTTTAGAAAAAGTGTTATGTAACGTATAAAAAATACAAAAAACGGCTCTCCAAGAAGATTGTTCGAACCCAGAACAAATTAATGGACTTTCGAACTCAGAGATATTCTAGAAAGTGAAATTGTTAAAGAAAAGATGTGCTAATCTGAAACAGAGATCAATTCGTGGCTTTTTTAAATGACAGACCTCAGAAAATAACTAATTGTAATTATTTTGTACTAAATGTGAACCAATGCAGTGTTCCAACTGTACTTTAATAATAATGCAGTATAAAATTAGTTTTATGTTCGACCCTCACTATTATGTGTCAGATAACTGTATCATAATGATGGTCATTATAACACTGTTTTCCATTATGATACAGTTTCTCCAGCCAATCAGAGCTCGTTCATTGACGAATTAGGTAACGATAACTTCGCGCATGCGCTCAAAATCCAACATGTCGGACATAAACACAACATCGAACTATAATAAATTACCGACATGGAATACCCACCGTCCATATGTTCGCGTAAATAAACTGGCGAATATAAGACAAGAAATAGCACTGTACCTTAAAATCACCAACACTAATTTCTACACAGCGCATTGTCTTCAACTGACACCGGTGACAATATTACTGAGGGACGGCAGATGTTAACATATGGTTTGCATATGGCATTGCAAACACACAGAGCGCATGCGTCGGTCGTTCAAAGCTCTTGAAAGGCAGATATATAACACCCAACGCTCGCTCTGCGATCACAAAATTCCAGTAGCTGACTCTCAACAGATATTTATGAATATTTATGTTAAAACATATAATAAAGTTATAATTATCGTCGAACATAAACAGTCGTATGCAACTCGCCTATAATGGTAATTAAGACACTCGTATGGAAAGACACTCGTATACTCGTGTCTTAATTATAGCCATTATAGGCTCGTTGCATAATGTACTATTAATGCCTACCCCTATTAAGAGACCACCCCGCTAAAAGACCAGTTTTCCATGGAACCGTCACTGGTCCCTTAATAGAGGTTTCACTGTATATGCAAACACATAACTTTGCATAAACTTCCGGGCCTTATGTATTAAGCGCACTCACAACTAATTTTTTTTAAATTTCACCGCTTTGATCATTTTATATCCCCGCTTTGGAGCCTTTTATATCACGATAAAGCAGGGCCCCTAAATACAATATGTCTCTGCGTAAAACCATTTACTGCTTGTACGTAGAATGTTCCCATGCGATCTATGCATCCATACTACCAGATGCTGCAATGCAATGATGTTCATACATATTAAGCATGCATACGTCGTGAAATATCTGTGAACTAATGTGTTTGGAGATAAGTACAAACAATCTTAGAAGCTTTGGATGAATGCCCGCATTTGGTAAACTAGGATTCTTTTTAACATAGCGAATGGTTTGACGAAGGGAGGAGAATCAAGTATTTCTTGTATAGCACATTTCGTAAGAACATCACATCATTACAGCTCCTACTTGTCTGCATAGGCTACAGTGTGCGTAATCGTTCTACACAAAGGGCCCTCCCTATCGAAAGGAGCTTTCCAAAGGCCGTGACGAGGACTGGTCGTAATGACTCACCGTCACATTTATAGCGTGTACCGATTACAACAGCGGGTCCTGAAGCTCTGGATGCTGTCATTGCATTTATTACATACGCAGCTGCCAAAATAACTTAGTAATGATAATTAAATTAATTTAATACTTGCAGCCAAGTAGCCATACATAGCAGGAGGATAATTTAAAGTATATAATTTAGTTTCTGTTCGACCCTGACTATTATATGTCAGAAAACTGTACTATAATGAGGCTCATTATAACACTATTTTTCATTATGAAACAGTTTCTCCCACCAATCAGAGCTCAAGAAACAGTTGTTTGACCAATTAGATAATTAGAATCGCTGAGTTTCACGGCCTTCTAATTTAAATTTCACTGCCTGGCCTAGTGTCATAGTAGGGTAATCGAGGAGGCCATGGTCAAATACAAGGCATTCTCTGCGTCTCATGCGCTCTGTTCAGTACATAAAACTGGCGAAATCTTGACAGATATTTATGAATATTTATGTTCGAACATAAAATAGTTATAATAGTTATCGTCGATGAAACAGTCGTATGCAACTCGCTTATAATGGTAATTAAGACACTCGTATGGAAATTATAAAACTCTCATACGCTCGTTTTATAAACATACTCGTGTCTTAATTATAGCCTTTATAGGCTCGTTGCATAATGTACTATTTCAACACTGAATTCAGTCACTGCCTTTGGGCATTTCTTACAATCTAACACGTGATGTTTATCACATTGTAGTTTACAAAATTTACATAGACACTTATTCGTCTCTATATAAAAAGGCAGACTCAAGTATGAAATTAGTGGTGGGCAACAAAACACTAGAAAATGTTCAAGAATTTAAATATCTCGGAAGCAAAATTACCAATGACGCAAGAAGCAAGAAAGAAATCAAATGTAGAATTTTACAAGCCAAATTAGCATTTCACAAAAAGAAACGTTTATTCACTACAAATTCCATTAATCTTAAAACCAGAAAACGATTATTAAAAGCGAATGTTTGGAGTATTGCCCTTTATGGTTGCGAAACGTGGACATTTGGAAAATAAGAAAAAAGGAGGATAAATTCTGTTGAACAATGGTGTTATAGAAGAATGCTAAAAATTAGCTGGACAGAAAAAATAACGAATGCTGAAGTATTTAAAAAGGTGGAGGAAAATTATGCCTTATGGAAAAGCATAAAGAGGAGGAGGACTAGACTGATAGGACATATTTTGAGACACGATAGCCTGCTGAAAACGGTATTGGTGGGAATGATTGAAGGCAAAAGATGTCGAGGAAGACCACGCCTACAATATGTACAGCAAATCATGTCTGATGTAGGATGCAGGAACTATGAAGAGATGAAGAGGAAAGCTATAAATAGAGCCGACTGGAGAACTGCCACATACCAATCCATGAATTGAATACTTAAGAAGAAGAACCATGTGCTGCCAGTCGCGTTACAACATTCCTCATGCATTTATTTGGTCCTGTCCAGCTGCTGTCTAACATAGCAGCTGTTGCATAGAAACCTTCTTCAATTTCTCCTCTCTTCTTATTTTCCGACATCAGCTCCCTATACGCCACTGTTTCGGGAAGTAAAAACCATAATGCAGATCTTCCAACAAAAATTACTTCCTCTTCAAGATGTATAGGCCTACATATATTGGTGGGGTGTATTTGGACACCCCAATCACTTGCTAGAGAAAGGTGGCCTTCACGTTCTCCCATTCGTTTAGCCTTGCTGAGAAGTACTGTAGCCTACCTCGTATCCCGTGAGCATGGTTATGTATAGAACAAAACATCGAAATTCCCAAGCGGAAACTTATATTCTCAAGAAGTAATTTGCAGGAAATTTTTTCGCAAGTTTGAGCACTGTGCGACTTTTTGTTGTGGGGGATCCCCAAACAAAAGATATACAGAAACGATCCGCGAACTCTGGAGGATGAATTAGAGCGAATGTACCAAAACTTCCCACGTCCGTGCAACGTGTGTTTAGGAAATGAAGGACAACATTTCCAGCAACAACTCTGAAATTCATGTAAGTAATGATGATTATTAAATAAGTTGAAAATAATCCACAGCCTGCTTCCAGTCGACCGACCGGGTCAGGAATGGAATGAATGAAGCCCCCATCAAGCGGCGAGGATATGAACTGTGCCGGCAGCCGAAGCCTGTCGCACTCCTCTGGGGCAATGATTAAATGAATGACAGATGAAATGATAGTGGAGAGTGTTGCTGGAATGAAATTTTGACAGGGAAAGCCGCAGTACCCGGAGAAAAACCTGTCTGCCTCCATTTTGTCCAGCACAGATCTCACATGGAGTGACCGGGATTTGAACCACGGACCCAGCGGTGAGAGGCCGGCGTGCTACCGCCTAAGCCACGGATGCTCAATCTACGTAAGTAATGATGGTTATTAAATAAGTTGAAAAAAATCCCCAGCCTGCTTCCAGTCGACCGACCTGGTCAGGGAATGGAATGAATTAAGCCCCCATCTAGCGGCAAGGATATGAACTATGCCGGCTGCCGAAGCCTGTGGCACTCCCCTGGGGCAATGATTAAATAAATTACAGATGAAATGAAATGATAGTGGAGAGTGTTGCTGGAAGGAAATTTGCGACAGAGAAAACCGGAGTACCCAGAGAAGAATTTGTCTGCCTCCGCTTTGTCCAGCACAAATCTCACATGGAGTGACCGGGATTTGAACCACAGACTCAGCGGATGAGAGGCCGGCACGATGCCGCCTGACCCATGGAGGCTTATGATTATTCAATACGTTAAACTAGTTGGGCGCTTCGCTGCTGCTAGCGCACTGCTCGACACACGTCTAACCATAGTGCCCCGGCCGCCGCGCGGCCTCCGTGAGTCTCCGTTCTACAGGGAGGGACCTCACTGTGTGTACAAGCAGCAAACGCAGCAAAGCTTTAAGTCATTCATCATTAAATACTATCTGAGCTACGAACATCGTATTTTCAACATATATTTTCTTCCTATTTTTTAGCCTACTTTTCACATTTTGCAAAAATGAGGAAAAAGTAGTCTTATGAGATCGATCCGGGAAAATGTGTGTATGTCTGTCTGTCTGTCTGGCTGTGTGTCCCCCCCCCCCCCCTATCAACTCCTAAACGGCTGCAGCAATCAAAACTAAATTTAGTATGAGTAAAGATGTGCACCGGAATAGCTCACGTCCATATTTGAAAATGATGTCAGTGCTACCAACTGCTGAAAAAACGCACTAGAAATGTGAGCTCCATGTTGGATATCTTGCAAGGTATGCATGGGAGCTATTCCAAAATTGGCACACATGTAGATAATGCTATTTAAGATTAATTTCCAGGAGGCCAACCATGACAGTGTTGCCAAAATAATTCTAAGCCTTCTGATAGGTCCAATGTTTAAATGCATATAACTTCTACACTATCAACTGGATTTCAACCAAATGTTGTATGTAATATCTGTACATAAACAGATATGACTGAGCGTATTCTTAAGAGCCACCAGGGCTGCCAACTGTTAATTGCGCTCTCTATTTTTTTTAAATCCAAATACCAATATATCAGAAAGTATGCAAGCCAACAGCTTTAAACTATGCACACGTATATTCTGACATTTTAGATTAATTTGGAATAACTTATATACGTCAGTTCTACCAACATGATTATAAGCCTGCTGATAGTACCAATTTTTAAATACATGTAACTTCTATACTATCAGTTGGATTTCAACCAAATTTCGTATGTGCAATGTGTACCAGAACAGATATGACTATAAGTATTCTTAAGAGCAATCAGGGCTGCCAACTGTTAATAAATGCTGTCTATATTCTTTTTACCCTAATTTCAATATATCAGAAAGTATGCAAGCCAACAGCCCTATACTTTGCACACGTATAGCACCTGACATTCTAGATTAAATTGGAGTAATTAATACAAGGCGGTGCTGCCAATATGATTCTATGCCTGCTGATATGTCCAATTTTAAAATACACGTAACTTCTATACTAACAAATGGATTTCATCCAAAATTGGCACAACAAGATATCATAATAATTCAGATTTTTTCTGACCAGCACACGCATGGTATTGTTGGCAACATGCTTTTACGCGTGCTGATAGATCCAGTGTCTAACTGCATGTAACGTCCATTGGACTTCAACCAAATTTTGTATTCTGTACCTTAAGAGGTGGAACTAAGAATATATTCAGTCACCAGGGCTGCCAACTGTAGTGCTCTATTAGGCTACATAAGATAGGTTCATATACTGTAGAATAATCATTGGCATGAAAAGTAGGCTGTATAGTTCTTCACGGAACTTCTTGTTTTTAATATGACATTATTTTCACGTCATATCATGGCCATCATCATCCTATATAGTCCATTATTTCATTAGTATAGATCCCTCCTGTGACAAATAAGCATTCAAATGAAAGGGAATAGACATTAGCAGTGACGAATTGCATTCTATTTTCCTAAATATCTATAATAATTATTTCTTTAAAAAACGACTTTAAAAATGTATGAAGTGCGCGATTAGCACATACTGTTGCTGTAGAAAAATACACTCCATAACTACTGTCCACTTCACATTTTGGCCGCTGTGACGCCTGTTTCATGTCATTTTAACATTCTGAGGTCTTTCCTTTATCATTTTGCATGGATTTCAGAAACAGTAAGTCAAAGGAATGAGTACTCAAATCGTATAATTTCATAAATATCTAATAACTGGTGAGTGTTATGATGATCCAATTTTCAATGATTGCCTTTCTAAGTTAGGGAACGTAGAACTTGGAATTCCAACTGAAATGTAAATTGTGTTCTATAATCTTTTGGTTGGAAAAGAAACATAACAACCTTTCTCCTTAAGTGTCTCATTATAAACCTATTGGGGAAAGTGTGGTTTATGAACATGGTCCGCTAGTGTACTGTATTGAGCGTCATACCAACAACCAGCTAAAAGATTATTTCTACTTATCTCTGAAGCACCCTGTACAATGCTCGGATATTCTAGTCCTAAGGCCCGTCGTCACTCGGTACGGCCCTGCCAACCAATCAGACTTGATCAGAAAAGAATGAGAGAAGGGTGTGGTGGGGCCTGATTGAGACGAAGTGTTGAAATCGGTGAGGTTTTCTAAATACGCATCAGGGCCCTACTAAATTATCCTCACATACCCAACGCTGATGCGATTAGCCGTAATCATGTTAATCTCCAGCAGTTGGGAACACTGGGCCTTTGTCAGTCTATTTATTGCCCTTATAGTCACTGTTAACATCCTATTGTTTATCTTAGACTAAGCCCAGTGACTTCCGTCAGACATTTCCTCGTATGATTTCCTGCTTGACCCCGGCATTCAAGTGTTGGCCGTCACCCGAGTGTTACTAGGTGGAGTGTCCCACAATCAGCAGGTACTGTGGATCATACTAATAATTAAGGCCGGGAAGTTCATGCAAAATCATATTTTTGCATATTTGTGCATATTTTGGTTATTTTGGCACAATGCAACATATTTTTCTCCTTTGCCTGTTTAAGTGCATTATTCTGCTTGAGAAGGGCGTATATTCTAGTTTCTAGTTGTTTTAAAACGCCGTTTGTTACTTGATGTTCTTAAAGTCTTATATTTAGATTCGGACTCCGAGAGTCTATCACAGAATAATACTGAAATTATTTTAATACCTAGTATGTTTCAGTCCTTATTGCAAGTTAATATCAATTACTTTTATTCCGCATTCACTGTGCAAATATTGTAAAATTATTTTCATTCTAAAACATTCAATGGCGATTAAAATTAACATAATAAAATAATTACTAGCATTACCCGTCGCGCCTTCGCCCGCGAATATTCTAGTTGTAAAGAGTACACTTAGCAAAAATAATAATAATAATGTTATTGTTTTTACGTCCCTTTTAACTACTCTGGCTTTTAGTGACGCCGGGGTGCCGGAATTTTACCCCGAAGGGGATCTTTAACGTGCCAGTAAATCTACGGACACGGCTCCCTCGCATTTGCGCACCCTCAAATGCCAGCTGACTGCGCCAGGATACGAACCTGCAACCTTGGGCTCAGCAAGCGAGAACGTTACCGCTGAGCCACGCAGCTAGCCACACTTAGCAAAATCCCAATCATGAATGCTATGACTGATTTATCCTTGGTATGAATAATCAGACTTTATCAATTCAGCTACTGTTGCAGTGGTTAGGGCTTTGTCATTCCTTCATAGGTATATCAGAGCGAAGTTAGTTTTCTGGGAATATCACAGACACTGTTAATTTAAGGGCCTTTAAATGTGGTTTTCGGAGACCCTTTATAGTCGGGTCAAAAAGACCTTTCGTACCACACTCACACGTGAAAATTGCGTGAAAAAATTCTAGGGTGCCCCTTGACCCCCTTAAGCGCATTATAGGCTACTGTATGTATTGATTAATTTTACAGCTTAATTTGGTTCAGTGATAACCTTGTAACCGTCTGGAAACTTTCACAATAATGTAATAATTGGAATATTGCGCCAAACAGAAATACATGGACCTGTGAGATTCTGTTACCATGGTTACCGTGTTGCATTCTTTCATTATTTCATTGTAAATATACATGTTTTAAGGTATTTATTTAATTGTGAGGCATATAAAGAGTAAGTGAGTAGAGCCTCCGTGGCTTAGGCGGCAGCACGCCGGCCTCTCACCGCTGGGTCCGCGGTTCAAATCCCGGTCACTCCATGTGAGATCTGTGCTGGACAAAATGGAGGCAGACAGGTTTTTCTCCGGGTACTCCGGTTTTCCCTGTCAAAATTTAATTCCAGCAACACTCTCCACTATCATTTCATTTCATCTGTCATTCATTTAATCATTGCCCCAGAGGAGTGCGTCAGGCCTCGGCAGCCGGCACAGTTCATATCCTCGCCGCTAGATGGGGGCTTCATTCATTCCATTCCTGACCTGGGCGGAGACTGCAAGCAGGCTGTGGATTTTCATTTCATAAAGAGTAAGTGAGTGCGTTTCGCTTACGCATTGGGTTATGCTGAACCTGTAGGTACCCCATATGTGTAGGTTGGTGTTAATGGGACCTTATTTTCGGTTAAAAAAAACTCGAATGGGACCTTAGCAGAATAATATAGGGAGGGATTGATTGACAACACCGGTTGAAGTTTCATAAAATAACATTTCCTACTATTTAGAACTGTCTCTTAGTTGAGTTATTTAAAAAAGGTGAAGATATATTGTATGTCCGTCTGTTCATATTTTCTTTATATTCAAAATAGAAACGCTATAGAATACCGAGATCGTAGTTATTTCATAGTGCATATTTTTTGAACCGTGATGCATATTTGACCAATAAGTGCATTTTTGCATGCATATTTATTTTTTCAATGGTGCATGAACTTCCGGGACCTTATTAATAAGTCTAAGATTCGGGTGTTAAGGACAAGCCATTTTTCTGTAGTGCCGGGGAAAGTGACATAAGTCAATATTCCTTAGTTAGTTTGTTAGTTAATTGTAGTGGGCATTTGTATCATATCCGAAGCCTCCGTGGCTTAGGCGGCAGCACGCCGGCCTCTCACCGCTGAGTCCGTGGTTCAAATCTCGGTCACTCCATGTGAGATCTGTGCTGGACAAAACGGAGGCAGACAGGTTTTTCTCCGGGTACTCCGGTTTTCCCTGTCAAAATTTCATTCCAGCAACACTCTCCACTATCATTTCATTTCATCTGTCATTCATTTAATCATTGCCCCAGAGGAGTGCGTCAGGCCTCGGCAGCCGGCACAGTCCATATCCTCGCCGCTAGATTGGAGCTTCATTCATTCCATTCCTGACCCGGTCGGAGACTGGAAGCAGGCTGTGGATTTTCATTTCATTTGTATCATATCCAACTTGAGAAGAGAGGCACAAGTGATTTGGCAATTACAAAGGAAAAACTGAAGTTTTTAAAAAAATCAAAAATTTATTTGTTAGGACAGATTTTTCACTCTTTCGTAAAATTTTGTTGTTGTTTGAGTATTCAGTCTTTTCACTGGTTTGATGCAGCGCTCCATGCCTCCCTGTCCAGAGCCTTTCGTTTCATCTCTACATTGCTACCACGCCCTACATCCGAGGCAATCTGTTTAACATATTCTAACCTTGGTCTGCCTTTACAGTTCTTGTCCTCGACCCTACCTTCCATAACTAAGCTTGCTATTCCTGGGTGGCTTAGTAAACGTATGTGTCCTACCAACCTATCTCTTCTCTTCATTAGCAGTCGCCAGATACATCTCTCCTCTCCCACTCGTCTTAATACCTCTTCGTTTGTAACCCTATCTACCCATCTGATCTTCATCATTCTCCTGTAACACCACATTTCAAACGCATCAATTCTCCTCTTTTCTGCTGCACCAATAGTCCAAGTTTCACTTCCATATAGCGCCACGCTCCAGACAAAGGCTTTCAAAAATGACTTCCTAATACCTAAATCTATATTCTATGTCAACAGATTCCTTTTTTGTAGAAATGCTTTCCTTGCCTGAGCCAACCTACTTTTTATATCCTCTTTGCTTCGTCCATCACTGCTTATTTTGCTTCCTAAATAACATAAGTCTCCTAGTTCCTTCAGCTTTGATTTGTGCCACTTTTCCCCGGCACTACAGATTTATTTCCTGTCTCATTTTGCCTGAAATTTGAAACATACGTGCTTCTTACATTGCATAAGCGTAATAGCCTATTACCCATTTAGGAAACATAGCGTATAAACAATACAGAAACACATAACCTTCAATCGATGAAGAAACAGGTTATAAACATTGCTTTCTACTGGACTCCTGTTCTATTTCTTCAATATCGATAATGATGACCAACGCAAGTTAACATCATATCTCTACATAGTATAAAAGAAAGTCCCCGATTCTTGGTTGTAACGGGTAATCTCGAGAAGCCTGGATGGATTTTGATGCGATTTTCACCATTCTGTAAAGGATTTCTCGAGGAAGGTTTCTGTAGAAAAATATTCATTTATGACCAAAGAAAGCCGAGCAGTAACGATTTCAGTGAATCGAGTCGAAGAAAAACCTGCCGTCCGTGTGCCTTTTAAACTTACGCTGGGTAAACCGTTAAAATATCTACATACTGTACTAAGAGCGTAAGAATTGTTCAGCATGTAAACTTCTACAATAAAGTCCGTGACAGCATATCTTTAATACATCGCCCACTGTAAGTGTTTTTACATTTCCATTTCTTCCAACAATCTCTATTCAGTGGAAATTTAAAATACTAGCTTCTGAACGAGTTTGTGAACTAGCGAGCGAGCCTATCACCCCAGCTTCGGCCAGCATAAAATTGTCGAGTCGTGTCGAGTTAAGACTTCAGAGAAGAGTATATGTGTTTGGAGTTTCGCTGTTCACCTCGACTTTCCTGAATTGCGTCTGACCTGCCGTCCATCCGTTAAAGATACCGGGCGAAGCTGGGACGGGTTGCTTGTTACACTATATGATGCTTCCCTCTCCATAGTTCTTACAATCTTAGAAGAACTCCGTTAATATACAGTACAGTAATTAAGAAGAAGCAAAGTGTCACCCCTATTCTTTTAAATTTTACAAGTTTACAGACTTAATTCATTACCGCCATTTTGAGAATATTTAAAGTAAGAATACCTCCCCGGAAGAAGGTTCTAAGGAACATTCTTACTTTTGAGCCTTAGACCCTTCTTCTGAAGTCTTCACGTATTCTGGTTAACAACAACTTTTCATGTCACACAGCAATATTCATATTGTTCACAACATTATATTGAAGTGATTTTGTAACAGATTTGATTTCCGGCTTCGCCCGGGAACAGTTATGATTGCATTACGTGATAAGAGCTTTGTTTTTCGATATTAATGAACTATGACCTATATCCGTTTTACGTCTCGACATGATGGGAAATCACTGACTGGACTATTAATAATTATATTACCATGGAGAAGCATGTGCAACGAATTCTTGTCAGACGTAATTTAAGAATGGCGAGGTGAATGAAACACAAATCCCCCTTCCGTCCAATCTTAACTTGACTGTGTATTTTGCGGAACGAAAAGTTCACAGGCGAAATGAAGAAAAGACGAGTTGCACTTCCAGGGAAACTTCAAACACAACCATTCTTCTCTGAAGTCTTAACTTAAGGCTGTGCTACTGATTCTGCTGTCAATTGCTGGACAAGAGATAGCAGCACTGCTGCCTCTCGCCTGCTACAGCCAGTGCACTACATTTCCCCTACTCCCCACCACTACGCCTCATTCGCGCACTTTGCACAACCACCCTCCCCTCCTCCGTTGTAAACCTCGGTTCCAAGTCACACAGATCTGCTTTCCGAGTCGTACGCTTATTTTCAGCCCTGTGCCTTTCCATCGTACAGCCGAATAAAAGAGGCCGGCGTGTTACTGTATGATTATAAGAATTACAACTCAAAATAAGTGTTTCTATGGATCATAAGCAATTTTATTGTGCGCTGACCAAACTTCAAAACTGTCTCTATGAAATGTAAAACATAAAACCAAACAAAAACAATAATGTACCGACTCAACAGAAGGTGATTTATATAAACAAAATGGCTGTTCATTCAGTAATGAAATTCAAAGTTTACGTATGCAAAATTTTATAATTATAATGAATGTTTAACATTCTGTAAACCAAAAACGCACTTATAGTATTATGAGCAAAAATACAATTTATTGCTATAAATGTAAACTTCTTGTTCTGTGTGAAGGTGTCCGATTGCTTCCTCTTCTTTCGTTTGTTGGTATCTGTGGCCTTATTTAGTCGTTGAACTTCTAGCGCAAAGGAGGGACCTTGTATTTTTATGCCTCGTGCCTCGAACAACTCAACTGACTAAAAGTTTTGACAAAATTCATTCCTCACAAAATCGTACCAGTTTTCGAAGCATTTTTGTTTGCCATAACACTCATCCTTTTCTATCCTACGAAGATTTCTCCATTCTTAGTATATACTACAAAATTGCATCTTTTTCTCCTGTTGATATTCAATCGACTTTGAATCTGGAGGAAGTAGTTGTGGCTTCGCTTCAATTGCAATTTTACTCCTGACATAGTTTTTAGTCACCTCTTCTCTGAAATATGATTCAGTGACGGAGGCAAGGTATTTGATTTCTACAACGCCATCACAAGCAACCAAACCATCACGACTGGCTCATAAGAACGAATGTTCTTGATCCAAGAAGAATCCACTGTTGGTGACAATATTGCCAGTACTGTGTTCATACATTTCCACGACAGCGTCCTTATTTCTCTTCCAAATGTGACGGCAATTGAGGTGAAATTTTTATCCTACATTTCACATTTTGCAAAAATGAGGAAAAAGTAGACTTATGAGATCGATCCGGGCAAATGTGTGTGTCTGTCTGTGTGTCTCCCCCCTATCAACTCCTAATCGGCTGCAGCAATCGAAACCAAATTAGGTATGAGTAAAGACCTATAACAGAATATCTCAAGCCCATATTTGAAAATTGTCAGTGCTACCAATTGCTGAAAAACCGCAATTGTAATTTGAGCTCCATGTTGTATATCATGGAAAGTATGCATGGGAGCTATTTCATAATTGGCACACATATAGATAATAATAATTCAGTTCAATTTCCAGGAGGCCATGTATGGCAGTTTTGCCAAAATGATTCTAAGCCTGCTGATAGGTCAAATTTTTAATGCATATAACTTCTACACTATCAATTGGATTTCAACAAAATTTCGTATGTACTATGTGTAGGTAAACGGATATAACTGAGCGTATTCTTAAGAGTCACCAGGGATGCCAACTGTTAATAAATTCTCTCTCTATTTATTTTATCCAAATACCAATATATCAGAAAGTATGCAAGCCGACAGCCTTAAACTATGCACACGTATAGTATCTGGCATTCTAGAATAATTTAGAGTAACTAATATACGTCAGTTCTACCAACATGATTCTAAGCCTGCTGATAGGACCAATGTTTAATTACATGTAACTTCTATACTATCAATTGGATTTCAACCAAATTTCATATGTTCTATATGTACTATATGACAGATATGACTATGCGTATGCTCAAGAGCAACCAGGGCTGCCAACTGTTAATAAATGCTGTCTCAATTTTTTTACCCTAATATCAATGTATCAGAAAGTATGCAAGCCAACAGCTCTAAACTCTGCACACGTATAGTACCTGACATTCTAGATTAATTTGGAGTAACTAATATACGTCAGTACTGCCAACATGATTATAAGTCAGCTGATAGGTCCAATCTTAAAATACATGTAACTTCTATACTAACAAGTGGATTTCATCCAAAATTGGCACAGCTAGTGATCATAATATTTCAGATTATATCTGACCAACACATGCTTGACATTGTCGCCAATATGAATTTAACGCGCGCTGATAGATCCAATGTCCAACTGCATGTAATGCCCTTGCTACCCATTGGACATCAACCAAATTGTGGCATTTGAGGGTGCACAAATGCGAGGGAGCCGTGTCAATAGATTTACTGGCACGTTAAAAATCCCCTTCGGGGAAAAATTCCGGCACCCCGGCGTCTCTAAAAGCCAGAGTAGTTAAAAGGGACGTAAAACCAATAACATTATTATTATCAACCAAATTGTGTATTCTGTACCTTAAGTGATGGAACTAAGAATATATTCAGTCACCAGGGCTGCCAACTGTAGTGCTCTTATTAGGCTACACTATACCAGGTATATTTCGAACAATTTAGAAATTTCGATATTACCAACATAATTTCGTCATTGTTCTAGATAGGTTCATATAGATTAATCATTGGCATGAATCTTAAATTTTAAGAAAAGTAGGCTATTTAGTTCGTCTCGGAACTTCTTGTTAGGAATGCGAAATTGGTTTGACAAGATTTTGGCAAGGAGTATGAGGTAAACGTTCCACGACTGGACCAAACCTGGAAGCTGTCAAGTGATTCACTCTATTGTTCCTCAATTTCAATGATTCTTTCTAACACTCTATAAAGGCTTTACTGCCACTTGACCTAACTATTCTAATTTATCTCCAAATTCCTACCGTGAAATTTGTTACTCTATTATTTCTTTGGTCCTGTTCGTTTCGACTACATAAGTAGTTCTCTGTCTCCAGGATTACTTGCTAGGAGCCATTTTTGTAAGCCTTCTTTTAATTTCACAAGAAGACTTCACTTTGTCATTCCATCAGTATTTTCGCTTGCTCCTGTCTTTACACACTCTTGTCCCATCACATAGGACTATATTTGCTACTTATAGTACTGCATCCCTGTATCCTGACCAGTCTGTCTAATGTCCTGCAATTCTTTACCATCTACTCTTTGAAACTAATCCATATATTTCTGCCTAAATTCCTTATCCTGGAAATTTTAAACCCTAATCCGTCTGCAAACAGCCCTCACTTTCTGCACTTTAGGTCTAACTATTCTCAGTTCACAGTAGAACAGTTTGTGGTCTGTATCATTGAAGAAAGAAAAAAACGGAATACCCTTTAATTACGTATCAATTTACCAAATTCAAAGTCAGTAATGATATAGTCTATTACTGACCTGGTTCCTCTACCCTCCCTTGTGTATCTGTGAATCTCCTTATGCTTCGAGAATGAGTTCGCGACAGACAACCTCATGCTAGCACAGAAGTCCAATAAACATTTTCCATTGGTGTTTGCTTCCCTATCCTCACTCCACTTACCTATAACCTTCTCAAACTCCTCAATTCAATTTCCTACGCTAGCATTGGAATCCCCCATCAGTACTACACTATCCTTACTGTTAACTCTCACTACTACACCACTCAGTGCCTTATAAAGTCTATTTCATCCTGATCCACCCCTTCACATGCAGTGTACACTGAAACAATCCTGACCGATTTCCTGACATTTCCAAATCTATCCACATTAATCGTTCATTTAGGTACGGTACCGGTACCTTACATAAATTATGCGAAGCTCCAAGGTTTTCTGGACATACAGCCTTACTCCCCACTTTGTCCTGCATCGTTTTACACCTGACAGGTATACTTTGGATCTCCTCTGTATCTCCCTTTATCTGAACTTCACTAATCCCTAGAATATTCAATCCCATCCTACTTGCTGACTCTGATAGCTCTGCTTTCCTCCTTCCATAACCACCCTCAATATTAACAGCACCCAATCGAATACCAGGTCGATTGCTTGTTCGTTTCCAAGGAGTCCCTAATCTGCATATTAAGGCTTTCACGGCCCGGATTATTATATAAATAATTCATGCATTTGGGCTAATGCCGTGTGTATTTTGATTTGAACCAAACGTTTCGGAGAAACCTTGCCTCCTTTTTCAATGGAAATAAACAATATGGCCAAAGAAAGTATATCAATGAGATTACAAAAAAAAAATATAGATAAATTCCTCTGTTCGTCACCAGAGAGCAGCTGCCCCTTTACCTTCTCGTTACTTACTACTCTGTCCGCCGTTCCACCTTCGTCCATACAGTAATTTCTGGCAGCTGCTCTCTGGTGACGAACTGGGGAATTTATCTATATTTTTTGTAATCTCATTGATATACTTTCTTAGGCCACATTGTTTATTTTCATTGAAAAAGGAGGCAAGGTTTCTCCGAAACGTTTGGTTCAAATCAAAATACACACGGCATTAGTCCAAAAGCATGAATTATTTATATAATAGTCCCTAATCTATCAGATGAGAGTGGGACTCCATCTCTCCCATAGGTTCGAGGCTTAATCAAGACCTTTTTGGCACGTTTAGAGATTACAATTGAAGCGAGCTGCTAGCCTTACTTTCGCAGGGCCCTGAGTTTCACCCCAGGAAACAAACAAACAAGTAAGATGTTGATCACAAGGAGGGCCACGGCTCAAAATATGCCCAAGATACCCACTCCTTCTCTATAGTAACTGGTATCCTGGCTGTCGGAACCACTTACCAGACCACTCAGCCATTGCCCATGGTTCACGAACTAGGACGTGACTACACCATAAACCATATAAAAGAACAACAAAATATGTAACATTTTATGTCCAATCCATTGAAGCCCTATTTAGTAAAATCGAACCATACATTATAAGATTGTAGGTATTTATCTAAATTTAACGGGGGGAAAATAAGTACTATGTAACAGTTATTTTACTCAGATTTTATTCAGAATAACTAAACATATAGACAGCGAATAAAGTGCTTAAGACCCATCTTTATGGGAACTTATTTCTTTATTTTGACAGAGACCGTTTTGAAGCACCCTATATACAGTATGTTAATTTACTATAAATTTAGAAGGATGATGTTTTCGTGGCATTGTTGAATAATGTGTGAATATTAAAAAATGATACAGGGTATCTTTTGTCGGAATAAACTGCTGCTCTCTCAATCACAAAACACAAACACAGAATTAGGAAACGGGCAAGGGGGCGAGACATCTTCTTCTTGTACTTTCTCAAGACTAGTCGTTTCACTTTCCTTTCTATAGTTTTTAACGGTGTTTTTCGAGCATATTCTGCATATTTAACCGCAAATAATGGATTTTTCAAGCATATCTACCGAGCATATAATGGTTTTTTCGAGCATATCTATCGAGCATAAAACACATGGGTTTCGAGCATATCTGGAGATTTTATCGAGCATATCGACCCGAGCCCTAATCATAACTTTTGAACTGTGGAACGTTAGTTGTAAGTCAAGGTCAACTTGGTCTTTGACTGAACTGTACTTCTAGCCGTATGCAAGGTGCTAGTTCAGCTTTCACTTAGCCATCAATGTCAGTGCAGTCAGAACATTCGACGACCTGTCACAGTTTTACGGGTTTGTTCTGTTTAATCGCGTAGTGTTTTGGAATCAAAGTGCGTAAATTTCGCTAGTTGTGTGTTGTTGTACGTGTACGTGCTTTTACAATGCATAAAATAACTAATTATTTTAGTAACCCGAAGAAACCAAAACTAGACGAAGAAACAGAAAAATGCACGACACTTCCAATAGAATTAGCCTACATCCTCCAGCGTTATTTCATCTTCTTCTAATGACGACATCAAAGGAGGTGATAAACAGTGGCCAGACGGTTGGACTTTAGAACAAAAGAACGAGTTTTTGTAAAAAAATACAGTTGGCTTATTGTACACAACAAAAAGTTGGGGTGAGGGGTTTGCCGGAATGTCGTATATCTAGGTATAACAAAATCTGATTCATTTTTAAAGGTGTTCGGAAAAGCGTAAAAATATCGTTTTTAGAAATCGTATTCAATATTCCATAAAGCCCACCCCTCTCCCACCACAACCTAGTAGCCCACAGTACCGGAACCTCTTTTTTAGCCTATTTTCATTTTATGAAGAAAAAAAATAGGCTTATGAGATCACCTTTTGTCCGTGTGGCTGTGTGTGCGTGTGTGTGTGATGGTGTGTGTGTGTGTGTGTGTGCCCCCTTATAACTTCTAAACGGCTGGAGCGATTTCAATGAAACTCGGTAAGATCATAGCACCATTCTGGCCGACCCCGACCGTGCCCCCCAATTTTTATTGTGTCTCACCAATCCAACATGGCGGCTGTGCGAAATATTTCACCAGCATTCAGTATCTCCGAAACTATTACCGATATCACCCTGAAATTGTGTACGGTGATAAAGGGCACTACTAGAAGTTCACTTATGAGACTTTCTATAACCTGGTAACTACAAAACCAACATGGCGGCCAAGCGAATTTGAGACTATTAAATAGACTTTTTTCATGATTTAACCATCCAAACGTAATGAAACTTGGTACAGCAAATGTTTATACACATTGTAATGCACTGGTGTCTAATTTAGTTCAATTGTTTACATAACCTCAAAATGGCTGCTGTGCGAAATATTTCACTGGCATTCAATATCTCCGAAACTATTACAGATATCACCCTGAAATTTTGTACGGTGATAAAGGGTCTGATCAAGTTTATCTATGTAACTTTCATAAACCTGTAAAGTACAAAACGAACATGGCGGCCAAGCGAATTTGAAACATTTTAATAGACTTTTCTCGTGATTTAACTCACTGAGCGCAGTGAAATGAGGTATAGTAAATAATTATACATATTGTAATGCACTGGCATCTAATTTAGATCAATTGTTTACGTAACCTCAAGATGGCGGCTGTGCGAAATTTTAAAACTAAGCTTTTATTTCTTGTGTCGTACTCATGCGATCGAATTGAAAGTGTGAATAGTGAACCTACGCAATAATTTTCCTTGAATGGTACATAACTCTATGGCCTATACATATAACAATCCAAAATGGAGAGCATCCGAAATATTTAGACGGTTCTCAATATCTATGAATCATTTACAGCAATCAAACTGACATTTTTATGTTCACAGAGGCTATGAACATAAGTTCTCCTACAGGACTTTCAGTAACCAGGTAAGCACAAATCCAACGTGTCGGCGACGCGAAGTATAAATATTTAAATAGGCGTTTCTCGCGATTTAACCATCCGAGTGCAGTGAAACTTTGCACGTTAAATGCTTGTACAAATGTTAATCCACTGGCATCTAATTTATTTCAATTGTTTTCATAACCACAAGATGGCAGCTGTGCTAAATTTTAAAATCTCGTTTTTACTTCTTGTGTTTTAATCATGCGATTGAAATTTAAATACCACACGTACACAATAATCTTCTTGTAATAGTTCATAAATAAAAATCCAACCTGGCGACCATCCGAAATATTTAGACGGTTCTCAATATCTACGAATCTATCACAAACTTAAAACTGTATTTGTTTTATGTTGATAGAGGCAATTAACATGAGTAGGATATATGAAAATAGTCTGTATAGTTCTTCACGGAACTACTTGTTTTTTTTTTTTTTTTTACAAATCAAGCACTGAGTACAGCACATATTCAACATAGGAGAATTTTTATGGGTGGTTGGTTGGTTGGTTCCTTAGTTTAGGGGCTGCGACAACGCGGTCATGTAGGCCCTAGCACCGTGTACTTTGGGTGTGTGTACAATCTGTCTGATAACCGGTGTTAAGTAATTGTGATGACTGTATTAGTGTGTTATCTGTTTTTGATTCAAGTAAGGACTGCAGACGATAATTTCAAGTAGTTCCTACTTTCGCTACCAAATGCTACCGTCCACGACACCTAGCTGTGAACTTGGATACTACTAGATGCTTTCGCAACCAGCGCCTGGTGACGAACGTTGGATCTTCAAACCTAACCTACAAATTTTGCTTCACACAAGTTTAGTTAGTGGAAGGTTCTTTTACATGCCATATATCTATGGCATGGGCCCGCCAATTTTACTTCCCCTTCCGATGGAAGGCATACTGAGGGATTTTTAACGGAATTTTTATGGAAATCTTTATTAAAAAAAAATAACTAATACGAGTTTTCGTTTTCTGAGATATTGTTTTCTCAAGTTAAAAATTATTTACCCTAAAGTTTCACTCGTGTCTCAGATACTATTGATAATTTTATACAAATTTATCTGCTGAGCAATAATCCTGCGTGTTGAATGTTTAGTCATTTGGAATTCTGACAACAAGTTAGAGTAAGGAATTCTACATCGGATGGCTGATACTGTGTACTTTTTTTTGATATAAGAAGCGTAACAGTTTCTTTTGCAGTCTTCCTATGCGATTTATATGTGACTCATACAATGGGGACCAGACTACCGCATTAAACTCCAGCTTATTTCTCACACGCATTGAAGAGCGTAATGTTTGTCTTTGCATTCGTCAATTCCTTGGGATTTCTCATTAGGAATTGACATTATTGTCAATTGTCACTGCTGCACCAGAAATATTTGTTTTATTATGTAAATAACGACGACAGCCATGTTTGATGCGCACAAATTGACGTCCTATCACTGTTGTCAAAATGCCCGATACAAAATACACCAGAACTAAAATGGGTGTCTGGACTAAACCATTGGTCGCTACTTGGTTAGACGAAACCATTGGTCGGTACTTGGTTAGATAACTGTCTGGACGAAACCATTGGTCGTTACTTGGTTAGACGACTGCCTAGACGAAACCATTGGTCGCTACTTGGTTAGATGACTGTCTGGACGAAGATAACTGATTGCACTACAAGCAAGGGGGTCTGGGGTGTAAGTCCCATATTAGGTTTGTTTTGTATGTAGAACAGTATTGTAACGAGGACATTTTCTAGACTGTAATGCTTGCCACGGTGGGTGAGTGATTATCGTGTCGGTCTACTAACCCCAAGCTTGCAGGTTCGCTCCTGGCCGTGGTAAGTGTTTTTTTTTTTCAAAGGCGACAAAAATTACGACACCATGTCATACGATGTTGGCATGTCAAAGAACCCATTTGAATTCAGTAGGCCGTGTTCATAATGGCAAAATTAATCTCGGGATTTTCCGCCAACACAAAGTACCTAATTTCTCTACTAGAAAGCGCTATAGTGTCAAGGAGCTTAGATATCTAACCTCTTTGACTTTCATAGTGCTTCAAGGAAGAACAAAACTCGACATGAAAGCTGCTTTTTTGTAGCTAAATTGTAGGTTCGATTTCGTTGAAACGTTATCAAAGTTCCAACGTTCACCACTAGGTATCATTGACATCTGGTAGCGAAAGTTGGAACTACTTGAAATTGAACGGAACTTGTAGCTCACCCCATGGGTGTCCGCAATGAAGCAGCTACAAATTCTGGCGAGCCGAACCTGTCCTGGACACTCCCGGCACTAAAAACCATACGCTAAATAAATAAATAAATAAATAAATAAATAAATAAATTATAATTCATTACAAGAGCTGTCGAGTCTAATAAGAACCGGCTGCGTGACGCGAGGCTGGTTGCCGTACCTCTGGTGGTATTGGTTAGGTTCTGAAGAGAGCTTGATAGCTAAACATTATCCCAGTATTCCTTTAATCATAGACGGTGTTGTTCCTTTCTCTCTTTTGCTCACTCCTTCCCCGTTTTCAGCGTCAGCTCAGGTTGGAAATTCCCATGTTCTTAAGCCGGTCACGTTCTTGGACAACTTCACTTGAGATCCCAATCTCTTTTTGTATCTCAGTGAACCAGGCTTCCTTTGTCTCTTAATCTTGGAAGAAAGTGAAAATGAGATAAGTTAATCGTGTTGACGTCATTCGTAATCCGTCCTTTCCGCACTGCGTCAGTAATTTTCTCCACATGTGTACATCAATTCTGGTTATGCCGTCTTCTAAACTCACCATTGGCGGCATCGGTGGCGTAGTCGGTAGCATGCTGAGCTTCTATGCCCAAGATAGCGGGTTCAAACCCGGCCGAAGTCGTCGGATTTTTAAGAGCGTTAAAAATCCCTCAGTATGCCTTCCTTCGGAGGGGAATGAAATTCGCCGGTCCCATGTCATAGATTTATGGCATGTTAAAGAACCTTCCACTAATAACACCTGTGTGAAGCTAAATTGTATAGGTTAGGAATGTAAACAACGCTCTTAGATTTCTACATTCGTTGCCAAGAGCCGACTGCGGTGGCGTCTAGTAGCTAAGTTCTGAACTAGGCCTAGTACTCGTTGATGGTGGCGTTTGGCGGCAAAAGTAGGAACTATTTGAAAAATTCAAAGTTGCAGTCCTTACTTGAATTAAAAAAAAACAGATACACACACCAATACAGCCATCACAATTAACACCGGTTATCAGACAGATTCTACACACACCCAAAGTACACGGGGCTACATGACCTCGTTGTCGCAGCCCCTAAACTGAGGAACCAACCAACCAACCAACCAACCAAACTCACGATTAGTCTATATTTAACCGGACCTAGGATTTTCCTCAAAATCTTCCTCTCCTTGGTTTACAACTTCTCCAGCATCCCTTCTTGTTCATGACGAGACATTCCACTGTATATAAAGCTTCTGGCCGGATGACGGAGCAGTAATGTTTAAGTTTTACATCTCTTGTTATAGACTTTTTTGTTACGAGTTCAAACCCGTCCGAAGTCGTTGGATTTTTTGTGTTGTTGATTGAGTCTTCAGTCTTTTGACTGGTTTGATGCAGCTGTCCATTCCTCCCTGTCCTGAGCTAATCGTTTCATCTCTACATAGCTCCGACACCCTACATCCGAGGCAATCTGTTCAACATATTCTAACCTTGGTCTACCCCTACAGTTCTTGTCCTCGACCCTTCCTTCCATAACTAAGCTTGCTATTCCTGGGTGTCTTAGTATGTGTCCTACCAACCTATCTCTTCTCTTCATTAGCAGTCGCCAGAAACATCTCTCCTCTCCCACTCGTCTTAATACCTCTTCGTTTGTAACCCTATCTACCCATCTGATCTTCATCATTCTCCTGTAACACCACATTTCAAATGCTTCAATTCTCCTCTTTTCTGCTGCACCAATAGTCCAAGTTTCACTTCCATAGAGCGCCACGCTCCAGACAAAGGCTTTCAAAAATGACTTCCTAATACCTAAATCTATATTCGATGTCAGCAGATTCCTTTTTTGTACAAATGCTTTCTTTGCCTGAGCCAACCTACTTTTTATATCCTCTTTGCTTCGTCCATCACTGGTTATTCTGCTTCCTAAGTAACAGAAGTCTCCTACTTCCTTTAGCTTTTCACCTGCCAATTTGATCTCCATAGAGGTTTCTGATTTATTTCGGCTGCATTCCAGTATTTTTGTTTTACATTTATTAATTTTCATCATGAATTCTTTCCGTAAGACGGAGTCCATACCATTCAAAAACTCATTCAAATCCTCAGGCTTGTCGGCCAAGATTTTTTAAGAGCGTTAAAATCCTTCAGTATGCCTTCCTTCGGAGGGGAAGTAAAGCCGGCGGTCCCATGTCATAGACTTATGGCATGAAAAAGAAACTTTCAACTAACTACACTTCGTGAAGGCAACATTTGTAGGTTAGAATTGATAACGCTCTATTAGTTCCAACATTCACCACCAAGTGCTGACTGCGATGCCATCTAGTAGCCAAGTCCGAAAGCTAGGTGCCGTGGACGGTATCATTTGGTAGCAAAAGTAGGAACTATTTGAAATTATTGTCTGCAGTCCTTACTTGAATTAAAAAACAGATAACACACGCACCCAAAGTACACGGGGCAACATGACCGCGTTGTTGCAGCCCCTAAACTGAGGAACCAACCAACCAACCAACCAGAATTAATGACCAAAACACTAAGTACGTGGTAATGAAGTGGAATATTGATGTGTTTGGGAATCGGTTACTACTTCTTATTGGTAAGCATAATGTTGAGTGGGTTGAACATTTTAAATTCTTAGGAGTCATGATTGATGAATAGAATCATAAAGAAGTGGAAATTAAAGTTAGAACACAGAATGCTAACAAAGTGTACTACTTTCAGCAGTTTTTATTGGGATCTTAATTTTTGACGAGAGATACAAAACTGAAAACATACAATACCATCATTAGGCCTGTTCTAACTTATGGTGCAGAATCGTGGAGTTGAACAAAACAGGAAGAACACCATTTGCAGGTTTTCGAAAATAAAGTGTATAGGAAAATATTTGGACCATGTTTTGACTCCGCATCTTAAAGCTGGAAAAAAAAAGATCAAATAATGACACACACTCACTATCAGAGCAAGCACCAATACTCAACATCATTAACTCCAGAAGACTTCCATGGGCTGGTCATTTACTAAGGATGGGAGATGATAGGATGGTCTTACAAATCTTTAAAAAAGAACCAAGGGGAAAAAGGCCAATAGGAAGACGACGAAGTTCCTGGAAAAATGAAATCTCCAAACTTAGACATCTGGATGTGGGCAACTGACAAGAACTCGCCCAAAACAGAGTTCAGTGGAGGCATTTTTGGGATCGGCGTGGGATCTTCGTGTCCCATAGATCCCTGCGCGGATAAACAGAACATTATCCGCATACTCCCCCAGGAGCTCACATCTAGTGGGACGTGGGTTGGTGACCACGGGACCCCAGCTGAGTCCGGGATTGCTTCCACTTACTTGTACCGGGCTCCTCTCCGTCTTCTTTCCTGTCAACCTCCCTTGGTCAACTCTTGTTCTTTTCCGACCCCGGCGGTATTATGGTATCCGAGGTCTAGGGAGTCTTTCACTTTCCCGCCTTAATTGGCCCTTGTCTCATCTTTCCTGATCCCTCCTTCTTCGAGGGGTCAGACCTCTTGTTTTCTTTTCATTATATTTCCTTTTCTCTTGAAGATTCCCGCACTGTTTTTGTTAATTGGCTCCCCGTGTATCTAAATTCTATTTAGCGATTTTTTTTTTGCATCTACACTCCATTTTGTGGGTTTTTTCAATCTCCGTGCATTTTGTAAGTCTTTTCGATCTAAATTGCATTTTGTGAGTGTTTTCAACCTCAATTGCATTTTGTAAGGATTGACAATCTAAATTGCTTTTTAGTAAGTCTTTCATTATAGGGGCTGGGACTTTTGTGGGTATTTTGAATTTCAATTGCAATTTGTATTTTCAACCTAACCCGCTTTTTGCAAGTATTTTCAATCTAAATTGCATTTTGTAGGGTGCGCATTATGCAAGTACTTTGATTCTCAATTGCATTTTGTGGGTATTTTGAATCTAAATTACATTTTGTAGGTATTTTCAATCTAAATTGCATTTTGTAAGTATTGTCCATCCAAATGATTAGTTTGAATCTACCGTACATTTTGTAAGCATTTTCAATTTCAATACATTTTGTAAGTATTTTGAACTCCAATTGCATTTTGTACGTATTTCCAATCTCATTTGCATTTTGTAACTTAAGTGTTTTGAATTTCACTTGCATTTTGTAAGTATTTCGACTGTACATTGCATTTTGTACGTATTTTGAACTTAACCTACATTTTGTGCGTATTTTTCAATCTATTCCTTTTGTGAGTATTTTCGTTCTAAATTCCCTTTTGTAAGTATTACCGCTCTCCATTCTGTGAGTAGATTCATTCTGAGTTCCTTCTCGCTTAATTTTCGTTCTGGTTTCCACTTCATTGACATTTTAGCTATCACCCAGACCATTAGGGGCCGATAACCTCGATGTTAGGCCCCTTAAAACAACATTTATCATCATCATGTTATCCGCAGGACTGCTTGTCCTCGGATATCCGCGCAGGGCTTTACCCATAGAAGCCTTCTGAGTGAGTGACTGAGTATTATTATAAGGGGCGGAACAGCCAGGTGCCATAGTTAAAACTTTGTTTAGTTTAACATTTTGACATGGATGCCTAAATAAGAGAAGAGCCTAATACGAACTAAATACACCACCGCGTGGTGTAGTGGTTACCATTCTTACCTGTCACTTCCTAAGGTCCGGGTTCAATTTCCGGCCCTGGGAACAAATTTAATTTTAGTCTTGAGGGCTGGAACGGGGTCCACTCAGTCTGGTGAGTCAAAATTGAGAAGTAGTTTTCCATGGTTTTACCGCGTATACTCCAGGTAAATATCGGGATGGATTCTATCTTAAGGCCACAGCTGCCTCCTTCCCAATGCTCACCTGAATTACAAATACACACCATACTGCAGACTCCAAAATAACACAGGTTATTAGACAAAATGTATACGCACACACAACCAAGTACATGGGGCTAAATGACCACAATATCCAAGTCCCTCAAATGAGACAACAGCAAGAACAAGGTTGTAATTATCTGAGTGTTAGGGGCAGATGACTTCGTAGTTCCGCCCCTTAAAACAACAATAACTATCTATCTGAGTGTTCCCTATCCCAGGCAGGGTGGACCTACCAGCTGAAAGTCTCCTTGGTCATCAACGTAGTATGTACGGTATCGTGTTGACCGACTGAATAGCATTACATTTTACTTGTATCTATTTAACTACCATATTTACTAACTCATTTACTTAATTATTTATTTATGGTATTTATATATGAATGCAAGGTGATAGGTTACTTTTAACTTTTCACCGAGGTCTTATAAGATGTCATTGTATACGACATTATTTTGTCGTTTTCCCTCCAGCAGTGAACATGAAGGCTAGCTCGTAAACTGTCGCCTCAGTTACTGAATGGAGATTGATGGGAGAAATGAAAACATAAAAATACTTATAGCGGGCGTTGTATTGAAGATAGAGATATGCCCTCGCGGACTTTTTTGTAGTACTTAAATTCTTACACTCATAGCATATAGATATTTTTAACGGTTTGCCCAGCATAAGCTTAAAAGCGCATGGACGCCAGGTTTTTCTTTTCGAAATTTTCACTGAAATCGTTACTGCTTGGCTTCCTTTGATCATAAATAAATTATTTTCTACAGAAACCTTCCTCGAGATATCCTTTACAGAATGGCGAAAACCGCATCCAAATCCATCCAGTGGTTCTCGAGATTACCCGTGACATCCAAGAATCGGGGACTTTGTTTTATACTAAGTAGAGATGTATCTATTTATTTATCTATGTATTTCTGTTTCTATTTATTTATTTATGTGTGTCTCTTTATTTATTCCTTTAATAAAAGATAATGAGAAACATAAATTTTCTGCAGTGAATGAATGAATGAATGAATGATCTTGTGGCCTCCGGAGAGGCTGAGTGCAGGTCTTTCTAGTTGACGCCCGTGGGCGACCTGCGCGTCGTAATGAGGATGAAGTGATGATGAAGACGTCACATACACCCAGTCCCCGAGCCACGGGAATTAACCCCAGGAGATTAAAATCCCTGATGGCTCGGCCGGGAATCGAACCCGGGGCACTTTGGGCTAACGCCTAGCGCGCTAACCATTTAGCCACGGAGCAGTAATAAATACTGTAATAGCGTACATTTTAAAATGACTGCATGAATCATGCAAGTAGTTGCAGTATGCATGGTGAGCCGTGAATCCCTTGCTATCTCAGCAATTCTGAGGAAGAGATAGGCAAAGGAAAGAGAGGAGCATGTTTGTGTATTATTATTATTATTATTATAGCTTGCCACGGTGGGTGAGTGGTCAACGTGTCGGACTACCAACCCCAAGCTTGCAGGTTCGCCCCTGGCCGTGGTAAGTGATTTTTGAAAAGCGGCAAAAATACGACACGCATGTCATACGATGTTGGCATGTCAAAGAACCCATGTGAATTCAGTAGGCCGTGTTCATAATGATAAAATTAATCTCGGGAGTTTCCGCCAACACAAAGTTCCTCATTTCTCTACTAGAAAGCGCTATAGTGTTCAAGGAGCTTAGATATCTAACCTCCTTGACTTTCATAGTGATTCAAGGAACAACGAAGTTCGACATGCAAGCTACCCTCTGGGTTTCAAATTACAAAGCTTGCACCCGGCAACCGAGCCCATTATTATTATTATTATTATTATTAACAATGTCCGGCTCCGTGGCTAAATGGATAGCGCGCTAGGCTTTGGCTCGAAGTGGCCCGGGTTCGATTCCCGGCCGAGCCATCTGGGATTTTAATCTTCTGGGGTTAATTCCCGAGGCTCGGGGACTGTGACGTCTTCATCATCACTTCATCCTCATTACGACGCGCAGGTCGTCCACGGGCGTCAACTAGAAAGACCTGCACTTGGCCTCCCCGGAGGCCACACGATCATTATTATTATTTATTTATTTAATCGAATAGCACTATTGAAACGTCTTCTATAGCCCTCACTGTTGGGTGACAAGTGTAACAGTTTCCTTAAGTGCACGTTGTGCGTACAAATGTAATATTTACTGTGACTAAGATATGTTGTATTAATGGGCGCCAAGACCTCAACACTATGTTGAAATCTAAATTTATATTTAACAACACCTAGCTCTGGTAGAACACCTTCAAGAATCTTTTCACTCAGATCGTGGTATGATTTGATCATTAACCCAACTAACAATTGTATCAGGAGAAGGAATTTGGTCTATATCTAATGCTACCTACTGAAAGCAAAGATTGCATGGTTATAAGAAATGAATTTATAATATAAAACAAGTATGGCAAAATTAATAATAATAATAATAATAATATATTTTAAATTTAAATTGGAGCGTTGCGATTTGAATATTACCGCTAGAGAATTACGTGAAAACGGAGTCGGATGAATTACTGATTTTACTATTATTACCAAGCTATGAAATTACTGAAATACTGAATTTGAAACAAAGAAACGAGAGATTATGTAGTTCTGAGTCATTCGCGCTTACCATTGGAAATTGCCGTAGCATTTCCCTCGTACTGGATGCTGAAGAGCTTCCCATAGCCTTCTGGACGTCGTCATTTTCTTCTTTAGTTGAAGAGATACTTGTAGAAATGTTAACTTATGGTCCAGTCACCCCGGAACCAACCACACGAGTAACCACAACGGTCAAGTTTTACAAAGATAATCCCCTTGCCTCCTCGGCGCGCAAACCATATTTGCACTCCTCGCCTCCCTTCTCTGGTGCCGTCTTCTTCTCGCCCGCTCTCCTCTGATTGGCTGAGCCACCACGCGATCTTCCCCACCTCCGGGTCAATACACTCGGCGCGACGAAGATGTCAATTACCGGTCCAGGCCATTTCGCCTTTTCTTGATGCAGCAACCCCACTTGCGTCACGCTTCTCGACAAGAATAAGCCTGTAGCCGAATTCCCAGTGACTCTTCTCTCTCACAATACCCTAACTGACAAAACTCCGTAAAATTCCGTAATCATATAATTTTCCGCGATAATGTTGTTCGTAATAATTCGCTTGATAGTGTTTTCTATAACATCGAAAACCTATCTGTATACTTATAATTATATAAAAAAACGCTCCAAAAATACCTTAATAATAATAATAATAAGTTACATGAAATTTCTCTTGCCTGAACAATTTGCCACGTAAATAAATATAGAATGGCTTCCTACTGACTTATGTCAGTGGCGTAAAATACCCTCGAAAAACACGTTACATATTCGCCTCGGATCATCGGATGATTTACCGTGACGACGGTCCATCATGCGATTATCCCAGACACGTTAATAAATCCCCATCCAAAATACATATTACATAAATTAAATCACCCTAAATCACATATATATACACTCATAATTTTCTTTACGCACTTTGCGTCAAAGTCTGTAGTCATTATGGATTGCCCTGTGCAACCAGTCCAATGTTTTTCACTTAGATTAATGTTCCACGGATATTTCCGCCTCTCAAATATCTCTATGTTGGGAAAGATATACATAAATAATGTGTGAGCACTGTGTATATATGATGTCACATCACACGCATCAAAGGTGTTCTGATATATTTATATCACCACAGAACTTCCTAATTTCACTGGAGGTCGCTTCCATCTGGTGAAACTTAGTCTCACTGATCTCACGGAGCACACGATCACACTATTGTGGCAGCGCCTCGTGACCATAATACTTAATCTCTCTGTATAGTATACAAAATTAATATTGACTTCTGAAAAAAAAACCAGTAAGTGCGCTTTACATATAACACCAAATATTTCTGTGCCGTATTCGCCCTGTCTTCTTAAGTTCCCGTAGACCAAATTCTACTTAATACTAGTTCACAACTCAGACCAGTTCTCCTCACTCAAATAATACCTTTGTACTAATTACCTTAAATTACACACTTATAACTCTTACATGGCGAGGCCGTAAACAGAAATCACGTGTGCTGTTATGTATGAGTTTCATGAAGGACTGTCTCGCCTTCTGGTGGCCCATCTTTTGTCTCGTGGACGCCTTAAGCAAAAATACCCTGTTCAAGCGCTCACCCATCTCTAGGAGACAAATGGGAATTCACCAGCGCTACCAAATTCTGGCCCTGGTGTATCGAGACATTTTAGAGCATCCGACAATCCCGTCATATTTCCCTGTACCTTAAAAACTCTCAATTACTTACATACTACCCCCTGTGTGACTTCTGATATGCCTGCCTGGAAGACCAGATCTTCCACGCACCAAATACCACACTTACTCATTTGATAGGCTGGCTTGCCAGCTAAACACACTTACTTTATGACACATACTTTCGTAGACTATGTATATTATACGTCCCGTACAATCTGTTTCCCTTACTATCCTCCAGCACATATGCTGTTTTGCCAATACGTTTGGAAACTATAAATGGGCCCTCGTAGAGATAAAAGAACTTGGACATGACTTTCTCTAGCTTATTTGACTGTTTCGGCACTCTAAGTAAGACTCTGTCTCCCGGCTCGAATAGGTCAAATTTACTTTCTTTTTGTTGGCGAATTCTCTTTTGTGCTGACTTAGATACATTCTGTTTCGCCAACTGGACAATGTAATCCATCCCTGGTTGCTTTCCCTCATTTAAACCCAACACCCTCGCTAGTTCATTTTGTGGTCTCTTTCCGAAGTGAACTTCGTATGGCGTCAATTTCGTGCTCTCATGCTGGACAGAATTCAGCCAAGTCTCGACTTTGGGAAGATGTCCAACCCAGGCCGTATGCTTGTCATGCACTAGATTCCGAAAAAGACGAGCCACTTCCCTTAATGGACGCTCTGCAGAATTACCCTGAGGGTACCTTACAGAGGAATGAACGTGTGAAATACCAGCTTCCTGCATACTGGTTCTCCATTTCTTTGCAGTAAACTGTGGTCCACTGTCAGATAGTATCCTGAGAGGAAGGCCATACTCAGGTACATACTTATTAATGATCAGACGGCTACACGCTAGTCCCGTGGCTTTCCTTAGCGGATATAGCTTGACATACTTACTAAAAGCGTCAATAACTATAAAAATGTACTCGTAGCCGTACTGTCCTTTAACGATCGGGCCAAATAAATCTACACACAGTAGTTCGCCGGGACTACTGGTGAGAACTGCAGATCTCTCCCCCCACTAAATATTTAACTGGATATTTGCTCCTTTGACAGGTGTCACACTTAGCTAAAATCCTCCTAACATCCCTTCCCATTTTACTCCAAATGAAGTCACGACCAATTTCATAGAAGACCTTGGCAGCACCAAAGTGTCCTAATTCCCTATGAATGAACCAAATTAGCTCCTCCCGCAAAGTGGCAGGAACACATATTGCCCACCGATTATTCCTACATTTCATTGCAAGAAGTCCATCCTGCATCTTGTACGTGAACTGTCCTACTTTCACATACTCTTCTTCACCTATTTCCAACCTAGCCAGTGGCTCCCTTAACTTAACGTCATCACGTTGCTCCACTAGCATATTTCTCAGTGTCTGTAACGATGCCCTGTTGCTACTGTCCACACATGCACCTAATAAAATACCTTCCTCTCCTTTAACCACAGGATAATCCCTACATAAATTAGTGTCCCTTGATAGCTTGTCTGCAAGAATGTTATCTTTACCCTTAATATATTTCACTGTGAATTCGTATTCCTGCAGAGCAAGAATCCACCTACTAACTCTGTTAGAACTGAGTTTACAAGTCCTCATATACAGTAATGCATGGTGATCTGTATGGATCTCAAATTTCCCCCCTACTAAATACATTCTAAATTTCCCTAAACTGAAAGCAATACCTAAAAGCTCTAACTCAGTAATCGTGTATCTTTTCTCTGCTGCTGTCAGTCCTCGCGAGGCTAAAGACACAATGCACAGATTACCCTCACCATCTTTCTGACATAATACTCTAGCAATGCCTATATGTGTAGCATCTGTCATAACCACATATTCCTTATCTTTCAAAGGCTATTTCAGCACTACAGCTTTCTCAAAACCTTCCTTCAGCGCTCTAAAAGCCTGATCATGCTTGGACTCCCATCTCCACCGAGTCCCACTTTTAAGCAATTCCCTGAATGGTTCTACCAACCCTGAGTATTTAAGAACGAACCTCCTGAAAAAGTTGCAAATTCCCAGGTATGTTTTTAACTGTTTAACATTCTGTGGCACCTCTGCGTTAAGTATTTTATTAACCCTACTTTCCTCTGGTGTCACACCTCTACTCGACACTATATGACCTAAAAATGTCACTTCTGACTGACAGAATGACGACTTAGACAGCTTCAAAGTGAACTCTGCCTGATCTAACTTCTGAAAAACTATATCTAAATGACGTAGATGCTCCTCAAAACTGCGTGAACTAATTACCATATCATCAATGTAAATGGTTACAAACTCTCCTGTGTCATCCCCTAATGCGATGTTTAAAGCCCTAATTAAAGCTGCTGAACTACTCTTTAACCCATAAGGTGTTCTACAAAATTGATAAAGGTTATATGTATGACTAAAAGCTGTAAATGGTCTATCTTCGTACATAAGTGGCACTTGCCAAAAACTGGAACTCAAATCTACACAAGTGAAATACTTCTTCCCCTCAAATGTTTGCATTAATTCCTCTATTGACGTAGATTTCAACAGATCTGAACTAATTCTACTGTTAAACAAACGAGCGTCTAAACAAATACGAACTGTGCCGTTGGCCTTGGGTACCGTGATCAAAGAATTAACATATGGACTGTTAGAGTGCTCAATAATCCCATCTTCAAGCATCTGGTTAATTTGTGCCTCAACTGCACTCTGATAAGCGAAAGGTACAGGATATCTATGTCCTGTGAATACTGACCTATCAATAACGTTCAATGAATGTGTATAGCAATTGGCCATACCAATGCGATCCTCAAAAACTCTCCTATTACACAATAATACATCATAGAGCCGAACACACTGTTCCACCTCTATATTTCCAGAAATGCAGCATCACGTAACGAGTCCTCTAGACTACCGTTCGTAATCACACTGCCCACAAAACATGGAGAACCCCACTCTACGGCTGGCGATATCTCATTTAAAGTACAAATCACACCTACAACACTACTTCTCTGAATATGGTCATTGAACGCTACTTCTACTTCAGAATCATCCCATTTAAATTTCAAACTCCCTACATCATAACATAAGTTACCAGACACTCTACTTAGCCACTCTGAACCCAAGATAACACTGAATACTAAATTTGGAATTACAAGGCAAATCTGCTTCTCTACATGATTATTAATTTTAATGTCTACTAAAATTTGCTTAGAAATTACTTTAGACCTCTTCCCAACAGCTGTTATAACAAAAGTGCTTTTAATTGGCATCTCCTCAAAATTTACTCCAGTTCCTTTCATTTTATCATAAAATGCACTACTTATGCAACTCTTCATACAACCACTATCAATTAAAACATCTGCGTACGCCTCGGACACGTTAAATTTAACTATGGGGCTCTTACTAACCACCTCCTGAATAATACCTTCATCATTTAGTTCATGTAATAATTCATCTCTTACATTTAGGTCATAGGGTTCCTGTATAAGTGTATGGACAGGGCATGCTACAGACTGAGATTCTGACCTTACATCGCAGCCTGGTTCGTGTTTAAAGCATTGCTACCGCTTGGTGTAGTACTACTCACTACTGCACTGGTCTGGTTGTTCTGGGTTGTGTTAACGGTATCTCTCTGTCCGTTATTGCCATTGGGCTGATTCCCTCCTTGACCCCTGTTCTGGTTATAATTTTTATTGTTATTATACCTTCCTTGGTTACCCCTAAAATCATTATTTCGGCCTTGATTTCCCCTGAAATCATTATTTCTACCTTGGTAGTTTGTACCATACCCATTTCCTCTGTACTGGTTTTGCTGATTATTATTATTATTTTGGTTCCCCCTATTTTGAACGTTGGCCCCTTCGCCACTGTTCCCTTGAACTTCCTGGTTCCTATTCTCATTAGGCCTGTTATTATTGTTACCCTGGTTCCTACCGAAATTCTCCTCGTAACCACCTCTTCCAAAAGCATCGAATGTACTCAATAAATTCTCCACTTGTGAAATAGATTTAACATTTTGGATACAGGCAGCTTATTTGATTCTACATGGAAAATGTCTTAGTAATAGCCTGACTACATCACTTTCCTCCTTCAAACCATCCAAATATTTACACGTCAATACCTGTCCTAAAAAGTACTCGGTCATAGTGTAGTTTCCTCTCGGGTTATATTTCCCACACACAATTCCCTCACGATGTTGAGACTGAATTACCTCATTCCAAAATTTCTCACAAAATTTAACTTTAAAATCTGAAATATTCTCGAAATTGTCTCTGTAGACAGCAAACCAGTTTCTTGTCTCCCCTACAAACGCTTGCTCTAAAATCTCAACTACCTGGCACCACTCAATACTACCATCTTCCAACCTCTCCCCGAATGTATTTTCTATTGTATTCATGAACTCCATTGGACAACCCTGCCGATTACTGAATTTGCCTAGTTCTATTTCCCTGTGTGTGCTGTTCACATAAACTGGCCTACTCTGACTATTTTCCTGCCGAATTCTAGCTTTCAACTTCTGTTCTAATTCAGCAATTTTCTCCTCAGCTTTTCTTTCAATATTAGTTACAGTTAACCTAATGCTCCCTTCCGATGCTTCAACTTTACCTCTTAACTGAGCTTGTTTCTCATTAATCTCATTAATGCTTTCCTTATTCCTCTCCCTTAAAGTATTAACTTCAGTGATTATTTCTGCATGTACTTTATCAATTCTTCCCCCCAGCTGTTCTTTAACCTCTTTAGTTGCTACCTGAATCTTGTCATTCAAGTTGCACTAGTTCTTTTAAATTTTCAGCCTGTGTACTGATTCTAATTTCTAACTCCTCCTGTACTTTTCCTAATTTTCTGTCTACATCTGCAATAATCTCTTTAGCTTTTTCTTCCATCACCCCTCTGATTTCTCCTCTAATCAGTTCGAATTTATCACTAATTTCCCTACTGTTTTGTTCAAGTTTAGCATTTAAACTATCGCTCAATTCCCTATTACTCTCTTTATTTTCCCTACTATTTTGTTCAAGTTTAGCATTTAAAGTTTCAGTACTCTCTGTATTTTCCCTACTATTTTGTTCAAGTCTAGCATTATTTTGTTCGAGTTTAGCATTTAAAGCGTCTGTACTTATTTTATTCTGTTGCATAAACTGAAGAAGCAAACTCTCTAACCCTGCTTGACTGTTTTGATTACCCCCCTCAGTATCGGGATTTACCTCCGACATCCCTGTACTGCTTTCATTTCCAAGACTAGCCATACTGCTCGTATCTTCACTATCCAACTGGTGACCACTACGCAACTTCATCTCTTCCTCAACACTACCCATGCTGATACACACCGATAAATGAAACACCCCCAAAATACAGGCATAGAAATATATACCCTTCTCCTTCCACAAATGTTATTAGGCTTTCGGTCTCACGTTGGTAGCGACAATTGAAACAGTTTTACAGGCCCTCACTGTTGGGGGTCAGGAGAAGGAATTTGGTCTATATTGTTACGTGCCACCCCTAGTGGCACTTTTGTTAACTGGATTACGGTGGGTATAAAGCACAACACAGGATGTTCTTTTAAAGAAATAATTAATTTTATTGCAGCCAGAAAAAAATACACTACTCAACAGCAAATGCAAGCAATTATTACCTTACTCCAGTTTCCTCACGTCGAGAATACTTTCCCTTTCACTTGTCAACAGACCACAGTTAATCCTCTTCGCTAATGAGTCCGGCCCCGTACGCTAGCTGGAAATAGCTGCACTAGGTCTGTCACTGTTTCACAAGCACCACAATCACTTCCTCGCTGTCAAGAGAATCAGCTTCACTGGGGGTTTAGCAAGTCACCACACTTCTGTCGCTCACGATAAACGCTCGCACTTGCTCGTAAAACACAACAACAACCCCTGCTTGACAGGTCGCACTTATATAGCAGGCCGGTGACTCAATACATGCTTCTAGATCCATCCAGGGTTCACGGCTTCTCGAGGTTTCCATCGCTGGTCCAGTCACGAATATTCTGGACTATCCCTTTGTCCTAGTAGCCCTGTTGCATAAGGCGCACACAATACAGGAGGCAGGCCACAGCCCAGCCCCTGGGGCAGTTGTGACTCATGCGGCGAGCGACGACACAAACTCACAGCCGTAACAACACCCCCTTCCTAAAAAGGCTGATTGTCCCGATCAATCATTGGTCAGTCTGTGTCCCTCCGTAGGCTGCCAGGCGATCTCGGTGCACGATCTTCATCCTCGCCCTCGGGCTCCGCTGGATCCTGTAGACGACATTGTTGATCCGTTTCACGACTCGGTACGGGCCCTCCCAGGACTTCTGCAGTTTGGGTGACAGGCCTTTCTTCCGTAATGGATTGAAGAGCCAGACCAGGTCGTCCTCGTGGAATCCGCCGGCATCCATCTGCTGGTCGTATCGGGCCTTCATTCGGTCGGTCTCGATCCGCAGTTTCCTCCTCGCGAACGCGTGTACGTCCTCCAGTTGGTCGACCAGTTCTTGACAATACTGGCTTACCGGGATCGGATCATTCCCAGGTCGGCCGAAGGAAAGATCGACAGGTAGACGGAGCTCCCTCCCAAACATGGCCCGGGCTGGTGTGCACCCGGTGGCTTCATGCACGGCGGCGCGGTAGGCCAGGAGAAATAGTGGAAGATGCTTGTCCCAATCCCTCTGGTGCTCGCTGACGACTATTCGGAGATGGTTCTCGATGGTGCGATTGAATCGCTCTACCATCCCGTCGGACTGAGGGTGTAGCGGCGTTGTCCTTGTCTTCCGGATTCCCAGCAGCTGGCATAGGTTCTGGAACACCTGCGACTCGAAGTTTCTCCCTTGGTCGGAGTGCAGCTCCAGGGGTACTCCGTACCGGCTGACGAATTCCTTCACCAGGGTCTCTGCAATCGTCACGGCCTCTTGGTTAGGGAGCGCATACGCCTTCGGCCATTTGGTAAAGTAGTCGCTGACGACTAATATGTAGCGGTTCCCTGCCTCGCTTAACGGGAATGGCCCAGCAACATCGATGGCCACTCTCTCCATGGGGCCGCCCACGTTGTAGGTCTTCAGGGGACCCCGTCGTCTTCGTCCTGGGCCCTTGCTGGCTGCGCAATCGTGGCACCTCGCGCAGTAGTTCTCCACGTCTGTTCGGCATCCGATCCAGTAGAACCGCTCTCTCAGCATCTCCAGGGTCTTCTTTATCCCTAGGTGTCCACCAGATGATCCTCCATGGACTTCCTTCAGGACTTCCTCCGTCATAGCCTTTGGAACGACGACTTGTTCCCGAGATGTCTTCCCGTCGGAGCTCTCCCAGGCGCGGCAGATGAGGCCATCCCTTACAATCATGAGTCCCACTGCGCCCAGTAGGACTTAAACTTTGGGCTGCAGTCACTCACAATGTTCCACCCGGGTCTGGGGACACAGGCCCTCTTCCATTCGGCTATCAGTCCCAGGTCATCATCTTCTGCTTGCGCCCGCGTGAAAGATTCGCGGCTCCAGTTCCCTTGAAGTTCCACAGTAGTCCTCCGGCACTGTATCCCGGTGTTCTCCTCCCTCCTAGTACAGAAGGTGCAGTCTTCGGGGCACGGTCTTCGTGACAGGGCGTCGGCGTTAGAATGCAGTTGGCCTTTCCTGTGCTGAATCTCAAAGTTGTACTGTTGAAGCCTCTCTAACCACCGCGCGAGTTGACCCTCGGGCTGCTTGAAGTTCAGGAGCCACCGCAGGGATGCATGGTCGGTCCTGATGAGAAATTCTTGCCCGTACAGGTACTTGTGGAAGTGTTCAATGGTCTTCACGATGGCGAGCAGCTCCTTCCTGGTGACGCAGTAGTTCATTTCTGGCTTTGACAAGGCCTTGCTGAAGTAGGCCACTACTCTCTCCTCGCCGTCCACTACTTGCGACAGGATCCCCCCTATGCCAAAGTCGCTGGCATCGGTATCGACGATGAACCTTGTGAAGAGTTGGTCCTTCTCAGTCAGTCGATGTAAAGGTTTGGCGATGTCGGCGAATCCTCTCACGAAGCGACGGTAATAAGTGCAGAGTCCCAGGAAGCTTCGTAGTTGGGACTTGTCCTTCGGAACTGGCCACTCCCTCACAGCTGCGGTCTTCTCTGGGTCGGTGCGCACCCCTTCCTCGGAGACGATATGCCCAAGGTACTGGACCCGCTTCTGGAAGACCTGACACTTCTTGGGGCTCAACTTCAGCTGGGCAGCCCGTAGCTTCAACAAGATCTCCTTCAGGTTGCTGTAGTGCTCCTCGAAGCTTCTCCCCAGAACGATGACGTCGTCTAGGTAGACCAGGCAGGTCTTCCAGTGTAGTCCCATCAGAATGGACTCCATTAGCCTTTCGAAGGTCGCAGGGGCGTTGCACAGACCGAATGGCATGACGGTGAACTGCCAGAGCCCGCTGCCCACAGAGAACGCCGTTTTCTCGCGGTCCTTAGGGTGGACCTCCACCTGCCAGTAGCCACTCTTCAAATCCAAGGTGGAGAACCATCTTGACCCTGATATGGTGTCCAGCGTGTCGTCGATCCGGGGTAGACGGTAGCTGTCCTTCTTCGTGACATCGTTCACCCGCCTGTAGTCCACGCAGAACCTGGTGGAACCGTCCTTCTTCTTCACAAGCACGACCGGAGAACTCCAAGGACTATGTGATGGCTCGATCACCCCTTGATCCTTCATCTCTTCAACCATCCGGTCGACTTCGGCTTGCTTGGCGAGCGGGACACGTCGGAATGGGGCCCTAATCGGTGCGCTGTCCCCAACGTCGATTCTGTGCTGGACCAAGCTTGTCCTGCCGAAGTCTTTGCTTCCCACGGAGAAGACATCCTGGAATTCGTGTAGCAGGTCCCGAAGTTGGCGTGATTGTTCCTCGTCTAAATGGTCCTGGGATCCTTGGTACAGCTTCTGTAGTTCTTCTGGCAGTGTGCGCCTTCTTTGGTTGTCCGTCTGCAGGTGTCCGTCTGTCGTATCTGTGATGCGGGCAATCCAGGTAACGGGCTCGCAGACCTCTAGGTTGGTGTCCCGATGAACCGTAATGTCGTAGTCGTTCAGGTTGGACAAGCGGACGTACGGCCGAGACGTCGTGTTGATGAGAGTCTTGGCAACTAGCAATCCTTTTGTCTGGATGTCCTCATATTTTGGCTCGATGACAGCCGCCACTCCCTCAGCAGCTCCGTCGACAATTACGGCAGCGCTGACCTCCGTCCTGGCGGGAACGATGACGTCTTCTCTCAGCCTTACTCGCCGTGCGGTGATGGACTCGTGCGCAGGTTGCAAAGCAAGTTCCTCACCTCCGAAGTGCAGAGTGTTGGTACTCAGATCCAAGATGATGTTCTGGTCCAGGAAGTCCAGTCCGATGATCACTTCATTTGATACGTCAGCCACAAGCACTGGATGCTTTATCGCCCGTCGACCAATGACGAACTCCAGTGATGCTTTGCCGTGTACCGGTGCGGTCTCTCCGGTCGCGGTTATTAGCTGGAGGTTCCTTTGTGTGGGTTGCACTCTCCACTTCGGGATCACGGTGGGACTGACGATGGTCCTCGATGCTCCCGTGTCGATTAGCATGGGCCAGCTCTCTCCGTTGACGACTCCGTCGACCATCAGGCTGCTATTGTCCCTCCGTAACTTCGTCACACGAACCTGGACTGCCGGGGCTTGACGACTGTCACAAGCCAACCTTTGCCCCCCAAGGCTGGCTAATACTCGTTTCCCTGTGTCGCGCGGATTTCAGACGACTGATTTCCCGTCGGATACCCTCGGCGGGGGCGATCACCGCAGTCCTTGCTCAGGTGGCCTTTCTTACCGCAGGTCCAGCAGGTCGGTAGTCTTCTTCCGGGCCGCCTCTCCGGTTGCCTTCCGGCTGTGTCGTTCCTGGTGGTGCCGCGACTATCGAAGAAACGGCTTAGCGCCTCCATTAATTCGTCGGCCAGGGGCTTGGTCTCGTTGGTTTTTACTGGTTCGTCGACGTCCACTTGACGCACCCGCGCGTGAATTCTGGATGCCTGTTTTGCCGTCTCGAACTCAAGTGCGTGGCTCAGCGCATCTGTCAGGGTCTTATTGCGCGCGAGTCGCAGCGCCTGTTGAGTGTCCGAGTCCCGTAGCCCGTCGGTGAAAGTTTGCGTCGCTATCTGCTCCAGAAAGTCGGCCGGCGCTGTTGGGTAGGCGAGCCTTACGAGACGTGCGATGTCCATCTCGAACTCCTGCAGGGTTTCCGCGTTCTTCTGTACCCGGGTCCGGAGCTGCATCTGATAGGCCTGCTGAAGATGGCTATCTCCATATCGGGACTCCATATGGGCGATCAGGGAAGCGTAGTCCTGGGATCCTGTCGGGATGGCCTGAAGGACGTTAAGGGCGTCACCTCTCAGCGCTACAATGAGAGCTGTAGCCTTTTCTGTGTTGTTCCAGTTATTTATGGAACAGGCCGCCTCGAACTGACGTAAGTAGGTGCTCCACGGGACCTTTCCGTCGAAGGTTGGGGGCGTCACTCTGCTATGTCCCGTTCCCGATATTCCCGGTGTAACGGTGGGCGGGCGTTGGCGCAGCTCGGCAACTTCCTCTCGTAGAGCGTTGAATTTCTCTTCCATCCCCGTCAGTGGGCGTTGGCGCAGCTCGGCAACTTCCTCTTGTAAGACGTTGAATTTCTCCTCCACCCCCATCAGCGGGCGTTGGCGCAGCTCGGCAACTTCCACTTGTAAGGCGTTGAATTTCTCCTCCACCCCCATCAGCGGGCGTTGGCGCAGCTCGGCAACTTCCACTTGTAAGGCGTCGAACTTCTTTTCCACTGCCGTGACTTCCTCACGCAGACCCAGTTCTAATTTCTTCAGGTCCTGTGTCAACTTATTCTGACCGTCTTCCATCTTCTTCTGGCCGTCCTCTATCCTCTTCAGGTCCTCCGCTAGCTTATTTTGACCGTCTTCCATCTTCTTCTGGCCGTCTTCTAGTTTGGCAGTTAGGTCCTCGGCTAACTTCTTCTGGCCGTCCTCCATCTTCTTCTGGCCGTCCTCCATCTTCTTCTGGCCGTCTTCTATCTTGGTTTCCATGCCATTTAACTTTTCTAGCAATGCTGCCAATTTCTCCTCCATTTTAGTTGTTTGTCTTGTAAAGGGCATGCACTCACAGGAAAATTAGAGAAAATGACCTGCTCGGGTTTTGAAACCAGGACCGTCAGGTGTTGTGCTTGAGTTCGTAATCCGGCTTCTGACACCAGTTGTTAAGTGCCACCCCTAGTGGCACTTTTGTTAACTGGATTACGGTGGGTATAAAGCACAACACAGGATGTTCTTTTAAAGAAATAATTAATTTTATTGCAGCCAGAAAAAAATACACTACTCAACAGCAAATGCAAGCAATTATTACCTTACTCCAGTATCCTCACGTCGAGAATACTTTCCCTTCACTTGTCAACAGACCACAGTTAATCCTCTTCGCTAATGATCCGGCCCTGTACGCTAGCTGGAAATAGCTGCACGAGGTCTGTCACTGTTTCACAAGCACCACAATCACTTCCTCGCTGTCAAGAGAATCAGCTTCACTGGGGGTTTCGCAAGTCACCACACTTCTGTCGCTCACGATAAACGCTCGCACTAGCTCGTAAAACACAACAACAACCCCTGCTTGACAGGTCGCACTTATATAGCAGGCCGGTGACTCAATACATGCTTCTAGATCCATCCAGGGTTCACGGCTTCTCGAGGTTTCCATCGCTGGTCCAGTCACGAATATTCTGGACTATCCCTTTGTCCTAGTAGCCCTGTTGCATAAGGCGCACGCAATACAGGAGGCAGGCCACAGCCCAGCCCCTGGGGCAGTTGTGATTCATACGGCGAGCGACGACACAATCTCACAGCCGTAACAATATCTAATGCTACCTACTGAAAGCAAAGATTGCATGGTTATAAGAAATGAATTTATTATATAAAACAAGTATGGCAAAATTAATAATAATAATAATAATAATATATTTTAAATTTAAATTGGAGCGTTGCGATTTGAATATTACCGCTAGAGAATTGCGTGAAAACGGAGTCGGATGAATTACTGATTTTACTATTATTACCAAGCTATGAAGTTACTGAAATACTGAATTTGAAACAAAGAAACGAGAGATTATGTAGTTCTGAGTCATTCGCGCTTACCATTGGAAATTGCCGTAGCATTTTCCTCGTACTGGATGCTGAAGAGCTTCCCATAGCCTTCTGGACGTCGTCATCTTCTTCTCTAGTTGAAGAGATACTTGTAGAAATGTTAACTTATGGTCCGGTCACCCCGGAACCAACCACACGAGCAACCACAACGGTCAAGTTTTACAAAGATAATCCCCTTGCCTCCTCGGCGCGCAAACCATATATGCACTCCTCGCCTCCCCTCTCTGGTGCCGTCTTCTTCTCGCCCGCTCTCCTCTGATTGGCTGAGCCACCACGCGATCTTCCCCACCTCCGGGTCAATACACTCGGCGCGACGAAGATGTCAATTACCGGTCCAGGCCATTTCGCCTTTTCTTGATGCAGCAACCCCGCTTGCGTCACGCTTCTCGACAAGAATAAGCCTGTAGCCGAATTCCCAGTGACTCATCTCTCTCACAATACCCTAACTGACAAAACTCCGTAAAATTCCGTAATCATATAATTTTCCGCGATAATGTTGTTCGTAATATTTCGCTTGATAGTGTTTTCTATAACATCGAAAACCTATCTGTATACTTATAATTTTATTTAAAAAAACGCTCCAAAAATACCTTAATAATAATAATAAGTTACATGAAATTTCTCTTGGCTGAACAATTTGCCGCGTAAATAAATATAGAATGGCTTCCTACTGACTAGTAGCGTAAAATACCCTCGAAAAGCACGTTACACTATTACAGAGCACGTGAAATCAATACTTCAAATCTTGCCACATGTCTTTCTTCTCTCTGCCCACATTCGCGTCATCCTCTCTGATCTCTGCTTTCGGAGCTGTTCAATGTTCCGTGACTGCTTTCGTTGTCTTTCTTGTTCCTCCCTGAAAATCACTTTTTGAATTTTGTCCCGAAATAAATTCCTATTATATGTATCTGTAATGTCAATGTCGGCTTCCTTAAGATCTTTTAATGTCTGTGTAAACCACGCTGGTTGAACTTTAAGTTTTATTATTATTATTATTATTATTATTATTATAGCTTGCCACGGTGGGTGAGTGGATAGCGTGTTGGTCTACTAACCCCAAGATTGCAGGTTCGCTCCTGGCCGTGGTAAGTGATTTTTTTGAAATGCGGCAAAAATACGACACGCTTGTCATACGATGTTGGCATGTCAAAGAACCCATTTGAATTTAGTAGGCCGTGTTCATAATGGCAAAATTAATCTCGGGAGTTTCCGCCAACACAAAGTTCCTCATTTCTCTACTAAAAAGCGCTATAGTGTTCAAGGAGCTGAGATATCTAACCTCCTTGACTTCCATACTGATTCAAGGAACAAAGAAATTCGACATGCAAGCTACCCTCTGGGTTTCAAATTACAAAGCTTGCACCCGGCACCCGAGGCCTACGATATTATTATTATTATTATTTTATTATTTACATCGTTATGCCCTACTCAGGAGCTGATGTGTTGGCCTTCTTTCCCTCCCAAAATCTCTTCATCCTCTCGCAGGGCTTCTTCCTTCGTTCTTCAGTCCAAGTTATTGTGGCTCTGGTGTTGAGTTTGTCTCCAAATTGGTAATTGTCGATTTTGGTTCTGAATTTACATCTGTCCCGTACAATGTCTCCTAAGATGTTGATTTCCTGGAGAACTGTCTCAATTTCATGTTTTTTAATGAAAGGTCCAGGTTGAGAATTCTCTTAGTCGGTTATTGTTGGTTGGTTCCTCAGTTTTGGGGCTGCAGCTACGCGGTCATGTAGCCCCGTGTACTTTGGGTGTGTGTAGAAACTGTCTGATAACCAGTGTTAATTGTGAAGGCTGTATTAGTGTGTGCTATCTGTTTTTAATTCAAGTAAGGACTCCAGACATTCGATTTTCAAGTAGATCTAACTTTTGCTACCACACGCCACCGTCAACGACCAACTTGTTCCGAACTTGGTTGCTAGATGCCGCCCAGTCGGCTCCTGGTGACGAACGTTGGAACCTAAGAGCGTTAGTCAAATCTAACCTATAATTTAGCTTCACACAAGTGTAATTAGTGGAAAGGTTTTTATCATGCCATAAAAATATGACATGGGACCGCCGGCTTTACTTCCCTTCCAAAGGAAGACATACTGAGGGATTTTTAACGCTCTTAAAAATCTGACGACTTCGGCCAGGTTTGAACCCGCGACCTTGGGCATAGAAGTTCAGCATGGTACAAACTACGCAACCGAAGCCGCCACTGTCGTTTTTCATTCTAATAATGAGGCCATAAAATTTTAATCGTCTTTTCCGAAAAGTCTGAGAGAAATTTTCAGATTGACAATTTATTTCCTGAGATAATTTTTTTCCCTCTATATTTCCACTACAAACCGGGCCAAAAATGTTCCGTAAAATTTTCCTCTCTAGCTTCTCCATTTTTATTATTATTATTATTATTATTATTATTATTATTATTATTATTATTATTATTATCATTATATTCTATTTAATGGTACTCGGTTCTTGGGTGGAGCTCACAGTCTAACAAAGGTTAAGAACGCCCTCTATAGAACGTTTTATCAACCAAACGTTCCCAATCCATTTTTTAGCCTACTTTTCACATTTTGCAAAAATGAGGAAAAAGTAGACTTATGAGATCGATCCGGGCAAATGTGTGTCTGTCTATCCTTCCGTCTGTTTGTCTGTTTGTGTGTGTTCCCCTATCAACTCCTAAACGCCTGAAGTAATCGAAACCAAATTTGGTACGAGTAAAGATCTATACCTGAATATCTCCAGGCCATGTTTGAAAATGATGTCAGTGCTACCAACTGCTGAAACCCGCAATTGAAATTTAAGCTCCATGTTGGATGTCTTGGAAGGAATTGTTACGTGCCACCCCCCTAGTGGCACTTTTGTTAACTGGATTACGGTGCGTTGAAGCACAACACAGATTGTTCCTTTAATGAAATAATTAACTTTATTGCGGCCAGAAAGATACACCACTCAACAGCAAATACAAGCAATTTGAACCATACTCCAGTTTCCTCAAGTCTCTCCCTTGAGCGCTCTTGCCCCTTTCACTTAGTCATGCAGCTAATTCTCCACTAATGAGACCCGTGGAATACCTGCACCGCTTCCTTATGCACCCAAACTACAGTTATTTACGATAAGCTGCTACACGCTGCTTTGCTGATCACAAACTGGGAAACAATGTCACTGGATTTCGTAACTCGCACGGCACTTCCCCACAATACCTCTGTCGCTCAGTGAAATCCCACTCGCTCAAAACACAGGCAGTCCCCTGTATGCTTCTCACTCCCTCGCTGTCAAGAGAATCAGCTTCACTAGTGGTTTCGCAAGTTACGTCACCACACTTCTGTCGCTCAGGATAAACGCTCGCACTAGCTCGAAAAACACACAACACTCACTGCTTGACAGGTCGCTCTTATATAGCAGGCCGGTGACTCAATAAATGCTTCTAGACCCATCCAGGGTTCTCGGCATCTCGAGGCTTCCATCGCTGGCTGGGTCACGAATATTCTGGACCATCCCTTTGTCCTAGTAGACCTGTTGCATAAGGCGCACGCAATACACTGAGGCAGAGCACAGCCCAGCCGTGGGGCAGTTGTGACTCATTCGGCGAGCGATGAAACAAACTCATAGCCGTAACAGTATGCATGGGAGCTATTCCAAAATTGGCACACATATAGATAATAATATTTCAGTTTAAGCCTGCTGATAGGTCCAATTTTTAAATGCATATAACTTCTACACTATCAATTGGATTTCAACCAAATTTCGTATGTACTATGTGTACATAAACAGATGTGACTGAGCGTATTCTTATGAGCCATCAGGGCTACCAACTGTTAATAAATGCTCTCTCTATTGTCCTTATCCCAATACCAATATATCAGAAAGTATGCAAGGTGACAGCTTTAAATTACGCACACGTAAGGTATAGTACCTGACATTCTGGATTAATTTTGGAGTAACGAATATACGTCGGTGCTGCCAACATGATTCTAAGCCTGCTGATAGGTCCAATTTTAAAATACATGTAACTGCTATACTATCAAATGGATTTCATCCAAAATTGGCACAACAATAGATCATAATATTTCAGATTATATTTCTGACCAACACATGCATGACATTGTTGCCAACATGATTTTACGCGCGCTGATAGATCCAATGTCTAACTGCATGTAACGTCCATGCTATCCATTGGACTTCGACAACATTTTGTATTCTATACCTTAAGAGATGGAACTAAGAATATATTCAGTCACCAGGGTTGTCAACTGTAGTGCTTTATTAGTGCTCATTTATGCCAGGTATGTTTCGAAGTAATTAGAAATGTCAATATTACCAACTTAATTTCGTCATTATTCTAGATAGGTCTATATAGATTAATGATTGGTATGAGTCTTACATTTTAAGCAAAGTAGGCTCTTTAGTTCGTCACAGAACTTCTTGTTTGCTCTACTTGTCCACCTCATAGAGAACATTTCTCTTCCCATCCCCTAGAAACTGAAATAATTAGGGGTAGAATTTTATTGAATTTTATGATTATTGAATTATTGAACTTCCACTTTATTCTTCCAGTGCTGGTGATTGATGTGGCGTGTTCGTGCTCCGAACGAAGGATAGAGAAGTTCGGGACCAGATCTTTTGTGATACGTAAGTACTGAACAGAGATGACCCTAACGGACGACCTTAATGGGGGATGTAACCGATGAGGTGGTCAATATATCAAAATTTTGAAATATGTGTTCTTTGTATGTATGACCTCTTTTATACTTTGTGTAAAAGTTTCAAGCTCATTACTCAACTGGAAGTATTTTTAAAATAAATTTATATCTGATGCTGCAAGCCTAGAGACAAAGTTGCTTAAGTGTTATCTCAATACCAATCTTTCCACCACATAGGTACATTTTTCTCTGAAACCCTAGATGCTACATAACTGAAATTTTCAGGGATTGTTTATTGAGTGATTATATACATATTTTTGACGAATTATGCTTCTATTTGACCATTTGTAGAATCTGCATGCATTTACATTCATATTTTCACCGAGATGTGCCGAAGGATGTGGCTGAGGATAGGTAGATAATGTGTGGGTGTAGACCTTATTGTGCCAGTGATTAGGCGCATGGTGGTGTTGAGCTGGGTATCTCTGAGGTTAGTGTGAGGGCTATTCAACCAAACTGTTTTCTGCAGCTGAAAACACAAGTCCCAAAACTGTTCACCGAAGTGAAGTTGCCGATGAACCCCAAGTTGTGCCACATAGTTTTTGAACTATATTGTTGCGGGTTCTTACTTTGGACTGAGTATTGCGGATGCGTTGTCTAAAGGAGAGTGTTATATCTAATGTAACCCCTAGGTATTTAGGGAATCTATTATGTCTCAATAATTGATTTCCTATGCACACCTGTAATTCTTTATTAGCCATCTTGTTGTTTAGATGGATGCAACATACTTCTGTTTTGTTAGTATTAAGTGTAAGTCTCCACATCTTAAAGTATTGTGTCAGTTCTTTAAGGAGGGATATATAATTTTCAAAAGAAAAATATGTATTGTCCGTTGAGCCATTATATATTTATACACAAATTGTGCTAAATGTTCCGGCATAACTCAATAAAATGACAGTGTTTCGCCCCGGTGTGCAATTGGGCTCTTCAGTTGGTTAAAGCACACCTCACCAAGACACTGTCTAGTGCACACTGGGAATGCCATTGCAAGACGTATTTGATACATGTGTATCCACGTCACGAGCAAAGCCAGTGCACTATGGGAGTCGAAACTCCACTCCAAAGCAATTATAACCTTACCTTGGCATTGAATATATAATTTTCAAAAGAAAAATATGTATTGTCCGTTGAGCCATTATATATTTATACACAAATTGTGCTAAATGTTCCGGCATAACTCAACAAAATGACAGTGTTTCGCCCCGGTGTGCAATTGGGCTCTTCAGTTGGTTAAAGCATACCTCACCAAGACACTGTCTAGTGCACACTGGGAAGGCCATTGCAAGACGTATTTGATACATGTGTATCCACGTCACGAGCAAAGCCAGTGCACTATGGGAGTCGAAACTCCACTCCAAAGCAATTATAACCTTACCTTGGCATTGAATATATAATTTTCAAAAGAAAAATATGTATTGTCCGTTGAGCCATTATATATTTATACACAAATTGTGCTAAATGTTCCGGCATAATTCAACAAAATGACAGTGTTTCGCCCCGGTGTGCAATTGGGCTCTTCAGTTGGTTAAAGCACACCTCACCAAGACACTGTCTAGTGCACACTGGGAAGGCCATTGCAAGACGTATTTGATACATGTGTATCCACGTCACGAGCAAAGCCAGTGCACTATGGGAGTCGAAACTCCACTCCAAAGCAAGACAGTGTCTTGGTGAGGTGTGCTTTAACCAACTGAAGAGCCCAATTGCACACCGGGGCGAAACACTGTCATTTTGATGAGTTATGCCGGAACATTTGGCACAATTTGTGTATAAATATATAATGGCTCAACGGACAATACATATTTTTCTTTTGAAAATTATATATTCAATGCCAAGGTAAGGTTATAATTGCTTTGGAGTGGAGTTTCGACTCCCATAGTGCACTGGCTTTGCTCGTGACGTGGATACACATGTATCAAATACGTCTTGCAATGGCCTTCCCAGTGTGCACTAGACAGTGTCTTGGTGAGGTGTGCTTTAACCAACTGAAGAGCCCAATTGCACACCGGGGCGAAACACTGTCATTTTGTTGAGTTATGCCGGAACATTTAGCACAATTTGTGTATAAATATATAATGGCTCAACGGACAATACATATTTTTCTTTTGAAAATTATATATTCAATGCCAAGGTAAGGTTATAATTGCTTTGGAGTGGAGTTTCGACTCCCATAGTGCACTGGCTTTGCTCGTGACGTGGATACACATGTATCAAATACGTCTTGCAATGGCCTTCCCAGTGTGCACTAGACAGTGTCTTGGTGAGGTGTGCTTTAACCAACTGAAGAGCCCAATTGCACACCGGGGCGAAACACTGTCATTTTGTTGAGTTATGCCGGAACATTTAGCACAATTTGTGTATAAATTAAGGAGGGATGTAACCGAAAATGCATAGCTTGCTTCAAAAGTTCTCTGAGTTCAGGATATAAAACATTGAGCATTGAAACTTTGTACAGTTGTCTAATGGTGTTTGATCTAATACGTGGCAAGCAACAGCTATCTTGGGTGGCAAAATGGCACCAGTACAGTCACTGCAAAAAGTTTGTTACTTCCTCTTATTTAGGTACACTTTACAACTTAACTATAAAAGATCCTGGCCTGAGCTTTCAACTAGTTCAAATATATGTAACTATCTTTAACTTTATGCAGAATTATTCAAATATCGTTAAAGGTTTTCTATTTATGGTCATTTGAATTTTGGATTTTATAAATATCGGTGAAAATATGAATGTAAATGCATGCAGATCCCACAAATGGTCAAATAGAAGCATAATTCGTCATAAATATGTATATAATCACTCAATAAACAATCCCTGAAAATTTCAGTTATGTAGCATTTAGGGTTTCAGAGAAAAATGTACCTATGTGGTGGAAAGATTGGTTTTGAGATAACACTTAAGTAACTTTGTCTCTAGGCTTGCAGCATCAGATATAAATTTCTTTTAAAAACACTTCCAGTTGTTTGATAGCGCTATATTAGTTCCAACGTTCGCCACCAGGTGCTGACTGCGATGGCATTTAGTAGCCACGTCCGCAGCTAGGTGTCGTGAATGGTAGCATTTGGTAGCAAAAGTAGGAACTACTTGAAAAAACGACTCGTCTGCAGTCCTTGCTTGATTCACAGATAACACACACTAATACAGCCATCACAATTAACACCGGTTATCAGACAAATTCTACACACACCCAAAGTACACGAGGCTACATGAACGCGTGGTCGCAGTAATTTGGCTAACATATTTCCACGAAGATGGTATGAGTTCGAATCCCGACTCTGTCTTGAAGAATCTTAATCCCAGGATGAGAATGGTTAGCCTTCTAAGAACAAGGAAGAGTGATGAGTGGTGGGTTTCTACCCTTCTCCAGGCCACCATAGAAGTGGTATTCCGTGACTTTGCAAAGGAGTTTCAGATCGCGGTTATCTCCTTCCAAATCTTAGCCCCTAGCTGCAAGGATACGCACTCAATAACACAGGTTATCAGATATATTCTATACATTCAAGGACCGGAGCTGATGACCAAGAAGTCGCTAGCTCTAAATGGAACAATAATGTTACGGCTGTGAGTTCGTTTCATCGCTCGCCGCATGAGTCACAACTGCCCCAGGGCTGGGCTGCTCTGCCTCAGTGTATTGCGTGCGCCTTATGCAACAGGACCACTAGGACAAAGGGATGGTCCAGAATATTCGTGAGTCAGCCAGTGAAGGAAGCCTCGAGAAGCCGTGAACCCTGGATGGGTCTAGAAGCATTTATTGAGTCACCGGCCTGCTATATAAGAGCGACCTCTCAACCAGTGTGTGTGTTTGTTTCGATCTAGTGCGAGCGTTTATCCTGAGCGACAGAAGTGTGGTGACGTAACTTTCGAAACCCCTAGTGAAGCTGATTCTCTTGCCAGTGAAGGAGTGTGAATCATACGGAGAGGCTGGGTATTGAAGAGTGTGTGCTTACCTAGTGCGACAGAGGTCATTGTGGTGAGTTGCAAAACAGTGAGTGACAGACTTAGTGCAGCTATTTCCAGCCAGCGCACGGGACCGGACTCATTAGGAGGGATTAACTTCTGTGGCACAATGACAAGTGAAAGGGTGAGTCAAGTCCCATGCTGAGGGAGCTTCTGTAAGACAGCTAATTGTTTCTATCTGCTTATTGTACGGTGTATATTTCCGACCTGCAAGCAATAATGCTAATTTCTCTTTAAAGCAGTAATTGGTATTGTGCTTTCTACCCACCGTAATCCAGTTAACGGAATTGCCACTAGGGGGTGGCACGTAACAACTGGTGTCAGAAGTGGGATTACGAACTCAAACACAGGCACAACACCTGACGGTCCTGGTTTCAAAACCCGAGCAGGTCATTTTTTTGAATTTTCCTGTGAGTGCATGCCCTTTACAAGACAAACAACCAAAATGGAAGCGCAATTGGCAGCATTGCTAGAAAAGTTAAGTGGCATGGAAACCAAATTAGAAGACGGCCAGAAGAAGATGGAAGACGGTCAAAATACGTTAGCGGAGGACCTGAAGAAGATGGAGGACGGCCAGAGGAAGATGGAGGACGGCCAGAAGAAGATGGAGGACGGCCAGAAGAAGTTAGCCGAGGACCTAACTGCCAAACTAGAAGACGGCCAGAAGAAGTTAGTCGAGGACCTAACTGCCAAACTAGAAGACGGCCAGGAGAAGTTAGCCGAGGACCTAACTGCCAAACTAGAAGACGGCCAGAAGAAGATGGAAGACGGTCAAAATAAGCTAGCGGAGGACCTGAAGAGGATAGAGGACGGCCAGAAGAAGATGGAAGACGGTGAGAATAAGTTGACACAGAACCTGAAGAAATTAGAACAGGGTCTGCGTGAGAGAGTCACGGCAGTGGAAAAGAAGTTCGACGCCTTACAAGTGGAAGTTGCCGAGCTGCGCCAACGCCCGCTGATGGGGGTGGAGGAGAAATTCAACGCCTTACAAAAGGAAATTGCCGAGCTGCGCCAACGCCAACTGACGGGGGTGGAAGAGAAATTCAACGCTTTACAAAAGGAAATCGCTGAGCTGAGCCAACGCCCGCCGACGGGGATGGAAGCGAGATTCAACGCCCTACAAGAGGAAGTTGCCGAGCTGCGCCAACGCCCACCCACCGTTACACCGGGAATATCAGGAACGGGACATAGCAGAGTGACGCCCCCAACCTTCGACGGAATGGTCCCGTGGAGCACCTACTTACGTCAGTTCGAGGCGGCCTGTTCCATAAATAACTGGAAAAACACAGAAAAGGCTACAGCTCTCATTGTAGCGCTGAGAGGTGGCGCCCTTAACGTCCTTCAGGCCATCCCGCATGGATCCCTGGACTACGCTTCACTGATCGCCCATATGGAGTCCCGATATGGTGATAGCCATCTTCAGCAGGCCTACCAGATGCAGCTCCGGACCCGGGTACAGAAGAACGCGGAAACCCTGCAGGAGTTCGAGATGGACATCGCACGCCTCGTAAGGCTCGCCTATCCAACAGCGCCGGCCGATTTTCTGGAACAGATTGCGACGCAGAACTTCACCGACGGGCTACGAGACTCGGACACTCAACAGGCGCTGCGATTCGCGCGCATTAAGACCCTTGCAGATGCGCTGAGCCACGCACTTGAATTCGAGACGGCAAAACAGGCATCTAGAATGCACGCGCGGGTGCGTCAAGTGGACGTCGACGAACCAGCAAAAACCAACGAGACCAAGCCCCTGGCCGACGAATTGATGGAGGCGCTAAGCCGTTTCTTCGATAGTCGCGGCGCCACCAGCAACGACACTGCCGGAAGACAACCAGAGAGGCGGCCCGGAAGAAGACTACCGACCTGCTGGGCCTGCGGTAAGAAAGGCCACCTGAGCAAGGACTGCGGTGATCGCCGCCGCCGAGGGTATCCGACGGGAAATCAGTCGTCTGAAAACCGCGCGGCCCAGGGAAACGAGTATTAGCCAGCCTTGGGGGCAAAGGATGGCTTGTGACAGTCGTCAAGCCCCGGCAGTCCAAGTGCGTGTGACGAAGTTACGGAGGGACAATAGCAGCCTGATGGTCGACGGAGTCATCAACGGAGTGAGCTGGCCCATGCTGATCGACACGGGAGCATCGAGGACCATCGTCAATCCCACCGTGATCCCGAAGTGGAGAGTGCAACCCACACAAAGGAACCTCCAGCTAATAACCGCGACCGGAGAGACCGCACCGGTACATGGCGAAGCATCACTGGAGCTCGTCATTGGTCGACGGGTGGTGAAGCATCCAGTGCTTGTGGCTGACGTATCAAACGAAGTGATCATCGGACTGGACTTCCTGGACCAGAACAACATCATCTTGGACCTGAGTACCAACACTCTGCACTTCGGAGGGGAGGAACTTGCTTTGCAACCAGCACACGAGGCCGTCACCGCACGACGAGTAAGGTTGAGAGAGGACGTCATCGTTCCCGCCAGGACGGAGGTCAGCGCCGCCGTAATTGTCTACGGAACTGCTGAGTGAGTGGCGGCTGTCATCGAGCCAAAATATGAGGACATCCAGACAAAACGACTGCTAGTTGCCAAGACCCTCATCAACACGACGCCTCGGCCGTACGTCCGCCTGTCCAACCTGAACGACTACGATATTACGGTTCACCGGGACACCAACCTAGGAGACTGCGAGCCCGTTACCTGGATTGACCGCATCACAGAGACGACGGACGGACACCTGCAGACGGACAACCGAAGAAGACGCGTCCTGCCAGAAGAACTACAGAAGCTGTACCAAGGATCCCAGGACCATTTAGATGAGGAGCAATCACGCCAACTTCAGGACCTGCTACGCGAATTCCAGGATGTCTTCTCCGTGGGGAGCAATGACTTCGGTAGGACAAGCTTGGTCCAGCACAGAATCGACGTTGGGGCCAGCGCACCGATTAGGGCCCCATTCCGACGTGTCCCACTCGCCAAGAAAGGTGAAGTCGACAGGATGGTAGAAGAGACTTAGGAGCAAGGAGTGACCGAGCCAAGGAGTTCTCCGGTCGTGCTAGTGAAGAAGAAGGACGGTTCCACCAGGTTCTGCGTGGATTACAGGCGGGTGAATGACGTCACGAAAAAGGACAGCTACCCTCTACCCCGGATCGACGACACCCTGGACACCATATCAGGGTCAAGATGGTTCTCCACCTTGGATTTGAAGAGTGGCTACTGGCAGGTGGAGGTCCACCCTAAGGACCGCGAGAAAACGGCGTTCTCTGTGGGCAGCGGGCTCTGGCAGTTCACCGTCATGCCATTCGGTCTGTGCAACGCTCCTGCGACCTTCGAAAGGCTAATGGAGTCCATTCTGAGGGGACTACACTGGAAGACCTGCCTGGTCTACCTAGACAACGTCATCGTTCTGGGGAGAAGCTTCGAGGAGCACTACAGCAATCTGAAGGAGATCTTCATGAAGCTACGGGCTGCCCAGCTGAAGTTGAGCCCCAAGAAGTGTCAGCTCATCCAGAAGCAGATCCAGTACCTTGGGCTTATCGTCTCCGAGGAAGGGGTGCGCACCGACCCAGACAAGACCGCAGCTGTGAGGGAATGGCCAGTTCCGAAGGACAAGTCTCAACTACGAAGCTTCCTGGGACTCTGCACTTATTACCGTCGCTTCGTGAGAGGATTCGCCGACATCGCCAAACCACTACATCGACTGACTGAGAAGGACCAACTCTTCACGTGGACAGCAGAATGCCACAGTGCTTTCGAACAACTCAAGCAGGCTCTGTGCACCGCGCCTATTCTGGCCTACCCCAGACCTGGAACAAGGTTCATCGTCGATACCGATGCCAGCGATTTTGGCATAGGGGGAACCTGTCGCAAATAGTGGACGACGAGGAGAGAGTAGTGGCCTACTTCAGCAAAGCCTTGTCAAAGCCAGAGAGGAACTACTGCGTCACCAGGAAGGAGCTGCTCGCCATCGTGAAGACCATTGAACACTTCCACAAGTACCTGTACGGGCAAGAATTTCTCATCAGGACCGACCATGCATCCCTGCGGTGGCTCCTGAACTTCAAGCAGCCCGAGGGTCAACTCGCGCGGTGGTTAGAGAGGCTTCAACAGTACAACTTTGAGATCCAACACAGGAAAGGCTAACTGCATTCTAACGCCGACGCCCTGTCATGAAATCGTGCCCCGAAGACTGCACCTTCTGTACCAGAAGGGAGGAGAACACCGGGATACAGTGCCGAAGGACTACCGTGGAACTTCAAGGGAGCTGGAGCCGCGAATCTTCCACGCGGGCGCAAGCGGAAGATGATGACCTGGGACTGATAGCCGAATGGAAGAGGGCCTGTGTCCCCAGACCCGGGTGGAACATTGTGAGTGACTGCAGCCCAAAGTTTAAGTCCTACTAAGCGCAGTGGGACTCGCTGGTTGTAAGGGATGGCCTCATCTGCCGTACCTGGGAGAGCACCGACGGGAAGACATCTTGGGAGCAAGTCGTCGTTCCAAATGCTATGTCGGAGGAAGTCCTGAAGGAAGTCCATGGAGGATCATCCGGTGGACACCTAGGGATAAAGAAGACCCTGGAGAAGCTGAGAGAGCGGTTCTACTGGATCGGATGCCGAACAGACGTGGAGAACCACTGCGCGAGGTGCCACGATTGCGCAGCCAGTAAGGGCCCAGGACGAAGACGACGGGGTCCACTGAAGACCTACAACGTGGGCGGCCCCATTGAGAGAGTGGCCATCGATGTTGCTGGGCCATTCCCGTTAAGCGAGGCAGGGAACCGCTACATATTGGTCGTCAGCGACTACTTCACCAAATGGCCGGTGGCGTATGCGCTCCCTAACCAAGAAGCCGTGACGATCGCAGAGACCCTGGTGAAGGAATTCGTCAGCCGGTACGGAGTACCCCTGGAGCTGCACTCCGACCAAGGGAGGAACTTCGAGTCGCAGGTGTTCCAGAACCTATGCCAGCTGCTGGGAATCCGGAAGACAAGGACAACGCCGCTACATCCTCAGTCCGACGGGATGGTAGAGCGATTCAATCGCTCCTTCGAGAACCATCTCCGAATAGTCGTCAGCGAGCACCAGAGGGATTGGGACAAACATCTTCCACTATTTCTCCTGGCCTACCGCGCCGCCGAGCATGAAGCCACCGGGTGCACACCAGCCCGGGCCATGTTTGAGAGGGAGGTCCGTCTACCTGTCGATCTTGCATTCGGCCGACCTGGGATTGATCCGGTCCCGGTATGCCAGTATTGTCAAGAACTGGTCGACCAACTGGAGGACGTGCCCGCGTTCACGAGGAGGAAACTGCGGATCGAGACCGACCGAATGAAGACCCGATACGACCAACAGACGGATGCCGGTGGATTCCACGAGGACGACCTGGTCCGGCTCTTCAACCCTTTACGGAAGAAAGGTCCGTCACCCAAACTGCAGAAGTCCTGGGAGGGCCTGTACCGAGTCGTGAAACGGATCAACGATGTCGTCTACAGGATCCAGCGGAGCCCGAGTGCGAAGATGAAGATCGTACATCGAGATCGCCTGGCAGCCTACGGAGGGACACAGACGGACCAATGATTGATCAGGACGATCAACCTTTTAGAAAGGGGGTGGTGTTACGGCTGTGAGTTCGTTTCATCCCTCGCCGCATGAGTCACAACTGCCCCAGGGCTGGGCTGCTCTGCCTCAGTGTATTGCGTGCGCCTTATATAACAGGACTACTAGGACAAAGGGATGGTCCAGAATATTCGTGACTCAGCCAGTGAATTAAGCCTCGAGAAGCCGTGAACCCTGGATGGGTCTAGAAGCATTTATTGAGTCAGCGGCCTGCTATATAAGAGCGACCTCTCAACCAGTGTGTGTGTTTTTTTCGAGCTAGTGCGAGCGTTTATCCTGAGCGACAGAAGTGTGGTGACGTAACTTGCGAAATCCCTAGTGAAGCTGATTCTCTTGCCAGTGAAGGAGTGTGAATCATACGGAGAGGCTGGGTATTGAAGAGTGTGTGCTTACCTAGTGCGACAGAGGTCATTGCGGTGAGTTGCAAAACAGTGAGTGACAGACTTAGTGCAGCTATTTCCAGCCAGCGTACGGGACCGGACTCATTAGGAGGGATTAACTTCTGTGGCCCATTGACAAGTGAAAGGGTGAGTCAAGCCCCATGCTGAGGGAGCTTCTGTAAGACAGCTAATTGTTTCTATCTGCTTATTGTACGGTGTATATTTCCGACCTGCAAGCAATAATGCTAATTTCTCTTTAAAGCAGTAATTGGCGTTGTGCTTTCTACCCACCGTAATCCAGTTAACGGAATTGCCACTAGGGTGTGGCACGTAACAATAATAAATCGCTCGGTCGGGCTTTGGTCTGTCGAGTGGTGTAACTAGCATTTGTTTCTGGAGGGGGATGAACGGTGTCAAATCGGAATTAATAAGCTATAAGAGCATTTTATGGTTTTCTTTTAGGCTTTAAGTCTGGTTTTAGTTGTGTTGTTGCTTTTTCATTTTTGGTTCTGTGTTTGCTGTTTTCTCCTTTTTTGTCTTTGGGTTTGTGTTTATTTTTGCTTTGCATTTTTGGTTCTGTGTTTGCTGTTTTCTGTTTTTTTATTTTTGTTCTTTATTTTTGGTTTTGTGTATATTTTTGCTTTGCATTTTTGGTTCTGTGTTTGCTGTTTTCTGCTTTTTCTTTTGATTTTGTGTTTGTTGTTTTGCGCGTTTGCTTTTGTTTTTTGGAATTTTGCTCTTTATTTGTGTTTTTGGTCATGTGTCTGTTTTTGCTTTGTGCGGAGGTAAAAATAAGACAAAATAATTGAAAGCAAACCTACACGTTTTCATGATCTCGATAGCATTTCATATGCAAAAGCTCGAAAATGAACAGTTTTGATTGGCCTACACTAAATATTTTACCTGAGTAAACAGAAAATGTTCTCAAATTATTAAGTATAAATTAATCCGAAAATTGGCTTTATTCAAGATAAAAATGTCAACAAATTATTATTTTTAAAGATTATTTGGCTCTGGGGAGGGGATTGATCCCCCTAACCCCCCCCCCCCCTCCCATAGTTATGTCACTGTCGGTTTCTTGCATCTAGGATAATTCCCAAATCACTCCATTTATTTATTTATTTATTTATTATTTATTTATTTATTTATTTATTTATTTATTTATTTATTTATTTATTTATTTATTTATCGCATGGCTTCTAGTGCCGGGATTATCCGAGGACATGTTCCTCTCGCCAGAGGCTGTAGCTGCTTCAAGCGGACACCCATAGGGTTAGCTACAAGTTCGGTTCAATTTCAAGTAGTTCCAACTTTCGCTACCAGATGTCAATGATACCCAGTGGTGAACGTTGGAACTTTGGTATAGCGTTCCAACGAAATCTAACCTAACAATTTAGCTTCACACAAGTTTAGTCTGTGGAAGGATCTTTTACATGCCATAAATCTATGACATGTGACCGCCGGCTTTACTTCACCTCCGAAGGAAGGCATACTGAAGGATTTTAACGCTCTTAAAAAGTGACAAGTCTGAAAGACTAGACTTTGTATCGTTTTAAATGCTACAAATGCTGAAAATGCTAGAAAGGCTGGAGGCTTCTCGCTTCGCTCGAAGTCAAAGACTCTTGACATGTTAGAAAATTATCTGCATAATACTTATCTTGCTTATCTTGTTTCAAATTACTCGCGAACGGCAACTGCAAACCAAGTGCAAAGCAAAGTCAAGCGCAGGGTATGCCGCACGCTCACCAGAGCGCGCGGGGACGCGCACGTTCCATCCAGTATACAAACACTTCTAGTGGGCGATGTATCGAAGATAGAGATATGCTCTCGCGGACTTTTTTGTAGAACTTTTCATGCTGACCAATTTTTACGCTCATAGTATATTGATATTTTTAACGGTTTGCCCAGCGTAAGCTTAAGAAGCGCACGGGCGCCAAGTTTGTTTTCGACTTTTTCACTGAAATCGTTACTGCTTGGCTTCCTTTCATCATACATAAATTACTTTCTTCAGAATCTTTCCTCGAGATATCCTTTACAGAATGGTGAAACCCGCATCAAAATCCATCCAGTGGTTCTCGAGATTACCCGTGACATCCAAGAATCGGGGATTTTTGTTTTATACTAACGAAGTAGAGATTGTCAGGGAATACATGCACCTAGCGGTACTATGACGTCACACAACTCAGTGCATCTGGGTACATTTTGTCCCGTCACCGTAACGTAACGCCAGAGCCCAGCGTAACGACGAAGTCGACAATATCATTTATAATGATAAAAATCCAACGACTTCGGCCGGGTTTGAACCCGCTATCTTGGGCACAGCAGTTCAGCATGCTACCAACTACGCCACCGAAGCCGCTATTACGCCATGTTGAAATAGTAACGCATTACTTTCCAAACCTGAAACACAGGGTGTTCGGAAAGATTGCATGCACAAATTTTAAGCATTAACACGCATAATGTCGACAGCACGGCGGGTGACGAGTAGAGCCCGACACACCAGGATATGACCGGGGAGGCGTGGTCACCGAACAGTGAGAGGAGTGGGACTGTCCTAGCTTGGCTGTTCGCTCACGTCACTTTTAAAACCAAAACGAAATATCACGTGCATCACTGGGTCAAATTTGGCAGGTTACAAATTCTAATGATGAAAGGCAGCATTTTCCTGAATATAGTGAAACATGAATCTCAATTCTTCGCCCAGCAGTTTACTTTTTATGTTATTTTAAAATTATTTAAAAGCGGTTGATTGGTTCGTTTCTTATTTTAGGGGCTACGACGACGCGTTCATGTAGCCCTGTGTACTTTGGGTGTGTGTAGAATCTGTCTGATAACCGGTGTTAATTGTGATAGCTGTATTAATGTGTGTTATTTGTTTTTAATTCAAGTAAGAACTGCAGACGATAATGTCAAGTAGTTCCTACTTTTGCTACCAAATACTACCGTCCACGACACCTAGCTTGCGGACTTGGCTGCTAGATGGCATCGCAGTCATCTCCTGGCGGCGAACTTTGGAACTAACAAAGCGTTATCATTTCTCACCCACAAATGTTAGCTTCACACAAGTGTAGTTAGTGGCAGGTTCTTTTCCATGCCATAAATCTATGACATGGGACCGCCGGCGTTACTTCCCCTCAGAAGGAAGGCATACTGAGGGATTTTCAACGCTCTTAAAAATCCGATGACTTCGGCCGGGTTTGATCTCGCGACATTGGGCATAGAAGCTCAGCATGCTACCAACTACGCCACCGAAACCACCTAAAAACAAATTTTGTAAAACTGCCATCGAGTCTAATAATTCGCACACCTCTGTAAAGGTTGGTTATTGAATCCTGATTTAGTTCCTTCTATATTATTATTATTAGGGCTCGGATTTTTAGGTACTAACAATCGGGAAAATATTTATTTTTTATGTATTAAAAATACCTGAAATATGTAACAAAAAAAGTAAAAATATTTAATTATAATTTAGTTTATTAATGGCAATATAAACAATTAACGAATGCAATTTATGCTATGCCTCACTGACTACTGAAGCATTACAATACACAACGAGATACATCTTCAGGTTGTCCATCACAAATGACCGACGATTACCGTGAAACACTACTTCTGAAGGCGCGAAATTGTGGCAATATGTTTCTTGTCCTTGAGGTGTTGTGTAACTTGAGATCGCTGTTCAGCCTTGATTGCTTTCCCACATGGTTGGCAGAACAGAACGCCCCCATCAGTAGTAAAATTGTCTTTAAATTCTGCAACATACTGCTGCAGACGATAACTTGTAGTTGCTTTTACTTTAGGTATCGCAGAACTGCCTTACACTTCACAGTTCCAGAAATGAACTGCTTGTGAGTCAGTAACACCGAACAAAAATTCAGTCAACTGAAAGATCTGGCATACTGATTTAAAAAACAATGTAAATATTATGTATTTTATGTGCTAGTAAGTGAAAAGCAGGAATTTATGTATTTATAGAAAATATGCTTAAAATATGTATTTACATTTAAAAAATATTTACCTAAAAATCCGAGCCCTAATTATTATTATTATTATTATTATTATTATTATTATTATTATTATTATTATTATTATTATTATTATTGAAGCCTTCGTGGCTTAGGCGGCAGCACGCCGGCCTCTCACCTCTGGGTCCGTGGTTCAAATCCCGGTCACTCCATGTGAGATCTGTGCTGGACAAAACGGAGGCAGACAGGTTTTTCTCCGGGTACTCCGGTTTTCCCTGTCAAAATTTCATTCCAGCAACACTCTCCACTATCATTTCATTTCATCTGTCATTCATTTAATCATTGCCCCAGAGAAGTGCGTCAGGCCTCGGCAGCCGGCACAGTTCATATCCTCGCCGCTAGATAGGGGCTTCATTCATTCCATTCCTGACCCGGTCGGAGACTGGAAGCAGGCTGTGGATTTTCATTTCATTATTATTATTATTTTATTTGCGAATAGACCACTGAATATCACTCTACAATTTCATTTCTTCATCGTCTTAAGCTTCCTCCTCCTCCTCCAGCATTCCTTCACATGGACGCTGTGTTGCTGATTCTGTTCATCCGTCCCGGTTCTTCCAGTCTTCACAGTTCTTCCGTCTTGGAGCCCTTCCAAATTGTGAATAATGTATCATCATCTAACATCTGAGCTTCCTGAATGTTGGACCTTCCTAGATATTTGGTTGCTTGGTTCTTAAGTTTAGGGGCTGCGACAACGCGGTCATGTTGCCCCGGGTACTCTGGGTGTGTGTAGAATCTGTCTGATAACCGGTGTTAATTGTGATGACTGTATTAGTGTGTGTTATCTGTTTTTTAATTTTAGTACCGACTGCAACTTAGAATTTTTCTAATAGTTCCTACTTTTGCCACCAAGCGCCACCGTCAACGACTACTAGGCCCAGTTCAGAACTTAGGTACTAGACGACACCACAGTCGGCTCTTGGCAACGAAGTAGAAACCTAAGAGCGCTGTTTACATTCTTAACCTATCCAATTTAGCTTCACACAGGTGTAATTAGTGGAAGGTTCTTTAACATGCTATAAATCTATGACATGGGACCGCCGCGCCGGCTTTACTTCCCCTACAAAGGAAGGCATACTGAGGGATTTTTAACGCTCGTAAAAAATCCGACGCCTTCGGCCGGGTTTGAACCCGCTATCTTGGGCATGGAAGCTCAGCATGCTACCGACTACGCCACCGAAGCCGCTTCCTAGATCTTTACGAACTTCCTTAATCCATGTCTTCTTGTTCCAGAGGTAGTCGAATATCATTTGGGTTATTCTGGTTTCGTCCATTCTGTACAAGTTTCTTAGAAATGATAACCTCCTCCTTTTCATGGTTTCTGAGATTTTCTCCACATTTGTGTAGACTTCATTGTTGTTCCGAAGTTTCCAGCCGGTTTCTATTAGTATTTATTTATGTATTTATTGAAGCGAAAATTCCCCTACAGCAGAGCGATTAAACTTGATAACATGATGTAATTTTGAGGCGTGTCTCCTCCGCTCCTTCCAAGTTCGTTAATTGGTTATTGTTGTTTTAAGGGGCGGAACTACGAGGTCATATGCCCCTCTTAACACAGATTAAAGAATACAATTTGGAATTGAATTAAAAATTTTGAGGTGGACACCTACATTTGAAAATGAAAATCCACAGCCTGCTTCCAGTCTCCGACCGGGTCAGGAATGGAATGAATGAAGCCCCTATCTAGCGGCGAGGATATGAACTGTGCCGGTGCCGAGGCCTGACGCACTCCTCTGGGGCAATGATTAAATGAATGACAGATGGAATGAAATGATAGTGGAGAGTGTTGCTGGAATGACATTTTGACAGGGAAAACCGGAGTACCCGGAGAAAAACCTGTCTGCCTCCGTTTTGTCCAGCACAGATCTCACATGGAGTGACCGGGATTTGAACCACGGACTCAGCGGTGAGAGGCCGGCGTGCTGCCGCCTAAGCCACGGAGGCTTTCCGACACCTACATTTGAAAAGAAATAAATTAATAAAGGCGGCTTCGGTGGCGTAGTCGGTAGCATGCTGAGCTTCTATGCCCAACATAGCGGGTTCAAACCCGGCCGAAGTCGTCGGATTTTTAAGAGCGTTAAAAATCCTTCAGTATGCTTTCCTTCGGAGGGGAAGTAAAGCCGGCGGTCCCATGTCATAGATTTATGGCATGTTAAAGAACCTTCCACTAATTGCACCTGTGTGAAGCTAAATTGGATAGGTTAAGAATGTAAACAACGCTCTTAGGTTTCTACGTTCGTTGCCAAGAGCCGACTGCGGTGGCGTCTGGTAGCTAAGTTCTGAACTTGGCCTAGTAGTCGTTGACGTTGGCGTTTGACGGCAAAAGTAGGAACTATTTGAAACATTCTAAGTTGCAGTACTTAATTAAAAAACAGATAACACACTCTAATACAGTCATCACAATTAACACCGGTTATCAGACAGATTCTACACACACCTCAAGTACACGGGGCTACATGACCGCGTTGTCGCAGCTCCTAAACTTAAGAACCAACCAACTAAATTAATAAAACAAAAAATTAAATAAAAATGATAATTATATGAATAAAAAATTACGGGATAAATAATAATAATAATCATTCAAAAACGAACTAGTCGTTGAGTCAATGTACACTGGAAAATTTATATTGCTAGCCCTAACCCACTCTCACTTATAAAGCGGATAACGCGATCAGCAGCCACCGCGTCATCGGCTAATATAAGTTTGAGTGTCATCTGCAAACCAAGGTTTCTTCGTAAGTCATCAAGATCCACACACTCGGTTAAAATGTGGGCCACGGTGAAAACGGCTCCCCAAGTATAAAGTGGGGGGTCTTCCCTTCTCATTAGGTACGAGTGGGTGGATCTTGTATGACCTATCCTTAGCCTATACCAAATGACGGACTCTCTCCGTTACCGGAAAGAGCTCCGCCACACGCGAGTAGTTCCCTTGATCGCTCTCAGTTTACTTCGCTCCTCCGAAAGTCTCTTCATTCGCGCGGAATTCTCCCTCTTCCTCGCATCCGTCCACTGTTTCAATTATTATTATTATTATCATTATTATTATTATTATTATTATTATTATTATTATTATTATTATTATTATTATTATTATATGCTCCTCCTGTGATAATTAATAGATATTAGCCAAAATTCGAAATGTACAAAGAAGGAAAATTTAATATAGAGGGATGATGCCTATGTTCTTTTGTTTAGGTTGAAAGATGTCCAAGTCTGATCCAGAGACCAATCTTCAGGATTCTTCCGGGAATGGGGATCAGGGGTCCATAACAAAACAAGATCAACTCCTAGATGCGTTGCTCAACGACCGGATAGAGGAGTTCCGCGAACTACTAAAGGACAAAACCGTCAAGGCAGACCACAGATACGGCAAACCACACTACGCATCCTGCCTAGAAATAGCGTGTCGTCGAGTCAACAGGGGAGAATTCGTGCATCATTTGCTCAAGACTGCAAAAGTGAAACCGTACGTGAACAGAATTATCCCAGAGCCCATCCATTACGCTGCTAAAGTAGGAGCATATGACGCATTAAAGCTTCTTCTAGAACACAAGAAGACTGATGTGAACGCTGTGGACAGCAAAGGGGATACAGCCTTACATTATCTGTCGGGTAATTACAAAGAAATAGAAGATCACAACTACAGACGTTGTATGGAGTTGCTTATTACTCGTCGTGATGTCGATATCAATAAAGCAAACAAGAGAGGGTACACGCCAATCCATCAGGCAGCGTATTATGATTGTGAAGAAATGGTGAAGATGATACTGAAGTATAGGCGAGAAGAGCTAGATCTGGACTCCCACACAGCTAGTGGGAGAAATGCCAGGGCATTTCTTAATCAGAAGTACCCTGATTTGTGCCAGAAACTGCCTGAAATTAAGTATAGTGCCATGCACGGTTATGAGAAACAGATTCTAATCGCATTTCAGAACCGGCATCTTGAAGTATTCTGCGGTTTATTACGTCAAGTGGATAAAGAAGGAAATCCTCTTTTTGACCCAAACTTTTTGTACGGAAGACCGTACAATGGAACGTGTTTAGAAATGGCATGCAGGGACCTGGGCTATCAGAAATTCTTAAAAGTCCTTCTAGACGCTGGTGCAGATCCAAATAGGACAAACAAACCAAATTATAAGGCACTTATTCACATAGCTGCAGAGGCGTTAAACTATGAAGCTTTAACTGTCTTACTGGACAGACGTGACATCAATAAAAACGCAGTAGATAAAGATGGGTGGACAGCCTTGCATTACGCGGTGGCCACATCTCCACAGCAAGAACCCGAACTTTCTGACAAAGAATCCCAATATTCAGATCCATCAAGTGAAGAATCGCGAGGACAGACTCCAAGAAAGGGAAAGGTCACAGAATCAGATAATTTAGACAAATGCATCCGTTTACTCCACATGAAAATTAATGTTGCTTTTAAAATCACGGAGCTTATAGACTTAGCGCGTTCTCGAGGAAACAAGAGGGCCATTGAAATATTAAAGAGATTGGGAGATAAAGAACAAGAAAATGTGGAATTAAACAGTACCAGAGATAAGCTGTTTGAATACGTACATAAAGAACAGACGGAGACGTTTATTTACGAATTCACAGAAGCATTAAAGACAGATGAGAAGCTTATCGAGTGTAAGGACAGCAGTGGAAACACTCTTCTACAAGTTGCAGTGACCAGGGATCTGCTTGATATCGTCGAGCACTTGCTAAAGAAAGGAGCGAATCCAAATGTATGCTTCAACAGAAGTCCACCTTTGGTCATAGCGGCCAAACAAGAAAACCTGAGCATACTCAAAGTACTTCTTGCTGATCATAATATCAACGTGGATGCCACGGACATGAAGGGTGATACAGCACTTCATCATGCAGTCAAGGCTGAAAACTTGGAGTGTACAGTCGCTCTCCTCAACAGTGGTGCCAACATCAAACAGGAGAATGTGTTGGGAAAACCACCATTGAGTTTGAAAGGTCTGAAATCGCTCCTTGATAAGAGTTTAAGGCCCAGTGAGCTGCATTATCCACAACATGAAGATTATGAAGTCATCTTTGACTACACCCTGATAACCGCCAATAAGACTGAAAATATTGCTTCACACCGTCGCAGCAATGTTGCATTTAACAGCAACACAGGCGTTACGCTAAATATAGAAAATGCCAATACTGAGACACAATCCGAGGATCAAAGTTTCTTAAATGGAATTAGTAAAGGAGGACATGGAGATGATCGAGATGTGGATACAATTCTGAGCGGGTTAAAAGCAGAGACTAAGTTGTTACATTATATCAGTGACAATTACAAGACATACAGATCTTTACTCGATCACCCTGTAATCAGTAGTTTCTTACAGTTCAAGTGGGATTGTGTTAAAAGATTCTTTTACACAAACCTCGTATTTTTTGGTTTATTTTTCCTCGTGCTAAACCTTTTCATTATGCTGGATCCACACCCTCTATGCCACTCGCCACCAGCCAACATAACCAACAAGAACAACACCATTCCCACGACAACTATTAACTATACTCAAGAGGTGTTTTTCAGTGTATGTTGGTATGCACTATTACTCCTCTCAGTCCCTTTGTCTCTGAGAGAGCTGTTGCAACTTCTCATCTCCCCTCGAAGGTATTTAAGAAACTGGGAGAATTACCTCGACCTGCTAATTTTGATAACAACCTGGCTGATTGTAGCTAACGTCGGTGATGCCTGCATCAGGTCACAATTGGATGTGCTTGCCATCTTATTATCATGTGTAGAACTCATCATGTTGATCGGCAGGCATCCTTTGCTTTCACGAAACATTGAGATGCTGAAAGCTGTTTCCAAGAGTTACATAGGATTTTTACTCTCGTATATATTCCTAATTCTTGCATTCTCCCATTGTATGTACATTGTCTTCAGAGACGATATGCAAAAGGAAAACGTGCCGAATATTTTATGGGCGTTCTGCCGCGCCATCATCTTCATGACTGGAGAGTACGACGTTGTGGACCTTCATTACGACTCTCTACCTTATACAACAATAATCGTGTTTCTTTTGTTCGTATTTTTTATTTCTATAGTGCTGCTTAATCTCCTGATAGGACTATCAGTTAACGATACTCAATCTATTCAAGATAAATCCAAAGTTTTAGCTATAAGTTGCAGAATACATGTGATATATGAAATAGAGACAATAGTGTTAGAATGGTACAAGACTTACAGGACGCTCTGCCCAAGAATGAGATGTTTGGATAAGTGTTTCAGGTTTGTCATATTATTCCAACAAAAACTGCATCAGAAGCGAGTGACTACACTTCCCAACAAGGAAGGAAGTATCAAAGGCCATCCCTTTGGGAAGGGAGTGAAGGTAGATAACTACATCTTAGAAGAAGCCCTCAGGTTGATTAACATTTGTCAACAGACCAATACTACTATGAATGTTATAGACAATAAGATAGATTTGTGGGAGAAATCAATGTCTGAAATGATGAATTTTCTCAAGGAAAACACATCTCTTGATAAAATGAGCTCTCAGCGTGCTTTAGAGGATTAGACACGAGAATTGACAATCGAAATATTAGAAGCCACTTTTCAGCGTTGCCTAATTCTATGAAAGAAAGCTTTCCAGTCGGTCAACATAAATTGTGCCCAACTTTAGGGGGGGGGGGGGGACATACAGCTTAAGGATTCAAAATAATAACGATTTTAATATTATTACTGTGCCTGTCATAAATCTTGTACAGTGAAACCTCTCTAAAAGACCACCCCTATTAAAAGACCAACTCTCTTAAAGACCAATTTTTCTTGGAACCGATTTAAAACCTCATAAAGTCAATGTATTTGTTACCTCTATTTAAGGTCCACCCCTCTCCCCGACCAGGCATTTTCTCAGTCTGACCTCTCTCAAAAGACCACTTGTCCTCTGCCTTCCCATTGGAGATGGTGATGAAGGTGATGATGTAAACAATTGTTCTGTTGGCACAGAACTGGATCAGCATACAATGTCATTAGAAAAAGTGTTAGGTAACGTATAAAAAAAATACAAAAAACGGCTCTCCTGGAAGATTGTTTGAACCCAGAACAAATTATTGGAATTTCAAACTCACTCAGAGATATTATAGGAAGTGAAATTGTTAAAAGAAAAGATGTGCTAATCTGAAACAGAGATCAGTTCGTGACTTTTTTAAATGAGAGAGCACAGAAAATAACTAATTGTAATAATATGTACTAAATATGAACCAATGCAGATAAATTGTAATGAAGTGTGTGTTCCAACTGTACTTTATTAATAATGCAGTATACAATTATTTTTAATGCCTGAGAGACCACCCCTCTAAAAGACCAGTTTTCCATGGAACCATCACTGGTCTCTTAATAGAGGTTTCACTGTATAACAATTATACACATTTCCAAGGAAACCCACACATCTTGCTGTTAGAAGCAAAGTTTCAAAATTTTCATAATTTAATTCGTTATCGGTACTATTTTTTATCATTTTTTTTTTTTTTTGTAAATTTGGTTATTGTTTTGTGCTGATCTTCATCGTTTCCCTCATATCTCCTATGTGTATAGGAATGTTTGGACTTATCTTTTTTCTTTTTAGTGGTTGTTAAACCTTCACCTACAGAATGAATCTCATATATTTTCACAATATTAATTAATTAATTAAGCGTCATTATTTCCATTATTATTCTGAGCAAACTCAAAAAACATATTTTTAACGTTTCATAAGCGGCTTCGGTGGCGTAGTTGGTAACATGCTGAGCTTCTCTGCCGAAGATCACGAGTTCAAACCCGGCCGAAGTCGTCGGATTTTTAAGAGCATTAAAAACCCCCCAGTATGTCTTCCTTCGGAGAAGAAGTAAAGTCGGCGGTCCCATGTCATAGATTTATCCCGAGGATATGCACCTCTCTATGCATAATTACATGTGATGATGGCCTCCTCCCTTGTAAAATTTCAATCCGGAGGTAAACTAGTCCCCCGTTCGGATCTCCGGGTGGGGACTACTCGAGAGGGGGTTAACATCACAAAAGTGACAAAGAGGAAATCTGACATTCTACGGATCGGAGCGTGGAATGTTAGAAGTCTGCTAGGAAGTGGAAGGTTAGAAAACTTAGAAAGGGAAATGGATAGGTTAAGGTTGGATTTGGTTGGGATTAGTGAAATGCGCTGGCAGGAAGAACAGGACTTTTGGTCAGGAGACTATAGGGTCATTAGCACTAAATCAAACAATGGCCAAGCAGGGGTTGGCCTCATATTGAGTAGGAAACTTGGACAGCGGGTGGAATATTATGAGCAATATAGTGAACGGATTATAGTAGCAAAAATCGATACTAAACCTACGTGCACCACAGTGGTACAAGTCTATATGCCTACCAGTCAAGCTGATGATGAGGATGATGAAAAGGTCTACGAAGAAATAGATGAAATTCTGAGGTATATCAAAGGTGATGAAAATGTTATAGTAATGGGAGATTGGAATGCTGTGGTAGGAAAAGGGAGAGAAGGGAAGATAGTAGGAGATTTCGGATTAGGTGAAAGGAATGATCGAGGAAGCAGGCTGATGGAATTCTGCACCGAGCATGAGTTGGTCATAGCTAACACCTTATTCAATAACCACAATAGAAGAATATACACATGGATGAGACCAGGAGATACAGGGCGTTACCAAATCGACTTCATTATGGCCAAGCAGAGGTTCCGAAACCAGATTTTGGATTGTAAAGCATATCCTGGTGCTGACATAAACTCGGACCACAATCTGGTTGTAATGAAATGCAGATTAAAGTTGAAGAAACTGAAGAAAAGTCAAAAGCCAAAAAGGTGGGCAATAGACAGACTGAATGTAAAGGATGTAAACGAAAGATTCAGGAAGAGTATAAAAGAAGGACTAATGAAAAACCCTAAACAAACTTCAATTGCAGACGAATGGGCACTTTTGAAGAATGAAATAACAAAATCCGCAGAAGAAAACATTGGTAGGAAAGAAAGAATAGGTAGAAAACCGTGGATCACTCAGGATATACTAGAATTGATGGATGAAAGGCGGAAACACAAGAATGTAAGAGATGAAAAGGGGAAAGCAGAATACTGACGTCTGAGAAATGAGGTCAACAAGAAGTGCAAGGAAGCGAAAGAAGAATGGTTGAAAGAGAAATGTGCAGGTATAGAAAATTGTCTGAAATTAGGAAAAGTAGACACAGCTTATCGAAGGATTAAGAATACTTTTGGGGAAAAGAAGACTAAGTGCTGTAATATTAAGGACACAAACGGAAAGCCTCTAACAGATAGGGAAGAAAAGGTTGAGAGATGGAAAGCTTACATAGAGAGTTTGTATAAGGGAAAGGAGATTGAGAATCATGTAATGGAAAGGGAGGAGGAAATTGATGAGGATGCAAAAGGAGATTTAATATTGAGATCAGAATTTGATAGAGCTTTGGAAGACTTAAGCAGGAACAAAGCACCAGGCATAGATGATATACCGATTGAGTTGCTACGCTGCATAGGAGATGAAGGTCTGATCAGGTTATTTCACTTGGTGTGTAGGATTTATGAGACAGGTGAGGTACCCCTTGATTTCAAGAAGAATGTAATCATCCCTATACCAAAAAAAGTGGGAGCTGACAGATGTGAAGATTACCGTACAATCAGCTTGATTACTCATGCTTCAAAGATCCTGTCTAGAATAATTTACAAGAGGATTGAAAGCCAGATAGAAAGGGAGTTGGGTGAAGACCAGTTTGGTTTCAGGAGAAATGTTGGAACAAGGGAAGCTGTACTAAGTCTTAGGCTGATTTTGGAAGGAAGAATAAGGAAATATAAGAGAACGTTCATGGCATTTGTAGACTTAGAAAAGGCTTTTGATAACGTTGATTGGACTAAATTGTTTGACATTTTGAAATCTATTGGAATCAAGTACAGGGATAGGAGGGTGATCTACAATCTATACAGAAACCAGACAGCGATCATTCGAGCTGAAGGACATGAGAGAGAAGCTGATATTCAGAAAGGTGTTAGGCAAGGCTGCAACTTATCACCCATACTTTTCAATCTTTACATTGAACAAGCAATGAAGGAAATTAGAGAAAAATTTAAAGTGGGAGTGAAGATTCAAGGAGAAATAATTTCAACTCTGAGATTTGCTGATGACATCGTCATCTTGGCCGACAAGCCTGAGGATTTGAATGAGTTTTTGAATGGTATGGACTCCGTCTTACGGAAAGAATACATGATGAAAATTAATAATTGTTAAACAAAAATACTAGAATGCAGCCGAAATAAATCAGAAACCTCTATGGACATCAAATTGGCAGGTGAAAAGCTGAGGGAAGTAGGAGACTTCTGTTACTTAGGAAGCAAAATAACCAGTGATGGACGAAGCAAAGAGGATATAAAAAGTAGGTTGGCTCAGGCAAGGAAAGCATTTCTACAAAAAAGGAATCTGTTGACATCGAATATAGATTTAGGTATTAGGAAGTCATTTTTGAAAGCCTTTGTCTGGAGCTTGGCGCTCTATGGAAGTGAAACTTGGACTATTGGTGCAGCAGAAAAGAGGAGAATTGAAGCATTTGAAATGTGGTGTTACAGGAGAATGATGAAGATCAGATGGGTAGATAGGGTTACAAACGAAGAGGTATTAAGACGAGTGGGAGAGGAGAGATGTTTCTGGCGACTGCTAATGAAGAGAAGAGATAGGTTAGTAGGACACATACTAAGACACGCAGGAATAGCAAGCTTAGTTATGGAAGGAAGGGTCGAGGACAAGAACTGTAGGGGTAGACCAAGGTTAGAATATGTTAAACAGATTGCCTCGGATGTAGGGTGTGGTAGCTATGTAGAGATGAAACGATTAGCTCAGGACAGGGAGGCATGGAGAGCTGCATCAAACCAGTCAAAAGACTGAAGACTCAAACAACAACAACAACAAAAGAACCTCCCACTAACTACACTTGTGGAAGCTAAAATTTGTAGGTTAGTTTGAAAACGCTATATTCGTACTAGCGTTCGCCACCAGGTACTGACTGCAATGGCATTTAATAGCCATGTCCGCAGCTAGGTGTCGTGGACGGTAGCATTTGGTAGCAAAAGTAGGACCTACTAGAAAAAATTAATCGTCTGCATTCTTTCTACCTGAATCACAGATAACACACACTAATACAGCCATCACAATTAACACCGGTTATCAGACACACACCCAAACTACACGGGGCTACATGACCGCGTTGTCGCAACCCCCAAGCTGAGGAATCGACCAACCAACCAACTAACCAACTTTTCATAGCAAGACTAATTCAAGTCACAGCGGTTTTGAGTGAGATTCATTTTGTAGCTGAAGATTTAACATCCACATTGAAAAAAAAAAGAAAAACAATCCAAACATTCCTATACACATGGGAGATATGAAGGCAACGGTAAAGATAAGCTCAAAGTAAGAACCAAATTTTGAAAAATGAATAAAAAATAGTATCGATTTGAATTTTGGAATTTTAAACTTTGCTTCAAACAGCAAGATGTGTGTGTATAATATTGTTGTACAGGATCTATATTAAAATAGTTATTAAAACTCAGCAATTTTTCTTGGTTTGTGCCGTATCTTGTGTGGGGTTTCGCCCAGGAACACCAAACTGTCTCATCAGCGGGCTCTTAACACTTACCCTGCTGATGCCTTAAATGTTGCTCCTCAACCGTGTGCTGGCTGATTTCCAGAATGTATGGCTATGTTCAGAATGGCACAAACTGAACGTAGTTTGAGTTACAAATAAATTGAAAAGTCCGTTCGATTTCCGAATCCTTACACTACAAATTTAATAAAAATCCGACACGATTGAAAAAAAAATTGTAAAAAAAAAAGCCGTAAACAGCTGTTGCGCGAGCTCTCTTCCTGGGACGATCGGGCGCGCCGGCAGAAGTGGAAGGGAGAACTGTCTCTTCGGTTGCGTCAGATTCAGACTCTTTAATGCGTATTATAACTACAAATATACTAGTCATAGAATAAGCTAAACGTTTTTGCGAGAGAAAAATCTGTCCACTAAGAATAAAAACCGAGGAAAGGAAGACAGATTTGACCTACCTGAACTTGCATCGCTTGCCTTCGAACAGATCGATCTTCTTCCGCTGAACAGCGACGTGGTGCTCTCTAGCGATAGTATGTGCAACTTCATGTTTACTGGCACCCACATGCGAGTGTCAGAGCTGTAATATTACGTTCGTCTCCAACACAAAGCGCGAGAAATCGATCAACGTAATATTACGCTCGCCGCAGTTTTAAAAAGATACCTTCAAACGTATAAGTGTTAATGTTCCGCGCCCGGGCCCCCACAGGAGTAGCGAACTGTGCACTACCTCCCTTCTTATGAAGCGCATGTGCGCCTCTAACTGCGAGAACTAAAAGCTCAAGCAGCCTTAACCTTCCTATAAAGGCTTCCCAAAAGATGGTATATTGGCTTTCACGGCCAGTGAATTAAAACTCAGCAATTTTTCTTGGTTTATGCCGTGTCTTGTGTGGGGTTTTGGAAGCCTTTATAGGGAGGTGAAAGAGCTGCGTGGCTTAGGCGGCAGCACGCCGGCCTCTCACCGGTCCGTGGTTCAAATCCCGGTCACTCCATGTGAGATCTGTGCTGGACAAAACGGAGGCAGACAGGTTTTTCTCCGGGTACTCCGGTTTTCCCTGTCAAAATTTCATTCCAGCAACACTCTCCACTATCATTTCATTTCATCTGTCATTCATTTAATCATTAATCCAGAGGAGTGCGTCAGGCCTCGGAAGCCGGCACAGTTCATATCCTCGCCGTTAGATGGGGGCTTCATTCATTCCATTCCTGACCCAGTCGGAGACTGGAAGCAGGCTGTGGATTTTCATTTCAGTTAGAGGCGCACTTGCGCTTCATAAGAAAGTAGGTAGTGCACAGTTAGCTAATGTCATCACGCCAGGAGATGGCAGCTCAACACGCTGGGACGGGGTAAGGGGGGGTCTTGCAGTATTCATGCGCAGCCTGCCTATTCCAAACCTAAATATATCGGCTGGCAGTCATTTGCTGTTACATCCTGCATAATAACAATATCGTATGGCCTCGGATGCCGGGTGCAAGCTTGGTTATTTGACACCTAAAGGGTAGCTTGCGTGTCGAATTATGTTGCTCCTTGAAGCACTATGAAAGTCAAAGAGGTTAGATTTCTAAGCTCCTTGAACACTATAGCGCTTTCTAGTAGAGAAACTTTGTGGTGGCGGAAACTCCCGAGATTATTTTGCTATTATGAACACGGCCTACTGAATTCAAATGGGTTCTTTGACATGGTGTCGTAATTTTTGCCGCCTTTCAAAAATCACTTACCACGGCCAGGATCAAATCTGCAAGCTAGGGGTTAGTAGACCGACACTTCCTGGATGATAATTTGTTATCGGGCTTCACGTGTGTGTGTATTGTTACCTTCCTTCCTACTGTCGATATTCTTACAAGCCTTTGTGTTTACTTTTAACAGTGTGGCAGTTTCAGGTACAGTAATGGAAACAGTGACCAACTTAATGTTTTTGGAATGCGCGTTATCCAGTGAGCGGGAAGACAACTGCAGTTCAAACCCGACTGCCATCTCCTGGCGAGATATCAGTACTCCTGTAGGGGTCCGGGCGCAGAATATTAAGAGCTCGCTGATGAGCCCACTTGGTATTTCCTGGGCGAAACCCCACACAAGACACGGCACGAACCAAGAAAAATTGCTGAGTTTTAATTCACTGGCCGTGAAAGCCAATATACCAAAATAGTTATTGTTTTGGATCCAGCTGTATGTCCCCCTTAACTTCCCCCTCCCCCATTTTGTACTTAAAAGATTGTTATTTTGAGATAAATATCTTTTGTAATATTCCTTTTAGGTTAGAGTGTATAAATACTTGTTTTCCCGCCTAATGGAATTGGATACAATTTGTGTCGACTAACTGGAAAGCTTTCTTTAATAGAATTGATAATCTTTATTATGGTATACTATTATAGACTGTTCAAAATGATGATATGCCTTATAAGTGACACTTCCTTGGTGGAAAATCGATATTATATCGTTTTATATATCTTCGTGATCGGCATTGGATGGGGGACCGGAATATGTGAACAAAACAGGGCCATTGCCTCCGTCACCTCTTGGCAATTAGGCTTGAAGGGGTGATTCCCAGATTTTAAATTGGAAGATAATGTCATGTGCCATCGTGATGGCAATACAGATGAATCGGAATATAAACGTGGGTTGGACCAGTGCGACCATTGAGGTGAGTTTCCTGCGATTAAAAAGGGAAATGTGCGATGTAAGCTGCGTGTCGCGTCATATTTTTTAAAATTATTTTATTTATTTAATTATTATTTTCTTTTTATTTTATTTATGTTGTTTATTTTATTTATTTCTTTAATTATTTAATTTATTTCCAGAATAAAATAAAATAAATGAAAATTAAAAATTGAGAAATTAAATTAGAAAAATAAAAATATTTAAAAATTGAAAATGAAGAGCATTAATGTTTGTGCGTTAAACAATAGTGATTTGCTATGAAGAATTGAAACGCTTTGAACACCAATCACATCGATTGCCATAGAATGTGGCGATCACAACAATGGTCAACTGATTTCTGACGCAGTTTCCAGCGTCAATCACACCCTTCTACACCATCTACCGTCGGAGGCTTTGTCCCATTTTGTTTACATAGTTCCGTTCCTCTCACAATGCTGATCACGGATATATGACTTGATATAATATCGATTTTCCACCAAGGAAGTGTCACTCTTCAGAAATTCTATAAACTTCACAATTTCTAATAAAGTTACGGCTCTTGGCCCTAAAATCTGCTACCCATTTATTTAAGATTTGTTCAAAACCATTTTTCTATGTTTGTTGTTGTTTGTTTGTTTGTTTGTTTGTTTGTTTGTTGGTTTGTTTGTTTGTTTCCCTCTCATAGAATATCTGCGCAGCTTGCGAGAAGTCTTGAAAACAACTTTCCTATCGGAAAGCAACTTTTATAACACTGTCCCAAATTTATTCAGTGGTCACCCTTTCCATTTTAGCTAGCTGAAAACTGTTTAATGCCAAAAGGTTTAGCAACTTCGTCACTTGATTTCATTTTTAGAAAACCTATAACTTACGGAAAGAAGTGGCGGATCCAGGCCCTGCGGGGCCCTGGGCGATATGATAAGTTGGGGCCCACAACAATAGGAAATAAAAAATATCAAATCAATTGGAAAATATCTTGGTAATAATAATAAAATAAAGAATAGTTACAATATTTTGAAAATACTACAGTACATTTTTAGCCTACTTTTCACATTTTGCAAAAATGAGGAAAAAGTAGACTTATGAGATCGATCCGGGAAAATGTGTGTCTGTCTGACTGTCTGTCTGTCTGGCTGGCTGTGTGTGTGTCCCGCCCTCTCCCCCCCCCCCCCCCCCTTTCAACTCCTAAACGGCTGCAGCAATCAAAACCAAATTTAGTATGAGTAAAGATGTGCACCGGAATATCTCACGTCCATATTTGAAAATGATGTCAGTGCTACCAACTGCTGAAAAAACGCACTAGAAATTTGAGCTCCATGTTGGATATCTCGCAAGGTATGCATGGGAGCTATTCCAAAATTGGTACACATGCAGATAATACTATTTCAGTTTAAATTTCAGGAGGCCAACAATGACAGTGTTGCCAAAATAATTTTAAGCCTTCTGATAGGTCCAATGTTTAAATGCATATAACTTCTACACTATCAATTGTATTTCAACCAAATTTTGTATGTAATATCTGTACATAAACAGATATGATTGAGCGTATTCTTAAGAGCCACCAGGGCTGCCAACTGTTAATAATTGCTCTCTCTATTTTTTAATCCAAATACCAATATATCAGGAAGTATGCAAGCCAACAGCTTTAAACTATGCACACGTATATTCTGACATTTTAGATTAATTTTGAGTAACTTATATACGTCAGTTCTACCAACATGATTATAAGCCTGCTGATAGTACCAATTTTTAAATACATGTAACTTCTATACTATCAGTTGGATTACAACCAAATTTCGTATGTGCTATGTGTACCATAACAGAATATCTGAAAGTATTGTTAAGAGCAATCAGGGCTGCCAACTGTTAATAAATGCTGTCTATATTTTTTTTTACCCTAATATCAATATATCAGAAAGTATGCAAGCCAACAGCTCTATACTTTGCACACGTATAGCACCTGACATTGTAGATTAATTTGGAGTAATTAATACAAGGCAGTGCTGCCAACATGATTCTATGCTTGCTGATATGTCCAATTTTAAAATACACGTAACTCCTATACTAACAAATGGATTTCATCCAAAATTGGCACAACAAGATATCATAATATTTCAGATTATTTCTGACCAGCACACGCATGGTATTTTTGGCAACATGCTTTTGCGCGTGCTGATAGATCCAGTGTCTAACTGCATGTAACGTCCATTGGACTTCAACCTAATTTTGTATTCTGTACCTTAAGAGATGGAACTAGGAATATATTCAGTCACCAGGGCTGCCAACTGTAGTGCTCTATTAGGCTAAATTATACCAGGTATATTTTGAACTAATTTGATATTTCGATATTACCAACTTAATTTTGTCATTATTCTAGATAGGTTCATATACTGTAGAATAATCATTGGCATGAAAAGTAGGCTGTATAGTTCTTCACGGAACTTCTTGTTAAAATAATATGAAAGAAACCTTTAAGTCCCATTCAAGAAGATTATGTCAACTATGAAATATTAAAATATTACTTTGCCACACTTTTCCCGGCTGAAGTCTTCTATTATTTTACAGATATCTTAACTTGCTAAACGGTCACGGGAGGTCATAGCTCAACTGAAAAAAAAATTGAACTTTAAATTAGTTTGAAAAGTATAATTAATTAATTAAATTTAAAAAGAATCCATGGTGCGGGGCCCTGGGCGGTCGCCCTCCTCGCCCTCTCCTAAATCCGCCCTTGGGAAAGACAAACACAAACTGGAAACTTTAAGATACAGTATGCATATACATGTACTAGTTTACAAAACAAAAATGCATTTAACGATTTCAACATCATGAGGAAATTATTGGTGTAAACAAATGGTAAGGTTACATTGTTAGTAACTTATTTAAGGTGACACGTTCAGGGTCAGATGACCTCGTAGTTCCGCCCCTATAAACCCCAATAACTAACTAAGGTGACGTGGACTATATAACGCCATGCATGTAGTGATGGAGGACAAATCGTAAGATTACATTGTTTGTAACTTATTTAAGGTGACGTGGACTATATAACACCATGTTTGTAGTGATGGGGGATAAATGGTAAGGTCACATGGTTAGTAACTTATTTAAGGTGACATGGACCATATAGCACCTTGTTTGTAGTGATCGGGGACAAATGGTAAGGTTACATGGTTAGTAACTTATTTAAGGTGACATGGACCATATAGCACCTTGTTTGTAGTGATGGGGGACAAATGGCAAGGTTACATTGTTAGGAACTTATAAAGGTGACGTGGACCATATAGCACCATGTTTGTAGTGATGGGGGACAAATGGTAAGGTTACATTGTTAGTAACTAATTTAAGGTGACATGGGCCATATAGCACCTTGTTTGTAGTGATGGGGGACAAATGGTAAGGTTACATTGTTAGTAATTTATTTAAGGCGACGCGGACTATATAACACCATGTTTGTAGTGATGGGGGACAAATTGTAAGGTTACATTGCTAGTATCTTATTTAAGGTGACGTGGACTATATAACACCATGTTTGTAGTGATGGGGGATAAATGGTAAGGTTACATGGTTAGTAACTTATTTAAGGTGACATGGGCCATATAGCACCTTGTTTGTAGTGATGGGGGACAAATGGTAAGGTTACATTGTTAGGAACTTATAAAGGTGGGGTGGACTATATATCATCATGTTTGTAGTGATGGGGGACAAATGGTAAGGTTACATGGTTAGTAACTTATTTAAGGTGACATGGACCATATAGCACCTTGTTTGTAGTGATGGGGGACAAAAGGTAAGGTTACATTGTTAGTAATTTATTTAAGGCGACGCGGACTATATAACACCATGTTTGTAGTGATGGGGGACAAATTGTAAGGTTACATTGCTAGTATCTTATTTAAGGTGACGTGGACTATATAACACCATGGTTGTAGTGATGGGGGATAGATGGTAAGGTTACATGGTTAGTAACTTATTTAAGGTGACATGGGCCATATAGCACTTTGTTTGTAGTGATGGGGGACAAATGGTAAGGTTACATTGTTAGTAACTTATTTAAGGTGACGTGGACTATATAACACCATGTTTGTAGTGATGGGGGATAAATGGTAAGGTTACATGGTTAGTAACTTATTTAAGGTGACGCGGACTATATAACATCATGCTTGTAGTGACGGGACACAAAAGGTAAGGTTAGTAACTTATTTAGGGTAGTGCGGACTGAATAAACACCATGTTTGTAGTGATGGGGGACAAATGGTAAGGTTACATTGTTAGTAACTTATTTAAGGGTGACGTGGACTATATAACATCATGTTTGTAGTTATTTATTTATTTATTTATTTAGCGTATGATGAATACAATATTATGTACAATATATACAGTACAACTACCATCTCAAGTTCATAACTAGATTTCCATGTTTAAAGTTGAGAGCCAGAGAAGGGCTTCGCTTGAGACACAGTGTAAGTCTTCTATAGAGCCTATGTATGCACGAAAAGGACACTCGAATGTAATGTGGTCCGCTGTCCGTTCCTCTTCTCCGCAGTCACATTGAGGTGATGCCTTCCATCCCCATTTGAAGAGAGTGGCTCCACATCTACCTTGGCCGGTCCTAATACGATTTAGCGTCCTCCACTGTCGTCTGGGAAGGGAAAATCCACCAGGGCACTTGCAGGGGTTCTTAATGATGTGATGATTTGGAAACGAGGATTGCAGATGCCATTGTTCTTTCCAGGCGTCCGATACATTAAAGGAGGTGTCCTGTAGAATCATTGCAGTACGCCAAGAAGGGTGTCTTGATTTCAGTCGTTTGGTTGGAGAAGCTGCTATATCAGAATGAATAGGGAGGCGAGGATTGTTTTCTATTTTCTTCCATAAGTTAAGCAGTGACTGTGATCTTCTTAGAGATGGAGGTGGTATGTGGCTTAGGGTGGGAAGCCAGTGTGCGTTAGTAGGTCGGATGCACCCTGTAATGATACGCATTGCCTGGTTCAGCTGGGTGTCTACTAGTCCAATGTGAGCACCGTTAAGCCAAGTTGAGCAACAATATTCAGCGACGGAATAAGAAAGTGCAAGAGCAGTGGATTTCAGGACTTGAGCATTAGCACCCCAGGATGTACCCGCCAGCTTTTGAAGGATGTTATTCCTGATCTTGATCTTGGCTGACACATTGCAGAGGTGATTCTTGTAAGTCAACGACCTGTGCAGGGTGACTTCCAGGTATTTTGGGTTACTACAGTATTGTAGATGAATGGTATGGTTGGTTTGTACCCAGAACTTCTATTCCGCAAGTGGAAGGTAGACACAACAGTTTTCTAAGGGTTTGGTCTAAGGTTGTTCCGACGAAAGTAGCTGTCTAGGATCTTTAAGTCTGACGTAAGCATCGACTCAGGCCCATCGAAGCATTGATGTTGGGCGACCAATGCGATGTCATCTGCATAGATGATTTTTTTAAATTTCATTGCTGGGAGATCATATGAGTATAGGTTGAATAGTAGAGGGGCCAATACAGAGCCCTGAGGGAGTCCACCATTTTTAGCCTACTTTCGATTTTTGCAAAAAATGAAAGTAGACTTATGAGATCAACACAGGGCGAAAAAAGTGTGTCTGTCTGTGTGTGTGTATGTGTGTGTGTGAGAGTCTGTGTGTGTGTGTGTCTGTGTGTGTGTGTGTGTGTGTGAGTGTGTGTACTCTGAATGTCTGTCCCCCCCTATCAATTCGAACACGGTGAATGCGAATTGAACGAAATTTGGTACAAAGGTAGCACTAGCAAAGGACACCTCAGTGTCATGTTTTATATCGCCGCCATCTTGACGGAAACGTAATGGCGGCCACACAAATGTTCAAAGCTTAAATCAAATTACGATTAACCTAATCATCCGATCTCTACCAAATTTTGCAACAACATACCTTTATGGGGGGAGCATCCTTTGACCAAACCAATAGGTCATCAGCGTAATAGTTTGCGGATGGCGGCCATCTTTGTGTGAAAATCGATTCCCCCTATTAATTCGAACACGGTGCAACCGAATGGAACGAAATTTGGTACAGAGGTAGTACTAACAAAAGACACCTCAGTGTCATGTTTTATATCGCCGCCATCTTGACGGAAACGTAATGGCGGCCACACAAATGTTCAAAGCTTGAATCAAATTACGATTAACCTAATCATCCGATCTCTACCAAATTTTGCAACTACATACATTTATGGAGGGAGCATCCTTTGACCAATCTAATAGGTCATTCACCGGATAGTTTGCGGATGGCGGCCATCTTTATGTCAAAATTGATTCCCCCTATTAATTCGAACACGGTGGAACCGAATGGAACGAAATTTGGTACAGAGGTAGCACTAGCAAAGGGCACCTCAGTGTCATGTTTTATATCGCCGCCATCTTGACTGAAACGTAATGGCGGCCACACGAATGTTCAAAGCTTAAATCAAATTACGATTAACCTAATCATCCGATCTCTACCAAATTTTGCAACTACATACCTTTATGGAGGGAGCATCCTTTGACCAATCTAATAGGTCATTCACCTAATAGTTTGCGGATGGAGGCCATCTTTATGTCAAAATTGATTCCCCCTATTAATTCGAACACGGTGGAACCGAATGGAACGAAATTTGGTACAGAGGTAGTACTAGCAAAGGGCACCTCAGTGTCATGTTTTATATCGCCGCCATCTTGACTGAAACGTAATGGCGGCCACACGAATGTTCAAAGCTTAAATCAAATTACGATTAACCTAATCATCCGATCTCTACCAAATTTTGCAACTACATACCTTTATGGAGGGAGCATCCTTTGACCAATCTAATAGGTCATTCGCCTAATAGTTTGCGGATGGCGGCCATCTTTGTGTCAGAATCGATTCCCCCTATTAATTCAAACACGCTGAAACCAAATGGAACGAAATTTGGTATAGAGGTAGCACTAGCAAAGGGCACCTCAGTGTCATGTTTTATATCACCGCTATCTTGATGGAAACGTAATCGCGGCCACCCAAATGTTAAAAGCTAAAATGTAATTACGACCAACCTAATAATCTAGTCTCTACCTAATTTTGCAACACCATATCTTTATGTGGGAAACATATTCTGACCAAACTGCAAGAACATCAGCCCAATAGTTTGCAGATGGTGGCCAAGTATGTGTGCAAATCGATTCCCCCTCTCAATTCAAACACGGTGAAACCGAATTGAACGAAATTTGGTACAGAGGTAGCACTAGCAAAGGGCACCTCATATTCATGTTTAATATCCCTAGAGCACGTTGTATTTCAACAAGCTCCTACAACCAACATTCAATCATACTCCTTGAAAAGGACAAAGAGTTATAACAATACCCATGCATTTAGGAGAAAGTAGGCTATATGTTCTTTACTGAACATCTTGTTCCTATGTACTTTACTCCTGGAGTCTTCTGAAAATATCTGAAAGTACCTATTACTCTGCATGTTACTGAGTAATGTGGTGAGTTTCAGGCAAGGGATGATACTGATAAATTTAAGAAGGAGCTTATCTTGCCACACGGTGTCATATGCAGCTGTCAGATCTAAGAAAACACCCGTGCTTGTAGTGATGGGGGACAAATGTTAAGGTTACATTGTTAGTAACTTATTTAAGGTGACGCGGACTATATAACACCATGCTTGTAGTGATGGGGGACAAATGGTAAGGTTACATTGTTAGCAACTTATTTAAGGTGACGCGGACTATGTAACACCATGTTTGTAGTGATGGGGGACGAATGGTAAGGTTAGTAAGCCTAACGTATTTAAGGTGACACGGATTTTAACCCCATGTTTGTAGTGATAGGGGGACAAATGCTTACACTGTTAGTAACTTATTTAAGGTGACGCAAACTATATAACACAATATTTGTAGTGATGGGGCACAAATTGTAGCGTGGTTACATTGTTTTAACATGCGGTGACGGGGACTACAGGCATTATAATTTATGAAGTCTCGAGTTGATGCATTTACTTGACCCAGAGTTAGTTCCACGAGTCTATGCATGCATAACTGTGCAGGACGTGTAACAAATCTACAATGTTGACGTCACAAATCTGCAAGGCGTGATAACCATAATGACGTCACGAATCGTCCTGTTCACGTCAGCTTTTATACAATCTGGGCCACAATCTTGGCTTAGTGACGTCATGCACGGGAACGTTGCGTGGCCTTGAACTCAGAAACTTCGAAACTTGTCTTCCTAAAATTATTATTGAGACCATTTGGATTTTCACTGAGAGAGTAAGATGATACAGGTGTGCCAACGGAAAATGGAGCTGTGAATACTGGGAATTTTCCTCGCTGATAAGGTGCGGAATGAGGAAGTGTGAAGTAGTGGTATGGAGGATGCTTAAATCCAAGCGGGATTCTGGCGTGGACACATGGCCAGGATGCATCAAGAGAGATGGGTTTGCACCGCAACGATCCCAGGATTGGAAAAAAAGATACGAGCCTTAGTAGTCGCATATGATGTGTAACATCTGACATGTTATCCTACCTTGAAGTTGTTACCGTTTTTATTATCCGTGACATTCATCAACACACAAAAAATCTTTTTATCTTTTACACTCTCATAATACATAACAATTCCCAGACTCCCTTTTTTTTCTTCACTGCCTTCTTGATACTCTGCCGTTACATCACTCTCCTGCCAGTAACTAAGTTACGTTAACAAAGACTGACATTTTTTTCTTCACTGCCTACTTGATATTTCTACTCTCGCACTTCCTTCTTGATACTCTGCTGTTACAAAGTAATCCGTATGTGATAAACATTCCACATGGTACCACTGCCACTGCGATCCAACTGGCAGCGCGTCTTACGCACTTCCGTCCCATTTTTCAAAATCACCCCCACAAAAATATCCAGCAACCGAGTGGAAAGATGTTACACATCAAAAAAGAAACCGAGGACGTTCAATGAAAAGTTGGTCTCAGGGAAGTGGTTGGTATTCAGTGGACAAGGCCAGCGAGAGACAGAAATGGCTGAAAGATAGCTCAAGATCAGAGAATATGATGGTCTCTACTTTGAAGAATAGTTTAATTTCCAGTCAGAACACTTTCCAAATACATTTTCTTTTAAAATCGACATTATTTATGAGTATGGGAAGGTGGGCCACAGTGAGACATGGGCCACAGTGAGACAAGCTTATTAAATCTTTTTTTTTTTTTGAAAGAGGGACATTTTTTAATATTTATTAGAGGTTGGCTCTCCTGGTCGCAGACATTTTGATCCTGTTTACTCTTTGAAAGAATCATGTTATGTAGGAGATAAACAACATCTTCGTTTTTGAGGTAAGAAAAGTAAAATTTTCTTCCTTTGCTGTTTGTTTTTTTATAGTTATGTGTATCATTGTACATTAATGAATAAGATATGGTCGAAATACATACATATTACTAAATAATTATTGGAATTGTCAGCTTGTTCAGTATTGTAGGTTAGATAGTAGACATAATTGTTTTCACATGTCGCAAGTGGGCCACAGTGAGACACAGTAGGGTAGGCTACAGTGAGACAGTGAAAAAGATATACGGAGTTACCCCAAAGCTGAGGAGAGGACAGAGTCAACTTCTAGGAGAGAAAAGGGGAGATCTTTCATTCCAACTCACACCCCAGAAAGAAAAACAACTTGCTTTTAAGTCTACAAATAAAAATTTAAAAAATCTAAAGAGCTGCAAGAAGAGTTTGTTCAGCCAAAGGAACTTGAAATTCAAGAAGGCAGCTCTAGCTACAGACATTTCCATGGATGATGATTCTTCTAATTCAGACAGCTCATCAGATAATGAAGAACTCGAGCTCCTAACATTTCATCAACTTGCTCGCAAACCTAAGGAAGGCGACTTCGTTCTGGTTGAGTTTTCAGGGAAAGACTCAAGATTTTGCATCGGAGAAGTGAAACGAGATTTAGATGATGAAAATTATTAAGTAAAATTCCTAAGAAAAAGTGCAAAAATGATAGGCAGTTCTTTTTTTACCCAGAGGGTGCAGATATTGCTTCAGTCCCCGCGAAAGGCAACAGATCACTGTTGCCGGTTTCCTTTGCATATGGCAAAACAAATAGACAAAAGTCATATCCCAAATATTCTGTAAATTTTGGGAATCTGAATGTGCTGTAGTGTTTTCTGGCATTAATTCTTTGTTTTATTGTTTATCTATGTATTTAACCAGTTAAAATAAATTCTTTTCATTGTGTCTCAGTGTGGACCATCACCGGTCTCACTGTGGCCCACGGGTGGGCTACAGTGAGACGGCTGCAACATGTTCAGAATTTATTATTTTTACAGAAACGTGTGGATGTTTTGGAAATTCTAAGGGTATGAAATTGATGAGCAACAATCAACTTATATTTCAGTATACAAAGACATTCTCATATATCGAAAAATAAGACATTATACTAAAATATATTTTTTCTGTCTCACTGTGGCCCACCTTCCCCTAGAGCTTGGATTTTTAGGTAAATAAATATTTCCTTATTTAAATACATATTTTAAGCATTTTTTCTATAAATACTGTACATAAATTCCTGCTTTTCACTTATTAGCACTTAAAAGACACAATATTTGCATTTTTAGCCTACTTTTCACATTTTGCAAAAATGAGGAAAAAGTAGACTTATGAGATCGATCCGGGCAAATGTGTGTCTGTCTGTCTGTCTGGCTGGCTGGCTGGCTGTGTGTGTTGTCCCCCTATCAACTCCTAAACGACTGCAGCAATTGAAACAAAATTTGGTAGGAGTAAAGATCTATACCTGAATATCTCAATGCCGTATTTGAAAATGATGTCAGTGCTACCAACTGCTGAAAAATCGCAATTGAAATTTGAGCTCCATGTTGGATATCTTGGAAGGTCCGAATGGGAGCTATTTCAAAATTGGCACACGTATAGATAATAATATTTCAGTTTAATTTCCAAGAGGCCATACATGGCAATGTCGCCAAAATGATTATAAGCCTCCTGATAGGACCAATTTTTAAATGCACATAACTTCTACACTATCAATTGGAATTCACACACACACATAAATAAAAATATGACCAGAGCTGCCAACTGATAATAAATGCTCTCAATTTATTTTATCCAAATACCAATATATCAGAGCCTCCGTGGCTTAGGCGGCAGCACGCCAGCCTCTCACCGCTGGGTCCGTGGTTCAAATCCCGGTCACTCCATGTGAGATCTGTGCTGGACAGAACGGAGGCAGACAGGTTTTTCTCCGGGTACTCCGGTTTTCCCTGTCAAAATTTAATTCCAGCAACACTCTCCACTATCATTTCATTTCATCTGTCATTCATTTAATCATTGCCCCAGAGGAGTGCGTCAGGCCTCGGCAGCCGGCACAGATCATATCCTCGCCGCTAGATGGGGGCTTCATTCATTCCATTCCTGACCCGGTCGGAGACTGGAAGCAGGCTGTGGATTTTCATTCATACAAGCCGACAGCTTTAAACTATGCACACGTATAGTACCTGACATTCTATATTAATTTGGAGTAACTTATATACGTCAGTGCTACCAAAATGATTCTAAGCCTGTTGAGAGGTCCAAATTTAAATACATGTAACTTCTATACTATCATTTGGATTTCAACCAAATTTCGTATGTGCTATGTGTACCATAACAGATATGACTATGCGTATTCTTAAGAGCAACCAGGAATGCTAACTGTTAATTAATGCTGTCTCTGTTTTTGTTACCCTAAAATCAATATATCAGAAGGTATGCAAGCCAATAGCTCTAAACTTTGCACATGTATAGTACCTGGCATTCTAGATTACTTTGGAGTACGGTAACTAATATACGTCAGTGCTGCCAACATGATTCTAAGCCTGCTGATAGGTCCAATTTTAAAATGCCTGTAACTTCTATACTAACTAATGGATTTCATTCAAAATTGGCTCAACAATAGATCATATTATTTTAGATTATTTATGACCAATACATGCATGACATTGTTGCCAACATGATTTTACGCGCGCTGTTAGATCCAATGTTTAACTGCATGTAACGTCCATGTTATCCATTGGACTTCAACCAAATTTTGTATTCTGTACCTTAAGCAGAATACAGACGTCTGAGAAATGAGGTTAACAAGAAGTGCAAGGAAGCGAAATAAGAATGGTTGAAAGAGAAATGTGCAGGTATAGAAAATTGTCTGAAATTAGGAAAAGTAGACACAGCTTATCGAAGGATTAAGAATACTTTTGCGGAAAAGAAGACCAAGTTCTGTAATATTAAGGACACAAATGGAAAGCCTCTAACAGATAGGGAAGAAAAAGTTGACAGATGGAAAGCTTACATAGAGTGTTTGTATAAGGGAAAGGAGATTGAGAACCATGTAATGGAAAGGGAGGAGGAAATTGATGAGGATGCAAAAGGAGATTTAATATTGAGATCAGAATTTGACAGAGCATTGGAGGACTTAAGCAGGAACAAAGCACCAGGCATAGATGATATACCGATTGAGTTGCTACGCTGCATAGGAGATGAAGGTCTGATCAGGTTATTTCACTTGGTGTGTAGGATTTATGGGACAGGTGAGGTACCCCCTGATTTCAAGAAGAATGTTATTATCCCTATACCAAAGAAAGTGGGAGCTGACAGATGTGAAGATTACCGTACAATCAGCTTGATTACTCATGCTTCAAAAATCCTGTCTAGAATAATTTACAAGAGGATGGAAAACCAGATAGAAACGGAGTTGGGTGAAGACCAGTTTGGTTTCAGGAGAAATGTAGGAACAAGGGGAGCTGTACTAAGTCTTAGGCTGATTTTGGAAGGTAGAATAAGGAAAAATAAGACAACGTTCATGGCATTGGTAGACTTAGAAAAGGCTTTTGATAACGTTGATTGGACTAAATTGTTTGACATTTTGAAATCTATTGGAATTAAGTACAGGGATAGGAGGGTGATCTACAATCTATACAGAAACCAGACAGCAATCATTCGAGCTGAAGGACATGAGAGAGAAGCTGGTATTCAGAAAGGTGTAAGGCAAGGCTGCAACTTATCACCCATACTTTTCAATCTTTACATTGAACAAGCAATGAAGGAAATTGGAGAAAATTTTTAAGTGGGAGTGAAGATTCAAGGAGAAATAATTTCAACTCTGAGATTTGCTGATGACATCGTCATCTTGGCCGACACGCCTGAGGATTTGAATGAGGTTTTGAATGGTATGGACTCCGTCTTACGGAATGAATACATGATGAAAATTAATAAATGTACAACAAAAATACTGGAATGCAGCCGAAATAAAACAGAAACCTCTATGGAGATCAAATTGGCAGGTGAAAAGCTGAAGGAAGTAGGAGACTTCTGTTATTTAGGAAGCAAAATAACCAGTGATGGACGAAGCAAAGAGGATATAAAAAGTAGGTTGGCTCAGGCAAGGAAAGCCTTTCTACAAAAAAGGAATCTGTTGACATCGAATATAGATTTAGGTATTAGGAAGTCATTTTTGAAAGCCTTTGTCTGGAGCGTGGCGCTCTATGAAAGCGAAACTTGGACTATTGGTGCAGCAGAAAAGAGGAGAATTGAAGCATTTGAAATGTGGTGTTACAGGAGAATGATGAAGATCAGATGGGTAGATAGGGTTACAAACGAAGAGGTATTAAGACGAGTGGGAGAGGAGAGATGTTTCTGGCGACTGCTAATGAAGAGAAGAGGTAGGTTGGTAGGACACATACTAAGACACCCAGGAATAGCAAGCTTAGTTATGGAAGGAAGGGTTGAGGACAAGAACTGTAGGGGTAGACCAAGGTTAGAATATGTTAAACACATTGCTTCGGATGTAGGGTGTGGTAGCTATGTAGAGATGAAACGATTAGCTCAAGACAGGGAGGCATGGAGCGCTGCATCAAACCAGTCAAAAGACTGATGACTCAAACAACAACAACCTTAAGAAATGGAACTAAGAATATATTCAGTCACCAGGGCTGCCAACTGTAGTGCTCTATTAGGCTGCATTATGCTAGGTATACAGTATTTCGAACTAATTAGAAATTTCGATTTTACCAACTTAATTTCGTCATTATTCTAGATAGATCCATATTGATTAATCATTGGCATGAATCTCAAATTTTAAGAAAAGTAGGCTCTTTAGTTCGTCACGAAACTTCTTGTTTAAAATCAGTTTATTGCATTCTTGTTCTGTGTTACTTGAACGGGGAAGAACCTGTGAGCTATCTAATCTTCATGCAGAGCGTATCTCAGCTTGTTATTCCTAACTTGTCGCCCCGTTCCACTCACTGTGGAAACCGGGGATTTCCTTGTCCGTAGACATACTACACCACGTGCTAGATCTTCCCCTCCCCCAGCTACCTGGAACCAGTGTCGCTCACATGCAGTTCATTTCTACCACTGTGAAGTATAAGCAGTTCTACGATGCCTAAAATAAAAACAGCTACAAGTATTCGTCTGTTGCAGAATTTAAAGATAATTTTACTTCTGATGGGGGCGTTCTGTTCTGCCAACCATGTGGGAAAGCAATCAAGGCTGAACAGCGATCTCAAGTTACACAAAACCTCAACGGCAAGAAACATATGGCCACAGTTTCGCGCCTTCAGAATATTTTTTTCTTGATAATCGTCGGTCATTTGTGATGAGCAACCTGAAGATGTATCTCGTTGTGTATTGTAATGCTTCAGCAGTCAGTTGAGACGTAGCATAAATTGCATTCGTGAGTACTGCATATTGTTTATATTCACATTAATAAACTAAATTATAATTAAATATTTTTACTCTTTTGTCACATATTTCAGGTATTTTTGATACATAAACAATACATATTTTCCCGATTTTTAGCTCCTAAAAATCCGAGCCCTATTTATGAGACATCTCCTGTATATGATTTTAAAATGAACAGTCAGAAGTTTTTGGGTTAAGCTTTTTAGATTCAGGTCAATGTACGATTAGTGATTATTAATATGAGTTAATTCTTTGGAACATACGAAGTAACATTATAGGAGAAGCAAACTCTCAGGTGCTAGCTCACCCAGTGATTTCAGTTAGGCTTATTATTATACACTAGCGAAACCGTGCGAGAACTCTCGAATAATGTGTTGTGTGCGCCCCATGTGTACTGACTACCCTCCCGGCCCTAGTGCTATGCAGGCCGTACGCGACACAGTTCTGCCAGGGGCTGTTGTCTTGTGTTTGTTTAAAAGCACTTTATAAACAAATAAATATATTTCCCTTGACTTCTCAAGAAATGCAAGATTGAGACGATTTGGAAGATTTTGGTACAAACCACACCTTCTAACTCCCTCTGGTTTAGGAGCTTGAGTTTTGTGAAACATACACCTTAGCGTATTATATATAGAGATGATCAACCTTCCACCTCGTGGTGCAGCGGCTAGCATTTTGGGCTGTCACCCTGGAGGTCCGCGTTCGATTCCCGGCTCTGCCAAGAAGTTTTAATTCTGGCGTGGGGGCTGAAACGAGGCACACTCACCCTCGAGAGGCAAAACTGAGAAGATTCCCACCTCAGCAATTCCTGGTAGTGGTCTTCCGTGTTTTTCTCACCCACTTCTAGCACAGGCAAATGCTGGGATAGTTCTTGACTTACGGTAAGGCCACGGCCGCCTCCTTCCCAATACTATCCCCAATTTACAAATACACACACTAGTACAGCCATCACAATAACACAGGTTATCACACAAATTACAGACACCTAAACACACGAGACTCATGATGTCGCATCCCCCAAGAATAAGCAAGCAACCATACTGAAGTTATTCAGGTGGTTCGTAATCTGTCGCCTTGGGCGTAACATCTAGGTCATTTGCCCTAATGATAAGGTTGATAGGCTAATGAGAACTACTACTAGGTCCTCCTCTATAGAACGTAAAATTTGGTTCAATTATTCTTCTTCTTGATCCATATAGGCCAACTACGGACCACGATATTCAACTATTTTGCTTGGAGTGGGTCTTGATGTTTGCCCAGTAGTCTCGCATCCTCTAGCTGTGTTGTTCCCTTCTCTCCTTTGTCCAGAGGGCACATGTCTTCTTCCTTTGGAGTTTGTCCTGGAACTTCATTTGCTTTAATTTACTCATAAGAGACGTTCGATCTTTTATGTCTTTTTCCGTAACTCCCAGTTCCAGCAGATCTTTGTGCACTTCTGTCAGTCACGGTGACTTGGTCTTCCTTCTTTGACAGTACGGTATGTGAGAAGCTGGTTGGTGGGATGCATCCTGGAGACGTCTCTTTCTGGCCACGTCTGTAATTCTTTCAGAGTAACTATAGAGCTTGTGGTTGCTTCGTCTTGTATATTTACTCCCTTCCTTGATTGGTCCCAATATCTTCCTCATTATCTTCTTCTCTTGGATTTCTAGTTTGCCCGTTCGATTATTATTATTACTCTTTCTTCGATTCGGCCAACTAGGGACCACGTCAGTTCAACTGTCTCTTCTTCCGAGCTCTAACTACCGCCCAGTGTTCCCGCATTCGTCTCCGGTGTTGTTCTTTTCTCTCTTGGGACCACGCCTTCCCTGTCTTCAGCTTCGGCTTTTCCTGGAAACCTTGGTGCGTACGTAGTTTTTCCTGAAGTGGAACACGCTCCTGGATATTTTAGGGGAAATTTCCGTTTCACGTACATCTTTCTCAACGTCCGAGAACCATGCCCCTTTGGTTGTCTTATCTTGAAAGTACGTCAATATCCGTTTTGATATCCTGCCTCTGCTCATTCGTGTCACGTGGCTATAAAAGGCAATCCTTCTTTTTCGAATCGTGTCGATGATCTTCTCCACGTGCTTGTATAATTCGTGGTTGTCACGCCTTCTGTACTCGCTGTTTTCTTTGATGGGACCCAGGATTTTCTTCAAAATTATTATTATTATTATTATTCATACAAGAGTAAAACGGCCAGTAGGAAGACCACGAAGTTCCTGGAAAAATGAAATCTCCAAACTTTGTATACATCTGAATGTGGACAACAGGCAAGACTCGCCCAAAACAGAGTTCAGAGGAGGCATTTTGTGAGATCGGCGCTTTAGAACGAGCAACTTTAATGGATGAATCCCCAATTTTAAAACTACCATTCTCATAGCGAACACCATACGTGGTATCTGTCTTTCCAATAAATAGAAGGGTCAGATACGGTTCCAGTGTTGCTCCATAATGATTGATTAAAATGTTTTTGAGTTGAGCTTTATTTTGAGGAGTGGCCAAGACTTGTGAAAACGGAGACGATGTGGAGGAAGACGGTGTTCCCGCTATGACGGATGATTTTTGTTTTGTTTTTAGAAACTGTTGAAGGGGTGAGGAATTTTTTTCTTTCAGGACTAAATACGGTTTCACTTTCACTTTGTCCATGTTGTTCTTCTTGTTCTTCTTGTTCTTCTTCGTGTTCTTGTTCACTAACATTGGAGGAGGAGGAGGATTTTACCTGCCGTGTGCATTCTGTTTGAGTAAATTTTGAACTTGTTAAGGGTTTGGTTTGAGAGGCAGCAGCATTTGATTTGAACCTCATGGGATCAACCGATGATGGAGCATGTTTTATCATGGGTAAAGGATTCGCGTTTTTTAAACATTGTAATTCACGAAATGTATGTCGAATCGTATTTCGTGCCTCAATAATACGATGCATGATTTGAACATGTTTCTTGTACCCTATGGCGTTTGCCATGGTGAAGGTAAAGACACACTAACAGGAAATGTCAAACCCTGGGTCTTTTTAAACAGAAATAAAATGATCAAAACCCAAGCGATAACGTCCCTCACATCGTTCACTCTGTTTATTTATGACCAAACAGGCATGGGGATGATGGTTCCAACATGGTAGAGGCCTTGTGAGTGAGTGTATTATTCATAAGTTCACCATATCGTTGGGTACAATTCACCTTCTCATCGGTATTTGTTGCAAGATGGAGTGGAGTTCTCTTATCGGTAGGTTGAGGAACGAACGAACTATTTAGCAGGTCTCTACTGGTATGCAGATTATGGTGGAGCCCCAGTTTATCGACGTTGGCCTTCAGCGACTTCGGTATAATCTCTGTGGAAGAGATTATGATAGGCAATACAGTGCAAAAATCCTGTCGCCACATCTGTCCGATCTCTTCAGCCAGAGGCATGTATTTCGTCACTTTCTCAGCATAAATGTGTTGGGTAATATTATACGAATTAATAATTAAAAGTTGGGACTGCGATGTCTATTACAACAGTTTTCTTTTGCACTTTATCAATAAGGATAATATCTGACCTGTTTGCTGATGTAGGTCTATCTGTAATCTAATCACTGACCTGTCCCAGAGTAGCTTGTGTGTATCGTTCTCCAGAACAGCATCAGGAATGTATTGATAGCAAGGCAGAACTTTATTACTTAAGGAGTGCTTCTTTGCCAGATTCAGGTGGATTATCTTGGCTACTTGGTCATGCCTCTTCAAGTAGTGCGTAAATGAAATGGTTGTACAGCCCCCTGGCATCTCCTACATTTGTCATTATTATTATTATTATTATTATTATTATTATGCTTGCCACGGTGGGTGAGTGGTTATCGTGTCGGATTACTAACCCCCCAAGATTCCAGGTTCGCTCCTGGCCGTGATAAGTGATTTTTGAAAGGCGGCAAAAATGACGACACGCATGTCATACGAACCCATTTGAATTCAGTAGGCCGTGTTCATAATGGCAAAATTAATCTCGGGATTTTCCGCCAACACAAAGTTCCTCATTTCTCTACTAGAAAGCGCTATAAAGTCAAGGAGCTTAGATATCTAACCTCCTTGACTTTCATAGGGCTTCAAGGAACAACGAAATTCAACATGCAAGCTGCCCTCCGGGTGTCAAATAACAAAGCTTGCACCCGACTTCCGAGGCCATACGATATAATAATAATATTATTATTATTATTATTATTTATTAAATCGTTACAAATACACACATTTTACAAAATTCATAATAGGCCTATCTGTACACATTTATGAAATTCCTTACACTTCCTACTCATTGTTTAACCTGTAAATTTACAATTATTAAATTATATTGTTACAATATGATAAAGACAGGTCGAAGTAGGATATCAAATTCATTATTATTATTATTATTCACACTTGCCTTTAGTGGATTTCATTGAGATTCTTGATCTTGATGTGAAAGTCACGCTGCTCGCAACCTGGATAATGTCCGAGCATGACGTCAGACGAGGAAAGGTCGCGCGGTCATGTTATCCAGCCAATGATTCAGAGTCCCCCCACGAGGTTGCACATTGATTGTAGGAGGCGCTGGATGTAAGAGATAGCTGGGTTCGAGTTCAATTATCGTCTGGTTGGTTGGGTCCTCAGTTTAGTGGCTGCGACAACGCGGTCATGTAGCCCCGTGTACTTTGGGTGTGTGTAGAATCTGTCTGATAACCTGTGTTAATTGTGATGGCTGTATTAGTGTGTGTTATCTGTAATTCAGGTAAGGGCTGCAGACGATCAATTTCAAGTAGTTCCTACTTCTGCTACCAAATGCTACCGTCAACGACACCTAGCTGTGAACATGGCTAGTAGATGCCACCGCAACCGACCCCTGGCGAGCGAACGTTGGAACATGACAGAGCATTAATCAAATCTAACCTACAAATTTAGCTTCACACAATTGTAGTTCATTCTTTTACATGCCATAAAGCTATAACATGGGCCCATCGGCTCTACTTGCCCTCCGAAGGAAGGCATACTGAGGGATTAAAAAAAAAGAACGAGTGAAATCCTTGGTAGACTTTAGTGCATAATAATCCAATTATACAAATGTGGGGCACAAAGATACCAACGAAGCCTATAACTTAAACACAACTTGTGTGCATTTCATTCTAAATTAATACAAATTAATATGATAATAGGTATCACGACATTTGAAATGCTTTACAGTCGATTGTACGCAATTATGTCTGTCTGGTAGTCAGCCCGAAGGCTTGTTGGATCCTCAAAAAGCACCGCCTTTAGGTTATGTGGGTACATACCCACAAAAACCCAAGGCAGACCTATATTGAGGCGTAGCCTACTATACTCTGATTTACAAAAGATGCTCGGTGAAAGCTGTCATTCGCTTGATGGGAGAGGTGAGGAGAGGAGACGAGAGGGGTAACGGTCTCCATGGCAACAGTGAGCAATGTTGCAATGTCTGCCGACACAGCAGTAAGCACATGGTTTGACTCAGTGTGTCTTCACTCGTCACGGTCATTAGACCGCCAGTATAGTGTCTTCCTGCAAGCCTCTTGGAATGTTATGAGTCATGATCAGCCTCAGTGGCACCGTAGCATTTCCCCACGTGCTAGCTTTGGCAGCTGTCAGCGAGCTTTATTGGTAATTCAGAGTATAGACAAGATGAGGCGTGAGGTAGTTTGCCATTGCTTCCCTCACTGAGTCAGAACAGCAGTACTAATCCTATGAGTAGAACCTTTCACAGCATCCACAAGCACTGACTGTGCCCTGAATGTCATTACTCAGCACCACCCATATACCTCGGTAGCTTCCAAACGAATCACAGCCATGAATTAGACTGAGATATCGGTGAAAAGCCACATTTTACTCTAGCCTGTGCCAACACCCAACAGACAAATTCAAATGTAGCTACTGCAAATGTATTCTTTCACGACTTTTTAAAGATATTTTTTTCTAAAAGCTTTCCCGGGCCGCCAGTTGGAGCATTTAGTTCTGCAGAACAACAGCAAATAATAACGATAGGTTGGCTAACTCAAGGCATTTCTGTTCAAACAAAAATGACTGAATATGTATTATTATTATTTATTTCTTATGTCATAAAGGAAACATATGATACAAATAAGGTGAAAAACTTAATTGCTAGTATAAACAAAATGTACAAAAGTTCTGACAGGGAAGAAGATACAAGCATTACAAATGGATGTCCAACGAGCGTCCCACTGAACCTCTTTATTGGGCATTCCATGGCAATGTGGATAAACCGTCTGTGGCACTTCACTGCAATCGCAGGCTGGACTGTCGATCATCTTCCACTTATGCTCCATTTCTGGCATCTACCATGTCGGGTTCTTAGTCGATTTACTGACGTCCAAGTTTTTCGGGATAAGTTGAAACCAGGTGATCGTTGAGTTGGATCCAGAATTAGATGATATTTGTCTGGATTCGAGGAAACCCAATTGTTGTGCCATGCTTCACAGACATTACATTGCTGTTGAACCGATTCCTCACCTAGCAACCAGGGAGGTTTCCTGGATGTCAATCTGAGATGTGGTTGAAAAATGTCCTGATGAATTGGTAATGAAGGATCTTTACAGTATTTTTCCCATTCTTTCGTCAGTGCCAATTGGCTACGGAGGTGAGGAGGCGGAATGTATGAGAGGACTGGTAACCAATCCAGAGGTGTAGATCGGATGGTTCCTGATATAGTCCTCATAGTATAATTCAGCTCAATATCAATTTTCTGTATATGAGCGCTATTTAACCACACAGGACAGCAATATTCGGCCTCTGGGTATACTAGGGCAAGAGCTGTTGTTCTAAGAGTTGATGCATAAGTTAGGTAATTATTAAAACTAGGGAACCTGTGCGAGAAATCTCGCATGTTAATTAACCACCCGCCCGGCTTTACTGTTAGGCTTATTTCTTTAATTTACGTACTTTTTAACAAATTTGTACAAATTTGATGAAGAACACTCAACAATGTACAGAGGTGTGCAAATTATTAGAGTCGATGGCAGTTTTCCAACATTCATTTTGTACGTTTTGTGACTTAAAACAGTAGAAGTGGTGTTTATTCGTCACTATTGTGGGTAATTCTGTTTGCATATTCTTTTCAATGCACAATGGGTTGTGTGCGCCCCATGTGTACAGACTACCCGCCCGGCTCTAGTGTTATGCGGGCTATCGACTTGTTTATTTGTTTCAACACAATTTTTAAACAAATAAATACACACATCAAAAAAAGTTTTGCATCACCTCGGTTCCAAGAGTTCCGGAACCTTTAAATACAAAGGGAACAGAGATCAACACAAACAACATTTCAGCTCGTTTTATTGCTCATGAGACCCACACATTGCATGTTGTACCATCATACAGCTAGACTTTCAGCATTTGTGGTCCAGATTGCAGTACACACCACTACCTCTAATACCCAGTAGCACGTCCTCTTGCATTGATGCATGCCTGTATTCGTCGTGGCATACTATCCACAAGTTCATCAAGACACTGCTGGTCCAAATTGTCCCACTCCTCAACGACAATTCGGCGTAAATCTCTCAGAGTGGTTGGTGGGTCAAGACGTCCATAAACAGCCCTTTTCAACATATCCCAGGCATGTTCGATAGGGTTCATGTCTGGCGAACATGCTGGCCACTGTAGTCGAGCGATGTCGTTATCTTGAAGGAACGCATTCACAAGATGTGCACGATGAGGTCGAGAATTGTCGTCCATGAAGACAAATGCCTCTCCAATATTCTGCCGATATGGGTGCACTATGGGTCGGAGGATGTCATTCAGGTATCGTAAAGCCGTTTCGGAGCCTTCCATGACCACCAGTGGCGTACGTCGGCCCCACATAATGCCACCCCAAAACATCAGGGAACCACCACCTTGCTGCACTCGCTGGACAGTGTGTCTAAGACGTTCAGCCTGACCAGGGTGCCTCCAAACACGTCTCCGACGATTGTCTGGTTGAAGGCATATGCGACACTCATCGGTGAAGAGAACGTGATGCCAATTCTGTGGGGTCCATTCAGCATGTTGTTGGGCCCATCTGTACCGCGCTGCATGGTGTCGGGGTTGCAAAGCTGGACCTCGCCATGGACGTCGGGAGTGAAGTTGCGCATCATGCAGCCTATTGCGCACAGTTTGAGTTGAAACACGACGTCCTGTGGCTGAACGAAACGCATTATTCAACATGGTGGCATTGCTGTCAGGGTTCCTCCGAGCGGCAATCCGTAAGTAGCGGTCATCCACTACAGTAGTAGCCCTTGGGCGGCCTGAGCGAGGCCTGTCATCGACAGTTCCTGTATCTCTGTACCTCCTCCATGTCCGAACAACATCGCTTTGGTTCACTCTGAGACGCCTGGAAACTTCCCTTGTTGAGAGCCCTTCTTGACACAAAGTAACAATGCGGACGCGATCGAACTGCGGTATTGACCTTCTAGGCATGGTAGAACTACAGACAACATGAGCAGCGTACCTTCGTCCTGGTGGAATGACTGGAACTGATCGGCTGTCGTACCCCCTCCGTCTAATAGGCCCTGCTCATGCATGGTTGTTTACATCTTTGAGCAGTTTTAGTGACATCTATGAACAGTCAAAGGGACTGTATCTTTGATACAATATACACAGTCAACGTCTATATGCCGGAGATCTGGGAACCGAGGTGATGCAAAACTTTTTTTGATGTGTGTATATTACCGTTTACTTTTCAAGAAATGCAAGATTATACCTGTACTATTGAGACGATTTGGTTCAGGAGCTTGAGGTTTTGTCGGATGAACTTAGCGTATTATATAATAAATACTTCATCAAAAATATTAACTGCATTGTTGACTCTGTGTGTTGTTTCAACCCGAGGGGGCTCTGGAATATAGACAGAGGTTATTCAAGCGCCCATGGGCAGCATTGAATTTGCGCCCCTGTCAGGATACTTTAAATCAGAGTAGTTATGATTTGTTTTAGCCGATATTGTTGTTTTAAGGGTCGTAACAGCGAGGTCATCCGCTCCTACAAACTAGTGTGAAAAAGATTGTGATTGTTTCAAAAGGTTTCATACACAAATTATCTATTGAATTTACTTTCTCTTTTCAGTTCTAGGAATTGGGATAATAAAGTGAAAACAACAGTAATATATTTAGTTATTTTTATTTGAATATGGAAGCCTCCGTGGCTTAGGCGGTAGCACGCCGGCCTCTCACCGCTGGGTCCGTGGTTCAAGTCCCGGTCACTCCATGTGAGATCTGTGCTGGACAAAACGGAGGCAGACAGGTTTTTCTCCGGGTACTCCGGTTTTCCCTGTCAAAATTTAATTCCAGCAACACTCTCCACTATCATTTCATTTCATCTGTCATTCATTTAATCATTGCCCCAGAGGAGTGCGTCAGGCCTCGGCAGCCGGCACAGATCATATCCTCGCCGCTAGATGGGGGCTTCATTCATTCCATTCCTGACCCGGTCGGAGACTGGAAGCAGGCTGTGGATTTTCATTTTCATTTGAATATGGACTTAAAATTACTAAACACTATAATTTCTAGTTTAATATCCAAATTCAAAGAAGCTAAAAAAAGGTAGATCTACTTGAAACATATCGTTGCACTAATTTTAATATCAATATATATTGTTTTATTTTTAGCGTATGGCTTTAGTGCCGGGAGTGTCCGAGGACATGTTCGGCTCGCCGGTTTTGTAGCTGCTTCGAGGCGGACACCCAATGGGTGAGCTACAAGTACCGTCGCGTGTGGAGTGTTGTCTGGGGAGGAAAGTTTGAATGTAAGGACGAGGAGTTGGAAGATAGCGGCTGTGGCCTCTGGTTAGGCGCCAACCCCGGCATTTGCCTGGAAGGAAGATGGGAAACCACAGAAGACCATCTTCAAGGTTGCCGGCGGGGGGAATTGAACTTCCTCGCCTCCCGGATGTGAGCGACTGCCAGGAGTCATGCCATAATGACCACGGCTAACTCACCCGGTAATATCAATATGATCTTTATGTTCGACCCTGACTATTATATGTCAGAAAACTGTACTATAATGATGGTCATTATAACACCATTTTTCATTATGAAACAGTTTCTCCCACCAATCAGAGCTCAAGAAACAGTTGTTTGACCAATTAGATAACGAGTTCCACGGCCTTCTAAATTATATTTCACTGCCTGGCCTAGTGTCATAGTAGGGTAATCGAGGAGGCCATGGCCAAATACAAAGCATTCTCTGCGTCTCATGCGCTCTGTTCAGTACATAAAACTGGCGAAATCTCGACAGATATTTATGAATATTTATGTTCCAACATAACATAGTTATCATAATTATCGTCGAACATAAACAGTCGGATGCAACTCGCCTATAATGGTAATTATGACTCGTATGGAAATTATAAACATACTCGTGTCTTAATTATTGCCATTATAGGCTCGTTGCATAATGCACTATTGAAGAATACATGGATTATAAAATGTTCTTTTAAGTGATGGAAATTGAATCTTCTTAAGGACAGATTCATATTGACTGAAACTGCTTCAGCATCAGAAGAGGTAATTGGCGCATGTTTGAACTTCACAATGTCTGCTGGGGTTAAATCCAACGTTAACTTTACACTTAAATCTCCACACAAAATTGCAGCAACCTTTCGCATTGCTTCATATCTAGGGATCTTTAAAAGTACAGTGTCCATCTTCATTTTTGCCACATCTGCAACTTTACCTGTACCACGATTTAAATTTTTAAACATAGATATTTGTCTTGTTTCTCCAATATTGACAGGACTGCTAATTTACTAGAATTTAATACTTTCTAGCCGATATATGGACTATATTGATTTTAATGACTAGGAATATGGAGCATATGTGCTAAACCTCCGCATATAGAATAGAAAAATAAATACTCAACTTTTCAAATCCACATGCCATGATTCGTAAAGATAATACAAAATATAATTAAGTTTAGCTTCCTAAATAGATATGTATTTGCACTGAAATCCATTCACTGATTATTATTCCCCCAGGGGCTCACATCTAGTGGAACGTGGGTTGGCGACCACGGGGACCCAACTGAGTCCGGCATTGCTTCCACTTACTTGTGCCGGGCTCCTCTCCGTCTGCTTTCTTGTCGACCTCACTTGGTCAACTCTTGTTCTCTTCCGACCTCGACGGTATTAGGGTATCCGAGGACTAGTGAGTCTCTTCCTCTCCTGCCTTAATTGGTCCTTTTCTCATCTTTTCTGATACCCTCCTCCTGCGAGGGGTCAGCCTTCTTTTTCTTTTCATGTTATCTCCTGCCTTCTGCTCAAGGCCCTCAAGGAGGCAGGGTGTATTTAGCCCCACCACTTCTGGTGCACCCTGGATATTGCTACACCCTCAGGGGCTCACGGCTGGTGAGTTCGGGAGTTGGCGACCCCGATGGATTCCTGAGCTGTGTCTGGTTTTCTCCATATTTTCCATTACCTCTGGGGCGGACCCTCTCCTCTTTCCCTTTCCTCTCTGCTTTTCATGGCTTTCCTTCCTTCCAAGTCCCTCAATCCGCATTCTTCGAGGGTTGAGGGCATTTCTTTTCCTCCTGTCCTTTATTTGCCTTATTCTTCTTTTTTTCTTTTCTTCTTCTAGTTTATAAGTTAGTAGTTAGTTTTAGTAATAGTTAACTTTTCATTATCATCTTCACGATCACCCGAACCATTGGGGGCCGATAACCTAGATGTTAGGCCCCTTAAAACAACAATTATAATCATCATGATTATTATTATTTATTTATTTATTTTATGATCATTTACAATTATACAAAAATAAATTTAGAGAAATATATTATCAATTCAACTGAAATGACAATTATCTATATGCGAGAACTTGACAATTTTTAGGTACGGTATATTAAAAGTGCGCCTTTCTTGATTTTACTGAATCAAATTCGTCAATGACAGAATCAAAATCAATATTCTCAGTTTCTTCTCTTTCAACACTCAATAGGGTAGGAAGTGGTCCTGGCCCTAAGTTAAGTACCATCCCGGCATTTGCCTGGAGTAGATGTAGGAAACTTCGGAAAACCACTTCCAGGATGGCTGAGTTGTGAATCAAACTCTCCTCTTCTCAGTTTTGCCTCACAAGGCTGAGTGTACCCGTTCCAGCTCCTACACTTTCATCTTGTGTAAAGTTTATTTCCATAATTGAAAAAATAATTCATTCAACTTTTTCTTCTCAAATGAGGCGAGCTAATTAGCGCCCCCTTGTGAGTGGCGTTCGTGGCACGTGCCATACTCTAGATACGCCTCTGTATATAGATATTTTTGTACCCTGAATTTTGTTGTTCCGTAGCTACACAGTTATGTTGTAGACTACATGCGAAAAAGAAAAAGAAAAGTGAAGAAGCCTGTAGTTCTGCGTGACCATAACCTCTAGGTCATAAGCCGTGGGACCTCCTTTTAAATGGAATGTCAATCACCGGACGAGACATTTCACCTTGAAAATCTCACAAGCAACAAGTAAGAATCGAACCCGGTGTGACAGGGTGAGAGGATTCTTATTTTATTTCTTAAAAAATGGTGACTTCGAAACTAGCCCCTTAGAAAAACGTCACCGCACGCCACTGCATGTGTCCTGACATTAGTGATGAATAAAAGCCAAGGCCCTACGGTTGGGAACTCTATAACGCCATCCTTCGAGTGTAAAGATTCGCAACACGTCCAGTCATCTGCATGCGAGACCAAGAGTTAGGCTCCTCCCAAAATAAAACTCTGCGGATCTGTTGACGTCATGCCTTTCGCAGGAAGCTGTCTGGCACTGTTGAATCATAAGTCAACAGTGTCTAGATACTGACAGCGGAGCAGCCTTCGGCCGAGTACGGTTGTAGTCACTCGGGTTACCGCTCGGTCGCTGAGACATTCGGGTGGCCGTTCGTCTTAAGTTTATAATCATCTGACGGTGCGAAGTTGAGAGCAGCAAGAGATGATTAGGCCTACGCTTGGAGAAGGTTGGTTGGTTGGTTCCTCACTTTGTTTAGGGGATGCGACAACGCGGTCATGTATCCCCGTGTACTTTGGGTGTGTGTAGAATTTGTCTGATAACCGGTGTTTTTTGTGATGGCTGTAGTACTGTGTGTTATCTGTTTTTAATTCAAGTAAGACCGACAACAGTGGCTACGCGGTCTAAAGCGCAGCGTTAGGTCATGGGGCCAAGCTCTCTGCTGACTCGGTAGACGCGTGGGTTCGAGCCCCACCGTCGGCTGTCCTTGAAATGGTTTTCCGTGGTTTCCCCATTTTAAACACCAGGCAAATGCTGGGACGGTACCTTCTGATAGGCCACGGCGGCTTCCTTCCACAGCCTTGCCCAGTTTCATTCATCTTCATCCATTCCATCTCTCATCCCGACGCGCAGGTCGCCCACGGGCGTCGAATAGAAAGCCCTGCACTCGGCCTCTGAGGAGGCCACACAAAAAAAAAAACATGTAAGGACTGCAGACATTCAATTTTCAAGTAGTTCCTGCTTTTACTACCAAACGCCACAGTCAACGACGACTAGTTCTAAACTTGGTTACTAGATGCCACCGCAGTCGGCTCCTAGCGACGAACGTTGGAACCCAAGATCGTTAGTCAAATCTAACCTATAATTTAGATTCACACATGTGTAATTAGGGGAAGGTTCTTTTACATGCTATGAATCTATGACATGGGTGGGACCGCCGGCTTTCCTTCCCTTCCGAAGGAGGGATTTTTTACGCTCTTAAAAATCCGACGACTTCGGCCCGTGACCTTGAGCATAGAAACTCAGCATGCTACCAACTACGCCACGAAGCCAATAAAGCGCTTGGAGAGGAAAAGTACGTACATAATTATGCAAGTAGAGCCCACGATTATCATTCTTTAGCACCGTAACCTGGGATCACAGGAGATTTAAGGCCCTCCCTACACTTCAACCAATTTTTCTTCCAGGCATGTCTCCACCCCACTCTCCGGAGATATTCTGGATTTAAAAAATCCACCAAAGGTGCTTGCATCTCAGCATGCCTTAAATACTTTTAACAAGATTATTATTGATTTTCTTTTTTTCTTCATTTCGGCCAACTAAGGACCACGTCATTTCAACTGTTTCCTTTTAGTTTTAAAAGTAGACCAGTATTCCTTCATTCGTATACGGTGTTGTTTCTTTCTCTCTTCCCCCCAGGGGCTCACATCTAGTGGGACGTGGGTTAGCGACTACGGGGCTCCAGCTGAATCCGGCATTGCTTCCACTTACTTGTGCCGGGCTCCTCTCCGTCTTCTTTCCTGTCGACCTCTCTTGATCAACTCTTGTTCTCTTCTGACCCCGACGGTATTAGGGTATCCAAGGCCTAGGGAGTTTCTTCCTTTCCCGCCTTAATTGGCCTCTCATCTTTCATGATACCCTCCTTCTGTGTGGGGTCAGCCTTCTTTTTCTTTTCATGGTATCTCCTGCCTTCTGCTCAAGTCCCTCAAGGAGGCAAGGTGTATGTAGCCCCACAACATCTGGTGCACCCTGGATATTGCTACACCCTCAAGGGCTGGTTAGTTCGGGAGTTGGCGATCCCGAGGGATTCCTGAGCTGGGTCTGGTTTTCTTTTCCCCTTTTTCCACTGACTTTGGGGTGGGCACTCTCCTCTTTCCCTTTCCTATCTGCCTTTCATGGCTCTCCTTCCTTCCAAGTCCCTCAATCCTTCGAGGGTTGAGGGCATTTCTTTTTTTCCTGTCCTTTATTTGCCTTATCCTTTATTTGTTTACCATTTCTTCTTCTAGTATATAAGTCTGTAGTTAGTATTAGTTATAGTTTTCATTCTCATCTCATCTTTCACTATCACCCAAACCATTAGGGGTCGATAACCTAGATTTAGGCCCCTTAAAACAACAATCATCATCATCATCATCATCATCATCTTTCTCTCTTTTGTCCACGCCTTTCCAGTTTTCAGCGTCGGCTTTGCTTGGAAACTTCGTTGTTAAGAGTTTTCTCTTACGCTGCCCAGCTACTGGATATCTTAACACGAGATCCCAATCCCTTTGTCTTTTTCTCTTGGAGAAAAGTGAAAATGAAATAGGTTAATCGTGTTGACGTCATTCGTAATCCGACTTTTCCGCATGCGTCAGTAATTTTCTCCACATGTGTACTGAACCCTTCAGAATAGCAGTGTTTATATGCAAGAATCTTGATCAAGGGGTCGCGCTCAGTTCCTAGTGTGATGTTTACGTTCGCCAAACAACAGGCTCTACTGAGGTAAGGGTCATAGGATTAAAACTATAATTAAGAAAGAAAGGTGACAAGACGTAAAATAATAACATGATTTAATGACTAATAGTGCATAAAAAATAATATAAACAACAATAATTTAAAAAATCCTCCCTGAATTTTCCCATGACAGGAATATCTATCAATGCTGAGGAGTCAGACGGATCTCCCCCTTATTAAAATGTGGATCCTAGTTCCACTAACTTGCATTTGGATTTTATGTACGCGTAATGACTAACTACGAGGAATGAGTACTTTGGATGACTGTTCGTTTACAGCGGGTTAACAGCCACGATGCTTACGAACAATCATCTCGTAAATCAACGTTTACGGATATGGAACATGACACTAATAAAAAAACTTAAAAATTTAATGCTGACACACACACTAAAAATCTACTATTTACAGAAATCTCCCTCGAGACCCTCCATTAGCGCGATGACGCACTTGACAAAATGAGCTCCCAACTCCGGCCAATTGCTCAATACACAAACAAGGAAAAGACAGCATCGCACGTGACTTCACGGGTCACTGATATGGAATATAAACATGGACTTAAACCAACAACAACAAAAGCCTGACCGGCTGAGATTACTTTATATGAACAAAAATGCACGTTAAGCTAACGCTTCGGAGATTATCGTGATTCGTAGGCAACTCCCATTTATTTAAACAAATTTTATCATTGATCAGTTCTTAATTCTGTATTTCAAGTAATTACGGAGCCAAACAGCACTCCCCACTAATGACCTCGCTTGCAACCTTCAGTCCGTCTTGTGAAACAGCTCCCCCTTCCTCAATACTTGTCATTGTCCCAACTCCAGTGTGTAAAAAATAACTGACCAGCTGTGCCGTTATCTCAAAGAATCAACAGCAACAAATCTCAACCACCACAACATATGGTCAGACATTAATCAAAATAGCCATAATTGCCCTCGCAAGGTAACAATATGGACATGGCACCAAGCTGACAGAAATCAGTCTACGCTGAAATTCCCGCTTGTAATGACCACAAAATACTCACACACACACTGCTGGGAATGACATGATGTTTTTCACACAGGTCGGCTGAATAGTTGCTCACAAACTATTTAAAAAAATATTAAAACCTACGATAGAGCTGACTGCTCTTCGTCACAAATCACATTGCTCCAAAGGCAATAATCTCACTGAATCTGATCAATAATAAACCTTAAAAAGATTAATTACCCTCCAATCTACTGTATAATTATATTAATTCAGTCCTACTTTTGAAACACAACATATCTCCGAGAGACGTTTTTAACCGCATTGCGTAACATATGCAAACACGGTCGTCCACATAGCTACGTTAGTTAAAACAACAAACAAACAAGAACCTTCTACTAATAACATTTATGCGAGCTGCTTCCATGCAAAAGGTGTGTCAGACCAAAACTAAATATACTACGTTAATCAAACAAGCAAAATATTTACAAAACAAAATATGTCCCACATACCATAAGTTAATTTATCAGATAATAAGAATATTATTTTGTACTCATCCTCGGCCAGTCACCCGTCAAAGGACATCAACTGCCATCTCCCAACTGAATGCTTCTTAGCTCATCTCAGCCATCTGGACGGAGTGTTGATAGTTCCAAACTTCTTCCAGGATAAGCGATGTCATCTCTCGTGCTGATTCAAAAAGTTAGATTATTATACACTCGATATCTGACTACTAAATTCGCCGTTTCATGTACTACTTTCCCCGGAACTGTCTGTTGGCGAATTGTCGATGCTACTGTCCCTACAAAATATAGTACTGTGACTATCTATCACTGAATTTAACAAATTTATTAATAATTTCTGTGTCCTCAAGACACGCAAAAGTATAAGTGTCTACGTCCTTAGACGCGCAAAAATGTAAAGTAACCTGTGTCTTCGACACACAAAAGTATAATCCTGTGTCCTCGACACACCAAATATAATAAGCCTGTGTCCTCGACACACCAAAGAATAATAAGCTGTGTCCACCGACACACAAAATATAATAAGCTTCCGTCCTCAGACGAACAAAAGTAATAGCAATGTCTTGGCTCTTCACGCCACTTATAAATGAACCGGCCCTAGGTATTGATAGAGGGGGAAATTATATAAAAAATTCTCAAAATAATAGTGGTACAGGAATGAAATAAATATCACTGAACTCGTAAAATTGCGCAGGTCAAGAATATGCCCATTAATCCTAGAATCGATCGTAGAGATGTTGTCTAGCCGATCTCCCGCGTTAATGCTAGCCATCGCGTGCCCAAGCTAGACTTGCCGCGCTGGTAAGCATTCATTTCTCATTGGTTCCACATTTTCTGTAACTTGGCGGTTTTTATCAGACCTTGGCCTCGTAGGAGTGTCTAGTATTTTCATCAGCCACTCACGTTACTGCACCATATTTTTTCTAGGCGCGAATATTACAATGAACATGCCATAAGCGTGTCTCACTGCGCGTCCTTTCTATTTTGAGGTAGCCACCACCTGTCCTTCTGAAACATTGCTAGGGTCTTTCTTTTCACAATCCTAAGTATTTAGCCTTTTGTCAAACTGCTGCAGGTATGTCCCCATTGTCTCCAGCAAATGCTTGAAATTTCCTCATCTCCGTCTGGCTATTTTCATGATGCTGGTGGAAATATTTATTAATTGAAGAAATAAAACATCGAATCATTTATCAATCAGAGGGTAAAGGGTTCACAACTCCTCCACTCACAAAATTTCGAACTTAGGAGAAAGTCGATAATTTTAAAAAGACTTCCGTAGGCCAATTTGTTTTATTTCAGAAAAACCCCTTTTCTATTACTTGGTCTAGCCGCTCCTGTCTTGAATGGCATTTACTCGTTTCATTTCCTGCTTGTAATGACCCTCTCAACTGCTTGCATGACGCGCTGGTGCCTTAGGCAACACTCTGCTCGTCTCGTTAATGTTTGTCAACACCAATTCCACTTCCTTCTTCACGTGCCGTACTCAACTGCTCCCCGTCCACTTGGTTTATATAGGACGTCCATATATTTAAACTACATCATTATTTCGGCGCTCTCATGGTTCACTTCTACGATACTTTTTTAAGTTGGCTGCATTGTAGACCGACATTGTTCCTGTGCTTAACTCTTTCACTCTGAATGCATTATTTCCAAGGTTTCTTACAATAGAATAGGGTCCTATGAATTTTTCGCAGAATTTGCTGAAGATCTTCTTCTCTGGATCCGATGTAGCGGGTCGTTTTACCAAAACGAGCTGGTTGATTTCTAGATCACTGTGAAACCTCTTATTTCTCACTCGCCGTAATCTGCGATCTGCTTGTTTTCTCATGTAGGCTCTCGTTCTCTCAATTCGCAGGTCAGGTGCTATCATGGGATCTTGTGGGCATTTAATGATGCTTTTCCACGTTCTCACTGGATACTCGTTTTTGTGTAGGACCATAGGGATCTGTCCTGTTGACTCGTGCCTGGTAGAATTCATGCATGTCTCTACATCCTTAATTTTATCCACCCATTTGTGATGTTCATTTGGAATGAAGATTCTCAAGTATGATGTTACACATTTTATTGCTCTCTCACTTGGATTAGCTTGGGCATGTCGGATACTGCTTAAAACGTGTTTTATACCCTTGTCCTCCATACCTTTCTTGAATTCGGCGCTTGTAAAATAACTGCCATGGTCTGACAATATAAATTCTGGTTTTCCAAGGATTGGAATAACTCTATTTCGAATACGACTGAGTACTTGTTTCGATGTAGTTTTCTGAATGGGGCATAATACGACAAACTTAGAAAACACATCAATGCACACTAGCAAGTGCCGGCAACCTCGCCTTCCTTTCGGAATTGGACCGAAACAGTCTAGGGCCAGTAGCTCGCAGGGTTTCTGAGGTAGCAATGGTCTAGGATACTGCCTCATTAAATAGTTATTGGGCTTTGTCCTCGGACAAGGATCACAAGTCGTATTGACGTCACATATAGTTGTTCTCATACGTGGCCATGTAAATGCCTCTCCTATTGTCGCTTCACACTTGTCTTATCCGACGTGTCCGTAACTTTCGTGAGTATGCCATGTCAGTCATCGCTGTAAGGATGCAGGTACTAATATGCGTAACTTGGTGTGGTCATTATCTACCCATTTGTGCAGCAAATTGTTGACATAAACATATCTTCCTTCTTTGGCTTTCGCTTCTCGAAATGCAGGTGTTCCTGTAGGTAGTTGCTTTCTGAAGTATTGAATTAATAGCATCATCCATGGTTCCGCTTCTTGTTCTCGCTGTATCTCACGTAACTCCTCCAAAAATTCCCGGTCCTTCGGTGTTAACTCCAAGTGTTGTACCATCGCTGTTTCTTCACCATCAGGCTCTGGGTTCCTGCTGAGTGCATCCGGAATCACGTTCATCTTCCCTGGGCAATGTTCAATCTCAATGCTAAACTGCTGAATATATATAGACCAACGTGTCACACGTTCGCTTGCCATCGACGTCTTAAACAAGAATGTTAGTGCCTTGTGATCAGTCCTGACAACAATGGGGTATCCATAAATTATTCTTTTCCATCGTTGAAGCGCATGAAGGATGGCCAACAACTCTAGTTCCGTTACAGTATAATTGCGCTCGTGCTTACGCAATTTTTGGCTGACAAATGCCAAATATGTTTTATGTTGCAGGTTAGCTGGATCTTCTTGGTAGAGCATAGCACCTATACCAATTAGTGAAGCATCCGCTTGGATTATAAATTTGTGCTTGAAATCTGGGTATCCTAACTTAATGCAGTTTTCCAATAGCTGTTTTGTTGCTTGGAACGCCTTCTCACACTCCGCATTCCATAACCATTTATTATTCTTTTTTAGCATTTCCTGCATTGGAGCTACAGTCTCCGTGTAACCTGGACAGTTTTCCTTAAAGAATCCCGTTACGCCTAAGAAAGCCCGAATGTGCTTGACTCTCGTTGGTGTAGGGAAATTCTTTATCGCTTCGATCTTAGCTGGATTTGGCTTCACTCCTTCCTTGTCAATGATGTGACCCAAATATAAGATCTCGCTCTTGAAGAAATGCGATTTCTTCAGGTTTACTTTGAAATTTGATGCATTCAGGTTGCCTAATACTTTATCTAAATTTTCCATGTGAGTTTCAATGTTGTCGGATGCCAGCAGAATGTCATCAATGTAGCGTACCGTCATCTCCTTAACTTCCTCGGTTAGATTCCGGTCCAGGGTTCGGATTAAAGCACAGCCCGCTGTTTTGACTCCAAAGGGCATTCGGACGAAGCAAAACGTTTGGTTATCGAATAAGAAGCCAGTTTGAAGCTGTGACTTCTCATCCAATTCAATATGGTGGAAACTGGACGTCAAGTCAACTGATGAATAAATGCTTTTGTTTTTAAAGCCTTTTAGTACGTCTCTGATAATTGGCGCTCTGTCATACTCAGGAAAAATGAGTCTCATGTTGAGATTTCTGGCATCTAAACAAAGTCTAATAGATCCATTTGGTTTTGTGACTGCCAAAATCGCATTTAGATAAGGTGTAGGTGTCTTCCTTATCACTCCAGCTTGTAACATCTCATTTATAATGACCTTGACTTGACAACGATATTTTTCCGGAATTGGGTACAACCTACTTTTGAAAGGTGACCAATCCTCGACTTGCATTGAATATTTGAAATTTAATATTTTCCCAGGTACTGTATCAAATACTGTTTTGTGCTTTCTTAAAATCTCTTCCAATTGTTTTCTATGTTCACCCCCAAGTTGAATGTCATTGAGCCGCTCCTGTAGTAACTCTTCAAATTGTGCATCACTGTCGTCTCCTTCCGTTAATAAAGACCATATCTCCTGGGATTCACTCTCCTCATCTAGTTCCACAACAGCTCCTTCTATGATGTTATCTTCTGCCTTTCGTATCTCCTCTTCCGTCTCTTCCGATATTGCTTCCAATGCCCAAGAATTTACATCTCTTCCGGTAGTGATTTCATCCATATGCAATCCCACATTCTTCAGCTGATCATACTCTCTAAAACTGATTGTATTCTTGTGCAAATCTATCACTGCTTGATAGTCACAAATGAAATTTGCACCAAGAATTATATTGAAATTCATCTTTGCCATGATAATGAATGTTTGCCCAAAAGTGTGTTCCAATATGTTCAGCTCTAAGTATGCCTGACGTTTACAAGTGACGGTGCGTTCAGGAATAACACCCCTCACTTTGAGTTGTGGTACGGGAATTACAGGAATATTCTGACTCCGTCCCAACTCTCGAACCAAGGCCTCCGATACCAGACTGATCTGCGACCCCGTATCCAATAAACATCTTATATTAATTCCACCAATCCTCGCGTAAATAATGGGTAACTGCCTAATTTCATCGTTCCGTGGTTTCACCGTCTCCTCCAGGCATTCTTCTGGCAAAGAAATCCATTCTTGTATGTTCGCTACTATCCATCCATCTTCAACTTCCGACTGTTGCGTTTGTAGACTGTCTTCTTTATCCAAATTTAGCATTTTTTTTAGCTCCATTGCGACTCCCATCATCCTTTTGTCGCCCATGCCCTTGATATTCCTCTTGTCTCAGTAGACTTCCAGCTTCCTCAGTATGTGTGTCTGGATTCTTCATGTTCCCAATGGCTTTTTCCCATCTTCCTAGCTCTCCACCTTGACTAGCGTGTAATTCCTCTATGTAATTTTGTGATTGAGCGTGCCTATCATCCCAGTCATTTCGTTAATTACGTGGCTCTCCTTGATTTTGATCTCTCCTTCCTTTCCATCTTTGATTAGCATTGTAATCACCGTATCTTCCATAAGGCCTCTCATTTCTTCGATTTTCACGCCATTGCTGATACCCTCCATGTTGATATCTATTGTTGCCTTGATATGACCTATTGTTATAGTTATTCTCGTTACGCTGGTATGGTCTGTTTTCTCCTTCTTCCTGGTTTCGCCTAGGTGTGGACGTGCTTGTATTAGTACCCTGCGTTTTAGTGTTTGCCTGTTTAGGTTTTATGACCTCTGTCGTATTGACTAACTCCAGCTGTCTTCCTCCTCTATAATGATTATGAGATGTAGTCTCATCTATCTGGCGTAATATCTGCTCTGCATGTAAGGCCGTACTAACGTTCGCTGCGACTAGTACTTGCTGCACGTTGACTGGTAATTGCCGCGCTAGAGTCATCACCAGATCCGCTTCATTTAAAGGGTAATCAAGGTCGCGAAATTTTAGCATTTGCATGTTAAAGAAATCAGAGTATTTCGTTTGCTGGGTAGTTTGGTATTTTCTAGAGTAAAGCTCCATCCTTAGACTCTGTTGTATTGCTGGCGACCAGTACTTGCGCAGAAACGCTAATTTGAAATCTGTCATAGTTCCAAATGTATATTTGAAGCTTAAAAACCATGTAAGGACATTTCCTAATAAAAATCTCTCCATCATCCTCAATCTACGTGCTTCAGGTACCCCAATGTCATTGTAATGATCTTCAATTTCTTTAATAAAGGCTTTAGGTGTCACCCCTGAATTCTCCGTGTATTTCTGCGGTTTATAATCGTTCGAGCGAATTACTTGGATAAGTTGTGTGGGCTGATGACCGTCTTGTGGCGTGGAACTCCTTTCGATATTCTTGCGAAACCCTTCCGTGTTTGTTGTTAATGGGCTCTCTGTCTGAGCTTGACTCCCTGCTGTGCTAGTACCCTCCGGGCTATTCGAGTCGTCCTGCTTGTTTTTCAATGTTCCCGTTTTAAATATCGAGGATTGTTCTAACGACCTCAGTTCGGCTTTAATGATCCTGTCTGTTTGTTCTTTAAGTTTACTCTTCATTTCTTGTTCTAATGCTTGAATACGAGTATGATTTTCGCCTACTGTCTTAAGGATGGTTGATCTTTCCTCTTTTGAATCAATATTCATTTTTCGCCAATCTTTCCTTATTTGCTCCTTAATCGTGCTTACTTTCCCTCAATCTGGCTTTTAGTGTCATCATGATTGCTTTCTATCTGGCTCAACCTTTCGTCGATGTATTCTTTAATTGATTCTGGTCCGCTTCTAGGCTTTTCCACTGCTCCGCTGATTTTATTTCGAGACGGTCCATATCTTTAATTATGCCGGATATATTTTCATCTACCGCTGATAATTGTTGTTGAATGACCTTGCCGCTCTTTTCCATTTCCTTAAATCGTCCTTCTAACTTATCCTGAGCTATCTTGACCTCGCTTGTATTCATAGTGCACGCTAGTTCAATTTGCTCTAATTTAGCTAACACCGTATCATCCAGAATGCTAAGTTTTTGATCAAAAATACTTTCCATTTTCTTAATCTGATTTAATCGTTTTTCATTATTTTTACTAACATCTAGGGCCAGCAATACCATCTGTTGATTAGTGTGATCTTTCATCTCTGCGGTTAACGAAGCTAATTGGTTCGTGTTTTTAACATTCTGCGCCTCTAACTGCGAATTTATAGTGTCATTGATTTCATTTTTTAGTAATCTAGCTTGTTCCGTCTGATATTCATTTTGTTCAATTCTACTGTTATTTAATTGTGTCCGCAATGATTCACTTTGTTCGGATAATTTGTTTATAGACTCACTTTGTTCTAACATAGTATTGTTTATTTGTTCAGATAATTTCGCGTTTAATGCTTCACTTTGTTCTAACATAGTATTGTTTAGTGATTCACTTTGTTCGGATAACTTGGCGTTTAATGCTTCACTTTGTTCTAACAAACTATTGATTATTTGTTCAGATAATTTTGTGTTTAGTGATTCACTTTGTTCTGATAGTTTAGCGTTTAATGATTCGCTCTGTTTCGCCAATTTAGTGTCCAACAATTCCTGTGTTCTCCTAGCCGCACTCTCAATGATTTCTTGAATCTGTTAGGGAAATGGCATAAAGCAATGCCCTTTGACACACACACATACAATCCAATGCACATTTAATTTCTTTATCCAACTCAGTTCATTTATTTTTACATTTAATCCCACTAGTCGATTGCATCTCTGAGTGGTTCTAATTTTACTCAATTTAATTTAAACCCAAACACATATTCAGTCATTAAATTGTTATCCTGATCTGATATTAACACTGACTAATTAACAGAGTATTAATTGTCATTTAAGTCTACCAGCCTCCTAACATTTTCATGAGTTTGACTTTCTAAACAAATCTAGTTTTAGCTTTAATCATTGGGCGCCCGGTATCACGTATATTAATTTATTTTAATTCAATAGACAAAAACGTGAACCGTATTTTACATTGCAAACTCCTGATTTTAATTTATATTTCACACATTTGGCGGTATCCTCTTCGCCTCAATTACTTTTAATAAAATATCACTTTCCGGTGATAAAATACTGTCATATCTTTCTCCACTTGTGGCCTGTCAGTTTTACTCAAATACGCCAACTAAATGTGTTCCAGCAGCGAACCAGCAACAAAATTACACCTTCATTGTTGCGTCAGTTTGAAAACCCAACTACGCTCACATTGACATGTGCAATTTCTTTGCCGTTACACCACAGTGAACCGCCCCACGCTTGGCCGCGCCAGTTTACATCCTATGAACCCTTCAGAATAGCAGTGTTTATATGCAAGGATCTTGATCAAGGGGTTGCGCTCAGTTCCTAGTGTGATGTTTACGTTCGCCAAACAACATGCTCTACTGAGGTAAGGGTCATAGGATTAAAACTATAATTAAGAAAGAAAGGTGACAAGACGTAAAATAATAACATGATTTAATGACTAATAGTGCATAAAAATAATATAAACAACAATAATAAAAAAATCCTCCCTGAATTTTCCCATGACAGGAATATCTATCAATGCTGAGGAGTCAGACGGATCTCCCCCTTATTAAAATGTGGATCCTAGTTCCACTAACTTGCATTTGGATTTTATGTACGCGTAATGACTAACTACGAGGAATGAGTACTTTGGATGACTGTTCGTTTACAGCGGGTTAACAGCCACGATGCTTACGAACAATCATCTCGTAAATCAACGTTTACGGATATGGAACATGACACCAATAAAAACCCTTAAAAATTTAATGCTGACACACACACTAAAAATCTACTATTTACAGAAATCTCCCTCGAGACCCTCCATTAGCGCGATGACGCACTTGACAAAATGAGCTCCCAACTCCGGCCAATTGCTCAATACACAAACAAGGAAAAGACAGCATCGCACGTGACTTCACGGGTCACTGATATGGAATATAAACATGGACTTAAACCAACAACAACAAAAGCCTGACCGGCTGAGATTACTTTATATGAACAAAAATGCACGTTAAGCTAACGCTTCGGAGATTATCGTGATTCGTAGGCAACTCCCATTTATTTAAACAAATTTTATCATTGATCAGTTCTTAATTCTGTATTTCAAGTAATTACGGAGCCAAACAAGCACTCCCCACTAATGACCTCGCTTGCAACCTTCAGTCCGTCTTGTGAAACAGCTCCCCCTTCCTCAATACTTGTCATTGTCCCAACTCCAGTGTGTAAAAAATAACTGACCAGCTGTGCCGTTATCTCAAAGAATCAACAGCAACAAATCTCAACCACCTCAACATATGGTCAGACATTAATCAAAATAGCCATAATTGCCCTCGCAAGGTAACAATATGGACATGGCACCAAGCTGACAGAAATCAGTCTACGCTGAAATTCACGCTTGTAATGACCACAAAATACTCACACACACACTGCTGGGAATGACATGACGTTTTTCAGACAGGTCGGCTGAATAGATGCTCACAAACTATTTTAAAAAAATATTAAAACCTACGATAGAGCTGACTGCTCTTCGTCACAAATCACATTGCTCCAAAGGCAATAATCTCACTGAATCTGATCAATAATAAACCTTAAAAAGATTAATTACCCTCCAATCTACTGTATAATTATATTAATTCAGTCCTACTTCTGAAACACAACATATCTCCGAGAGACGTTTTTAACCGCATTGCGTAACATATGCAAACACGGTCGTCCACATAGCTACGTTAGTTAAAACAACAAACAAACAAGAACCTTCTACTAATAACATTTATGCGAGCTGCTTCCATGCAAAAGGTGTGTCAGACCAAAACTAAATATACTACGTTAATCACACAAGCAAAATATTTACAAAACAAAATATGTCCCATATACCATAAGTTAATTTATCAGATAATAAGAATATTATTTTGTACTCATCCTCGGCCAGTCACCCGTCAAAGGACATCAACTGCCATCTCCCAACTGAATGCTTCTTAGCTCATCTCAGCCATCTGGACGGAGTGTTGATAGTTCCAAACTTCTTCCAGGATAAGCGATGTCATCTCTCGTGCTGATTCAAAAAGTTAGATTATTATACACTCGATATCTGACTACTAAATTCGCCGTTTCAGGTACTACTTTCCCCGGAACTGTCTGTTGGCGAATTGTCGATGCTACTGTCCCTACAAAATATAGTACTGTGACTATCTATCACTGAATTTAACAAATTTATTAATAATTTCTGTGTCCTCAAGACACGCAAAAGTATAAGTGTCTACGTCCTTAGACGCGCAAAAATGTAAAGTAACCTGTGTCTTCGACACACAAAAGTATAATCCTGTGTCCTCGACACACCAAATATAATAAGCCTGTGTCCTCGACACACCAAAGAATAATAAGCTGTGTCCACCGACACACAAAATATAATAAGCTTCCGTCCTCAGACGAACAAAAGTAATAGCAATGTCTTGGCTCTTCACGCCACTTATAAATGAACCGGCCCTAGGTATTGATAGAGGGGGAAATTATATAAATAATTCTCAAAATAATAGTGGTACAGGAATGAAATAAATATCACTGAACTCGTAAAATTGCGCAGGTCAAGAATATGCCCATTAATCCTAGAATCGATCGTAGAGATGTTGTCTAGCCGATCTCCCGCGTTAATGCTAGCCATCGCGTGCCCAAGCTAGACTTGCCGCGCTGGTAAGCATTCATTTCTCATTGGTTCCACATTTTCTGTAACTTGGCGGTTTTTATCAGACCTTGGCCTCGTAGGAGTGTCTATTATTTTCATCAGCCACTCACGTTACTGCATCATATTTTTTCTAGGCGCGAATATTACAATGAACATGCCATAAGCGTGTCTCACTGCGCGTCCTTTCTATTTTGAGGTAGCCACCACCTGTCCTTCTGAAACATTGCTAGGGTCTTTCTTTTCACAATCCTAAGTATTTAGCCTTTTGTCAAACTGCTGCAGGTATGTCCCCATTGTCTCCAGCAAATGCTTGAAATTTCCTCATCTCCGTCTGGCTATTTTCATGATGCTGGTGGAAATATTTATTAATTGAAGAAATAAAACATCGAATCATTTATCCATCAGAGGGTAAAGGGTTCAGTACATAATAATTTAATAAGTACAGCTAACTGTCAAAAAATATATAGCCTACACGACCGTGCACACAATAACCATACTAAGACCATCTCACACAGCACATTCAGTCATTGCAGAAATCTGTCAACGAGACTTTCCTTTTGAAGCACAAAAGCAGATGATAACGTTCCAGGGGCGTACATAGAGTTATATTTTGGTGGGTGCCCAACCAGAGGTTAGGGGCATGGTATAGGCCCGAAAGAAAAGAGCGTCCGGGGTACCTTCCGGGAAACTTTTGTATAATTTGGTGCAAAATGATGAGTTTTAAGGCTATCTGGCATCACTTTTTCAACCAATTTGTTGTGATGTTTTATGTTTGGTTAATGTCAGACATAACTAAGACTATTGTATGTTACTTTTTATTAATACAAACATCTTGCTCACTTGATAGCGTTTACATGGAAATAATTAACATTACTGTTTTGATTAACAACTCACACTATAATATAAAGTCAAGGTTTCTTGAAGCATTACCAAATCGGTTTATAACTTCATCGTCAGTGACATGTATGTCTCTGTGAATAGATGACAATACTAGACCGTTGAGTCTGTTTTCAGAAGTAGAATTTCTTAAGTATGTTTTCAACCAACTCAAACTCCGTTCGGAAGTACCAGTAGCTACAGAGAGAGGCAAATTTGCCAAAAGTTTGATAAGGGTATAAAAGTTAGGAAAACCTTTTGTCAAACGCTTCAACGGCACTTGTTGCTGTTCTTGGTTCGTTCATAAGAGTGAAGGCACTGGAGAGTAATAAGAGGTTATGTTGTTACTCATAAGATCAGAGCAAACTGATTGTCACACTGTTTACATCGCTCTACCATCGCCTTGCTTTGCAACGTTGCCATACGTCGCTTAGTAACAATAGTACATAATAAGTATATTAGTTTTTAGCCTACTTTCGATTTTTGCAAAAAATGAAAGTAGACTTATGAGATCAACACAAGGCGAAAAAAGTGTGTCTGTGTGTGTGTATGTGTGTGAGTTTGTGTGTGTGTGTGTGTGAGTGTGTGTACTCTGAATGTCTGTCCCCCCCCGTATCAATTCGAACACGGTGAACGCGAATTGGACGAAATTTGGTACAAAGGTAGCACTAGCAAAGGACACCTCAGTGTCATGTTTTATATCGCCACCATCTTGACGGAAACGTAATGGCGGCCACACAAACGTTCAAAGCTTAAATCAAATTACGACTAACTTAATCATCCGATTTCTACCAAATATTGCAACAACATAACTTTATGGGGGTAGCATCCTTTGACCAAAATAATAGGTCATCAGCCTAATAGTTTGCGGATGGCGGCCATCTTAGTGTGAAAATCGATTCCCCCTATTAATTCGAACACAGTGAAACCGAATGGAACGAAATTTGGTACAGAGGTAGTACTAGCAAAGGGCACCTCAGTGTCATGTTTTATATCGCCGCCATCTTGACAGAAACGTAATGGCGGCCACACTAATGTTCAAAGCTTAAATAAAATTACGACTAACCTAATCATCCGATCTCTACCAAATTTTGCAACAACATACCTTTATGGAGGAAGCATCATTTGACCAAATTAATAGGTCATTAGCCTAATAGTTTGCGGATGGCGGCCATCTTTGTGTGAAAATCGATTCCCCCTATTAATTCAAACACGGTGAAACCGAATGGAACGGAATTTGGTACAGAGGTAGCACTAGCAAAGGGCACCTCAGTGTCATTTTTTATATCGCCGCCATCTTGACAGAAACGTAATGGCTGCCACACAAATGTTCAAAGCTTAAATCAAATTACGACTAACATAATCATCCGATGTCTACCAAATTTTGCAACAACATACCTTTATGGAGGGAGCATCCTTTGACTAATCTAATAGGTCATTAGCCTAATAGTTTGCGGATGGCGGCCATCTTTGTGTCAAAATCGATTCCCCCTATTAATTCGAACACGGTAGAACCGAATGGAACGAAATTTGGTACAAAGGTAGCACTAGCAAAGGGCACCTCAGTGTCATGTTTTATATCGCCGCCATCTTGACGGAAACGTAATGGCGGCCACACAAATGTACAAAGCTTAAATCAAATTACGATTAACCTAATCATCCAATCTCTACCAAATTTTGCAAAAACATACCTTTATGGAGGGAGCATCCTTTGGCCAAACTAATAGGTCATTAGCCTAATATTTGCGGATGGCGGCCATCTTTGTGTGAAAATCGATTCCCCCTATCAATTCAAACACGGTGAAACCGAATTGAACGAAATTTGGTACAGAGGTAGCACTAGCAAAGGGCACCTCAGTGTCATGTTTTATATCGCCGCCATCTTGACGGAAACGGAATGACGGCCACCCAAATGTTAAAAGCTTAAATCAAATTACGACCATCCTAATAATTTGATCTCTACCAGATTTTGCAACAACATGCCTTTTTGTGGAAAGCACCTTATGACTGACTACAAGGTCATCAGTCCAATAGTTTGCAAATAGCGGCCATGTATGTGTGCAAATCCATTCCCCATATCAATTCAAACACGGTGAAACCGAATTGAATGAATTTTTTTTACAGAGGTAGCACTAGCAAAGGGCACCTCATATTCATGTTTAATATCCCTATAGCACGTTGTATTTCAACAAGCTACTACAACCAACATTCAATTATACTCCTTGAAAAGGACAAAGAGTTATAACAATACCCATGCATTTAGGAGAAAGTAGGCTATATGTTCTTTACTGAACATCTTGTTAATGTTTAAATTCATAAACAACTATTATTATGTGACAACAATTTCGGGAGGAGGGGGGGGGGGGCAGGCACCCCCATTATATACGCCCTTGTAACGGTCACAGTTTGTCCCACACAGTTCACACCTGCAGTTATCGTCCAGGTCGTGGAATTTCTCAGTCTGACATATCCGGTGGTGGAAACCATGCACGCCGTATCACGTCACTACATGGCGTAGTACTCGCGCAATTTCCTTGTAAGTCATGGCATCTGTTGAAAGAATGTTGCCCATATGTCTTGCTTTTTTGCATTGAGTTCTTGTGCAAGTTCTATGTAGGCGGCGGTTGATGGTAGCAATTGGTTAAGGCGAAGATCTTCGATGAAAAATTGTTGTCTTGCTAGCAGGTAGGTGAGGCGAGACAGTGTGAATTTTGACTGACCCAATGTTCTTTCGAGGAAAGTGGCTTTGACTCGTTCTATTTCTCCCAAATTTCTCTTCGTCAGATGTATTTAAGTGGTCTATAGTCCATAAGTGTATATAAATCCTGCTTATGCCGTCTTCTAAACTCACCATTATATTTAACCGGACCTAGGATTTTCCTCAAAATCTTCCTTTCCTTGGTTTCCAAATTTTCCAGAAACCCTTTCTTGTTCATGACGAGACATTCCACTGTATATAAAGCTTCTGGCCGGATGACGGTGCAGCAATGTTAGATTTTTGCATCCAAAGATATGGATAGACATTTCTTTGTTAGATGATAGGCCATTTCAATTTTATTGATGTGTGATGTAAAGGCTTCTTTTCGAACATGTTATGTACGAGGCACGTCCAGAAAGTAAGTTCCGTTTGGTAATAAAATTGAATTGTGTACAGATACAGAAAAAATATCTATTGCACAACATTCTACACCTCTTAAACTACTTTTCCACATAACTGCCGAACTTTTGCAGGCATTTGTCATAGCGTGGCACAAGTTTTTGGATACCTTCTTCATAGATGTTTGCCGCCGACCCTAAACGAGAGTGAAGACTCCCCTGTAAGATATCCTACTGTTTGGCCACCACTGTTAGGCAAATTGCGTATGTGGTCAGGAGAACTCCTAAACATACGCAGTTCTCCTGGTAAGCACGCAATTTGCCGAACAGTGTTGGCCAAACGGTAGGATATCTTACAGGGGAGTCTTCACTCTCGTTTAGGTCGGCGGAAAACTTCTATGCAGAAGGTATCCAAAAACTTGTGCCACGCTATGACAAATGCCTGCGAAAGTTCGGCAGTTATGTGCAAAAATAGTTTAAGAGGTGTAGAATGTTGTGCAATAAATATTTTTTCTGTATCTGTACACAATTTAATTTTATTACCAAACGGAACTTACTTTCTGGACATGCCTCGTATTTCAATAAACGACCACAACAGTTTCCATGCAAATGTTTTAACGTTTATTTTTTCTCTCTTATCTGTATTTTAATATAACCACACTTCTCATTTCAACATTATTATTTCGATTTAGATCATTGACATCTCCACTACGGGCTGTCTTTTGAAGAATTCGGTATTTCATAATTAACTTGGAAAGTTGTAACAGATCTGATTTTAAAATTTTTAGAGTATATTTTACGAATATATTGCAGCCATGTGACCATAAAGGTAGCCTGCAGTATATGTGAACATGTTCCATGTAACTTAATGTTGTGGAATTTATGTTCCACTTTAATAATCAATTAATTAGAATAACAGTTATGCGTCGCCAGCCTCTCACCGGTGGGTCCTTGGTTCATTCCCGGTCACTCCATGTGAGATTTGTGCTGGACAAAGCGAAGGCAGACAGGTTTTTCTCCGGGTACTCAGGTTTCCTCTGTCACAATTTTATTCCAGCAACACTCACCACTATCATTTCATTTCATCTGTCATGCATTTAATCATTGCCCCAGGGGAGTGCGACAGGCTTCGGCAGCCGGCACAGTTCATATTCTCGCCACTAGAAGGAAGCTTCATTCATTCCATTCCTTAACCCGGTCGGTCGACTGGAAGCAGGCTGTGGATTTTCATGTTTTCAACAGCTACGCGTCTTAACAATACGGTACTCGTTGATTGACCTTGTACTTTTTTTGCACGTAAGAAAGTGATAGGGATCACACACTCGTCGTTCACCTGTTGTAATCCCTCAGTTATACCGTACGTTTCATACGATTTGTACCCCGCATTTGTATATATTGTTTATTGTGCACAAAAGTCTACCAGGGATTTCACTCGTTTTTAACAGGTGGTCAAGTGGTAACGGTCACAGGCAGGGCCGTATTTCTAAATAGGCTACGTAGGCTGCAGCCTAGAGCGGCAAATTTTCAGGAGCGGCAGTTTGGCAATTTATTGAAAAGTTGAAATGAAGTATTTCAGACGTTAATACTATTTTCCGTACGAATTTAAGAATATGTTACTTAAAAATATGTTTTAGTCCTTATACATAGCCTACTTTCTAAAACTATAACATAATACAAATTCACAAATACAACAAAACACTTTCATATGAGTGCATTATTAACGAGTTTGTAAGACATCTCGTAAGAAAGCTATGTAAATTTGAACATCAATATTGCATGGGTTGAGTTGTTTTATAGAAGTTTGTATATTTTACAACTAATAAACCAGTAATTAACTACATTTTGTGTAATTTCATTTCATTTAATTCAAATTGAACACAGTTCTTCAATTACGCAAAAGATAGGCATTAGCATTAAAATATAAGAATTTGTGTAAAATAGTGATCACTGATCTCCAAGAACAAATTAATTAATGAAGTTGTAAACCCATTTCATTTTTAACGAATTATAAAAGAAGTAAGTAAAAAACAAGTAGATAACTAATTTCATTCTATAATTTACTATGTAAAGCATTAAAATAATTGTAGTTTTATCTAAACTAAATGAACTTTATGTTTAAAAAAGTTGAAAATGCCAATGAACTCTATCCCTTTGTTGTATACAAGAAATGTATTAAGCAAATATGAACTATCGAGGGGGCGGCAAATGGACTTTAGCCTATGGGCGGCATACTCTTAAATCCGGCCCTGGTCACGGGGCTGATCGCACAATTCACACAGTTATTCCCGGGGTCGTGAAAACACTTCGTCTTGCATACGTTGTGGTGATATCCATGCACAGCCATTGAGGTCACCAGGTGTCGGAGCTCCTGCTTCGTGTCGGCCCAGGATCTACACTACTGTTTGTAGAAAGTGAAACACCAAGAACAAGAGATGTGACCACATTGCGCTTCATACCACAGATTAAAGACATGACAATACATTACTGATTAGAAGGACAGTCCGGTACATGCAGGTTGACAGCCGATCTTCAGTACGGCGTCGCATGGAATCATACAGCGCTTGAGTACGCTGCTGGGGAATACCGTCCCACGCGGTTTGTAGGTGCATCCACAAAGCATCAACAGTTGCGGCAGGTGAACCTAAACGAACATGTTGCCGACAGACCATATCCCAGACATGCCAGGCGAACGGGCAGGCCAGGGAAGCAGAGGTATCCGTCGTTCTGCGAAGAAGGCTTGCACATTCCTCGCCACATGCGGGCGGCATTGTCCTGCTGAAATATGGCCTGTGGAACGGCCTGCAAGGGGGGGGGGGGGGGGGGGGGGGCAGTGCCGTGGGCTGTAAAACTTCCCTGATGTAGCGGTCACTGTTCAGATTGCCCGCAAGAAGTACGAGGCGCGATCGCCTGTTACACCTGGTGTTTGTCCGTTATGCCGCTCAACAATACAGTCTGCCTGATTGCGTTCTCCACGGTGGCGTCGAACGCATTTGTGGCCATCACTGTAGGACAGGTTGAAGCGGGAGTCGTCCGAAAACACTACATTTCGTCACTCAGTCTGCCAGTGTCGGCGTGCATGTGCCCATTGTAGTCGGAGGCGTCGGTGGTTCCCAGTCAATGGAAGCCGACGCAGTGGCATGCGTGCTACCAGTCCAGCCCTCAAAAGACGGCGCCGCACCGACGCAGACATGTCCACCCCCGTTGCAGTGTTCCAACGTCGAGCCAAGACCGAGGACGACGCTGTTCTGTCCGATACGGCCATGCGGAGAAGATGGCGGTCGTCTCGCGCTGCGGTCAGATTGCGTCGTCCTGTACCCTGTCGGCACTGTGTACGGTCCCCCTCTCTCCACTGGATCCACATACGCCTTGCTGTTGACGAGCCACAATGTCCCGGAACGACAGACCCGCCTCCCGGAGCCCAAGCATTCTGCCCCGATCAACCGCACTCACATGCTGATAGTCCACCCTGTGATGTCGGCGAGGCATCGTTGCACTTGCTTACACGTTTCCACTTGGTATGATAGCCCCACGCCGACAGAGCTGTGCGGGACACTGACCTGTCCGGTCCCACGACAGAGGACACTGGTGGGCCAATGTACACGCCATCTCTCCGCGATTTCAATCACTTAGTATGGTACCGCAAGCCTACATGACCCCTGTTCTGGGAGTGGCTCCGACCATTTCTTCTGGGTGTTTCACTTTCTACGAACAGTACAGAATTTATCATGGCTGCTGTTGTATAAAAGTCCAGCCAAATCTCCCTTCTTTTCTTTTCTCTTTCAAGGAGCAGTTTATTCGAGCTGACGGTGAATGGGAGCCTCACACGTAGGTATTTTTAATCATGATGATGACGATGATGATAGTTCTTGTTTTAAGGGGCCTAGCATCTAGGTCATCGGCCCCAAATCGAGAAAAAATACGGTACGTAAATAAACAAATAGATTAATTAACTAATAAATTACACACTGAAGCTATGTTACCTTTATCACCTGTATTCAATACAATTGTATGTCTACAATACCTCTTATTATTCCCGTTTTCTAACGGGGTCGGGGATGAGATGCGACGAAAGTCTTTGTAGCGGATATTTTTTACGGCTGGATGCCCTTCCTGACGCCAACTTCATAAGAGGAGTTAATGAGAGATGATATGAATTGTGGTGAATGAAACTGGGCAAGAATGTGGAAGGAAGCGACCGTGGCCTGTCAGAAGGTACCGTCCCAGCATTAGCCTGGAGTTGAAAATGGGGAAACCACGACAAACTATTTCAAGGACGGCCGACGGTGAGGCTGGAACCCATGTCTACCGAGTCCGCAGAGAGCTTGGCCCCATGGCCTAGCGGCTCGCCCCCCAGTGCTCAACTGTCCAGGATCGAATCCTGGCGCAATCAGTTAGCATTTGAGGGTGCGCAAATGCGAGGGAGCCGTATCAGTAGATTTACTGGCACGTTAAAGATCCCCTTCGGGGCTAAATTCGGGCACCCCGGCGTCTCTAAACACCGCAGTTGTAAAAAGGGACGTAAAACCAATAACATTATTACCCATGGCCTGGCGTTGCGCGTTAGCGAGCGTAGCTACCGCTGTCGGTCTGCATTCAATTCAATAAATACGAGAAAGAGGGAAGACGCATTACAGCTAATACAAAGTAATCCGATGAATATTAAAAAAAAAAACACTTCACTGTGCAATGATATCCTTCAAGATGAAACTAGCACAACTAGTCAAAATATGATTGTTATATTAATTTGTTTTAATTTTACCTTTCTTTAGTTGACACAGATACAACAGATCATGATAACTCCATGCACACTCACTGATCGCGACTCTTCACGGTTAATAATAGCTTCCGTGATGAGGTAAATAAAACACTGAGCACTCAAACAAGCCACTCTGTGGCGATATTATTGCAGTGCTTTTATATTTTCGAGTTGTAGACCATTGGATGACAGACGGTAATATTTGAACAGTATGACGGGAAACGATAGAAACAACAAGAAAATAATGACGATAGAAATAACGAAGTAAAAATGTAAACAAAAAAGTGACAGTCAGCCTGAAAGACTAGAATTTGTATAATTTTAAATGCTACAAATGCTGAAAAATGCTAGAAAGGCTGGAGGCTTCTAAAGACTCTTGACATGTTAGAAAATTATCTGCATAATACTTATCTTGCTTTATAATACTTTACCTTGATTCAAATTACTCGCGAACGGCAAGGGCAAAGCAAGGTCAAGTGCGCGGGATGCCGTCACGCTCACCAGAGCGCGCGGGGACGTGCCCCATCCATCCAGTCTAAAAACACTTATAGTGGGCGATGTATTGAAGATAGAGATATGCTCTCGCGGACTTTTTTTGTAGAACTTTTCATGCTGACCAATTCTTACGCTCATAGTATATTGATATTTTTAACGGTTTGCCCAGCGTAAGCTTAAGAAGCGCACGGACGCCAGGTTTGTTTTCGACCTTTTCACTGAAATCGTTACTGCTGGGCTTCCTTTGATCATACATAAATTATTTTCTACAGAATCTTTCCTCGAGATATCCTTTACAGAATGGTGAAAACCGCATCAAAATCCATCCAGTGGTGCTCGAGATTACCCGTGACATTCAAGAATCGGGGATTTTTGTCTTATACTAACGAAGTAGATATTGTCGGGGAACACATGCACCAAGCGGTACTATGACGTCACACACCTCAGTGCATCTGGATACATTTCGTCCCGTCACCGTAACGTAACGCCAGACCCCAGCGTAACGACGAAGTCGACAAGATCATTTAAAATGATAAAATGTTAAAACACAATGCTTAAAGTAAACGAAACAATGACAATGAAAGGAACTCCGACACAGACTGATATAGTCTGGGACAGCTTAAATGAGTTACTAGATCAAGACAGGGTAGGCAACATTAACAGCCGTCCCCTATGCCTACGTAAATGTTGGTTTATGGTTGCATTTCTTGAAGGTAAGTTGTTTTCAGGTGCGAGCACATTGTCGCCAACCCTGCTTAAAATCCCGCGATCTCCAAAGACCATAATACCAGTAAAATTCCGTACCACACAGTTGCCGACATGTTTCTGGCAATAACTCCCAGAATGCATTTTTCACAAAGTCAGCCAACGTTATAATTACGACTGTAACTAATGACTTATTATTTAAATAATTTCACAGTTTTCTTTGGAAATTCAAGTCTAATGAAGTTGTAACAAGTTGTACAAGGTAAGTACTAGTAATATACATCGATTAAAACAGTTTATACAGTTATTATAGACTCTTGATATGTGTGTGTCAAATCCACTTGTCTGAGATGTTTCGAAGCTTTTATTTAATTTTTTAGTTCCGTTTTGGCCGGCTGTGGACCACGTGGTTCTTATCTCTGGCAGCTTTCCTCCTAGCCCAGTATTCCTTCATTCTGGCACTGTGAATGTCCTTCCGCTCCTGAGTCCATTTCACACCTACTCCTGGACGCACTGCTTTTGCTGTTAGTGACTGGAGAGAGTCTGATGTTCTGACTAAAGTCCTGTATTTATTCCTGTCATAGATGTTACTGGGGTCAATATCCAATTGTTCAAGGTCTTTTCTGACTAGTTTCGACCACTTGGCGTTAGTTGCTTTCCCTCTAGAGACAGTGTTGAAAATTCTGGAGGTGAGCCTCTGATTATCCATTCTCACAATATGACCATAGAAGATCAGCCTCCTCTTCCTCATAGCTGTTGTAATGCTCTCCACTTGTTCATAGAGTTCATTGTTGTGCCTGATTCTATACTTGCCTTCCTCTTTAATAGGGCCCATGATTTTTCGTAGAATCTTCCGGTCCTTCAGCTCCAATTTCCGGAGTTGTCCTTTTCTGACCATATTTAGGCATTCTGAGGCATATAGTACTGATGGTCTCACTACAGTACTGTAGTGTCTGAGTTTGAAATTCATTGAGAGGGATTTTGATTTGTACATATTCTTGCATAGGTGGAAGGCTCTCTCCAGTTTGATGCATCTGTCGTTCATGGCCAGGTCTTCATTGATGTTTGGGGTTATCCATTCTCCTAGGTATTTGAAGGAGTTAGTCCTTTGTACTACTTTGTCCCCCAGTGGGATTGACTCGGGCGCATCTCTGATGTTGCTGATAAACTGTGTTTTGTTGATGGCGATCTTTAAGCCTACTTTAGCTGCTATATAGTTCAGAGAGGATAGTTGATGGTTAGCTTCCTCCACACTGGACGCTAGGAGTGCAAGGTCGTCTGCAAAGGCTAAACAGGGGACTGTTAACTTGTCTTTCTTGTAGCCTATTCTTAATCCAGAATCATCCTTCAGAGTTTTCGTCCACTCACGAATTACTTTTTCTAGTAGGCAATTGAAGAGGATCGGAGACAAGCCATCCCCTTGTCTAACACCAGTTCTGACCTCGAAGCTCTTGGACAGTTCCCCTCTGAATTTGACTTTGACTGTGGTGTTAGTGAGAGTCGCTTTCACTAGATTCAGGGTCTTTTTATCTAGCCCCAATTCAGCCAGTGTCTCAAAGAGTGACTCTCTATCTACTGAGTCGTATGCCTTTTGGAAGTCAACGAAAATTGCAACATAAGGTGAGGCACTTCGATTTTTGTACGTGAGAATGGTTTTGAGATTCAGAATCTGTTGGGTGCATGACCTTGACTTTCGAAACCCAGCTTGGTACTCTCCAATGCAGGAATCCAGTTGAACCTCTACTCTTGTGAGCAATACTTTGGAGAGTATCTTGTATGTCACTGATACCAGGGAAATCCCTCTGTAGTTGTTGAGATCTGATTTGTCACCTTTTTTATGTAGTGGGTGAATGATAGCTGAGGTCCAGTCACTAGGTAATTGTTCTGTCAACCAGACGTTAGATATGATGTCATGGATACTCTGTATCGACTCCTCGTCAGCATACTTCCAGAGCTCTGCAATGATCCCATCTTCGCCTGCTGCTTTATTGGACTTTAATTCGGAAATGACTTTCTGGATCTCTTCCTTTGTTGGAGGGAAAGAGTGTGGCTTAGCAACGTTCTTGGGTTCAAAAGGTAGCTTTTCCATGGGTTCCTCGGAGTTAAGAAGGTCGCTGAAATACTCTGCTAAGGCTGTGGTGCACTCCTCATTGTTCAGTTTCAGATCTCCGTCAGCTCCCCGAAGGTGAAGTGTAGGAGCTGAATAGGGTGTTATTTGTGATTTAAAAGCCTGGTAGAAGTCTCTAGTGTTGTTCCGCTGGAAATCCCTCTCTGCCTGGTCAATGATATCCTTATTATGCTGCCTCTTGCTTGTTCTGATAATTTTGGCAGTAGTTTTCCGAATTTCTAAGAAATTATCATGATTGTCCACACTTTTATTACGGTTCCATTTCAGCCATGCTTGTTTTCTCTCTTCTATTGCCTTGTCACATGTAGCTGTCCACCACGGATGTTTATTCTTTCTGACTGCCGGGATAGTTATTGTCGCCGCATCTACTAGTGCCTTTTGTAGTTGGGGCCAGTCCTTCTTTTCCTTGTTCTTAGCTAGGGTCTTGGTGAAGTCATCACTGTCTCTCAGCTTAGATGGATTGAACCTTGGAATTCGCGACTTGATGCAATGGATTCCTCTGCTTGTTTTAAGAGGGATGAAATTGGTTTTGATCAAAGAAAGATAATGATCCGAGTCAATGTTCGCACTTCTCAATACTTTGACATTTAATATTTCCTGGTTGTTCCTTCTACTAATGGCTACATGATCTAGTTGGAATTCCCCAAGCATGGGATTAGGACATCTCCACGTCATAGCTTTTCTAGGAAGGCGTTTGAAAGCTGTAGATTTGAGGACTAAGTTATAATTTCTGCACAGATCAATCAGCCTTTCTCCATTCCTGTTGGTCCTCTTGTGTGCTGGATATTCTCCAACTATGGCCTGAAATTTCCGTTCTCTACCAATCTGAGCGTTAAAGTCCCCCATTAAAATAGTTACATGGTGCTTTGGAATCCGGTCCATTGTCTCTTCGAGTACCCTCCAGAAGTTTTCTACACTCTCAATATCTTTCCTATTGGTGTCATTAGTAGGTGCATGAAAATTAACAATTGTGTATGCTTTGTTGAGAGTTCTGAAGGCTATAGTGGACATTCTGCCATTTGGAGATGAAAAGGAGATGATGGAGTTGATCATTTTGTTGTTGACTATGAAGCCTGTACCCAAGTGAGGCACATTCTTCATCACTCTTTCACCTGGCTGCCCTTTGTAGATCCTGTATCCCTGTGATTCGATTGGCTCGTCATCCAAGAATCTGGTCTCTTGTAGGGCAGTTATCAGGATATTGTGGTCATTTAAAACATCTAATGTATGTTTTAGTTTTCCTGTCTTAAGGAGGGAGTTGATGTTGATGGTTGCCAAATATTTAAAACGTTTCTTAGTTTCACATGAAAGTGCAAGCTCCCCAGACTCCGAAGGCTTGCTTGCCCCACCAAAGGCAGGGGTGGATTTTCTAAATGTTGTACCACCTGGGGTAGTTTTACCGTTATTCGTTTCCTTCATGTTGCAAGAGATAAGAAAAAGTGTTTAGGGTGGTTACCCGCAGGTAACGAATTGTTAACTATCAAGGTTGTAAGCCTTGAAGCCCCCAGCACTGATCGGCTCACTGACCCAGCTTCCCGCTGGGATTGATTACCCAACCTTCCACTGGGTTGCTCAGCTTAACAGGGACACCTCTTGTAGGTTATGTGCTGGAGTTGGAGTGAAAGAGGCTAGTTGGATTCTCTTGCTGAATCCAATATGTTATGTTGCAGATGTCTGGCAACGACGCATTTCACTCCCATTTGCCCGGAGCCACAAGGACTCCCCCCAGGTTAATTCCTGGAGTCCTTTTATTTAATTATTTTTTGGATAAATTCTTATTTAGATTTCATCATGACGCCTAAAAAATACGAGAACAAGATTGGAGATGGATTGGAGTAACTCTACAAAGATCACTACAATTTAAGTAAGTAGGCCTAGCCTAGACCTACACAATTTAAAGTACAGAGTTATTTAATCGTTGTTTTATTTATTTTTATATTCAGTCAGAGCACAAATAACGTAATAAAAAACCTTAATGGTCTGTGGAAATTTTGAAATAGTCTTCCGACTGCATTTTCCGTATAGGCCTAATTCAAACATAACCTAAAATATAGCCTATGTAAGTTCTCTCTCGGGAATGTATTCTTAGGTCCTATTCGCCTTCTAATATAGTAATGTATATTATTCTCGACTTCCAAATGCCGTCAGCCTTAATATTATAATACATTGCAAATGTAACTCTTTAAGCTTGGAAGTAGGCCTAGTCTATGATTCGCACTCGGTTGGTGGTAGTGAATGTATTGGTGATTATTTATGAAGCTTTATGTACTTGGCTACTGACCTATAGCCTACTTAGTAGTAGGCAGATAAAATATTTATATTAGGCTTATTTTTATTTGTTTCAGTCATGGTTGCGGCAGAGTAGTGTGATGCCCTTCAACGAAGTTCAAGGTTTGTGCAACATGAATCAGTCATCATTCTGAAGAGCCATATACTCACATGTGCATGGTATATGTACTGCGCTAGAGTCACATATGCAAATTTTCAGAGAATACCAACAATATCTCATAGCTCTCTTTTAGTTTTCAACATAAGTTACTGCGCCACTGAATGTCTGGGTGATACCGGTAATTACTGATGCACTAATGTTGGGTGAGACAAAGTCATTGTTCGCTACTTGGTTAGATGACACGGTTTGGGCGAAGCCACTGGTTGCAATAAGTTATAAATATTGGTCGCAGCTATAGCCTACTTGTATTATTAATTCTGAATGAAAGTAGAAAGTAGCTTATACACCTGCATCGGACATGATTGTGACTGTATGCTGTGATGGCTGCGCTAGATTTAGTAGCACACAGGTAAAGATATTTGTAGGCTATACATTATACGGTAATAGAAAACTAAAAATTTCATAGATCTCGTAGGCCTATACTACACAGCTTGGACATTGGACGTGAATAATGAAATAAAAGGCAAAACCATTGGTCTGGATAAAGATTATTGATGCTTGACTACCCCCACTGTGCATGACAAAAACCGGGGGTGTTATATATTAGCTAACGCGGCCCGCGTTACCTCAATTTTTCATATTAAAGCATTGTTGTTGTTTCTTATGGCTAGCCCAGATTCCAATCCATCAGCTTTCTTGCATTCCAATAGAGTTGTGTGAGGTTTCCTGAAGTTCTAGCAGTCACATCAAGTTTGTTGCAATGTGGCAGGTGCCCCTTATCCATTTTACTTCCAGGTTCGTGATAAAGTGTGCATTTTTCAGATCTCAGGATGTCCTAAACAGGATCACGACTTATATAGATGGAATTCCAGCTGAGTCTGCCATTTTCGCTGTTAATTATGCACAAGTACAGTATTGCCAATCCCACACTTACGGGTCTACTTTGTATAAGCGCGGTACCATGAAACAAAATAGCGCCAAGTTTGAACCAGTTCGCAATGGATTGTGCAAGCTGTTTTTGTCTAAACCAATAATTGTTAATTCATTAGGCCATACAAACTCCCCTAGATTTTGTCACGCACAGTGGGGGTAGACACGCATCAATAATTTTCATCCAAACCCATGGTTTGTGCCTAGACCAATAACTTTTAGGCAGTGAGGCGCTGGTTTTTTCCCGATTAGTTCGAAACATGAAATTCTTGCGATCAGCGTTCATTACAGTGGTAAATACTGTTCTACATACAAAACAAACCTAACCTGGGGCTTATGCCCAGACCTCCTTGCTTGTAGTGCGATCGGTAATTTTCGTCCAGACAGTTGTCTAAACAAGTAGCGACCAATGGTTTCGTCCAGTCAGTCGTCTAACCAAGAAGAGCTCGTTTATTTCTTTTTCTTACATAATTTCAACATCACATGTGTCGTCTAATGTAGGCCTATTTAGTATCGGATTTGTTGGTAACTAATGACGTCAATGTGATCGCTCACTGCGGCAGTTTCACATACCAAATATGCTGTCGAACATGGCTGCGGTTGTTAAATATACAATAAATAAAAACACATGTTTAAGTGATTTAGCACATATATCCGGTGCAGAAGTGATCAAGGTTAGTAGTTACAATTGATAATGCCCCCCCCCCCCCCTCCCGCCAGAAGATAAAATAAGGTATGAAAATGATATATTATCAAAGTGAAAGCAAAAAGAAAAAGGAGTGATACATGGTACAGAATTAATCTGAAATTTCACTACAGTAAATGTCGTTTTATAAAAGGGCATAGCTGGTGGGTTACAGACAGCTAAGGAGAAAGCATCTATTAGGACATCACTTCCATAATTATTATTCATCATTACACAAGGTATTTAGGCTAAGTTAAGTATTCTACTTGGTTCATCACTCCTTAAGTGTTACCTCTATTACGTATGTGGTTTTGCCTTGAACACTTTTGGTTGAAGGCAGGCTATTATTTTATTTTAGAATATGCACTGAAAATTTGATGTAATCAGCGTAACCACAGCCTTCGTAAAGAGGTTTACGCAGGCCAGCGCGTATCCCATTTTTGAACAGCTGACTGCGGCTGACTGTAGCGTTGGGGATCTGCACCACTAGCGCTGGCCAACAGCGGGGCGCACTTGAACTCGGTCAGTGATAACACTATGTATTGTATTCGTCATGATAATGCTATTATTATGATCATGTAGAAATGGGTGGAAGTGTAGAGGACGTACCCATTCGCGACAACGCTGCCTCAGTTCAATTCCCTCTCATATATTCCGCTCTCGCAATTTAAATAACTCAGCTCTCCACAGAAAATTGTTTTGTGTTGGTATCTTATAATTATAATTTTCAATATATTACTCCGTCGATAAAGCTTGCCTTTCAACGCCTGTACTTAACTCGTCAATTTCTCAGTGAATTCATTGAATTTTCTACAAGTGGCTTTTAATGTGCCGGTTGATGAGAGTACAGGAGACTATTCTACCAACCATCTCGCGTTGTGCGGCTAGCATATTTTGGCAGTTGGTCCAGGTTCAATTTCCAGCTCTGCCAAGAAATTATAATTTTGGTCTGAGGGATGGAACAAGGCACACTCAGCCTCATGAGGCAAAACTGAGAAAAGGAGGGTTCGATTCCTATCTTAGCCATCTTGGAAGTGGTTTCCACGGTTCTACTCCTGGCAAATGCCGGGATGGTTCCTAAATTAAGGCCATGGCCACCTCGTTCCCAATCCTCATCTGAATAATAAATGCACACACTAATCCAGCCATCACAATAACACAGGTTATCAGACAAATTCCACATGCCCAAGTACACAGATCTACATAACCATGATGTCACAAATCCCCAAAATCAACCAACTGCTGCTTTCTACCATTCCAAGACGAAATCTTCGAGTTGCCATTAGTCTAATGCCCCTAAAATCCACGACTAGTTCGAATGGTTTTAGGCCTAAGCATTGGATCAACCATCTTCTTGCATCTCAATAGGGATTTGCCAACAGGCTTTCAAGAGCTTGTCTCAATTCTGCCTTCATATATGTACCAAGTAGGGTACATTTGTCACGTGGTGACTGTTTGTATATGGTTTCTTGTATTCGTAAGCAGATCGAGGTAATTTCTTCGTGTCTTTATACATAAGTAATAAGTTTTACTCGTTGATGGAGTGTAAAATTAGTAAAAGCAACGTATATTGCTCAGTTTACGGCTGTAAGTCGATGCATAAAAGAGGGCTGCGGATATAAGTTTTCATCTCTTTCCAAAAGATGTAAATAGCAATAGCCAAAAGGTGACGATACCAAATAAATACGGGCAACAGGAGCGGGTTGGACCACTCACCACTACACTCACTGACGACAGGACGGGTTGTTCACTGTTTACGCCGAACCAAGCCGTACCAAGACAGCTAGGCCTACACCAGCCGACTACAGCCAAGCTTCATCAGTCAGGTATCCTTCCCCCTCCCTAGTTCATTTCCAATTACCCTACCAATCGCCATCACCTCGCTCTGCGATATCCGAGCAATTCCACTACGTGTCATATAGGCCTAATCTGACTTCGCAGGGTAAATATCTACTCTGCGAGAACCTGCTACCAGTCCGATATTCTACACCAAACCCACCAGCTAACCATCTAAATCAAGCAATTCCTGTGTCCCCCGAGCTTTAATACAAGTTAAACTCATCCCTTCGCCCTACCAAGCAGTAAATAATTTCTACAGACTATGGTACAGTGAGCAAACTCAAATATAGCTTTTAAAGTAACAGCGCCATGACTCGAACTGCTCAAAAACAGATACCAGCAGACAACCGATGCTTGATAATATGCAATTGACACATAAAATCCAGTGGAACACACAAATTAGATCACGTGTATCGCACAGTTATACATATATACAATCAAAAATAACACTGTCATTATTTTAGGGACCACATTTACTGATTATAACCGAAAAATAAAAAGTGTTCCATATCAAACGCGTGTTATTGAGTATTTTTACTCTACTTATCCAGATCGACCGCAGCGCCCCAAGTGTTAGTTTGAGTTGCCAATACATGCAAGAAATGAGTACGGTACTTATCAAAAATAAAGAAATAATAAGCTAATATGTACCCTACTATTATATTTCTCTCCTACTCCTAAATCCTTCTCTGAACACTCATCTTAAAACAGAATGGTCTGCATTTTTGGACTAATTATAAAAATATAGCCTATAAGAAGAAATGAACATGCTCATCTTTAGCTCCCTGACGAAAATAATTGAGTAAGTATTAATGTTTCTGTTCTTATGCATTTTATATGATGCTTTAAAATCAATCTGGAAGAGATAATTTAAGTTAACTTCACTACCATAATACTGCTTAAGAGTTACTGTCGAGGACTGATGACCAAGATGTCCCTAACTTGAGCAAGGACTGCTTCACAACTTCATGTAAAACGTATTTTCGTAAAAGAGCCTTTACTTAGTTTGGATCATTTGCGATACGTGTTACATGGATGTGTGTGCTGACTTTTTGGTGTTAAATGATGTAAGTTGGCAACACCAAATGTGGCGGCCATGTTGGTTTTCTAGTAACTTATTTAGGGCCGGGTTCACCAACGCAGCGTTAACAGGCCGTCAGTAAATGCGTTGTTAACTTTAACATCGACATTAAGCTCGTTGGCGTTTCACCAGCACATTCACCGATTGGCATTAGCAAACGATGCGTTATGTTTAAGGGCTGTACAAAACTCGTTGAAAGATGATGATTGTGGCAGTATTTGTTTATTCTTTGGTGTAATCGAGCAGGCCGTTAACTGAAAAAGCTTAAAAGTTACATACTCCTTGATTAAAAACAAACATGGCTGATGAGGAAAAGAACAAGAAGAGAGGGGACTGTGAAATTTTCGTTAAATGAAAAAAACATAATTATCCACCCTTATCTACTCGGTGGATGAGCATCGTGAAATCGTTGAAAATGAGAGGACTGATGCTGTAACGTTTAGGTAGTCTTTTATTAAATTAAGTATCGTACATGTGTTACACCGTAATGAATCACACGATATTACATATAAATACGGAATGGTACATAGGCCTAGGCTATCTTACTTTTCAGATGGGAATTTCAGGTTAGGTTCTGTCAACTGTAGAACATTCATCAACACAAAATGTTTTGACAACCGAAATCTCATGATAAATTCTGTGTCGTCGCATTCATTCAAGTAATTCCTTCGATATTTATAAGTTAGTGGTCGAAGAAAATCTAGCATGTCTTCAAAAACATCGTCATCGTTGAGAATGAAGTTTAATGCACGACTATTCCGGCTTGCGCCGCACGCCATTTTGGATCTGATTGCTGCGTAAATCGACCGTCAAGTCGTTAATTCCATGTTGACAGAGCAATTAGTTTTAACGGCTTGTTAGGGAAGCTAATGGATTGTTAAAGTTTGGTGAACCACAACATTTCGGTAATCGTCCGTCAACGGCCTTAATTGGTGTGTTAACATTTTAACGAACCATGGTGAACCCGGCCCAGATGTCCTGGACTTTAACAAGAGACGGAATGAATGAACATGCGCTGGCAACGTGTTGTGGTATTGACGTCAGAAAAGTTGGATGGCGCAGCCACGCGGTAGAATGTTGAAGCTGTAACATTGTGACTGGTGAGGTTTATTTTCATGCTGAAGCATTGATGTCGTGATGGAAACAGAAAGGAATTTGTCAAATTCGAGGAGGTACTGCTCTGTATACGGTTGCAAATCGTATAAAATGGATACGAAATCTCTTCACTACTTTCCTGTACAAAAAGTTCAGAGAGAAAGATGGGCTTCGACGCTGTCAATTGGAAAACGTGTTACACGTTACATGACAGTGTGCAGTCTGCATTTTTATGAAGACGACTTCTTTCCATTATTATTGATTATTGATAGTTATTGTCTCTAATTTGTATTCACAAGGATTTAGCTACATCAAAAATACTGATAAACTTGTAGCCTAATACTTCCGTGCCGTACATAGAACCGAATGTAATCCACTCATCGTAAACTTATTTTAGGGGTTCTTCCGATTGACAATAGTCGAATGGTTAGAAAACTTAAGAAAAATGCTGTTCCTAGCCTTAATTTGCCAGATAATTTATATTCTTGCCTTTGAACAGCAAGTATGTAGCTCAATATTTGCAATATTGAAGTATGATTTGGCTTAAATTGTGTTTTTGTCTATGATCTCCTTACTGTTGAATTTAGTTAATTAATGTGTAAAATCTTAGTTTTAAGTACCGGTTTGGTGACCCATCATCCCAGGCAGGCCGGTAACACATATACTACTCAGGCAGATAGGTCACTTAGTCGTAATTTAGAAGTTATAGTGATGTTAAGTATACATATGCGGTAATGTAGCAGGAGACCTGATCGGCCTAGGCTATTCTAATTCTAATTAGTTCCCATTTCAGGGTTTTTCAGTTTTGAGTGCGAATAGTTGGTTTGAAAGTTGTACAACAGTAAGGAGAGTATGTTTTGTATAGGTTTTAATTGGTATTATGGTTTATGTCGAGCTGAGGAGTGAATTTGCTTTGGCTTAAAGTGTAGTTTTTGATCTGTTCCGTTTGCTTATGACAAGTTCAAATGGAGACTCCAGCTTTGTTAAATATCTGTATTTTAAATATTTAATTAAATATATTGATAAAGAGGATGCCTCCATTTTAACTTGCCTGTGGCAAGAGATTAATAAATTTATATTCTTGCCTTTGAACAGCAAGTATGTAGGTCAATATTAGCAATAATTAAGTATGATTTGAGCATCCCAAGTAACGCTTCTTTGAACCCAAAACATTCATGCAAATTCAGGGTTGCTGGATTCAATTTATTATCAGGGAGTCGTCCTTTGTGTTATGTGAGAGATATCATCATCATCATCTTGTACAGTTTCCAGCCCCAGGCTGGGTCTGTTTGGAACATAAGCCTCGCCACTTAGTTCTTTCTTCCCACCACCTCTCCGCTGTCACTCTGGTCCAGTCCTCGCCTCTCTTCTTGACACATTCCTCCACTCCTTTCAGCAATCTATCTCTTGGTCTCCCCCTTGGTCGTTTCTTCTGCATCTGCATCTCATG